>JABWDB010000012.1:5462876-6828595 GCA_019614645.1 Stratiolaelaps scimitus
TCACCAGGGTACAGCTTTGCCGATACCGTCACAATATCAACCATGGGCGACATTGATCTCAGAATGTTCCAAGAATTTCTCACCTTCCTCTTCGTTGTTGTCAACAGCCTTCTGTTGCTTGTCCCGCCTTAACACAGCACGAACGATAATAGCGTGTACTGTAGTTGCAGTAACCGCCACCGCTGCCGCAGTGAGCGAGCTCGAGTCATCGCAGAAGCCACTCGGTTTTGTTATCTGGCCGCCTGATGAGGTCGCGCAGCGCAGACTCGTCGAGGACTTCGGGGGAACGCGCGCGGCTGTGCGAGATCTCGCCGCGTCCGTCTGTTTCTGTCGTCGAAATCGATCCGTCGGCGCCTTCATGAGTGAGCCGCGCTAGTGAGTGCGCCGTCGAGTGAGGCTAGGTGTGTGTGTGTGTGTGGGTAGATGTGTGTGTGGGGCGTGGGCCAGCGCCGAAAATGGCCGATGAACTGCTCCGAGGAGTAATTCCCAGGAGTTCCTCCATCATTTCTGTCTCAAGACTCCGCCCCGTTGTCTATGCACTCTCGATCTGGCGATCCTACTGCTGTTGCTGCTGCTGCTGCTACTGCTGGGTGTCCCGCTAACTGTTACAGCCGTGCTGTGGCGGACAGACATCACAACAGAGGAGCCTACCTAGCCGCGAAACGAACGCTGTGCCACCCATTTCTGCCATGCGATGTGTTCTTTTGCGGCTGGCATTGCCATCTACCGCAAGATATCAATGAGGAGCGATCAACCGCACACCCATTACGGACCATCGCCGCCGCCGCCGCCGCCGATACAATGCAGCTAAAAGCAACAACAAGCGACGTGGTTCATTGTAACTACGAGAGGAGGTATCAGGTCCTCCGTTGATGATGCGGCTTTTCACGGCGTGCTCTCTCTTGCTCGCTCTCCCCCTATCTTTCTATCGCTCTGCCGCTGATCTCAATTGATAGTTTCTTCAGAGTGTTCTTCGTCTCGATTTGGAGGAGAGGTTGGACTGGAGGAGCGCGGGAGGAGCCAGGGCAGACCTACGACCCAGGGATGTTGGACGGTTTTGATCATAGCTAGCTGGGTGTCTACCTAGTGGCTAGGTGAAAGACGGCCGCTTCAGCTGCGGCGGCCTTTTTGCAGCTCATTCACGTAGAGCTAAAATCACCGAGCGCTGAACTATCGCAGTTCGCACCTCTCGGCGCGGGTTTGCGTTCGGATTCAGCTATCATTGACGGCTGCTTTCGTTCGCCATCAGAGCGAGGTGGTCGTCATCGTCGCTGTCGTCGCATGGGTGCCGACTGCATCAGGACGAAGACTGATACACCTCAGGCAGCACCCATCGAAGCAGAAGCTATTATTATTATCATTATTAACGAACGAACTCATTGCAGGGCGGAGGCAGCAGCGGTAGCCGAAGCAACAACAGCAGCAGCAGTAGCCGCAGCAGCAGAAAAAGTTCCATCAGTTGAAGTAGCCGCAGGCGGCAACCGCCAGCGATCGTCACCGCATCGATACATGGAGCGATACATCGCAACCCGAATTTGGCCGCTTGTGACTCGGCTGGCTATCTCATCTTCGGTCCGCACAGAACACCGAGCAGCGCACAACGTCGAACTCGAACGAAATCTCGGTTATTTTCTCAATCTCAACAGCCAGGCAGAAGCCACCAACTCAACCAGAAGCTGGATTGTCCACAGTCGTCACAATTGGTTGATAGTGCCGACATCTACTGGGTGTGGGAATCTTTGGGCAATGCGGGCTCGCGGCGCCTTCTGCTGTTGACTTGGGATGACCTTATGTCATCATGCTATGGTGGCTGTTAGCGTATACGTTTGAATGTACGGACAGGGTATGACATGATGATGATGATGATGAACAATATTTCTAGAATTTTTCGATTCTCACTAAGTCGAGCTACTTAATTAGTTAGGGGTACTTGGTTCTGGTAGACTCGGCCTTCAAACTTGGCCATATGCATGACGTCACCGATTATAGTTCAGCAGGCGAAACTAGTTCCATACTGCGTACGGACACAAATGAAGACGTTTCGGGCCTCGGTGGCACACAACTGATCAGTGAAATGATTTAGTGGTAGCCTAAACTAATTAGGCTAAAGTACATAGGAGCCGGTTTCCAGAGAAGGGGACAATTCCGGCCACTGTTTACGTGTCTTCCTTTTATGGCCAGTGCCTCTTCGGAATACCAGCATTGCACATTTACGTTCTGACCTCGCTGGGCGTCTAATAACGTAGAATTAACAGGGTAAGGGTTAGACGTACCACCTTCGCTAGGGTCTCATCTACATGCTCATCAGGAGGCTTCCCAGTTTCGCATTTTGCGGGGCGGCCATTTATTATAGCTGCCATTGTGACCGCACTACCCCGAAAACTTCCACATATCTCAGTCCGCCTCAGATCGTCTGTACGCCACAACAGCATATCGTTAGCAGCATCAGACGAACAGGAAGGTGCTGAAAAGGGGCGTATGCTTTTTCTTTCTTCTTGTTTCCCTTGATCCAAATTCTCAATTGGGTTGCTCGCTCAGCCCTGCACAGTCCTGGCAGGATTGCCTGTGGCCGGTTAGATTCAATAGATCGCTATATATACTCTCCTCGGTCAACCCGAAGCGGGCCAGCCGCGAGATGTTATTTTTGCGGTCAGAATAGCGGGAGTGGCAGTCGAAACAGACGACTCCAATGGGCTCTTCATATGAATGAGTCCACACCTATATGGGCATAGGGTAGATACAGATACCCAGTAACATCACATTATCCACAGGCAGACGAACCATTGAAGCACGTCTGACCGTCTTGTTTCAGCCTATCGTATCAACGGGTGCTATGATTTGTCCAGCACAATCTGTTCTGGTCAGTATGTTGAATTGAGATGTTTTTCGGGAACGTGGGCATGACAAAAAGCCGGAACAAACCCGGTGTATGACGATCATATGCCGTGTTCTACAAGAGGGAGAAATGAACGGCAGGCTGGAAATTTTGAATAAAGTATTATTACGATTGTCGTTCCATGGCAGCTGAACTACCAGCGATCTCCTTAGCAAATTATAGCTATCGAAGAGAATACGATATGTCACTATAATTATAGACTCATTATCTACACCTACCGGATGTGACTTGCGAAAAACGCACGGAGCGGGACAGCTATTATATGTATTATATATAGAGTAAACTAAAATCTGTATTACATATGTTCATGAGATTATCTGGTGAATTTAACTGCACCCATCCGAATAGCAAATATCATAGACATCCATATCTGACGACACTAAGACATATTTAATACCGATTTTAGTATGAACTGTGACAACAATACTATACACGATATGTTTACGAAGGCCAAATACAGAAGTGGCTTCAAGGCAAGCCTACAATAGTTAAAAGCATAATACCGACTAGCTCGTTTGCCCTCGACTGACCCCCAACCCGCCGAGACGTCACACAGTCGCCGAGATTTCATTGTTTCAACGTTCGGGCCAGGTCACACCAAAGCGACTCGAGATCCGGCTCTCCTCAAACGCAAACCACGAAATTAGCTGGTAGGTCGCTCTCGAGTTGCTTCTGATACCTTATTGTATTTCGTCCATCATTTCGTTCGGTGAAAATCTCTCCCTGTCTATTGCTCTTCTACTCTCTGTCTCTCTCTCTCTCTCTCTCAGTGGCATTATGTCATGGTGTCCCCGACTCAAAAGCTCAACTGACCGAAAGAAATGGTATCAATTTCAGTCAACACAAACACACGCACGCATACACAATAGACACTCGCAACAAAACGCACCTTAGCTGGGCACCCATCGACAACAAACATTCGCTATCATGCCGGTATATTCCGAGCTGACAGCGTTACTTAGCAGCGAGCAACGAGACCGCTGAGGGAAACATCGTCGCAATGACAGCCGCGACTGGTCATCGTACATTACAATGGTAGCCAAAGCAAAACATGCACCACTCGTGCCGGACTCATCGAAGCCAGGCCGAGACCGACTGCGATCCAGCCGCCTCCCTCGGCGTCTGTCACAACAACAACAACAGCAGCAACAGAGCCAATGATGGCCACGTTCAAGTGGTACGCTTTGTGCTGCCAATAGTGTTACCGATCGGGGCACAGTGATATCGAATCGGAGATTGTAGAAGGAGAGAGAGGGATGAAGTCCATCGTTATTGGGGTTCGTATGACAGGCTAAACACAGTGAAGTAGTTGTAGTTATGGGGACGGGCCTCAGTGTCCAACTTCGGACGGTTCCGACAGCTCCGAGCAGTGGTGGGGCGAGGCGAGGCTGGACGCCTTGAGACGAGACGAGGGTCTCGACGACATCGACGAGCGAACTGGAACGACAGATTGTGACTGTTTTTAGTTGTCTCGGTTTACGGGCGTAGTTATGATGCGGTTGTGGATTCCCTTTGATTTGTTCAAAGCATCGATTAATCGGTACCATCAACAGCAGACGGTGTGTCAGTGTGTGAATGTATGGCGAGCTTATAGCGTACTTGACGTGCTGGGATCATGAATGGGTCAGTGCACTCGCTACCTCGAAGACTTGCCGCTTGTTTGTGGCGGCGGCGAGGGCGGCAACTGAATGACATTTCACGAAAATCATTCCCTTATATACCGGGAAGGGGAGGACAAGAAGAAATAGGATAGGACACAGTTCACAATTATGTCAAAATAGGCTTCCACTAATTAGAGCAACGGAATTAGGCTTACGGTCGAAATTAATGCTACAGTGAGCTGTAAGCCTACTTGTTTCCAAATCTGTTTTGCGCGGTGGCTTGGACGGCTGAGTCTCTGGCTGTGAAAAGCCAGAGGCCGCCGGTTCGAATCCCGTTGCATGAAATATAAGAGAACTTAAGGGCATTGTATGCAGTTCCTTCAATAAAGTTTTACCTTTACCTTCACTTCTTGCATCACAATAAGCACACTTTTAAACAGTTTAGCCTGTTGTCGATATATGAAATACGACGTAAATCTACGTATTTATCACGTTGATATTATATTTACCAGGCACTATTCAGTCAAGCAAGCACGTTACTATCGACACCTAGCGACACCTATTCATGATGTGTAGTACAATCTCAGTCCTGCGTCCTGCTTGTCAACGTGACTGTGACGATATACAACGAAGCCAACTATGATAATAACTTTGCATTTGTAGGATGCTGCAATCTACTATTTCACATTATTACACCAAGCTCTTCTGGTTAATAAAGGAGTTATTGGATTTGACTGGAGTATCAATAGACCTTGAGAAGAAACCGAAGGAGAGAGAGAGAGTCACCAAGTGAAGGCCATGTGGGGGGAGGGTCACCAGCCGGGGCGTGACTTCAGACGCAACGTGACTCGGGAGTTCAGAGAGGACGAAAAAAGAAAACTCTGAGAGGTATAAAGACAAATAGTGAAAGGCCAACAAAGTGCGAGTATAAAGTAGACCTACATCCTCCTACGATCTGACCATCACCTCAATTCCTCTCTTCCGAGGAATATGCACAATCCATAGGAAAGCTTATTTTCTTGATCGCGCCCACTGACCGCCAGGCGAGCCGTCATCAGCCCACAAGGTCCTCAGGCCAAGAGGATCCATCACGTCGCGCGAACGAGACTGACAGGACAACAGAGAGAGAGAGGTCGACCAGTACCCGGTTCGGAAGTTTCGAAGCCCATGTATCTATTATATATAGATATATATGTATCGAGGCAACCTTTGAGGCATAAAGATAGCAGATAGGAAAAAGGTTGCGGAAGAAGAAGCCTATATATATATATATATATATATATATGTCTGCCTGGCCCCACTTAAGAGAAGGAGGCACACTAAGTAAAAAAAAAGACCTTTCTGCAGCTTTTGGCCTAACATAAAGTTTAGTGCAGAGAAGGTGAAGAAGTCCATCTTCCGCTGCGCCTCCCAACTAGGTGAGCTATCAGCCTGAACGCTGGTCAGCGATTTGCTATAGAAGCCAGCCAGCTTTCCCTGCATCGGCGGTGTGTGCAATGAACATTGTGATGATATTCAATGGATTCACCCCGAAGGATCGCCGACCGATGTGTGAACTCTCTCAAAGTCCACACATATCATCGTCCTGGTGAAATTCTCCGCTAACCAGCAACGCTGGCTGTAAAGTCTTGTGGACGGTGGCCATTCCGAGCCGATGGCTGAGATTCGTGAAGCGAATCAATCATAAGGGCACATCTTGCATAGTAAGGATCGCTCAATCAATTTGGCGGCGGCTGCCGCCGCCGGCTGGTGCCGGATAATGGCGTCCTCCGCTGCATATACTTTTTGCGCTCGTATCCCGAGGCGTTTAGTGTCTTAGGCGGGCAAATACAGCTAAATATGACAGCTGACTGACGATCGCCGATCTCGCTAGCCCGGATGGATATATATCAGATATCCTCTCGGAAACGCAACATACCGTTTGGGTAGCAGTTGAACACAGGGCTCGGAACGATATGATAATGACTCTCTCAACAGAAGTGGATGGATACACCGCTTGAGAAATGGCCGATGTTACTCAAAATCTACGATGTCGATAAGCAACGATTAGAGGTGGGCAGAGGCTCGTATCAGATCTACATGAAAGGGAGTGACCAGAATTATAAAACACAGGAAGGCTATATTGTGCACTCTCAGCCAACATTGAACGTCTATCGAGTTGCTTCGTGGAGTGCTTTTCAACGCGGACCCCTTCAGAGACAAATGTGCAACGCTCGGTATCGGACCCGCTTACATGACTCCTGCAAGTGATCCCGCAAGGCATTGACAAATGTACCACACTTCGAGGATAGACGGTGAATGGGACAAGCCGATACTGAACCCCCTAACCAGGGTTAAGCGTCATTTCAGTACCAAACGTGTGTTGTAAGTCTGAGTGCTATGATCAGGTCCCTCGCTATGGCATATATTATGATATATAAAAACAAACATTTAGTCAATACAATTTCTGTGCGATAAATGACGCTTCAAGTTTCAATGTTTGGAAAGCAAGAGAAACGCAAGCATTGTAACTTTAATATTTAGCCTTCAAAAAATATAATATATATATACATTTTTTAAAGCTAAATATTAGAGTTATATATATATATATAACACATGTGATATATATATATATCACATGTGCACCAGGATCGATTGAGCACTCAATTTACTTTTCCACAAAGAAAATCCTCTCATCATTGAGAAGCAATAGGCACCTAAGCACAAAAAAGCAGCGTCATGCAGCTGGGTTCATGACCAGAAAATTTGTCCATCTTCCGTAGGCTAGATGCATGTACAAGCTCTCGCTCTCTCCCCCCTCTCTCTCTCTCTCTCTATATATATATATATATATATATAGGTTACATATATATACATATACACACCAATTTTTTCTCTCGTAACTGCTTCGCGCCTGCCTGGCCAATGCTCATCGTTTTCGTTTGACCCAACCCCGTCGATAAGGTCGATGAGTCGTGATCCCGGCAAATTGAACAATTAACCTCAACGGGGCAGGGTTCGGGGTGAAACGGGAGGGAGTCATATTGACTTCTGACTCCTCCTCGAGTTTGGTGAACGCCGAACGGGGCGCGGCAATAATCGTGCGCTCGGATCGCCCTCAACCGACGATATCGACCAGTCACTCGATTAACCGTACAGCTGAGCAAGTTCAGGAGAACGAGAGTATCGACGCGAATGTAGTAACGATACAAATACGTTATAGAATTCGTAGGTGTTGGAGTCGAACGCCAGGATGGGACGCCAGCGCGAGCTTGCTGCGACCACAATCGATTTGAGTTTGTTGTTGATGTTGTTATAGTTTGGGGATTTGGAATTAAACGTTATGTATTGAATTCGATACGATTCTCGCTCCCGATTAACTGTCGTAAAAATCGTAACGGATGTCGGTATATAATAGTATGCTCGATTCAAGTTCAAATGCTACTCGGACCACCATTGTACTGGTCGTCAAATGGCAATTCGTACAACATTGCGATGCTGAATTGCCTGCATGACGAACTATTCCCTTCGGCTAGCCCAAGCTTGAAAGAGGACGAAGTCATTAGGCCAATGTTTATTGTATTTTTTTCCGTTGCAGAGACATTTGTGATTCAGGATAAGCGATTCATATTATTTGCTTTCAAGTTCGAAATTAACACTCAAGTTTGAGTAATTACTTTTCTCAATTAGAAGCTGGTACATCCTCTATCTAGATTTCCGAGGCGAACATTTTGCAATACATAACACCATCTAGTGCGTACCCATGCGCTATCCTTTGGTGCCTACCGTATCTTAGGATGCGCCAGGTCGGCTGACAACCACCGTGGAAAAGCTTAATTTAAACTCAATGAACACGCCCGAGGGGTCAGTTACTCGTCGAGTCCTTTGTGTCCCAGACCCTTCTGGTTGAGCGGCCGACATTACGAGGCGGATGTAGGATGTACAGCAATCAAAGTCTCCTTTAATGTGGACTAATGCTCACCTCGATCTCTAGTACCTTCAACGTTGGTTCCCACACGAGACGAATTAGCGCAGCCCGGTTGTTCTGCTCCTTCGTATAACCTTGTTGGCTGAGGCACTGCGCAACACGGATTCCGCTCATCGCTCGGCAATGAACACGCACCCGAATGAGTTTGTCGTGACGTACGTACAAGCGCACTCGCGCCTCGGGAGGTTCTCCGGGAGCACTTCAGGCGTTGGCCGTGCGCCCATTGGCGCCGCCGTAGCGGCGTGCACGCGCTACAAATTTTCATTTAGCCGTTAAGTCCAACACTTACGACTGCCCCCGCTGAATTTGCATCAGAACCAGTAAGCTGTGCCGCTACTATAGGTGTCGTTTGGCGTCTGAGGCCTTGAAAGACCGAATGCAGGCTTCTACCGTCGACGAGTTGGATGACGGTTTGAGCACCACCGTGAAACAGTGGTCTCCCAGCGACAGCGTTTTATTGGCACCAGGATAATGTCGGCGTGGTTCAAAAGGGACCAGCCCACTGTATAGCCATGCGTACGTACATATCTGGGGCGGAGCGTTCTGCCGTACGGCTGGGCTAGGTGCTAGCTGTACGCGCGTGTGTGCAGAGTCCAACGCGAACACCGAGCGGATGGGACAACAAGAAGAACGAACCGCTGGGAAGTACATACAAGTTGACGGCGCGACTGATACCTCAGACGCCTCATAGCCACCGGATCGGCTCTCGCTTTTGAAGCGGCGCCGCTGTCGCCGGCCACTGGGTCCGACGCGATCCGCCTCCACCCCCAGCAAGCGTTAACGGTAGGTAGCGCGGCACACAAGAGCCGCGCGAAAAGGTTAGAAAGTTAGAACAAGGAACGGATCCGTCGGGGTCTGGGCCCGTTAGGCGCTCGTGGCATCCCGACTGAATTGTACATCGCTGTACTAGGCTGTCGCGAGCTAAACGCTCCACAGGCACCGAATCAGGGCAGTTGAGGGCGACAAGGTTCGAATATGCCTCGAAACGGCTACAGTCAGGGGGAGGGGTGTCAGTTCTTAGCTGAGCCCAGCTGAGAATTCGCGTAACGGGCTGCGGCAAGCCATTCCAAACATGGAGCGATGCCGAGCTCCCATCGTTGGGCCATGTAGCACAAGCGGGAATACCGCTGACCGTTCGGGAGGAGAGTCGTTCTCGAATTTAAACCGTACGAATAAGCTGATGCGCGGCTTGGTCAGTTTGCTTGAGAGATGTGTCCGGCTGTATTCTATTCTATAATTACATAGCGAATTGGCATAACCACCCGCTCTAGTGCACATAGGGTGATACCTTCATTTTGTCAGCGACTACACGTAGATACGTGCGGGCGAACGGTGCCATTCTTAGTGGTTTTTTTCGGTGGTATTCACATTTCTCATTCTCACCATGCTGTCATTTCAGTTGGCGTCCGCGGCTACAGCAGAGAGGGATAACTTGGCATAATGATAAAAGCGAAATAGAAGTTCCCTCTAACGAACTCTATTTATTGTGCACAAAACTTTACCACGAACGAATATCTTCACAGCTCATACGCTCTTTGGATACCAATGTTGGTATGTATTGAAATAACGGGTGATCTCCTTTTATCGCTGATAACATCGATTATACTTCAGTGTAACGAATCATGCCTTACTTGCTTTTTGGATTTCGTCGTATGAAACACCTGTGCTTGTTAGTGTAAATGCCCAGTGACTGTCCGGGAAAAGGGCGCATCCTCCCTGAAAAGGGCTATTAGTTGTCGACATATATTCGGTGACACATGCACCTACCCGTAATGCACTTATGCGAAGCAAACCAAAGAGGCGGACACGGATACACACACACAGACGCACAACCGTCTATTACCTTGCTGTCTCTCCCGTTTCGAATTTCATCGATGTGCCGAAAGCGTTTGATCAAGTCTCGCTCGACGCCGGCGCAATTGGAGACTGCGCTAGGAGGACGGGATCGCCGGTTCATTCTTTGAGTAGGGATCGTTGCTTCCAGAAGCTGCCGTTATGAAAGGTCCTTGAGGGCTATGCTTTAGCTGTACGAGCGCGACAGCAAAAGTTCGTCATTTGTCTGTTGGAGATTCAGGCATTTCCCTCACCTGGTCGGCTCGCTTTTGAGAGTAGCTGTCCCAGTGGACTGTAGCTGCCTGCCCTTCGAAGAGATTCCCCCCGCACGTCCATCTTATTTGTTAGCACTCTCACGCTCTTCGAGGCGGGTCAACCCTTTGAAGCTGTGCGCCTATCGTGACAATCAGGTAAACAAAAAGTTATCACACCTCGCTACGTTCATTCAGAATTGGGCGCCCTCACTTTCCCAGGATCGCGTTTGCCGGTCCAACGTCTTCTGTGCCTTGTTGAGTGTCGACTTCCGATACGAAACGCACATTGGCGGTGATGATGGTCGTGATTCGAGCAGAACACCTAATCACTTGGGGCGCGTTTGGCGTAGAGCTCAAGGCACGTCCCTTCCGGCCAGGACCTCAAAATAAGGTCGGATCACGAGATGCCCATGGGATTCTGCCACCCCGAGGGGTCGACCTCAAGAAGAAAGCAGTCCTCGAACTTAGTAGTTGTCCAAAATATGAAAGACCAATCTGGTCGTCATCGATGCTTGGATTCTGCCGTTGTGCACATCAAGTCATTCAGAAGGAAATAACATGAAAGCTCTACGTCTCGCGGCATAAATCGATAAAAAAACAAGCAACGAGAGAGGCAGCCTCCCCAAAAGACAATAAGATCTTGTTCGAGCTGAAGTCGTTCAGATTCGACCAGCTGGATTTAACAGGGATATGCAACCTCTATTTATCAATTCTGTCCTACACGTATACAACAACTCTTCACAGAGCTCCTCTGACGTTACACTGACTATGCGGATCTACCGAACCTGAAAATTATCCGCCTCCTTCTCAGTTATTTACGTAGAAATAACGCAAACTTTGCAGAATTCCTGATTACTCCTGAAGCTCATGTGAGCTTGGCAAGCAAGACAGTCTTGAAAGGAAGATGACTCCGTCCCCCAGGTACCCGATAAGGACAAACGCATAGATTCAGTAAAAAGAAAAGCACCTTGGTACAGACTGCACAGTCGGTACAAGGAGTATCCAGTGACATCTTCGGCGGATACAATGGTTCCGCGTCACCTGAGGCGGTTCAACAATCAGAGTACGATTCAACAATACCCACATTGTGCTGTGCTGCATTCGTATTGCATCAAACGTTCGCGAAGCCCCGACATCCCCTGCCCCGACCGAGGGTTCCTTGCTTGAAACTACTCAACAACAACGTCTTCACTTCACCCCACGTGTCGCATGCTCCGGCTAGCGAGATTGACAGGCAGTAGTTTAGTAGACGACGGTCGAAACCACAAGTGCAAACAACGGCCTCAGCAGCGCCAGCAATGTGAAGGCAACAGTTAAATAACAACCTTTGGGTGTTGTGCAACATTTGAACATTTGTTGGAGCCCCTGAGAAAGCACAACCTGTCGAGAAGGACGCCTCGGGCACCTCACCCTCTCCGAGCGCAAGCTCCACTACGAACTTCGCTACGTGTCGTGTCCTTCAAAACCCCCGCTGCCCTTTGTATAATAGGTGTTGTCGTTGTCGCCGTTATGTTTTTTTTTGTCAAAATATCGCAACGTGCCTCCATGCGCACCCCTGTTTGCAATACATGTGATTGTTTACGCCTCGCGAACGGCAGTGTGTAAGAGGGACAGGCCCGTTCAAGCGAAAGGTGTTGATGGTGCCGGGACTGCAGGTTGCCAGAGCGTGGTGCAAAATGCAACCCGATCCATCCTTGAAGACTTACTCCATCACTGTTGTGATGACAGTGCTGTTTGGCGGGCGAGACTTCCTTTGAGAAGCGCTGCTGCTGCTGCGTAAAGATGGGAGGCGCACAATCTCTTCTTGGCGCATGTGTTGAGGTGGTGTAAAAGTCAACACATAGATAAAGGGTTTTGTGGTCGAATGCTCGTAAGGATGTGCCTCGACTAACGGAAGAGAAGTTAGCAGCATCTGCAGCAAAATCGATTGTCACGAGAGTCTTGTCGAGGGTTATCTGAGTTTAACGAGATTCAGTTGTTCAGTAGTTCAAGCAGTTCGTTCGCTTAGGGAATTACTAAAGGCATTGTAGTATATGCACTTCGAATTCTACAAGGCTGAGACGAGCCAGGCGTTCTGTCACTTCTGGTCTTGTCGAGAGAGTAATTAGTCGTTTTGCCGTTTATCGTTTCGCACACCTTTTGTTATAACAGAAAGAGAATCAGAATTGCCATTGATCAAAATCAGCTTTTGAACCTCAGTGTCAAAGCCAGATTCCAAACGGCAAGTTGTCGCACCGTAGACACTGAGGTAATGCCAAGCGTAAAGCTGGAACAAGAAACGAGATAGACTCTCAACAGACGATGGTTCTTCCAGCAAGTGGAGAGGTTTTGGCATCTACGTCAACCCTGCAAGGGAATCGGCCCAGCTTCAATAGAGATTGGAGATGGGAGTCGATTCAGTGTATCACTATAGTGGTGTCCCTCAATTCGTTTGAAGCGCAGTTCCACATCTACAAAGAAGGGAGCCATTCTAATTGTACCCGGCATTCTAACTCGAGAAACAAAAGATGAACAACATTTAAATTTCGTTCGTCTATCCCCTTTCGGAGAGGCCTTCCTGTGCTCAGTCCCGATTGCATCGTGGCTATCTTCGCGATTGCGTGTTGAAGGCATTAATCAAATACAGCAGTCATCCGTAGCTGATGGCCTCATATGCGCGTAACCACCTTGTGCTATGCAGTCTACAGGCCCAGCAGCAGATAATCGGCAATAATAATCGTGGCTAGCCAGATTGTTTCTGCGGGGTATATTACATGTCTCTATTATCTTCAGCACACTCTACCGAAACAGAGATGTAAGAGGCCTTACCAGTGGATCCTTAGCTCGACACCGGCATCGATCTCAGCAACTATAATCGTGGAAGATAGACGATCACTACTCTTGTAGCTGCCACTCGCATAGAAACGGAGGCTTGGATTACCTCATCTGAAAGTGATCCCCTGATCACTCAGCGGCTGACTGATTCCTCTATATATATATATATATATATATATATATATATGAGAACTTCATCGAGGAACCGGTCAATCTACCCGTCTATGGACCCGTAGCCGTCTACGACAGGTAAATCGTCCGTGACGTGTGCTCGATGCCGCGTAACGGTCCGCCTCCGCAATGAAGTCATCTCCTCACGAAAAGTGATTGATCCGACAGTCGCTGCTATCGACCGTCGGAGTGGACGCAACACCGTCTGATCAGCGGATACAACCAGAGGCACGTCAGAATATTCGTCTCCTTGGTCCGCTCCTCCTGTTGTCTGCTGTCGCCGTACAACGAAAGCACCCATCATTCGGGCTGCTATCCTCCAGGGCTACGCACCTCGTTCCTCGATGGACACCGACCCACACCTTACAATGACAACAGTGGCAGCCGTAGACATGGCTGGACTCTGAAACGGGTGCGTGCGCGCTAGAAACGCCTGGGTATATGTGCGATCACCGTACTCTGCTACGCCAATACGACCCGTCGACAGATCGTCTACGCTCGCCTATGTATGGAGACGTCCCCTGCAGGCGTTCGCCCACCAATTACGTGATTGGCACCTGAGAGGCACTGAGCTGGGGATGGTGATGCAGATTGTTGCCGCATACCCCCAGCCATGTGTCACGTATGGACGAAACGTGCTCTTTCTCCTAATGCCAATCACATATTGTCATGATGGCGTTTGCCATCACCGATGCGAGCAGTGGCGGCGGAGGTAGCCGAATGAATATCCAGCAGCGACCAAGCGGAATACGCCCGGCGTGTGGGTGAAAAATATCATCGACGATAGTCACAGCTGAGTAAGAGTAGGGATCGTAGCCTGTCTCATGCATGCAACAGTAGCTCTTTGAAGCTGATTCGATACGGCGCACGCATGCAGACTTTTGTGTAAAGCGACACTATTCAGTATTGTTGGCATAGGGACTGCGGTAGTTCTATGCGGACATACCCACACACTGTGGGGTCAGCCACTCTGGGTCAAAACTTTCTGTCCGCTTGTGTTTTTAGCTGTTGTGGTTTGATAACTTGACGTTTTATTGTAGATAAGCATACTCTTCTTACAGGTATAAGCAACTCGAGACGCGCACGAGATCTTTCCGCTAAGTGTTTCGTCCAAATTTTTTGTTTGCAACAACTCAAATCAAGATACTAATTAGGAAATTAAAGGTGACTACTAAATTAAATTACTCACCGTTTGCAGTAGTAGTAGTTGTGTCCTAATTATGCCCTCAATCGTGGTCCTAGAGAGAACCAGCTAGATCTTCCGAGCAACATGTCATTGTGTTGCGTTCTACGGACCTGTTCCGCGAGCGGGCCAGTTCAACAAATACGAAGTCCTCTGTGGCAGTAAACAGAGAGAAATCACCTCAATAGAATTTCAATCGCCTACTACTGCGGTCCCGTCCAGTACGACCTGGCGGGGCTGCTGAACGGTGGTGTTTGTTGTCGGGTTTGTTACCTAACCTCTCTCGTTTATCCGGCTGCATTTTCAGTTTATCAGGCAGCCAACAATGGAAGGACAAATCAAAATATGCTCGGCACCCCTCGCCCGTCCGGGACATCAGATAACGAAGCGAATGGTGATTTCCATTAGACCTAATTTCAATTTAAATTACAATACAAGCAACAACGACCATAGATGACAACAGCGACGAGCCGAGACGAATTCAGTGAGCTATCCAACTCGACTTAGAACCAAACTCCCGCTTGGACTAAGGGAAATTGAACACCGTTAGTCGCCCATCGGTGTCTATTTGTGTTATGTTGCGTTTATTTGATGGATAGTACTTGTTTCGCAATGGGTCGCGGCGCTGGGGCTGCCTTCGATGTGGAGATATACGGATTAAAAACGGTTAAAGGGCAAACGATTTCACGCTCGTTTTGTTGTGTAAGCAATTTCGCCTGGTTAATATAAAGATGTTCATTCACGATATGAATCGATACGAACATCTGTTATTGTTCATTGCGATGCGACATTGCCGTTGCTTTCCACAGATATCCTAATTGCGGGTTACGTGCAACCATCAGTGAGATCCCCTCTTACTGTGTACGGTAGACCTAAGCGTACAGCTACGCCAGGAGTAAAGTCTATTTTGAGACGGGACAGTCAACGAGACTGTTTATACATAATGCGAATGGCCGCAACGAATACAGGCTCACCAATGACTTTCGCAATTGATCTCCAGCGTCCTCCTCCCCCTTCGCGGGTCACAGCTCAATCAAGGGAAAGTTACTTCGGCGGTTTGAAATTCGTTCTTTAATCATACGTCGCATCTCGTCGAATAGCCAGATTACAAGTCACATCATCCTTGTCCCGAAGTGAAGGTCCAGCCTATGTCTGTAGGCTGGCTACTGTTTGCTGTCCTGCTCGTTCCTGATCATAGCGGGTGTCACTGAAACCTATGCTTACACTACTGGGCGTCTGGCATTTACCCTCGTGTGGGCATGCACACATTACGTACGGTAGCAACAGACGTTTGTTGTACCGGCGTGACGAAGCAGACGCGCCGCAAGGCAACGTACGCAACCGCCGGCCCAACGTCTCGATAAGGCGGAAAGAATAGTATCCGGGGTTTTTTTTTGTTCGTAACGGCGGCTGTGTCATTCACAGCTAGCAAACACCAGCGGATAAGAAGACCGTATTCTCGCGTCTGTAGACCTCGTCTCGCCGGGTCGCCGCGCCCGAATTCGCTCAACCCCACTGGCGTGTTGACAGGCCTATCGGTAAGGAGTCCGAGAGTAGCCCAAGTTGATCGGGCTGATCTGACACCGTTCGTAACTTTGTCGGCAGCGCGTGTCGGCAGTCTGACGATTGAGACATTGACTCCTTCGCCTCCTATATCGAAGCCTGCTGAGACTTCGGCAGGGCTTTCGATTGGCCTGAAGTGTAGAAGTAGTTGAAGTCGACGATATACGAGCAGTCGTCAGCAGACGACCCACATTCGAAACATGAAACGAACTCCGTTCGACTGTTGACAACACACAGCGGGGGGCTGTCGCCGAGACGCAAGCGCGCGGACGTGAACTTCACCGACGTAGGTACGAGAGGTGCATTAGGACCTCTGTGGACGTTCCCAGCTGAGAATAGCGTTGCAGAGGGCGGGGGGTAGTTGCTCTCGGCGGGGGTAGTCCCTCTCGTTAGGAAATGTGCCTTTACACGGTATAATGTAGTCGGCTTGGTGGTTGACGTAGGAGAAATTGTCATGGTCACCGTCGTAATCGACAGGGCGCAAGGCTTTTCACGAATGTACTTACTGCAAACGAAAGTGTCGACGGATGCTTCGTTTCCCACTTGAACAGAAAATGTACCTGAGAGCCCCTTCGGCTGTTCTACGTCAATCTACAGAACTGCAAGAATATGACTGAAGACAACAAATCTGTTCTAAACGTACGCATATCTAAGGAGCAGATTGAACCAGTCGATAACCTCGCAACGTGTCATCCGAGATAACTTACATATCCTAACTACTCAATCGCATCTTTTTTTTTGGAAGGATTACGTCATTCAAAAAAAGGCATCTAATACTGACGAATTGCCTTTGTCACTGTTCCTGCTGACAATTCTTGTCGATGTCTTCGGTTTTCTTGAGTCGACGAACGTGAAGTGGTATTCGAATGGTCGCTATGCGGATGCCTGTGATTCCCTCTGCTCGATTGCTACTATTGATGAGTTGGGATTCATAAGAATAATAAGACTAATAATTAATAATAGCAGAAATAAGAGACATTTTGCGACAGTAATAGCAGCAATGATAGATAATTAGATAATCGGACTGAAGGGACGGACTACGGCCGCAGCTCCCGGGTATCGTCATTAATTAAAAGGCATCCCAAAAGACAATGAAGCGCATTGAAGCGAACACCGAACAGCGACATTTTCACGTATACGCTGAATGAACTTCGGAATCGAGTGGGATAGACGGATGCGAAGAAGATCGCGTCCGTCCTTATCGTCGATAAACAAGTAGCATCATAATGAGAAGATCATTGTCGACGGGCGAATTTACGAGATTTCTTCGATATCCTATTATCACCTGGGTTATCGGGTTATGACTCTCAAACGAAGCAGGTCTTATCCGCAAAGACTAGCGGCAACCAATCGTCTTTTTTCCGATAAGCAAACTCCTTCCTTACCTTATCAAGCGCCTATTATGAGATCGCTTCCGCGTACGCTTGTGTAGCAAGCAGCATCGAACGAGGTTCAAAGAGGGTGCTTTTTACGAGAGCAAAGGGGGAGGATTGGTAGGGTAGCTCACACAAGCGTTCACACACGTCTTCAAATAAGTTTTCACACAAGTGTCGTTCAGTCTGCGGGGAACTAGACGCGTGCGACGAGGTCTAGTCAATGACGTTCAGTATACCACGAGTGGCACCCGGAAGGGAAAGATGATAGTTTCATGCCACTGGACCACCTACGGCCCTATAGCGTTGACAGCTACGGTGACCTGTTGTCATCTGGACTCGGGCGTTCTCGAATCACTCGGTATAAAAGTGTTTGTGGCCATTGACTGGGTACCTGATTGATTGATGGGTACCGGCATCAATGCGTCATAGTTAAGCCTGTACATCTCCACACATTGCTTAGATCTACAATATCTCTCGTAGGTTCTCGTTATAATATAATATTATTTATATAAGCTAAAGTACAGTGCATATCCTTCCTGTTTCAATACGAGTCGCCAATCTAGATGTGCTCTGCCGATATCTCGGGACCTACAACGACGTCAGCAGGTTCTCGTCTCCATCTACAATCATTATTCATCAGCACTAAACTGTCACCGATCTGACTGACTGACTGCGAACCACATATAAGCGATGACGAAGACAAAGATGGCAATTTACGGACGGACCAATTTTACCTTATCGATGCGGTCCAGCCCTGCGTCGACGACGACGACAGCCGCGCGAAGCACTCAGGAGTCTCCGAGTATCTCTCGGCTCCTATCCTTCGTGAAGTCATCACTTCACATACGCCGCCCTGTTCCGTGTGTTTTGCCACTCTCGCTATTGACTGATGGATATTATCACATTGGAGTATCGCGTGTGTCCATATAGCACGCTATAGTATCGGCCGTCATAATTCGGCATCAACCTGTCTCAAGTGTCTAGCGACTTTATGTGGCCCTGACTGGGTTTTTGGACGTTACGTCTCGCGACACTCATTTAGCGTTACCGCCCATCACCCCGTTGTTTCCTCTACCGTATCCATGCGTGCTTGGAAGGGCAGTCTCACAAAAAAATGGGTTGTTTTGCCGTTCGCCGTTGCTGATCGTCGCCGAGCTCCAGCCGCTCTAGCCGAAGTGCCTTCGCAGAGAGTCTCGTCGTCGCGCTAACCCGAACGTCGAAGAACTCGGAAAGATCCGGCCAGACTCAGATCTAATCGCCAAAGTGGCTGGTGCGCGCCACGATCTGCTATCGCGACCTTTAGCGCGTCGCCGTTCAAGAGGAGTTCGACGGACAAGCGACGATCGGTCGCGCACGAGATGAGAGCGCACGATTGAGATAGTGCCATATGGACACTCGATTATTGGATACACTCGTCTGCGTGTGTGTGTGGGGGGGTACGAACTGCGGCAGGGGCTTGGGCAGATTCTTGTCTTTGAACGACAAAAAAAAATAACAACTACTACGTTCTGAGGGATATATCTTCGAGTACGGAGATGCGTTTCACATCAATCGCAGTCGGACCGGTTACCCGTATATGGCCTGCAAGAAATATCCTATCCCCGATAGGATCTCCCCGAGGCAGGTCCGTCAAGGGCTTGGCGACATACGGCAACATTGGGTTGGGCATTGTAAGCACAAAGTAAGTAAGTATGTCCAAGATACAACAGCTTACCTGTAGTACACAGAATGCGAAGTGGATGCGAGCTAACCTACCTGTCGCTGCAAGTGACTGGGAGCTTAAGCGAGGTCTCTTATTATCGAGACGCTTCCAGCGAATTGCGATATCGATTTTCCTATGTGGAATCTCATAGACGTTCGGTTGAAGTGTTCTGAACCGCAGAGTGACGATTCGCGTTGCGTTTTCCGTATTGGACATTAAACTAAAGACTAGCGCGCGAATACTGTGCTTTCGCAAAATCTCCTGCCAAGGATGGTGCAGGCTTGTGTATACGGTGAGCATATGTGCTTGAAACATAGCATTCATGCCGGGGGGTTGATGTGATCCTCATCTCCTCGTAAGCTTTCAAGTCAGGATGTGCACCTGATACAGACAAGTGCAGCTGACCCAGTAAAACCAGTTAATAGTTCCATACTGATTTGTGCTTCTAGCCACGCACGTCGCCTTTGGCTGTATGCCGGACCTCCCACGAGGCAGACGAAATGATCAGTATTATTAGCCAATCGGATCAAAACGGCGAAAAAAAATTAGCCAGGCGGCACAGATGGAAAAAAAACAGGTTCATATTGAGATATTTGAGAGATTGCCATCGGTTACACCTACCGGCGTTCCGAGGGTGACCCGGTCCGGACCACCCTGCGCGTAGCGTACGTGCTCTCAATCACTGTGATTCCGTGGCTTCGATTGAGACACAATCACCATAGTGCAATTCCCCCTTTTACATAGCACACGAAAACGAACGGTTCATACTTCAGCACGTTCTGCCGACCACGATATAATTTTAATACATCCTGTGTGGTGGACTACGCGAGTGAACTGTTTGCCGGGGGGGGGGGGGTCTATGGTGCAAGCTACCGGATGCGACGTGTCCAATATATATATATATATTATATATATATATATATTATATATATATACATGCGTTGTGTGAAATAAGAAGGTGGAAACACATAGTGAATCTAGGCCGGTTAGATTGAATTTCCCTAAGAAATATCTCCAATCGTTGATGGGATAGGGATAGACTTGTTAGTTGCTGCGGCAAAAACTCGAATACGGACCAAATGATATATATGTATATATCAACCTTGAACTGTATCTAGTTCGTTGGGCTTATTTTTTTGTGTTCACTTTAGCAAGACGGTACGGCGGCGGCGGCAGCGGCGCTGAAGGTATAGCTGCTCTACCTTCGGAACATTTCATTCGTGACAAACAATAGGTTAGGTTAGTTAGTTTCGAACGTTACAATGAAATCTACGTTTCCCTCGATGCTTTTCATTAGGCACGACAAAGGTGAGCGCCAAGGGCCCCAGCGTTGCATGGCCACACGAGTACTAGTGCAACCCCCACGATAGTCCTAAGTTCGGCCGGCGGTTCCGATGAACCGGCCAGCAACGAGAGATCAAAGTCTACCTGTAGCCGCAAGCCCTGGTTCGCCGCCTCCTCTCCAGAACCCGAATCCAATGAGCCCTCTCCCAACAATGGGGGGGTTCAAAACTGGTTCGTCCTGCTCGTGGACCTTTAGTTCGCTCATGATCGTAAGCAAACGAGTGTTTCCGTGTTAACTGTGGATAGGTGCGGCAACAGTTCAAGCTCCTATCATAATCGCCTTGTAAGCTTTGGATAGACCTAAACTGCTCATACCGCAAGACAGTCAACGGGCTCGGAGAATATGGAGCTGGACATGCCCATTACGCGAGTCCTCCTGAATTCCGGTCCTGGCGGCCTTTTGGATTCAAACATGACTAAGCTGATGGTTCAGCCTGCGCAGGTCCTTAGCAAGCTCCCTATACAGCTGGTAAGCATATTAACGTTGGCTACTGTGTGAATTATATTCGATCGGTCATATACGTATTCTTGTGACCTGATTGAGCTGCTTCCGTGTAAATCCATCCTATCAAGTCGCTCTCAGCCTGTGCAAATCCATTACTGGGATAAAAGAGAGACAGACTTGCGCTAACTAGATTGTTGAACTCATAGCGTGGTCACATCAAGGTCACAGCGATCTATTTCTTACCACTATTGTATGCGCCGAAGTAAATATAATCGCACTTTAGCAGCATAAGACGCACGAGTTGCCGGCGAATCATCACCATTTCTTGCCTCCTTCTATTTTAGGACATGTCACCATCGAAAGTCAACGAGGACGGCTCCGATCTGACTGCCGTCGGCAAGATCTACGATAGTAACAAGTACAAGATGTCAGTTGCGAGACGGAATGAACGCGAGCGTCGGCGAGTTCAGAACGTTAATCGGACATTCGATACACTTCGGCACCACGTGCAAGGCTATAAGAACGCCAACAAGAAGATGTCGAAGGTCGAGACGCTCCGCTGTGCCGTCGAATACATTCGTGAGCTGCGGACGATTCTCGGCCTGTTCGAGGATGACGGCGCATTGTGCGCCGCCGTCGCTAGTGAAGCGTACGGGCCGGCTAGCGTTTCGTCAAACTTCGACTATCAGATGCCGATTACGCCAAGCTCGCCCATTCAGACCTCGCAGACGTCGAGCTTCGACTACCCTGGGGAAGCTTGCCGTTCACCGCACAGCTCGAACGCATCGTCGCCTCTACCTCCGTCACCACCGGCCAGTACGCCACCGGCAGTTGTTGACACACTGCCGCGTCACGGCGCTAGCGAATTGGTACCAACGAGTCCGGTGTCGCCCGTCGTCAACTTTGCGTCGGGTACAACGATTCTGGCCGACCGCCTACGGATGCCCCCGCTAAATGCGTCCCCAAATGTCGCCGCTGTGGTCGTTAAGCAGGAGCCATTCGAGTGCGTGACCCCAGAAGTGTCCGCAGAGGTGTTGTTCGACTTTAATGCCAGGTCCACAACGGCGTTGGCGGCGACGGCGACTGCCGCCCTTAATCAGAATGCCCTCCCTGCTGACGAGAGCGTTTTGGATGAACAGAGTTTCAGCAGGCTCGCCGCTGCGCTTCAAGCGCACGCCGGCCAGTCGCTCAGCCAACTGAACTTCAACGACTATCAATGTAAGCATTGAAGGGCGCATTTTCAATGTGGCTATCTGCTGTCGGCTGTAACGTTTGAGACGGCATCAATAGCCAATTTCCGTCTTACTGGTATATATATATATATATATCATCATATCATAATCAAATGTTTATTCTCGGAACTGCAATATACATACATATGCTTAAGTTCTCGGCAAAAAAAAAAAAGTAAAAAGGATATATATATATATATTATTCCACAACACTTATTCGCATTTGC
Source organism: Stratiolaelaps scimitus (assembly GCA_019614645.1). NCBI lineage: Eukaryota > Metazoa > Arthropoda > Arachnida > Mesostigmata > Laelapidae > Stratiolaelaps > Stratiolaelaps scimitus. Next base: position 5,485,485 of record JABWDB010000012.1, read on the forward strand.
TGGCCGAATTTCGGTTATCTGATAAAGTACTTAGCTGAGCCGTATTGAGTTCGTTGTTGGCGTTCTTCTCTATCCTAGAGCCGTTATTGTGCAGTCCTTTATATGTAGTTCTGTGTAAAAGAGTACAATTCAATTTATATAGCTGTTTAGTAATAGTATAATTATTACAGCAGTGTATAAGAAATTATATTTCGCGTTTAACCAGAGCCTGTTTTCTCTTTCCAGATTCTCTATGATGATCTCGAAGTAGCGGGGCTCACGAAATCCTAATATCCGATTAGCTGTGTTCTGCATCCACAGCAGATATCTACATTCAAAATGCTTTTGCAACCAGTAGCAAAACAGGAATGGAACAAGCAAATCATTCGAGGGGAGTCATCACTATCTATTACTTTTACAATATTAATTCGTTTTTTTGCTGCAAGTAATTATTATCTATATTACAAGTCTGAACATTCGATCATACATACATGTTCAATGGTAGGGGAGTCTTCTAAAGTCTCCTCGAGCTCTGCGGCTTAATGGATAAGCTGCGTAGACTATTACCATGTCTCTAACTCGACTAGTGTATCGATGATTGTACGCCAACTAATTTATGCTAAATAGGTGCAGACTACAATCAAACTGTGATAACGGTGAATTTCCTCTAAATAACAAAGATGACATGTATATATATACATATATAATGCTTTATGAACAGGTGTCCTTCAGGGTGCGTTATCGTAATAAAACAACTGGATTTAAATGGCTGTCATTTCTTAGCTATCGTATATATATATAAATATATCGTGAAGCTAATGTGTGTTAATAGTGACGATTAGGCTAATAGGTACCCAGTATACCTCAAGTTACGTATCCATTAGTTAGGAAGGTACATATATATCGTAAAGTGGTCACAATAAGAACTAGTTTGTTTCTTCAGTATCAGCTGACGCTAATATGGACGTTAAAGAAGATTCTTGCCAGATACGAGTAAGGAAGAGAATAAGCAAAGGTGGCCCCGACAGGTCCTCACAGTAATACCTAAAAGGTTAAGAGCTGAGGCCTGTCACATAGGGGAACAGCTGAGGGTCAGCTCCAAAAAAAATAATATATATATATATATATACATTTATTACTTACGTTAGCGAACACCGTTCGTGTATCGTTTCTGCTCTAGTTCGATACTCAGCCAGTCTGTATCTACGCGAAATCAACTCAACCAGACGTGTAAGCGTTTCAACTGCTTAGCTTAGTGATTCGAATATACTCCATGACTTACATACGCCCGTATGCCTCGCCATACGATACGACTGCTGCTCTCTGCCTGCCCTACAACATCGGATCGCTGTGTGGGTCATGGCGGTGGCGACTACGATTTTGATTATGTATGAAAGCTACTGTAAAGCAAAAGAACTCTCTCTCTCTCTCCCTATCTCACCTTCCCTTCGAGTGGTGGTGAACTCCATAAGGTCGTCGCAGCATAGCAGCAACGCTAACGTCACACTCTCAATGGACTTCATTACGAGTGAATGAGTGACCGCATGTCTATATCGCGTAGGTGATATGATGAATGGTTCAAGGAAGTGGAGTCTATCAATGACCCGATACTCGAGTAGGTTAGGTTGGTGTAGAACGTAGTGCGATGTTCGTCTGCGAGCTTCGTTTGTCTGTCTGCCTACCCGGCTGCCAGTGTCCCTCTCTGCACGATGCTCGGAAACGAACTGCACCCGCCTGTGGCCTGATTGCTGCTGCTGCTGCTGCGAACAGCTAAAACGCACGGTCAGCTCCAGTGCGATCCTGCTTCACCTGGATCGGCCAGCCCCAATCGAACTGATATCGGATCGCTGTCGAACCTGCGATGACCGTCGAAATCGGACACCGCCATTTCGGTCACAGGCGCGCTAACATCTAAATCACCAAAGTGAACAATCGCATCCCACAGCAAACAGTAGCAGAGCAGAGTCCCACACTCACCCCTACCTCCTTCCCCCGTTGAATCAACGCCTGCAGCGAATGTCTCGAAGCTCGCAGGAACAAGGAAAGATAACCCCTACATGAGAAAACGAAACAGGACGACTGTCATCGTGGTCGCCCACTGGATCAGCTCGACCGCGCGCACCCGAGTTCGAATCTCGTACGCGTCGCAGGGCACCGATTGAAAATGACCAAAATCAACTTCTACTACTAATCAGAATTATATAGGCATTGGAGAGAACGGATACACCACTCTGCTTTTACTGGTGGCCGCCTATCGGTCATTGCTGAAGACCACTGAATGTGTAGACCTTCAACTCGTCGGCGTTTTCTGACCGACAAGAACCAGTAGAATCTCGTACGAGCTATATACTGGATGCCTTTTGCAAAGCTCGATAAGATTCTATGATGGTGATGATGATGACTCAAACGATGGGTGTGTTAGGTAAAGATCGTTAGTTACATGACAATACGAACTCGGTTGGATGGGACTATCGGTTAGCAGCCCGGGAGTCCGTAATAATACCAGAGAGTTAATGTCTTTGTTAGTGCTATTGTCGTCTTGGGAGGGAAGGTTACCTACCCCCGTGCCGAGTTCTCGCTCGTGAGCGGGACTGATGCTGAAACCACCGGAGGAATAGGTGAACAACTCTTTTATAGTTATGTCGTAACTCTGTCCAGTCGCACTGATTGAGATATATATATATATATATATATATATATATATATATATATATATATATATATATATATATGTATATATATATATATATATGTATATATATATATATATATAGATATCGACAAGGAGAAAAGCGAGACTGCAAAGGTAGAACGAAGTATATATATATATATATATAGATACAGTCGTATTTGTCGTGCGCCTACCTTGCAACCGGAGGAGACGGCCATAGGGGCTCACACGGATTCGATCCCCGCCATCGCACATTTGCACTTAAGGCATTATGCGACTTATGAAGTAAACCCAAAAGCAGTTGTAGCGTGGACTGATTTTCACGCTTTAAGGCTGCCGAGTCAGCCCGGAAAATTTACTTTACAGACAACAGGCGTCGTCCACTAAATTGTGAGCGAGATTCTACTCGTAAACATAACAATCAACACAAATATAATCGCGTGTTATATAATAGGTCCCTGTTATTACACAGTGATTTCGCGGTCGTTCCCGAAATGCTAGTCCGCACGGTCAGCTACCTTCTAATATCATTTGTACCACTATAGTCCTAACGAAAAATGGACGACCTACTCATGAACATTTGCTACACGCCACCACCACCTGTGTATCCCGTCGAATTCGAACAATTCCTATAGCAATGAATGCTGTGTCTGTGTGCGGCGCCCACTGAGTAAACAATGTACTACATAATAGTAAGCTGTGGACACGAACCTTGTCAACTTTGTCGGCCGAAACAGAACAAGTTGAGGAAGATTGGGCAGGTCACTCGCTCGCTCTCCCTCCCTGCCTCCCTCCCTGCCTCGCTTTATCTATCTCTCCTCGTTTCTTGACGGAGTCTCTAGCGGGAGGCCGAAAGCAGGCCACGCGGTTGGCCGCGAGATTCGCGAAACACCCAGGGAGAAGATCCCGAAGCAGTGCAAGCACTTCCTGCTTTGCCTCTTGCTAGAGGAATCAGGCAATGGATCACGAGAGACTCGAGCGCCCGCCCGTCCGCCCGCCCGACCGGCTCACTGGGAGACTTAGCTGAGTCGTCGTTATGAGCAGTGTCGGTTGCTAGCCAACGCGGCAACGACAGATACACTGCCCACTTTTGATAATTTGCAGGCGAGGGTAGTGTCGACATAGTACCGACTACTGTACTTCATTACAGCTGGGGAAGCACTTGTCATCGCCATCAGAAACATTGGGAGGGTGTCTCAACCGCAGGTCGGACATGAAGCGGTGGGCGTCATTGAGCATTCCAGCTGAACCCGAACGGCGAATTGATACGAACAGTGTTTTGCTCAGTTTTCAACGTATGACCATTCTTGACCGGCGATTCCTTTCATGGGTATATACTATAATAAACGAGCTCTACATATCGATTGCCTCCGCCCACCTCTAATTAGTCTGATCAATCACTGGATTAAATTGCATTGACAATGAGGCTTCTAACCTTCGATGCATTCAGTTGATTTATAGCCATGAACCAAGGAGCAAGACCGTAACCTTCTTGACCAGGCCCGTTTGCGTCACGAAGCTGATTACATAAACGCGAATTCAGCTAATCCTTCATCCAAGTCCCGAAGTAACCTTCATATGAAGTGTCCTCCCTCAGTCCCGTCGGCACTAGCCTCGTTCGGCTGAATTTTCTAGTAAGAGCCTTCATTCATGGATTCACAATTTTTTGTTAACCTCTTCCCTTCCTGTCCCGTACGCTGGCGGCAGTGCGCGAAGCACCCGGGACACCCGAGTCGCTCGAACTGCCTCAGCTCGTTCTCTTCATATCTTCACGTGTACTTCAGCCTTCAGCGTTCAGTCGTTCTTCGTTGGCATGTACGGCGGCGCTATTTTGTGTCGACCTACCTGCCAATTCATTCTGCGTTTCATCGTTGGCTCTCTCACTCTCTCTCGCTCTATGAATCTCTCTCTTTTTTCTATCTCTCTCTCTCTCTCTCTTTCTCTCAATCGCGAACTGTCGACAGTGACAATACAGCGCCGGCGGCTAACAGCAGCGGCCCATGTAGATTGAAACCAAGGAGGAAGCTATCCCTCGCCGTTCTTCAGCTGTCTACTACACCGCTCCCGTCCCTAGAAACGACCACGCATCAAGACATACATTGCATCCGCACATGCAGGCACAGCCATAGCCACCGTGCGCGCAGGCAGGTCACACACACACACAGCCATCATTCGCTAGACCATTCTGTAGAATGGTCGGGCTAACCGAACGGCAGCCACCTAGATCGCTGCCTTTCGCAGAGGCGAACCGGCCTCGAATCTCTTTGGACCTCTTCAGCTTCGGCGCATTCGTGCGATCAGCATTGGTACTGGACCGCTACCAATGCCAACTACACGCTCTCTCTCTCTCTCTCAGTCCCTGTCCTGCAGCATCGTACGCCCTAGTTACGGTATAGCAGAGTGTAAGTCGAAGGCGATATAGGCTGCTGCCTGTTCCTTCCCGATTCTATGTCTCTCTCCGAGTCCCGCATGCTTGCGTGGCACTGTAGTGCTTGCTAGGTCGCGCGACGACAACAAGTACTTGCCTGCCGATGAGCGTCGAGCGGGCCAGGTAAGCTCATCTAATGAAGGCGGGCTCATCGGTAAGAGAGAGAGAAGACCCTTTGAGGTTGCTTGCTTGCTTGCTCCGGTTCGTACTACTATTTTACTTCGTCGTTATAGAAATTACATACACGGCAGTAGAGGAATAGAGAAATGACGATGGCCACTCTTGGCACGAATAGTTGCTGTATACATATATATATATACACATAGTATATATGTTTGTGTTGTGTACGGGTCCTATGAGGGCCTGCATCTTACGAGGGACTTGGCTCTCGCATCGCTGCCGACGCGGTACACGCCACCGTGAGGAGGATTTTCAAGCGCCGGGGGTCTCCACCTCACCGGCTGCGGAGATTGTGGAACAGGTTAGCGAGCACTCACTGGCGTCGACGACTGTGCGCTCCGCAGCTGGCGCGACACAGATCTGTCACAGACTTGCTCGGAGATCTGGCGCGCCTGGAATATCACCTGAGCGGCGGTGGTGGTGGCGGCAGCTCATCTAGGCGAAACTGATGCGAACAATAGTGATGTTCTAATGGGGCCGTCGCAAGTGACTGTTCGTGATGAACGCTGCTGATAACCACGATGGCTTCAATTAAATCGTTGAACTGTGCAGTCGGTGCTCGCCAATGTACTGAAATATCACGACGAGCTGGTGCGCGGCGACATCGACACGAATCGCTTCGGGTGTATGGGTCAGGGTAATCGTTGCGAGTGATGTATCCACATGACCTAATGTATTGGAGTGGGCTTATGATGAACGTTCATAGGATTTTTGAGTTGGCCTTGGGTTTATAGATTCTCTCGAAGACTAACTGACCGCCATCTCACAGTCGAGCAGAGATCCAGTACATATATATATATATATTTATATATACATACATACGTTTGAAGTACTTGTGTGTCAACCGACTTAAATCGAATGAACTTAGGTTATTTTAGACGGACGCACCTCATATACATGGATACATTCATATACTCGACAGATGGTCATATTTTCGTCCTGTATTGCCTCTCGCGACAACGGCCCTATAAGTTGGTGGATGTAGTCTAAAACCCAACGGGTGTAACCAATATTGTTTCGCCTAAGTTCAGCGGTTGGCCCCTGTTACAGATTAGTCGAGTGCGGGCGGAAACGGACGAATACATTTATTCCTTCGCTGACATGTTGAGTGTCGTCTATGAAACTGCAAACGGCTATCTCCCCGCCAGAGAAATAGGATTGCAAGGTTGTCGACCGCTAGCTCTGCGAGTCGATTGCCGCCGATTACTACGGGGGCTAGCCATATACACGCTCAGCGCATCTTATGGTCGTATGTAATCTACACCAAGTGTACGCGCTGTTTGTACCCTGCGGGGCTTCGATGCGAGAAGTTGTATCTGCCATCCGGGCCTTTGTGGTTCCGGACCACAACCGAGATGAATGAGTGAGGGGGGTCGTGTACCAGTGTTCGCTCTGTACGCGTTTCCGAGGCCAATGTACGACTCCGGTCGACTTTCGAACGTGCGAAACCACAGAGAGGAACAACTTGTGCGGAAGCAACTCGATGGCTGATTTACGCTCCGCTTAGAGGGGGTGCACCCATTCAGTCGCCGTTTCTTGACTCGAGTTGATTCCGGGGGAATCGCGCGTGGTGGAGACACGCCGAGCGAAATCGGAGTCCAGGTGCGCGATCGTAGCCACAGGGGATTTCCAATGCTTCTAGCTAGCACGATAGTGGTTTTGTGGAGCGCTCCTGGCATCGGTAGTCGCTCAGGCCTATGTAAGTCTGAGGGCATGACTTGAGTATCGGTTCCCTAAGGAGAACACCTTGACGAGACATAGTTGGTAATACAAACAACGATGAAGACCGTTTTAAAACGCCCACACAACTCTAGCGGGAGGTACAGCAGCATAAGGTAAACGTAGTAAGTACTAACATCAAGGAGAAGTTGACAGAAAAGCACACATATAATCATAATTGTAGCTTAGGCTCCTACATACAAGAGAGCTTAAGCATTGTAAAATTGCAGCTCCTTTAATAAACCAATAAACATTTACCATTTATTACTGACTTTCTCCTCGTTGGGGTGCCCTTTTGAGATTCTCTCGGAAAATACTTGCCAAACAGAATTCTCACCCTTATATGATTCTCACCCACGCAGAGTAGCCTTGCACGTGATTACAGACATATTAAGGTATCATGCATTCGTACAATGGCACCACAGGGTATCATCATCAGCTTCGGAAATTCGAAATGATATGCTCACTGTCTCTCTTCATCTACCACCACCACCACCCTCCGTTCATTGGCCTGCCTTCGAATTATCTCTACGTTAGCATATGGCCGTTCCAGCTTCTCTGTCATTTCAGTTTCGTCGGCTCCAGCCACTGTCGTTAGTGCGTACGAACCTCAGGGGATTCGAGGAACGTGTACGGGTTACGATAGCCGCAGATCGACGCGGTCGAATGGCCGAATGAGAGAGCGAACTAATGAATGAGACGGCGTCAAGCCGAAGTGTCACCGCATCCGAATATTAATGAACTCACCCACTATTGGTCTGCTCAGAGCTGCCAGCAGCTACCTACGATTAGTTGAGTAGACCGCTTTGCCTTAACGTACTCAGCTCCGCCCGTTCTACGAACGATCCCCGGAGATTTGTTCGGAGACGAGCGCATCTCAAGGGACCCTTGCTCTCCCTGTGTCAACGTGTGGCGAGTGCACTGATCGAACGGCTGAGACAGTTTCTCCGGCGCTGCAGATGTGAAGACGAAGAAGAAGTCACTTCTCTCTCTGTCTCTCTCTCTTCGTTAGCCATCCATATGGAGCACGAGATGTTTGCGAGAGACACAACGGCAGTCGGCGCGCGCATCAAGGTGCACCGACCGAGAGACCGCCCGCATCGAGCACCAAATCGAGCCCGGCAGCCCTTGCGGTGCAAGCGAAGCGTGTGATTGCATGCGTCGCACGAAGCGCGGCACGGGAGCGCTCGAGGTGGAGGCTGAGGTAAGATGTGCGACGGCGGCGGCGGCGGCAGAAGCCGATGGGAGGGAGAGACAGGGGGGAATTTTGCATCACAAAACAATTCTCCTCGTCGTTGATCTCACAGCCGCCGCCCGAGATCATTATTGTAATCACGGAGAGCACATTGACATATAGACATTGCTGTTCAGTGTCAGTGTTATGACTTCGGACGAAGTAGCCTGCGCTGCACAACGGCTAATCGAGCGCATAATATTCGGCCTGCGAAGCGGCGACAACACTTAGCGCTCGCGATGAGCGACGGAGCTGTTTAGAGAATTGTATTGAAACTACAATGGATTGACGACGACGATCGTGTGTATTATATGCGAGTGTTTCATTTATTTGCGCGTACATTCATGCGTCGCTGAATCTACAAGTCTCTGAGCTTTCTCTGGCGCAACGATACAGATTCTGCTATTCCGACGAAGAGCTCGTTGACAGCACGGGCTGAGAGGGAGGTGGCGACCTCGGGGGTGACGATAAAGCGTCAATCAGGAAATTGAATCGGTATAGAGGACTTTCTCTCTCTGCTCTCGTCGCCGATCTTGAAGAAGACGAGATCATCTGAGCGGTATACGAGATCAGGATTACATACGGATATATTTTCTTGACTGTCTACAATATTCGAATAGATACATCCGAATCTAGTGTGGTCTACACTGCTAAGGGGTTACACAGCGTATTTTGAGTGGGTGATTGAGTTCTGCAGGAGAGCTCTTGCGGAAGCAACTCTGAGGGGTTTTCTGAGCGCGTCAGTCTGGATGCGCAGTGAGCAACGGAATTAGCGCCAGATAGTTCTTGAATTGATTGCACCATCTTATGATTACCAGAGTAAATATATATATAATATATATGTATATATATATTGGTAATTATAAGCTAATGAAATCAATTCAAGAACTGCCTGGCGCTAATTCCGTTTATTATTTTTTATTTTTAATTTCATTATGAATTATCACACATCGCTTCTAAGTACAATTACAGACTATGAAATTTGAGATTACCATCACATTCCTCCGGACCGGCGTTTGGGCGCGAAATAAAAATGTTCTACCGCACAGTTCTAAGTTGGGCGCGCGCCCAAACGCCAATCCGGCGTAATGAGGTGATGATCTCAAATCTCATCGTCTGCAATTGTATTATACTTTAAGAGCGACCTGTGACAATCTATAATGAAAATACACAAGAACATCCGCTCACGGACAACATTACTATTGTATAAAATGTTACTCTATATACACTCACACACACACACACACCAGGCAGATAAATGCCCGCCCAAGATATACGCGACGTCCGCACAATGGACAAGGTGATACGAGCGTTTTTTTTCACGGCCCTCAATCCGTTGCTCGCAAGACCCGCCGTCTTGCTTTTGATTTGACCAGCCATTAGTGTGAGAAAATGAGTTCGCATTGACGGCAACGGGCTTTCTCGCGAGAGGATACTCGCTATTCTATGTTCCTCGGTTGGTTTCTGACTGGACGACACAGTTGGCCTGTCCGGAGCAGCGCGGCGTGGACATCTTAAGCTGCCACCTTCACACATTCGCCTCGTTTGGACACACCACATCGTCTATCGTCTCCGCAAGGATCAGCGGAATCGTCGATGGGCGGGTAGAGAGAGAGCGGATTCGAAAGAGTACACAACATATAGTAGGCATTGCATGGGTCCGGCCACTGCGTCCCTCTGTACGAGGCGATACAACGACATGATGATAATAATAATAATAATAATAATAATAATAATAACAACAGTGACAATACCCCCTCCTTGACTGGAGATCGATTCAAAGCCAATCACACAGCTGTCATCGAGTTATCGACTTAATCCCCGCTTGTATCCTCCGTATGAGAGCTGTTCGGGTTGAACGCCAAGAGGGCTCAAAGCGACCACTGCACTACTTGTGAATCGGCAACGCTCGACGACGGCTCGTAGCTACATCACGGACGGGCTTGAGTGAAGATATCCTTCATAGCCCGTCCCGCTCGCCCGTTCAGTCTCACGGCAGTGTGCGACCAGCAACTGCCGAACAGTGCAATGTCGGCGTTGTCATCGCTCTCGAATCGGACAACGGAGGTGGTCATCAGTACATGGACGAACCCCATATTACCTGTTGATCAGAGCGTGGTGTAGGTCACCGGTCGGCGCTAGTCACCCGCATTCGTGGCCGTTCGTCGGAGTTACTCGAGGAAGACAACAAGAACGAGAGCTTTCAGTGTCTGTTGCGTTCCTCTTCGCTCGATCTGGTATAGAAGCGATTGGAAGAGAGGTTTCGCTTAGGGTGTATGACATATTATTCATAACACACACACACATATATATATATATATTTTTTTTAGTGTCTCTATTTCATTGCGACAGTGCACGTGGGTACCTTGCGGATTGCGTTCGCAAGCGACCAACATGACACATTACGACATGGGTATCGTGGCACGGTCGTAGGTTGAGTCAGCTGAAAGAAGGTGGCAAATCAAGGATCATCCAATGTAATGCGCTACGGCGTATCTGCTACTTAATAGTATTTTGGCGGAGTCATGTCTGTGTTTGCTGCCCGGGGTGGTCCAGGCCCCGCCATGATCGGTTATTTGGCCTGTGCCTTTTATCTTGTTGTCTGAACGCTATCCGCAATGGTTACCAGCACTAACGCGTTCACGACATCGAACAACTGACCTGTAGAGCTTCTGAGTGCTGACTGTTTCCGGATACACTTTCGGCTTTCACGAATTTCTCATAAATCATATAGAACCCAGTGTCAAATGTTACTTGCTAACCTACCAAACGTTTCATCATTAGCTCTTGATTTTTGCGGACAGGACGGCCATTCAACAAAAGCCGAGTGACGCTCTCAAAAGTGAAACACACTTACTCAGTGACACTGTGTACAACGTTACGGCCACACAGACCGATACGTGCACACGCACACATACAGACACACTTTTCCCGAATCTATTCGTATTTGTGATTGATGATATCAATAAATGGAGTTTTTTTTTGTTTCGAGCACTTGCCCTTCGATGCGCACGAACCCAAAATCCAAATACACGCAACGTAAAAATTGGCCCAATCAGTGAACACAGGAAGCAAGGTCATATATTTATGTTCAAACTCGTTGCGTCACATAAGACCTATTCGCTGTCCGCATGTTACAACCGTCCGTAGGCGACAATCGAACTCGTCCAGGCCCCGTGTTGTCCGGCTCCTGTCGAGAGATTGCGCGGCCGAAACATCTCCAGCCACCCTCCTTACACTCCCATAAAGGATAGTTAATGAGAGTTGTTGTTGTTGCCGGTTTGGCCGAAGTCGAAACACGAGAGAAGTCATCCTGTCCCGCGGTTGGCGTCCGTCCGGTGACGAAATATCCACGCCGCGACAAGATGAAATTCAATGCTCGCCTCTTGAGTTTCGCCCGGAGTCGCCCGTCCGACTGGGACGAAGTGTCTAGTTACGTCCGGGAAGACGGGCCAACGAAGCGTGTCTTCAGTCAAGGTCTCGAAGTTAATTTCCGCAATTCGCAATGTTCCCTGTTCGTGCCTCCTCGAGCCATCATCGAGCGTCTGCGAATCTCGTTAGTCCCGCGGCGGCGGCGGCGGCGGCGGCGGCGGCGGCGGCGGCGGCGGCAGGATGGGATAATTACGACGACATGTCTGCCTCTCGAGTTAGTCATTTTGGCATTTTTCTTTCTCGCTCCGTCGTCGAGTACTATACAGTGCAGTGCGAAACTCCAGCGGTACTAGGTGTGTTTCAACACCGCAGCGGAGTTGCTCGGTTCCCCTTGGAGCCGGAGGCGGACAAGTTCTCTCTGTTGTCACTGTCGTTTGTGTATACTCGCTGAGACCCATGTCACTGCACATTGTTGTAAATGAGTTGGCGGCATTTATTCATTCGCGTTCGACACGGGGAGCAGTCGGATCTTCATTCGGAACCGTTCATATGCACGATGGTATCAATGATTCCCTCAACTGGACTACGAGAACAGCTCTTACGATAACGGATAACACGACACATCGTGTGCTTTCCAGACAACCAAATATGAGCTTCGTTCCGATATGCGCAAAGCTTCCAGTGGCTTCTTTAAGTCGTTTTGTCCTTACGATGTGTTTAACAAGTCAACCTGAAAAGAGTCCGAAAACGAGAGATGAGCAGGATAGTTAACGAAGCAATGCTTCGTAACGCATCTGCACATCTGTACCCATAGTTAATGGGAGACGAGCGACTGGCGGCTACAGGATGCTCACCGTCAACGGCAACACACTACGCGATACGCCTCGTAAACTACAAAGAAAGGGAATGAGTGCACAGTCTTGAAAGGAGAAAATATTAGATGACGAAGAAGAGCCCGATGAAGCACAGCGATGCGACTTCGCTTGTCTCACCGTCGTCCTCACGAGGCCGGCGGCAGCAAGCGCCGCTGAAGCGACCGCCTGCAGCGGGTACCTGCATACAGGGAGATACAAAAAATAAACGAATTTCCCAGAGATCCCTATGCCAGCGTATTCTATTATATGCATGTTCCGTTCTCTGGGCCATGCTACCCGTTCTGTTAATGAACTACGATGAAGCTTGCCTTGTTATCCCCTGTCGGTCATGTCTATCTTCTCGAGAGTCAACGCTACGCGAACGACGCTCGCTGCTGCAACACGAAGAAGCCTAAAGACATCCTCGAGATCAGGTCGCCACTGCGCGTCCTCCTCGGTGTGCACTCAGTGGCGGTCTGCGTCGGCAGCGGCTTCAGAGGCAGTGCGCTGCACCCTTGGAGAGGGCCACCCCAGAACTTCAATTGAGCAGAGCGAGCGAGGCGGGTATGCTGTCAGTCACAGACAACACGGTGACATACAGAAGCTACCGTCCCGAGACGATCAAACATCAACAACAAAGTCAACATACAATACAGACTGACTCAGCAACAACAGCAACAGCCAGAACAACAACAACAACAAGTCAGTCTTACTCATTTCAAGCAATCTTTTCAGGTCGGTGTTTGTTCCTCTGCTGCTGCTGCTGCTGCTGTTGTTGTGTGCACAGCAAGACAACTACAGTGGGCACGGAGTACGGCAGAGGACTTCTGTGGGATGGGAAACTCCAGAAACAAATCCCCTGCTCCCGGACAAACGCCCACGGGTAGACTGTACGCGAGCGTTGAGTATAGTATAACTACGAGACTGTTATTTCGACTGTGTTTTTGCGACAGAAACTATCTTCAGTGAAATCCCCTTTTTGGATTGAGTTTGCCCATATAGATATGTATTATTATATATACAAGATGTGTAAATGATATCACAGCATATAATGAAAAAAAGGTTGACACGATTTTGCTGATTGATCGATTGGGATAGACCAATCTGGTGAAAGCTCCAAAAATCGTTTATTCAAACATACGGTAGGTCGGTATTTCTAGGGATTATGGGGGGGGGGGGTGAGGACGACAATGTCCCGAGGAAGGCGATGGCATTGCCTCTCTGCACGGCGAGGGACAGGCGCTGCAGGAGGAAAGAGCCAGCGCGCTTGTCCCCGGTGGCGCGGATCAACCTGTGGTAGACCCCCTCGAGGAAGTTCGCAGTGAGAGGGCCGTGCCCGCCCAAGGTCTCAAAGGCAAGGGGGGAAAACAGGTGGGTTGCTTGGAGTGCGGCGTACTTCCTTAGCTTTGCCCGTTCCGCACGCGCTACTGCGTAACCGGGGATGGTTGCACAGTGGTTGACATAAGAAGGTGCTAGAGTGTCAACCACAGTGCCGTCCCAGACGATCTGGTGAAAGTGTATACACTACTGTATCTAAGTAAATTCTCTGGGCTCACTCACAGCCTTAAACATCTAACAGGTACAACTTCTTTCGGTATTACCTCATACGACGGACACTACTATACTACTGGAGGGCCAGGAACATCGTGTCAGCTTAAAGGCATTGACTGGGCTAAGTACGCAAGAACGAGACATCCATCTCCGATCGATCTCCCGTTGTAGAGGGTCCTGTGTAGCGCCCCCAAGAGTTCTCATAAGAGCGAGACCCAACTGAAATCGGATCCCTATGGTGTCACTTCATTACCACCCGTTTTTTTAGATGTGTGTGTGTGTGATGTAACTCGATCGAGTGCCGAATGTCCAACATGCGCTTCCCTGCGGAGGCTCCCCTGAACCTGTGTTTTATCTTCGAGAAGTTCTACTTAAGGTTGAAAGACAGGAGTGTTGTGTGCTGCGAATACCATTGTGTCGGTCTCGCATGGACCTGCCTGTATTCTTCAACGTCCTTTTGTAACTTTGTAGTGCGGTCAATGTCGATCTCGTAACAGCACTGTCCTCGGCGTATGAATCTAGGGTCGATCATTTCGGTCTTTTGGCCCGTGCAGATTCTTTTACGTTGTCGTTCTTTGTTTGTCAGGTAAGGCAAGGTTCTCACGTAAGAACGCATACGTCAGATACAAGCCTTCCATTATCGGTCTGTAAAGAAGCGATTATTCAAAGGGATTTATTGTGCCGCGTGCCTCAAAGCCTAACGATCCTAGTAGAAAACAGTGATTTCTAACGGTCACGCCTAGAGCACACCTTCATCTTACTAATTAGCTCCTTCTTCCTCTATCCTAGAGTGACACCAAACGGAACACGTTCTTGCATTAGCATTTTAACATTTCTCAATGGGTCCAACCGACACCTTATATTATCTCAGTAGCAACTCTCCACGACAAAACAGAGTCATCCAGCTCGACCACGAACGCCTGACAATGCAAGGCCAGTGAAGTTCCTCTCAAGGAAAACCCCCAACTCTGAAAGCACCAGAACAGTCGTCAGTCGAATCCGTCCGAATCGTCCGAAATCGACAGTCTGAACTATCCGCCGAAGAAATCGGAATCGCTCCTCCTACCCCCCCTTCTCTCTCTTTCTCTCTCTCTCCCCATCTCTCTCTCTCTCTCTCTCTCACAAGTTCTCGTTTGCTTCGTTATCTCGCAAAATAAATGACTTACTTCATGGTTCGTTTTTGTGACGCTTTCTTCTCCCGGGCCATTTTTTCTCGTTTGGTTCATTCATTTCCTCCTCCTCGTCGTCGTTATCGTCTTCTTCTTCTCGATCGTCAGCGCTAACAGCGGCAAAGGCGCTGTCGGCCGCCGCTCGCTCGCTCGCTCGCTTTTGTCTCGCTTCGACCGACTTTAGTCTCGGTTGATCCCGATCTTCTGTCCCTGAGCTTCTGCGGCCATGTGTGTATGTGTCAATGCGGAGGGAATCGGCAAGGCTCAGTAGGCCTCCACTTCTGTTTTGCGCTCTCTCTCTCTCGCTCGCTCGCTCTCTGCATCTACCGATCTCGCTCGGCCTCATCGGTGCCTGTCTCGAGTACCCGTCTCGCTCTCCCTCGTTCGAGCGACACTCTCCTCGAACTCCGCGCTCCGGAGTGTGACGTCGTGCCCATCATTGTCCAGGCGTACCACACATCAATGGATGAACGAACGAATGGATCCAGGAGTGGACAGAATCGAATTACGGCTAGCAGGCGACCAGGAACAACGGGACGAAGTAATCGGCATCACTAGACACCACGTCATGGTCCCCACCTTTTATCCCGGCATCTTTATGCCACCCCCGCGAACGACCCGAACTCATCCACTGGTTCACTCCTGTGTCCCCTCTCTCTTCCCTCTATAATTTCACTATGTCTATTCGATATCTCTTTATTGGGGCCGTATCGTAAATTCACTATGGCCTTGTCTAATGTTTTCGGGGCTGACTCTCAGCCAACGTTTAACGTCCACGGTACTGCTTTCGGCATTGCTTCGTGAGACGGACAAACCCCAAAGCGTACCCATCGACGTGTCATCTCCGGTTGCCTGGCGTGCACGAGTGCACCCATCAGACCACTGGGCTCCTATCACAGTAGACGCAGTACCTCAAAGAGCACGGGAAGCTCAGCAATTACACACAAAATCTGGTTCCCAACAAAATCAATGTCCACAGATTCCCCTAACACCGTTCAATCTGCCCATGCATGGCTATTTACAGTTCGTCTTTATCGTTTTCTATGAAAAATATGGCTTGTTTTCCCGCCCCGGGTTCGCATTTACTGGGTCCTCTGCTCTCTCGTTAGCGTGTCACCTACCCTTCAAGCTGATGAGAGTTTTGCTGCGGTTAAAGCTGCTAGTCCCGTGCGTTTTCGCTGCTGCCGCCGCCGTTCCCTCCCGATCAAGGATCACTGCTCGGTAGACAGTTCCAACTGTCACCCTTCAGCTGCGATTTCTAATTGTGACTGCGCAATGCTCTTCCATTCTTCCCTTCTATATGCCACTCTCTAGCGCGATCCCTCTCCATACACACAGATGTGTATATATATATATATATATAGTATCTATGCATATATATATATATATATATAGTATCTATGCATATATATATATATATATATAGTATCTATGCATATATATATATATATATATAGTATCTATGCATATATATATATATATATATATAGTATCTATGCATATGCGCGAATATTTGTATCGCCAAATGCGTCACAGCCACTGTGGCTGCCGTAGCTATGTGTGACAACTATTGGCCGGCGAAGTGGCTCATTGGCTTCGTAACGCCAGCGCCGGGGTCTGTCGCTATGCGCTCTGCGCTGGAGAAGAAAAACCCAAGGAAAAGTCGGCTACGATGACGACGATTGCCACCACCACTTCTACTATTGGTACAAGCGCGAAGTTGAATGCTTCGAGCGTCAGCGGGAGAAGCGGTATTCGCTGAGTTCGAAGTTCGCAATTGAATTGAACAGAATTCGATGCTGAGAGTGTGTCCGTGTGTGTCGTTTCGCTCTCGAATCCACAATGCGTACCATCATCTCCAAAATGCTCGGTGCCATATGAACTGCTAAGCAGCTCGCTGCCGCTGACAGTCGGCGATCGTCAGTCGGGCAGCTACATCGAGCACGGGAGTGCCGCACGATGTGGTGGCCTTGGAAGGTGACAGACGATGCGGTTAGAACAGTACGAATGCGGCATGAACGAGCCTGACCGAGTCCTGTAGCCGAGCGACAGACAATCGAACAAAGAGCATGAGGCAGACCGCGAGAGACAGAGAGAGATCCGTAACAGTCTCGAATTGAAGCGTCGAATCTACGCCGCAGTACATATGCAAACAGCAACGACCCTCGTTGAGGATCACTATCAATTTCGCAATGCGCGAGTGTGGCTTCGTTCGTTGACTGCATTCGTTGGTCGTCATGAAAAGGAGGCAGGCGATAACGGCGACCAGGACGGTGTGTGTCTCTCTCTGTGCAAAGGCACACCAATCGAGTTATTGATGTTATAGGGATTCTGAAGTAGTTCTGGCCCGAAGTTGCTTTGCTGGCCGTCGGCTGTTGGAGAGAGAGAGAGAGAGGAGAGGTAAACGGTGCATGTGTGGAATCATTGCGACGAGCTCTGCCAACGAAGGACAACAGTTTAAGGATAGGCTATGATGTCCTTGTTGCTTGAATAGAGGAGCTACTCGCTTAAGCTGCTAGTGAGGTTTTGTAGCTTCGTTGGCCACGGGCGCAGTCGTTGACAGCGATAATACAGCCGTGCGTTGGTAGCTTACCAAATGCCCATCACTGCTTTGTTAGCACAACATACGCAATGGAACGAGTTTGTTTGCACGAGTCATGGGTCTCGTACGCAACCTCGTCATCGGGCGGTCGATGTAACAACGCGTCATAATGAATGAGGAGGTCGCAATATGGGAAGTCGTAAGTGTGATCAATGTTAGCTCGAGGGGGCTGTTGTCCTCTGAGCTGCTTCTGTTGCGACTGCTTTCAGTTAGAGACAGACCTTTCTGGATATCGACAGAATTCGCTCACGCATAACAACGACAGCATAACAGTCAACTTTTGGGCAGATCTTACCATCTGCAAAACAAGCGTCGCGCCACGTACCGTGGGGCGGGCAGTCCTGGAAGGACTTCCGCATAACGGCTGGGGTTCCGCAAGGCTCAATCCTTGGCCTCCTGCTCTGGAACATCGGGTACGACGGTGTCCTGGGGATCAGGCACCTTCCCACGCGGGTAGACCTGAACGCATACGCGGACGATCTCGCCGCCACGGTGCAAGCAAGGACTCCCGAAGAGCTAGAGGGGAACCCGAACCAGACACTTGATGAGATTCAGTTCTGGATGGAACAACACGGACTTGAGCTAGCGCCATCGAAGAGTGAGGCCATCCTCCTCATCGGTAGGGACCGGTGTCGTGGCTGGAAATACCAGGTGGTGAAATAAACTACCTCCTCACCTAGGTCGTGACAGGGCACGGAGACTCCAAATCCTACCTCCATAGGATTCGTTAGGCCCCGGCGGACATGTGCGTGTTGTACGATGCAGGAGTCGCGGACGCCGAAGTGACAAGGGCCATTCAAGACGGGATCCGAAGGTTCGTTTCCCACATGCGCCTGGACAGGGACAAGTGATTTTGACTTGGGGCACTTCTATAAAAAAAGATAATGCGACCTCCATTCAACAGGCCGAAAATTGCCTGCTTTAGTGTGTCTGGAGTGTGTTCGTGTATTTGCAGTGGGTACGTCGATACGTCACAGTAACAACAGCCCGACAACGTTTCCGCTGGTCATGTGCTGTTGACACAGCGTATCCACTATTCCGGAAGGTATATTTCATCTATATATAATGTTATTATATTTTGCATTACTCAGCACTCAAATCTTCGCCAATAACCACAAGTAACACGTCCTCGTTACACCTACATGGAATACACCCTTGCGGACTTTTGCAACGATGCTTTCCGCGGCATTTTCATTCTGTCTATTACGCACTTTGGGGATCGCACAAATCGTTTACAGGCTCTCACACACCACTGCTATAGTAACACATAGGTTTCCCAGCGATCTTCTGACGTCCAGATAGCCCGACAGACGCGTACACACACAACTATAGTATACATACAGGGTCAGACCAACTACTTCCTTCATATTCCTCTACCCCCGTTCTATAATAACACCGTCTAGCGTCCCTATACACACACAGAGAGACCAAGAAGCTGCGACCGTCATTTGTGAGTTCGTTTCTCCGTTGCACAATACAGAAGTGGCATATCAGCAGGTCCGTATCTATTACGATCTTCGTGACGAGAATGGAACCAATCGCGTCCGTTCAATTGGCCTGGCTACCAGCCCTGACACTAGAAGCATTCGCCAGCTCATCAGGCCATCACTATTACGAACTATTCTACTGTCCTTATAGTCCTCGCTGCTACTGCATGAGCGAAGTTATTACATCTATATGTGTATATGTGTGTCGCGCGTATGTGTGTGTGTGTACGTGTGTTTGTAAGCATCAGATCTGTTGGTGGTACACCCGGATCCCGATAGTCAATCGCCTATCCTAACCAACATCTCTCTGAGCCTGCCCGCTGTCAGTGTTCTTCCATCGAAT
Organism: Stratiolaelaps scimitus; assembly: GCA_019614645.1. NCBI lineage: Eukaryota > Metazoa > Arthropoda > Arachnida > Mesostigmata > Laelapidae > Stratiolaelaps > Stratiolaelaps scimitus. The sequence continues at coordinate 5,505,074 of JABWDB010000012.1, forward strand.
AAAAAAAGACCCAGGTCTCCTTCGAGACTCTATCGGTTATCGCTTAGCCGTATGTCTCTATGTATGTATTTCGTTTCGAAGATTTTTGTTACGACTGCGGTGTCGATCCCTCCACTGTTCTCTCGATCAGCATTCATCTCGACGTCCGCGCTGAGATAGCGCATTCACTACTCATAGTCTCACCACTGGCGGTGCAACACCGGCAGCGACAGTTCTCCCCGTTTATATCTATTAAATCTATCTCTGCACCTTGGTACAGGTCGCCCCGTAACCGTGTCCCGGTGGCCGCCTGCGCCCGAACGAGACTTCCTATTACAAGTAGCTATATCATCGAATATACTAACAGCTATTCGGCTATCGGTGGCGGCTGCGAAGACCGCCACTGGGGCTCGATAGTTATCTGTGGCCGTGCCACAGATCGCTGTACTGCACCGCCCCACCTCGCGGTGCTGCCCTGCGCCTGTTCCCGCGGCTGGATCTGCCCGATATCAGAGCCCAACATGCGCCATATGTCATTGCGCGCCAAGGTGCAGCACTTTTTCTCTCGAAGCTCACTTTTAGCGTAGGCTCTCTCTGCCTCTCTCTCTCTCTCTGTCTCGGGGGTCGAGGCGTCGTCGCAAGCGAAGATGATGCCGAGCCTAGTCCACGACAACTCTGGCTGCTGTTGCTTCGGCCGCCGCAGTCGCCGCTACCACAGCTTCGATCATGTCCCATACATGCAGCTAGGTGGCAGGCTGGCCAACGATTTGATCCATGGAACTCGGCGATCTCCTCTTGTTCATTCCGTTTCTGTGCCTATCTCAATGTCTTTTTCACTTTTAGATCAGGGAGGAAGAGTAGATGGCCAATGAGAGACAGAGAGAGAGAGAGCGAGCACCGCTTACGAATGTGATTGCTGGTGCCGCTGCTACTGCTGCTAGAGTTGCATTGGCTCGCCGCCAATGCTCCGACTCAATGGTCTCGCTCTTGGCCAAAAAAAGGAAGTACAATGTTACTAATCTGCTACTTTCCTTTTGAATTATCGCAGGTGACCCAGCATGTCGTCATCTTGCTGTCTCTATGCTATTGGCGTTCCTGGGAGAGCCCTACCGTCCATGCGTGCCTGTTACAGCAGCAGCGTCGTCGCGTCAACCGATAGAGAGAGCTCACACTCGATGGCTACGGGAAACGAACGGGCTATTCGTACGAAACGCCACTCAGTCCGTTCGACGACGCACTCGAACCTCACTCGGGATCAGCTCCGTCAGTGCTGACATGGTCATCATCATCACCAGCGGCGGTGGCGGCGGCGGCGGCAGCAGCCGTCGAATTCGGATTCGATGACGAGGATTAAGGTTTAGGTCCTCGCCTGAGTCCGCCTACTTCTCGTCGAGTCTCGATCTACTTCTCAATCAGCGTTTTCGTCGTACGACGCAACGAGCTATCATAGTCCATGTACATGTGTGTGTGTGCGTGTTTGAGGCCAGGCGTGCTGAAAGCTTTGAATGTTCTTTTTACATTTGGCTACCGGGGGGGGGGGGGAGGGGACCCGGTACTGAAGTTGCTGCCGCTGGTGCTACTTCTTTGGTTGACTAGTTCGGTGGTCGGTGCCTTCTCTATCTCCTATTTCTGTCTGTGCGGTTCTGTGGCACGGACGAATGACGTCGATTCGCAGCGGCGGAGGATAGACTGTGACGATTCTTTCGTGTTCACGTTTGTTGTCGACGTCGTGATTCAGAGGTGCACATTCAATTTGGCAAATTCATTGTAGTAGATGTCAAACGCCACTGCGAGCTCCATCAACGTATCTGGGTGTCTGTTTGCTGATCGGCGTCGTAAATGAGCTTTGAACAGATCCGCATCTTGCACTATGCAGCTGACACATATGCAGTTACATATTGAACGCTCCCTGCGTAAACCTCCATTCGTAGACTAACACACACACACATATATATATATATATATATGTGTGTATATATATGACCTGGACCACTCATGCGGCCCTAAGTCTTAGCTCCAATAGCTCCGCACCCTTTGAAGCCAAAATCGCTTCCTCTATAGCGTATAGTAGACGAACGTACGCAACAAAAGCAGAAGATCAGTTGAGCAACTTTGTACCACTTTTTGGCTTCGGCGAAGTGCCCGTTCGTACGACTAGCCCTGCTCAAGCGCACCCTGACAACGCACCCTCGACGCCAGCTACGGACAAAAGCAGAGAGATATATATAATAGAGGGAATGGACGCAATGTATAGATTTGGCACGGAAGGCGAGGAGCAACCAACCGTCCCAAGTAAGTACCACTATGAAAGACAGGCCGACAAATGCAGAGGACGCCGAAGCGCTTACACAAGGGCAGGAACATGGGAGCTTAAAATACGAACATCTCTCATGCGAACAAGAGCTTATTCTCAACAAGCGGCGGACTAAAATGATTCTCGGCAGGTCCGCATGCGTAAGCGAAGACAAACTGAAACGAAGAGGACAGGCCGTGTATTGTACCCTCAGCAAAATCAACAAAGTGAACGATGACAATGTACCGATGGCGAGTCAATCTGTGACCCCATACTTCGCTGCCGGGACCCGATACGCCGGCAGGCAACGCCGACGGCGAGCAACACAGGTGAGGGTGGGTCAGCTTGGAGGCTGAGAGCGGTCGAGCTGAACCTTGTGGACCGGTTCGGTTTAAGTGTTCGGTTCGTGTCGACGTAATCCCACTCGGGTCTGTGACGTGATGATTAAGATTGACGAACACCGAGATAAGCCGTCACTGATCGATCTCAGCTATCTGTTCATTTTCAGCCTTCATCGTCCACTCGCGTGTATCTTCATTCTGTAGGGGGTCACTTAACAGCCGCCTCGTCGTCGTGGTCTCGCAGATCAGCCAGCGGAAGCTCCATGAGATTGGGGTTAACTTGCCGATAGGGGTTCGCGATGTAGAGGTCACTTTTATATAGGTAATAATATATTGTGTCATAGATTATTCGCTGCAGTTGATATGGCACTTCATGTAAAACGGAATACATTCGTAACCGTTTTGACGTCTAAGCTTCAAAATCTAATTAGTGCTGATTAATATTCCAGCCGTTAGATATCTAGGTAGATAAGGTAAAGGTAAAGGTTTTATTGGTTTATTAAAGGAGCTGCAATTTTACAATGCTTAAGATACTGTTGCGTTTCTCATTCGAGTCATTAGGCATCATTCCAAGAAAGCGTTCTTCAACAATTGTGAATATTTTAATCGATTTGCAGAGCCATCGCATTTATCGCCCGCTACAAGGATAGCTCTCATTAAGTCGTAGCAAATCACAGTTGTTTAGCTCGGCGAATTCTCACAATGTCGATTTTTTGAATGACTAATAATTTGTGTTTGGCAAAGAAACTAACTCGCAGAGATGATTGCCTCACCCAATATAACTCAGGGCGAGACTGCATTTCTTTTAAAAACCATGGACCGAAAGCCGATAACCACAATAGCTACGAATCCCCCCCCCTCCGATCGCCGCGCTCGCACATATTCATCAGCGCCTACGACCAATCACATTGAGTCAGTCGTACAGAAGCACGAGAGCCTCTGGAGAGCTTTTTTTTGTTCAGAGGGAATCAACGCCTCGGAACCACTGAACGATGAGACACATGACAGTCTCCGATAGCGCTGTGATATGAACAATATCATCGTGGCCAAGGGGATGCGGCGGCAGCAGCAGCAGCATATCGCCACCACCTCCAGGCGCCAAAGAAGTCAAGACTTGTCGCCGTCGGCGCAACAAGCCGAAGCCAGCAGCGTTTGTAGACGATCGCTGTCTGTTCTGCCCGCCGCCTACGCTTCCATCCGCTCAAAGTCACCTACGTGCTGTCGACTGTAGGCGGGTCAGCCATCGGCGCTTATCGGAGCGTTATACCTGAATCAAAGCGGGGTGCGGGGTGCGCCGCTAGATGTCATCAAGTCATCGACGTACGGCCGGGCCATGTACAGAATCCGACCTGTATTCGACGATCGAGAAGCAAAAAGCCTATAACATACGAAGCATACTGGTGGACGGTATCAGGGGAGTGTAAAGACGTCAACGGCGGCGGCGGTGGCGGCTCTCGTCAAAATCGACGCTGACAAGAAACCAGGCGACGGCAATAGCGATTCTCTCGATCTCTCGTTTGCTCCGCGCCTCTCTCTCTCTCTCGGTTCGTCTCAGTCTCCTGGGTGGCGCTACTTGACTATGGTTCCGTTTGCTTGTGGATGTAGTGCATCGTACGGATGTAGTGTCGAAACGTCGCTAATATTTATGACACCTAGGCTGACACAAGCCCAGACAACGTCGGGCACATCTGTAGGAGTGCATTTTGTCCGTTGTGTTCCAGGTACGATTCAGCTATGTCGTCGTATTCACACATACACACAGATACTACTGTCGCGTTGTATCGGACGACAGAGCGTAGACTGTCGAAATCCGCTGGGTGAGTATAGCTGAACTGTGATACATCAAGCGAGTGATATCGATCAGAGAGAGAGAGAGAGAGAGAGAAACAGCAAAGGTATACATTTTTTTACTTGTTGATATAACCGGTTGTAAAGTCTTAACTCTTCCCGGCTGAGATCTAGTGATTGCTAAAGAACTATAACTCTATAGGGCAGTGCGTTGACGTGAGCTCCACGTTAGCTCGTGGGCATACATATACGACAGTTTCTGGGCGACGTCAGCATGGACGACAACGATTACTACCACAACAGGGCTACTACGATCAGTCAGATGCAACAGAGGCGATCGGAAGTGTTCGAGCAGAACATGGCGTTGTCACTTGTCACTGCGGTGTCGAATAGAAGGAAAAAATGTAAAATCGAGCGTTAGCTGCCATATGTGGCAGCGCACACCCCTTGACCATATGGGGCGTGTTCAGTAAGCTGTCTCGAATCAAGTGCTGATAGCACTAATGGCAAAACACGAATCAGGCAATGTGGAACATACTCCTGGGGAGGGCGAGGGATCTCCCCGGTATGGGCGACCCCAGAGGGAGGAAATATCATGGAAACAAGCTAAGCATGTTAAAATTGCAGCATCAATGGGGTCTTGGAGCGGCTCGGCCAAATAGCGAAATTCAGTTGCGATGTCGCTATCGATTTAAAATGACAAGGTATTGGCGTTCTATTCATTATCGTTATTAGAACAAAGAACAAGGTGGAGCTGGATTAAACGAAAAAGTCTTTCCGTGAATAGGCTCGAGTAGCAGCTAAATGCTTCTTCGTAAAAGCTAGCGAACGTTGATTCGAGCCTCGCATTGTGATATATGCAATATAATATAATAAGTTTCGATATACAGACGGAACTGAAGTTTTTTTACAGCGCTTACGGTCTCTCGATAGGCCACGACGCGGGAACCACCGCACAGTATTATATATATATATATATTATATATATGTATATATATGTGTATCTGCGTCCGAAGCCCAAAAATATCGTCGGGTCCACGCTGGGTGTACGGCAGGGTCGGATGCTGTGTTGTTTTATGAGGTTTGCTTAGCTGTTCACACAGTCCGTGTCATCGAACGAGAACAACCGACGCTCAGTAATGAACAGAAACATAAGAAGCGTCAACACTTATTTTTCATCTATTATATAATATTATAATAACGTCATATGCCGCATGCTCTTTGGGAGGGGCCAGGCAGGGTACGGGAAAGAATACGGGGGTTCCTCGTCGATCCGAGTTGGTTATTTATTTATTTTTTTTTTGGTAAAGGACGACATTTTAGTAAATGGTTCTGCTTTGTCAGGGTTAACTGGCTGACTGAATTGTCAGTCAAGTCCGCCTCTGAAGAATCTAATGAAGAAACACTTAAATGTTTTTCGTCAAAAGGTCATAGCTCTCAACATGACTCGAATCCACCCATTCGAGCCACTCACCAAGTTATTATCTAAACATATCCCAATATGAGTGGCGAAATAAAGAATGTACAGTCGATTCAAGATGTGCCTTTAAAAAATTGGTGTCTCCACCTGATCGCGACACTTATCACACGCAGATACCTCAATACGCATGACCCAGCCATTCGGGCTCGGAGGAACCACCAGTCTTGCCAAGCTCCAACGAACGCAATGATGACAACTAATGAATTTCAGTCTTATTTTTCACTATTCGACCATCATTCGACCGCGAACGCTGTTCTGGTATACTGTCAGGCAGCACCTATCAAACCCAGCACAGTGTTCCCAATCCATGGGCCATTGTGACCCGGTCGTCTTCGTTCGGCACTGCCCAATCTAAAGTCGATAATTCGATTAAACGCGACAGGAGCAAGATGAGATCTGAAGTAGTGTCCACTATTGACGGTCGATGTCAGCCTCAGCGATTCATATCTTCTGACAGATCGTCTGTTTTGACGCGACGCGGAGCGCAGCGCTCGCTAATGCCGTTCATCAGAAGCTTATGCTTCACCCTTTAATATGACTGGAACATGGGTCCCTCCGCCCTGTCCAATCTTCTAACCTCAACAGCCAAAACAGCCTTTGGTCCGCTGCCTTAGCTGCGACAGCAGTCAGTTCTACTGCGAATGGTCCGCTATCACGGTGACGGAATCTCTCCCCACAGATCTTCCATTCAGATCGACAGGCTGTAACAGTGGCAGCCAGGGCAATGACACAAGACAGCCACAAGAAACCTGCAATAGTAGTATGGACGTACTCGCGGTCCTGCAGTCGCGCGGAAGAGCACAGACCGACCGAGAGATAGAGAGAGAGCGACAGAGGGAGAGAATATACACACCATGTTCGATGGATGCCTGCGAGAGTCCGAGAAAGACAAGGCAGATAGTAACGGCAAACGAACCCAGGTTCGCAGGCCCATGATAGCCTTTGGGCGGCCTGTCGCGACTGCCATTATATCTGCGCCTTGACCCATTCGAAGTGCGCTTCTGCTAGCTGCTAAACACATCGGGCACATCGAAAACACGGACGTGCACGAAGATCCAACTGAACCCATTCACTGTCGCGCGCTCGAGACATTTGTAGCGGCACTACAGGTCCGAAGATCGCTTGCCGCCTCTCTCTGTCGTCTCATCATGGGTCGGGGACCACAATTCGGTGAGCGGCCTGTGTAAGCGGCGTAGGCAGCAGCTCTGAACACGCAGCGGCAAATGGGTTCAGCAAGTGAGCATCGACAGGCGGAATGGTCGAAAAACTCGTGTGGGGGACTACGCTGAGCCAGCGAATGAAAATCGGGCCGCCCGCTCCGCTCCGAAGACCTACGGACAGATCGGCCGGCGATCGCCGCCTCGGCGGCTGCTGCTGCTGCTGTTGCGGGCCCTGTCTCGCAGGATCGCGCGACGCTGTGAGATGATTACACAAAATACAACATATGGCCAGTGGCCGCCGACGCTAACTTCGGCTGGCGCGTTGGTTTCAATCGGCGGTCTGGCGACCGGGGACGGGGGGGGCACCGCTTTCTCGCAACAAAGTGACAGTGGCGACTCGTCGGTGGAGCCCGCCGGCGACCTACAGCATCATCGCGCGTGGATAGGTACAAGCGAACGACAAGATGCAGGTCGTGCGATCGTGGTTCGCTCGGCCGACCGAGCCCGGTTGGTCGATGCGACGTCGACAGACGAGAGGTTAACCAGGAGAAGATGCAGTTGAAGATGACGAACCAAGGAGCAACTCGACCTGTAGAAACCTAGAGTCTGCGCTAGTTCGCCCATTCATTGAAGGCCGCTCTCGTCGAAAGCAAAACGCACGAAGGAGTTGAGTCCCCCTCCCCCCTCCGGGGGTCAGTCGCGGATTTTGATGTGTGAAACTGATGATGATCGTCCTCTGGCGCTGGATGTCGCCCTTCAACGAGTTAGCACAAGCGAACGCTGCTTCGGATGAGGGTCAGCGGACATTGCTATTTGCTTCATGAGGCGAACGGGGAATCACAATGAGCCGGCCTCGTTGAATGACCTCCAAGGAACGATCTGCGATGGGCAGTGCGGGCAGAACAATACTCGGTATTCTACTGCTAAGGGTTATTCGGGAAAAAGATTAAATACATATGAACAGAAGAGACGATGAAGATCCGTGAAGATCGTACATATATGCTATGATGGGTAGTAGGGATTATACAAGTAGAAGTTTCTCACAGGCATGTTACTCCCTTTGAACAGGAAAACAAATATGTCCTCCAATGACATCTCGATTGGAGGACACAGAAAGGCGACAGTGTCGATTATAATCAGCGCACGTAATAACAAGTTTTCACAATATAAAAAATATTGACCGTGACGAGCGTTCGTAGCGGTCAAGGACAAAGCTAAACAAAAGTTGTTTAACACAATATTCTTCGCGTTTCATAATTTGTTTTCAATACCTGAGTAAATATGCATCGCTCACATACAACGACTCGGCTAGCACGTCGCCTAAGCGCCCAAAAGCCAAATGAGCAGGGCAGTCAAATGTCTCCATACAGATATATGGAGTACAAGCGACAACTTTATACATCGGTGCCACACTCACAGGAACAACAAGGCCCCTGTGGAAGAAGCTGTCGGTTGGACAACGACAGACTATAGCCTATTTTTTTTTTGGTAGTACTTGAATACTTGCGAGTGCGCCAACATGCCTAGATGTCGTCTTGTTCTCGACCGGTGTCGGCCGCGGCCGCCAGAGCCACACATGCTTGGCACATTCTGCTCAAACTTCAAACACAGCAGTTCCGTGGCCTGTCGCCCAGGCTTTGTTATCGTGACAGGCGACAATGGCCGTCAAGATCCAGTTGGCCGCCGAGGAGCCGTACGCACCCCGATATCGAGAGCACCCACGAATGCCAGCTGAGCGTAGCAGCGCTGGATAGACGACAGGCTGTTTGGCTCGTTGCATAGGTGTGCCAGTGGTTCCTCTGTGTGTTGTAATCGTGTTGTACACGACTTCACTGGCGAGCGTCTAGTACCACTTGTCGAGTAAAGTGAGCTGGTGTTCTCTCAAGCACCTCACATGTATACGTCGATGTATAATATAAACGAGATGTTCTAGAAAGTTAGTTGTCGTAGTGGTTTGTGTTGTAGTGCCTATGTGTAAGAAAGGTGAGCACGCATAATAATGCAATGAGCAGCAGCAGCAGGACAAACTCGAAGTGAATATACTCAATGCTCGTCGAGCGAATGGCTGGTTTCGGATGGCCAGGGCAGTTCACGTAGGTCGGGCAACGATGCTGCTGGTGGTGCTATCGAGAGAAGAAAAAAAAGCTGTTCTCGACGGTACTCTATCCTAGATCTGGATGTCGGCGCGGTGCCTCCAAGACAGTTAAGAAGGCATTGCGTTTGTAAAGGATGTTGACGGTGGCGACGGCGGCGGCGGCCGCGGAAAAAGAACAGTGTCAATAGAACCACCATGAGCGATTTGAGTCGTCTGTCCTTCGGGGTGATCCATGACGTCGCAGTGGGTCGGACCTATTGTGCTGGCCTGCGTGCTGGCTGTACACTCAATGGCAGGTCAAGTTGAACGATCAAGTGTGTAGGTCCTATGAAAAGAGTTTCAATAAAATACGTGCTTGGTGGAGGGCGAAATACTTCTTATCTATCATAATACCTCTGATGCCTTAAAAAAATTTACAAGATTCTATATTTTCCGGCACAGTTTTACCCTTCGAACTCGACATTTCAGGTTTTTTGAGACCTGTTCAGATTCGTTAATACGTCAATACGAACAGCCACGACCACATGTCACATCAAGTGTCGTGAATGGGCCCCCTCCCCTTGTCCATCTGTAATATAGTACACACAAGGCATCATTTACGAACGCATTATTGTTGTTATCATACCACTGGTTGGTTGGGGACCACGGTCACCAGCCGTACATATGCTCGCGTGCGAGGATTGCCACCCGCAAGGGTCAAAGTGACCTTGTGGTTCTTCTTCCGCACGGACCCAAATCACTATTTCATTGCTGCCGTCATGCGAGCTTGCTCCAGCCCCGTTGTAGTCTACTGTGGCCGCAAGTAGGCGTGCTCTTGGTCGTTCTAGATATCATTAGGAAATCAGCATTTTTTTGCAGAAATTTCCTTGCTCGTATAGTCACTACACTTTGCACAGATAATCAGATTCATGCTGTATATGTATGCATGGGTGTACGCCGTCATCATGTGTACCCTGCGGAGGGGGCGTACGCGGAGTGTTTATATGACTTTTGTGTGTGTGTGTGTGAGAGACATGAACAGGACTTTAACCGAGACCTTTTACGATCGAAGCGTGCGCTCTGTATCCACCTCAACCCCCGGCCGAGAGACACTACTGGCTCTGGATCGTTCATCGCCGTAGTGGCTGCACAGTTCGAACGAAGGTGACTTCGACGTAGCGCAGCTGAGAAACTATCGCCGATAGAGCTAACGCGGATAGTGATATATCGATAGTGACCGGCGACTCTGCGAGCAGCTCCGTTCGCGCTCAGCACATGGAGCTCTGTTGTCTAAGTGAAGGCACTCTCTACCATGCCGCGATGGGTGTGTTTTGGCCATTTTGTTACTGTTGTTGTATGGGGACGTGATCTCTCTTTGCATGTGGAAATGAGCGCCTGCTAGGCTACAATATCACCCGTTTGCAGATCTTGTCCCGAGAGCTTGTACCTCGACCCTGACAATCGTTGTTCCTCCCGATACTCAAACCTCTGGACCTCTGATGATGAGGTCACCTTATGTCCACGAAGAAGCAAAGGCCGGGTTGGCCGACAGGCGACTTTTCTCTTCACTCTCTACAGTGTGTTCTACAGAACTTGATAATGTCAGTACCCCCTCATTCTTTTCCTGCCATTCTTCCAGGGGTAAGAGTGGGGTCAGTAAGGGGTCAGTAAGAGTGAACACGAGTCTGATATTATACCTACCTGCACCCCCAGCATAAAGAGCGAGGGAGAGTAAACGCTATGTATATGTCCGGACACTGCCGGTGGTGTTCTTTTGACCGAACTTGTAGTGGGTGTGTCCAGTCGACACCGTTCTGCAACGAGTTCCTGTCACCTCCACCATCACTATGCCGCCGCCCCCCCCCCCCCCGCCTGCACCGTCCCTCAGGCCTCAACGGCCGCTCACCCCACTAAATGCCGTCTAATGAGAAGCCCACATCATCGTCCGTCGATATGTCTGTCTGCCTGTTGTTTGCATCCGCGACAGCTCTCTCTCACTCTCTCTCTCTCTCTCTCTCTATGGTTCGCCTGGTGCCTCAGCCGCGCGGCCGCGGCTCTTGAGCGATGCCCGGTATCTGTATTTGTTTGTTGGCAATTGCCGTTGGCTTCCCATATGCTCCCAGCGAGCATTGGCTACTCCATGGGTCACAAGCAGCTTTCTTTCTCTCTCTCTGTCTCTCTCTCTCTCTCTCTCGCTCGCGCGCTTCTCCTCTGTGTCAACGTGGGCAGTTGTAACACAAGCAACAGGTGAATGAGGATAACAGCTTGAGAAACATGTGTGTCGTATACGAATCTTGGTCAGTTTATTTTGCTTGCGTGCTATCCTTGATCTGAGAAATTTGATCGGGGGCGAATCATGTTCCCTTCCACAGCTTGTCATTGCTTCCGCGACACTGTCGTTCGGCCGCTGCTGTTCCTGCTATGAGCGGCTTGTGGCGGGGTTCCGTACACAGTACCATTCATTATCCATGACCACTTGTGCACACCGAGCACTGACACACGTGAGCAACGTGGTGTGGCTACGTGGAGATAATACAATCAAAATGAAACGAGACAATGAACGGGCGTAAAATGCCTTAAACAGACATCAAATTTATAAACGAACGCAGGCGACAAATCATGATAATGATGAGTCACTTGTTTTCTATGAACACTAATTACACAAATGCTGATACGTGTATGTATATTATTATTATTATTATTATTATTATATGAATGCACCTCCATGAGCGAAACAACCCACCGGTTACTGTTGGCCCGTTTTCGACCATTCGGGCCATCGAGAACTGCATCTCCAGACGGTTGCTATAGGGTTAGCTGTCCACCGAGCGCAGCTTGTCGCGACATACGGCCGCCGTCCATTCGATTAGGTTCATTGAGTTCTCATTTATTTTCTATCTCTCGAAATGCTCATAACATCGGCCGCCGATCGCTGTCATGCAACGCACGGAACAGACGAAATATCTAGGAAAGCCAGCCGTGTCGCCAGGCTACCTTCTCACCGGGTCCTGGGGCCATTTCGAGGTGAGCGAGTTTTCAATTCGTTTCTTTGGCCGCCGAGCATCGTCCGGATTGCGACAGCCCGATCACGTTGTAAATCTCGCCGCGATGACAACAGCGCCAACCTGTTGGCGCTGAGCCGCAGTCAGCTCGAACAATTACCTAACTAGCTGTTGTAGCAGCATCTTCTCTTTATGCTTTTCGCGCGGCGGTTTGCAGCGTAACCGCCTCGTCACCCCACGAACAATGGAAGCGACGCGAAATCGGCAGCGCATCGATACATTTCGCCTTCCTTAAGCAGCGTTGCTGTATCGGTTCGTCGAACGAACCTCATTGTCAGGGCCCAGCAACAACAGAGAACAACTCGGAGTTCGAAAGTTCGACGTCAATCTGTGAGCTGGCTTCGTCCGCGTGTGCGGAGTTCGCTGTCGGACTCTAATTTGGGAATATTTTTTCAGCTTCAATTGTTGACGAACTCGCTCTACCTCGTCGGGGTCTCCGCGCCCTCTTTGCTCTGTTGTGTTGAGATACAGAAAAATAGCCGACTTATCCAGCCGGCAGCGTATGAAGGCATATTCGCTCACCGATTGATTGCCCACTGAGAGCTAGACGCAGATGGACGAAGAACCGTCTAAAGGTAACTCTAATATCGTGTACTTCAGAGGGATATATATATATATATATATATAATTTTAGTTTTTAGTTTTTTTTTAATATATATAATTTCACACGATCGATCATTGTTGTACGGCGATTCCCGTTATCTAGTTGTCATGACAAAAAAAATCGCATACGCAGAACAATAGCGCGATGACGGTAGCAGCCAAAATCGTCGAAACGAACGCCCCGAGACAAGGGTCATTATATATATTTCAACCAGAATCAAAACAGTCTGCGGTGTCGTGGAACGTATCACCAAATCATTCAGCGAGATATCTGCTCTCAGTTACCTATGTCTCTTAACCAGAACAGCAACAACAACAACAATAAACTGGCCCCCAGCAGATTTCAACATGGCAGTAGAATACGTGTTTCGATGTGAACGAAGATCTGGAAATGGTCGTCGGAAAAGCGGCGTACACACGCGGCGCCATCTCGAATCGGGATCGATGTTCGCTTTTGCGCTGCTTCGCCGCTGACCAGATCCATGAGCCGGGGCCCTGTTAGACACAAAAGTAAATAGGGTGACACTCAAAAGGGTCAACCCCATCCCTTTCTTCCGAAGCTGTAGCCGCATCTTCGTCCCGCTCCGGTTCGCACAGAATCCTTTTCAGATCTGCCCGGAAATCTTGTCCGCCCGCTTCGTACGCCGTGGCGCTGGGTCTCCCACTGTGCGGCCGACGATCTCGGACACAGACGGGTTTCGTATTTCATCTGTGTTTACCTGTTCGCGCGTCATCCCACGTCGGCCAGACGAGTTATCGGCTGCTCAGTCCAGAGCAGCAGCTCTACCTAGTAACACAAACTATCGTACAATCAACAGGACAGCAAGCGTATTAGTTATTAACCGATCCGGCAGGGTGCCACCCACGGGCTGTGGGGTCGACGAAGAGCGCTGGTGACTCCAGAGACGCTGGTGCTTGATGCTCGAATCGAATCAGCATGGTACGAACTAGCTACGGAGAACGTAACGGAAAGCGCCGAATATCTGAGGTACTCGACAAAATGGTTTTTTTTTTGTCTCTCTCACCTGTATTTTCGGTCAAGCGTGTGCAGATATGTATATAACAACTATTCACGTGCCTGTTGTATCTGTGAATTTCGTTCGCCGTATCGATTTTGATCGGATATACGCTCTGACATCGTAGATAATGGATAGAAATGCGTTCGAATCAGCTAATATAATATAACGGTGTGTACTGTAGTGTTCTTCGGCAAATACCTATTATATATTGCTCGATATCCTGCTACGGAATTGGCTAGGAAATTATCCAGGCCCACGCAAGAACCTCGTGCTCCGCGTGGGACATTGAAGGGGTCATCTCCGCCGCAACAAAGATCTTCCGCTTCCATTCGAGATGCTGGCAGAGCGTTCGACAGCCTCCTGCAGACGCGTTGCATAATTCGCCAATGGTAGATATCGACAATGCTATTTCAAGATTGAGATGAGGGTGCATCTTTTGCTGCGTTCCGTCTCCCGCTCACCGAGCATTGGAAGGCGTCAGAAGTAGCCGCGGTGATTGCGAGATACCCATGCGCACGAGATTTCGACGCCTTCTGAATCACTGAGTGGCCGGCGAGAAGGCAACCTCATGTACCCCCCAGGCTATATTGGTCAACACTAAGATTAGCCACTTCACAACCTATGAGCGAATCCCCCAAAACCAATGGAGGAACGTACGAGAAGCCTTTCATACGTGAGACAGCACAGGTATAGCAGCCCCAGTGCAGCCAAATATAGAGCTCGTCCACATACGAACAGTATTATAATATCTATCAACTGATGAAGTCGATCTCGTTAAAAATGCTGCACCCCAGCCATGTAGTCATGAAGAACCTCGTGCGAGAAGACAATAAGACTGGTTGCGAAGTGCGGGAGCCGCCAAGTTACAGTATGTTAATTCCTCGAGATTATCCTCTCTATGCTGTTCGCTATGGCCCTGACAATTTAGTGACGTCCGAGTATGATAATTTCCACACTGAGCACACACGTTCAGCACACACGAAACACGGTGAACAAAAGTGCACGCTGCGAACTTGGATATACCTGTTTCAGTGGGCCTTGTTGCGTTTCGGGCTCTTCGTTGTCTCTCTCTCTCTCTCTCTCGTTCGTCGAGGCTAGCCTCGATCGGTAGGGTGACGTCTTTCACACCTAATTTCCACATAAATTATTAGCCATAATGAACGTACGAGCAGCATACGCTAACGAGAGTCGTATATATTTGTCTCTGCCGCTCCGCCTGACCCCGCTTCCGGCTATCGCGTGACCTGACGAGACGGTGCTGTCCGCCACGCTACGCTCAGCATGTATCTGTCACTCGGCTGGTTGTTACAAACACTACGTCTCTGCGGGAGCTGGATAGCCCAAGGCGAAACGATGTCTCGATGCCATACGAGGTGTTGTGTTGGCTCGTACTCACCTCCATTGTCGAGTGGACCCCATCCAAACAACGAAGCCAAACAGTGGCGGACACAGCAAGATCACTGCGCGAAGAAGGGTTTCTAGTCACAGCCGCAGAACACAGGAAGACGAATGAGGAAGACTTTCGTTAGGGAGTCGATTTAACGGCGGCGGCGGTGAACTGCCATGTTCCGACACCGCACATCCTGCAGCAGGATCTTTCATGGCGAGAGTGTGATCGACAGGACAGCGGATGACTGGCAGCGAATCTAAACCGCGAATGTGACTAGAGCAAGTTCTGCATTCAGCGATAAGCAACGGGACGTTAACTAGCGTGGCTTGATCAACGCGATGTTTGCCTGTGTATCTCAGATAGTTATGATGGGATGATGTGATTCAGCACACCGTTGGAGACCTGTACCTTCGAATATATATATATATATATATATACTAAGGTTTAGCGTATAGAGTAAGCTGGCGAGGACGTCAGACCCACCTCGAGTACAGGCCCGCCTTTACGTCGCAATCGCTTCCAATCGAAGTAAATCCTTGCAGGAACATTTGAGCGCTCGGTGAGATCCACGATTCAGAGTGTTTCTTGTTCAATTGGGATGCACTGTGGATAATCAGAATCAATTACACCTTCAATAGTAAACAGCAAACAAAATTGAAGTAAAGACCAGAACTCACGCGCAACTATGTATCTGAATGAACCCTCGCTAGCAAATAGGAGTTATGCATGTTCGTGCGAAAAATCTTCCTTGTCAGATTTGATCGACTCCCGATTGACTCGACCTGGACAGAGACGACACACCAAACCTGCTAGGAGCCCAGTCAAGTCAGAGAAGAGTTTCCATTACAATGCTGTAGCAAGAAGCAACTTCGCTCTGAACAATTTGACATGCAGCTATGATCTCTGCGCATCCGGCCGACGGCGACTTCTTCCTTGGTGGTCGCGGCATAGGATTCGTCGCTCGTTATCAGTGGAGTGATATGACCCAGCCCGAGACACCCTCGTATCTGGCCTAACCCTTCAGCCTATCCACGCTCCGGTCCTGAGAGACGACTTCCTAGAGCTCGGCATGTTGTCACACAATATGTACCATTGATGTTAAAAGCAAGGGCCACATAGTTCAGAGGTCTATGTCGTTTTCGCGTAGTGTTCTCGTGGGTGTCAATGTTATTGTTGCTGTTTTGATTGCCGTTGTTGACCATTATGGCTTTCGCTACGGGGTAGCGACCTTCCGTACCGCCCTGTCGATATCCGTCATCATGACTTGTCCGTTGAGTTCCTATTATCTCTGTGCAACTTAGCGTGGTTGCCATTGACGTAGGCTTCGTCCATGAGCTCGACGTGAGTGTCCTGCGTAGGCTAACATTTGGCGTGTATTCCCTCTCGACGAAATCCAGGGATCCACGAAATCCAGGGTACGCTAGCATCGCTTTCCTTGATTATTGTTATTGCTATTATTTTATTTTTATTGTGATTATCATTTTATGGGGATTCTGGCTGAAGTGTAACCTTTAGAGAATTTTGTTCGGGTTTGGCGAAGATCTGGCAGCTTCGAAATATTTCGGAAACAGAGTTCAACAATATTTATTCGCTTTGCCATTATGGGGGATGATGATGCAATCATGTTAAATGATTTTACTAAGTACAAGCACATGATTAATAGACTGTCCCGTGATGGATATTCCGAGCATTAAAATAAACAAATCGAGGATGTGTGTATGTGTGTGTGTGTGTGAAATCATTTAGTTGTTTAATATATAATTAGGTAGATGCTAATAAGAACGATATGTTTGGTTTGACGCGTGCTGACTTGGACGCATACGCTGCTGGCTGTAGAAACGCCAAACGGTTCAATTTAAGCATTTAATAATGTGCTAATTGCCTATGACAGTAAATGCAGCATACTATAGCCGATTTTGTGTGCAAATTCTCCGTGAAGTCTGGCCAACTAACGGGAAGCCGATTCGGCACACAGACAAATCTTACACTGTATATACAGTAAATCATTTTCAACATATATATACACGTTAATAGTAATTTGAATTTATTTCACTCAGCCTGTGCACTACGCGAGCTTGAAAAAGAGCACTTGAACGAAGGTAGCTTTTGTCGGGCCTTCTCCAAATGTCCTCCTCTCAAAACGAGAGAAAAAGAAGATTGCCAGCCGAGCAGAGCTGAGCCTAGCTAGCGTTTACCTGTAGAACGCGCGTATCCAGCGCAAATTCATCGCTCGGGCGAATTCGACGCCGCCGTGGCAGCGGTACTACGACGATTAAGCGCAACTAATCAACGGGTGATCGATGAAGGAGAGCTTGACTACTATGACAAATTCGTGTGAAAACCAACCAACCAACCAACCAAGGAATCGATCCGGACGACACGGCGCATGCTCTCCTCCGTTATCCCCAAGAAGGCAATGCAGACGCCAGCGACCGGCAATTCAGTATGTGTATAGCTCGGCCCATAGCTTGTCCTGGATGTCAACGGCTGCTCACCTCTACTAGCTACATTCGGGGGGGGGAGTTAGAACTTGGAGTGAAGTGACGCACATCGCGAAGCGAGGCGACGCTGCGAAATCGCCGCAGACAGGGATGATCGGCATTGTGCGCGAGAATCTGTTCCGATGAAGACATCATGATCGTCGCCGCTGCCGCCGCCGCGAACGAACGGGGTTGTCACCCGTAATGCTGACGAGTTTGCAGTGCGCGCCTGTGTCGCTCTATGTTTTTTGTGTCATTTCAATTAGTCGCCGGTGAGCGTGCAGCTGAGAATTGGCTGTAATATCGTTAGAGACTTTAGCAAGAAACGCTAATGATTGGCTTGGCATCGTCTCACGCGAATAGAACAACCGTTCATGATCGGGATAAACGCCGAGGCGGACGCGGGCTGTAGCGGCATACACGACAAAAAGGAGCGCGATATAGAGATTGATTCAGTAACAGCAAACATTGTTCTCTACAGGATTCTCATGATAAGGACAACACTGATCGAAGTTATCAGTCCGGTTGGTCGACAATGCTGTTCTGTTGTCGGCTCCGGGTGAAGTTCACTTGGGTCGTATAGTAGACGTGCGCTTGCGAGGAACGGGGTCGCATTTGCTTCGTGAACTCCTCGGAAGTCCACCGTTCACGGGTTGATCCGCTTTGGTTGAGTGGCACACCCCAAGGCGCAATCCGTCGGCGCTGTCCGGTCACAAGGGGGAAACACAATTATTTGACATGTCATGGACAAGAGATGACAGAGAGCCTAGTGAAGAACACACTGTTTTGCTTGACACGTATATGAGACGCAAAGGATATGTGGGCTGATAAGGAATTACGAACGAAGCCAATGGGGCAACAATCGACATCAGATGAAGTAACCCCCGCCGTCCCCCAACCAGTATACCACCCTTCGGAAAGATAATACCCCCAAGGTATCATCTATCCGAAAGGTGTTCGCGCGTCAAGTGGAGAGCTATAAGCCGGCGAAAATGATGTCGCAGCAACTTGTACGGATATCAGGGTTTATGGATCAATTCGCCTAAAATGAGAATGTCAAGCGTGGCCATCTCTATTTCAGAAGATGACAATCGCCTGTATTATACACAGAGTAGTTACACTAGTGTGCCTTCGCTTGCAGCAATCGTTAGTTATGTGTGAAAAAGTCTCGTCCCTTGGCAATTCCAGAGCAATCGTCTCGTTCGCAGAGAACAATGAGCTTATAGCGTAGTAGTGGTGAAGAGCATGACATTAAATTACGACGCCGATTTTGGGCATCGGTCCTCGAATGAGGCCACAGACCTGAGAAGAGAGCTCATACCCAGACGCGTCAGATGAATCGAAATGCAACCCATTGCTGCAGAATCCGATAGAGAAACAATCGACAATGATAGATCAATCCGCAAGTTGTCGTTCGACCTCCGAAAACCATGAGTGTTTCGACGCAGCGCGTTTCTACGCCGCTCTCATTAAGATCCACGTCACACTTCTCTACCGTCTCTCCGCAATATGTTCGTGTTGTTATACTTTCTCTCGCGGCGTTGGACTCGACCACTCAATGGTCCCCTCCACTTACCGAGAAGGTGTAAGGTCAAAATGTGCGATCCTGAGCAAGCGTTCTCGAGGGAGACTCCTCCTCTCAGCAGAGACGAGTGCTGGGGCAGTCGTGCTACTTGCGCTAATGAAGATATAGCCAGATGCTCGAGTCGTTTCGTTAAACGATCGCGCAAAGCTACAATAAATCCAACGAGAGTCCCTGAAGAGAATAGACGGAGGGAGAGAGACAGAGAGAGATGGAGAGAAAGATATGGAGCGAAGACAGAACAGACGGTGCTCAGATCTCACACGAAGATTCATTCCGATTACAGAGTTGCTACTCGTAATGAGATCCTATACGCCGTCGAATCTTTGCATTGAACGATTAGACAGCATCGATTTGTGTGCCCGCTACCTGTGGCTTTAGTTATGGGGAGAGAAATGAAACTCTTTGAGATTGTGTGTGTGTGTGTGCGATCAACTTCTTAGATCGAACGATCCATCGAAGTGAGCCTTCGGGCATGATCATGGTGCGAGCTGACGCAGGTTTGATTTTGTTTGTCATAGGAGAACACCTCGCGTTTCTCGCTTAGGTAACGTGAGGTGTTACTACAAGAGACGTATGCTAGCGGGGCGGAATCGACAGACCTGACGGCTGCTATTTCTGAGTGCATATCCGATCTTATACTATTGGCAGTGCAGGGCATTGTTATTTTGTTCGCGGGCGCAACAACGCCACGCACAGCCGATGGCCGATTCATACCAGCCAATTATCGCTATTTGAACCGCAGCTGCTGGGTGATGCGCTCCGTCGAAGAACAAAGCGTTTTGAACGGACTCGATGGTCGCTGGATGAAGCAGGTCCTCGTCGACTCCTCGTATACACCACGAAACTAAAACACTTTGTGGAAATGACGCATTATGAATCGTATTGACCCTGGGGAGGTAAATCACGTAAATGAGCTTCATCATAGCAACGTTTTCCCTACCTCATCAACGCACCCATTCCCTCTGACATCTACTACTGTCACGGAAAACAACGCCTGAAGTCTTCACACAGCGCCAACCAGTCGAAGGTCAAACCAAAGTTCGGTGTCGAGCCCTGAACTCCTCACATCATACAGCCGATTTTCGCACAGTCGACGCCCTTCTGCCCGACTGAGACCAATTAACTAGACGATCGTAGATGAAGTCCTCGTGCTCAACCCCTCTCCGCTTGTCTGCCATTACACACAAGCACACACGCACAAACGGCTATTCAAATGGACTCGTCCTGCACAACGTCAGGCAGGCAACCAACGACTGTCGGATCGTTGGCTGGCTGGGTCGCGTCGGGTCGGGAGTTCTCTAATCGACGAGCCCCAATCGGGAGCCGGCGCCGGAGACCCATCCTAGACCTGGTTTCGCTCGTTGCAGAAGCTCATCGTCCTCCTCTTCTCATCGTCGTTGTCGTCTTCGGCAGCTCGTCATGATCCTCAGCAAATTAGTCAAGCAGCTAATGTGCTCCAACCTTCGTACGCTTCAGATGCCCGGGGTGCCCTCCCGTTGCCGCTCACTGTGAGAACATTGAGATGTAAGCCGAGATCAAAGACGACCAGCGGTTACTCGCTGGTAACGACGCAAGCAACAAACGAAGCCAAACTAAACACGAGGACGAGTCGAAAAAAACAAACAAATAGACGAACACATTACATAAACGCAAGTCTTGTGACCAGCAAGCAAAAACCATTTAGTGCAATGTTCTTCTCAAAGCGTCTTGACCTCAAGCCTGATCGTCATCTATAGACTGTTCGAGATATTGGACAACTGTTCGATTCCCGGCCGCCAACATTGCGACTCGAAGTGTTTCATGACTCAGCCGAACTTCAAACGGGTGTCATCTGGCGGCACACAGCGGGTTCAATCTGACCGCCGTTCAATCTGTATCGACAGATTCAAAAAATACGGAGGCGGCGTCCGGAAGCTTTGCCTTTACGAAGCACATCTCGCGCTAACGACACGAAGAGCCAAGCAGCCACCGCGATCTTCGACGATCTTCCAGTGATTGCCGGGGTGACGGCTGGCATGGGACCTCCTCTGATCCACTCCGCTGGCGACACGTAAAGTGCTAATTCTATGTTCGCTACTGTAACCTGCGATGAGATGCGAAGGGTGACCCCAAAGGCGCCGACACCTTCGCACCTCGACGGAGGTGCAAATGATCAGCATTATTATCACAATGACCTTCACCCTATCGCGCCAGCACGCGCAGCCGGCAATAACTCGAACGGCGATGACGTCGATCGCCTTTTGGTGCCATGGTCTGATCGGCGGAAGACCTTCTGATACACCTCCCCCCACGGAAACGTAGCAGTGGATCAGACGATGAGGGTTCCAAGAAAACCCTTCGACGCAATGTTTCGCGCACAGGAGGACACATCGTCACCTGATGCAACCCTGGATTTTTAGCAGGCGCACACTGATTCTATTTGTTAGATTAAACCATAGTTGACAGTCTTGATGCCTCAATATCAGCACCCGCGGTCGGCTTAGTCTAACCATCTGTAAGAGCAATGTTTCGTCTGTTAGAATGTATACTCCCTGAACTGTGGACCATGTACCGTCGACAGATATGCATGCTCGGCGTAACTAGGCCACCGTTCTGTGGATATAAATTTAATCAGAGGCAATATTGTTATTATCTTATTCATCTGGGGTTTAGGAGGGTGATTTGATTGGAATCGCCTTATTCCTAGTTAGCTTTGCAAGGTTCTGTTAATATTATCACTATGTTGTTTATTTTTGGGGATTCGAACAGGTTTCGGTAGAACGATCCATGAAAGAGCGTTAATGTATAAAGTTAAGCTCTCCGAGCTGGCAGCAATAAGAATAATTCGAATAATTCGACACACAATTATTCAATTATACAACAAACAAGACAAACAATGATAGCTTAATTATAAAGCTTCACTTAAACGATATATATGTAGCTTAATTATAGAGCTTTGGTATCCCATTCGCGAGATATGTCATCAGGCAGCGGGGCTCGAACCTGCGGCCTCGGGCTTCCGACAGCCAGAGACTTAGCCACAAGATCTTCTCAGTAGTATCCAACCAGTTTCGAGAGCTGAACATCATCTGATTAATAGTTCATATATAAATCTACTATTACTTGAGGGGGATGCTACGTCTGATGACTGATATCGGCATGGAAACGTTCTTTCCAGTCCTAATAATTGGCCTGGATTCATATGGTAGTCGGTGGAGTCTCGTTCACCCAATTGAAAAAAAAAACAGCGCACAATAGTAATAAACACGACGAGTCTGAAAGACGGCGCATGGAATGGGAACTGATTTCAAACTCAAGTGACTCCTGGAACCTGCTTTCACGACGACAGCTCGAGTGCAATGGCCATAATTATGTTGTACAGACATACGTGTGTTGCAGGTCGGTGCCACGGGTGGACAACGTTTGCATTTCATGATCGGGCTACAACGATAGCGGGATTCTCCAGCTCAATTCGGTGGATTGGAGCTGTTTACGGCAGAAGTCGACAATCGGCGACAATTAGTCGATCGTCCACAGTATCGGACGCGCATCAGCGATAGCAACAGCAATCAGTTAGACCACCCGCAAGGCAGTCACTGACCGAACAACAGCCAACACCACCTACCGCGATACCGGCAGCAGCCCCCCGAGCGGCCTTTCAATTTCGCACGCCCTTCGTCGGCTCTCGCTTGCTCAATCGTCAAACCCGTTGAACCTCTGGGTATTGGTCCACAACCACGCGACGTGAGTGGGACACTCGTTGTATATTGTATGGCCGGCGTTTGCGTTCAGGCCTGCCGCAGGGCGTTGAAGGAGAGAGCCTTAGAACGTGGGCCTACACAAGCCACTTCACCTCAAGATTTCAGATGGACAGGCCTGCGAAGCCACGGTTCAGCACGCTCCCATAGTCCGCTGGCTTCGAAATGCGACATTTGTTGCGCACAGGGCAATTTGTCAAAATTCAGGATCTGCCAGGCGATTCTCCATAGGGTTCCCATAGGTCGAAGCTTGCCTTTGTGTTTGGATCATGTATGTTGTTCGGGCTGTGTCCCCTCTCAATATGTCGTCACGGTCCCGGAAGCGAATCATATGCGAGTCAATGTCGATAAGAGAGCTGTGATCATTTCTATCATTTATATGTCCGCGTCAAGTTCACTTGAGCGGGCGGAGGTCACTTGAGGGCGCTTTGTTCGCACACGTCTACATGACAAAAGCGGAGTGCATAGGTGGCCGGCTGCGGCTTCAACCCACCCGCTTCAACGAGAACACCAGCGAAGGTCGTCAATTAGGCTGAATCGGACTAGATGAAAATTGGGTCCGATCAACGACAGCGATTTTATCTCCAGAGGAATGTAATTAACGAAGGCTTGTACGCCGGTTTACGTAATGGCTACGCTATAATATATGGAATACTGACACGTATCAAATATCACCTTAAATCCATACGAGAGATAAGAAACTTCGAATGCATTTATTCGACAATTCCTTCATGCTCTATATTCACGTATAGCAGGCTGCCTTTTTGAGGTAATTACGTCGTTCATATTGACTACAAATTGGACGAGCACTTCTCCAAGGACAAACTTTGAAAAACACCGCTCATTCCCCGCTGCAGAACTCGCTTCGCAAGTATGAACGGTGTTTAGAGAATATCAAGCGTGTTAGCGATGCGTACCCTCGCATATATTTATATTAGACGCGATACATATCTCAATAGCGGTGATAAGCGTGAAGAGCCAAGTTTTCTTTCGGACACGGATCGCGAGCTTCATATGCTTGGTCTGAGAGATCCGCCCCTCGTACCCAGCCGTACGAGGAACAATCATGCTCAACGCAACAGCGACACCGGCAACGTGTTGTTCAACGTGAAGTATCTCTACCCGCATGTCGATCAGTGCGACATTGAAGTTCATATCAGTACCTCTGCAGACACATGTTCAAGTGGGAATTGGCTGAGCCTCTCAGCTTGGGAAAGTTCGCCTCAGTGGGCGAACTGTCGACGGCGCCTTATACCTTCGTCGTTCCGAGTCTTGTTCAGGTTTCAGCGAGCTTGTCGCGTTCCCAGACGCTCGCCGGATTAGGCAAATGAACAGCGGCTCAGCCGACTGGCGGCTGGAGGGATCGAGAAGGCCGCGTTGTCCGGAAGCGTTATCGGCACCGGTTCGTAAGACTCTCACCACCGAATCTGATAGCACTGCAATCAACGGCAATGCCGGGCCAGCGTCAGCGCTAAATCTACTTGGCCCCTCGAATTCCCCGTAACCCTCTGCGGGTTTTGTGTATTTCCCTTCGAAAGGAGACCGTATGCTATCCCGGGGCTATCCCGGCCATTCGTCCGCCGTGCAGAGATTTGCGCAAATCGACGATCACATCGTGTACAGTGTGTTCTTAGGCTGTTCTTGTCGATGGTCTTTTCAGTTGTTAACTGCTTGGCGAATGGGTAGCATCTCCTTTGCTACGGGTGAACTCCCTTTTACCTATGCAACGCAATGGCTAGATGCTCTAGGAGAAGTAACCATTTTGTTTGTTCAATGGGGCGGCAGCGTCGCCTTATCCAGCAACAACAGACCATTGTCACAGACGAAACTCGACACTGAATCGTGAAGTGCACCTAACCTTACAGCTACGCTAACGAACTAACTCGAAACGAGCGAACCGCTGCAGCCTCCACCACAAAAGTAGCCAACGCCCTGTGCTCCGCGCAGGGGTGGCACAGATCTGCGCTATGCTCCGCTTCGTAGATATGATACTATTATGTATACCGATTTTGTGGCCAGTTGTTGCCGTATCAATGCTGACGACGACGCCGCCACCAAGGGCCGCCGAGATCGTATCCGCCCTGAACACCCTTAAAGATCCCGACACAATAGCCGAATAGAATCACGCAATAATAATAATAACAATAACAACAACAGAAGCCGCAGCAACAACAACCAGATCGCACATTGTTATGAGAGTGTTGTCTTCGCATCTTTCAGACGTTCACCCATTCAGGTAGACGGCGCGTTGCATAGGGTTAGATGGCAAAATGGCGAATAGCCCAGGTAATCGTGTCTTTCGCATGTTGTCGTTATTGCTTTGGCAGGGTATACACAAGGTGCTAAGGAGTATAAGGAGTGTATTTACGTTGGCCCCTACGAAGACCGATGCGTCAGAGCGGTGTGCGGTGCACGAAGTTTGAATAGGGATCCTCCTTAGGCCTCAAGGTAGAGCGGGGTCCTGTGTCATGGACAGTTTGCCATGATAGCTCCCTAGCAAAGTTCCCGCCCGTGGTACTGGGGCATACCACCTTCCTCCTCGCTGAGTTAATCAAACTGTTCTAGATTGAGAACTGTCCGAATAAAGGACCCTTCAGACTAGTAGTACCTTTATTGTATTATGTTTTATTATGTCTTAGGTTCACAACATAAGACATATTATGTCTTAGGTTCACAATACCCTTGCGCACCTAAAATACCGAAGGCAAAAATAGTTAAGAATCAGGCATGCTCTCAAATCGAATTTACAGATGAACTTGGCCGTTTCGGCCTATTCTCTTTAGCAATTTTCGCCGATCCGCACTCATCACATTTAATCATTACACTCGAACTGTGCGCTCGTGCATTGAATCGTTGAATATGAACTCCTACTACAGCTATGATGGATGCAATTACAATGAACCCTAGAATTGGATCTTACACCGTTTGCAGAGGAAGTGGGTGTCCTGCGTCTACTGCTGGTTGATAGGCGTTCATCCCATATGATCTCTACTTGGATATCACACTCAGGTACCGGCTAATCCGCCAGGTCCGGCTTGTCTATAAATAGGCCCATTTTTCCTACAGAATCCTGCTTTGGCGATCGAGTATAATGTGTATTGCAGCTAGATACGTATATCCTGTTAGGCGCTAGCCTCATATCTGAAGCGAGACTTCGGCCATTTCGTGTTTGATTTCACATAAAAATCGAGCATATTTCGCAGTTTGTCTCGTTCGGATCGCTGGCTGACCCGTCAGAATCACGACCGATATTGCCTGTCGACATGTCAGGGACGCCGAGACCTTCAGCCAATAGCTCTTGCCATTTGCATGATTATGTCAACCACATGACATGAATACTTACAGCAGTCCGTGGTGAACCATGTAAATTATGTCCACTAGGAATGATGATTAGCTGATCATACCGCTCATGATATTTTTGAATTAGAAACGAGAAAACGCACCTCTGCATATATATATTATATATATACAAGTCTAACACAGTCAGGGCACACGTACAAATCGAGACAATACATATATTGAGGCATGTCACATGGTGTATTTGTCACATGGTGCATCTCTAAATCTTCTTCGTATATTAATCTCATATATATATATATATATATATATATATGTTCATATTTATTATCTGCATTAAAATTACATCACGCTAATGTGTCAATATGCGGATACCACACGAAGCTGTCCGCAAAGCTGGAACCCACTAGCAGATCGTATTCAGCCACAGTTCGTCGTCCAGCTGTCCATACTCCATACTGATCGGTCGGGTCCGCATCATATCCCATCAGCAGGGCACATATATACATTACGAACTCGATAAACGGCACGATCGATCCCACATTGACAAATGTCAATCAGATAACGGCGGAGCAGCCTCCCGCACGAGCCGATATCTATCCAGCATGCTGTGGTACCCATCTTGTTTGTATAGCACATAGTCACTCAAACGTCGTGCCATCAAGCGATCGATCGATTGCTTCCGAATCTGTTTATGTGAACGCTGCGCTGCGCTGGCCCTTGCCCTGCGGACACCGACGCTGGGACGCCTGTGGATGCATTCTCATCTCCCAACGGGTGCATTTGTCGCTGTGGGCATACGAACGATATTGATATCATATCTGATCTCTGTCTGCCGTTATAGCATTGTAATGACTACTGTTGCGGACAACGAAGAGATTCCGAGGCTCTAGATATATATTGGTCCTGCTACTGGTGTAGTTGAAACCTGCTTGACAGGGCTCTAGGACATAATCGGGGACGCATATGATGCGTGACCACGCTCGTCACAATCAGCTCGAGTCGCTGTTGGAGTCGCTGTATCAGACGCTGTTGCAGACGGGCCAAGCGGGGTCGGCTTCGGATCAAACGTCGAACCACCATCGGGCTTGTGGCCGAGTTGCTCCAGATCATAAAACTACAATAAACTACGGGAGCCAAGCCAGTTGGCGACAACAACAACAACAAAGATATCATCAAACGATCAGGTTAATCCCGCTGTTTGCACCTCTGGCCGACGAGACAGAAATACGGGGGTCCGCGGGGGGCGGGGGGGCCGGGGGGCCGGGGGCGGCGAGGGGTGTATATAACATCGCGGATAATGGAAGAGCCGTGGGTGATACCTGATCTTCATTCAGACGCCCAAGTACAATTACCAATGGCCGCCAGCATCGAGAGTGGCCATCATCCGATGATACCCCCGATGATAATGAGAATGAAGGAACCGGTGGACGGACGGACAAACGGACGCTCACTCAATGGCCGTGATCCTCCTGGGTGATGCTATTGTAGTTGGCGTTGTATGATATTGCCGTCGTGGCAATTTGCATAACACACCCGCCGCGACAAGAAAGACATCTGGGGAGGCGCTAACTCAGCCGTCAAACCTCCGAGGGTATCACCTCGTCTGAACGAGTGCAGCGTTGAGTTAAGCTGAGCCTTTGACGCGATACTAATCCGTCTCGACCACCGCCAGGTCCCGCCAACGCAGCGAAATATGAAGGGTCGCAATGCTCGCCTTGTTAGTCGTGCACCGCGATCGTCGCACGACAATAATAATCATGATAATAGTAGAAGTAGTAGTTGTAGCAGCTCTCTTGAACGCGCGCGTAAAGATTAAGAGGAACATTGAGAAGATCCGAGTCCCGACGGGACTTGGCGACCTATCTCTGTGATGGCGGTGGAGGAAAAGTGTATATATATATATATGTATATCGCGAGGGAGTAATGGATGTCTGAACAGCGTGAACAGGTTGCCGTTGTCGCAACAGTAGCGGCGATGGTCTTCGTAGCCGATTCGTAGTTGGACGCATGTGCCTGGTCTCGGAGTCGTTCCCTTCGCGCGTCTCCCTGTATTTGCCTGGGACAGACCGGTGTTTGTGTGTATGTGTTTGAGTATAGACATGGATGATGACGGCGGCGGCGGCGATCTGATTCATAAAAGGAGTGAGATAGGGAGATAGGCGTGACTGGACAAGGGAGGACTCCCACGGCGGGTTTTTTCAATGGTGTGATTTTTTTTATGGCGACGGCGACCACTTTTCTACAGTATACTGCACGCTTTGAGGATAATATTATCATTTCCACTAACATTATGATTATCTACTATTATAATGATAAATGTAATTGGCTCAAATACTTCATAGTCGAGCAGATCATTAGCCTCATTGAACGCCCATTCACATTTCCAAGTGGTGCCTATACTTCGTACCGAAAATAACCTAATAAATTTCAGCAATAATCACAATCAAGATCCTCATCACAATAATCTTATTGGAACATACGCCGCGACAACACAGCACCGATTCGGATGCGTCCTGCACAATTCGATTTTCTCGCAACGGATATCATTGACAAAACGTCATGCGATATCCGAACAGCGGTATCATCGTCGTCGTTCTCGACAGTTGTATCGATGATAGCTTACCCCATCAGCGGTACAGCATTCGAGAGACACTTCCTTCGTTCGATTCCCTAGCAAACGCCCGCAGCGTTCGGTACCCTGCGGCGATCGCACGACTTGGCCAAATGACGGAACACTAACCTAACATAGTTGACGGACCCTCGTCCATAGACGACGCCCCGCAGACTTCATGCACGAAGCCTGAATACGCGCGTACCCCCCTTCTCATTGGACTGATTTTCTCCATGCTGATGATAATGGCGTGCTGCGACTCCGAATGTGGCTGACCGCTGAATGACGTCCAGCAACGACGAATGCGGTGCTGGCATTTGCATTTGATTTAGCAATATTCCATTCGGGTCTAAGCATCGCTGGGAGTGCTTGCAGCCTCCGCTATGCCCATGCGCGTTTTCGTATCGTTATGGATATATAACGATGAACAGATATGCACAAATCAAAACCTCTGTCCATTGTTATGGTTGTCATGACGAACTTGAACAAGTTCCTTTATCCTGGTCCGACTGGGACTCTCGGGCTACCTCAAAGCGGCGGTACCAAACAGCGCAGTGTGGCGCAAAGGCAGGCATCGACACATCGAATGCAATCCAATGCGTAGGTTATCCATACGACTTCGGAAAAGCCAGTTTCTGATGTTCAGCTCCGAAGCTCCGAAGGTAGCCAGCTCCTGATTGTGTACGTAGATCTGTTGTCGAATGTCGTTAGCCGATTGGTGCAATCACTTGGCATCACACTGAGCCTTTGTGTGACCGGGAAGCTGCTGGACCTCATTCAGTGTTGCCGTAGGCGCCAATCGTGTGCAGGTCACCCCCAACAGAGTCTGGCTACTGCCTCTGTATATGCTTGTATATACAAATAGATAGGTTGATACAGACAGATACCGATGATCGGAACATCAACATTGGCGGGCGGTCGAACCCAAACAAACAACTAAGTTACTCCGGAACAACGGCGGTCGGCGGTGTGTGGGGGTGATCGCCCGCTGATTTCACCGCCGCCAGCAGCGACACACATAAACATATTTAGTACTTCGTCGAACGACCTCAATTACAGAACCCAAGAAAGGCTGGCAGGCCAAATTCAAAGCACGATGTATTTATTATAATAGATCGCCGCCGGCGAGTCGAAAATCTCGACGCGATGTAGCTCGCGGGGGTAGCGGCGTATGCACTCTCTATGTGAACATGTACTGCCTCAGCGCGTGAACAGGAGTTATATTGTTTGCACTTGCACCATTAACGCCACGTTTGATTGGTCAATGGGCCAAGTTATTCGTGATGGCTAGTTGGCGGTTCCATGAAGATGTTGGAAAATCCACGGATCAGGAGAACCTAGCTATCTCGAACGTACCAAATTGTACCGTACAAAGGGGTCAGGCTAATTCGTCCAGAGACAACCCTGTGGTTCCACGACCACGATGATACCCTCATGCCATCTCGGTGGACACCGCACCAACCTATTTCGACATACGACCTGAAACCGGTCACGCAGTGCTCCACCGTGACTAACACAGTCAGGGTGCAGCCGTCGAGCCGAGTTGCAAGTCAAAGGGAAGGCTTAGAAAAATGCTTCCTATGAGAGGTACTATCAGAATTGTGCCTATGCTCTCGGAGCGATGATGGCAGCGTATCGTTCGTTCGAGAACAGCCGATATTCGTTCGTCATCTCGTCACTCGCAACTGCCAGCGTCAGTCGAATTCAACTCAAATAATCAATGAGAAATAGTCCGAGACGCCTGTCGGGTCTAAAAACCTTTCCGACTTTGAGACTGTTCAGAGGGCGGGCAGTATTCGATGGCAATGAACAATGAGGACTTTTCGACTGGCTACAAAAATTCACAACCTATCGAAGCATGGTCCGTTAAGCAGACGCGCCCACACAGAACCTTCGCCAAATAGAGATACGTTAAAGGGTCTAGGTTGAACGAAAATAAGGCCGCGTTTCGAAGGTAGGAAGTTCAGCTAGTTGTTTCTCTTGAAATTCAAAAGTATTTGACAACACGTTGTCTCGGAGTCCCGTTATGCTGAGACCTTCTGAGCGTGAATATCTTCATTGCAGCGCTCAGCTTCAGCTCGAGCTGGGCTTGAATATTGCTACTTGATATAGGTTTGCCGAGGCTTTGCTCGTAGAGGAGGACAGTTTCGTCAAACGCACGGGACACCACCAGAAGCATTGCTAGCTGCGTAGAAAGTGGGTCGATCCACTGCAGGGTTGACCTCGATGACGAAACCGACCCTCTACCTGCTGCTAAAACCACCATCCTCCGCTGAGAGTCTATCTCTTCCCTTGTTTCAGCTTTACGCTTGGCATTAGCTCGATATTTAGGAAAGGTCATAGCCTAACTAATTGGTTTGGCTAATTGGTTAACTACGCGCGTCTGGACTGAAGGAATCAACCATTCTTTCAGTGCTTGCAATTCTGTTTACGCATAACGGCTCAGGCTATAATTCTATTGTAATATTACCTACATTCACAAAGATACATGATTGTGAGATACTTGCCTATATCCCCCAATGGTACTAGACGTTATTCCACAACGAAGGTAGTGACCATGTAGCATAGCTTCACATCATTACCATACAATCCTCTATAGCGTACTATTTTATACGTTTTGAAATAGTATCATAATACATCAACTTTCTAATCCAATCTTTAAGTTTCACGGACGACCATAACTCCTTTCATAGCGCAGATGGATATCACCACATCAAGGCGTACGTCGCTCACATCAGCTCCATACCACGAGGAGGTGGTATCGAAGAGCAGCTAAGTCTAATGAACCCGAGTGGAGACCTTGAGATCATCCACATCCCATCCCGCGAGTATCTCGTGGGTGTTGTAAAATGTCGCTGCAAACGCCTAAGAAAGTTATCAACTTAATCTCTCGGCTGTCTATCGCCCTGTCACTTACATGGCGTGAGTACATGGGCGCGACCTACAGGGTGCTATCTGGCACAGACCGCTCGGCTACAGCTCGCGACGTGGACGACTTTTTTTCGAAGAGGGGATCAGCGTACGTTCGTTTCGACAACAATATGTCTCGCCTACGATCAGGTCGTGCCGGTAACAGCAGCAGCAACAACCTAACCTCACAGGTCGACATAGGGGCTGCGGGGATACAGCACATCGCAAATCCAGATTTATGGTCTCTCTGATTATGCCAGCGTGCGATACGCCTTACAAGATGCCATGGTCAGGATTCATTCGCGAGCCATTCCGGTCGGCGACAAACAGCCTTTGAGTACCGCGAGTGGTGGCAGAACGCAGTTACTACGGCATTCATGCTCCCTCTTGGGTGCTGGGGCTGCTATGGATGTGTTGCGTGCATATGGTGCTCCAGCTAGAATCGGCTAGCGGCACACGTTCATCGAACTGCAGGACGACGCAAATCGCCAGGCCCAGCCAAGGACGGCAGTGCCGTCGCATGGTAGACATTTGGTTGTTTTTGGAGACACTTGTGATGTGGGCGGCGGCCCAATTCGGCACATACAACCAGAGCAACGAGCTAAGCTCGCCGAGCGAATGATTGTTGAATGGCACAGACTCGTTAATAGCACAAGCACCTCCGAAGGATCCGACTTCTCGATCTGTGGAGTTGCAGCAGTGATGACTCGAAGGTAGTCTTACCTGCTGAAATACTGGGGTGGAGCAGAAAATTACGATTTTTGTTTCTATATCTATGAAAAGCAAAAAAAAAACAAGGCGACGAAGCAGCAGCAGAAGCAGAAGAGGACGAGCCACGGCGAGCGGAGGCCGTTTCGGCGATACAGGCCCAACCCCCGGATAGCTGCCTCCTCTCCAGAACCCTGAGTGGATAGCAGACCCCCTCTCCCAGCAGAACTGACGAAGGTTCAAAACCGGTGCACGGCTCAGGTTGCTCCCACTTATCGGCGGACTCCGGCTGGTTCGCGCTCCGTCCTACTCGCGGCCGAGGCAGATCGAACTTGTGCCCCCCCCCCCCCCCCCACAGCTAGGATTACGTTTTGTGATTATTTCTTTCTTGCGTTTCTAGTCGGCGAGTTTTTCGTAACGACACAACACAGTGAAATCATCATGGAGCTAGACATGCCAATCACGAGAGTGTTACTGAAGTCGGCATGTGGCAAGGCTCAAATGGCCTCGCAAGCGTTGACGGTGCAGCCCGCCCAGGTGCTAAGTTCAGGGAACCTTCCAACCCAGCTAGACGTAAGTATTGTCTTATGCGCAACCTATCAAATCTGCAATACGACATGTGACATCCTATCATATACTTGCGTCTCGTACGTGGCTGCGGACGTAGGCCAAAATACGTGATATGATCAATTACAGTATGACCATTCAATCGAGCGCAAGCTACCGCCAGTTTTCGAGGGTGGGAGGACATAAAGAACGGACCCATGAATGAATGGCTGGCCGCTTCGCAATCATAACCAAGATCGCACGAGCATTTGTTACCGCCAACAATGTGTTGCTCACCTCTTCGTCACGTTACAGGAACTGCCAGCTGCCAAGCCGGACGTCACGAAGATCTGCGACAGCAACAAGTACAAGATGTCGGTGGCAAGGCGGAACGAACGCGAGAGGAAGCGAGTCCAGAATGTCAACAGGACATTCGACACGCTTCGCCGGCACGTGCAGGGCTACAGGAACGCTAACAAGAAGATGTCGAAAGTCGAGACGCTCCGCTGTGCGGCCGAGTACATCCGTGAGCTTCAGACGATCCTGCGTGCGAACTGTGACGACGAGCAGGGCCCTCTCGACAGCCCGAGGCCGATTTCCTCGCTGAACGACTCGACGATGGGGTTTGAGTATCAAATGCCGGTTACGCCCAACTCGCAGCCGGACGTTGCGCAAACAATTTTCGACTTCGTACAGCCACTTGATTCACCCAAGTCGAATATCGCCTCATCACCGTTGTCCCGCTCGCCGCTGCCTGCAGAGGAAACGGGTGCTGTTGCAACTCGCCACGAGCCCGCGTCGCCGTTGCCCTGCGGCAATATCCTCGCCGCGTGTCTCCAGATGCCGCCGGCCGGCGGGTGTACTGTCGTCGTCAAGCAGGAGCCCAACGAATTTCCCTCGGACGCCTTTGACCTCAACGGTAACGCCACCATCACCGACGGCAGCGACAACCTTCTCGACGAACAAAGTTATAGCAAGCTCGCCGCCGCACTTCAGCACCACGGCCATCAGCTGAATTTGAGTCTGTGCACTAGCAGCTGTAAGTATCGAGATACTCGCGTTGCAGGTCACTCGATCAGCGAATGGGCCACCTCATTCGCTTAGCTTGTCTCGGGTGTAAGCACGCCAAAAGTCGTCGATCTGCTTGTCTATTTCGTTCATTGTGCATGCCCGTCGCTCCGTTTTTGATATCGACCTCCACCACTCCCTGCATGCCTCGTCGGAAAACACCATTTGCATCCCGCTCCGTTCCTTTATGGATTGGATACGTCGCTGAGTGACCGCTAGCGCGTGTTGAAAGTTTGCCGAAGCAAAAAGTGGTAATTTTTTGGGAAAGTTGCCCCTCTAGAACTACACCCGCCCGCCCGCCAGACACCCTCGGCATTGACCGATCCGACAGACGACCGCTCGCTGCACAGCCGGTTGGTCTCGCGGAGATGGGCTGTATGTGTTTTATGTTTTGTTTTCGTCATTCTTACCTACCTACCTACCTACCTAACGTAGTAGGTACAATCTCCCCTCCCATCTAACGCACCGCGAAACCTCGCTTTAGGCTAACGAACCTCGTCTGAACCTGCCCCGTAGAGCGGTCTTCGTCACCCACACTGTCGCCGAATCCGCAAACCCTTTGAATTCGTTTCCTTTGCTGCCAGCCGGGGTACGGCGGAGAGGAGCGTGCTCGAGGGGCTGCGAAATCTTTAGTAGGCATTTTTAGACTCGCACGTGCGAGCCTTCACCAGCAGCAGCAGCAATAGCAGCGCCGTTCGTGGCGTAGCTTTCACTTTCGGCCAATACCCCTCGTCGTTCGCTTGCTGTGTAGCATCTAGTAGCTGTGTAGGTCTGAATTAAGGGAGGGGGGGGGGGCACCAGACGGCACCAACGAGGTACACAGCCATCGTTCTGTTTCGGCTGGTCGTCCGACTAACCAGGCCTTCTCTCGTACGAGACGAAGGGCAGACCTGAGATGAGGCGGAAACAACCTTTGCTTCTTTGTTTACCGCCCCAGCCGTTCTAGGTTTGGATCTCACTCTATCTCTCTCCTCTTTCGCGACCATCGACTCCCTCCGTTCGATCATCATCACAAGTAGCAGCAGCAATAACAATGATATAGCGGTGGTTATGCAAGACCCCTACATAGGCCTCTCGTTGCTTCTGAGTTACCGTCAGCTTCTTCTTCTGTGGCCTGATGTGGATGCTGGGGCCTGAACCGCACCTACCGCATGCGGCTAGCTGACTGGCTACCATAACCGCAGAACTCCTGTAGTTATTACCCATACGTCTAGACCCTATATTCGTAGTAGAAATTCACCGGCGAATTATTCGAGTGCAAGCCAGTGGAGTCAGAAGGTAGTGACGTTTTACATTTACTCTCCTTTCAGATATTCAACTCCAACAATTGCAACAGTAGGAGAGGCGACCGAAAATGCCAGCGGCAGGAGAAGGTCACACAGACGTTCGTTTCATAGGAATCAGGTGGATGAAAACTCTACGATGAGCGATTGATCTGGATATCTGCCACGCGTGTAAAAATGTACACTGTCTCGTTTGCCGATATAGTAGAAGCCAGCCTTATAGTATAATTCGAAATACTAAACGATATTAGAAAAAAAATATATATATATACTTAGTATATATATATATATATATATATATGTGTATATAGCTCGTGCCCTCATCACCAAGCTTAATCATTGACAGATGCGTCCCTTAGGTTCTTTCGGTGTGAAAAATCACTATTGCCAACGGCGTTGCATCTCAGGCGTCATGCATTATAATAGTATGTATGTAAACTGTATCGAGTTGGCGGTTTAGTACCGCGCCCGAGACTGAACACCGGTTTTCGTCTTAGGTTATTTGTTTTGTATCGCCCGGTGCCCTGCAGTTATATGGGCTAGTTTAGATTTAGCAATATTTCGGAGTCACACGAACGTGATGGAATCACTAATATAATTGTTACATATAATGTAACTAATCATGTGAACACGTGTAGTTAATTCCAACTCCAGCCGTTGATCTCGGAGCGAGGCAAATCGCCAAGCCTGTGTCGAGCCCGAGTTGATCAGAAGCGCTAGGAGCTTTGTTAATAGCTGTCCTGCATAAGGCAGCAACGACACCTGTTGTATATAACATTATCACAATGTAAAATGTACTGAAGAAAAAATAAAAACAACATTGTTACCATTTGCATAATATTGTCTTCCTGCGCGTACATCCCGCGACTGTCCACAATTTTTGCGTTTACCCTCTCGAAATCTGTGTACTTTTCTCCGTTGCGTACAGTACAATCCACTATATTTGACACAATCGTAGCAGTCGTAGTCCGCTGAGACAAAGCTGAAAAATAAAAAAGCAAACGTGGCTCCGACGTGTTCACGTAGCAATACCCAAAGGTTCAGAGTCGACGCCTGTCACGTGACGTAGGGAACAGCTGAGAGAGAGAGGAGAGATCAACTGAGGGATTAAACGCAAAAGAAGACTCCGTTTTAAAGTCTAAAGAGTAACCTCTTGCATAGTGACAACATCCCTGCTGACTGCCGTTACACACTTGCTGTAATAGCAGCTCCATCGTCCGTCTGACGTAGACAAAGCTGCGCCCAGTTGTGAGATTATTCATCGCAGGCGAGGTGGCCAATCAATGTCGTCGAACTTCTGCGTGAAATCGCTGCTCGACCGTCTTCGTTGGTGGCGGCCACATCGACCACCCCCGCGAAGTGGTCGACCCATTAGCCGCTGCACAAGATACAACGAACAAAGGCGTGCGCTCTTCAGCTTCTGACAGAAGCGTTCAACGTGACACAGGTCTGTTACGAGAGGCGCTCCACAAAGTCCTGTGACAATTCGGCTTCTGTTAGCTAACCGCGTGAACACAATAACAAATTGTGACGATACACACAATGGCTGAATGCTTGATCAATTATTGACACTGGTACAGCAGCTATTGAAGCGTATACAGCATCGCGCTAGATCGCCTGAATGTTCACGTCATAGTGTGGTCACTGTGTTGAATGTGCTTCTACGAATAGTGTCTGTGCTAAATGATCTACACTTCGTATGGAACTGAGTGACGTCGCACAGAGTTTGTCATAGACACGCGAGGAGATCTATTGCGAAAACGGCAATATCAGTGTATGTATCTATATATCGAGTATGAAATATTGTTAATGGTACTATAATTTATAATGAAAAAATAGCGAACTTGTATGTAATGTATAGTAACTG
The DNA here is from genome assembly GCA_019614645.1 of Stratiolaelaps scimitus. Taxonomy (NCBI): domain Eukaryota; kingdom Metazoa; phylum Arthropoda; class Arachnida; order Mesostigmata; family Laelapidae; genus Stratiolaelaps; species Stratiolaelaps scimitus. The sequence continues at coordinate 5,542,358 of JABWDB010000012.1, forward strand.
TGATTAGATATATATATATATATATATATATTCGTAATCACAGTTACTATACAAAAGGGAGATAACATCTCAGGGTGACTGAGGTTGGGGCACAGTTCCTCAGATGGGGTCAACTTAAGTAGCAAGACCGCCAACTGAAATATCGCTTTCATATATATATATATATATATATTTTTTTTTTTTTTGGTTTCTCTCACTTGCCGAAATCAGGCGGAAATCTTGTCCTTCTGTTATCAGCAAAGGTAGTCGTCACCTACCTGCGCGTTTCGTCTGATGCGAGATTGCCGCGGGAGCCTGGCACGCGCAACGTTAATCCCTCCGACGGAAAAGGCCTGCTATTCTCGGCCCCATCACCGATGGTTGACTAATTCAGCGTCATCTATGTCGGTATACTGAGACACCTTCGATGTCCGACGTCCGAAGCTGAAAATGAATGCACCCGCATCCTGTATCGCTCTGCCACCGCCGCAACTCAATGGGCTGTACAGATGGTCTGATTCGTTTTGGTACGATGGACGGCGCGCTGTTCGACGACGCTCGGTGACGAGCAATCACGACACCCGCGAATATATATGTATGAATGCGCTCTGAACAGGTAAACAGGTACAGGCACATTGATCGACGCATAAAATGCATTCATCAAACATCCGTTTCCTTGCCACGCGCTCTTAGCGAGGGACACACTGCGTTTACAGCGTGATCCTCCCAACCCTGTGGCCCCCCAACGCTTGCTTGTAAAGGGATGAGTGCATCTTGCAGTGGTTCGCGAAGCGTTCGCTACAGCCAACATGCATAAACGCTATATCTGATGATGGTCAACTCTTTGACTGGGCGTCGGTAGTCCGGTACATTGATGAGATGCATCGAGCTAAGATTGATTGTCTTCAACGATTGTGGACCGTGCGGGATTCAATCGCTGATATGCTGCGATCGAGCGGCAACGGTCAGCGACACAGAGGCGAAGAAGAGGCCGTTGAATGGTTGACAGTCAAGAGTAGGCAGCCAATGGGTGAATTCGGCAGCGAACACTAAAGCTCAGCTCGGCGAGCCCTGGTGAAATCCTTGTGCCATGAAAGTGGTTAGGCCACGCCGTAGCTCCCCATCGGGCCTGCCAGACTCTGGACTGTTTATTGAACAAATAACTTCGAAGACGCCCGCGCGAAATCTGGACACCGTTACTGAAGGCTGCTGGCTCAAGAGACTTGGAAGGGTTGCGTTGAAGAACGGGAGCTCTTCAGTTCGATGTAGGCGAGATCGGGGGAGGCTTCGCGCGCCGCTCGGTAACAGAGGCAGCCATTTGAACAGATGGTCACAAAACGCTAGCGCCCCGAAATTGAACAACTAAATGTCTTCTCATGTTCTCGTTCTTGATAGAGGACGCGATGGTTAAAGTCTTCAAATAGTAATCTAAAAACACAAAAGTACTCCGTTTTTAAAAATATCATAGTATACCCCTTACGGAGATCCTTTTGCATTTATGTATCACATCCTGTTGGTGCAGTTCTCCACTTGAAACACATAGTCATTTTCAGGCAAACCTTACAGCCTAATAGAAGGATATATTCCTCTTAATCATCTGATAACCCGGCTGATTACTCGGATGGTTATTGCCTATAGACAAAGCAACCTTTGCAGGCTAATGACTGGCCTGCCGCTAGTTCGACTCCTTAGTTAATTAGCTCTAAATCGAATAGGTTCCCGCTACAGGTTTCGATGTTCGCAGGAGTCAACCACCGGCTAATGCTGAGATTTGGGATTACTCCTGAAGGGCGCGCTAAGGTAGCCTTGAGGAGTGATACCAGGAGAGGTAGGATTTCTCAGAGACTGGGTGACTATCTTACATTGTACATTGCTCGAGAGGTGTCTCTTAGCTCAGAGAAAACGCCAATCGGACAGAACCAGGTTCGGTTCTGTCATGAATCCACTCCACCCTCCTCATATTACGTGAATTCCTGCTTCGACCATTAAGGAAATAAACCAAATGACTTTCAATCGGTCATGCTGTCGCTGCACTAACCGGTAACGTTGGTCAGAGCAAAAAAAAACGCTTCAGAATAATGTGGAGTCGGGGAATCGACCCCGAAGATCATTTTTTCTTATGCGCTCGAATGAAATGCTCTTAATGGTGGTAAAGCTATGCAATGAACTATAACGGAACCAATACGGCGATCCTTAATCTCAATATACCCAACTATAATAATGTCGAGTGTGCCACGTCCAATTGCTGACCGTCGTCTCCTGGTGTTCCGAATTGCCGTCCGTTGGCTTCCAGCAATCCCCATGAGTTACGCGTGGTCAACTGTCGCTGCGCGGTTGCATCACCGAGCACAACGAAAGAGTTAGAGCGCCCACTTTGCGGCTCTGACTTGACTTTGTCGCGACGTCCGGCCTCTTGCTTGCGCTACAGGGCGAATAACTGCCAGATCTTAACGCTAGCCTCCTTTGAGAAGTGCCGCATCTCTCGATGCCTCCGACAGGGGTTACGACTACGGAGACCAGGTCCCCGCACGACCCCGACCCGGCGGCCGACGTCTCGCCTCTGGAGACAGGACTACTGCGACGGCGTCAGCGGCACAGCACAGACGCATGTAGAAGCAAAGGCCATGTGTACACAATGTGTGCGCTTGTTCGACTTGGGACCCTTTCATCTTTGGCTGCATGGCTCAATGTTTACTACAGGCCATTCATGCCGGTTAGGTTATTGAGATGTGAGAGACAGACAGACATCGAGTACACAAACGCGCACGAGCAAAAAGTAACCGTAAAGACTAAGATCGACCGTAAGCACTTGATGGCCGTGATGATAGTGGAGGGGAATCACGATGATGGCGGAAGGACGGAAGCTGTGGCGGACAGACGATCGTGCAGACGAGAGCGGGAACTACAGGACTCGAGCAGAGGCCAAGCCCAACTTAAGGCGCGGTCATGGGTAATACGCGATAACTTCTTCCTTTCACAAGAGGACTTTTTCCCTTGCCGACGACGCGGTCGGCCAGACGACCACAGGAGAATTCTTCCATCCGCCGGCCGACTCCGCTCCGCTGGAGCTTGTAGTAGGACTTGGGTATCCTCCGGACCGTCTGAATGGAAGCGTTTGCGATTCCCAGCAAGGCGACTACCGGGTAACCTGTGGTGCAGTTTTTTTTTCTACGTAGAGGTTCCGGACGTGGTTGTAATCGTCATCTGCTCGCCCTTCCCCGCCACCCACTACTTCACTCTAGCTCGAGATCTCGTTTGAGGAGGTGTACTCAACGGGCGAGATCGAGCAGGTCAGATAGGAATTGGATACGGGCTCGAGTCGAACCAAAGTCAAAACAGTGGGTCTCAACCAGCCTATAAGATAGGCTGGTTGTCGCAGAGCTAACGGATTGCTGTAGGATTTAAGCGTCGCGAAGAAGTTCCTAGAGCGACTAGAGAACGGCTATCGGCGGCGTGTTGGCGAATGTGGCGGCGACGGCAGGCAAAGAGTAAAACGCGACATGGCGCTGAGTGTCGCGACGTCGTCAATTTCGCCAAATGGCCACCAGAGCGTTCATCACTCATAGCGACGGACCGAGCAAACACCATTAACAGAGGGATAACTGCTGATCGAAGCAGCTCGTCTATGGAAGATGTCGAAATGAGTTTCTGGGGGCTGGCTTCGACCCAAAAGTCGACGGGGGAAATTGAGCCGATAGTCTAGCCAAGATCGAGCCTGAGCAAGGGGTATCTAAGGCAGACATAGATTAGTCCCGACGCTAAAAGTTTACATTGGGAAGGCGGGAACGAGGAGGCTGTTAGATGATGTTGCAATTTTAGTGGGCGGCTAGCATCGAAAGCCTTGCCGAAGTCGAAAAACTCCAACCGCAGGATGGTAGCCGCGAAAACGCGTCATAAACTGACGATCATAAAAGGTGTTGACAGCTACGACTGTTGCTGGATGGCGAAAAAGATGAAACAATTTGAAAAATAAGTATTTACTACAACGGAGAGCTTCGCTGGCTAGAGGATACGATGGTGTTACCCAGGACCTACGAGATAGAGGCTACTGAGACATCATAAAGATGATCTGCAAACAATCCGAATGGACCTAGGCACAATGCTTGGTCAGCGCCGAAGGGGACGACTGTTCTACGGGAAATTGGCTTCTAATTTACCTCTTTCGGCATCTTCGAAACGGGAGCGCCGCGTGAGAATATTGATTGGTGGCTATTGGTGGCTATTGGCTTGGGTCGCACCTATACCGGCAGCTATTTGAACACCTAAATGGTTTCAACACCTAGTGGGTACTCTAAAGCTCCCGTGATGTTCACAGTAGTCGTATACTGTTCGTATTAGCAATGCTAGTGATGCTTAGTAATATTGTTACTAAATTTGACTTAGCTCAACTGAAACGTGGGGTGTAATCTTCAACGCGTTGTTGTGCACGCGTACCTCGTCTAAGTCATCGTTTGTTCAGTCACATAAAATTCGAATCCCACACCAAAAATTGCTTCGACCATATTCTGATGCTCACCGCACGACAGTGGGGAACTGTCGATGGATACTCTCGTTGGGTGACGCACTGAGAGTGGCACGAGTGTTCGTCATTGAAACTAAGATAGCCTCCCCCCATAATCCCTAGAACTAATTCCTAACTACTGTATGTTTGAATAAATATATATATTTATTTATTACATGTTTAGTATATTTCAATAAAACTTAATATATTATTCAAAAAGCATGACATTGCAGACCTTTGAAAGATAGGTTCCGTAGGCGTCTTGAGGCGAGACGATCGCTCCAGAAGGGTAGAATACGGCTATTCTACCGGAATCACTCTGCCCACCGGTAAAAGATATAATGAAGGCAACGCGGTGTGATGTATATCAGTAGTTCCCAAGAAACGAATGTATTGCTGGGATACGGATGAGAATGAATGCCAGCAACGCTGACAGAATTTACTACAGCATGTAACCGTTCGTGCGGCGCCGTTATGCCAAGCAGTCCGAGGACGTCCCTCGTTGAGATTTCTTCTCACAAAACGAATTTCATGGCCGGCTGAACGCAATCTGAAGGTAGCAACAATAACGCTAGCCTGCGCGCAAAACTAGCAGGCCAACATTCGTCGGCAGGTCGGCTAACGGATCCCAACGATGTTTGTCACATTCAGCAATTAAGCTTGACTTCAGCTATATAGTTCCGTAGTATTTCTTGTGTCGGTATCGACTCCGCACACGGCGGAAACTCGCTTCGGAGGCAGCCTGTCTGCTAGTTAGTAAAAACTAAACCGCGCGAAACAGACCCCTCCTGAGAAAATTCATCAGACCGTAAATCATTTCTGATTTAGTCGGGTGGACGCCTAGGTGAGAACCAGAAGAGATTGCACGGAGAGTCCTGACCTATAAGGAACGGGTGGCAGTCGGGATAAATTGAAGTCGGCACACACAAGCACAAAGCTGAACCGCTCGAACGTAACGTCCCCAGTTGACGGTGCAGGGAATTAGCGAACAGCAAATCGATATATACTTGAACAATGTCAATAACAGATTCGCGCATCTGCACAGATTTCATTTCAATGTTCGTAGGATATAATATTATGGTTTAGCATAGGTATTGTCTCATCACTACTGAAGATGACTTAATATATGTTTTACCGTAGATTGAGCCAGCAACTTCGCGTTTTGTTCTGCAATAGTTCAGCGACCTTGACCGAGCTGCACCCGCATACGGATTCCACTCAGCGAACGACACTCAGAAAATGTAATTGATGTCTTCAGAGTACTACTTTACCCCCGCTTAATTAAAAGTCTTGTCGGAATCGGCACCCCTGCCTCGTCACAACGCGTCGGCGCGGTGGCCCTTTCGGCTAGACTCGTTCGTCGCATAGACCGACCGGTACGAATGACCCGGGCTGAAGAAACACCATGGCAGCTTCGCCCATCAGGCGCATTCGGTGCGTTTCACAGACGTTAGCCAAATGTCACCAACGGCAACATATTGTAGGCAGGAAGCAAAGATTCGGTGTTCCGAATCACGAAATACTAGCAATAGCATTCTACTGAAGTTTCATCCGTAAAGGACCTGTTCGAAACAGATCTATCCGAGGCCATCTCCGAGGCGCTCCTTGCTGAATGACGAGACAGGGGACATCCAGCCCGCGGCGAACGGACGGTATAGCGTCGTCCACCATTCCTCATATTATGCCGTGTCCGTATCGTCCCGTGGCCAACGGGCCACACTCGCACAGGCAACGAAGCCTAGAGAAGCGCTTACGCGCTAAGTAACGGTGTAGAAACCGACGCCTCACGCGACTACGACGAGTGTAGGAGAGTCACCGCTGCAAAGTTGTCAGTCTGAGGACTCTCGTTGCTTCGCACACAGCAAGGACGAAAAAGAAAAAGGGCGGGGGCCTGTAACTCCGTTCGAGCGGAACAAGCGAGACCCGTCAACGGCCAGCTTCGATGGATGACCCGACAAACGAAGATCATTTGTACCTCAAATTCGGTTGAGAGCTCATAGAGTGAAGGCTACCGGTGCGAGGAAACTCCGCGCAGAAGCCTATCTCGCTGATTCTCTCCCTTCGAAAGGCACAGCAGGTCGCGCGACCAACACCGCAGCGAGCAGCCAATCGCTGGAGTCCTTCTCGCTACCACTGCTGCAGGCGGCGAATGTCAGCGAACGATGCTGGCTGATAAAGTTCAGCGGCGCCCAGATGGACCTCGGCAACTCTTTCTCCGTCGGCTGCCACTATTGCTGCTGCTGCTGCTGCTGCTGTTGCTTATATGGCTAAGCGAAGAAATCGTCGAAGGTAGCACAGCACAACAAAGGTCAGTCAGTCCCCACTTCTCCATCCTCCTTCCAGCAGCTTCCGTCGACGGTCAGCGCATCTCGAAACATCTACCAATACATCGTGGATGCGACTCGAGACACAGCTCGATCGCCTGCCACGTCACGCAACCAGCTTTAGTCTATCCTACGCGAATGATGCTTGACGATTCGATGTCCGCGCTGCTTCACCGGCAGCTAGTCACGGCCAGCCTGAGCCCGCCAGCTTCTTCGCGTCATGTGAGATAACCTCATGAAGCGCATGATGCCATGTTCATGGACGACGTCTCCGCTAACGGTACAAGACGTCGAACATCGCCAATGGCAATGGTACAGCGGCGCGCACGAACGCCACATGATGTTCGAGGTGAGCGGGCAGAGCGCCGGGTGGCGCGTGGCCGGATTGGGATAACATGGATAGTAATTGCTTGTTGACGACTCCACGATGCTAGTGTCACGAGAGCAGCATGACACGAGACAACAACGGAACAAGCTACCGAGAGCTCCCGGACTGCCAGCTATTAAATCGCGAAAGAGACCTCTGACAAGACGATGACGACGCCAAAAGGCGAAAGGGGTTGCTTGTGTTGTGTCTTCTCGTGCCGGCCGCGCGGCGGAGAGAAACAATTGTATGATGCATGAAGTACATGAAGTTGACTTCATATCTTAACAAATTGCCCCGTCTTCACTTCTTCTTAATTTGTTTGTTTTAGTGTTCGAGGCATCGCAGTATATTGCTAGCTGACATTTCCACCTGTCCTCACAGCGACACACACACACACCTACCCACGGTCAAAACCGTTATTACTTCGTGATGTTGTCTGTTCATTTAAGACTTCGAAGAATGGAAATCCGTCTACTCCGGCCGAGTTCGTGCCCTCACGGGAGATACAATATCATTGAGACGAGGCATCGATAAAGGACATTATTAATCGCCCGAGACGTCTGAGTGATTGACGGCCAGCTCCAGCGCGGCGGTGGGGAACAGATGCTTTACCTTTAGGCTACCAGAATTTCGAAGTTATTTGAGCTGAAATGTTATTACTGCTACGCAGTAATACCGTTAATACGACTGTGGCCATTTGTTTTTTAGAACTTTTTCAAATATGATAAGCTAGCCGAAACGCGAGGCGTTTCATAATGCAACGTTCAAGTTTCCCCGGGTAAAGAGCATGATAAAATTGCTCGCCACCGCGGGCTGAAGCGATTTTACCCTAAGCAGTGTTCTTCTCGATGACCTCTAAACAACGCAATGTTTTTTTTTAACTAACAATATCGACACACTAATATGTTCCTATAACAGGCTCCAAATCGTGCACGAGTAGCGGGCCCACCTATCCGGAAGTGTCAGTCAAAGTTCTCTCCGACTTTCCTCTCTGCTGTTATAATCCTTCGGCAACTGCCACCATTACAGGCAGGTCGCAAACCGCCCATGCTCCCATAACGTTTCAACCGACAATGACGGGTGGCATCAAGTTCATAACGGCTCCTTTGGCCGGCCAGCGAATGAGTGCCGGGACGTTAACGATGCGCTCTGTACTCTGCGCTGCTACATTGCTGAACCGTCATGCGTGGTCGTCGGAAGCTCGCATTTCCATCATCTCCACCCACTTTTCAGGCCGGGCAGAACAAAGAGGCGCGCCAGTAGGCGAGCGACGAGATCACCTCGAGCAACGCTACCACCTTCAGCAGCAACCTGCTGCTTGTCCAACCGTCAGCGCAGATCTCGTGGGTGAAAGTGCAGGACGTCGCAATGCTACCTGCGTCGTGGCAGACGGTGCTCTAGCGAGTCTAACATCTATCTGGTAGAGAGGCAGGCATACGGTAGTGCTCGATGAGGTCGCTAACCGGCCTGATCTGGCATGGCCGAGTAGCTACTGGACCAGCAGTTCGCGTTTTGTACATTTTCATTGGGCGCGCCAATCGCGGCGAAATAGGTGTCCCCATGCTGAGCGACGGTTGGACAATCGTTTGCCTGGATCGATCGACGCCGCGGACGAGGTGCCGACCTCGCTCTCCTCCATCTCGTTGTTGCTTCGCGATGGTCCTGGCGGGGCCTACTCGTACTTTCGTCTCGAGAGTTGAACAACCTTTGCACTGAGCAGTACGCGGAGGACGGACTAAGGAGGACATGAAGAAAACGAAGGCGGCAGTCAACGAGACCTCACTGGATCAGGACAGAAGGCCATTGAGTTGGACGCGGAGGCTGACAGGCAAGATGGACCTAGGACTTTGGTACGCACAGCCTGATTGCTACTGCATACTGATCTCTGCCTCGATTGTGTGGAACAAGACTATCAGAGAAGATATGAATTGCATATTACAAGCACCAACGATGGTCATCTTAATGTCGATTAGCAATTAAACGTAGCCTTCCGGACAAACTAGCCAGACGCAGACAGGTCTCCGCACACTATATCGTACACGATCAGTGCTCGCTCGATGACTTTCGCTCTCAGTTTAAGTCCAAGGTACATGCACTCCGCCTAGATTACGAACACAGACACTGTGTTGGCCCAAATGGCGCAAGTTTTCGCTGTTTGTCCTGTTCCTGATGTGAGCCTGAGCGACGAAGCCTGCTTGCAACCAGGCACGATGCGGTGAGTGTGATATATCGACAGCAAACGCGGACGCGGATATACAGTTCAGTACGGGCGTGCTGGCCGCTGCGCAACGAGAAACTCTCAAGCGCCTCATACGGTGGCTGGCACAAGATACCGAGGCCTCACATAGGAGGAGTTATATCAGTATATAATACTATATAAATATAATACTATATATATAATATAGTATTATATTGTAGTACCATATATATGCATAGGCAGGGATAAGTAATAACGCATGCACCATTCTACAACCTGTAACAGAGACGTGATGGCCGAAATATATAATAATATTACCCAGCATCTCAAAGCATCGTGGAGACGTGCCTTAATCGGGTAGCATATGCGGACTGCATTTGAAAATTATATATCGAATTCTTCCTTTTTGTTATTGATCTCATCTGCGAAATTACACTTATCAAAACGATAAGGACACACGGCTAAGTAGTTTACCATAATAGAAATCACATACATTTTAAACAATCATTGTTGTGTACTGTTTTCTTCATAAGGTACCTTCAATTCAGCCACGAGGCACTTCCATGCCAAGTTAACATATACAATAAATAACGGACGCATATCCCCTCCGATAGGATCGATATCTGCATAGTCACTTGTTGGCATTTGGCATCAAATCAAGTTCAACAGAACACGGAACACGTGGTAACACGGACATATCGTTCACCCACCTCGATCCCTGCAATTAAACAAACTATTGGCCATTAGAAAATCTAGCTCTCGGGGAAAAACGCCTTCGGAGGATGACATCGGGACACCCGTCGATGCGAGAAGTCGCTACGACGAAAAAAGAAAGCCCACGATCGGTTCGGTTCTGCTACATAGAAGCGGTTTCTGCGACTTGTGTTTGGTGTTAATTACGCTCCCTAAACGCTTCCACATGAAGAGTGGCAGGCTCCAGGAGACGAAGCGTACGCACATCGATTTCCCAATTCACTGATATTTCGTTTCGGCTGAGCATGTAAGGGTACAGCGAAATATCGCAGTTCAAGCTGAGAATATTTATTACCTGGCAACATATATATATATATATACATATACTGTCCTGAATTAAATTGAATATTTATATATATATACTGTCCTGAATTAAATTGTATATTTATATATATATACTGTCTTGAATTAAATTGAACATATATATATATATATACTGTCTTGAATCAAATTGAACATATATAATTAGTTAAGAAAAACTGCGCGCTTTTCGTCACTGGCACTATTTTTGAGAGACTCTGAGGTATTCAAAGTTGCCACAAATATATATTCAGTATTCTACCTCATGTGGCTGTGAATTCGCAAACGTTTCGAAAGCATAACATTGTGCAGACGAATCGCTGCCTAAATTCACTTGTTAGAGATCCTCGGTTGAGTATGTGTTCCAATAAAGCTGATAAGTTGTCCGAAAATGTTCGACAATCTTTCTCCGACTGATGCTCCACCCTTTGGAAAACTCTTCCAGGAGTAACGTATCATTCTCGGATAGCAATCGACATGAGCTTTTCATCAAGACTACTCGTGCTTCCAGTTCGAGTTCTAGCCAGCCCGTGGGTCATTTTAAGTTAATTTAGCACGGCTGCCGGACTTGCGTCAGTAGTAATATGTCATCTTTATTCCATCGAATCGAGTTTCCGGGAAGCGATCAGAGACTGTAACGACTTGGGGAAGCGGTTTCATGGCTGTTTCGCATGAGGATACAAAGAACTCTGCACTTGCAATGAAAAAATAGTCAAAGCGTAGTAGACAAATAGTATTACGGAGATCCCTTGAATGGAGCGGCCGCAACCCACAAGGTTCGTGGTTCGCGGTTCGGCCTAAGCGTCCTGGGAGGCTTAAAACATCCACTGAATGGAATGACCAACGAAGAAAAAAAGCCAGTGCTCAAATAGATGCTATGTATTCGATCCGTAGAACTTCTATTCGAACTCGCCTCTATGAGGCGACAGCAATTACTACTAGTAACGAAATTAGCCTTAGGAGTACAAGGGTCAAAGAATTATTGAAGAACGCACCAGTGTCCCCAAGAAACAAGACAAACGATCGTGACAAAAATAAATGACTTAACAGCAAGATAACCTGTGCGCGGCATCTTGAAGTCGACCACTTCAAAATCACTTGGCCAATTCGGGTAGACACAGTTCGGGTTAGCCTGCTATTCTCTCTCGTATTATGACGAGTTCAACGGCTTCGATACAGTCCACCATCACCATTCATAAGGTTATCACACCCCTATCCGTTCCCAACTAGGCAACTATATAATAGTTAAGCTCCTGATGACAGCTGTGTGATTGGCTCAAAAACATGGCGCACAGGGCCAGGCGACATCGAACAGCACGGCGCCGCGAGTGGAGTGAGTTTTCTCGTAGTCAGAGCTCTCGTCTCAGCAATGCATTGTGCGGCAAGCAGTCATCCCGGCAGAGTTAAACCGCCTATAGCCGACGATCGGCTGTCGACTCGCGATGCAAGCCATTCACTGGCGGTTTGGCCACAGTAGCACCAGCAAGTTAAGCTCTTAAGACCAAGGACGTAATACCTATTCATGTTGACTATCGCGCTATGCTTATGGTACAATCTGAACGAGAAAAATTTATTAATAGGTAGATCGAAGCCGAGGTAAGAGTCCGTCGGGCATTATATGTTAGTACAAACGAGACAATGCCACCTCTCCTCCATATCGAAGGCGAGTACAGGGGTAGGAACGCTTGACGACCGCCCGGTACCTTATGTACATTCGAAAAATATAACATTTATTAAAAAATAGAATTTAAAGGTAACCACGCTTATATTTGTGTATTAATAAGCATTCGGTTGTATCATCAAGTCTTGCTATAAATAATATATATATATGAATGAAGGAAACTGATAGGCAATTTTAGATAGTTTTCATGAAGGCCTTGCTAGTGGTGAGTACATACATCAATATGGTAGTCTTTGTTGTTAAAACTCCTACACATAAAAATTGTCCTTTTTCATTGAAGAAAAACAGTGAAATGCGCTTAAATGCAGGCTACATCGCAGCGTAATTGTGAAGCATAACAGAACTCAAGGCCCAGCGTAAATCGCGCTTATACGCTGTCAACTGTTTGGGTCACGAAAGCAGTTCCTCGTCATCTCGACCCAATCCGATCCGACCGAACAGTCAAGTTGAACGAAGCTGACAATAGCTTGGTCAACATGTGTCAGCCACAGGTCAGGTACCCATTGATCACATGGGTAAGGTAAGCCATGCACATAAATACGATGATGCGTGCATTTGACAATGTGACCAAAAACAAGCGTATCCGCGTACGAGGGTCACTCTTTACCCCGTACGCAATGTCAGCCCGGCGACGAGGAGAGCTACGAATAAATTTGCCGAAGTAATGTTAAACCAGAACCGCGATCTAATAAACAGAGAGAGAATGAGATCTGATAAAAATAGAAAAAGTTAAATAAAAAAAAAAAAACTTAGTAAGTACCACAAAAAATTGATAATAATATAAAACAATTAACAAGATAATAAAAATGACAAAAAAATATAAAAAATACAAACAACAAAAAATGACAATAAAATAAAAATAAATAATCAAATAATAGAAATATATTCTGTAAACAGCAACAACCTTATTACATCCTGCCCCTCTCAACAATAGGGCACTTGTGTATCCTTGTACTAGCAGCCAGTCATTTGAATGCATTCGATTTTTTGTTTCTTTACATCGTGTTAACAAAAAAAAAATCAAGGATTACAAGGCCGGAGCGCAGATGAAAATTCTTTACACGCCGGTGCAATTGTTTCGAATTAATTTTGCTGTTGCTTTCAGTTCACGATACGCCCATACACTAATCACTATGTCTAAACGAGATATCGGAGCCTCAAGATTGGAAAAATCATTAAATATTAACAAAATTTGCAATTGATAAATGCAAAGTAGTTTTTTCCTGGGCTGGTCCCCCATTTTGTCGTTCGCTTACAGTCCGCTCGTCCGCTCGCATCTCAAGCCCTCACTGAAGGGTGTTCTCGGCCTTCAGCTTGACGCATGTCGCGTCGCGCAGTCTTCTGCAGCTGCGCGAGACACCAGACTAGACGCCTGCCAGTCTCGTGACGATCATGGAGGATGTTAATCGCGATAGGCGAATAGGCGGTAGCCTAGGATAGCCGAGCCATCGGTTCTACCGTGTCGATGTCATCGTCAAGCGCAGTCTTCAGATCCGTGCCAGCTCTACGCCCGCACCTGCTCGACCCGTGCCGTTAGGTCTCGACCCCCATTCAGGCGAGTAGCTCGAGCCAGCACCGGCTCTAGCGCGCAGCCAGACTACGGCGTCTACAACTGATTCTATGCAGTATAGAAGCAGCAACAGTAGACACGGCATCAGCAGCATCAGGCATCATAGTAGCCGTTGTGGTAGTGGCGGCTACAGCAACAGGCACTGCGTGTTGTTCCTCGAATGGCCAGGCTGCTTCAGGGCCATCAGTAGGCCTTGAGGCAGTGCTAGCTTAATCTTATCACCTGCTATTGCCGAGATACCGCCACTCCGTGCTCGCTCGGGCTGGACCTTCAGGACGTCGACGATGAACAGGAGCGCGGGCAGACACGCGGTGGTGCTCAGGGTTCGAAATGTTCTCTCTTTGCCTCGCAGGCGCAGTCGCCGAGTCCTGCTCTCGGCCTGCTCTCTGACTCGTGTGCTCTTTCTCGCGAGGGGGTTCTCATTGAAGCTCTATCTGTTGCACGAGCAAACGCATACGCGGTGGGCGACGGTAATCGTGTGACATTATCTCCACAACAACGACGACGACGATCGCATCCGCCACCGCTACCATCATCGCGAGCCACCCAAATCGAACAGAGTGAGCTTGCAAACAAGGAAGGCTTGCTACCTGCATAGTCGGGGTAAGTTTTTTTTGTAATGGGTGGATGGTGGGCTCGAGGTGGTCTGGTGGTCTGATTAGTGCCTTCGTCCCATTTGGCCTACGCACGGATATCGCCTAGGCACGTCGACCTCACGTGGATGATGATTTTAGCATCGCGTCATTTCCCAAGCACAAATAACAGTAAATAGCGATCTTCAAAACGGCGAAGCACTGGACAACAAGATCATTTGTAAGAGTGCAAATCACACGTGTAATCGCCGAGACGGCAGTTCCGATTGCTAGTTTTATTGAGAACGAATGTACAGCATCTTAATTTTTTAAACTTTTTATAGCGATCTCAGCGCCCTCGTGGGAGTCGACTACTCATTAGGCATCCCGAGAGTACTTACGATCTGTGATGAACGTATGGATTATGTGACGATTTAGATAATTTGACAATCGTTGTACAGCTGAATGAGAAATTCGATGTGTGAGTTTTTCTATCGATAACTATTTAGCAAAGACTCATGCATTCAAGCAATGTTTAATCAGTGACGTACAAGAGCGAGGTTAATATTTCACCGAAGGCCTTCATGTACGATTTGGCTACAGCCGTTCGGCCTCTGCGAGCCTGCTGAGGTCCGACATCCAGCCAGCCGACTTCGGAGTCGTCTCCTCACCTCCGATTTTGGATTTCGATCAGGCGGCGCCGATCTGACAGATCCGTGTCACAGCTGCACAGCGGTGCAGAGGTGCTCCCCAAACGACTCGGCTGCACTTCCTTGCTATCGGCATCGGTTAGCGGCTCCTATCATTGCTTGAACTGATACACTACAGGCATACACTAAAAACCAACTACTCACGTGTCTAGCCTCATTTTGTTTAGGTCGTACTAGTGATATTCCTTAATATCACCGTTCGCTCCTGGTGCTCTATCTCCCGACAGGGGATTGGTGGTCACATCGGGGCAACCATTTATGGCTGCATTGGTTAAACATGTCCGCCTCATAGAGAAGGAAGAAAATGGGTACCATGAGTAGCCACGAGTTTGAACAATGGGTATCAACCACCATTCAAGGACAATCAAAGACCGAAACAAATCGTGACCAGGAGTGATTTTATTCTCCTGTGGATCGTTCCGCTAAGTAATTACGAGGGACCTTGTCCAGAGTTGTAACGACACATTGCAAATGCTGTCGAGTTCGACAAACTACAATACTAAACTGTGCTTATCTATTTCCTGTTCCCCGTCCCGGCTCTGTATCTCAGAATACGATCATTCTGACTGGTCACTCGTTCTAATACGTCATCTAATTTCATTCGCTGCCGCCGTGGGAAGGTGGATATCGAGCCAAACCCATAGCCAACCGGCTCTGGGCCGAGAATCAGCGGTTACTTTAAACGGTTCTGAGTTCTTCAGCTCGGTTACGTTTGACCAAAGTGACATTCCCTACCTATAATATGCTGTAATAATATATAGCGCCGCAGAAGATTTGACACCATTGTTCAGAGAGTATAGCCAGTTCTGTTGAAATGATGATGCTAAACTATAGATACCTGCAACTAAATAAAAAAAAAAGGATGGCCTTGACAGATCCTCATAGTATTACCTAGCGGTGTAGTGCTGAGGCCTGCCACGTAAGGCACAGGTGAGAGTCAGGTAAAACAACAATGAGGGTCATATCGGCATTCAGATATGATTTGTGGAAGTCGTCGATTATCACAGGTGCGGCCTCATAAGCAATCGTGGCGACTATCAGAAGCATTTTTAGCAAAATAAGAAGAAAACTGCAGAAAACACTCTATCCCGCAACGTAACTGGCTGCTTCGTTCAAATATGAATATAATACAATCATTGATCCTCGAAGTGACCCAAAGATATCCGATTTGGTTGCCAAATCAGCCCATTAAACTTTTAACACATTGTAAATGGATGAATGTCGATGCGGCTGTCTACCCTGACTAATTAACCTGCCGAGACGCGGTAAGCGTGCGTTTCGCCCCTTGATTTGGCCGAATGCCGAAGTGCTAATACAGCCGATCGCAAAAAACCGACAGTGCTTCTTCTTATATTGTGAATTCCGCCAAAGAACCTGACAGGAGTCATTAGCAAGTGACACATACAATACATTGTAACTAATGGCTGTGACCTTGGTGTCGCTGTGCTGGAAGATCGGAGGCAGTTAGGACACCTGTCAAATGACTTCGGCAAGGCGCCTGTCCAACAAATACGCATCCTTTACTAGGAGTACAGGACAACGTTAGAAAAGGGCGATTCGACACCCAGAACTAAAGTAGCTCCAGCTGAGGGTCGAACACAGAGGGAAATTCAGAGTTCCATTTGTTTTATCCAACACGACGGTGTCGAAACGGCCAAAAAACAAAACGACCTCTCAGCGAACACCTTTGTGATTGCTTCAGGTTATTGCTTTCATAGTCTGGTTCGGCCATTTAACCTCCTGCCGAAGCTCGGATGCAACAGGCCAATGAGCGTTATACTCGACCATACGAGTGTCAACGCAGGATAGCAGAGCAATGGGTACCCCCTTTCTACGTCCGCTCTACCCAAGTACGTCCAAATGAACGCTCCCTTCGGTGGTGCTGGTGTAACCCTCGTTTGTAATCACATCAGAACTGATGTCGCTCGTCTCCTTGCAGAGAGGACTTCTTGTGCCTTTCAGATATATATGTTACCACGGAGCAGAGAAAATCGAATCGAAAGTCAGGGCCGACATCATCGTGGACGTCAAAAGTGGCCATAGTGCTCGGTCCAACGTTTCCGAAGTGCTTGTTGAGCTCGTCAGTAATAGCCTGAGGCCTCTGAAGCTGCTGTCCAAAACCAAGATCATGAACCGAAGGCAGGACTTACTAATGAATTTTCATAGCGGTGTACCCCTTGACCCTTCAGTTTCACAAACTGGCGCGGACTAAAAAGACTCGGGCGCGGACTTCACGCGCGCTCAACCTTCGATGCCGTGTGTAGCATCAACGTCATTAGCATCGTACACTGGTAGTCGTTTACCATTGTAATCGAATAACTCTGCAAACTCAGGCACAAAAATTCCAAGCACATATTGCCGGACTGATCACGCTGTGTACGGACCCGTTCCCGAGCGTAGCCTGGAACTAACCTTAGTATTCCGATAAAATAGCGTACCCAATTGAACGATACAGCAACACGCTGGTCGGTAAAAAATAATTTGGTTCCAATCTTCTAAGCAGGCAAGCCGTGACCATAGTGGGAGTATTAAAAATACCTTCTCCCACCACATCATCCCGGGACACGGAAGGTACTCTCAAACAAATGCGATGTGCCAAATACGGAAGTCCCTGATCATCGTGGTCTCGTCTCTGTGATAACACTACCATGTGTTTTGTTATCGCTATCGCCAAATTGAGCGGTCCCTTAGACATGGAGAGATGCAGGAAAGCTAACATAAGCTGATAAAGGCCACGTGGAGGATCAGGGAGCTTTGCCGGTGATGGACTGACGCTCCTCATCTAATCCTTTGACGGATTCAGCTTCTTATAATGCTTATACAGAGTTCGCCGGTGCAATCGCCGGTCGTCTTTCACACAGGAAATCTGTGCGATTCAGCAGGCCTCGACCTCACTTTGGTAGGCAGTCAATATAATAACGAGGCTGGCTCAAGCCTTGCCTCGTGACATATATAAAGAGAATGCAATATTGTAACAACAGTGCGATTTACTACTGTATAATGGAGGAAAAGAGCTATCCAAGAATGTCGTAGCATTACATTGGATCAGCTATGTCTACGTTTCACGATCGCATTTTTAATCAGAGTAGTTTCTCTGCCGAATATCAATATTATGGTTTTGACATTCACGGCAGGCCGCTAGTTGGGGAGAAACACCGCTTTCTGTTCCAGAGAGCGGTGCTAGACAGCATCAAGTCCTGGACACTGGAATGCCAATATGGGCCATTATAAACTCGGCGATGTCGACATCGCCGAGTTTATAATGCGAAGCGCAAAGCCTTAATCCTACGGGACGCATGGTGAGTTGTTATACCAAAAACTTGAATTTCGCACGTTCCAGATTTCAACGAGCACCACACATCCTCCTCACCGTACGGACAGTTACGGACAATCTCATAAAACGAGTAGATGTCCACAAGAGGTCAATGTTCAATTCAATGTCAATGTAATTCAAGGCTTTTTTCGAAAATATTGCACCCACGATACTCACTCACCTGATCTCAATATAGAGTTACGGGCAGGAATATTATCAAACGAAACTGGCGTCATTACGTGTTATGCTATCACACCAGGAAAAACACACGTGCACATTCACCACATTTATATTTGTATATTCATGCCATGTCATATTGAGCGCCCGTTCTACCCGTTGGCGTGCCCGATGAGAGTAGCTTCCCGTTGGTGGAAACAGCTACTCGGCTTGTGACGAATGTCGCGGCTCGCCGTCACCACCAGCTACCGGCTCCAGCAGAGGTATATGTATACAGCATGAGGAAAATCAGCAACAACCCTTTGCTCGGCTCGACCAATCGATCGACCAGCCAGGGATCGTCCCGAGTGTGCCGATCGAGAACACATCTCTCGTCTGCTGTGTTCTTAAGTGACACGAGTGCCGCTCAATTGCTTCTGTTCCTGAATCGGAGAGGAGGGGCGGCTGTGGCATTAAGGGCCGGCGATGGATATAGTGTTTCCGGTTGCGTCTTCGTATCCTACCGCTTCCAGTAGCTATTTCTGCTGTTGTGATTGCCACTGCTACCGCTTTCTTAAGGCGACATCACACTGATGTGCAATGACTCGCGGGCGGCACGAGAGAGGGTGTTATGATGTTACTATTCGAATGGCCCGAATTGTTTTGGTTTCATTCGTTTTCTCGATGTATGGGCTCTCCGCCGCTCGATCCGATCGGGTCGAAACAGCCTTGAAACCGCTGGTTTGGACATATCCACTGAGTCGATTGTAGATGTCCGCCTCGGTATCAGACTGTATTGGCAACTCGATCGACGAGAGCGTTTCCGCGAATAAGCTCACCTTTTGATAAGGCAATAGGGAAGATTCGGTGCTGGGGACAGATGACGGTACGAATGAATCGGTCGGAATTGACCGTAGTTGATCCGTAACAGCGCGGGAGAGTGGAGACGACCAAGCTTGAAATTGGTATCCCCAGTGGGTAAGTGTCCTGATCGTCGAAAAGATGATAATAATCACCTTCGTTATACGAGCTATTTATATTGAAGAATCAGCCAGCTCAAGGCAGCACCGATTCGTATATATGTACATATATTCGAGACATCAAATTGACTATACAAAATATTGATATATATATATTATGCATAGTTCAAATGCGCGAGTCATATCCATATCTATCATACACAATCGACCACTTGTGGCGATGCTGAGCCACAGTCCTCCGATATAATTCACGTATCCATTTGATTATAATGAGATGAATAAGTAAATCATATCGGTTTCCATTTCTTTTTTGTTCGTGGACTGATTATATAATAACGAGGTTCTACATTCGATTCCCAAAATTATATTATCACACCGCTTTCCTCGTCTAACATACTTCTGACTGGAGATAAGACAGTGTCATTCGAGTTACAAATCGATGTCAGTGTTGTGGGCTAGTATTATTTAACCATGATACCACGTGATCTTCATACAGTCTTACACATGTAGCGTCTGGAAAAAACCATCGCATCGATATATATATATATATATATATATAAAGAGAGGACACTCGCTGCCAATTGATGAATTTATGATAATGATGGAACGGAAGGATGAAGAGGACAACGTAGCGACGCCACGAAATTTGTTTATCGTTCCGTAGTAGTGGTTTGGAGAGCTCCAATAGTGACGTGAGCCCCTACGAAATTGCAAGCGAAATTCACAGGGCCTACTATATATATATATATATATATATATATATATATATATATATATAGTAAGCACATAATTGACGTTATGCAGACATAACATTAGAGATGTAAGCGCATGTACCTATTGATTTGTGCAGTTCAAACAGTCCCCCCAGTCAAGCAACCCTGACAATGCACAGTCATACTGTGACAGAAGTTGGTGGAAACTCTGTTCTGTAATATTGACCTCTTGTAATACCGAGTCGTGCGAGCACACACTAATACGATACAATATAGAGTCATCATAATCTTTCTGGGGTACTCTGACGTAGATCCGGCCAGGGTCCAACTCCATCTGAAGGAGATACATCTCGGGATCGGACGGTCCTAAAATGACGCTCTAGAGAAATGCTGTTTCTCTAATAATAGTCAACTTACGAACTTTATTTCGACTAAGTTTCTGCTCTGTAATTTTACACGAAATCACGTGGTCACATATGCAATCTTCTTCGGCAACTCGTTAGCAGCCAGCCCGCCTGAAGAGGTAAGGTTGACAGAACGACAACATGAGGAACTGTCCCGGTAAACGAGGAACTGTCCTGTAAACGAGATGTTAACCAACATAAAGCTCATTAAACGGTGAATAGTCATAATCCATTCGATGGTAGTTTACAGCCTCGTGATATCGCCTGCTGATTTCTAGACATCAAACGCCCGCAGGGATACGCTACGTGAGACAGCAGACATTTGCGGGCATGCCCATTTCTCGATAATCGTTTGGTGTGGTGCATCTGGCAGCAACGGGAATCGCTGCCGGTAATTGCTGCACTCACCCGTGCATTCTTCTTTCTAGCATGATCAGGCCTTCCGCCTCTGTATACTCGAACAAAATACGAAAACATTTTAGTCACATACTCTCCGACTAAAATTAAAAACACGTCAGAAGCAAAATGCGATTCAGATTCTCAGAACTCATTCGATTGGACACTCACCACCACAAGAAACCCCGTGGAAGCTACTCACGTGGTCTGAAGGTGACTGGTGATTTTTTTGTTTTGACCGCCACCACCAGCAGCATGCCGCCCGCCGGGCACCTAAGTCGAGATGACTCCCATAAACCGTACTTCGTCAACCCCGTCGCGACACTTTGCCACGCCTTTAACCGTAAACTCATCGCCGAGAGGGACGTCCGAGATGATAAAGAATTCCTGTCCTGTCGACGCGCGCAACGATTGTGTGAAATCCATAGCTACTCTGCCGTCACGGCCGCGAGAACTAACGTAGCCAAAATCAGCGGATTCGACGATTTTGTCTATGTGAGTTTGTCTACACACATCGCCGAAGTAAACCTTGACGCTGACCGAGTCGGTGGCCCTCCTCACGACCTCAAGTTTGGCCTTGTAGCCTAGTGAATTCGCATCTGAAAAGTGGGTACGAATTCGTCATTTATGTTCTCTTCCGAATTGACCGAGTGGCTGTGTGAAAGACGGAGTGCTTCATCGGACCCCTAAGTACAGTACGGGCCGATAGCTGGGGGTGGGCATCGCTAGTTCGCAAATTTGCCCAATACATTATCCAAAGCAAAGGTGATCCACTCCAATCCCGTGCTCGTTGTAAACAATAACAAATAACCTGTCTCACGACGGTCTAAACCCAGCTCACGTTCCCTATTACTGGGTGAACAATAACAATTGTATGGTCAAGTAACATCGATGTAAAAATGCCAAAAAACCAAACTCGATATATTCCAATCAACGCGAGAACAGAACCGACTAGAATAGCAAGAAAGACGACCCGTTTCTTTTCTTGTGTTCGCGTCGCCGTCGTTCGGTTGGCTAACCATGCAACAATAAGAAATAAACGGCAAAAAGCCGTACGAGAGAAAAGTATAGCCTTACCGAAGGCACGTCTGCAAGCATGATCGCATAATGGACTCTTCAGTTCCTGGATTATCGATAGCTCCATGTGAGGTATTAGCTTCCCAGTGTCCTTGTCGACTATGGGCGCTTTGCTCAAGATATTCACAGGTGCAACTGTCGCTCTTAGGATACTTGCAGCTTCTGGCACCACAAGTCTGCGCCTCTGCGGTATTTCGTCAACCACCAATGAAAAGTGTTAAAGAGCGAGTGATTAATCGACGGAAATCGCTGACTAAACTAACGACTCTGGCCACGGCAAAGCTAAAATGGCTGAGGGGATCCCCGCCCTTCTCCCGTCGGAAAACACTTGGTCGGCGCTGCCAACCTTGCACCATGGCGCCATGGCGTAGTGTCACACCATGTCATGTACACGCTGCGACAGGCCGCTGCACCGACTCGTCCCTCATGGAAGGTAAACATCCGAGCGTGACTGCCAGAGGTACTGTGCAACGAGACTCGATGACTGACGTTCGATAGCGATTTACCCCAGCCGACGGGCTGAGCAACGGAACTCACCCGACCGCCGGCGTGTGTATCACGGTCAGCTGCATAATTGCTAGGCATTACCCGTGGATAAGTAATTAACTACCAGATAAAGGCTCGCATACACCAACGCGAAATACGCATAATTAAGCTGCAAGCTTATTGGGATGTTCCTGCCGAAATGTTCCGCCAGGCGCTTGTCGAGAACGGCATAAAGAAAAAGTTCACACGAAAGAAGATGACAAAATACACTTACCGTAAATAGACCAGCGTGTAGCTGGTAATGGTACTCACAATATGTCGTCTCGATCGCATAGCACAGCTCAAGATCGTATAGGGTGGGCCATTCGTCTCCTATGAGGGAGGCATGCATATTCAAATAACGATGTCCAGATATCAACTTGTCTAGTTGAATGAAGCGAACATCCTCAGCCCATAATTGGCTGGTCACACTCGAGTCGACATCCTGTACATCGGGGCTTTCTGAAACAAGGCCGATTAGTAGATAATAATCTATTATTATTATAATTATAATAATCTATATATAAATAATAAATAAAATTTATAAATATAGACTTGCGACCACGCCCTCGTGGTCTGGTCCTCGCTTCCGGATGGTGGGGGCCTATTGACGAAAACGGGCACCCATTGAGGCAATTGCTACATTAACTTGCTCCTATCAGCAATAGTACTGGTTTGAACAATGGGTACAATTCAATATATTTTTAATGCAACAATGTAACAAAAATATTTTATATGAGATATATATATATCTCATATAAAATATAGTTATATATATAACTATATATATATATATATATATATATATATATATATATATATATATATATATATATATATATATAATCACAAAACTGATTCAAAAGGTAGAAGCGAAGCGTCATCATCATTATCGTGCCGAAATTGCGGGATATTGCCAAAAAAAGGTCGGTTAGATGCCAGAGGAGCGCAGACTACGTTATGGCTAAAAAGTTTTATTTACCAAACAATAGCAACAACATATTACCCATTTTAATGATCTGTGAACCGTCAAGTGTTTCACTTGATCAAATGATGACTTTATCAAGGGATTATTCTATATTGAAGTTACCTCCCATCATAGTATTGCTGGCTGACTTACCGTGCGGAGCATTCATGACTTGAACACCCTCATAGCGGATGCAACCTTTCTCTGTCGACAAGGATTTCCCGATGCCCTCAACAAAAAATGCTGAAATAGCCAATGAGTATGGCCAATGTTATTTCTCGCTACCGGTGTACGATACGACACTTTTTTGAATGAAATTTGTAATACATAGCGGTCGTTCAGCAAATTTCTGGAATTTACAGAATCCGATCCAGAGAGTCCAGAGTCTGGAATGTATATTTATTCGATGGCGCATAAAAATAAAGGAGCCCTCTCGTCTTTATCGCAGGGCCTTATAGCAGGAATGGATGGGCTCTGCTTAAACGTAGAAACGTTCGGACAGCCCACTGTGCGTTTACCGAGGCAAACATTCACTCAGATATATGGCAGCCGGTCGACACCGAACAAAAACTCGCGTCCCGACTCGTTTTTGTCCTATTCATTCGCGATAGCACATTTTATACTGTTCTTTCATAGCTTCCTTCATGGGAGAGGGAGAGCTCTTTCCATCTCTGCCGTTTTCCGTTAGGAGAACCTGTATCCCAGTAATCAAATGATGTCTTTCCTTACCTGGCCCTCCGGTGAAGACCTGCTGTCGAAAGAACCTTCGTCGTTTGCCCTTGCACGACACAATAGCCTTGATAGTGTATGTCCACCAAAAACGAATTCTTGTTAAAGTGATTTTACCTCTTCCCGAAAACTGATCCTGTTCATATCCCACGAACGATGGGTTTCCAGACACAATAAAGCCTTTAACCGCGGCATCAACACAAAGTGTCTCGGGGTCGATTATGATCACGACTCCGGAGCTATTTGTATCCACCACTATTCTTAGGGGTTCGTCATCTAGATCTGAAATAGGGTTTACCGACCGATGAGTATCTGTTCGGCCAGCCCAAATAGTACCTATACGTCAGAGTAGACGCATTTGTTACGCCAGAACAAGGGTTGGTGCTGATCGCCCCGATAACAAGGACGTTAAGTAATGACACTACTAGTTTTTTATACGGATTTTTCCACAAAAAAATGCATCCAAAACTTCCATCAGTGAGGTATTGTTCGTATATTCAGATACCCAAGGCAATGAAGGTATCCAAAATTTGCGATGTATCCCTAGCCGTTCTGAAATTCCCTAGAAAATTCTGTTCTACTGCACGCTCTTTCTTGAGATCGATTGATGCGGCCATTTGCATTTAAACATGGCAGGCTTAAAAATGATATACGCAACTAATTCAATAAGCTCTATACCCCCACCTGGACAATCCGTGAAGCATTCTGGCATAACAAAAGTACTGACATCGCCTTCCAGCTCTGACGAGTACTTTATTCCAGGGATTAACTCGGTTACGGTATAGTCCTGAATAAATATGAAATCATCGAATTGTCAATTACTAGGAAGAAGATTATTGATGGTTTCCCAGATCGCCGAATGTAAAAGCAAGTATTGTAGAAATATTTGAGATCCTACCGTCTACGTCATTTGCTACAGTAGCGAGACATGTATGCCCGTAATCCGTCTGTGAACAGACACTATCCCCAGCCTCGATAAGGATAGACCTATCGAGGCCATATGAGGCGAGAAAGAGCTTTACCATTTATTTTTGTCAGTGGAATGATTTCCACAGGTATCAACAATAACTGCACGTCGCGATGGCGATTCCTCCTTCACACTAGGAGATCCCCCAACCCACAAGCGCAGGCAGTGCCCACAAACTTTCATGCCATCATTCTCGTACCCTCCGTCACGCGTGCCCAACCTATCTGTCTGCTTATATTCGGCCATTCTCCCCGTTCGGCGGCCTCGTCGACAGCTTCTTACAATATTTATCAGATATAGTCATGTAGCATGTTCCAACCGCATTATTATCCATGGTCATATTCGTGGTCTTTTTAGTTCTAGGTCGATCTCAACTCGGCAGTTCATCGTCACGTTGGCAGCGGGTCTACTACTTCCCGTCCGCCACGCTACCTGATCCTCCGGCGCCTGTCGCTGATCGCTGACAACGGGCGTTGTTGTCAGTAAACGGACTCCCCTAATTTACCTATGAATCAGCTTCAGCGCGATGACCAGTCTGGCATGATGCTTCTTATCACCGCCCATACTTCTGATGACGAACACTCGAGGCTCGTGGTAAGAAATCATCAAGGAGTCAAGGACAAGCTCAGTATATACCTTCACCGTTCAGGGACAACACACGATATACGGTGAAGGGTGTATAATCCGACCTATCCACACAACCCACCCCACTCTCCCAGCCCTTAGGAAGCTAACGAACATAACGACATCAATGTGGTGTTCCCATACCTTTTCTATGGCAATTTTCTCTCCTCCTGGCGTGGGCATGATCGAAATCTTTGACGGATTGTTCAGCTGGCCTCCCTGAACAAACTGTACCGAAAACGGGTCAATAATACGAGGCTCCGCTGCAACAAAGCAAAGCCGAATGTATAGCTCATTATTGTCTGTTCTCACCTCTTTTTTTCGAAGGTATTAAGCGTGAACCCCTCAACAGATCTGCGCCAACCCCGGCAAAACGCATGCAATTCCCTGATCTTCATTCACAGCTGATCCGCCATAGGGCACTGCGCCAATGATTACTGATCAACATTACTATACAATCCGAAACGTTGGACCTCCCTGAACGAAAGAAAACGCTATAAATGTTGGTGACATTGTGATCAAGGCGCTCAGATACGACCTAAAGCTAGTTTGTTTTTCGAGATGACCCTCAGCTCTTCCCCTATCTGACAGGCCTCAACTCGACAGACCTCAGGTATAATTATGAGGGCCTGTCGAGGCCACCTTTGCTTGTTCTCTTCCTTTCTTGTACCTGGCGAGAATCTCCAGATAAAGAAAGATGATAAAGAACTCCAAAGATTCTACGCGTCTGACAGGATTTAAGCCAGCGTCCCTCCTGTCTAGCAGTCCAAGACGCTCATCACGAGCATGCAGCGGACCACTCCGATCTGACCTATGATGATCTACCCACCTTTGGTCAGAGATTCGGACAAATCTGTCAGGGTGGTGAAAGTAACAATGGCAGGAGTGGCTTTTACGTATTCCCCTTGTTGAAACACCTCAGGCCACGCGATGAGTGCGTACGTCGACGCAGGCACCAAGTTGTCGATACGTATAGTCTAGAGTGGGTATTTATCGCATGCATTAGAAAATGGTCACAAACAAATATTGCGAATGGTGCCGCGTGTTAATGGTCTGAAGCGTCATTTCATTTATATATTTATTATAAATTATCATATATAGTTCAGATAGTGTCAGCAGTTTATGGTTCGGCGTTGTGTGACGCCGATTATGTAGCTTAGTGATAGGCGAGTTTTGCTGCGGCGGTTTGCCCCTGATCTATCATAATAACATCTTTGTTATTATGTAGGTATTATATAATCACTGAAAAAGGAACGAATCTAAAAGCAACGATTCTAGAATCACCCAGCCTATAAACTGTGCGTATAGTATTATAAAAATAGTATTATATTTCTACTAAAAACACCTAGTTCAATGGAGCACCTACCGTCAAATTTCCATGAAATAAACTGGTCATGTCCGCACACCCGCGTTCCTGCCGGCAATACGAAATAGAATATCTCATCGGGTGGCGAAACGTACTCCACCGGTAATCGCTCCAAATTTTGACTATTGCCGAAAACATTGATGGTTTCACTTCAACTGAAGAGATCCGGCCATCCCCTGTCGACGTAGACGACACCCAGATCGTACATGTGAAATTTATAGATTGTAGCCTCCAATCATGTTTTATGAGACTACCACAAAAATATTCTTTTAGACTACCAGTCGGCTATCGACTCAACGGTGAGACATCTTAATCAATTTGAATGAATGAGGAGGCCAATTAGGCTATCATACTTATGGTTGCATTTTGTTTTTGAGCAGCTTACGTGGGTGTCCAGTGTCAAGCAGGCCGACGTATTCAAAAACGTCGTTATTGCAGTAGGCCCTTAAAACGATTCGCACTGTGCCGCCGCATCGGAGTCCCGTGAGAACCACACCATACTTCCCTTCAGGTGGCGTTATATCAACTATAGTTTCTACGCCAGGCTCATCGCTCAGCATATCGTGATAAGCATCCATGTAGTGAATCACAAATGTAGCATTGGGACAATCCACGCAAGGCAGGTATAATTCGACGTCCACAAATTCGTCTGTCGGATTCGCCTTGCGGATTATCAAAGCTGGAAGGGTGCCAAATAGCTGCTCGTGAATATACAAATATAAAAGCCTCGCGTATTTTCGAAGCAACAACAAGCAGCTGAAATGATTAGTTTAGAAACGAACTTCTCGGAATCCGAAACGCTATACGTATAGCTACAAGGTAGGAGATTACAGGTGCTCCACCTTGTTGCCTCGCTGTGATACCTCGCTATCACGGAACACGGCCATCGAATAATCCAACGTGGACTGACAAGCAACCCAAAAGTCATCTACGGACTAGTGAGAGAAAACTAATTACTATTCAAGTTGTTTACTTACTATTAAAGTAGTTTAATAGTAAGTAAAGTGATAATAAACTAATTTAATACTACCTCCCCTTCTTCATTACTGACCTGGTGCAGGTCTGGTACGGGATGGAGCTGAAAGTGCATTGCATACTATTGGTTAGTTATAATACAGAATTCCGTTCGATAACAAAAAAAACCCCGCAAAGAGACAGGGTTTCCCATCATGGGATTTGAACACGCGGCCTACGGTACCGGAGGCGAAGACGAGAGACTGTCGTCACGCGACTCAGCCTTTACAGAGACCCATTTTTTCTCCCAGCCAAGGCCACAGATTCAGTAGCTGAATCTCGCCGCAGAATTTGACCAAGACGCCCACCCCATTCGACTTAGCCTTTAGAAGAGAATCTTCCACAACGATAATAGAGGAACACCCAGCAAGGCGGCACTCCACTCGATAGTGGAGATATATATATATATATATATACATATATATCTCAAGATATTCGCCCAATAAATTACTGGGGACCACCGAAGGACACACCGCTGCACTTAGCAGCTAGTATGAACTCAGATATCCGAAGCTAAATATCCAGACTACGCGTTAGCTGTTTGCTTGCAATTGCCCATGAATCCGGTAACTTACCGCCCAGGAACGTGCGTGTAAGTGGTCTTCCTTCTTGGATGGCCGTCGACGCAAACATTATCTCAGGGATAACTGTGGCCTTAAACCAACGTCGAAGGTTTCCGTGCTCACCAGGTAGAGTGAGAACAGCTAGCTGGTAGTAGTTCCCCCAAGCGTCAGCCTTTACTCGAAGGTATGCTTTCAATATCTTCAGAAAGATATAACAATATATAAGTTCGATTTGAGTGATTCCACAATGTAACGCTAGCCACAATCGAAATTGGAAAATAACGAATAGCTCACCTCGGTCGGGCGTAACGATTTGACGTCGCGTTCGATTTTCTCACTGCACTGGCCGTCAACCAGAGAGCAGACCTTTATGCGGAAAGCAAACTTGACAGAGGCGTATGTCCGCGGTAAATACGCCACAAGCGTACAGCTGTCGCCCTCTGGTAACACGTGCACCTTCATCATTGTGAACGAATCTGTAGAGGATAGAACATGAGAGACCCATATGAGGTTCACGCAAGTACCGATTTGCAAAGACCGAATTGTTGACACGGCGGGGTTTCATCACAAGATTTGACAGCCAGGGACTGCAGTCACGTTTGACCACATCACATACTTCTGGCGCCCAGCCTTGTCGCCTCTCGGCGACGGCCCCGTGACGCCATCCCAAGCTTCGCAATGGCCTTCGAAGGCCCTGGCGAAGAAAATCATTGCTAAATGATTTTCTCTTTTCTAAAAGCATTCAATTTTCACTGGATATATAGAAGTCCCTAAAGATATATTATATATATATATTATATATATATTAGATATATTATATAATATTACTTTGCAGCGTGCATCTGCGTCTAATCCTTCCTCACGTGATTGACATGACAATAGGCGTAGATGTAAACAAATAAAAAATTAAAAATAAAGGATCTCACCAGTCCCTCCTGTGAACAGGTGCTGCTGGATCAATGAATACTCTCGACCGTTGAATTTGGCTGCCGGTTTCTCGCGAGTATGTCTCTTAACATACGTAAACAGTTTAATCGTATATGGCGTCCAAAATTCGAGGCCGGTGACTTCATAGGGTGTACTGAGCGAATTGCTCAAGACAAATTTGGAGACACCTCCCACCTCAGGATGTGCAGGTACAATATAGCCTTCGTATAGGGCATCCATCGGCTGTATGACGAGTGTCACGCTACCGGCTTCATGTTGCGGTAGCAAAAGCACGCTTACTTGTTTCGCACTGTAAGGTTCTGAAGCGGAATATGGAAATATTTAGTAGTTTACCACACGGTAAAAAGGTGTGTGAAAGGTCGCTTCAGTCGACGACATCCGGGCGCTCTATATCAAAGCACTGGAGACGAAACCGCCCTGACACATGTCCCCGTGAATCGAAGGCAATAGGGCAGTACACAAAGGCATACAACCAGGCAGGCATGTTGAATCGGCGGAACTGCTTAACTGGCTCGACTAGGTGGTAGTTCATACCGTTGAGGCACAATCAAGATATTCAGCAATTGCGAGGCGGGTACTCACTCATAGTAGCTATGCGCCTAGAGTTACCGTTGAGAGAAGAGAGGTAAAATTGTTTTCTGAACCCGCCCGGTTCCAATCAGCATTTGAAAATGGGCAGAAGTCGGTGACCACGTGAAATCGATGCGCATTTCCATAGTACCTCCTATAGGCGCTTACGCCACATCCGAATTAGTGCTTTATTTGGGAGTTAAATCACGCGTACATCTTCGGGATGCCCTCGGGAAGCTATCCAATATCGCGTACGTATCACGGTACATATCGTTCCTCGAAGGAAACTTACATAGTTATTTAGCTCGAATGAATACGACGTCCCTTTGAAAATGTGTCTACCGTAATGAATACGGTACCTGTCAAATCGCATACGGACCTTCTGGGGTGGTGAATTTAGTTGTTCGGATAAAATTCATTCCGGGCTTTCCAGGAGACGAGACAAAGGTCACGGTGATATTGTATTCCATTCCAGGAAACAGACTGTACGAAGGAAGGTACACCGTTGAGAGTATCTGAAAAGGTGTACAATCCACGAGACGCATGCAATGTTAGACAAGAGGTATAATATCGTGGCTGAAGAAGCTCGGCGTATCAACTTGGGAAGGCAAGCAAGCGAGGAGACTACTGTTAACAAACAGTCGTTCAAGTTCTTCTTCAACTAACTTTGCCACGAAATAGGAAGGAAATCATATTTTTAAACACCAGACGGCGAAGGACCCATTCGCGCAGAACTCAACCGATTCAACCGTCGCACCGTGCAAGCACACACACACTCGCTCAGCGAAGCCATAAGTGGTGATCCATTGTCCACGACTGATATCAGAGTAATGCGAGAGACACCTGCTCTTCTTCGCCAGCTGCCATATAGACGCTGGCCGCACTTGCGAATCTCTGCCACAGCAACAAAACGACTAGTAACTCAAAATTACGTACGAATCGGTAGTGGGGTTCCGGGTCGTGACCAATTGTGTCCATTAGCCACTCACAATGGCCGCCGTATACGGTGCAATACGTCAGATTAAATACGGTTCCCTCATCGAACTCAATATCTTCAATGATTATACGCGCCGAATATGTCATGTTGCTGCCTTTTTTTGCTGAAGCAAACAAATCCACTGTCAGTCCATCCGACCCTGTAATAGAGACCAACATTACCTCATCACTAATCATTATATGTACATACCAATGATTCCCTTCATACGATTCTATTAATGAACTACTATTAATTAACATTCATTAATATTTTTGCAGGACAACCATGCGAATGTTGTTATAGCTGTATACTATAGCTTTTTCACTGTTCCCTATAATAAAAAGCTGTACATCAAACCATGTTCCGACCTATATACGCTGCATTCGTCGTCTTTTGAGTCGACCCAATGATAACCTCGTACTGCGGTCCTTCGTAATCATGTCCGGCGATTTTGAGAGAGGGACGCACTGACAGTATATGGCCGTCGCTCACGCCATATATATAGACCTTATCCTATAGTTAGATCAAGCAATATAATATATTAACAAAAAATTCATTATGCACACCAAGCAAAAATAGAATGACAACCGTTTTCTTGATTATTCGAGTGTGTCTGTTGGTGCTCTATCATACGCCTAAGCCGCGTATGTGAGGACCTACTACGAGGCAGTATCGACGTATCAGGCTCCCCAGTGGGATTGGACACTATTCCTATTAAGACATCATACAATATAGTTGTTTATTTACGGAAATTGTACAAACGCTTTCGTCGGTTCACATTACAGGCATAGATGGCAGTTTGCTAAAACCTAAAAGCTATACCGTTTTCGGGCCCTGAGAGCCGACATGAACTGATCCCCAGCGCTTCCCGTCAGGATACATCACATCGATGAGATAGTCCATGGGACAAGGATTATCGATCCAGCAGTCGTAGAAAATGGTGAGGACTGCCTTGTCTCCCTCCATTTTCGCCTCGGCATAAGTGATCGGGCGTAGTACTGTTGAGGACGACGGTGACGGTCAGTTGAACAGAAGGGGAACGCCATGAAGTTATTAAATACATGACGTGCTATTTTCGACTCAGTGCTAGCTAATCCTATTATATAAAGACTTTACATAGCACTAGTAGTATATTACAAGTATTTGGAATAAATGTTCAATCTTTTGGTGGTATACTTATTGGATCTCTAGCCTCTCCAATGGTATGCTCGTAGCTGGGCCCTTCGTAATGAATTCCGGTGACTTCCACGACGGGATGCACGGACAGGATATATCCTTGCTTCGCGCCATTCACTAGCACGCCCTCCTGTGGTTGGATGTAGAAAAGTCTCTTTAGACATATCTTCCTTAAGTTGAAAGGAAGATATGTCTAAAGCTATTGAAGAAATGGGTAGACCAAGCAAAACTGCAATGCCAATAATTGTGTGCCTATTTCTCGAGGCTAATACGGGCCCGTTCAGTCATATTGCCCGAGACCTACACCTAGGTCGGGATGTGTGTCAGGACAAGGTAACTAATTCGGCGGCAGTGTTCAGCTCCGATTCAGCCCGCCGTACATTTGGGATTGGACAAAGAAGAAGACGCAATAACGAGGCAGTACGCGTATATCGTGTGTGGCGAAAATTGTTACCACTGTCATGTCAATACAATGCATCAATATTTAATGCATCTGAACCGACGTGTTAATATTGACTACAATAACTAATCTCAACAGCTTTTTTCCACCCTCCCGAGATCATAATCTGCTGCTACGTGTCTGCGTGGTTTTCGTGGTTAAAACTCCCGTTTACCGTTTTTGGGCCCTTGTATTCAGCATGAACTGCTTTCCAGGGTCTTCTGTCGGGAAACAGCACATCTATGAGGTAATTCGACGGACAAAGGTTGCCGGGTCGACAGTGGTAGAAGATACTGACGAACACCTCATCTCCTCGTATTCTTGAGTCGACATAAGAGATCGGGTGCAGTTCTGTTGGAAGACGAGGTTATAGAGGGAATGGTCAATCGAATCGTTCCAGATGGGAGCTAAGAGCCACACAGGGATAAGCAGGGGAGGATCTTGAAGGGGAAGTATCGGACGGGACGTAAATACGTGTAGGGAAAATCTGCAAGTCACACGACTGTAATGTGATGCAAGAAGCATGCATCCCAAAGCAGCACCGGTTTTAGGCCACCAGTGCGCCCATGACGATTTTTCGCTGGATTATTCGTATCAAACGGGGGCTTATTTAGGTTAATTTTTTGCGGTGAAAAAAAACCTGCTTTGCTAACGTATTAAATGCATTACATAAGCCCACTAACATGGCACCCCCTCAGAATATATGCTTATATTTATGTGAATAGAGTTGGTCGATCAATGGCATACCTGGCTGCCCTTGAATTTTTCCAATTTTAACCCTGTACTCGGGCCCTTGATAATGCTCTGTGCCGATGACAACCATTGGCCGCACCGACAAGACATCTCCCTCTTTAGCGTCATATTTGATTGTACCTTCCTGTGGTTGGGCAAATAAATATAATCTATGAAATCTTAGAAATCGATAAATGGACGATAATTGTGTACTTTTCTTCTAGACACTCGTTCAGCGACATATGGACGAACTGCGTCTAGGCTGCGTGAGTTAGCACTGGCGTTGGTTCCACGTATAGAGAACACATGGCATTGAAGAACTGGAGTTACATTAATAAACCAATATATATCTTTGCGTGCGTGTCGTATAAAGGCAAATCGCAAGCTCGTAGACCATATCAATATGTAATTCTTCTGGAAGCAAGTGTTAATATCGACCCTTGAAAGCTCTATCAACCGGTGTGCTCGGCGAGGTTCGCAT
Organism: Stratiolaelaps scimitus; assembly: GCA_019614645.1. Classification (NCBI taxonomy): domain Eukaryota; kingdom Metazoa; phylum Arthropoda; class Arachnida; order Mesostigmata; family Laelapidae; genus Stratiolaelaps; species Stratiolaelaps scimitus. Next base: position 5,576,428 of record JABWDB010000012.1, read on the forward strand.
GAGTTCATGTGAACTTCACCGAGCACGACCTGTGCTTTTCGGAGTTTCATAATCACAGCCTGTGCAGTCTCCGTTAACACACCGATTTCGGGCCCTTGTAGTCAATAGCATATGACATCGAGAACTGCTTCCCGGGATGCATCGTATTGATGAGGTACTTGCTCGGGCAAATATCGTCGGTCCGACAGTCGTAGAAGATAATGACGACCGCCTTATCTTTCTCTAGATTTACCTCGACAGAAGATACCGGGCGTAGTGCTGTTGGAAGATAATGATCAGTTAAAGGTCTTCGAAGAGGCATTCGACAGTTGTTGCTGTATTATAGATTTGTGCAAACTAGTGAGGCCGTCGGTGGTTGTTCATTATGCACGACAGTTCTCTATTGAAGAGAATTGTCGTAAGAGAAAGGGCGTGGTGCTGTTGAAGCCAAGCTAATGGTTAGAGGTTCTTAAAGCAGACTGGCTGACGGTGCTTCGTATTGTAATATTAGCCTTGGACCAGCATGCGGTTGTGTTAGCTGGCCAAAATTTGCACGGGTCGCACCAATCTTGTAACGCGTCTCTCAACTGGCCATTCTGTATTGAGCCTATGATGAGACCCAGGCTTACAATTTTGATTGAAAATTGCCAAATACACTAAGATTGGTTTTCCCTTTGGCGAGTCCAGTCCAATGGGCCTGGTCGTCTAGAGAAGGCCGGACGTGATTATCTCGGCTGGCGAGTCGTCTAGTACCTGGTGTAACGGACAACAGAAGCGGGTGCGTGTGATCTCCTCGACGGGAGACACTACTGTAGTTTTCTTGGAGTACACTTGTAGACGATGAGATCATCTGAGATCATCGTCTCACACAGCAAAAAGAAATGAAGCTCTACATGTCCTGTTAAGTGTGTCATTCCGACTTACAGCCATTTCCCGTGTTGATCCATCCGATGTAGAGATCGGAAGTGCCTTCGCAAGTGACATTCAGTTCTACTCCTATATTTTGCCAGTGAGGGAAGCCATGTAACATAATGTCCTTCTGGGATACGTTCACTACGGGGGCATACTTGAATTCAGTTACAGCTCTATGTCGGATAGTCATCGGCTCTCCGTCGGGCGAATTCCGATAACGAAGCTGATAAGTGTCATTGTCACATCGCCGAGATGGTAGAGTTACCCTGATGTCAGCCACGTCTGCGCGCTTATTGACGAGGTCCAACTTAAGATTTCCGTGTATCACTGCAAATAAGAAGAATCGTGAGGGATTTAGCTCTGTGTGTTCACATGCCATGTTCCACTACAGCAACCTGGCATGGTTACTGTGTTCTGTTCTTAATTAAACTGTACTTCGCTGTATCTTCTTGCTGCTCTACCGCGATCACCCTCGTTCATGTCCGCTCGATTCTTATGAGTAATTTGTCGTAATTACTTTTTTAGTAATAATAATAAATACATTTTTAATAATAAACACTTTTTCAGCTTTGCCGACGATTAGAAACATGCAAGATATCGATGTCTAGATTTGCGGGGGTTGAAGTTTACTATTGAGTTGTATCGATACCACACGTACTTACCTCCGCAGCTGACGCATTTTGGAATTTTAAAAGTGGTTGACATCGGCTTTACAGGGACCCTTTGTTTATCGTATCGATCATGGAGAACCTCGATGAAGATCGTTGCTGTGATATTGTAGGTTACATCGTCCTCGATACCACGCAGGGTTGTGATCTGCAAAGATGTGATAGCGAATGGTTGCGACAATTCGTACATTAGTAACAACCACACTTGTTTATTGCTATTGAACGACTGTGATGGGAAGAAGCAGACGGCGAAATTAGCAGCTCACACAACGGCTGTCAGTCACGTCCTTGATCTAACGAAAGTCAAAGGCTTGGGTTAAAAAAACAATCTAGAAGATGGAAATTCTATTGTTACCCAAGAAGGAGTAAACTCCCCGCTCAGTTCTTCGTTGCAAACTCGGGGATGGCAATATCTTAGCACGATTTCCCACCGAGGCAATTTTCCACCAGATGAATCCGTGTTCACTTCTACTTCGACTTTCACCGCATTCTTCTCCTTCTTCGATGGAGTCACGATGAGGTCCACAACCGCTGGTCCACCTGTCGCATAGGAAAACACGAATATATATATATATATTAGGCTCGGTTGGTGGGAGGAGCTATCTTGAGGATCGAAAAGCTGTTGAGAATAACTATCGCTGAATTTCGAGCTGAGCGAGTAGAATTGGGTTGTAGTCTATATCAGACATGCCCCTCCTATTAGAGCCAGCCGGCTCGAAATCGTTCTCATACCTGGTCTCGGCTGGTACAAACTCACCCCTTCACGACTCGTCGATCGCTCGTTACCAGACTTCTTTGATGCTCACAGTTTGATCCATTACTTTACGTGCGTATCGTGTGCAGGCAAATTGCAAGCTCGTACACCATATCAATACAATGTCAATATGTAGATCTTCCGGAACCAGGTGTTAATATTAACGCCTGGTTCCAGTAGACCACTACAAGGACCCTTAAAGACGAGACCAGCCGGTGCTATTGAGGTTCACCACAAGATTTGCATGTGCAGTTCCCGTTTCGCACACCGATTTCGAGCCCTTATAGCCAGTATGAAATGACATCGAGAACCGCCTCTCGGGGTGCATCGCATTGATGAGGTACTTGCTCGAGCGAATATTGTCGCTCCGACGATATCTGAGCAAACATAGTCGTAGAACATGGTGACGACCAACCATTCAATTCTCATTTGCACCGGAGTCGTGGGGAACCCATATTTTTAGTCATTTTCAGTGATGACGTCGCAACATGTGATGCACGAAATTTTAAAATAGGTCGACAAAGAGGTTATATAGTCCGACCTCTAGTTTGCTACAAGGGAGCGGTAATTGCCAGTCGCTTCCCTTCGGTGCCAGGGCTGTGAAAGCCACTTCCTCGGTGCTCTGTCCAATCGTTCGTCCTGAATCGATTACACTAGTACGCATTTTCGCCAATATTCAATGCATTTCATTCGGGCTTGTTCCTCCAAGGAAATTTGATTATGGAACGCTGTTTTTTCACTATTTGTTTAACCAGCGCTGAGCGGCATGCAAGCAAGTATCCGAGAAGTCAACAGGTTGGAAATTTTCCAGGCTACGACACGGGCCACGTTCAAAAGTGTTCCGAAGTGCTCCGATGTACAAAATTCCTGCCCCGAAGGCAGTTACCAACGTCGATTATCATAATTATATAATTAAGCTCCCTACTGGCCGTTTATCCGCCACCCCAAACAACTACTGCCCGCCCTGCCACACCTCGACACCTGGCATGGAAGGTGTAGGAGGATATATAGAGAGGGAGACGAGGAAGTATATGAGCGCACCTACAGAACCGTCTTTGCAGCGGGGACTGGTGAATACTGGAGATACACAGTACAATGTAGCGAGGACAATGAACTGGAAATATGCGTACTATACCAAAGGCGTATTCAAAGTGAGCCTTTTTGTCACAAACGAGGTTGGGAGTTTGTGATTTTCTGGAGGCGTCAAATAGCAATACCCCCGCCCCCCTCGCATTCGTTTGAATTTTTAGAGTAACCGTGGATAGGCATAAGGGTCACTCACAGCAGTCAGCCATCCCTATAGTCACCGATTCATCCTGTTTCAACATTGTCTTGGTTCGATGCTCTGCAAGTGTAATTGAATGCAAACTGACGAACACATGTTTATATAGAACACACGATGAACTCACCATGGGCGAAAATGGTTCTCTCCCGACGAAAGTGAGAACTGTCACAAAATTCATCATAACGGATTAGTACCCTGTGCTCAGGTTCGATCCGCACAAATCCACCCTGTTCATACGGCTTCAAAATCGTTATAAGCTCACTACTGTTCTTTATGTATGGTTCGGTGAGATACAAAGTGCTGATGGAACGGTTCTCGGGGTGATCGCACTTCGATTCAGGAAATATCACATGAAGAATTACCCTCGTGGAGTGTGCATGAGGGAAATCCGTCCACCCTCTGACGGACACCCACAGATCTTCCGGCTTCTTTTCAGGAAGCAGATCCGCGACCTCTGGAAGCGAAGTCACTCATGCTAATTATTCTCTGGTCATCTTTAGTGTTTCATCCCGTAAAGCGAATGATTAGAGGTATTGGGGCGTATATAGCCTCAACCTATTCTCAAACTTTTAATGGGTGTGAGTGTTCTTTCTCAATTGAAGAACGCTGCTAAATAAGTATGCTTAGTGGGCCATTTTTGGTAAGCAGAATTATTCTCTGGTGTATATATATATATATATATATAAAGAACTTTGGAATGGACAACTATCGTAATGTAATCGTAGTTGTACAAGTCGCTGTAGCTCGAAACCTACGAAATAGTATTCATCAGTGGGATGGGTGGAGGCATTGACTATCCTTCCAGGCCATATGCAACGAAACTGCTCGCTCGCTAGTTACGAATATTGTGACGATGTCCCGAGACGAAATGGGGATCATTGATGTAGAAGCATAGTAAGTAACTGCAAAGAACCGCGGAGGCCATTCTCGCCGCTTCGTTGGCCAACGAAGAAACGCTAGCCCGGATTGAAGGTATATAATTATTAAAGTACAGTTTAAAAATGTATCATACAACGCCTCCGGGAGAAGTAGCAGCGCAAGACAGCAAGCGATCGTGTAACAAATGGGGGATGATTCCTGAAAGAGGTGAACGCTAAAAACTGTTGTCACAAAGCATGACGTATTGTGACATTGGCGTGTACTAGCGGTCACGAATTATGGTGCTATGCCTGATTGACCTTTACTTCTAGATCGGCGATGGTTAGCCACCAGCTGAGACGCTAATTGGTCGACCGGTGACTGCTGACTAATGGCATAGAGCCAGAATTAGGGTGACTTTCTTTTCAGACCGAACATCTTTCCTGCCAAGATTTCTCTCCTCCCCACCCGAGTATTATGAGGGAATAACAGGGGCGTTTTTGGACAGCCCACACCAGCAGTTACTGACTTTGTAGGCCACAGCAACAACACGCTGCTGTCAATACCGGCATCACTTACCCGATTCACATGATTCACATGTAGGACACGGGTGAGAGGTGAAGTTTGTGTGGAAAGGTGTGCCGTCGTATGCTTTCCATGAAAGAGGGCATATCGCAGGAATCACGTTAAGAGTATAATTAACGTCGTGCGTGAGCCCCGTGAGTTCGATCGACTGGAAAATTCAATCAGATTATATATATATATATAATATATATATAAAAGATATATACATATATTATATATATATGTATATATACTTATATATATATATATACTTTTTGCGGTGAGTATGTTATCATCAGTAAATGGCCCGCCATCAACGGTTAGCATTAGTTATTTGACCCGTATATATATATATATATATTTGTATAGTGCGATCCGCACCGAGTTCAGCAAGCAAACTGATCGGCCAAAAAAAGATAGTCGGGCGTTTGCACCAATTCATTACTGCAATAAAATTTTGCCAAATTCAGGCAAAACACCGTTTCACATATATACCGTGATTCCAGTTCCCTTCGCTAGGGCAGATTTTATTATGCACAATTTGGAGTGCTTGGACGAGGATCCACCACCGCGGGCGCAGCATACAAGCGTGTACTTGTAAACGGCGCGTGACAGCCTTTCTGGCACAAGAATAGATACGCGTACCACGCTCGGCGTATACGGATGTACGAGAACGCGGTCAATCGGCGTCGCATCTGTCGAACCCGTGGATAAACACAGATGGACGAACAGACGGTGAACAGGAAATCAAATAGAAAAACGAGGCACGTTAGGAACATTTTAATATGGACGTACCTTGGTTTTTCTGACTCGACAGGGTGGGAGACGGACCGTTGCGTTAGCGACTCAGTGTTATCACACTGCATATACACAGCGAAACGAAGATGGGTGTCTTTCGGCGAAATGGGAAGTGCAACTGTCTTTTTCTATGTGAAAAATTATGGATTGTACATGACAATTATGGGGAAGTTCCTACACCAACACATGTCATGGGTCAATACAGCACCGGTGTGCCCATGCCGACTGTTTCCGCGAAACCCTGTTGAGTTACGCCTGTCATCATACCGGCAGCCGTCTAGAAGATACCTGGTCCTTATGCTTGTCTTAAAGAAAAGGCTACTACCGCTGCGCGGTAGTAGCTTTTTCTTACTACCACTAGTACTACTGTGTTTTTACTGACAGCCCCACTAGTGCAGACAATGATCCCCCGTCCGGTCTAGCATATACGATCACGCACCCAGGTATATTGGGGGCCCTCTCGGCCAATCGACCTTGCCCAATCTCAGTCTGTGTAGCATTACACCGTTTATCCCACACCGCCTTATTAGCGAGTTTCTCATAACTTGCACATTACATTCGCGGGCCTCGGCTCTACGGACGGGCGCCTCGACTCACTTTCATCCCTTTCAACGAGGGCAGCACCTCATTTAGGACGACACGGTTGTTGACACTAGCACATAAGAAGGTGTGCAACTAACCCCCGTCCACTGTGCAACTAACCCCGGTTATGCGGTAGCCGGTGCGGAGCGGGCCAAGCTACGGAAGTACGCCTCATTCCAGACAACCCACCTCTTTTCCCCTCTTACCTTCGAAATCCCAGGCGGCGGCCACGGACCCCTCACTGTAAACTCCCTCCGCCTGACACCCGGTCCCCAACTAATTCTCTAATATTACATATTGTAACAAGCTATTACATTTAATTATACAACTTATAGTTAATCACTCCATGTGGGCGCCATACGACGATGGTCTTTTTCATTCAAGACGATCGGCTTCGGTCGAAGTTCGTTTCAAGATATAGCGCTCATAGCCGCTACGAGCGCTATATCTTGTGTTCCAACTATGGGTTCGATCCCCACCGTTGCACATTTGGATTTAGAGATCCGTCCTACGAATCAATGCTAAATAGCAGTTGTACCGTGGATGTTAAATGTTGGCTGAGAGTCAGCCGGAAAACCTTCAGCCGAAGGTGCTGGACGACCTGATCATATGTTCGTCCCCATTTAATACCGGCTCTCATTTGAACTTGGGAAAAATGCAAGCATGATCAAAGTGCCCCTCGTAAACGTCACACCAGTTGTTCAGAGAGAGTTTCAGGTCCGGTCCGAACGGCATTTATTTGTATCGGATTATATACGAACAGATCAGTTATGCTACGAGACAGCTTCACTCACCTTCGGTACTTATTACATTTACCAATCTGTCAACGAAATCCTTGCCTACGGTGTACCCATCGAATTCGATATAGGCCTCTCGATCGAATGAAAGCGTCGTTGGACTTTGGGTCACCTCTTGGCCCACCTCATTCATAATGCCTGCAACACCGATCGGTCTATAGAACAAATAGTGCCGAGTGTCATAAAACGATTTCGATGGAAAGTGCACCACCACTTTCCCCTCTCTATTATCAGGGCCTTTCACTAGATCCAGTCGCCATAAATTACCTGCAACGAGATTTACGAGACTGCTTAAGAGACTAGAGTTACGCAGCCCTTTAATTGTAGTTCCTTTAATGAAACCAATAAACCTTTACCTTTGCCCTATGAGAAATTGATCCAGGGTTGACAATTACGAAGAAAGCCTTCCCTGTAATTTTTTGTTTCATTTTCCGGAAATTTAGGCTTAAGTTGTCATGGGGTGGCGTAACTTTCCGAATACCCTGAATAACTAGATAATGGACCAAAAATGACTGCAAACTGCTTTTCAGTGTTCGCATAGAGCACGGTTAGCACATGTTAGTTGATATTCTAACATGCATAAATAAACTCGAGAACTCACGTTGTCTCATTGAGTTCACCAAGTCCCTGCTATTCGGAATTGCTGCGGCAGATTGCATTGCGCACTGGGGCAGGTCTGGTGTCCCCGCTTCGCAGAGTTGCATTGGGGTTTCATGAAGTCCACCTTCTTAAAAAGTAAACAAAATGTAAATTGTTGCTCAAATCGAGCGATTCAACGACAAATAAATGTTGGTTGAACAATGATGCCGTTTTTTTTGCGTCGGGAAGCTATTTTTGGACGTTACGTCAAAAATATTCCATTGCGCAACAGCCATCACACCGACACATCGACACCACGATAAGGCTAGAAACGCACGAGATAAGGGGCAACGTAGACGCAGTGACTGGGTCTGTCCCCAAAACACACCCGCACAAGAAACGTCGCCCCCTGTTCTTAATAATTGAGAATTTCTACTAAGTTGAATATCAAAATTTGTTTTCTAGACAGGCGGCCACCACCGTGTAATTCGCGAAACGGCCACCGCCCGCGCCAGCACTGATCGTAGATCCGAAATCCCGGAGATTACATCCGAAGAGATTCAAAGCGTCATCAAAAGGCTTCGGCCGAAGAAAGCCCCGAGCCCGGACGCGCGGTGCCTCCGGAAGCAGTCCTGGTCACCTCTGTGGCACACCTCTGTGGCTGATGAGCTCGCACTCGTTCCAAGGGTAGGTGATGGGGAAAGCATTAGAATACCAGCGAACGGCCGCAAGCAACTCGGGAACATAAGGAGATGTCCTTGCGGCGAGGTGGGCACGAGATAACAAATTTGCCGATTTGTCAACGAAATCCTTGCTTACTGTGACCCATTGAATATGATATAGGCCTCTGAATCGAGCGTCGTTGGACTTTGGGTCACCTCTTTGCCTCCTTTGTCTCGAACCGTAAAATGCCTTAGCATGATCATGGATACTGGCCTACTGAATACTCCACACGTCGAACGCGCGGCGGAAACGGCCACTAATGCCGCTGACTTCTGTCGCCTCCTCCCCCCGAAGACGGAAGGTGTGGGATCGCACCGATGCTTTCTCGCGGCGGAGTTAGAGAGCATCATGCTGAAAGCGACCCTTCTCTGAAAGTGTACAGGGGACATCGAGGCGAGGCGGGACGGAAATTGGAGCGGCCGATAGAAGAAGCTCCACTTATGGAATTAAGAATAGTCAGAGATCGGAAAAGGCGCCGCAGGGCACTAGACGAAGACCTTCTCCCGACCAGAGGCTCTGGTATTGGAACCAATAGCCTGAGTTTTACAGACTTCGCCGCAGAACGACAGGCATTGGCTCAATGCCTAGGTCACGGAGCCAGGTAACTCATAGACACACATAGAAGCGGCCCCAGTAAGAGACCGTCCATCGTTCGAACAAATCATAGACGATCAAAGCCAAGGGCCTCGCCGTACGTCTGGGTTTCCCTAGCGATCCAGGAGGATCTCTATGTTAAATGAAACCTAAAGTCGATTTTGAGATCTGAATCAATTCAAAAAGGTCGGTATAATAACTGAAATTTACATGAACAATACATTTTAGGCTGCCCGCTTCGGAAGCAGCGGTGCGCCCGCATGTTAAACTACACGTGCAATATTACAGCAGACGTACCTTGATCATATTCACGCTCTTCAAACGGGCCATCAAGTGATGAGGCAGCTGCAATCGCATTTCGCACAGTTTGAAAATATACTTTGTTCCCATCGAATGAGTTAATAAATCAACATAGTTTCTATTCAATGTATGGCTGAATGGATAGTGTTTGTTTGATATTGCCCTTTTTTTTTAATATATTCTAGCTTTCAGTTGGCCAACGAACCAAATGAAGTGCAATGTAGAATCAGCACAAAAAGCGAGCCGCGTAATAGGTTAGTTCCCGGCAGAACCCCGACGCGCATATCTCCAACAGCACACCCCCTGGGCTCAGAAGGTACAGCTATCGGAAATGGCGTTCACTGTTAGTGCATTATCTCTGATCTGCCGAATGGGCAGACTCTTATAGACTTCGGGTGGCCGACTTCGCGTTAGCGGATTGAATACCGAAATATATCGGTCAAACATTGGCCGTAAGCTTGTGACGCTGGCTGGTCACCCCTGTATGTCTAGATCGCCGAAGAGTCGGTCAAATTTTACCGTTCTTCTTAGAGAATCCGAGTTTGGTGCCAATCGAGATGACAAGAGTAGAGCTGAGAGCTTGACTAGCGTAAGAGACATAGTCAGACGAACGCAAAAACGAAGCATTTAGTACCGATTGGCCTCTTTGAAGTCACTTGGATGGATTCTTTATAGTTATGTGTCACCTTTGCTTATTCTCTGCCTTACTCGTACCTGACAGGAATCTTCAGATAAAGAAAGATGATAAAGAACCCCAAAGATTCTCCGCGTCTGACGCGATTTGAACCGGCAGATCCTCATAGTAATACACAAAGTTTAAGAGCTGAGGCCTGTCAGATAGGGGAACAGCTGAGGGTCAGCTCGAAAAACAGTCTTATTGTTATGTGTACTGAGGTGTTTTGCAGAACAGGATGTTCATCATCTCTATATGCTTTCTGTATACCGTGCTATGAAGACTAAAACATTGTAGGATGGTTCCTGTTATGTATCGTAAATGATATGCTCACGGCGGGGGTCGCGGCGAAGCAGCATGCGGTGATAGTGCAATATGCGAACGTCATACTTATGGAAAGAATTTCGGAAGCTATTCTCCCGACGTAGTGCCTATTAAACGGGTGTATTTTATGTGTTATCGACTAAGAAGAGAATACCGTCAAAGACTTGGTCTCCAGCCAACTCCTCAGAATTCAAACCTGCGCCCTTCTGGCATCTCAGGTAGAGGCTGTAGCCGTCAAAGAATAATGTGAGCAAAATAGGTGAATCCCGTTTCATTCTTTAGGGCAAATACGATGGTTGTAGATCGAGCCTAGGGGCGATGATTTGATCTTTTTTCCAATGAACAATCCGTTGTGTAGTTTTGATAAGGAAAATTCGCACTAGTAACCTCCACGGACCTCGGGAGATGATCACCCCACTAGAGAAACAAAAGCAAACTTCACATCCTTCACATTCCGAAGTAATGCTTTCTGTGTTCCGGGGATTACTGGGGGATTGACATCGCTGCTTTTAGTGGACCCAGCAATGGGCCACACTCTCGGGCAAAAACCATTTGAGTGAAGCTCGGGAAATATGCGTATGCATTTTACAGTGTTCCAAAACGGAAAAAAAGGCTTCACATCCTTTACACAAAATGGTCTTATGCTTCATTACTGTACGGAAACGTAACGGCTGACGCTAAAATCGAATTTCGTTCAAAGACGTAACCGCAAAGACGGGTGTATCGCCACTGATAGTTACACCGACCCGTTGACATGGATCGTGCGGAGACTGCACAATTCGTATCTTCCCCCCGAGTATCGACCACTGATCGAAGTAATGCCAAGCGTGCCGAGTCTAGGCACGACAGGCACGACTCTCAGCAGAGGATGGTGCTTTTAGCAGGGGGAGGCGTTTTGTCATCCACGTCAACCCCCCTGCACTCTATCGGCTCACTTTGACGGAGATTGGAAGGTGTCTCTGGTGGTGTCCGTGCGTTTGAAGAATATTTCTTTCTCCTTTCAAGGAAATGGTAACCACTATTTTCTCTCGTGGTGTAATTGACAGACAGTTCGAAAGTGCGTAGTAAGTTTGTCACCGACACGTCCGTCGTAGATCTGATACGAAAGGTTCTGAGCGACAGCACGAAATACATGTAGCGCTTCCGTGCATTTATACAGTTCACTGTAAATAGACCTTGACTAAGACACTAGAAACTATTCCAATTGCTGTCCGTGGTGCCATGTCGAAGTGGTGGGAGTGAATTCCTCTCCTCAATCGTCCCATTTTTTTGCGTTGATCTATATCTTCATAACCGAAGGAGAACACTGCGATCATAGTCAAGGTCTACTTACAGTGAACTTCAAGTTCACTGTAAGTAGACCTTGACTAAGACAAATTGCATATGGGCACCTCACATACGATGGTGAGTGGTATAGACGACCACTGCAGGTGAAAACTAATAAGGTAAAATATGATCCCAGTGTTCTCCTTGTTTTTGTTAATATAGGATCGTTGTTCAACAGGATCTCCCTCCTGCAAGATGTGCTGGAATAACCCTCAAGTACAGTGTGGTGGGATAATGTTTCAGCGAGTGAATTCTCTCGATGAGAGTATTCTAATAAATTCACCAGAGAGGGCGGTCCAAGAAAAGTTGAGTCGAAGGCAGTCAAATCGACGTTATCAATACACCTTTATTAAACTTGAGATGCAACCTTTATTTCACTTTGCGGGTTGTGTGTTGTGCCCTGGACATATTAAAACCGTTGGCCTGACACCCCTGTCCCCAACAACTGTATATATTTGTATATATATAATGTTGTATAACTAAATGTAATAAATAATTTTGTTCTAAGATGTGCGGTTATTATGGATAGGTGGGTAGGCGTTGTTAAGGTTATGCTGTAGTATTAGACAAGGTTAGTCGTCAAAGCTGTATTCTTGTAATATTTAGGAACTATACAGTTGCCTGCTATATGTTCCTTACTATCCCCAAGCAAGGCCGTAGTAGTAAGAAGTACACTGTCGTTTTTTTCCTTGCTCGATTCTTGCAGATCGCTCCCTGCACTTGTTCGCAAACAGTCACACCGTGCGAGACCAAATGAACCACTAAACAACTCCGATCTGGCGAATCTCTCGTTCAATTCACATGCAGTCAGGCCTGTACGCCTAGTTGAACACCCACTGACTGAAGAGTGGGTGTCTCATCTGTCGTGCTCGGCATCTCACAACACCCACTCCCCACTGAGTGGGTGTTCATGTAGGGGTACAGGCCTGACTCACTACAGACCTGAACTCACTACGGACATGAAAGCATACCACCAAGGAATTGAAGCGTACAGTGGCCCTTAGTATTGTTTCGGCATTTATTTGGGTAAACAACGATGCGCGGAGCAGTTCTCTTTTGTGTATTAATTTAATTTAATTTAATTCCGTCGAATCTTGCTTCGAACGCGTACGCGCGCAAGCTTCATGGGATCCATTTTACGCAAGCATCAGGAAGGAGCAGGACGAGGGTCTGTTGTCTGTCTACGCTAATAAAGCGAAGCTAAATTAGTTAGTCGGCCCAGGATAGATGTGAGAGTGCAATGTCGCTCGTTGGTTGGTCCTTGACACTTTGTAGTTCAATGAATTCATCGCTAAGCGGAGGCCGTTAGATCGACTTCACCCCAAAATTCAAATTTCGTTCTCGAACCCCGCGAGCCATCTCTAGATCCTGGGGTACAATCAACCGTACCCGTTACTACAATAGATCCTTTATATATGAAGCCGCCAATTATAAAGTATTGGGGCTCCATTCTATTGCCAAAGTCGATATGAATCCTGCCCGAGCGGCCGTAATCAGTAGTGTATGCTATATGTGCACGACTTGCCCAGTCGAGACCTTCTGGACATACTCTTCCTACGGGGACCATGACTTTTGCTTCTTCAGGTTCTTCCATCAGATTCAGGTGTAATTTGGTCAAATTTTGTGATCCGGACTCTGGAACAAGAGAGTGGATGCGAAGGGGCATTCAGTAAAGGCCAAAACGAATTAGAATTTCGGTGGATGAGGAATTAAGCGGGATTCCGTTTGTTCCTCGTAATTTGTCAATACTGAAGTACCTGGGTAGTGCCCTAAAAGATGGCAGCGCCAATCGCACGAACTGTTCCTCTTACACAAGTTTCTTTCAACTGAAATCGCAAATGCGCACATCATCCGAGATGTGCGCATCCACAGGGCTAGCTATCTAAACCAGGCGGCCTGATAAGTGTTGGGAGCAGGACAATTTCTACGTCCGGTCTTACGTGGACCTATTGACCCCTATTCGGCGGAACCGCTTCGTTTGCAACTTAGGTAGCGATGCGAGAGTTTCGGTAAGTGGTGGGAGAGAAGCAACCACAACAACACCGTAAAAGCTGCAAATCTATATATGACAACGAACAAATAAGATCGCAAAACTGGGGGTAAAAAAAATCTGAGATCTTACTGAGAGACTGTTTGCACGCTGAATCGCACGGAACAGACTTTGTTCTATCGCTGATAGATAATGTAGTTAAGTAGTTTGTCTTTCCAGCCCTAGTACGGACCATAGCCCGGACCTGAAGATGAAATTCGTCCTCATGAGCATCCTCGGTTAGCATCTGTAAGAAGAAAACAGCATTAGCTTTAGCCCCAAGTGGCATAAGAGAATTCTTAGCCGATTAGTAGTAGCTAAGCATAGCCGCAGTTTTATTTCTTAATAAATCCATGGATTTCAGGACACATTTCATTTATCCTGTTCTACAATGTCATTCAAATATTGTGGATTTCGCTTTGCGCTTCAACGGATAAACAAGATTTGCGCTATTGCGCCATCACAGGATCGTAGTGTCTGTAGCCGAAATTAGTAACAAATCTTGTTGACCTTGCACGTTGGGTACTAGGATTACTGCTGTCCAAAACTGTCTATCTAATGATTCTACGATTTGGATCAGCTCGCGATAATAAACCGAGCAGAAGACATTAAAAATAAATATATCCGAATGACGCACCACAGGATCACCAGTGTAGAGAATTTCGGTTGTGTTGCAGTCTTCTAAGGGGTGGTCACACGTTTGCACGTCGTAATATGTCGGCTCAATATTCTGGACCTTGTGACTAAATATGGTAATGTTATACTGCCCATTCTCTGCTCGATCTGCGTGTACGACAAAGGCACCCTCCGGCCAAGCGCTCCTCGGTTGGTTAACTTGAATTTTCCCCCAAAAATCGTAATACTCAACAGCTTCCTCCCTGCCAGGGTCTGTGAAGGATTTAGGCACTTCAGGAAGGAGACATTTCGCTTTTCCGGTAACCAGAACTACGCTATAGTATTTGAATCCGGGAATGGTGAAGTGGTTCGTCCGGCTCATTGTCGAGTCAAGAAAAATGTTTCCTGATCGATGATCAGTAGTGTAAGCCATTTCGGCTTCCTCGAGATAGGAATCCTGGTTCCACACTGGGCATAGTCTATCAAAAGTGATTTTGACGCTCGCCGATACAGGACGGAACTTAGTTAGTGTTAGTTTGATCTTGCGCCAGGTAGAAAACCGGGTCTCTGCAACGATGGAAAAAACCACAGAGCTTTTTGAACCCTTTATGAGCCTTCACTTAATAATTAACATCTCTTTTTTTGTATAATACAAAAAAGTAATTCTGTATGAACGGTACCAGCTCCAGCAGAGACTGATGAATGAATAATCAATCCTC
Source organism: Stratiolaelaps scimitus (assembly GCA_019614645.1). Taxonomy (NCBI): domain Eukaryota; kingdom Metazoa; phylum Arthropoda; class Arachnida; order Mesostigmata; family Laelapidae; genus Stratiolaelaps; species Stratiolaelaps scimitus. Next base: position 5,591,507 of record JABWDB010000012.1, read on the forward strand.
ACCCAAGACCTGTTTGCACATTGCGTCGCACGGAACGGGTCGTAAATTGTCGTTTACTTGCAGCGTTCTACCATCGACCGTCCCATCGACGCCATGGAAGTTCATGACCGCCACGTAAGTGTAGTTCATGTTGGGTAACACTTCGTACGTCGCCCTCTGTAATCAGTAAAAAAAAAACGGGGCAGTCTGTCCCCTTACTCCATACATGATGCCAGATGTCAGAAATAGCTGAAGGTTGTATACATCCCTCCAGGCTCCTCACTCGATTGGGACCACATCAGTAGGTCGATGGAGGGCTACTCGAGTCACCGGAGAGAGGTACTCAGTTGAGTCACGTAACTCGAGTAACTTGAGTCGCCTCTCCATTGGGACCAGTTGGCAATGTGCCATATAGGCTATCGAAAGCCTGTCGATGTTCTCAGGCTGACTCCCAACATTTAACGTTCACGGTACGTCGCATTGCTTCGCAAGATGGATCTTCCTACCTGCAAATGTGTCCTCAGATTGCAAGATGCGTACAAATGCAGCACGGCACAGGGTTCGGCTGGCTATTGAAAACCTGCTCGAACGTTCGCTGACACATCAGCATACTTACTGATGTGTCGAACGAAATCAAATAATGGAGAAATAACAACCAAAAACGCACCATAACCGAGTCCGAATGAGCAACCTTGGTTGAATTGCACGACGTATACTCTCCTGGTCTACGCCCGCAGACATCGGCACTGTACAGAACAATGCCTTTATCACTTGGATAGTGGAACAGGATGTCGCCACGAACTCCTTGATCCTGGTGATCGACCAGCACGAAGCTACATGCTTCGGGCCAATCGGGCTCCTCAGCGAGTTGTTCTAGAATTAACCCAACCGACCCGGAGCACCGACACGCACAGTTAGAATTCATCCAGAACGTCAATATATTGACCTGGAGGATTACGGGCAGCTGATGGCAGAGTACTGGCAGAAATCGTCGCCTAGGTGGGACCATCAACCATTGTTTGTAATTCCAAGTAATTCAATTCACCTTCTGCCAATTCACAACGGTTCTGCTTGCTATTCTGAGAACGTAAAAGGTTGTAAGAAAAGTGACACAGGCTGTTGGGCGACGCAAATAGTAGTATCGTCTGCTGTAGTTATATGCAACAATCCATGCTCGCAAGCTCATGAGCTCACAGTTCACCCATGGGGTTCGTAATCTCTAGGCATTTTGACTATGGTCGTAAAGATCTGGAATATATAATCTTTTCAACATTCTTCGGATTTTTTTAACTGAGAGAAATTACCCTCGTCGCTGAATGTCATCAGTGGTTTCTGGTATGGAATAAGTCCAAAGTCCTTCGTCGTGTAGCTTGGCTCATATTGAACACAACCTCGGCCGTCGCCATGCATTGGATTGTCAGCGAAATATGCTGAAATATAAGGAGGGAACTATACTTAGAACCTGCATAAATATGGGACGTACATATCGTCGTAGTGGGATTTATACACGTCGAATATAAACTGCATGGGTGCATCTTCCAGCACATGCAATGCGGCGCCACACTCGGGAGCAGTTGTTGAGTCGCATACAACGGCAGGAACTGGTGTAATTCTATCCTATCAACGGTTACATCGAACAGGAAGCACCCAACGTTGTCATCTAATTTTCTGCTGCTGTATGACTTGCCTGTTAGCCCAGTTACGACATCCTGGCGGAAGAAGCGCTTTTTGTCCCAGTAATTCACGAAGGCTTTAACTGTGTAGACCCACCCACGAGTGAGTCCGCTTACAGTTACTTCCCCAATACCCGAGAAATGTTTCTGGAAATGTCGATTGACTATTGGGTGCGTCGATGTGATTACGCCTTCAAGGAAGGCAGTTTCGCAGGCTATTTCCATATTTATCGTGATGTTGACCGAGTTCATATACGGCTTGACAATGATCCTCACCGGCTCGGCACCTAGATCTGAAATATACGAAGTATAGACATTCGTTTTAAGTATTTGAATACGTATAGAAATTTGGCACAAACCTGACCTCGCATAAATAAATTCGTACCCGTATTTATCCCGTTGAATTTTGCATAGTTGTTCATCTCACCTGGGCAATCCATGAAGCATTCCTTTGTGGTGAAGTTCTTCGTTATATATTTAGGATCAGATGAATGTGGCATCTCCGCATGGAGCGTATACTGCATGCCCGGAATTAGATTCTCAATACTGAACTCCTGAGTATCAAATGGACAGTACATATTTAAGTGTTATAGTTTCAAGTATGTTCTCGTAGACTAACGGTTCATCGCCATATACCCTTGCTGATGTGACAAGAAAATTTCAAATAACCGAAACAATCAACAGGACGCATCACGCCAGCTGTCGCCAGTCGCCAGGTTTTATAAAAAAAAACGGCTAAAACTGCACGACGTATACTCTCTTGCGCGTTGTGTGTAACTACAGCCAAATCGGCAATAATTTCGCACCGCCGGAAGTTGGCAAACCAACTGCATGGTAAATCATAGCAACGAAGGTAGTTGAGGGAAATTTTGCCATTAGAACCGATGAGCCATAGCCAGCGCAACATAGTAACGGCTTCCGTACCCATTTTCCAGGAATGGCGTCCATCTGGATCTTTTCTGAGCCACCGTGAGTAAGCCAATACGTAATCTTTAGGGGGCGCTCCCATAGTACAGCTCGGTGGACACTGACCGAGAATCGGGAAGGTATCAGTTTCACGAGGTCATCTACGAGAGATAGAAATGAACGAGATAAGTAGAACGAGTCGAAGGGTATGCAGTTATTCATCCACCTTTACCAGGCAGAAATTTACTGATACAAACTGAGCGACTAGCTAGCTCCACGTGGCTGAATATCGTGGATCGATTACGCATGACGAGTGATGGGATGAACATAATATATGATCGTACTCCTTGAATGATCAATGTTTATCGAATCATTCTAGAATGACCGAAGCATTCATTTGACGACATTTAGAAATTCTTAGCTTTTCGTATCTTTTGAGGGTCAGACGAGTATACCGACAGATTTTTCAGCGGTTTCACAATCTGCCCTTTGACGTGATCCACTCTACCCGGCTTGATTATATCGTGACTATGAAGCGGCCGATTATGGCTACTACACGGGTTGTACCACGTTATATCGTATCGATTAGTGCTGCTGCTGCTGCTAATCTACCATACGAAGAAATTGTTGCTCGGCCCCTGAGAAATGTTGATAATCTACTGAAAATTGATAATCTATTGCGTATAAGGGCGGAAGACAAATCGAATCAGCTCATAGCTGATCCCCATTACGCCCTGTTTATACGTAAAAGCACATGACACGTAGCTGATAGCAGAACATATTAATCTGTGAACGTCGAACAGGAGGCACCCAACGTTCGTCATCTAATTATCTGGTGTGGTCGACCAACGGACGATCGCACGATCCCACCAGAAAATTAGGGTGAAATATCAACACGAGAATAGGGGGTCAACATTACCATCGTTGGTATCATTGTGCTTGAACTTCGCTTTGAATTTTGTGAGGAATGGAAGACCTTCCTCGGTATTGTTGTCCATAGGCACTGCTTGAACCAAATACTCATTCCCAGGGACCAACCCGTCAATGAAAAAAGTCTGAAACCGCAAGTAGGTCACACATGCAAGACGTTTTAGTGAGCATCCGAACATCGAGCCTACATAGCTACCTGGGTGGAACAGACTGGGCAGAGGTCGGCGTAGCAGAACAAGCAGTTCCATTGATTGCGTTTGCCTGAAAAGCCCCTGTAGACAAAATATATAACGCAGTCTTTCTAAGAGAAAATGCAGGTCTTCAGAAGAAAAAACACCGTTCGCGAGGGAAAAGCTCCACGAGGATAACGAGCTCGTGGAGGCGGCCAAGTGACAATCTTTTTTCGATGCCGGTTCTTTATCGTCGTCATGGAGCAGAACTTACATTGGAATATTGAACTGTTGCTCACCATAAATGAATGGTAGACTTTTTGTATCAACAAAAATGCCCCAGACAACAATCAACAATCTTCTTTTCAAACAATCTTTCAGAAGATTGTTTGACAAGAAAATCGCTCAGCTTGTCTAAACGCAGCAGAAACACGCGAGAAAAGTGCCCTTGAAACATAGAACACAATGTTAAAATCGTTTCCGAAAAACGCCGAAAAATAGACCACACCTTACATAGACCTCTATGTATCTATACCAAAAATAACCACCTCTATGTAAGGGGTGGTCATTTTTGGTATAAAATGCCCCCGCATTTTGAACCCCACGCAGACAAATGCACTGGGGCTTTTTGCGACATCTACAAGTCGAATCGTGGTGGTTGCCGCAGCGTGCGAGGCACGCTCGAATGAAGTGTCCGCACACGAATCTAATTAGTTCCGTCTAGCATCTTCAACGTACCTTCCATACGATGGAATAAACAAAGTCCCTAATTCATGATTGAGTTGGTAACGTCGAACCTATCTGGTACCCAAGCTAGTCTCCCTAGCTTTCCAGGCTCAAATCAGGCCCCATGATTTTTCCACTCGACATTTGTCCTAGTGATGCAATGCACATAAGCACCAGGAAGTCCCTGATGGGGGGAGAAAAGAGGGTCCCAGCAAGAGGTTTATACAGGAACTTAAGCTGGCCCGGCCTCTCGGTCTCTCTCTCTGCACTCTTTCCCAATACCCCCAGAAACTTTCTGGGTAGCATTCAACACTAACAATATCAATAACCATTAAACCACACCACCACGAGGTTTAACCATAGCGAAAAATAATGATACACGAGTTTAGACGAAACGATTCGTGCTATCGGTCAATCATCGTGCACCGCGTGATTATGCTACCATGCTCATATCTGCATACGGCACCAATGACGCAATACGTACCGTTACGTTGCCTTGGCGCACACCCGACTTGTATAGGGAAGGCACATAGCCGGTACCCAAGCACGAAACACCGACACTATCCACTCGACTGGCAGCGGTTGTCCATCGGTCATCGATGGAAACGTTTACTATTGCCGTGAAGTACGTCGCCTCCACTTCAACATGCGATATTAAGCCTAGACCTGTTGGACAGATGGAAATTGTTAGCGGACGCCGTAGCCCCGTTGCTTGGAGGTTCCCAAAGCAAAACTATTAACTACGTATTATAGTAAATCAGGTTCCATCCAGGAGCTCCTCAAGGACAACCGGCAGGATATTTAAACATTTCAATATGATGTGACCCTCGCATTATCAGATGACATCGAATTAACACGATACAAAAACGAGATCGTTAGTTGCGCCAGTCTGTCGGAAACGCATGCATTCACACGACACATGGCGCACATAGTTATGCTTAAAGCTAGAGATTCTCAGAACTAACAACAGAAAGAAATGGCTAGATGATGAGGATGAAGTGCAGACCTCCGAATCCAGTGTCAACTGATCCGAAGAATTCGCGCGATGTTCCCTTACAGCTCTCCGTCAACCTAATTCGAACTATGCCACGGCGGTGGACATCTTCGAGTAGCACTCGCGTGAACCCTCGACCATGCCCAAGATCGATTATCGTCTGTACGCCGTACTCGTCGAACATCATACCATGATAGCCATCCATGATGTGAACAGTATAGCTAGGCTCGCTGCACTTTGCACAGGGTAGATACAATTTGATATTGACTAATCGCCTCCTCGGACTGACGATGCCCAAAACGAGAGCTGGGTGTTGTTGAGAGGTGGGGTGACCGGAAAAAAAAGTAGAACGACAGCCGTGAGAAGGTGTTCGGACACTGCGATTGTTGCTGCTATGCCGCTGAAGATGCTAATGTCAGTGTAAATTTACAAGTAGTTGGGAGACCTCCCTTCTCTTCTACCTATTACTTACATGGGTAAAGCGACGCATCCTTCAAGCGTTGATCCGCAACTAGATCACAGAACATTGGAGAAGTCGGGAGATTTGTTACATACTGTGTTCAAGTATAGAATAGAATAAATATATACACGATAGAAAAATCCACACGTAAGGAAGGGATCATTGTAACCGAAGCATTGGCGTGCGCAATTGTATAATATAATCCACTTTTACGACGGTCATTACCTATGATAACAACCACAGCAATTATGAACCACTGCTGGTACTGCCATATGAAAAGTGAAAAGAATGTTCATTAATATATATATATATAAATACTCGGTATACGAGTATTATTAACCTTTAAATATTAATTGATTTCGAACAAATAAATAAGCTAAGCTATAATAAGGGTTTTTTTTTTGTTTTGTAAGCTAAAATGTACAAGCAACACTTGGGTGGGTTTGACCCCATGTATAAGCGTGTGTTTTCCCCGATGTCTACATTTGTGGCTTTACGTATAAGCCACATGGGAAATATCAAAGAATAAGGGGTTACCTGATTTAAAGAACTTTTCTTTCGGCTGTCCTTGGACGATAAACGCTCCGAATTTAATATGCGGTATAACTGTGACTATATTCCAAAGGAAACGAGATGAGTTCCTCGCCGAGAACGACAAGCGGGACATTTTATAATAGTGTACAGGGGTTGACGCAGCATTGTCCCAGGACCTTTGCAATAGCCAAGTAAGCTGTAATATGATAATGCATCAATGATTATTAAGGTGGAGACATCTAATGCGACTAAAATGCGACAGAGACTAGGCCAAATCGAACTGTTCGGAAGTTTACCACTTACCACGTCGTCCATTTCCAAACTAGACTCCATAATGGTTCTGTTCGCCAAGAGGTCCCCACCTATTTGGCGGACGGAGACCTCGAAACCTGCTTTGATATTGGGGTTGATGTGGGCCACAGAAATGCTGACAGTGCAGTCGTTAGGACCTGGGAATACGTGTATGCCCATCCTTGGATGTGGCTCTTGAAAGAGGAGAAACGGACACTGATAAGACACAGTGGCCAAGTATTGTAGTGACCAAAATGAGGGGTTCGGTGATTTCTTGGGATTTCTGCTGCTAAACAGTCGTCACGATGTTGCAGCAACAAAGAAACAAGCACACCATAGACACCCATCTATTAAGCCACAAAGCCCTAGCTCTAAAACCCCTTGTCTATACGTAATTAGTAAAATAGATTTAGCAAACACCCAAATATGGTGTGTAATAGGAATTAATCCTTGATTGGGCACTCCTTGGGACTTAGTCGTACCTGCTCCTCCCGTAAAGAAGTCCTGCTGTACGAAAAGCTTCGCAAACAAAGGTTCGCGATTTGGCCTGGTGCTCCCGTCGATACCAATTGTTTCATTCCAATAGAACACATTGACCGTATACAGGGTCCAATAGTCGAGGTGTGCGAGCTGCGCACTCCGTCCATCATCAGTTCTACGGTGTGATATATACTTTTCGATCTTCGTCCCGGACGCCGGATCCCTTATCATGAGGTAGCCTTCATACGAATAGGTATCTGAGTGTATTATAACGGTGACGGTGTCAGCCTCGGGCTGCGATAGCACAGTGAACTTGAACACAGGTGTCTTGTAATCGTAATATCCTGCAAACGAAACATCAGATCAGTGACTCTGGTGGGCGACAATACATGGGCAGTGCCTACTAGCCTAATTGAATCATTTTCCAATTAAGATCATTTTCCAATTAATAGTAAAGGTAAAGGTAAAGGTAAAGGCTTAATGGTTTATTGAAGGAGCTGCAATTTTACAATGCTTAAGCTCTCTTTTATGTCACACGGTATGTATATGTATATGTATATACTTTTCTATATTCTTTCGGCCATATGAAGATAGCTAGCAGCCCCCACATGACAGCGGGCTGCATGGGCACACAGTAAAACAGGCGTAGTTGAAATCGTTAAACCTTGTGGTGTGGTGAACTTGGCGATTATCGATTCACGTAGATGATCACCGATTGATCTCACGTAGAGGTTGTAGTCCATACCGGGAAGGAACAAATACGGATCGAGGTCGAATTCCTGCAATTAGCAATGGATAATGTTCTGTTGGTGCTTGACATCTTTCTGAAGAGAGATGAAGTGCCGTGTCTGACATCAGACATTCACTTTCATTTTTGGTGAATTGATTTCAACGAAAATCTGCGGTTATTTATGAAGGAGCTCTTATATATGAGGTATATATATATATATACATTTGTTTTTTGCGTGTAAATTTTTTTTAAAAATTTGTTTGCTGGAAAAAACAAAAAACAGCGGAAACAGTTTTTCCCCCAGCCTAAGTAAAGATTATGATCTTAACCAAATTCGACTAAAGTTGGTGGGTGGTTTTATTATGGCTTTTGACCAGGACTTCGCGGGATCAGGCTATCTTCCCTTCTGATATTTGGCCAAAACGACAGACGTCTAGTGGACTAATATCAGGAGGGCTAACTAACATGCCCTTCTCGGCCATAAAGTGATATCTGACAAATGCAAAATTGACTAAATGATGATCATACTATACGAATACATAGTTGGTTTGCAAGCACAGCTATACCAGTTCAGAAGCAATCGGGGGCGTTATCTGGTGGCAGTGTTCTCCACCTCCTGAGCAATATGACACAATGAGTCTGCTCCTTTCCAGCGCCTTGCTACCTTCTCGAATGAAGACGCGGGCCGAAAAGGGGGGGCTATCGCTGGGCAGCGAACCGGACGGTTTCACAAACAGTTCTGGGACGGGCAAGAAAGCATCGAAAAAAATACAGTATACGAATATGCGTAAGTCAAGAAACAACCATACGCAAGGGTGGAATTAGGCATATGCATTATATATATATATAATATTATTTATATAAGTTAGTTATGTATAAACTTTATATATTAAATATAAGATTATAACTAGGGCAACTTAGCTAGTAAAGGTTACCCTAGCTGTAAGACATCTTCATTCTGTGTTGAGACGACATACCCTGCTCCGGCTTTTTCTCTACCCGAGGTATAGTGAAGTAAGATGGCTCTCCTGCAGAAGTGTGTGACTCCTTGCCAACCCCGAGTGAATACGTACACACGGGACTCACCACGATCGTGTATTCTTCGTCGACCTCGTTTACACTAATCATCTGCAATTAGCCAAAATCTATTACATTAAAACAAGACGTCGCGGGTTCAAATCATGTAGTGGGTGACTTAGTAACTTGGACCTTTATAGACACCCAAGGCTGTGGCCAAAGAATGTGTCTGTTATAGTGACCTACCCTCATGCGCACCCATTAGACTCAAAACGTCACGGGCTCAAATCCTATGATGGCCTTACACAATACTGTGGCTGTCTAGAACGTAACTCTCTGCCCCTATACATCTGATTTCGGTAAACATCCACGTTACTATCATTCGATTGAGTACTATGCTCTCATTACTACTATTCATTATATGTACATACGGGGTCTAATACCGCACTGGTATTTTACGCCAGGTACCATCAGCGTTGTTTGCACTGGATGAATACCCGAATGATTTTCACGACCTGACGGCAGCAACAGCAGCAGCAGCAGCATACCTACTTTTCTCCAGTTTAACAGCGTACGAAATCGTCGGGTTATTTGAGTTTTAGGGCAAAATGACACTTTTGCCTTAAAACCCAAATGGGTTCCAATCACACTAGTTGGTGTGCTTACAACTCGAGCTATTGGGTAAAGAGATTCATATTAGAATGAAACATGCTGCACCTCAAGATTCAGTCGTCTTTTTGATTGCGCTCCATAGCCACCATATAGGAGACTGTAGGCGGTGGCACAAGTCGAGCTTATTATACGTCATCATCATTCTCGAATTAATTACCGTTTTAACGCCACTATATTGTCGTCTCTCTGCTGGCCTAACGAGCTTTCCATCGGGGGATTTCACTGCCACATTGAAATACTCCAGGGTATTACTTTCTTCCGTGAAAATGTCGAGCTCGATTTGACGTCCAACAAAACGCCCTGTAATGTTGCTGATCCGGTTTGGTCCTGTGCGAAACAATGCATTTAGAATTAGCTTAGAAAGAGCTCCAGATTAAAAAAAAACCCTTGTGCAAATCCTTATGCAAGCGCAGGACAAAAATATGGCCGTCCTTAATAATGCAACAATAAGCAAACGTCTCGAAACTAATACTAACAAATCGGACGCAACGCGAGTTGCTAACCAAACGTAAATATGCCTACGCACCATCAATGTTCACTCACTGAGCTAAATATGATCACCGGGTAGTTGGCTAACACCAGCTATGCACAGCAGACTTCATTTCGAGAATTCATCAAAGTGATGTTGATCTGGTGCATACGCACAAACGGAATCGTTATCGTTCACAAAGAAGTCACAATCCAGAGGCACTTACTGCCTGGTCCTGTGTTAATCCAGCCGACGTACCGGTCAAAGCTACCAGGACAAACCATTTTCAGTTCGATCGCTATATCCATCCAGTGTGGGATGGCTCTTAACGTATACTCCGTCTGTTGTGCAGGAATCGAGACAACCTGTTTCACCTCCCAGCCGGGCCGGTCGTCTAACATAGAATCGCCTACAGGCGAGTTCCGATAACGAAAATGATACATAGGTTCAGAGCAGCCCCCAGGCGGCAGAATCACCTTGATATCAACGAACTCGCTTGCCATATTCGTTAAGGCCACCTCAAGGGGCGAGAACATCGCTGAAATGTTTGAAACAAGAGCTTCGTATTACCAAAAGTAGCTCTATGGTGTTGCTCTAACAACAAGGACATATGGTGGGAGAACATATATATTTCAGAGATAACACTCATTGTATTTCGCGCCCTATCACAGACTGCCCCCATTGAGTTACCGCAGCCGTACACATTTGAACGTCGTAGTGGCCATGATTTACACATATCTGATAGTCTCCTAAGGGTTCGCTAGCGTTGGCTTAGATCTTTATCGGTCAATGGGCAAGATACAAGAAAGGTCTCCCTATAGGACAATGGGCCCCTGATACCGGCCCCCGTCTGCAGTGGGATTTTCAATGCAGTGTGATCTGCGTAATAGAGCGACCATTAGACAAAGCTGTCCTCACGCAATCAAGATATCAGTATTAGAAAAACTTATATTGTTATTATAACTGGAGGGGGATGCCTCTTGAACAGGAACGCCAGCTAACGTATCAGTTCAGAGGACGAGATCAGATAAAAAAACAAATCCATTCGTCGATGCATTTAAATTTTTCCTTGTCGGATAGTAATTAATAGGGAAGGCCAGCCGTGATGATGAACGTGAACAACACCTACGTTCAAGATGTGGTTCAACCTCATTCATTATCAACGCTTAGAGGTTAGTTCCGTAGTGGACACAATGGACGGAAATAAATTGGGCTTCTCGACTACTGACCTGACCCCTTTCCTGCGATCGAGAAAGTGGTGAAAGCTTGCCCGGCGAGGTGCGTCCGACCCTCAGCGACATTAGCATCATGGGCAGCGAACACCTTCACCGTCACCACAGGTGACACAGTAAGATTGTACGTAATGCCAGGATCGATGTTCCTCAGTTGAACACTCTGCATCGTATTAAAGACGGTTAGACAATGTACGTATGTTATTGTCGTTATATATATATATATATATGTATATATATATATATATATATATATATATATATTATCGTATATCCATTCATTTTATTGTAGTACCGAAGGGACAGACAAGAATATAGGATAGGTGTATCCCAAAACCAACAGGAGTTCCACCCCCCCATATGGGTCAGGGCACAAGTCTCCCTAAATCATAGAATAACCTGTGAGAGTCGCGGAATATATTACCCGGGCATAATCTGTCGTTCTGCAACGTTTCCCGACCCCGACGAACTCAGGTATACACGGTGAAACTTGCGTGAGGCAACCCTTGGGATGACAGTACGTCAGGACCAGCTCCGAGGGGACACCATCGTTTGGGTTCATCGATACTGTTGCGTCGGCATCGTTGTCGATCTGGGTCCCGCTTACATTAACGCCTTTAATCATTTGTTCAACTGAAAAAGAAGAGAATATTGACGAGAAACTACAGTCTACGAGTGTATAACATTCAATTGGACTTGTAATATCGCGTTGGCGGTGTGCGTAGCTAAAGCGATACCCACTGTTGAACGCCTCGTTATTGTCATTCCTAACGGCGCCCTTGTTGGGCATGTTTCAGCGGTCCGGTTAGGTGTGTCAATGTGCTTCAAACGTTGTGCTTTTCACGGGTACCTCAGCGCTTGATGCTTACGGGACCTATGACCTGTGTCTAGATGAAGCCAGAGGAAACCCTGGATGGAAGGTTATTCTAACTCAGTGATAATCTGATCTGATTGATCAAGACCAAGACCGAATCAGTCGTATTCGATTAGAAGGCTGGTTCCCTCCGAAGTTTATCTCAGGAAAGCAAGTGTACACATTCTCGTCCCTCCACCAAAACCTCTTACAATTGCCAGCTCAAAACTGCTGCAAACATCACACTGAGTTCATTCCGAGTTTCAGCTTTCATGAACATGCTAGCGGACTTTCTTCATGTTTGTTACGATATGTTATAACTGTCCTGCAAACGATGCCAGCAACATCAACATCCATCCGGTATATATAGACGAACGGTTGCATGGATATGCTGCACAATACATCCGACGCAGGAAGAATATTATGTACACGCGTTTCGACCACTCACCTTGATTCACAACAGTTTTAGTTAGCTCGTAACTTGTTCCATTACATTCGTAGACATATTTGATCTCCGGATCGTGCTGAGCACTAACTGTGATCACTTGCTCTGTGATTTTATCCATAGGACTCAGACAGTGTGATGCTCCGTGCCAGGGCCTGATCTCCAGAGAGGAGTTAGTCGGGTTACTGCACTTCAGATTAAGAAGCTCCACTTTAAGGCGCGTCAAATTGTATCCATTGGGGGTCGGGTTCATGTAGCCTAGTACGGTTACGCGCAGTTCCTCCTGTTGTTTCGCTTCGCCTAGAAACGGAAGGAATATCGTTAGGGCCACTATTGAGTAATTGGCATAATCGTCATTGGCATACGTTCTACTGGTTGCAGAAGATAGTCACCTTTCGGCATCGCGAATGTCGTGTAGGCCGGCTCCCCGTCATACATGCCGTAGTGTTGAGGACAGAATGCGGGGACGACAGTAGCGTTGTACGTTACCGACCCTTGCAGTCCGGTCAGCTCGACTTCCTAACAAAATGACCCGAGGATTAGTGATCAGCGAACGAGTGCTACGTAGCATATGCTTGCTTCCGTTATTGCAACCCTGCACGCCACTACACGTCATGGGAAAGTTCATCGGGTAAACTTATCTTTTATGGAGTAGCCACGTCTCTTCACGAAGTTGGTCAGAGTGTGCATTAATAATCAATAGTAACTATTGCATACCATTGCCGCATCTGTATACCATGCCGAACGGGTAAAGCAGTAGCCGTTGTCCTGGCGACAATAGGTGAGAACGTATGCACAGGGTGGACGTAACACCGACGCAACACTCATGATTTTGGCTTTCGCTGGGCTCGCTGAGGCATTCACGTACGTTGTTGGCGGCTCCACGGAGAACGATTCGATGGCTTTTGTGACTGCAGATGCAAACGTCAGGTCAATTGACAGTGGTAGGTGAACAGAGCGGTATTTTGATGTGAACAAAAAAACACACCAAACACACCACCAGGTCAAGTGGTCCAGGTCGAGTGATAGATTTCATGACCCCTGCTATTGACCTGACGTTTGCATCTGCAGTTACAAAAGCTGTGCGAGTCAGTGAATAACAGGTAGATTTGAATTCGAACCGAGCAAGCAGTAGAAGAACGAGTTGTGTTACTGTATACAAAATCACGAACTTTTCAATGTGTCGCGCCGAAGCGGCGAGAGAGAGAGAGAGACGATATTAGAGATGCGAGAGGGGGATTACTTACGCCCGGTAAATACAGATTTCCTTAGCCTTTGAACCCCGTCCGGACATACGACGAGACAATCAAGGTCGTATTTATGTTCTATAGGCAGATTCAGAAACGCTTCCGTCTGATTATCCAGCAGCGAGTGATACTGTTGCTTTAAGAAGCCCTCTCTGCCGGAGACTCGATAGAGTAAATCAATCGAACGGCAATCCTGAGGGAGTGCCACTTTTAGGGTCACTTGTTTCTCGACATCGGAGGGGCCTAACACGGTGACACTCATGTCCCTTGTGCTCTCTGCAAAATGCGGATTCATGTCAGATCAAACCATGTACATGAGGAACACCAGTGCACTGTGCAAACGAGCTAACACCAGCGCCAGGCCCTATGTGCCTCAAGCTATATCTATTATCCCCTATTCAGCACATGCTAAATAGCGTCGAGCAAGGACAATTGTCAAAGGGAACCAACATTGCACCGGCATACAATGACGATCATATAATAGATAAGTAGAGTTCAATTAATCCACTATTCGTATGAGCACACTGCGCGTTAGTATTTACTGACTTGCCGCCGAAGTCAGCATGAACAATCAACCTGTCTAGATTTCATATTTTTCTATTTTAATCCAACTTACGCAGGAGATACTTGAGATCGCGGGTATGCTTCCAAAAGCCATGCGAGGCTTCACATTGAGCCGAGTCGGAGGAGTCCTTCCAGCAGTCTACAATAAAATAAAGGACATGTGATCGAGGTTATTCATGCTGTAGTTCCAGGCATCTTACAGATAAGAGACGTCACCAGAGCAGAAACAACCCTCGTGTCAGGTTCGCCGCGATTTTCCCAGGATACAATCTGCAAAGTTTGCTTTACGAGGTGCATCTTAGATAAAGATAAAACCGGCTGCAAAAACGGGTCCACCTGATGCCCTAATCTATTCATGCACATTTGCGACGTAGGCGTGCATATAATTTCTGTACCTAAAAAGAAGAGATTCGAACCTACCCGAGCGCCACCGCGGCAAACAAGAGCCGAGTTAAGTTCGGAGGCTGAGCTCATGGAAGGAGGGTAATTCAGCATTGCTTAATGTTCCTCATTAAAATAAAGTTATCCACAATTTGCCATATGAATAAGGAGCAAAGCTAGTATTTTCGTTAAATTTATTCTTCACACACATACACACACGGAGACTGCACAGAATCAAGGCAATCAACAATTTTTCTTCAAAGGCCACGTACAATTAAAACCCCAACGTGACTGATTGTAACGGGGATGCAGATGGAGTGGCCTGTGCGGAAGTTGCTTATCGAAGTAAAAAGAACCGCTGTTACATTGGCAATCACACTTCCATAAACTGTTCGTGAGACTCGCACTGACAATTTAGGGAAACTGACTTAAATGATCAAGGTCAAATGTATAAATAAACCCGTACTGTCCTGCTACATACGGCGGACTTGTGGATACAGGCTTAAGGTCCTTATAGGTTCATTTTCGGGCTGAAACCACCAGCAGCACTATGAATCTAGTCTAGTTTTCCATAAGACTACTTCCCGTGTTGCAGGTTAAAAATTCTAGGGCAACATCTGAGGGGAACTGCTTCTCGCGGCATCAGCATTTCTCTAAAGGATGTGAACATTAGTTAGGTACACACGAATCGCTTCCATTTGTCATCGCCGAATCAGTAGTCCAAACCATCTATTATTCTACTTAACATAGATGGTGCTTACAGCTTCACGAAATCAAATACAATGCACAACAAACCAGCTGAGGCGTAAGCGAGCAGTTGAAAAAGGATCAGGTATCGGAACAGCAATTTGGTGTTCGTCCATAATGAAATACATCTCGCCGTTGTCAAATCAACTCCACCTGGATCACTCCATGATCGCATTTCTAACTAAAGCGCACGCAAATGGCGGTACGCTGTGCTATTCGTCTGTATCTGGCAAAACATCGCTAAGATCGCGGGAACGATGTTTATAGCCTTCAAAATGATGCTCATTTAATGTATTATCCTCGGACTGAGGGAATCTGCCGAGATGTCGGGGTGTGAACTGTGGCAATTTTTGTATGTAACAAAAATCTGTATTAAATAAGAACCATTAGGAAACAAGCAAGGAGAGCTAACTTTTAGAGAGGATAAAGGGGATATCAATTGATCCGACAAAGCCACTTCGGTCCGAAGGTTTTCCATAAATTTTCCATAGAAACGAAGTTGTCTCATAGGTATTTCAACAGATATCAGAGTTTTAGAGAACTTTGCTTTTACAGGTAACTGGCGAAGAACTGGTCTATGACAAAGCAAACGCCTGAAATAAGTTCCAAACGCTTGAAATGAGTTCGGCAGTGCTGGCGTTGCCGATGTAGCCCATGCTCGAGTGGGTAACGATGCGGATTTGACCGTGGTCACTGCCGGCAGCAGCCGTGTCATTAAACATACGGGAAGTGTCGCAAACATCGTGCACACATATTGACAGAAACTCTGGTATCTTGACAGAATGACCGGAATCTCAAGAAAACACTCGCGCCACATTTATTGCTTATCATTTCCTGAGTTTATATATTAACGACGTGAATACGTGACGGCACGGGGTAAATAAACCAATAAATAATAAAAGCGGGGCTCGAACCTGCGGCTTGCGGTTTCCGATGGCCAGAGACTTGGCCGCCCAAGCCACCGCGCTGACAGGTCTGCAGTGGATGACAAATACACGAAATATCGTGTCGTAATATCTGCGGTACAATTTTCAAACTGCATGATAAGCATAAGGAGGAGGGAGGGTAATTGTACCTGAGTGAAATATTCGCTGCTACTTAGAACTGTCTCTTAAAGAACCGGTCTGCTTATTTGATTAGTAATTAAGAGGAGAAACTTCGTTTAAGCTTTTGAGTTCCATGTCTGTCTTGAAGGTAATGTTAACTGTTGCTAGCAACTCTAAGGCGTGATTCGACGACAGACGAATAACCTCTCCGCAACTCCGTACTTGATGAGGGCACTTCGTTCGTTGCAAAAATGATTTTAAAGTAGAGTTTATTTTATTTCAATATTGGAATTTATTAGTCTGGCGTTCCAGCGTTTGTATCCATGCCCTTGGATCCGGAACCTGCAGGATACTAATCCAAGTTCCTTAAATCGTTCTGTTGGTCATGTCGCGTATGCCATTGTCATTGAGGGGTTCTGGAAATTATTATGAGAAGTATCCGAATTAGCAAGCTACCCGCTTTACCTTATTACAAGAAAGGCAAGGTAGAATCGACGTGCCCTCAGAGTAAAACCTCAGGTTTTGAGCCAAGGCTTGCCACAGGGCACAGCTGAGGGAGGGCTAGCTCAAATAATGTGTTGCATACAACTCTATTCGCTAGAGATCGAGATCTTGCTGCGCACGCTTGTTTTCGTGTCTGAAAATATCGACACTCTTAGCGAGGCTTCTCAACTGTATTTTTGATAGCATATACTGATCAAACCACCGTCGTCGTTTTACGGTAGAAAACGGCTTTGCAACGACCCTACAGCAGCTTTCCCCCAATAGATCCTTCGACACAAGTATGTTGCAGGTAGCCGATTCCTAGGCCATGTATCTCCGTCGAATACGCAACGTTGGACGCGGCCTATAGTGCGCTCAAGTGAGTGTCCGGTGGGAGGTGTACCAACCAGGTCCAGTTTTCCCCCGGGCTTATCTATTTAATAAAAGTATACACGTGACTCTCAGGGACACGCTACTACCTACTACTACTATATGTACTAACAAGGCTTTCACGGAAGAAAACTAATCACGTTTTATTCACAGTGAATAAGAGGAGCAGATCGGTTCTGCTGGAGGGCTAGATTAGCGATTGTTAACATGGGAAAAATAGACAAGATCTAAGTGCCTACGGCGCTTTTGTGTTAACAGCTCAACCCACACACATTTTTCGAGGAGACTCTCAGCCAACGTCCACGGTACAACTGCTCACAAATGCGACGCGGGTCGTGCACGTTTCGAGCGTGCGTTAAATAAGAATTGCAGTTAAAATAGTCAACGGACAAGCGAATTTTATTTCAAAGCAGTGTTTCGTCGTTTACCACACAAAAAGCGCGCCCATTGCAGCTCGTCCAGCTGCTACCGTCGAGATCTGCTCAGCTGGCGGTGGATCCGCTGATTCGTTATCGGCAATGCTAAACAGATAGAACAGGGGGCTCTGTACGATCTGTAACGATCCCTAGCCGTCCCGAACTTTCGTCTGGGTCTTCATAGACGCGCGGTTAGTAGGTACTTCCGACGAAGAATATTGATGCGAATTTTATCATCACCTGGCTTCATTCGTATCCCTCATGGGAACCTCCCAGAGATCGCGGACTCGACACGCGCCGGCTGTCTGTTATCTGCTCGCTGTCTACTCGCCCTAGTAGTCAAAAGGGCTTATCATGCCAAAGGCATAGACAGCGCGATAGAGTAGGTCAAGTTTTTCTTCGGCATGCTGACACACGAGCCTGCCAAGGATTCTGACGGCGGAGCCCATCTGGAAGCCGGGAAGCAGGACGGAGGTCACCGCCGGGTCTCGTATGTCCGCAACGAAATGGCTTTTTCGACCATTGTCTGCGCTTAGGTAGAGCGATACGTAGCGAACGGTCGATCCATCGTCGAACTGCGCGCACGCGTTCTCATGAAATTCTATAATGACATTCGCAGAGTCTAAGGTGGCGGCTTCCACCCGAACATCCAGTGCAACTGTTCTCG
Organism: Stratiolaelaps scimitus; assembly: GCA_019614645.1. Lineage (NCBI taxonomy): Eukaryota > Metazoa > Arthropoda > Arachnida > Mesostigmata > Laelapidae > Stratiolaelaps > Stratiolaelaps scimitus. The sequence goes on from JABWDB010000012.1 coordinate 5,610,009, forward strand.
GGTCGTTTTCTGGGAGAGTAAAGAAAAAAATACATGTCGCCATCTGGTTAGTGCGCAAATCTGGGTAAGGCAGCGAGCCTGACCACCCGCAAGAGGAGGACGAGCAACAACAACAACAACCTTATGTATTCATATAACGTGGGCGATAGGCTTTTAGGTATAACCTCAAACAAACGGAGATGATTGCGGTTCTGCGCAGCCCGGCTTAAAACAACAACACATCTCTGATCGCACCTCGCAAGTGTTAGTCCTGCGTCGGTCAATATACTCGCACATTGTATTGTTGGCCATTATTTCCGAATTAAAACTAACGAACGAGCTAAAGGTAACTTTTCATACGTATCGTTTCGGCAAGCTTTTTCGAAGGGCGGTCATCGGTGGTTATGGTTAACATTGGGTCCGCTCTAAGGTGGCCTTGTTTAGTTGAGTACTGCCCGAATGGCTTCACCGAGAGCTCGAAGACCTGCTCAGTGGTCTCAGTGAGATGCACGTACTGAAAAAGTAGGGAAAAAGTAGCTCCCTGTGATTGGCCGACTGTTGATGATACCCCTATAAACGATAACATGTGGCCTAATGCACATTATACCTGCACGGTATTTCGAACGGTAGTAAGCACCTACCAGCTATTGTCGTTTAACGACGAACGAAAATATTACGATATACATAACAGCGAAATACCATCCATAAAGCCAGTGAAATATCATCTCGGCATCAGATGAAGCAAATATTCTTGTATATATAAATATATAAAATATAAAAGTAAATATTTGGCGCCTTACCGCAACTGGGCCATAGCGGTCGATTATATGTATGTTGCACTTTTCATGTCGGTCGCATACGGTCACGTTGTATTGCACCCTACCGAAATCCACCTCTGGGAAGAGGAATCGCACATCGTGACTTCCGTCCTCGAGTTCCTCCACGAGAAGGAAGCGCACATCTTCTAAGCCTGGAAAGTCGATTCACGAGCTTAGCAACGATCGAATTGGCGGCCGTTGTGCGCTGAGCGTACAATGACCGTCAATTGTGCTACTGTAGCGATTTTTTCTCGCAGAATTCTCTTTTTTTTGCGGTCGTGAAGAATGATACGAACTGGGGAATCTGTTTGGTTTCAACTCTTTCTGTCGCTCGAATTGGCTCGAGGACGCTGAGGGTACTCGAGCCGAGTGGCTTATAGCTTCGACGGCAACCAATCGTCGAATGTACGCGCCTGCCCAAAAGCAGCCGAAACCACCAATGAACGTTCTGCCTTGTAGAACTATCGTTTCAAATCTATATTTCAAAAACGCCGTAGCCCAAGTAAACGGGCAGGTTGAGAGGTTCTCGTTGTTGTTCAAAAAAAACAGGCAGGTTGAAGACTTTCCTTCCAGCTATTTCTTTTCAAACCCACCCCTTCAACTTATACATGGGGGGTAGCCTTCCGATTTGTGGGGCTTTTTTTCATTTCGGCTCAGAAAGGCGGCGGTCTTAGATGACGTTCGTATATGAGAACCAAATACACGTTGGTGGAACATACCTGATGGACGTCTTGGCTCTATCTCGACATAGTCGTAAATTGTAATGACAGGATCAAACGGTCGACCTACAGAATGGATAAGACGGTAGGTTTACAGTTAGGAACAAACAACGGTGTACATCAGCAATAATAACCACAATAATTGTTTCATACTGAACTAGACCTAGAAGGCGAATGTCATACGCGTATGGTTGTTCACATTAATCTCGGAACTGACAAGCCACGTGAGAGCCAGCAACCAGCCTCTGTCAAGTCTGTCGTCTACTGCGTGCCAAGATCACTAAGATGATCGTTGCGTGTTAATCGAACAACAACAAAAGGCATACGTCATACGTTCACACAGTACCTAGACCGAAAGAGCGACTGACCTGTATCTTGTGGTTGTTCCGGGATTTTAACACCTAGAAACAGAGCGTAAACACAGTCCTTTGCTTGAACACCTCAAGATGAGGAGCACACAACAAGACGTTGTTGTCCACAAAGTCTAAATCACCGGCAAACCGTCTGTCCGAGGAGACACCAGTGTCATATGCTACTAAGTTATTCTTTTCAAAAAGCTCCAGCAGTCGAGGCCGCCAGAACTACTGGGTTTGGAGCTGCGTCCAGCTGGCTCCGTTAACACTGATCTGCTACCGCCCAAACGTTCTTGTACCACGGTGCTAAGCCACGTTCTGCGGTCTTATTCTGTGTCAAATTTCTATAAACGATGAAGATGACATTGTCGAAGGAAGATAGTAAACATCTTCTCTTCGACGATGTCTATTCTCATCGTTTATGTTTCATCTAGCTGGAGTACATACTTGCTGTGGTGATTTGTCCGGCAAAATGGAAAATATACGGTAGGTTCCAACAGTTCACTGTTGTTTTAAGGCTGACGAAGCTTCCTTCCTTAAAGCCGTCAAGTGTTAACCCAATTAGGTTGTACTGGCGAGCGTTCACGATCATGAAGCCCCTGCGGTCGCCCGCTGTGGTAGCGTATTCCAGCGTCACATTCTCTTTACGGCCAGGTGAGCATGGGTTGGGTTGGAGAACCTGAACGTATGACGTGCCTTGCTCCTGGCCCAGGAAACTCGTTGGGCTCAGGATTCTACCGCCCTCTAAAATGACGCAAATATTGGTGCACTCATTTAACTTCGGGACTTTTGCCAATGATGTCCTTCAGGCTAAAGAAAGCCCAGTCTGTAGGTCGAGTAGGATTAATTCAACGAATTTAACTAGGGCTTTTTTAGGACACTTCGGTCATTTGCAGTCTGTAATTCATATTCAACATCCTTACACTATAATTGCATCTAAACATTTAACTCAAGTAGGAGTTAAGCCACTTGAGATACCACAGTTTCCCATGGCATGGCCTACACTAGTACCGTGTAGTAAGCTATGCGCCAGGATCATCATGCTGAACTAGGTTTCAGACTTGAAACCCAGCCGGCGCGTCCTAGTACGCGAGGACAAAAGCTTACTGAAGGACTGGAGGCACTCATCGTTGCACGGCTCAGTGGTGAAGCTGACAGTGATCGTCCGTCCCTGAAAGGTGTCCCCTTCCCATTGACCTGTAGGTGTCACGGTCAGTGTATAGTTCATAATTGGCCGCGTTCTCAGTTTGACGAGCTGCAAACGCTCAAACGCGAAGTACGAACATAATAATTCAATTAGAAAGACTGCTTGAATACCCGCAAACATGACCAAACCGTGCTGGTGATCACAGCGCACAGATCATAGCTGGCTTACCGTTCGAGCCTGTGAACGCGGTTCGACGTGATCCTGACACATGAGGTTATCATCGGGGTAGTCTTCACATAGCGTCAGCTTGAACGTAACCGCCCCGGTGAAATTATAGCGCATAGTGTATATGCTGGCAAAAACGTCCCCGTTGATTATCTCAACGCCAAGTCGCTCGATATCCTGCAACCCTAGATGAAAATGTGGACCGGCATCAACTTCATTATTCAGGTGAAATTCAGGTAGCGGAAGCACTATTCAGGTGGCACATCATGAAAAATCTACCACCGCGGCTTAGCGTGATCGATAACCTACTTTGGGGGCGCTGGAAGAAACAAAGCTATGAACAGTCATGAACAGCCACTCGTTGGTTGTTCTCACAGTCGTCTCCCGATAGGGGATGTGAAAACGCTGTAAAGGTGGAAATAGAAGAAGATCCAGCCTTACTTCCCGGTCCAGTGTAGAACTCGTCGACGAATGTGGTGACAGGCATGTTATGGAAGCTGCAAAAGACGGTGGACGTCACAATGTACGTGGTCCAGAAATCCAAATCTCTGAATGTATCCGCTCTCCCCGTCGAGTCAATTTCGATTCGGGGGTCTTCATATGTGTGTGCACCAGGACCATTCCTTTTCGGTATTCCAATGCCTCGATATCGGACCGAATTCTGTCCGCAGGTCACCACCGGAGGATATCGAACTCGGACCGCAGCATCATCGCGAGTTCCGGCCGCCTCCAGAGTCATTCTGTCGGGGTATCGCGATTGCTCTGTGTGGGACGTCAAAACGAGTTCGTCCGTTAATTCACATGTTGCAAATATGTCAAAATATGTCCTAGAAAATGAATTCACACACACATGTATATAAATCTCGGCTTGACTGGACACCCGCATACACTCATCAGGGAGAGCGTTGATTTGAGATCATTGAGAGAGGTTGAGCTGTTAGTCAAGCTGGCCTGGTGGCCTGCTGGTGCATTCGTGTGCGTCTTGCAATCGGAGGAGAGCAACGCAGGTGCACGGGTTCGATCCCTACCGTCGCCCATTTGCATTTAGGAGCCAGTCTTGCGAAACGACGCAAAAAGCAATTCCGTGAGCGTTGAATAAAAACTGGCACAATTCTCAAAGGTTCCAGCCTTTATATTTATAATAATTAGTCCCTGGTGTAATATCGCTTGACCACCAGCTTCGCAACACAAACGGCAATCCAGCCTATTCATGATTGTGCACCTCGATAATGTGCGCCATCTCACACAATTATTTATTTGTCTATTTGTTGCCGAAACCGAAGAGTGAGCAACGCTATATTGAAAACGAAAACACGGCCGCGAGGGCTGAACACTGAAACGGCGATTTGAGAAAGTGTTTTAGCAACCAGCGTATTCTTTCGTAGAACCATAGCCCGCTGACACTCGGAACGGTACGAACGAACATTTTTGTTATCGACTGAAGCGTGCCACGTTTGACAAGCGTGGTCGGCTTACCTTCCAGTGGGGCGAGCCAGTCAGTCACTGAAAATGCCAATTGAAATAATAATGAACGTTTTTATCCGCGAGCGACACAGCGCACTAGAATAAACACAAGCTCTAAAGCCACAATACAGTTGTGGAACTGGCTTAGTTCTTGTAGTTTGAAATCATATTGCTTTTATTTTTGTCTGCCATATTCGTAAGGAGGACCTTCGTTTGAACTAGCCGGATTCATATTAGTTATATGTGTATATTTACCAAATTCTAACAAATCGTTAGTATAATAATATAATTAGTAAATACGTAGGGCATCCGATCCCTTATTACTCATGAAAACCTTGGGATTTTTAACTGGGACGGCGTGGCTGATACATCAGGGTCACTCGGAAGGTAATACTCAAGTGCAACACGCTACAAGTCGTAAAATACACGCATCACATTGCTAGCTGTCGATGTGTTCGACAAAAAAAAACAGTGGCGCCGTTGGCCAACAAAAACGTGAATTCTCCTTTTGAAGTTCGCCACAGTTCAGAAAAGAACAAACTCACCATTGTCCTTTCTCAGGGGGCCAACCTCAACACCAACGTCAATGACGTGATTCCCTTCGACGCACTCCAGCGTTCCTACAGCGTGTATCGTTGTCGTCTCTCCCATACTCCTCATGAGAAGGTAAACCAACTTGCTTGAATTTATCAAGAAGTTCGCACGCACATACATCTTCACAGTATTGTACCAGGCGAACACTAAGTCAAGAGTTTTTGGCCCGCCGTACTCTATGCACTCGTACCCACCTAAGCGAACGTACACAACGAAGTATGGACGAAGGTATTCAAACTCGATGTTCAGATGCTGAACCTTGGCTGAAATTGACAGGAATAAAAACACAGATCATCGCATTGTAGATGCCGTCTTCGAGGAAGCCGGCTCGTAACGATTCGGCGAACGCGCTCGGGTGTTGTATAATCATTTGCATGCGTGTTTGGCCGCCACAAGCCAGTTATTCCTGTGGTAGCTCCTTTCTGGCACCTCTTGCTTACAATTTTTAACAGACCATGGTTGGGTTAAGACCATGTCTAGGATTTGTGCAAGATGGCCGAAAATAAAACCGCTATGGGTCCCGAAACATGATTGTTCTTACCTGTAAGCTGTACCACTACAATCCTTCCGAGGGTGAACGGAGGTCCCGGCGACTTTCGCCAGGCACGCCCACCTAAGACTGCAGTATGTTGGGGTTGCAGTTTCGCGCCGTAGGCCGAATTGCAGGTCGTAGCAACGCTACGTTTGTGGAAGTCTAGGGGGCTACAAGCAGTGGCATGTCCTCTACTCTAGGATATTACGACTACAGTTGGACATCAACTATCTTACCGAAACGATTAGCTAACGTATCCTCCAGATGACCCCCGATCCCGGAAGGCATCGAGTCTAGGCTGTTATCCATCTCCATGTATGACCAGCTTGCTGAATAACGGTTTTCGCCGTGACCTTGCAATTTTGCGAGGAACTTCATTGTGTATTTTCCCAACTTGCCGTGTGTGGTGAAATCATAGCTCTGAAAGGTCCAGTTACAAAGAAGCGATAAAGGGTTTAGCTAAAGGGCTAGGGAACCTCTCGGTAGATCCAGTGGGACCGACACTCGGGAGAAACGCCAAGTCTGCTTAGGTAAGGACGATGAACCAATTGTAGTTAGTGCAATTGCTCACGTATTATGGGTATTGTCCTCTTCTCCTGTCGAGTGTCTGAAGCAAGGGGTCGACGTGGAAGGAGATACTCGGAAAGTGATACCACATTGTATAATACCCATAAACTACGAAGGCCTATGAGTATGTCCTACCTTCGCTCCTTGGGCGGAGCTTGGTGGTGCTGGCTTTGCTGGACGACAGCTGCCACTGCCGCGACAAAACTTCACGTCGTACGTTAGTCCTTTAACGTGTCGTCCGGAGGAAAATTCCGGCGAAAACGCATCGCCATCGCATTCCACTCGAATGTCGACGAAGTCACGGGGGTCTGTTTGTAAAGGTGGTGAATAACGCAGGTGGGCCTTATGTTTCGATCTGTTCTCGTTGTACACTATATTGACAAGTTGCAACGCAACCGGCCGCTGCTGGACACCTTCAAATTGCCTTCAAACTTCCGACGATTATCCACGATCAATTTTGTCTATTCCCCCTAATCAGTTGCCGACCCCAGCGCGTAGCCTCATGTGCAACGTAGATACAGCATTGTTATCTGATCTATTCACTGGGCCCTTCGTATTAAGTAATTATACACATGTACAAAATGCACGCATAATGCGCTCACCTGCTTACCTCCCTCCACCGTAGAGATTACCCGATGAATCTCGTCAACCTTTTCTGTGCCACACCACATGCCAACTGTCACCCTGTATTTCTCCAGAACCTCGAGATTTCGTAGTATCATTTTGTATGGGCCGCTCTCGTGTAGCCGTATGGCAGAGACGCCGGGCGGGTATGGTGACCGGCTGTTCCAGATGACGAACCCGTCATACAGGGGTATATCGCCACTGGCGCATCGCACCATCGGGAAATGTATGGTGACGGCCTGGGTCTCGTTAGGATACCAGTTAGGGTATTCTAACGTGAGCTCTGGAAGTACTTCTCCTAGATTCATTTGCGGTGAAACTCGAGCGGCTGCATGCGGGGTAGTAGCCTTCTCCGGGGCTGCTGTCACATGATAGGCCTCGCCCGGCGCTTCTCCCTGTAATTCTCCATATCTTACTTTGGCTTGTGATGAAACTGTAGAGGCTTCAGCCGAGGCAGTATGTTTCCGCGTAGGGGTTCTGACAGCGCCTTCCCCTTTAGATAGTGCACAAATTAGACAGCCGACCGGACACAGGCAACCCTCGAATGTATATATTATATATATATATATATATATATGACCTGTACTGGGCTGTGGCTAATCTGCACTCGTTTCTAGCTTAAAAACCAGGTATCTAGTTCTATATAGAGTTTATAACAATACAAGTTTTCCCCAAAATTCGAATCGTTCGTATAATATACTGGCCGACGGTAAAGTACACAACACATCTACAATAAAACTATCACAGTCACCTACTGGCTGCGTCTCACGTACCTGCCAAGGTGCAAGACAGAATGAAGAGAACGGCTAGGACGCCCCATATTGGAGAATGTGTTCCCTGACGACACGAGCTCGGCATCTCGGCACACCGGCCCACTTTCCAGAAGACTACCACGTAGAAAAGCGGTCTCTCAGCTGGTCGACTCTCTAGTTCGATAACGAACTGCGTCAAAGCTCCACGCGCGGTGTGACGCTATCTTTTACGAATATCCCATGGTTGCGCAGGCATTTGATGCCGCATTCGTGTCCGGTACTATGTCATGATTGTTGGCAGGCGCTTAGCAACCTATCGAGTAGAAAAAGACGATAGTTCGATCTAATCCATATTCGAAACATATCCAAATAAACATATATATATATATATATATATGTATAGTATCTCTTAAGATACTTGGTCAATCTTACGAAGCAATACAAAAGCAACACGGTAGACGTTAAATGTTGACCGAGACTCAGCCCGAATGCATAAACAGTATCCCTTGATAAATTTTCTTATTATACCATTAAAGTAACGAAAACAATGAATTTGTCAGTTTCAAGTGTACAAGATGAAATATACGCAAGGGTTTGTTCATCGGGTAGCCAGTGGTACTGTCTCGCTTCTCGCGCTTTCTACTGACGAATAATACATACGAAATGATCTCATCGCTTTGTCCTTTTGGATAGTCTAGTGGTGAGTGTCTTGGATTTCTGTACAGACGGGGGCGTATGGCTTCGGATCATATCCTCAAAGACTCTTTGGAGAATCATCTTTAAAAGGTAGTCCCCGACCGGTCCCGTGGTAAGTGCTTGAGGTCGTCACTCAGAGAAGGGTTAGCTCATAAAATCTCAACAGCGTTACAGAAAGATACAAGCGTGTTGTAGTGGAGGGTTTGCAGGCCACTCGCGGAAAGGGCCCACCCCACACTGGCGCGAGCCTCCGGTCCAATAATAACGAAGTTAGTTGCGAACTGTAGCGAAATCCGCCGTTTTCGCTTTTACACTGATGCTTGTGGCTTCACAAACAAGCAGACGAGCTACTATAAGAGAAACCATTAAATAAAGCTTCTACCTAAGAAACGTTAGAAGGATGTAAGGGAAGATGAGATCCATTTTCAGATCCGAATTTTCCCTCGAAGGACGGTCAGTGTTTGCCCTTTGTTGATGGGAAAGCTCCTTATGGCAAAAAGTTTCTTGACGATAGCTGACTCTGCGGTGGTATTGGAATGTCCTGACATACATCCCGGTGTCATCTGTTTCATATACAGTGAAATATAAGAAATTATGTATATATACATATAACTATATATTATATATATATATATATATATATATAGAAATCCTTGGAATATGGCGGATTCGATCCTGCAACGAATGCGGTAGAAAACCATCGCTGGTATTCTAAGGGCTGTGATTGATTGTAAATAACGTACGTGATTTGATTGACGTCACAACCAGCGAAGTCATATTTATTAGATGTGCATGAGCGTGCTATTCGTGTACCCAACCAGATGAGTTACCTGCCTCGTGAATTTTTCCCCTCTTCACCTAATATCATTGGAATAGGGGTAAGTCCCAAGAGAAATCTTTAGGTTTTAAGACCGCAACGAGGACATTGGACTTGGCTTCGTTGAGACCAGCCCCGGATGGATGGGCGACCTTCATTTTTCACCGAAATAGAAAAGCGCAATCCCAATCCCATTCCTTTGGGTGTTTATCTAGACACCTGCTGCGGAAACTAGTACGAACTACCACGCAACGGAGCCGGGCAGTATCGTCTATTGGCGCAAGGTTGCACTGTCAATCACAAATCGCAAATAAACCATCAGTAACTGAGACAAGCTCATGGTCGAAACGCGTCTAGCCTAGACAAGAGCGGAGTAACTCCTCCGCGAGAAAGATCGCAGTAAATTGACCACGTCATACGCATACTAGATACCTATGAACCTAGTGGACATCTGTACCTGCACTACTCCCGTCATTGAACGTGGCAGGCGGGGTACGAGTGCCACGAGGTTATCGATTGGAGTTGCACACGCACGCTAAGTTTAAATTCACTCAAATATTGAAATTATGGAGAAAGGGGCTTTCGAGATGCTACTGTTTATAAGTTTCCGCCCAAGGAGCCGGGCGGTGTCGCCGCTTGGCGACACGGTTGCGCTGCCAGCATTACCTATCATATTAATACATAGGTTCTGCGTAACTAACCACACAACCTCTATGGGGTTGTGTGGCTTTCCGAACACCCTGTATCCTGGCGCATGACGACAGAAACGTATTATGAGAGCAGGCGGTCTGTGCAGGAATTAACAGAATTTTATTACACCAGTGAAGTATGGCCTTTTGTGACATTTCCTCTCCGTGGCTGTTGGGCGAACACCTCCCGACTAATTCTGTCGGTACGGCCTTAGGTCACTCAATATGTTGGTAATGGGCCGTCCTAGAACAATAAGAAGAAGTCAGTTGTGTTGTGTAAAGAGAGGATGAAGACCGAGTCACTGTCTCAATTCTCTTCATTATTCTTCTAAATCACTCCTCATTATTTTGTATCAGGGCAGCTTATAACTTGTAGGCTATAATAAACGCGGAGAGCTACTCCCTTGCCATGCTCGGACCGCTTAACGCTGTCCGCTCAACAGGTTAGCGAAACTACTACCAACGGGTTTACCAAACAAACACATGCACTAGATTTCTCATCGATTTCTCAATATAACTTTCGGTCAATCTGTGAAACTGCCCCCCGCTCATCGCATTTAGCCCTTTCTGCATCATGCATATAATAGCAATTGTAGGCAGACCTCGTTCTCTGTTGTCGCCCTGTACTGCGATTATGTGCGTTATATCTCTGAAGGCTCGTTCCACAGCCTTGTCACTCTGATAATCTGCAACGAGGAAATACATGAACAGCGTTAGCGTAAAACGCGGTTAAAATCGCGTGCGGCAATCGCGTGCGGCAAGATAGTCCACGACATGCCACGCCACGTCGCTTCACCGCATGATCGACTCACCTTCAATCATTCCACCCGTTTCAATCATTCCGAAGACTGGAACATTTCGGTTGACGAAATCGATATCCTGTTCGCCATGTTGGCATACAAATTTCCCAACGATTTTCATATTCGACCCGTAGTGAAAGTCGGGAAGAACAAAGGAGATGTCAGACTGGTGAAGGAGGTCCACAACGAGATGGCTATAACGGCCACGATCCGAGTCGAGGTAGAGCGAGGCGTAACGGACGGTCGAGCCATCTTCGAATGACTCGCAGTAACGGTCATAAAGTGGTATCATGACACTCACAGTAAGACCGGTGTAGTCTTGCAGTCGGGGACTTAACAACACCGTTCTAAAGTCATTTCCTGTGGACGAGGATGGTGACGATGAAACATGTGCACTTTCGAGAGAAAAAGAGCCGGGGGACATTGAACTTGCTCGAGGACATGCTTGAACTGAAATGCTAGCATACGCCTGCTAGTTTTTTGTTACCCTCAATGCGCCCACCTGCCGTTTACCTCTCCTCGGTTACATCGCATCCGTGGATGACGGATGTAAAAATAACCCGAGACCTAATCCCTCAAGTTGCTTAATTCGTCTTTGCGACAACCGACTGTAAATTGCGTCACAGTCTGTATAAGGGAGGTGGGCGAATGAAAAATAGAAAATTATATTATCTTCCAGAAGAACGAATCGAGTAATTCCATCTCGGATCAAGCTTCTCGCGAGCGTACAACCAAGTTAGAACTGGGAAGAAGCATGACAGCAGAATAGTATAGAGATCGTACTCAGTTGGGTAATCTCTGACGGCGTGGGGCGATCACTTCGGTTCACGGTGAGCGCTGCATGGTATCCGATGAGGTCCACTACCGAATATTGTCCCAGAGGCCTCACGGTGACCTCGTACAACTGTTCGCCCGTTGCATTGAGTTGCACAGACTGAAATGGAAAATTTGACGCAAAATTATCGCAAGATTATCTTATCATAGGTAGGAATTACTGAATTGGACACAAGCTCCAGTTTCAGCTGCAGTGATACACAAGCTCCGAGATGGTATAGACAATAAAATCGTTGTAGTAACTCGGACAACTGTCGGACTCCCGACATTGTCGCCTTACCGAGACACGGCCTAACCGCTTCACGATGTTCACGATGCAATTTCTTTTCACGTCACAGGCGGTTATGTTATACTGTACAGGAACAGAACAGTCCACCTCTGGCATTGAGAACTTCAAATGATGACCTCCATCATCAGTCTCCTCAATCAGTATGAAACGTATCTTTTCGAGATCTGAAAGTGGACAAACAAGCCGTCAAGTTTCTTTCAGATAGACATGTATAAGGAATCATCACATCACTTACGTGACACGCAGGAGGTTAGGGTATCCAATGAGTGAACGACGAATTACAACGAGTGGACTACCGCCCATCTTGTGCTCCTCGAAATCAACAGACGCCACTCACCTTTCGCCGATGGAGCTTGTTGGAACTGGAGATGTTTCGGCTCTGAAATGCAGCACAGCAACACCGGTTACGATCTTTCCTGGTAGTCAGTACCTCAACAGTATGTGGGTGTCAGCGTCTGTTGTCTGAGCCAATGGTCATGTTACAAGTGTATTATTAAAAACAAATGGGTCAGAGGTCAAAATGGGCTTATTGTTCAGGGCGAGTTGGGTATCCTGTGGTGGGAAACCTCTCTTTCACTCTCTCTCTCACTACCTGCGATGCAGAGATTACAGATTCTGCGGTGGGGGATTTGATATTGAATGACTACAATCTCCCTTAAGAGTAGTAGGCTATTAGTAGACATTGCTCATATTGTATTAACGACCATGGCGTATAAAGCATCAGACAGATCATAGAAACCACAACGTCCCTTAATCCGTAGGCTACCTCGTGTATCTCTCGCTGTAAATTTGCAGCGCATTGTAGCCTGAGCGCGACCTACTCGTCACCCAATGCATTTCACTACGAAGGTGACAATAAGGATTCCTCATTTAAAGTAATCAATCATCAATTCACTCATCACGTCTGCCGTTATTCAATTTCGTATATTTATAAATTATTTATAAAATGACAATATATTGTGACCGCCTATTGTTTTATTACATCTACCTTTGACTAAAATGCGCTTATTATTATTATTATATATTAGTGTAAAAAATAAGATCGACCCACCTTCTTGACGTGGGTCGATGTAATCAAACCCTAAAATAAATAGAGGAGACAGCATTCTGTTAGAAGCATTGATGCGTAGTTGATATGACCACAAATCCGATCAAACCCCACACGCATACGTCAGGTCGTTGACGTCAAGCAAACATGGGGTCTCGTGTCAGGCGTATTTCTCCTCACACTGGGAGGGACTAAAATTAGCAGAAACCCGTCACGAGGCCTATTTTTTTAATCGATTTTCTGTAGAAGTTTTGTTGTCTTGAGCCCTGCACATTTACCGAGTAAGGCATAATATTACCGCACATAGCTGCTTTATCTATCTGACCACGATCTTTGCGCAGGTAATGCTTGCAGCCCGAATGAGCGAAAGCCACAAGGAATCAACCGGTCCTCGGCGAGACGACCTACCTTCGGGAGATTGTTGCCGTTTAAGACCTGAAAAAGCAGCAAACAAAAAAGACCTTCAAGCTCTTCATCACTTCACAGGCATTATTATATATGCCCTCCCTCATATATATATATTATATATATATATATATATATATATATATATATATATTATATATAATTTTGTTTTTAGCTTATACCTGCTCATCATCAAAATTAATCATATATATATATATATGATTAATTTTGATGATGAGTAAGTATAAACTAAAAACAAAATTTGTATCTTATTACCCTCAAATCATTACTCTTTTATCCCTATAACTAACTAATCACAATGGCTAGCTTCACTAACCTGCTGTGCTGACCGAACCAGCGTATTTAAACGTGAATGGCATATCCCGACAACTCAGTTCCGCCTTAAGGTGGACTTGAATACCCGTCCTGAAATCTTCGAGTGTCAGTCCAAACATGTTGTACTGATGGGAATTGACTATCTTGAAGCCTCGACGATCACCCTTTTCGGCAATATACTCCAGGCTCACATTGTCTGGTCGAAGGATCATACACGGGTTGGGCAGGGGCACCTTGATGTCTGCGACACCCGGCTCTTTACCTACGTCCGCGAAAGGTGCTTTTGGCATGGGCGGGCCACTATGAAACGGATGTGCGTCGGCATCGTTTGCTGAAACAAAATGAATGGACGATTGACTGTTAGCCGGGAGCATTCGAAAAATTAGGGACAGTCAACTGCTACTACTAGCTCGTTCTGAATGCATATCTCCTGGGTTAGAGAGAAACGCGCAATAGCTACAGCAGTTCCTGCTCATCGTTAATAGCTACAGCAGTTCCTGCTCATCGTTATGCACTCGCAAATAGTCTGGAGAACGTAGTTTCATAGTCGAACCGAGCTCGGCTATTTCGAAATGCCCGAAATCCCCATAGAAACACTATGTTACCTAATCAATCAAGCAATATATACGGGCGAAAGTCTTACTGAAAGAATCGAGGCATTGTTTATCGCACGTCTCAGTCGTGAACGGCAGAGAGATCGACCTCCCATAAATTTGTTCTCCTTTATATGTTCCGCTTGGAAACGCAGTGAGTGTGTAGTTTTTGTTAGGCTGTGTGGCGATCTTGACGCGCTGAAAACAGTGAAGACCAATGTAAGGATGAAGACACTGCCGATCTAGTTTCATGAGATGGGAAAGACATAGAACTCCGCCCGGAGCCACAGGAGAGAATTGCTTACCGTCCGAGCGGCGGAGCGAGTTGCCTTGGTTTCCTGACAGCCCGCGCCATCGAAGACACCGTGACCTTCGCAGACTTTCAACGTGAACTGTACCTCCTCGGTAAAATTATAGCGCATCGTAAGGATGGTAGCAAATGTCTGCCCATTCGCCACGTCGACCCCGAGCTGTTCGATATCCTGTAGCCCTGAAATCGATCCAGCGGAGGCCTGCTTTCAGACAATGCTGGCCATGACCAGACTGATGATTGAAATATTGGAATACACGCTACAATTCCACAATTTGGAATACAGGAATCAATTAAAAAGGCAAAGGTATCCGAGTCGAACGAACGCAACGCAAAACAACACGTACTTCCCGGTCCGGTGTAAAATTCGTCGAAATAGTTGTTGAAAGGCATGGCGGCGTCACCGCAGAAGAGCGTTGTCATTACAACATACGTCGTCCAGAAATCTAAGTCCTTGAAAGTGGTCGGCGTTCCTTTTGATTCGATCACGATCGGAGGATCTCGATACATATGTGCGCCGGGTCCAACTCTTCGGGGCACTCCAATACCACGGAATATAGGATCACCACGGAAGCATTTTACAGCAGGATACTTAATTGTTACTGCGGAGCTATTGTCCTGCGTGCTTAATTTGAAGCTCAGTCGGTCGGGGAATTCAGATGGATCTGGAAATGCAAACGAAAAAAAACAGCGCTCCGCAGTAACAATTAAATGCTATGCAGGGTGTTGAAGCTATAAGAGAGTTACTAACACGTCTTGATCTACATGAAATTAGAAAGGATTTAAGACTAGAATTAGAGTCTGTTACTTCTGAAATAAGAAGAAAGAAAATTTTATAATTTTCTTTATAATAATCTATAATAATCTTCTCAGGTTACGTATTGTTGAGAATTTTATCACATCTGGAAACAGACCTGAGTGGATGATTACAGAAGATGCTCTCAGAGAGACCCACAACGGGGTAAGCTGTCCACCTTTCCTCGGTGAAATTATGAAAATAGTTCCCTACTGAACGCGAGCTGCTCCGATTCCCATTAAAGTGAGATTAAAATGAAGCCGCTTAACGATCCCAAAATTTATTGGTATTTTTTTCAGATATGTCGAACAACTGCTAACAACGAAACTTCACCAGGTGCGAATTGCAAGTTTGGACCAATGGGCTCGGCCGCCCATTGTGCTCGGTCGGTTTACGATGAGATAATGCACGTATATGAACGTAAACGTCGAAAACCTCATACATCAATAGGTAATTAGTAAAAGGATTCATGAGAACAAACGGAACTCAAAATGCACTTGACATACCCTTTTGATGCTCGGTCTCTGAAAAAACAAAAGCAAAATTTGTCAACCTGTGAAAAGGCCGAATACAAAATGGAAATTGCCTCATTGCTCAAGATTGAGTTTACACACGCATCAACATCGACCGTGTTTCTTTTGTCGACCAAATGGCACCAAAATCCGCGAAAACATTGGGACGAACCATATCGCTGGAAATCTATAGAGCACAACAGAGCACAACAGAGCCCGACAATAGAGCACACGTCGCTCGGGAATAGGTACGCGTTTTTTGCAGGCACTTACCACTGGGAACGGCTCTCTCATATCGGTATGGTACCATTGAATGCCTGGCGAAACTTACCATTTGGCCCTTGAGGGGGAATCACTTTGGCGCCCACCCTAATCTGATGTTCATTTTCGACGCATTTGAGGAATCCCTCGATGCATATCGGTTCCGATGATCCATAGACCTTTGTGAACAAATGAACTCGTCCGTGGCGGTTTAGCTCGAGATTGGCGCGTATCAAAACTTTCGTGTTTTTCGTTTCAGGGAACGTCAGCTCGAGATACTTTGGCCCGCCGTACTTCGCGCACTCGTAGTCTTTCGGCAGAACCGATACGTGGTAAATATTGGCGTCGGTATGGACCTTAACTTCTAAAGGAGCAAGCTCGTGTTCATGTTGTTCTGCGAGGGAAGACAAAACCAACGGATGTTATGTACGCACTGCATTGTGATACAGTCGCTTTTGCTAGACAGCTCTAGGTAACAATGCGCCGTAGGCAAACGGTAGGATCTTCAACCTAGTGTGTTCTATTCCCGAGTATTTCAGATAGATCAATGCACTTCAAACCGAGCGGGCGACATGTTAGACGAGGATCCTCATGGACCAAAAAATCAACCAAAAACAAAGCATGTGATTGCCATGCACACACCGTGGAGACACGCATGACAATACCGTGACCGCGCCCCCTGTCAAACCTGCTGACGCTGTTGAACAGCACCGCACTCCGGGTATCGCTTAGCGATTTCTTCAATAACGGCGATAGGATGTGTATAAGCCATGTCGCGGGCACCAGGAAGCCCACACCTCAGACCTGTTGGACAGGCTTTTTGTTGGCTAGCCAGAGGTCTAGAACAGGTTAGCGTTCCCACACTCATGAAAACGGCTATTCCTATTTCTTCGCGCACCAGAACGTGATTTCCTTTGGAAAACTCTGTGACAGTTAAACTCAGTTTGAGTTGTGAGTTTCGAGTTGTGTCGGCGTGCATAATTCGTTTCATCCGGCGGTCGACGAATAGTCTGTGTGTGAGAGGCTCGTACGGAGGTATTGTTGACTAATGCACCGAAGTAGCTATGCAACACTGTGGAGAAGCTCACTGCGTCCTGCCTCTGAATGTGGTCAATTGCCAAATCGTTGCTCAGAATTCAGAAGCTTCGCACAAAGAGTGCACACTCACCAAAAGAACTAGTGAAATTGAATGCCGGTGGCATTTGCCCCGGTCTGTTGTCCACTGTGATCCTGACCAGGCCTCCATGGTGTTCCTGTGTCTCCGTGTGAAGCACTGGTTGTATTTGTAGTTCGAGCCGGCCTTGTGTTGCGATTAGATGTTTCTGGAAGGGGCAATAATTATGATAAGAGAGATAGTACCGGATCGCTGCGAAGGTCGGGAACGTCCAACATCGGAAAATCACGATAAATAATCAAAGTCGTATCCTACCTCGGAGAACCCGCCCGGCGGTCGCTGCCTCGACACCTGACATCCCGCTCTCGTATCCAAGCTGCAGGCCGTGATCTCGTATACCAGCCCCTTTCCGGGAACATGGTCGGATTTTTGGTGATTGTAGATCGATATCGGATCGTAATAAATGTCCACCATCATCATAACTGGCATCATCATGATTCGGATATAGTGAAACGAATGAGGCGCTGTTGACAAAACGTTGTACAGACTGGTTAATGGCGACGCTGAGCAGCACATCACCTATCGACATATATTAGTCCTACTAACAGGCTATTCAAGTAGAGCTACAGATCGAGCAGGGTTAATTTAGTGAAACTGTGTTCTTAGTTGTCACGCGGTTTCTACGTATCCATCGAGTTGATTAACTCGATGGATACGAACTCGGAAGCATGCAACCCTCGGGAATTGCGCCTCCACCACAAACGCTATGCATTGTAACACTGCGTGTGGTCTTGCAAAAGCGGCGCCCTTTTGAATATCGAACCTGCAGTTCGCGCGCATCGCCTGTGTACATACCTTGAAGGACAGGCGCTCATTACAGAACTACAGGTTAACTTACACTTACCTCCCTGTCGAGTGGTGAAATGATCCGTAATTTGGTGAAGTTTCTCTGTGCCACACCATATGTTTAGCTTGACTTCGTACTGTTGTTTGGGCTCAAGATACTGTAGTTTCGCTAGGTATGGTATGACTTCGCGGATACGGATGGGATCGACGCCTGGCAGATCGGTAGCCCCAGCAACAAAGGCAAAACCATCATATACAGGCTTGTCGTCACTATTATCGCATGCAACCTTGGGTAGCTTTACCGTAGCGGACTGGAACTCATCGGTCGCAAGACCATCATTCAAGCGTATCTCTAGTCCTGCTGGCGGCTGTTTCCTCATTGTGTTCTCGATAAAAATCGGTAGACCAGGATATTCGAAGGCTGTTGCGACAGGTTCCGCAAATAAGCTATGATGAACATCAGCTAGGTTAGGCGCTGGCCATTCCTGTACCGGCTCGATGAAGCCATCCGCTTTACCTGGTAGACATGGGAAGACCTAACATTGTTACACCGCTTACACCGAAAACCGACACTCGGCCAGTGAACCATCAATATATAGTACTATTATATTACTATATACTGCTTCCACTCCCAGCTGTCATACAGGAGTGGACGAATTGTGCTAAGCCCACGTAAATACGTAAAGTCGCCCAAACGCCACCACCAGCTGTGGTACGACAGCCTCGGTTTGCTTTGAAACTATATCTTGCTGCATTGTATTTCGCCATGCATAGCTAAAACATTGAGCAAAATGGTACTATCAAAGAGATCGCAAGGGACAAGCTCCCAAACCGCGATGGATAATCGCTCTTATGGGACCTCATGGGAGGGCATCAGAACTCCGCGAATTTCGATATTAGTGACCACGAATCACGACTACATGACCACCATAGTCAATAATTGTCGATCTCAATTTGATCTTCTCTACGCAAGAGTCGCAATCGAGACGACTTACTTTCATGTTGCGGTCGTCATACTCGCAAAATAACTCAAGTTGGCCGATTACCGCCTCCTATTTTTGCCAAACTCATTTGCAAATCCGACCATTGAAGACAACCCAGCCAAGCACAGAGCCCACAGAGAAGAGAATTATAGCAATCTATTACCTTTAGTTAAATAGCCGAAATTTGCATACACAGCACCTCAATACAAGCCATATATGAGAACACCGAAAGGGTGCCCTGCCAATGTGTTAGGTCTAACAGCTTCGACTCAATCAAATGTACTAGCCAGAACAAGGGAACATATAATGTGAGGCTGCTGAACGAACCAAACGAAGCCTGAACGACGAACAGGAGAGCAAGCCTGAGCAACGTCCTCGTGCGGGCCTCACGCCGAAAATATGGCCGCGACATTGTAGGCATACCGCCCGGGTTCCAGGAGTACATAACGTAGATGGGTGGTCGGACGTTTAACCACTAGGCGGCACAATTCACAATTCGATAACGACGTTCACAGCGCACTTCGCCTACAGCTTTTGAACGACCTGTGTGGTCTAGTTGGAGATTGACCTATGCGAACTGTCCGCATTCGTCGACAACTGAAAAAGCGATCGGCGCGCTCCTAAATCGTTTGTTGACGTTGTTAGACTCGTAGAATGTGCGGAAATACAAATGTGCTACATTAGCTATCTGGGGCAGGTTTATGTTTTACGCCTTTACGCATGGCTCATTTACCGAAAGGAACGGTGTTAATAATAATAATCATAGTTTAATCATAATAATAATTATTATGATTATATATTAAACATGGAAACATTTTTGTTTATTCACTTCAATATATTAAAAACTTCTCTCTAGTAAGGATCTCTAGTAAGGATCTCTAGTAATTAGACTATACAATTATAAAATAAAGCCAATTATGAAAATTATATAAAATAACACACATAAAGTTATTATAAAATATTTATTTCTTATCTAGCTGAATTTATAGAAGAGGCATGAACAGAAGAACCAACCCTCCTCATTTCTAACGGGGAACATGTCCCGGTTACCTGTGAAATGTCATGGGTTCGACTGTACGCTGTACCTTTGGTGGGCGAAAACTAATTGTCAAACATATTTCAGTCACATCTGATCTATGACCAAACGTACCAGATGTTAGAACAAATATTGCGGGTCATGTATATACATGTTGTATTTATATATAGTGCCTACGTATCATCCTCGTCTTGCAGCCACAAAGGCACAAAGTAATCACTATTTCGCAACGCTAACGTAACTGCGCAATCGAAATGTAAGGTCGTACATTTTCGTCGTGCTCAACGGTTATTGTGGTTGTGAGTTTCACACCGACAGTCCGGCAGTGAATGCCGACTATTAAAATGCTGCTATTATGCTGCTATCAGGTGTTCGGCCCGGTCAGACAGTTAGTGTAACGGCACCTTAATGCTGAACCCTGCAGGTGTCATTTTCATTTATCTCAACACTAAGATGCGGATGTTTTGGGCACGTAAGTTTAACCGAGCTAGACACCATTATCGTAGCATCTGCATTGACTAGCAGACTATTGCTGTTCGATGGGCAGGCATGGTAGCAGTTACACCCACAGAAAACACGTAGACAAGCGCGCGCCCTTCAGATCTGGATTCATCTGAATCTCGTTGTCGATATGATTTCGGTGTTGCGAAATAGCAACTGCCTTTACGTGCACAAAGGCGCGAGGACGATGGTTATGCATCAACTTGCCCTGACGAGTCGGCCCCTCCTCGCGTGTGCTTTTGTGTAAGTGCTATGGGAGCGATACATATGTTGTTGAATAGTTAATTGATTAATTGAGTGCATGCAGACTGTCTAGTTGCCGACGTGAGGTGAGTATTTGGCTCATTATAGGGCCACATAGATACAGCGTTTATTGGACCATACCGTAATTAAACTGCTTTTCGAGCTGACCCTCAGCTGTTCCCCTATCTGACAGATCTCAGCTCTTAACCTCTTAGGTAATACTATGAGGACCTGTCGTTGGGCCACCTTTGCTTATTCTCTGCCCTACTTAGGAACTAGAGCTCTCATACTATCTATGCGTCTAATCGCGCTTCGTTTTCGCGAAAATCTGACGACCATATCGAGGTAACCGCCACGTATGACTACCACCCACAATCATCAGCATCAGCGCTATACACAGACGAATGCATGTATCGAGGACCGACAAAATATAAAGCGGGAACATTAGTACTAACTTTCATTATGTAGCGTGCTAGGAACTCGCTCGCATCGTTGTGCACTCGCTTTTAATATGTATTGTGCCACTTGGTGTCCACCGAGCATGCATTGCTTACTCGTAAATAGAACCGATTGAAATCGCTATATAAGTATATCGTTGACTGTGGTCGCCGCGTCGTCAGGAGTGGCGTTATTATGCGATTAGTGTAGGCGTTGGCTGTGTGCAACAAAAACCGCTATGACTAGTGTGACCTCAAGATCAATGCCTCTTCCGAACTCTGGTGGCGGGAAGTCGGCGGCATCCTACTGCTGGCTACTGATATTGCTGGCATATGCTCTGGTGCATTCGTGCGAGGCCGTAGGTTTGTGTCGAGATGGGAGGGCGCGGGGGTGCGGTTATATGCCTACAATCTTTGTGCCTACAATCTCCATAACGGTGTATGACCCCCAGTACAACCCGTTTCGGTGCTTGTTTCATTTATGAGTGTTCATCTATCGTGTTTTTTGCAGGTGAGATCAATATTGTCTCAATAGTTGGAGTCGATGAGATCTATCTGGTTTCGCGACAATGGCTTTCCATCAACTGGAAGCCGTACACCAAGTTTAGGGTGTACACTTGCAGAGAAGGGGTTGCCGACTGCCCGCATTTTAATGCTGATCGTGGACCCAACGCTCTAACGGTACATATGTTGTTGAATACTTAATTGATTAATTGAGTGCATGCAGACTTGTCTAGTCGCCGACGTGAGGTGAGTTTTTGGCTCTTATGGAGTTATAAAATATATTTTATATGTATTTTAATTCTGATCGTGGACCCAACACTAAGTAGTTACGGGTGTCGCTATGACTGAGATCGCGCGGATTGAATTACTGTGTGGAGTGTGGATTACTCCGAACGGCGAGGAGGGAAGCTCGTTTGTCGATCCCTACATTCACCCTAGAACTCGGCTCACACCCCTGATTTTTCTTCTAATCGGCCTACCATATTGCAGAAATCCAAGCTCGACTTACGCCCGGGTCTCTGGAACGTCACGGTTGTCCCCTTAAAGAATGGCAAGGAACAACTCGACGAAGGACGAAGCATGAAGTACTTGGCCGGGGAGGTTTGCGACAAGGCATGCATAGCCAAAAAAGGTAGACGGTGGCATAGCAGCGTTTTGGGTGGAAAGCAAACGCCTACACTGATATCGCATGATAACAATAACGCGCGCTTAACCGCAAATACGTGTTCTTTCCATGTGTCCTTTCTTTCCTCTCAGGAAAGACTCCGATTCTCCCGCTGACAGTTGCTCCGAATGGTGACACAGTCAACATCAAGATCAAGGTCATAGGCCTCTGCGAGGACCAGGTCCACTGTACACACTTTGACGTTCAATCAGGCCTCTGCGATGAGCACTCCATTATTTCTACTTACTTTAACGTTGATTACTATCAGACTGGTCTGACGAAACGCTCCGGGACCTTATCCGTCGTCCGGGAGATACGCACGGACTACCTTGAGCTCACGCAATTTAATTACTATTCCGACGTTGCCGTAGTTCTCACAGCGCAATGCACTGCTCCCGATGGCAAGAAGTACTCGGTGACTAAGATCGGGGAGGTTTCCACCGGAAAGCCACGTAAGTACTGTTCGTTCGGGGACGGGGATGTTCCGTTTCATCAGGGGGAGGGAGAACTTAAGCTCTCTTATGTCACGTAGCGGAATGGTTGTTGGATCTCACACCTGTCTTGTTTCAGAACCTCCATCGCCCATCGAGAACTATAGCAAGTTTCTTCGAGTCGAGTCTGTCGGACAACGCGAAATCGATTTGTTCATTTCCACCCCAGAATTTGGTCCCGCAACTGAGATAGTCTACGGCGTTGCAGTCGCTGGCAACCTAACGTTTGTAGCTCGCAACTATCCGGTCACGGTAAGCGATTTCGTTATAGCAATCTGGCAGTTTTCATTCAATGTCCGGTCTCCCAAGTCCGGAGTCCGGTCAAGTCCGTCCAAGTTGTAACTCGTTGCGTCCAAATATTGCAGAATTATAAATTCAACATGGTTGGCAGTCGCTTGATGCTTACGGTGCACGTACACGAGGCGCGCAATAAGGCCAGACAAGCCGCCGAAGGATTCTACGTTTTCACTTCTTTAGAAAAGTTTTGCGACGAGGTCTGCATGAAGAGTCTCGGTGAGTCTAGAACGTCGTGTGCGATGCGATAAGATGCATAATAGATATAACCCCTCCCAGTTTCCCCAATAGAGATCTTTCCCCCTCCAACCTCTCACGTATTCTCCTCCAACCTTCCAGAGGAGGGACAGCCACCAGCTGAGACTTGGGTTTTCGGCGAAAACCCGGTGTATTTGAGCATGCCACTGGCTGATGCAGCGCCCAATGCTGACACGGTGGACATATTGATACCGACGGGCGATTACATCTGCATCGCAAAGTACGGAGATGTTTTTCCCGAACACGCTTCCGAAGAGCTCACAGTCGACTATTACGATGACACCGGTCGTATGGGCTTTGTGAAAGCTCATCTCAAAAATTATCGCCTCTCGTTTTATCCCGTTCCGGCCTTCAAGCGCAAGACGACTGTCTACTTCAGAGGGTCCATTGCTTGTGAAGGAGTGGACGCTGACAACGACAATTGGCACCGATCTGTAAATTTTTATGGAGTAGTTAAAACTTAATGCACGGGTACACGAGGCCAGCCCGTGTTGGGAGGCGAACGCTTCTCCCATCATCGGTCGGGGGGGGGAATAAAAATTTCATTCAATTCAATCTTTTCGTCTTTGTGCTTTTCACACTACACCGATAGGGCCCGCCGATTTGATTGCGTAGTAACTAGCTAGCTGTGTCTGTCAATTCGGAAACACGACGCCAGAAACGCCGCTGCCGTTTCGGTGGTCGTTGAGGGGTGCAGGCGCGTCACAAGGATTACTCGAATTATCGCAATGAGAGACTGTGGTTGAAGAGGCGCTTGGGTGGTTTACACGATAGGTGATACTGCGGTGTACCGGCAGCCCGAGACCGACTTCTGTAGGCGGAGGGCACCGGAATACACGCAGTGGTGGTAAGCGAGACTTGGTTAAACAAGGTAGGTAATGGCATAATTCGTCATATTCTAGGCTGTTTCAAAAGAAAAAGGATTGAAACAGCCTAGTTTTTAGCCCCTAGTTTTTAGCCCGTTTGCGGCAGGACATTCTGGAGATGATTCTGCAACAGCTCCATATCATTTTCGTCCAGACGCCCCCACCGCATCATAGGCCAGACCTTTGTCCATGCTGTCTATGCAGACTGAGCTGGTCGAGTCTCTACGCTCATGAAGGAGTTGTCCCAAAAAGAAGAGAATTAAGTCCTTAAGCGGGAGTTAGGTAATCTTCGGGGTACGGTTTGCTCTCGATGCCAGAACACCGTGGAGATCGATCGACTTAGCAGACAAGGGTGGATGAAGCAACTCGAAATGACCCTTGGTAGGGATATAACACTCGAGGAGCAAGCCGAAGTCATAAAGAGGAGATTGACCAGAAGAGATGTTTAAGCACCTTGAAACCATTTACTCGGAGTTAGTCTATCAAAGAGCGGCCAAGGCGCTCGTACACAGGAAACAGTCGGATTCTGCCAGGGCCCTGGTAGAGAGACTTGCACAATTGATGACAGTCACAGGGTTGCTGGACGCAGGCACCGCAGCAGTCGTTTAACATTGCAATGATTTCGAGCTCATTGACGCTGCGTAAAAGTCTGCGACTGCGCTTAGTGGTGGATGTGATCAACTCGGAGCAAGTCTTGAGCGCGGCCACGATAGGTGTCCTCCGCACAATGGTGGAGAAGGCTATCGAGCTGGCGGGCCATGCCGATACGCCGTTAGTGCATGTCACGAGCGAGCGTCAAAGTAAGTCTTTCTTTCCGGAGCTCCGCTGCCGGAAAGACGGTGGCAGCACCAGGGCCCTGGAGATCTGCTCGAGCTCTTCCAGCGCCGCTACCACCCGAGTGGGGTGCAGAGTGTGGAGCACGATCAGAGTGAAGGCCCAAGGAAAAACAATCGCGGACACCCTCCGGAGGCTCAGGAAGCACATTAGACCCGAGGCGGCTGGGATCAAGTGCGCGGGATTGCACGAAACAGGGATGGGGACCTCATTCTCCGGCTGGAAGAGGCGCGGGCCGTTCTCTGGACTCTCATATGACCGATACTGTTCGTTCGGCGAACTCGGGTGTGTAATCGTGATAACCTGAGCACGTGTGCGGAAGCTTTGACAGGTTCCCTATTTTTGAATGCGACTTGATTCGTTGTACAGATTTTCGAAAGTATGTAGCTCGTCAGATGAGCTATAAGTATCTATTTCATTTCGGTGATTTGGTAACATTGCTTGGGAGAGTAATCATCCTTTATCGTCCCTTAGGGAGACATCTGGGTCAGCGGGCCGCGCTTAACTCTATATTCGCTGTTATCTTTAAATAACCTGACATTTATTTCTGACTTTCGACTCGTGCCATCAGCCATTTTGTCCGTTATCCGAGCTCATTCGGACTTGTAGGCCAGCGGCAGTAACCAGGGTCGTTGGAGACCTACGTGCTGCAAACCTGAGACCCATGATATTGCCTAATCCACTGAACGTGTGTCGTCGACCGTCGGTGACTTGTCGATTCGAATATTTTTGAAGGGTACGGCTCGTCTCTCTCGCTTTCTGTTTCTATTGTCGACCTGTGAAACTGATCACACGTGTGCTCAGCCTCAGATGCTGGTGCCTGCGTTTCAGAACAGATCAACGCCGTCCCTTAACGTCCCCGAGTGTATCATCGAGCTGTCTTCTTGCAATCCATCCATGGATTCTTGGTTCCGAAGGAATGGGTGTTTGTATTCCGTCTATGCAACACGTATAGGGTATATGTTTTCGCCATTGCAGAGTACGAGTCTCATTGCGGTCCATCAAGTTGATCAGTTAGTTCAAGAACAAGAAGTCTTCATCTGTCTTCAACGTAGTAGTTTGTTCGTTAGTATGGCTTGTTTTGTTTACATTTGTGTTTGCTTTGTAATTCATACACCGTCAATCTTGCTTCATTTGTATCAACCATATTCGAGTGATAGGGATTGTCGCCTTGATGCGGTATATTTCCCCATATTATGGTTTTCTCATCTGGTTTTACAAGCTCAGTACGTGGCAATCTTGACCTTTCCAATTATTGGACGTATTAGAAAAAATAACGAAATGATTTTCCGAGTCGTGATTCTATACTCCGTGGGCGTGTCTGATCTTACTATGCGTGAAAGTGATAAACGGCTATTACATCAACAGCAAAGGCTGAGGAAGGAAAAGTATAGTATACCAAGAACTATATATATGTGACCTATATAGGGACGAGTTAATAATGGTGGATAATAACTGATTGTCAGCAAAACCAGCAACCAATGTGCAAAACATATCCTGGGAACGTGGAACGATCTGAACCCGTAACGGGTAATGGGAAGTGTCATCTGAATGCTGAGTGATGTTATTATTTTCTTCTCGGGTTTTAAAAGCTCAGTACGTGACAGTTCAGGTATTCAGAGCTTTCGGCCTAGTAGTCAATGTCAATAAAATCGCCCCAGAGAGCTCTGGAGGTGCAGCATATTTCTGTTGAGGGTTCGCAGCTTTTGGCTGTCCCAAACCGTTAAGCGCTTGGGGCTGCATCTTCATGACACCCTAAAGTAGCAGAAAATTTGGTAAAAATTTTGGTAAAAATTTGCAACTTGCTAGCAAATGCAGTTACGGAGCGCTCCCCTGGAGCTTTTAGCCCTCGTAGTTCCCTTCTCCTCTCATAATATAGTAGACATGCCCCAGCTAATCTTGTAGGCAGATGATTTGTGTGAAGTGTTTTCTAAATATCAGTAGACATGCCCCAGCTAATCTTGTAGGCAGATGATTTGTGTGAAGTGTTTTCTAAATATCAGCTGAGAGTCAGCTCGACAAAAAAAAAAGCTGAGTCAGCTCGGAGCTCAGTTAAAAAAATATCTGTACCGCATTTAATACAAACGTATGTAATGACAGTCAATGACAGTCAAATATTAGTTGTCATTTCCTTGCCATCAGCTGGAGACCTCTTGTCCGTTATCCGAGCTCATAATATAGACAGTGATATACTCGCAATATTTATTGTTTACTGTTTCGGCACCTGCAACGTTTATGGGCATGACCGATGGTCTAATTGTTCAGTCAGTTCTGACTGATATTTTTGAACTAACTATCTTGTTGAAACCATGTTGAATATCCAGCGGCAGATCGATTACATGTGCATACGGCATTCAACGGCTGTTCCGAATACGCAGACTACAGACAAACAGGAGGCCGTAGATGGGATGGGTCTTCCGTGGCTAGTTATTTCCAGAAGTGGCTGTTATTTCCAAAAAGGGGACTGAGGGGGGTCAGCCCCCCGCTGATTTCAAAAAGCAGGGTGGTGGTGCTGCTGCTGCTGCAGCCGCAACAGCCTTAGTATATACCCGTGAACCCTTCAGGAATGATCAGTATATACCCGTGGACCTAAAAATTACGCAGTCAGTCCAAATGTTAGGTTTATGTTTATTAGATGGACTCTGATCGCTGCCTTGCGATTACAGCACAGCAAGACATGCTGGCGGCGTCCAAGTCGAGACAAACAAAACGCGCGGCGTCCAAGTCGGGACAAACAAAACGCAGATCACCGGATGATGCTGGTAGGAGGACCTATCTGGAACAATTTTCTTCGACTAAAGACATCGAGGTAGTGCCAAATGCAGGCATATTGCAGGCAGGCATAATGCAGGCAGGTGCAGGGGGTTGAAGGGAGTATTACTAAGAGAGTCCTCGCCAACCTCATCCATACCACGGCATTCAAGTTGGTACTCGGTGTAACAGAGTGTGTTGGTTGCTTCGAATCTGACGAGTGACGTGCGGGGAAATATGTGGGGGGGAAGTATGTGGGCTCTGCCATAGTAGCAGAGCGCGTCGACGTGAACACTGATAATTCTGGGTACAGTTTTCGCCCGACATTGTAGCTGTAGTGATAGTGGACCCCCAATTGGGACCCGGAGGTCGACGAGACCGTCCCTCGTAAGGCTTACATGCACGTCGACAGGGAGCAGTCCCACCGTCGACGTGCAGACGGCCAAAACGCCATTATACAATCAGTCTTCCCTCTTATTACCCCCACCCGTCGTACTAGCGAATCCAACAAAGTCAACTGAGTTCAGGGGATCAGACCCGCCGCAGGTAACGTGTCCGTCAACCAGGAACTTCGGCCTGCGTTGAAATTGCAACCTTACAAGCTTGTTTCCACCAGTTATGAAGAACACCTTAAGGGTGACCCAACTGCCCTTGTCGTCCTGGTAGTGTACTACAGCCGATTCCGCAAGCACGCGCCCGTATTTAGGGTAACACACGTCGTGACCGATAGGAATGATGACTTCTACGAGGTCTGAAGCTGGGACTGGCTGTACCTGTAGAGGCATGATGGTCAAACCTGGTAGCTGGAGCCCGCCCTCTGAAATAACACGAAAGCCAAAAATGGTTGGCAACCGACTGGCGACCGCTACCGAACTACCGGTTCCTCCGGATAATAATACTCACCCAGACGCTCCCAGCAATCTGCTATCCCCTTGCAAATACCGTTCGAGTCATACGTTTCCATCCAGCCTGCTGAGTTACTCAGGTCCAGCAGAAAGCCCACGTCCATAGGTTCGCCCAATTTAGTTTTGTTCTCGTAAGCCTGTATCTTTAAAGCTACCGAATCGCCATGAGCACTGAAGTTCCTTACGGCTCCGTGCTTAATGTGTAGGTCCTGCAGCCGTTAGAAGGTGGTGTAAACAAATAGTCCCATAATGCGTGTCTTTAATGACTGTCTTTAATGACCACCAGCGGGTACCTCAAGCAGATGTATCGGGTGTCGGGGCATTTCCCTGCCATTTACAAGAGCTGGTGTTCGACTTACCGTAACGTTATGGTAGCGTGGCGAGGAAGATTTGAAGCAAGGTCTATTACGTCTTTTCGAGATCACGCAAACTTCATAATAAATTTCAACCGTAGGCCCAAAAGGCAGTCCAGTCACCTGTATGTTCCAGCCGCCTTCATTTGGCAGCTCCTCGGATATACGGATATACGGATGAGGGAGATCTACAGACCAAAATGTAGTACGTTAGCACGTGTTATTTACTCGTGGCCAGCCGCCAGCCACGCTGCGGCGTCCTTGTCCGGTTGCCAGAGCTGGGGAAGCGCCCCGGTTTTTATCGGCACACATGACAAAACAGAGGCGTGTGTGCCACCAAATACGCTGCACTGGGGGTGCGCCACTTGCCACACAGTCAACGCCACAGTCGATATTGAAACCCTCCACCCACCTCCCTCCCTCCATCCATCCATCGTGAGTCTCTCTCAACAACAAGTTCCCTTCTTTCACCCGCTGTGTGGGGATCGATCCCGGCGCACGAAAAATTTCGCTAACGCCCGCAGTGTTCGTTCGCCACACGATGGCACTGCGGAGCTGAGAGTCAGCTGACGAAAACGCCATTATACCTCAGCGTCGCTTCCCTCTTACTTACCCCCACCCGTCGTGCTAGCGAATCCAACAAATTCAACCGTGCGCGTTGGATCGGACCCGCCGCACGAGACGACTCCGTCAAGCAGGACCTTGGGCCCGCGTAGAAATTGCAAACTGACACTCTTGTTTTCACTAGTTTTGAAGAACACGTTGAGGACGCCCCGACGGCCCTTGTGACGGCCCTTGTCGTCCTCGTAGTCTACTAGGCCCTTATCGTCCTCGTAGTGTACTACAGCCGATTCCGCAGGCACGCGCCCGAATTTCCGACACATGTCGTCACTGATAGGTATGATAACTTCCACGAGGTCTGTTGCTGGGGCTGGCTGTACCTGTAGAGGTATGGTGAGACCTGGTGGCGGTAGACCGCCCTCTGAAAGAACACGAAAGCCAAAAATGGTTGGCAACCGACTGGCGACAGTCGTCAGCTCGCATCACTTGTTCCTCCGGGATAATAATACTCACCCAGACTTTCCCTGCAGCCTGGTATCCCCTTGCAAATACCGTCCGAGTCGTGCAGGCCCAGCGGAAAGCCCACGACCATAGGTCGGCCCAATTTAGTGTTGTTCTCGTAAGCCTGTACCTCTAAAGTTACCGCATCGTCAGGAACACCGATGTTTCTTACGGATTTGCGCTCGATGTGTAGTTCCTGCAGCCGTTAGAAGAAGGTGGTGTAAATAAATATGGGGTGTAAACAAATATGGCGAGTCCCATAATTGGAATGACCGGGTACCTCATGCAGATGTATCGGGTATCGAGGCATTCCTCAGCCATTTGCAAGAGCTGGTGTTCGACCTACCGTAATTGGATCGCAGCGTGGCGAGGAAGATTTGAAGCAGGGTCTATCAGGTCGCTTCGCGATCAGGCAAATTTTATATAGAATTTCAACCGTAGGCCCAAAAGGCAGTCCAGTCACCTGCATGTTCCAGCCGCCTTCCAAGTTTCGTTGACCTGGTACCGCCTCTATTCGGATAGACGGATGAGAGAGATCTACAGACCCAAAATGTAATACGTTAGCACATGGCTGTACTCGTGGCCAGCCGCGAGCCACGCTGCGGCGTCCTTGTCCGGTTGCCAGAGCTGGGAAAGCGCCCCGGTTTTTATCGGTTGTTATCCAACCGGGGCGCGTGCGTCACGCGCTGCACGCAAGTACGCTGCACTGGGGATGCGCCCGCAGTGTGACAGTACGAAAACATAATACAATCAGTCTCTTACCTCTTACTTACCGTTCTGCTTGCCGACATCAGTCGTAATAGCGAGTCCAACAAATGAAGCCTGATAGGGCACGGGCGCGTCGCACGAAACGTGTCCGTCAACCAGGAACTTCCGCCTGCGTTGAAATTGCAACCTTACATGCTTGTTTCCACCAGTTTTGAAGAACACTTTAAGCTGGACCTGACGGCCCTTGTCGTCCTGGTAGTTTAGTACAGCCGATCCCGCAGGCACGCCCCCGGAACACATGTCGTCACTGAGAGGAACGACAACTTCTACGAGGTCTGAAGCTGGGACTGGCTGTACCTGTAGAGGCATGGTGGTCATGGTGGTCATACCTGGTGGCGGGAGCCCGCACTCTGAAATAACACGAAAGCAAAAATGGTTGGCAACCGACTGGCGACGGTGTGCAGCGCCCGCTACCGAACCACCTGTTCCTCCGGATAATAATAATACTCACCCAGACGCTCCCTGCAGCCTGATATCTTGTCTGGTGCCGCGTAGCAAATATCGTCCATATAATGCATGACCATCCAGTGCGAGTCATACAGGTCTAGCGTAAAGCCCACGAGCATAGGTCGGCCCAATTTAGTTTTGTTCTCGTAAGCCTGTATCTCTAAAATTAAAACTCTCGGATGGTCAGGAGTACCGATGTCTTTTACGGCTCCGTACTTGATGTGTAGGTCCCTTATGGCTCCGTACGTGATGTGTAGGTCCTGCAGCCGTTAGAAGGTGGGTGTAAACAAATGCGTGCCTGGAATGACCACCACCGGGTACCTCATGCAGATGTATCGGGTATCGGGGCATTTCTCTGCCAGTTACAAGAGCTGGTGTTCGAGAGCTGGTGTTCGACCTACCGTAATGTGATGGCAGCGTGGCGAGGAAGATTTGAAGCAAGGTTCGCTCCCAATATGGCAAACCGTGTATATAATTTCAACCGTAGGCCCAAAAGGCAGTCCAGTCACCTGTATGTTCCAGCCTTCAGTTGGCAGCGGCACTATTCGGACATACGGATGAGAGAGATCTACAGACCCAAAATGTAGTACGTTAGCACATGGCTGTACTCGTGGCCAGCCGCCAGCCACGCTGCGGCGTTTAGAAAGCGCCCCGGTTTTTATTGGCACACGTTGATAAATACCGGGGGCGCGTGCGTCACCAAGTACGCTGCACTGAGGATGCGCCCGCAGTGTGACACAGTACGCCAGAGCATTATACAATCAGTCTCTTACCTCTTACTTACCGTTCTGCTTGCCAACATCAGTCGTAATAGCGAATCCAACAAATCGAACGTGATAGGACACGGGCGCGTTGCACGTAACCTGTCCGTAAACCAGGTACTTCGGCCTGCGTTGAAATTGCAATCTTACACGCTTGTTTCCACCAGTTTTGAAGAACACCTTAAGGGCGACCCGAAGGCCCTTGTCGTCCTGGTAGTGTACTACAACCGATCCCGCAGGCACGCGCCCGTAACACATGTCGTCACTGATAGGAACGATAACTTCTACGAGGTCTGAAGCTGGGACTGGCTGTACCTGTAGAGGCGTGGTGGTCACACCTGGTTGCGGGAGCCCGCACTCTGAAATATCACGAAAGCAAAAATGGTTGGCAACAGACTGGCGACAGTCGTGCAGCGCCCGCTACCCAACCACCTGTTCCTCCGGATAATAATAATAATACTCACCCAGACGCTCCCTGCAGCCTGGTATCCCGTTGCAAATACCGTCCAGCCATAGCGAGTCAGGCAGGCCCAGCGGAAAGCCCAGCGGAAATGACACGACCATAGGTTCGCCCAATTTAGTTTTGTTCTCGTAAGCCTGTATCTCTAATATTCCCGAATCGTCAACAGTACCGACGCTTCTTACGGCTCCGTACTTGATGTGTAGGTCCTGCAGCCGTTAGAAGGTGGTGTAAACAAATAGTCCCATAATGCGTGCCTGGAATGACCACCACCGGGTACCTCATGCAGATGTATCGGGTATCGGGGCATTTCGCTGCGATTTAGAAGAGCGGGTGTTCGACCTACCGTAATGTGATGGCAGCGTGGCGAGGAAAATTCGACGCAAGATTGCTTCACCAAAGGTTTCTTCTCTATCCGGCAAACCGTATATATAATTTCAACCGTAGGCCCAAAAGGCAGTCCAGTCACCTGTACGTTCCAGCCGCCTTCATTTGGCAGCTCCCCTACTCGGACATACGGATGAGAGAGATCTACAGACCCAAAATGTAGTACGTTAGCACGTGGCTGTACTCGTGGCCAGCCGCCAGCCAGCGCTGCGGCGTCTCAGAGATTGGAAAGCACCCCGGTTTTTATTGGCACACGTTGATAAATACCGGGGGCGCGTGCGTCACCAAGTACGCTGCACTGGGGGTGCGCCACTTGCCACACAGCCAACGCCACAGTCGATATTGAAACGGTTCTACTTACCCTTGTTCTTGTCGACATCGGAAGTCTTTACAAGTCCATAAAAGTTGACGGTTCTTTCACCCGCTGTGTGGGGATCGATGCCGGCGCACGAAATAAATCCGCTAACCATGACCGTCGACCTGCGTTGGAGCTCCAACTTAACGAACGAGACACGCTTGTTGTTACTAGTTTTGAAGATCACATGAAGGTTGCCCACAAGGCCCTTGTCGTCCACGTAGCTTACTACAGCGGACTTCGCAGGTTCTCGGTCGAACACGTACCCGTATTTATAGTAACACATGTGGTCTCCTAGCGGAATAATAACTTCTACGAGGTCCGATGCTGGGGCTGTCTGGACGTGCAGAGCTGTGGTAACGGCATCTGGGAACGGTAGTCCAGCCTCTGAAACAAGACCGAAAGGCAAGGTGATTGGCAAGCAGGTGCAGACAGTCAGGGGCGGGCCGCTGGCCCAGTGCCCGGTTGTTCCGGAGTATTATACTCACCCATACGCTTCACGCAGTCTGGTACGCCGCA
This sequence comes from Stratiolaelaps scimitus, assembly GCA_019614645.1. Lineage (NCBI taxonomy): Eukaryota > Metazoa > Arthropoda > Arachnida > Mesostigmata > Laelapidae > Stratiolaelaps > Stratiolaelaps scimitus. The sequence continues at coordinate 5,644,008 of JABWDB010000012.1, forward strand.
CAGTACGTCCGAGGTCAGGCCAAGCAACGGGAAAGTAAGTAACACGGGTTCGCCCAATTTGGTTTTTTTCGTAGTATCGTAAGCCTGCAGCCGCAGATCGTGGTTCACCGTACGAAGTTCCTCAATGTGTTTGATGTCTCCTCGCTTGATTCGTATGTCCTGCAACCGTGACAAGAAAAAACGCAGGAAGGCCTTGAGAACGCAGCAACATGGGCCGCTTTGCACGAGCCGTAGGGTCGTCCCGAGGCATTACGCCAAACCATTGGCCCAAAGGGCAATCCAGTTACCTGGATGTCCCAGCCATAGTATGTGGATGTGAGATGAGGCAGAACTACATACGACGTGACCGCTCGCGTTCGCGCATTAGCCACGTACCTGGCTAATCCGCGCGAACGTCTACAATTCGCTTAGCACTGCGATCTAATGAGAGCAGTCACTGCTGCTTCGGGCGAAGCGAGCCGCAAGCGACAAAGTCAAGGCTATGCTGCGGCCTCATCACAAGCCTTGTCATCGCTCGCGCTTCCGCCGATGTGGTGGTATATTCGTATACGACCTACCGTAACGCGTTGGTGACGTGGCGACGAGGATTTGAACTGAGTTGCGTGTGACGCGTGCATCAATACTTCGTATTGAATTTCAACCGTCGGTCCAAAGGGCAATCCAGTCACGTGTACGCCCCAGTCTTCTCCATTTGGAAGTGTCTCTACTCGGGCATAGTTTACGAAGTCGTCAAACGGATGAGGCAGATCTGAACAGAATGGTTTACGTTAGAATACTAAACAGAATGGTTTACGTTAGAATACTAAACAGAATGGTTTACGTTAGAATACTATCGTGCCTCGGCGACGCAGGGCACCAAAGAAATTATGGAGAATTGGATGCAACCAGCCCTTCTTCATTTCGGTGTATTGATCTACCTACCTGGTGTACGCGTGAAACGGAACGTACCTCACGTGAAGTACCTAACCAATTCGTGTTGATTGATGGTTTGGAGAATGTTTCATGGGAGGGAGAGCCCTCGGTAAGCTCTTGGTGAGCTATTCTCCAAACCATCAATCAATGAAAGTACGAATTGGTTGTTAACTGTACACCAGGGCTTACCGAGGGCTCTGACTCCCATGAAACATGGGACCTCATGTTCCCACCTCCCATGATAACCTGAATGTTTCATCTGTCATTCGATGATACCCGAAACTGCCCACCAGTTTCGGAGCTAATAATGACTTACTGACTCTCAGCAAGCAAATGTTTGCGTACGTCCAACGGGGGGTTGCTTTTGCATTCAGTCGTGAACGTACCTGGCTCGCCAGTATTGATTAGTCCAACTCCCTGAGTTAGCCGACCGTTACAATGCGCTTGTGTAATAATACCAACATCGGTATAGTATCTGAAACCGGAAATTGTGAAAGTACTCCTAGAATAGGTGTCGGCAGTGAGGCTGATGACACCTGAACGATCCTTGCCACCATTTGCGTAATACTGAACCAGTACTAAGGGAGATTGCGTTTCTCCCCTTCGACAAAGGTATCGCACCGGGACGATCACGTCGACATCGTCCGTGCCCTCAACTACAGTTTGCAGGTTCAGATTTTTCGGACCTCGTACTGAAACACAAAGGGTAGTGAGTTGTGTTACTGCCAGACACCTATGCTGACATCACAAGCCAAAGATGCAATAAATGACAAGCGTAAGTAGATTTTTTTTTAAAAAGAACCAACCACCACAGTCCACAGATTTTCGCCCGAATTCATAGTCGACTGATAATTTCGGAGCGGCCTTTGGTCTGACATTGTTGAAAAGTGGCGTAACTTCAACGTTGTAAAGCCCATCGGCTAGAGTTAGTGGCGTGACCTGCTCAAACAAGACCAAGGCTTTATTAGGAGTTATTACTTGTGTACACATGCCATTACCGAGTACGGCAAGAACGATAAACGCGCGAACTATGATGAATGTAGCACGGATGTTACGTTCTGATCCCCGAGAAACGCCCCAACTGCTGATAAGGCCGGCAACGATTATACCGAAGTCAATAGCCTGCGGTCACTATACCGAGGTGACCATCGCCGTATGTGAAGGTACGGCTTTTTTTTAGTCCCAATGCAACAAGCGTAACTCACCAATTCCAATACTGTGCGGTTGACACTAGCTGAACGGAGGCAGGGATCCAAGGCGACTTTGACACAATGCTCACTAGAGTTGCAGATCTTTGCTTGATACTTTAGATATGCGGAGGCAGAGACGATGACGTACTTTTTTGAGAATGGATGCTGCTCGTCTATTTGAAGGAACGTCTCCGGAACACCCCCTCGCTCCAGACCTGAGAAGACAGGAACCAAGAGGCCAAAAGATCAATGAGGAAATCGCACCCCAACCCACGACAGGCACAGTATCGAAGCCTTGGCTCTGCTAGGGGACTCGGCATCACCGCAGGGCAAGGTTACATACCGCAGTACCGCAAACAGCACTGACCGGTTAATCCGGTTGAGCGGGCGTTTGTATACCCGCTGAGAAAAGCAAGTGTTGCAGGTTATACCGGACACAAGTAACACTCTTAACAGGGGGCTCAGCTTCCAATAACCCTGACCTGTCCCGCAGAGCTCATTCTACACAGAACGCTTTACGGCGGCCAGCGACCCTAACTAAAGTCACGCATTTACATTTCGAGCAAAACCGTGCGACATCTACAACACAAACCTTCAGGAGTGGTAGCATCAGTGGCACAGAGGTTGATCACACCAATAACCACCGCCGCTAAAATTGCACGCCAACACAAAGCATAGGCATTCGCTCCACGATGTCTGTGGATCATCGCAGGAAATATAGTGGCATATAATTTGGACAGAAGCCAATCGAAGTGGCTGGGTGAATTGCGATTTTCTCGTTAATATATACAAAACGAAGCAAAACGAAGACTTAATCGATTTTACATAACTAATAGAGTGGGTGGCAAATCTACCACAACCATAGAATAGTGTTAGCATGATTATCACTATTAATCAGACCATTCGTTTTATGTCCTCGTGTTAGAATTACCTGTATGATTCGTGACATGGATGATTAACATGGATTTTTGCGTACGAGTTCTGCCAGAATTCGAATTTCGTTTGCAGCTCCCCTGTCCTGCTCCCATCAGAAATTTCCTGGTATTAAGAGAAAAGTCCACACCCCACAGACGCCACAGGAGGATTTAAACCTCCGACCTGCGAACTGTCCAATAGCCTGTATATTTATTCAAGCCGTGTTACCCTCGACGCTGCCCAGCATTGATCAGCGCCAAGCTTTCAATTTTGCTGGGTGGCGTGATCCCTATCAGCAAAATGCAACAACGATGTGCCACGCTGAACGATAGTTCTCCCCAGTCGTTAGCAGCTACTGGAGAACATCTCAAGCAAAGGGGTGTCGTACTAGTCCCGGTGCGGGATGAAGTGCCACTATGAGCGGAAACTGCAAGGTAATGCAGTTTCCGCTCATTGTCCTTCAAGAACAAAAAGTGGGCTTTATGTCAGGAGCGTGACAGCGTCAGGACAATTTGACCAAAAATTGATTAGCTGGGTCGTTCTGCAACGTAACCTCTGATGATCCCGGAGGAATGGCAGCACTTGGAGGCGTGGACAACTTGATATTACAAATCCGAACTTGTCTATACCGGGCAATTATTATAGTACGGCACACTCAAGCGATCTTCTAATCGTTATAGCATACAAAAACAGAAGTGCAGGCTTCGCGAATGACCTACCAGCTCTATCAAGGGTGCCACCACAAACGGGAGAGGAAGAGTACTCGTACGCCGCTGCCCACCGCAAACACCTTTCCCAAGTATCTTCAAATATGCCATTATGGTTGATCCAAACATACAATTACCCCTTCATGTACGTCCTTGCTACCCGAAGTACTTGGAACAAAGTGAACGAGAGGCAGATTGCGAATACAATACGAAACGCTCTTTCATTGACGGAACTACGACCACAGCAAGACTCCAGTGGTTCTCGTACAAATCCATGAGACATCTACAACAAACCTTCAGTAGCGGCTTATCTTAGCTTCTGAATGCCAGATAAGTGACGACATAGTCCTTTTGAAATGTTACATGTTCTGAAATGTAAAATGTCTCCTGTTGAAGAAGAATTGTACGAACAGTATTACAGATGAACAGAACATCGTCTTCAAATTGGTGTGTGTACACGCCGATAAGGAGCTTCGTGCATAGCATGCCAGCACAAATTCCAGATCGGCCTTCATGACTGGTTTGACGTCTACATCGAGCTAGAGGTAATACCGAATGCAGTCACTGTTTGGAGGATATACTCCTTCGGGTATATTTGTGCAATACGGTAGACGGATTACAAAATCGAAACGGCGGGTGTGGGTACGGTGGATGGAGGCGCATTCACGGGATCTTTCAGGGATTACTCGAGTACTTATTTCAAATGCACGTCCATTTCTGTCCCACATCGTGTTACCCGTTCTTCTGTTCACGTTGTGCACTTGAACGAAGACTTCTTCCATAAAGTCGTGTGTCAAATTCTTTCTAAAATTCTATAAAAACCTAAATAAAATACTAGGGATCATACGAAATACGACCTAAAAAAAATACTAGGGATCATATAAATACGAGCCTCTGTGTTTCTGCTCACAGCGAGCTCTCGACAAGAGGCCCCCTAGTATATGATCACGCATCCTACCGAAAGGTGATAAGTGCAGCGGAACGGGCCGAAGTCGGTGTCGGTTGGTAAAATCCAAACGTGATATTTGAGGTCAGACATCGGATATCTAGTGCTACGCGAAGGTGGCCAGCCGACGCCTCAAATATGCTTACCTTAACTGTTTTGAAGGCAGCGCTCGCTAAGGTCCATTTTTAGGGCGAAGACAATGTTCCATAAGTTAATACAAAAAATTCCTAACTTTTTTATTGTCCCCCTAGACGCCTTCGCATGTCGACTAGTATACTGGTGTGCATTTTCGGTGTGCATTTTCGTGGGTTTTCGTTATTGATTACTCCAACGGGCTTATACGCTTCCTGTCAACATAGCCACAACAATGCTAAGGTTAATCCAGAAGCGGAAATCTCGAACTGTAAGCGCGCCCGTAGGAGTTCTTTCAATGTCAGGGCTAATCAAGCCTCCGCAGTCCTGACCGTAGTGCTCGATGGTAAATTGGCTAGCACGGTGTGCCCCATAATAAAACAAGATCCAAATCGCGACGGCGTTCTCGGGGCGATGGATGTGGCTCGCTCCCCGCCTGTAGCCATCTGAAAGTCGTTTCGGAGACTGGGATGCTGGATGACTCAGACCAAATTGCTTCTGGGTATTTTAGATGTATACACCAACGCTTATTATAGGAACCATTCAGGGACAACTGATCCTACTTATGTCAATCTAACATATGCACATCCGAAAAGGAGATTGACTGGGATATTCAAACATACAATAATTCATTCAAATCAGTGGTTGATTGGGATCCGTTCACGAAAAGCCTTATAAGGCGGCTCGATCTTTTCATAAATACCTCTTCTGAGCTACCTTTTAACGAGACGGGTGGTCTTCATTTCTAGGTGAGCTAACCAACCTACGATCTTACCCAACAAGTTGGTCTTCGTCTATGTTTCCGCCTGGGCTCCTTCCAGGTCTTCGTCGGCAATTTGTAGGATACGGGCTTCGCAGAACATGCATCAATATTTGCTCGCCCTGATGAGATCTGAAAGCGACTGAGTTCTATTCTGATTTATACATGGAAGTAAGCATTTAGAAAAATTATAGCATGCATCTGTACGAGATTTTATCCTATTTTGATAAGATATTGTATTTTAAAATATAGAATTATTATAGTAAGCAGTTGGGGAAAGGGTGTCAGGTCGAGGCCGTCAAATTGCAATACGTGAACTCCATTGTTGGAACTGGTAGCGTCAGTTATCCCTGGACGGTTCGCATAATATGCGTATATATATTAGGGAATTCCGTTCGAATTTTCGCCTCTTTAAATGCCAATAACTTTTAAATGAGTCCTCAGCTTTATGTACACGCCGATTCCCATCGTGCTCTGGGAGTTTTGAGATAGCCAAATATTTACCATTTGCATTTCCATTTATAATTTCCTTATTTGTTGCTTTTGTGAGTAAGACTACGATTGCATATGGAACCCCCCTAATGCCCTTTTTAATGCATATAAACAACCATAATCACATTTGCTTAAATCAGGAGAATATGGCGATTGAAGCCATCGCTCAGTATTGTTCCCCTCCATCCAGGCAGTAATTTCAGCCGTGCGGTGAGGTCGTACATTGTCGACGAGTAACCACACTCGGTGCTGTCGATCCCCACGCCACTTGTTCATCAATCCCTTCATGAAGTCGAGATATCGGAGAGCATATATTTTTACTTTTGCTGCTAACATTTCTTAATAGCAAACGCCCTTGATATCTATGGCGAGTATCATCACCTTTCGTCCGAATCTATCTGGCACTGCCACAGACGTTGACTTCACCTTGTCGGGGCCACTTTTCGCTTGATCTTTCTCAGGAGGTCCATGCAGGTTAACCCATGTCTCGTCTATCGACACCGTGGGCTGGTCTGAAAGTTTTTCCAGAGACACCGCCTGCAGTCACTGATTGTCTGTGGGTTGCGGGCAACTTGAAGAAAGCCTGGCACGCAACGAAGGGCGGATAACGGAGTTACCTTGCTGGAAGATCACGGATTGCGTTCTCTAGATGGCTTTGGTGCTCGCGGGGGGCCTCGACATCGGTCGTTGGATGTATGGCCGGAGGCAATTTCGAGGGATCCCCATGATGTTGGACGATCAAGTGACCAATATTGACTCAAGGGTTAGCGAAATTGATAAATCTATAGATTTTTTAATAAACATTTCTAGAGTGGCAATGTGTGCAACAGAGTTACTACATACTTGCTGGTAAGCTTAAGAAGCACATGGTTAAAAACAGTGTGCACGCGGCAAATGGAAGAGCCCGGTGACGTGGTGCGTTCGCACTACAATCGGGGGAGACACATGGGTTCGATATCGAACCTTAATTAATGATCTTAATCTCTTAATCTGTAAGAGATTAAGAGATCTCTCTCTCTAGATCTTAATTTCTATGATCTTTGAAAGGAGTTGTCAGATGGACATGGCCTACATGCATATATACGCGAACCGAGAGCTAAAGGAGTAAACATACGCCTAACGCTCAGTGCTCCGGCCCGCTGTCCATTCCCGGGTCGGGGAAAGCGAATAGTGAATTTTATATGCACATTTCGCTAGACAACAGCGTGACGTATCGATCCTGAAGCCCGACGGGTGCGCGGTACTGGCAGGCACTGATATATATATATTATATATATATGCTATATGTGCTATATGTGCTAAAATCCAAAAGTGATATTTGAGGTCAGACATCGGATATCTAGTGCTACGCGAAGGTGGCCAGCCGACGCCTCAAATATGCTTACTTTAACTGTTTTGAAGGCAGTGCCCGCTAAGGTCCACTTTTAAGGCGAAGACAATATTCCATAAATTAATAAAAAAAATTGTCCCCCTAGACGCCTTTTTATTGTCCCCCTAGACGCCTTCGCATGTCGACTAGTATATTGGTGTGCATTTTCGTGGATTTCCGGTATTGATTATATATAGTTATATAAACTTGAGGGAGGTTGACGCGTGATGAATCACAACAGCCCAGTCAATTGCAGATTATCTATGGGATCATATGATATAAACGTTATCGCTAGCGCACCTGCACCACTCCGACGGACTCAGTTGGTGCATAGTTGTTTCCTGGGCTCAACTGCAGGTTCAAGGTTAAGGTCCTTTCAAACTGGGTGCCTTGCCCATAAAAAAACAGTCCCACAGTCTTTTTCTCTCCAACTATAACCAGAACATTGTGCTACAATCCCATAAAAGAGACCCGCATTGCATTCATCCATTGTTTTAGCCCACTGCGCTGTCCAAGAGCTGCTTTTTGATGTGTTCCCCTCGCGCTGTCAAAGAGCTGCTTTTTGATGTGTTCCCCTCAGGCGGTAGGGTAACTATCGCTTATTGTAACGGTATGGTAACGGTACAAACTATAATATTTTACTATTTAAAAAATCTTTCTAGCTAAATCAGCTCAGCTTAATTTATGGACGTTTCATGGACGTTTCATAACGCCTTCGCCGCTGAGGGCCCTCAGACACCGCTTAGCACTATCCAAATGTTGCCTCTGTATCACATGATTAAGTTAAATTTGACAAGTTTCTTAGACATTTGCCGCCAGTGAACTGCTTTCATTCGACGCAACGAACCAATGTCTGGTATAACAACTAAATTGCCGACATGCCCGCATGATGACCGGCGTAGGCGGCGAAGGCTTATTTTGTATTTAAAAATCTAATTACAAAAAAAAAATTTGAGAGAGGTTTGTAGGTTTGTAGGTTTTGTAGATTGAGAGATTTTATTGGACGCCCCCAGAGAATTCGGATTCGGCAGCGAGACCGCGACTACATCGAATGCGGGGAGTCCTAGGTCTTCGCAATTCCCATAAACATCACTTCCCGTTTGACATGGACCTTGTCTGACGGACGGTGTAGGCCGAAACAATCTAGCTTCCCTCTAAATACAACCGTCGTACCGCGTTGGTATCCTTTAAGCTCGAAGAACGACACAGTCGAATTAACGATGGTAACTTCAACTCGACCATTAAAGCCGATATCGTCCACGTAGTTGATGGTGGCCGCGCTACCTGCCTCTCTAGCGAAAACGTAGCCATACTTGTTGTGACACAAATGGTCCCCAATTGGGACTATGAGATCGACGAGGCCGTCCTCCCTAGGCCTAACATGAACGTAGACATGAAAAGGCTTGTCGATAAGGCCCACGATTCTGCCGGTGGTCACACTGAATGTCACAAGCACATTTCCCGTTGGTTCAAGTCTGGCTTCTGCAAATGAAATGCACGCGAGGTATCCATCATCAGTATGTGTACGCTGATTAGACCTACGTCACCACATCGCACGCGTTATACGCTATCGATAGGCTATCATACTTACCCATCTCCTTTCTGCACTCGCCCGTGCATTCGTATTCAGTCCTGGTGAACTTTGTGGGCAAGAAGCATTCCATGTCTGGACCCGCTTTTGTCGTTCTTTTACCCGTCAGCTCGCTCATGCGGTACGGCTGTAGTATGACGACCATCCCTTCATTTCCCTTCAGCTCCCCATAGACGTCCGGCAAGCTGAAGTTACCCGTCTGCAATCACCGAGAGGAAGACGATGAAACGGTGTGTTGGGAATGTGTCACTACAAGGGTATGGTATGGGTGGTATGGGGTGTGAGTGTTGTTTCTCGTGAGTGTTTTTTCTCAATTAAGGAAAAAATCCATAACGGCCACAACGGCGCTGTGTGTGAACAAATAAAGGGGGTTGGCATACTAATGCATGCCCAAGGCTGTAATGCGCATGAGATCGCAAGTCGGATTCCAAGTGCGTTTATTAACAATCTTTTCCGATATGGTAGCCTTCTGTGACGCTTGTAGGTAGCCTACCGTAAGGGGATAGGTGGGGCGCAGCCGGTACGGGCGCAGCCGGTACAACATAATGCAGGGGCGATTTACGGGATGTATGTATCCCTGGCGGCAAATTGGTGTGTTCTAGCGCTGCTTCGTACGTATATTCATCGAGACGTATATTCATCGAGAGAATCAGTGCAAGCATCTAGGACGCTTGTAGGTAGCCTACCGTAAGGGGATAGGTGGGGAGCAGCCGATACAACATGACGCAGGTGCGATTTTCGGGACGTATGTATCCGTTGCAAAGTGTAACGGTGTAGTCGACGTCATGCTTCGAATATTCCGGGAGTGGTGTAAAGGAGAAGTTATAATCTCTGTTGTTCGGGTCTAGAACCACCTGAAGGTACTCGACCGACTCGTCATACGGTTGGGGTAGTCCAGATTGACCTGTTCATAGATGATGAAAAGAAAAAAGAAAGCAATGTAGTGATGGTAATAGAAGAAGGTAACGTGATGACAAATGTGGTGATGTGATGACAATACCAAGGTAATGTGGTGGCTTACCTGGTTCTCCAGTATTGATCACTCCAACGCGGACGATATTGATTCTCTCGAAATCGTCTGGATTTGGGTAAGGAGCGTATTTACACTCGACGTAAACAGCAATTCCAACATCACTCCAGAAGCGGAAACCTCGAATTGTGAACGAGTCCGTTGGAGTTTTTTGAATGTCGAGGTAAATCTGGCCTGCGCGGTCCTGACCGTAGTACTCGATGGTGAGGTGACTATTAAACTGTGACCCATTATAAGGACAAATGTCGTGTGTAGTCAATGGTACTCGAACCCCGATGTCGTCCGGGTTTTTCTCAACGAGTTGCAGATCTAAATCAGGGCCATACTGAGGAACTAGAACAACAAAAATGTAGCAAATGGTAGTCTTTGAAAAAAGTACGTGTTATTCTTCCGACAAATGCGATGGTGCACAACACTAACCACTCTGCCCTAGTGCTTTGGTGCTCTCAACGCTCAACACTAGTGCTTTGGTGCTCTCAACGCTCAACACTAACTCATGCTGCTCATGTATAGAATGACAATGGCTATTTGCCTTGTGAGGATAGGAAATTCTACAGATGGACACTGCACTCGCCCGGGCCCAAGCTTCTTCCGAGCTTGTCCTTCCGCCCCAAGCTGCGGGCGGAAGGACAAGCTCGGAAGAAGGGGGGATACAATACAATACACAAGCCGATGGAGGGATACAATCCCACTGCTACCACGGAACTAAGGCGGGTAGAACTTCCCCCAATGTTACACCCGGCGGTGGACAGCCCCCGCTCACGCGTTAACAATAATCTTACTCCGCCACTGGCCCATGCACGCCTTATCGCATCGCTTCCCTAGCTTGTAATCCGTGGTTAATCGGTTGCCAACTTGATCGAGCCGCGTAAGGTCGTACCGATATGCCGCGTAGGTCAGATTCAACGGCGTGACCTGTTGGAAAAAAACCAAAAATGGCCCACTAGCATTTAGCAGCGTTCAATTGAGAAAGTACACTCATTAAAAGTTTGAGAATAGGTGGAGGCTATATACGCCCCAATACCTCGCCCCAATTCGCTTTACGGGATGAAACACTTGCTATCCTGAGGGAAACTTCGGAAGGAACCAGCTACTAGATGGTTCCGATTAGTCAGATCAGATAACGATTTGCACGCGCTTCGCCACTGTTCTGAACCACTGTTCACTATCCTAGTCGCGATCCTCTGTATATTAGTGGGCAGTAGCTAAGCTTACCGTAAACTTCTTGGCAGAATGATCAAGGAAGTGATCAACGCACGGAGGAGCGTACACCCCCATTATGCAAATAGTCATTTTGTACCGCCCAAATTCCTTCGTCGACACGTTAAGGTACTTCATTCCATGCCTCATTTCATACGTATGCAGATCGTCTACTTCAATATACTCAAGCTCAGTTTCTGAAAGGCTCGGTGTAGGTTCAGGTGCATTCGGGTCACCAGAATGTACTAAAACGGAAACGGGAGACTGGTTAATCCCATACACGGCTGCGAAGGCGTTCTTCGCACCACAACAAGTGTCTCGCTTCTTGTGGTGCGGCCAAGTCCGTACTTCACGGCGTACAGGGTTAGGCATATCCTAACGAGGTAACACAGTATCCTAGCGAGTGCTTGCTGTGAATAGGTTCCACAGATCAGACAAACCGTCCGCAAACACGGCCATGCCCTCTTCACGTTTGTACAAAATATTTGCACTACTGTTTTTACTGATTTTCTTCAAATCCCAAAATACAAATTTAAGCAAACTTACTACTGAACGCTGGATATGACCACCAATAAACTAAAGCACCTTGCCGCAGTAGCCGAAGACTGGTGGGTGGCTGCAAGTCAATCCTGAAAATTGATTGCACCGCGCCACCCACGCTATTGGGACGCACCGCAGTCAGATGGCAACGACATCCAGCCTAAAAATCCCACTCGACGAGTCCCACTGGACAGGATAGCAACATTGTCCGAGCCAACCAAGCTACACCCAGAAAACAGACTAGCAATATCAAAATAAAAGCACACCTGAAACAGCAGCTCCACAAGACACCATCATAGCAAGAACCGATGCCGCAAAGATCCCGACACAACCCGTCCGCAAACGCCGTCGATAGGCCATGACCTCTTCTCGTTTGTACAACATATGTCTAATGATGTTTCATCCAATTTAGTAAAAAAACAACTCTGAGTGACTGAATTTAGATCAGGAATGAACAACAATGACCCCGAAAACCTATAATATATAGCAAATTTAGGACTGAATGTTGACATTTAGCTGAATCCATGGCACGTCACATCAATCACTAAATAGCGCATGGCAGATATCGCTATGGTCCTAATATGATAACACCCGTTGTGTTTCTTATGGAAGTACGCGTTATTTCGCTCTTGTTCTTAGCCAAATAAAATTTCTTATTCGTTAGATGGCCGACAAGTTTTCCAAAAAATTGACCATGAGAAAAATATTTCGCCAATGTATTTTGTTTAACCAACCGTCAGCAAATGCCTGCGAAAACGATGTAGGCTGATCCTGGATCTGAAACTGAGGGATCGACGACGTCTGATTTGTTACAAAGTGTTCTAAGAGGTAAGTTTCCATATTTATAGACCACAGTTGGTAGACCCGCCCTCAAAGAGAGATGTACAGAGCGGAGGTTCGTGATAACTCGACAATTGGAAAGCGACTATGCTGCTATTATATCGCAAGCATTATGTGTGTGTAGTACATCTGTCTGATGGTTAGACCTTAAGTTCAGTGACCAATTTTGTGAAATTGATATACGACCTACCGTAACGCGATGGCGACATGGATTTGAAGTAAGTTGTGTTCGCAATAGGTAAATGAAAACATTGACCCAAGGGGCAATCCAGTCACGTGTACGTGCGAGTCTCGCATTTGATACTGTCTCGACTCGGGCATGGTTTAGTCGTCATACGGATGAGGCAGATCTGAACACACAAAATGCTGTTCACGAATGTGCTGTACGATACTAGTGCAAGTGGCGGTATCGTACCTGGCCGAAGCAGACTTGATCACTAAGCAGGTTAGATCACTAGTGGGCTTGGGTTTCTACATAGTAGGCCAAAAGAACCTCGTGATTCATCTGCACGTTGGTAGACCCACTGCAGGGTCGTTGCCGGCGTTCCACGCATTATAGGATTGCCGAGAGCTGAACGGTAATTCGACCAGTGGGGGAAAAGGGAGGCGCTTACAAAATATTCAAAATAAGGCAGCGACAGTGTGTGTTTGCAGCTTCATGCATAGCATGCTAGCACAAATTCCAGATCCACCTTCATGACTGGTTTGGCGTCTACATCGAGGTAGAGGTAATACCGAATGCAGTCACTGTTTGGAGGATATACTCCTTCGAGTATCTTCGTGCAATACGGTAGACGGATTACAAAATCGAAACGGCGGGTGTAGGTACGTTGGATGGAGGTGCATTCAAGGGACATTTCAGGGATTACTCGAGTACTTAAAGTAGTAGTATTACTCGAGTACTTATTTCAAACCCCATGAAATGCACGTCCATTTCTGTCCTACATCGAGTAGCGGGTCCACGCCTACGGAACGTCGAGTCCCCGAAACCTGTAACCGCGGTACACCGTGGTCTCCGTAACTTACCCAGACATTGTCTGCACTCGGCCTTGTACTCATGCTCACTTGTCGTGGTGCTCCGTTGGTAAAGATTGTGACAGTTGGGGATCGACTCCCGTCGTTGTGTTACCAGTTCTGTCTGTCAAAATATAGAATTAGTAAGCAGTTGGCGAAAGGGTGTCAGGCCGAGGCAGTCAAGTTGCAATACGGGAACTCCATTCGGTTAACTGGTAGCGTCAGTTATCCCTGGACGGTTCGCATAATATGCGTGTATATATATATATTAGGGAATTCCGTTCTAAGTTTCGCCTTTTCAACTAAATGACTTAGAACATCTTTTGGTTTGAGTTAGAGGTACTCCACAGCTTTATGCACCCACCCGTTCTGGGAGTTTTGACATAGCCGAATATTTACCATTTGCGTTTCCATTTATAATTTCCTTACCTAATATATATATATATATATATATATATATATATAATTAGGGTGTCCCGTTCACATTGTCCGCTCGATAAATGCCAATAACTTTTGAACTAAATGAGTTAGAACAAAGATATTTTAATATTTGGAAGGAGGAATCAAGGACATGCAGGAGGGAGGTTGACGCGCGATGAATCACAACAGCCCAGCCAATTGCAGATGATCTATAGGCTCATATGATATAAACGTTAATGTTTTAGGAGAAATCCACCTCCGTCTAATTAAAAATTCTGCTCCAGTTGTTCGTTGTATTTGACAGCACTGATCATCTTCTACGAGAGCACGGCCAGCTTTAACCCTATCAGATGATGACCACTACAGAGGCCACCACTACAATCCGTAATCCCCGATGCAGAAATCAGCGTGACATGTGACCGAAAGGCAGTTACTTTCGCCTGATAGAACCTGATAGTTTAGGACGTTGGGTGAAGCCTATCGAAATTGATTGGCTCATAGATATTATAATACATAGATGAACGGTTCGAGGTGCGCTGGCGACGGGGACCTCGAACCGTTCACCTGCACCACTCCGAAGTTGGTGCATAGCTTAAAAATTGTCTGGAAGAGATGCAAAAATGATGATTGCGGAACCGCACTGAAACAGCAGGTTTACGGTTAAGGTAAGGCAAACTGAATTACCATGCTTAAAAAAAAACTGACAACAGCTGAGAGAAAAGCTGACAGCTGGCGCACCAACCAACCAACGTCACAATTGGTCTACGTGCGTCACAATTGGTCTGACGCACGTGGTCATTCTGAAATCCTTGGGTGATATCGCTTGGGTGATATCGGTGCAGAAGTCATGTTTCGAAACGGATCACAGCGATATAGCATATCTACCTAAACAGGAAAAACGGTTTTGTAGATTCGACGAGAGTCTGTGATTTTATTAAGGGAGATCGAAAAGAATGCCCCTTGAGAATTCGGATGCGCATTGAAGAAGGTCGGGTGCGGGTAGCCACCACGGCCTCACACGCACGGCAGTGAGATTTCGTTGGACAGGGAGATCCTAGGTCTTTGCAATTCCCATAAATATCACTTCCCGTGGCACATCGTGTGAGCTCACACGGTGTACGCCGAAACAATATACACTCCCTGTAAATATAACTGTCGTACCGCCTTGGTACCCCTTGAGCTCGAAGAACGACACAGTCGAATTGGCAAGGTTAATTTGAACTCTACCAAAAGAGCCGATATCATCGACGTAGCTGAACTCGGCCTGCCTACCGGCATCTCTAGCGAAAACGTAGCCGAACTTATTGTGACACAAATGGTCCCCAATTGGGACTATGAGATCGACGAGGCCGTCCGCCCTAGGCCTAACATGAACGTAAACATGAGTAGGCTTGTCGAGGTAGCTCACAAGCGTCTCGTTGGTGGTACTTGGTATCACAAGCCAATCTCTCTTTGGTTCAAGTCTGGCTTCTGCAAATGAAACGCACGCGAGGTATCCATCATCAGTATGTGTACGCCGATTCGACCCACGTCACATACAAACGCACAGCACTATCGATATCATACTTACCCAGCTCTTTTCTGCACTCGTCCGTGCATTCGAATTCAGGCCTGGTCTCCTTGGTGGGCAAAAAGCATTTAACTGGTTCACCAGCCTCTGTCGTTCTATTACCCGTTGTTTCGTTCATGCGATACGGCTGTAGCTTGACGTAAAGACCTTCATGTCCCGAGTGTTCAAAGACGTCTGGCAAGCGGAAGTTACCCCTCTGCAATCGGTGAGAGGATGACCACTATTAAAAACTGCGAGATGGCGGAGAAGCTTCAATTTGAGATTTAGCTAGCACGCGAGTTGGTAGCCTACCGTGAGGGGATAGGTGGGGCGCAGCCGAGGGAAGTCTGCGCAGATGCGTCTAGAGGCCCTCACTAATCCCTCGCAAATCGTCATGGTGAAATCGATATCATGTTTCGAATAATCCATGAGTGGTGTAAAGGAGAAGTTATAATCTCCGTTCGGGCCTAGAACCACGTGGAAGTACTCGGCCGACTCGTCAAATGGTTGGGGCAGTCCTGTTTTACCTGTTCATAGATGACAGAAAGAAACCAATGTAGTGATGATAATAGAAGAAGGTAATGTGGGATGTGATGACATTACCTTGGTAATGTGGTGGCTTACCTGGTTCTCCAGTATTGATTATTCCAACGCGGATCATATTGTTTCTCTCGTAATAGTTTGGAGCTAGGTCATACGGAGAGTTTTCACACTCTACATAAACAGTAATGCCAACATCACTCCAGAAGCGGAAACCTCGAATTGTGAAAGCGTCCGTAGGAGTTTTTCGAATGTCAAGGGTAATCTGGCCTCCGCGGTCCAGACCGAAGTACTCGATGGTGAGGTGACTAGAAAAACGTGACCCATTATAACGACAAAGGCTCTGCGTAGTCAATGGTACTCGAACCCCGATGTCGTCCGGGGTTTTATCAACGAGTTGCAGATCCAAATCAGGGCCATATACTGCAACTAGAACCGAACCAAAATTTAGCAAATGGTGCTTTAGCAGTGTAGTTATTCTTCCGACAATGGTGTCCCCCAGAGATGGATTAGTTACTAATCGAACTCTCACAGTAATTAACCCCTATCACTAATTTATAGAATTTCTCAAAGCGAGATCAAATTAGGTCGAGCACTCGGTAGTGCTCCACGATTCTTCACCGATACAAATGAACACTGCCCCCACCACAAGGTTCTCGCCCGGGCCCGATAAGCTTACTCCCGAGCTTGTCCTTCCGTCCGAAGCCGCGGGTGGAGAAGCCCGCAGTAAGCCGATGGAGGGATACAATCCCACTGCTACCACGGAACTAAGGCGGGTAGAATTTCCCCAATGTTACACCCGGCGGTGGACAGCCCCCGCTCACGAGTTAACAATAATAGACAACATCTTACTCCGCTTCCTGTCTATGCACGCCTTATCGCATCGCTGGCCCGATTTGTAAATCGTGGATAACCGGTTGCCATCTTGATCGAGCCGCGTAAGTTCGTACCGATATTCCGCATAGGTTAGATGCAACAGCGTGACCTGTTCAAAAATTAAACCGACGAGTCACTGTTCTGAACCACTGTTCACCACCCTAGTCGCGGTCCTCGGTATATTAGTGGGCAGTAGCTACGCTTACCGTAAACTTCTTGGCAGAATGATCAAGGATGTGAGGAATGCACAGAGCGCGCAACCCGATTCTGCAGAAGTCCATTTTATACCGCCCAAATTCCTTCGTCGACACGTTAAGGTACTTCATTTCGTAGGGATGCAGATCGTCTACTTGAATATACTCGAGAGCCTCCGGTGTAGTCCGTTCAACTCCGATTGCATGCGGGTCACTAGGGTCGACTAAAACGAAACAGACTGGTTAAACCCCAGACACACGACTCGGCCTCGAAGGCGTTCCTCGCATCACACGAACGAAGTGTCTCGCTTCTTGCGGACCGCTCAAACCGTCACATTTGTGTGCTTCCGTATAACCCGGCCTGCCGCAACCCATTGCGCTAGTCCGACAAACAGGGTTAGGTATATTCTAACACCGAGTGCTTGCTGTAAATATGTGCACAGATTCCGACACTCTTCACGTTTGTACAGCATAGGTTGAATGACGTTTCATCCAGCTTGTCGAAAACTGCAAGCCAATCCCGAAAAATGATTCCACCCGCGCCACCCACGCTATAAGGACGCACCGCCGTCAAACGGCAGCGACATCCGGCCTAAAAATAACATCCGACTCGCAGAATTCACGAGTTCCACTGGGCAGGACAGCAACATTGTCCGAACCAAACTTTACCCAGAAAACCCAAGCAATAGCCATAAAAGAAGCACACCTGAAACATCAGCTCTACAAGACACCACCATCATAGAAAGAACCGACGCCGCAAAGATTGCGACACAAACCGTCCGCAAACGCCGTCGACAGGCCATGCCCTCTTCTCGTTTGTACAACATATGTTTAATGATTTTTCATCAAATTTTGTAAAAAACAACTGTGAGTGACTGAATTTAGGTCAGGAATGATCAACAATGACCCCGGAAACCTATAATATATAGTAAATTTAGGACTGAATGCTGACATTTAGCTGAATCCATGGCGCGTCACATCAATCACTAAATAGTGCATGGCAGATATCGCTATGGTCCTAATATGATAACACCCGTTGTGTTTCTTATGGAAGTACGCGTTATTTCGCTCTTGTTCTTAGCCAAATAAAATTTCTTATTCGTTTGATGGCCGGCACGTTTTCCAAAATATCGACCATGAGAAAAATATTTCGCCAATGTATTTTGCTTAACCAACCGTCAGCAAATGCCTGCGAAAACGATGTAGGCTGATCCTGGATCTGAAACTGCAGGATCAACGACTTCTGATTTGTTACAAAGTGTTCCAAGAGGTAAGTTACCGTATTTATAGACCACAGTTGGTAGACCCGCCCTCGAAGAGGGATGCACAGAGCGAAGGTTCGTGAGAACTCGACAATTGGAAAGCGACTATGCTGCTATTATATCGCAAGCATTATGTGTGTGTAGTACATCTGTCTGATGGTTAGACCTTGCGTACAGTGACAAATGTTGTGAAATTGGTCGTGAAACATTTTATTACACGTGTTAATTACATTTATCAATTTAATTTCGTTAATCAAACAAGTTCTAACAGCTTTTCCCCGGTGGCTCAAATCAGACTTTGGCAGATCCTTTCGCGGAGATTAGCGGTGAGGGGGCCAAGATTGTGTCAGGTTTCGGACAGCAGCGGGCGGATAAGACGCATGTAAGGCAGCATACTTCCGTAGCTTGGCTTGCTCCGCACGGCTTACCGCCTAACAGGTTGTGGTTACTCAGTGATTAGCATAGTGGCTTGTGTAAACCACCGTGCCGTCCCAGACGAGGTGCCGGCCTCGGTAGAAATGGAGGAAGGTGCGGCCGTGGAGGTGACCTCGAAATGCATATGTACAATAGTAGGTATCGAACAGTAGGGATGGACACACAACAGCTGTAACAGCTGTTTGCGTAGGTTCAGGATTTCAGTGTAGACCTGCTGGGCAATAAGCGTTCTCTGCTCCGCTGGGTTTGCTGTTGTCGGTGGTCGATTTTCGAACTTACACCTCATAGCTGATATAACTGACTACTGGGTCACAGTCCAACTGGCAAGTGCGAGAAGCATGTCTTCGAAAGTAACTTCTGAAGAGTTATTTATTATAATTAAGCTTCATGGTCAAAAAATAATTGAATTATCATAACATTTGTTTTAAATTTTAATATTTAATTTATTATAAGGAGTAAAAAATTATTAGTATACGAAGAAAAATATTAAATTTATTTTTAAAGGAGAAAAGTGGAACTCATGGTGGAGTAACCACTTTATCTAGTTCTTGGTTGTTGTCTATCGTTTGCTAATTTTTGTAAAACAATTACGTACGGGGATGACACAACGCTCCTGTTTCGCTTTCAGTCTTCAGCTCTTGAGGGCTTTTGTGAGTGGGGGTTGCTAAGCATTCAAGAAACGATCGATAAGGTTGAAATCATTGTTCAAACCTTCGAGAGGTTTGGCCTCGTTATCAATGCTAAAAAAACGAATCTTATGTGCTCCACACGCCTTAGCGTGCAATAAGTTCAGTCGATACGGCTCCACGGTGAGATAATCCCAAAGATGACCACTAGGAAATTTTGTTGGTGCAACCGCCGCTATAAGTCGTCTTAGAGGGAGAGAGGTGGATTTCCAGTTGAGCGCCAGCTCTCTACAATATGCTGCTGATTCCTCTCCTGGATTAGGAGTCTCTATCTGGGGCAGTGGCGACAAAGTGATAAATCCTGGAGGAACGACTCTGTGATACCTAATCGTTAGACCTGGGGCCGTTAAAGGGTCTACACCCTATGCTTACCAGCAGTGTGAGACTCCCTTCATGGAGATTTCAGGCAACTCAGTTCAGCGCATCTTCGTTCGCGAAGTAACGAAACAATTAATGTGTACTTTGTGCAATGCTATACTGTATATATTTAATTCATACACCTGACGGGCTCGAAGCAGGCGAGTTGTTGTAAATATGGTGTTTACCTTTTTTTTTAGCGTTGAAGCATTGTAACGTGCAGTTCCGTCAATAAACCGCAATGTGAATACTTCAATAAATCCCTCGTTGAGATATGGTGAAAAAGAAGGGCTCGAAAAACTATATAGCAAATAGTTCCCCTCATACGGTGATATTACCCGTCGGGGTCTTTCCAATGGTCGGATACCATAGGCGTACAAAAGGTGGCGGGGGGTACCAAAGTGAGCAAGGGTACGATAGGAGAATGATAGGGTACACGAAACCAGGATAATTCCAAAATTGGGGGATCGAAGGTAAGGTTTAGTGGGTGGGAGTCCCACACCACTGGGCGAAGATCTTAGTCCTGAAGGCGGTGCATAATGCATTTACCTGCAACCTTTAAAAGGACCTAAGGTTAGAACCTCTCCCTGGAATAGTGTGTTTGATTTATGAGGTTTCACTCACACGATTGAGCCACGCTTCAAGTAACCATGCCTTATTCGATCGGCAATCAAGAATTTCTGTGGGAGAGAGGTCTGTTGCATGGTCGTTCGTAAACAGCGAAAACAAAACGCGGCATTTGTTACTACCAAGCATTTGATGGCGGAGCTCCCTCCGGAGGTCAAGAGGCCACAGTATTCTTGGCCTTGCAGAAGGCTGAAGCCGTCAAAGAGCAAGCCTTCTTTTTGCTCATTCTCACAAGACAACAATACCCTAACTACCTACAGGAAAAAGAGAATTTTATTG
Source organism: Stratiolaelaps scimitus (assembly GCA_019614645.1). Lineage (NCBI taxonomy): Eukaryota > Metazoa > Arthropoda > Arachnida > Mesostigmata > Laelapidae > Stratiolaelaps > Stratiolaelaps scimitus. Next base: position 5,664,871 of record JABWDB010000012.1, read on the forward strand.
GGAAATATCGTTTTAATTACGGACATTTTAGTAAATCCGTTTACCGTGCCGGTCACCGCACACTATTTGGCGAGCTGCTCAACCTTGCGATTAAGGACTCAGCAAACGTTCAACCATTTCGAAGGTGTTCGTCCACACGGGTGTTTCTTTTCTTCACTATTTCCTGGAACACTGATAGAAAGATGCGCAAAACTTGGAAAAATATGGACAGCTGGAAAACAAGCTTCAAGAAAACATCTGTACATCCTGTACGAACAATAGGCCTGTGTGTAATTAACACCAACGCGCAACCATTCGGGGAACTAACAAAAAATTATGTAAGCGCCCCCAATTCATTTTAGTAATTTGTTTGTTTACGTTTTGCGTGATGGTGTTTATGACCTGATAATTGATTGAAGGGCTTGATTCGTAACTTGCTTAATGCACGTGATGATGACCGCTGCATTGGTCCATCAGCAGATTGACAAATGCAGTGGTCATTGCCAGGCTATTCCTGGCCACTCAGTACCAGCCGTATATTTTTTGCCCGTATGAAAAATACATGCAAGAAGCGATAGTAAGGAGAGATTGACCGAGACGTGTATATTTGACAGTAAATAAAGGTTTTATTGAACTCATCTGTCTCTGTTGTGTTCTGCCTAGGTCCTTGTAAAATGGGACACATTGTGAAATATTGATTGCCGATTGTAGACCCACAAATATATTGTAGACCCACAAATGCAGAGGGACACCATAGAAGAAGTGTTCCACAAACAACAGCTGGGACGCATTTTCTTCCATAAGTTTAGTTTCCAATGCATTTCAGCTCATAATACTGAGCCGCATCATCGTGTTCCTTGTAGAGGTCAGGGTCCACTACTGCGTGTCGCTGAACCCACTTCGCCAGTCTGCGGCGGCGGTAGCGCGGCCTGGAGGGGCGCGAACGTGACTTGACGTTCCCGTGAAGAATTAGTTTACTGAAAGACACCACATTACGGTTACTAGGGGTATTTCCTCGGACCATACTTCCAACGATCAGTGACTGAACTAGTTCCCACAATTAATGAATGCAACAATCATTGCTGCAGCTACCACAGACGAGAAGAATAGGTCCCGCATATGCGTGTGAATATATAATATATATAAGTGCGTGTGTATAATAATAAAGCTGTCAACCCTTTCTCACGACCGAGAACTAGACTCAGCACGCCAGCATATTTGCGCAGCAACTAATGCACTCCAATGACCACAGCAGCCGACGCCGGCTGCTGCGCGGTAATAGACACCGGTTCCAAAACTATGGCGTCATGTACTCGTTTAGGAAGGTCAACAATGGTACATGACGTTATAGTTTTTACTAATGGAATCCAGGTTAGTATTTTGTTTGTTTAGGTTCTGCGTAATACTGCTTATGGTCTACGATGCTGAGGCACACGTTTCTATAATTGATCAAGGGAACCTTGATTTCTTTTCCTCGGCTTATTGATATGCTTACGTTCGGCGGGTGGTCACGATACACATAATATTTCATTATTATCACTCGCGTGATCATACACAATTTATACCATTGCATATAGTAAATACTTTTGCAAGGCAAGTTTATAGGCTTACTTACTGAGAGTGATCGTTTTGTACAGAAAAACGTCATCTATAATGTTGTCCGGCTCCGTTTCCAGTGAGCAGCACAGCATTCTGCCCTTAATCACCATTTTCGACTCGCGGAATAGTTCTCGGACGTTTATCCATGTACCAGTGGGCACCTTGTGGACGTCCATATTGATAAACGCGACGCGGCCTTCGTGGGGTCCCTCTTCCGCATAGACATTAATCCACATCAAGCTGGGAATACCGTTGGGGCAAACCGGAACTTCAATTCGAAGATCCGCGAATTGACCATACAGTTCACCTTCCTCAACTTGTAACTCGACTGCGCCATTGGGCCCTGCCGAGAGACGGAAAGATACAAATTCCAGCAAGAAAGATGAATAAACGTGCACTGCAAACAACGGACTGGTTCATGTGAACTTCTGTTCTGCATTGAGATTAATGAAGATCGGCGCACGGTTTTGCTTTTAAACCGACAGCACTAGAGATAAAGCGAAGCTTTCTTACTTGAGGCTTCGGCGCAGGCCTCGTGGCAACGTTCCGGGAACCCGATAGTTATACTCCTCGTTTGGCGACTTTTACTGAAGAAGTTGTCGACGTCCACCGTGCAGAGCTCAGAGGGACAACGAGACGTCAACTCTATTTTCTGCAGCAGCAGCAGCGACCGTAGAGAACAATGACAATAGGACATGAAATCGCAAGTCAGGCGACTTGCGGCTATAAAGATTGCAGTGTCATCATACTGTAGCACAACAAGAGGCAAGGCTGAAGTTGGCCCCATTTGTGTAACCGCACCGCGAGCTAATTAAGCGGGGAGGAAACTCACAGATAATTACCGCTATTACCTTGAGCGCGCCCAATGTAACGTCAGATCGAGGTGCGCGAACCAATACCCTACGTCCGGCGTGGATGTCATCCTCGGACACTACCTAATATACGATTCCAATGGATGACGACTAGCCGGAATGTCAATAGGTTCATGCAAAACTTCATGCAACTGCTTCGCAACAACAACATTTGCGAACTTATAGAGAGAGAGAGGGGGGGGGACAACGGCGGGTACACTGCGCTTTTCTTTGAATATCAGGTTTCGGGGAGGGATTGAAGGGTTTCTGGCTTCTGTTCCGAAGATGATCCCACCGTCATGGTGCCTTCACGATGCTCGGTCGAACTCGAACAGTTGTAATCCTTGCAAACATTAACGATGAATTCAGTCGGTGTATTCAGATGTGGCGAATTGATCTCGAGGACTGCGCCAGAGTTGTAGAAATCGGCACGGACGTACGGAAGTGTAGAGGAGTCTGAAAGAACGAGATCGATCCCCGTAGAAGTCGAGACAAAGACAATGATAGCACATGCAGCAAGAACGGACCCATGCTAGTGCAACACACAGCAGTTGCAAATGCTTATTCAACTGGAGCGGTAACCACAACACCGCCCTTACGCGGACTCGTGCGTGGTAGGCCTCGACAGTAGACCCAGCCCTATTGTGAGCCCGGGTGAAATGCAAACGTACTGTTATTTGTTGGTTGTACCATGATTAAGCGATAAGCTAGTCGTGCTTTTTTGGCATTTGTAGACTACACGCGTAAGAACCATGGTGACCTATGCATATACAACTTTCCTGAAAGTTATTGTGAGGTGCGAATAATCTGATCTGGTAAGAGCGAAAAACCTAACCTAACAATTATAATAGTAGCTGAATATACTATTATTTCATATTTTATCATTCGCTGTAAGGGATGACACTACGCTACGGGGTGAAACTCACAGCTAGTGCTCACCCGGAACAAGTGCGCCATGGGGCGCCCGTGACTCTTCATTCAACATCCAAAGATTGCTAGCCTCGTTAAAGACTAGAAAGACTAATCTGTAGCGCGCGTGCGGCCCCGAAGGGCACCACAGACCTGTCATTGCTCTGTTTCAATGAGTTAAACAGACTAAGGAACGTACGAATAACACGCGGAATCTTCCGTGTGTTATTTAATAGGCTACAGTCTTGTTCGTTACCGGAATTAACCAGACAAATCACAAGAACGGCCATGCACCACCATCCACCAAATCAAGAATTGTGAGATTCAACGCGTCCCTGGCTATTTCAAATTGAAGCCCGCCCCTGAACTTTTAATTGTTTGTTGTAGTATAGTAGTACTTGGTATAATTGGTTGTAAAATGTTTGCTATAACCGATAGTGATAAGAAGCGAATTCTCCAATTGTAAACAATCGAACACGGTCGGCCCAGTGCCTGTGGTCAAAGCCCAGAACGGGCGCACACAACATGCGTCTCGATTTGAATAAATCGCCAATGGATGGGTTACCACCAGGGGGCGTCATTCGTCGCCCAGACAGCAAACCTGTTGCATCGCGTTGTCACTGTCGTGTACCGTTAGGTAGTCACTGTAGGCCGACTCCCGCCTGTAAGACGCCAGTCACGCATGACCTCCAAAGGTACTATCATGAACCCCCACCATGGTAACGACACTAGGCCAAACCACCCGCATAAGGCTTCCCCGCAGCGCTCAGTGGACTCGGTGGAGCGAAGCGTCTCAAACACCCAAGTTCAAAACGCATAACTGTCGAATGAATAGATCTTTCGTCCTCGGAGTATCGTATGTACCTACTGTGCAGCCAAATTTTTCCCATAATTGCAATGTAAATAAGAAGCGGAAAAGCTCCATTTAGTACGTCACCCCCTTGGCCCGTCACGCTGTTTGGCAGCAAGGGCTTGATAACGACGAAAGCATGTGGTAAGCACGGCCTTTAACCATTACTGTCTCGGATTCTACAACTGGAGACTCGCATTTCTACACTCGGTGTGTCCTCATGTACTCCAGCCGTCTCGGCTACCTCGAGACATAATACTGACCTTTCACCTTGTCGCCTACGGGGGCAGCAGTCACCACTACGGCTAATCCAATGAAAATCAATAACCCTGAAATAATCTTGTTTGAACTGTATAAGTTCGTTTGCATCATTCTTCCGGTCTTGTCTCGGCCGTCTCTGGCGGATTGATCGCTGTAGCAGTCGAAATGTTGCAATATTGATTCAAGAATGTATGGATCGAGGTTTCTATTTATATATATATATATATATATATATGATATTTTTCATTCTTGTGGTGCAGCCAGCTCTGAGCGGTAGTTGGTAATTTGCAGAACGTTGCACTCTTCGAAATAGACGGAATCATGAATTCACAGTCTCGCTTTGATAGTCGAGCACATCACACCCGCCATATGTCTCACGCATAGATAAGGCAAATGACACAATTACCTTCACGTATTTCACGTCCATCGGGTACAATTGTTGCCCACTTTTATAACTAACTAATCAATAGGGTAATACTTCTTCGATTGTTATTGTCTTCTTACTGTTCGTAATTGTATTGCCGTTTCAAGCAGAATTTTAACTTATATATAATTGTCTATCGATTCTACGAGTAATTCGTCGAAGAAATCGACTCAAATAGCTGTCATCTCAGTATGTGAGGACGTTCGTTTTCCTTAAGCTAACCGCAGCTAATTGACTCGAGAGGGGCAGGAGCTAAAACTATATAAACGCGATGTCGGTGCTGGAGTGGAAAGTCTAGAGCGAGGTGGGACTTTGCCCCGGCAGCTGGATGTTGGTCCCGCTGAGATAGCTAGCCACGAGACACAATCTCAATCTCGCTCCCGTTAGTTTAATAAAATGGTCTCACCTCACCCTCTACCGGCCATACTGTAGAGCACGCCTCGTTCTCTATGTCTCTTCACAAAGTCAGAGTACTCAACAGGGTCAAGATTTCTCCCCCGAGTTCTTGAAAACTCGTAGACAAAGGGCACGAGAGTCGAAAGCATGCAGTCTGAGCGCGACGGGTTGAAAGCGTTTTGTTCTGGCTTGTATAGATAGAATTAAGCATTTACTAAAATAATAACATGCCTCTATATGAGGCATGCTCTTATGCCATATGAATGTGGGTGTTAATATACAATGATCAATTTAAGGAATTGGGGAAATGGTGTCATGCCAAGGCGGTCATCGTCCCGAGAGAGGCGATGCGATTGCCTCATTGAGCATTTAGTAATATTCTTGTACTGGAGTTCCGTACGAGTTCGAACTTATCAAAACATTTATTGAGAGGATTCCATAGACGGAATCATAAATTCGCAGTCTGGACAGGCAATGGCAGCCCTCAAATCCCGATTTAATGCATGACACGTTGTGATCCTGCAGGAAAAGATAGTTTCGCTCAACAGGGTATCGCCTAAAAGGTTAAGAGCTGAGGCCTGTCAGATAGGGGAACAGCTGAGGGTCAGCTCGAAAAAACAGTTAACAGGGTATCGCGCCGATCATGTCTCGTGGGTAGCTAGTTCAGCGGGACCAACATCCGGCTGCCGATGACGAGGCGACCGAATGACGATTTTTTCCAATCCAGCAGTGACATAGCGTTTTTTCGAGTCAATTAACTGCGGTTAGCACGAGAATGGCGAACGCCCTGACACGTCGGCTATAGCGATCAATTCCCTTAGCGAACTTCTCGTTGAATTGTCTCCATAGCCAATTGAAAAGAGATTAAAATTCCGCTTACAGTGTCATTGGGAAGAGTAACAAAATAATTGTTTAATTTGCCTTGTCTATGCGTGAGAGTTATAGCGGGTGTGATGTGCTCGACAATCAAAGCGAGGCTATGACTTCACAATTCCGTCTATTCTGAAGAGTGCAACGCTCTGTCAATTACCAACATTATCACTGAGAACTAAATATTATAGCTACACTACTATAATGAAAAAGCTCATTTATAAATATATGAACGGACGAGACAACACCCGCCAACACCCGTGAAAGATGCCAACGAATTTGTTCAATTCAAACAAGATTATTTCAGGGCTATCGATTTTCGTTGGGTTAGCCGTTCACAGATCAGTTGTTACGCTTCGTGGTGATTTGAGACGGCAACGTCTGTAGTAAAAGGGGACACACCGTGTGTATAAATAGAAGGTGACGTATCGTTCCGCAGATTTGATTTCTGCCTTGGCCTCGGGAAGGTGTGAGTTTTCCTCCTGATCCTTCTCGTGGTAATGCCATACCAAGGAGCGAAGGGATGTGATGGTACTGTTGAATAGATTACTCGGCGATACTGGGCAGGCGGAGTCTCGTGGGTTCAGAATGAGAGGCAGTGATTTTTTAGAGCCGTGTTCGTAGCACATGCTTTGCTTTTATTATATTGGCCTTGCAAAGTTTACTGGGTCCCACTATACCGTGGCTAATCCCGTAGTGTGAAACCCGCTCTCCAGTAGTATTCTCCGTCATCAAAACAAGCGGTTACTACCGAGGCTATTCCTATCAGCTATCGACGGGAAATCCAAACGAACCTCGTTGTCTTTTGCTCAACACGTCTTGCTCACCGAACAGAGATACCACAATCGGACATATGCAGGGCAGAAACGATTAGTGCGCTTTTGTAACATGACCATAACGTTTTTTCAGATAACTCATAACGGCTAGCATGCGAAGCAGTATTTAATGAAAGGTGATCGGGCGCTATACAATAAAGGTAGATCTCAGCTCTGCTTTTGAGCGAAGAATATATAGACGACTGAGTGTCGTATTTTGTAGCAATATATGACGATTGAGCTTCGATTTTCGGCGAGTTAAGAAAAGACAAAATTGTAAAATGAAGTTAATAGTATCGGGTAATTCAATTAAGGTATCTGAGCTGTTCTCAAGGCTAGCGATCTTTGTCGTTGGGATAACAGTACTGGTATCCGTCTTCCCCAGAGCGTCGGAGGCAGCAAGCAATGTGATAGGTAGGTTTATCAAGGCAGAAGTCGACGTTTACTTTGACATTTCGTACGAGATGCTTGGCTAAAGCTTTGCACTGGCTTCATTTATTGAGCTCTAGCGTGTAAGGCCTGGGCAGTTCACCTGGCATCATTTTCTAGGGAATTTCTTCATTTTATGTTGATTAGTGGTCGATAGTGTAACTATAGTATATACATTTATAATGTATATACGACGACGATATGACGCGTTCATACTAGTCCAAACATCCGTGGTGGAAACACTTCTAGTTGTTCTATGTTTAACGGGTGAGCATGGAAGAACCATCGGTTGCTTCAAACGTGCTATAAGCGTGACGTGAGACCCCCATGAGTCTTCTGGTTAACTGGACACCCGAACTTCTGTAGTCCCGGAACTATAACCAGATATGCTTGCCAATTCCCAGCTTCTGTACGCTGTGCAGGATTTCGGGCGTACTTTTTGGCTAACTTTTAGGTCGTCTTTTGCTTTCAGACTTATCCGCGTTGCCATACGCTCGCATCAGTGCTAACACGAGTTCTGACGTGGCCATTCTAGAAGTCCATAAACCTCAGCCTGGAGAACGAAAAATCAGATACTGCGTTTCCCTGTGCAGTGCCAGTAGACCTGATGAATGCGAGCACAAATTCTATGCGTACACCGGAAGGCGAGCGGTGAAGGTCGGTAGAGAATTTCTGTCCATATACATGAATTTGACCTTATTAGCGATTTTGGGTACCTAGACTGTAGTGGTGGCATCGGCCACCGTTCAGACATGCCGGCCCGTATGTCGGCAGTTGCAAACCCAAAGTCGGGAACCTCCTGAGGGTCAGCTGTATTCGTTGTCATCATACGATTCTGCTGAGCAATCTTGCTCCCGTGATGTCCAGGCGGCAGGACACTCTGTGCGCGGAGGAGTGAATTGGTTGCTGTAGCTGTTAATGATTACAGAAGACTGTAGACACAAAGTTTAAACCATCAACCTCCGGCATCGGGGGAGAGATATTGATACTATTGGTACTGCATATTTTTTCCTTGCAGAAATCTGCCATACCCCTTCGGTGTAAGAGCCCACCATGCAATGTGAGAACGATTTTCTCACACGATGGAGTGCAGGCAGAGCAGTTTACTTTGGAAGGCGCGAGGGATCATTGTAATGACATTTGCGTGAAGGCACTCAGTAAGAACAAATCTTGCCCCCATTTCCTCATGAATTGCTGTATGCTATCCCAGGGATCCGGATGTTTTACCGGATCCATATAAGGGTGGAAATTTTCGCTCAAATAGATCAGCTTCGTTGATTCGACGCATCGTGCAACGACACTCGGGTTGGCCAATGTTGCAGGCTTTCCTTATGGTTAGGTAATAATGCAATAACAAGTATATGGTCTCGAAATAGCACGTGCAGGTCTCGGAAAATCTGCGAGAGCGGGGAGTTCTTCAGCTCGCCTATTCCAGTTTATTTTTGCAAATCAAACTGGGGTCCAGATCTAACGCTACTTGTGCGCGGGGTTTACTGTTTGACAGAGGCCACTAGCCCACGAGCAGCCGAGCTAAATGTTGAGGAGTCCGACCTCTACGGGGACTTCATGGATATTCTAATAAGACTGCCGAAGTGTACCTCGGGCGTTCCGAACAAATTTTGCTTCGGTTACAACGTGGAGGAAGGAGCTCACAAAGGACAATTCGGTCGTGTCTGCGTTGATCTCCAGGAGGCCCATACAGGATTCAATCTTCAAGTCAATATACTAAGTGGGATTACATTTCCAAACTTCTTTCGCAAGTCTAAAATTACGTTCACCGGGAAAGTACACTGCGCGACGCAAGGCAGCATTCGTAGTAACATCGATGTGTACAAAATCGCCAATTTCAGTGAGTACTACACTCTGGTTCTACTCGCTCGTGAGCAGTTCGTAGATCAAGGAGAGCAACTCAAATAATGCATGCGAAATGTAACCCCTAAGTGTTGGGCCTACAAGCGATACCCCGATACGCTAATATTGCAACCTATGTACATCCCTTCTTTATTTTGCCTTTGTTTTAACACCCTTAATTTATGGGGCATGTCGTTAAGGGGCTAACTTCATATTTCAGTTGACTAACACGGGGACAAGGAACCAGGTACGAACCAGGCGCGCGATGTCTGCCCTAGTCACTTGGTGACCAATGAAAAAAGACCAAATCCGAAATGGACGAGCAAAATAAACTGTTTCCAAGTAATGTTGCGAAGTGTGTTTTTTTCACAAAAACGGAGAAAAGACTGGTGAAAAGAGATGATACGCCTGGGCCTTGTTTGCTATGCTAGGACTCGCTATCCACTGAATGAAGGTAGGCTAGGACTCGCTATCCACTGAATGAAGGTGGATAGCGGGACCGTCAGCGCGGTGGCTTGAACGGCTGAGTCTCTGGCTGTAAAAAGCCAAAGGCCGCAGGTTCGAATCCCGTTGCATGAACTGCATGGAGTGCTTAAGTTCTCTTATAACTTAAGCATTCTACGCAGTTCCTTTAATAAATCAATAAAGCCTTACCTTACCTTCCCGCTAACTACACATGTGTGTGACCTTACCGGGCAGGCGAGTTGGCGGCGGTCTGGATGGTGGCCAATGGAATCGGGAGCGGCTTGGGCTTATGTCCCTTACGCGACCACGCGCACCACTCTGCCGACCACCCGGCAACGATCCGGTGCGCTCCATCACGATGCATCCGCATCGTATTTGTTCGATCCCCTCATCGCAGAGGCTGATCTACGGTGGACATTCTCTGCCACCAGATAGGTATGTTGGAAAGAGTCCAGTGAATCCGGTTCAAGCGTCCCCGAGTCATTTGTACCCCTGCCCAGATTTTTGCATACAAATAAACTAGAAAGCTAGAGATAAATAGACCTCTCACGGTCACAGCTTTAGATCCAATGTCGCGGAAGTGAAGTCTATACTGTGTTCACTTCCCTGTGCAGACGCAAGAACCAGACTGAAGAACTCGTGGTTAGTGAAGTTCACTGACATTGCTAATAAAATAGCACTGACAGCTATCGAAGCCAGAGGTTCGCTTGCCCTTTTAGCAGTGATAGGCACAACGAGGTATTTCAGCTTTACAACAATAGCGGTACCTGCGGCCTTTGGCTTTTTACAGCCAGAGACTCAGCCGTTCCAAGCCACCGCGCTGACGGTCTCGCTATCCACCTTCATTCAGTGGATAGCGAGTCCTAGCCTACCTTCATTCAGTGGATAGCGAGTCCTAGCCTACCTTCATTCAGTGGATAGCGAGTCCTAGCCTACCTTCATTCAGTGGATAGCGAGTTCAAGCCTAGCAAACAAGGCCCAGGCGTATCATCTCTTTTCACCAGTCTTTTCTCCGTTTTTGTGAAAAAAAACCATAGCGGTAAGTGTGAATTGAGCTATTCTTTACGTGACGGCAAGTAATAGTCATTGGGTATCACTCTATTGCTCTTCAGATGCTTCTGCGTTTCTTCTGTCCGTTTAGTCTGCATCGTTTGTATATGAAAGAAAACACCAGTGTAACAGTCATTAGTCTATACAAAGCCACGACCGTGCGGCATGTTGCCTTCCCTTGCGATTGATAAGTGCTGGGTCGAAAGAAGCTTAGCTATGAGCTAAGCTTGAGCGGTGGGATTTACAATTGTTTACACCTGAGTCGAACAGGTGTCGTTATTTTTTCTAGGTAACTTCATCCATAGGTTCGCTATATTGACAATACTACAACAACTTCGGGGCCTAAATGCTCATAGGTGCCATGTAGGTTTACGGGTTCGATCTCCACCGTTGTACATACAACACCTGTTAGTCATTGATGGTCGGGCCGAGAGACGCTCGGCAGTCCCCGCATGATCCCCCGCACTCTACAAAGTTCTTCCCATTCGGATAGCTACGTTTACTATACAAGTCCAATTCCACCGACGCGGAGTATCCTGAGACACTCGATCGCGGGAAGTCGACCAAAAGTCTACGACGAAACAGTTCTCAGAATGTGCCTTCCCCCTCTTATACAGCCCTCTCCACACCGTCATCCCATCCGACTTGAGCCGTTCAACTCCCAGATGGCGCTACGGAACCAAGCGATGAAATACCTGACATAGGATATCATTATTGATATCCTGTATATATATTAATGTGGTGGCGTGGCCTAGGTTACTAAATGCGAATCTCATTGGATGCGGATTGTTGTCATGGAAACCACGTAAAGAAACAGCACGATCTGTCCTCGCCGCTTCGATGCCCAGAAATCGTGGTATGCCCAAATCCCAGACGAGGAATCCAGCGCGACTGAATATCAGGCAAAACACAATGAATACTGCCTGCTCCTGGCCAACACCGCAATTTCTCTTGCATGATCCCCCTTTCTGGACGGGCCCTAGAAGCAATGTTACAATGAGATACCGATGCCTGCCATTGAAAGAGGCTCTCTGGCCTGAAGGTCAAGGTCAGAGGGCCAGCTATCCTGTCAGAATCTTTACCTAATCACATCGGTATCTACCAATCGCTCCAGAGGAACGGTCCTAATAATCTTGCATGCCTTTTTCCAGAGGATACGCGTCGTACGTACTAAGACAGCTATTAAATAAATCGTTTCCTAGCAAGAATTGAAGACTTCCTTCGCCCGATGAATCCGTTATCCGCTATAATTTCCTTAGAATGCGGACCCGAAAGATGGATACTCCGCGGGGCAACAAACACCACCGTTGCTTCACAGTTGTGTATTCGTTGAGTCACCATTGTGCTGTATTCGGTGGTCTCTGCTAAGTTGAGGAACGTCATCTACAACCTACCAATCCGACTTTGAAGAGGACGATTCACGAAGGACAGCCGTTAGACAAGGAGAGTATTGGCAGCGAAGACGTTACCTATTGTGCAGCATTTCCACTCGAACGGATTCGAGTTTCAATTGAATGTTTCTGACAACATGACAGCTGAATGGCGAATCGAATGTCCATAATCTACGAATATTCCAATGCACTTCATCCCAGGGTTTGATCGTTCCTGGAAAAACGCTTATATCATGTCACCGGTCGATATTTGGTAACAGAGCTAGCAACCGCTAGTTCCGACTGACAGTTTTCTCGCATGTGGCCGATTGAAGTCCATTTAAATAATGCCCGCAACGCGAATATTTATGCCCTCCCCCCCTCTGATGAAGTGTTCCCTCTCCAGGAGACCCTCTCCCATACCTCTCCCCTTCAGACTTTGGTCTGCCAGCGCCCAGATGGCGCTACGTAACCAATAATTGGAAAACACCTAAGTTAGGAAAAGTTTGTTTTGTTCTAGTCGAGTGAGTGCAATGAGACGAGTGGTGAGTACAGTCGCGACATTCACGAGGTTCGATGAAAAATAAAATTCGATAAAAAAGGAATTATGCGAAAAACGCTTTTTTGACATTTGGGAATTCCTATTACCTCGTGATCACTAGCCGTGGCTGTTCGTTTTGTAATCTTAGACAAATTTTCGAATATGAACTAGTACTGTAGCAGTAGCCGCTGTTTCGGAGTGCACGGTCTTTCCTTCTGCAACGCCTCTCCCTCGCGGTGCAGAGAGGCAATGCCATCGCCCCCGCTCGGGACAATGATGGCCTCGGTCCCCAACTAATTCCTAATTATTGTAAGTTTGCTAAATAATCAAAGTACTGTCGTTAAAGTAACAGCGTTTAGTTTAAAGCGTTTAGCTTTCGCAGCATTCTCGAAGGGGGTGGGCTCACCTCAGAGGAGGGTACACTGCGCACAAGACCTGACCCAGTATTAAACGCATTCAGAGATTCCTTCGTGTTTGCGGTATGTAACACTCAAGCCCATTAATAATGCTCACCATTATTAATGGGCTTGAGTGTTCACACACAGCCTGCCTTCATACAGAAATAGCAAAAAAATTATTCCAACAGAGCATAAAATCGTCCCGAAGTAGAAATCCCAAAGTGGTACCTGGAGTGAGTCTGTTCCATCGTCTTGGGGATCTACAGAGATGGAAATCTAAATAACAACTATCTTTAACTAGCCAATAAAATGAACAACTATCTGGATAGTTGTTCATTTTAGTAGAGTCAACGCCAAAAGATAATTCGTTGGTCAGAAGTCAATAAGCGAGCGAGACGGCAAAATGACATACTTCCAATGGACATTAGGATCGGAGAGGTTGTTGCCAGGCGGGAAAAAATTATCACCAACAAATTATCCCTCGTTGTTCTTTAGCTTACGGTTATGTTCTTTGCTATTCAAGAGCATCTGATACGAACTAAATTGCGAGCGGGCGAATGTTGCTTATGTCCGTACATGTGATACTTCCATAATCCGTGCACACAATTGTTCCACCATCCCTCCCAAGGGCAACAAATGCACGTTGCTTTATCCCTATGGATATCGAACAAGAGAGATCCGAGTGTGTTTCTCTCGTCTGCACTTCCGAAAATAGCTCCACAAATAATATTGACGGGAAAACGTGGGCAGAACGACACACGCCTCTCTCTCTCCCTCTCTCTTTCTCGAGATTCCCATCTGCCGATAGGTTTCTGGGGACAGCGCAAGTGGCAGGTCTGAACTTGCAGCGCGGATCCGACATACGGCCCCTTACCGCTCAGTAATACCGGCGCTCAGGCTGACAAGCCGGCCTTTCTCGCTGGTCCTAGGTCCAGTGGTGGGTGCAAGCCCGAATGAGCGCGGACAATGGAAGCAACTAGCTGCAAGTGGCGGGGGAGCGCGTCACAAAAGCCGATGCGGACAAGGATCACTCTTTTCGTTCTGTTCCGTAGCTGCTCCGTCCCTATGTCTCTCTCGTTCTCTGGAGAACATCAGGCCAGCAGTGGCGCGATGTGGCGAAGGGTATCCCGCAGGGTTCGTGCCGGATCGAAGTCAACAAGGCGAGTGGTTGTCGACACTGATGTCCGACGGCTTCCTCGCCGACGCCGCCGCCGCCGTGCCGCGTTCGAGTCCAACATTTGGGTGGCCGCTGTAGTGCCGATGGACGATGCCTCGTGCAGCTGGGGAGAGCTCGGGAGTCCCTGTGAAACCACTCTTTTCATTGGGCTCATTCACGCGGGAACGCGCGCTCCTTCCAATCGATTATACGGTTCGTACACAGCTGCTGCCGTCTCGGACAGAGGCTGCATTTGCTCCCTGTGATATAAGATAGGCGAAACGGGGAGACCCACTACAGGGTGTGAGGGTAAGGAAATAGAATATCGGACCAGAAATCATATTGACGCGAAATCATCTGCATTCGGGAAATTGCTGGAGTTACGCGATATCATACAACGCTTCAAGTTATGAGAGCGGCTATACCTAGCGTCAGTCCGGACTGTGTATGTATATATATCTGTCTAGACACGAGTGTACTTTTGGATGCCCATTACATGTTGTATGTAAGGATTTATATTATACATATATATCAATTCGTGTACATGCCAAGTATTCTATTTTAGTAGATTGACTATCTATGCATTTATAACCAGTATGCTAATCGACGAAACATAATTGTGCTGTGTGCATAAAATTGAAACACATGTAGCTTCTATTACTTCGTTACCCTGCTAAATGTAGCTTTGTGGCCTTCGTAACTTTTGGCGGCAAATTTCGAATTTTGCCCCGTTTACTGCTGATGCGTATGTGAGCCATCATATTTTTTGTATTGTCACTCGAGTAATCGTCGGCCAACGGAAAATGCATTACGGAACGGCCAATCTCTAGATGATGACGTCGAGAGGCGACAAACTGGGTGTTCCAAGGAGATGACCATATTTCTACATCGAATAAAAAGGTATCTGCTCCAACAAGTTGAATGGTGGGGGGGGGCGCTTTTGGGTGCACTGAGCTTGAATGCTTGATAGATATAGACTTTTATATATGCCTCATAGGCTCCGATGTATAAGGAAGCAAACGACCATATACAGCTATATAAGGGAGCTGACCAACTGGTCGGGATGTGACAATGAACACCAGGATATCCATTCAGACTCGGGAGATATTCGAGTCGAGCGTATCGACGGCTCGATCGTGTGTGAGCGTCCGTCGTTCATTTGAATGCGAAAGCGTGGTGGTCTTATCGGCGGCAGTGACGCTGCGGTGGGTGACCTGTTAAGACTCCTACTTCGTTTAGAAAGCAGTGGCGACGTATTGTGCGGTTAGTAGCTAATCTAGTCGCAGGGCATTTACTGCTCAGGTTAGCATTCACTAGAAGCTCATCTGTTAGTTTTGTCAAACAGACGTGAGCAGAACTCGCTGTATGAGCGCAAGCCATGATAGATCAGCACGAGCTGGTGTTGGACTCGTATATGTGAATCATAGGAAAAAATACATACGCAGCGAAACATCACGCACCGACATCGCGCTAGTGTCCGCTTGTGCCATTGCTCATGTACGTTCAGTCTACTCTCATTTGGCACTAGGTACGTTTACACTAGTTGGGTGTGCACAATTGGATTAGCGCGCACCCTCCGTTTCCCACCCCGATCGCCTGGAGCTCGGTGACGAAAAGCGGTGCAGGAGTCTACTATAACTAGAGGTCTGTCAACGTCGACAGCTTCGAGAGGCGGACGCAACGACAGCCGATTCAGGGTGTCACGTGTTGGCCGATTTACGGCGGCGCAATCAGGCGCTACCAGATAGCTACTACCGTCGTCTTTACTGTCGCCTTCAACGTCTAGCCAGCGTCGCTACTGGGTCACTCAGGCCACTGCTTTAAAGTTTTGAAAAATCTCTCCCACTTTTAATTCTGCGCATGACATGACCTCGGGCAATACACTGTACTTTATTATTCGTCGCAACGTCTAGTTCCTCTCTCTCTCGCTCTCTCTCTCTCGCGTACTCCCTGTGCCTATGCTCGCACTCGGGGCGAACGTGCTCATCGCTTGCGCTGCAGTCCTTGCTAACGCTGCTTAGAGTGTGCTGGGGTGTTGTATAGCGTAGTATAGGTTTACGCCAAAAGACTGGACACACAGAGGCAGAGGCACAGTCTTGGACAAAGAGTCCGCTGCCGCGGGCTTTCATTCAGGAACAAGAATGACAGTCCACGCAAGGACGGGCAAGCAGGTCCCGGCTGTCTTTTGGGCCACAGAGAGACACAGAGGGTGGATGCGTGGCTCTACGCAAGCAAGAGGACTTGGCGGCTGGCGGGTGTCGGGGAGAAATGATGTATCAAAAACAGGAGGACCCCGCGAGTAAGGCCGCAGGCTGTGTCTTTTCAAGACGCACACTACTGGACCTGCGAGGTTGCGGCTGAGTCTGCTTGGTTGCAGCTACTGCCTTCACTAGGACCACTACTACTACGGCCAACAACAGCAGCAGGAGCATCGGAATACAGCTCGGCTCTCTCTCTCTCTCTCTTAGTGCTGCCGGCGGGCTAAGCACGACGTGGGTATAGATTCCAAGCGGGGCGCGCTCCGCGAAAAACCCACGTGGCCGCTGAAGTAGCATTGACTTCAGCGACGAACATTGGCCTCGGTCTTGCCTTAGCCTGGCTGTGGCGTTCGCTGTCGACGACGCTCTTGGTTTTGGGATTCGTTGAGTCCCATCCCTATATGCTACAATAATGCTACATACGTTATGCGTTGCAAGGGAACAATGGACCGACAGTTTCGACCCGGAGTGGCTGGGCCGACGAGGCCACGGCCGGCTCCTTCAAAGCGGCCTCCTTTAGTTAGTCGGGGTAGCCGGAACGCTAGAGAGGACGTTTGGACGCGCTGCCGCTCGCTACTCGTAGATACGTTGTGTCCCTCCGCTTTAATTAGTTCGGTTAGAGAAACGCGGAACCGGCGCGGGGAGGGGGTATGCACGTCTCGGGCTTTAAGGCAGGAAGCGGGACGCAGGACCCGAATGAGAGAGAGGCCACGGGATATGGGGTGAGGAAATTGAGAAAAAGAAAAGGACCTGGAGACTAGGGAATGTTATAAGAGGAGTTTCTACATTGGCCTTAAAGCAGAGTAGCGGATGTCACAGAGCACCGGAGCAACGACATGGGTGTGGCAAACCCCTCTTCGCAATGCGGGACAAATCGAGGGTGGCTAAACTAGAGCAAAGCGGGACAAAAGTTACAATAAACGAACGAATTTCGAACGAGTTAGGCAAGTAAAGGGAACTTCAGCAAGAAGCTTCGTTCACTTGTCCTTCCAAGGTGACTCCGCTCGCTCGTGCCAAGGGTATTGGCCAACGAGTAAGTTGTACATGTGCATTGCATTTACTATCAGCTACAGTCAGTTCGCTGTCAGTCTCGAGCCCAGGCGGAGAGCCCTATCGCAAACAATAGGACAATGCCGGATTCACTCGTGTAGGAGCGTACTCATTTAAATCCCCAGCATGACACCAACCACGCGGTGCGTTTCATCCAACCTCCTATCTAATACCTTTCCCACGCAGGCAACTGTCCTCCAAGCGACAGCAGCAGCGACGGCGGCCGCTTCGAAATTACCTCCGGTTTCCACATACATTTTGTTAGTAGTAACTCTCACGTTTCCATTACACATACTGCATGTTTGGCTCTTGATTGATTCATGCAGCCACCGTTGCAGTGATCGTCTCGCCGTTCCCTCTGCTCCCGTTCGGGAGACCCTTCCCGTCTCTGCCAGCGGAACAAATCTCCGAAGGTAAACGCAGCGACATGAGACGAGCCCACGGGACTTCTTCTGTCTCCCTGTCAATGTCCCTGTCTGTGTTCTAGCTTTTGGTCCTGCAACGGTGCAATCAAGTACCGCTGTAATGTATGCACCCAGGCCGGGCTCCCCCGGGCAGCCACAGCGTTCCACTCCATCTCCATCGGGGCGGTGGGCGACCAGACGCTGCGGCTCCCGGAGAACCGCGCACAGCCGGGAGAACAAACAAGCCTCTGAGAAAAGGAATCAACCGCTTACCACGGCGTAAAAGCAATGGCGTAGCAAGGAGCTGGCAGCAAGACACCAAACACAGCAGCTTCATCATCTGAGCAGTGCCATGAGCGGCGCCAGAACAGCGCCCCCCCCCCCCCCCCCCGTTGTGGGAGGCGCCGCTGTTGCAGCAGACAAGAGGCACCATAGGCCGGAGCAGACGTCTCCTTCATTTGCCACTTGAAACCAATGGAACGAGACGTCTAGCGTAGCTAGTTACTAATGAATCGCGTACGCTGTAGTTGCCGTTGCTGCCAGGGTCCTGCAAGACCAAGCCAGTGGAAAATATCAGCAAAGACGGCCAGTTAGTACGCTGCTGGGTAGAAAGGTTGTATTCGTTGCCGGGTTGCCACAGGGCAGATAACTTTGGAAGGGGATGTTATCAAGATCAGGCGACTCGTTGACTCGTTGCGCAGACTCCAAACCGCAGCGCAGGCACAAAACAACGTGATGTGAATGTTTGTCAAGAACGAAATTGAATCCTCTCCTTCACTATATATTGAGTGGTCATTTTGCACACGCACAACATCTAAGTTGTGGTATTATTAATTGATGTTGTTGTTGTTGCTACTGCTGCTGCTGCTGCTATTGTTATCTATGGACATTTCTCTGTCTGTTCTATAATATAACCGTACAATTGAATTGCACGCATTGCAGCGTTACCATGAATACAAAAAGAGTATGTGTATTAAGGGTAGAGAATTGCAATCGTTGGTGCCTGCAAATGCATTTGCGCTGTTCGTCGTTGTCTGTTGTATATATATATTATATATCCACAAAAACAATGTATATTTATCGACTTATACAGTACATGATGAAAATCGTGTTACCCCGTATCTACTGCAATAGTAGTATAGGAGCTGCAGTCGACGTCACGGTCTACTCGATAGTTTATCAGTTTGAGTTTCAACAGAAAAACTGCAAGGACCAGCGAACATTGATAGATACAATATCACCGTTCAAGCCCATCACAAGTCTCCAGCTGCAACCGGAGACTACAGGTTGTCGAGTTGTCCCGCGACCTTGGTGACATATAAGAAGTACTTAATCATGGTGAAACTGCAGTTCCGTTAGTTAACCAATAAACCTTCACCATTATATATTTGAATAAGTTTCGTAAATAAAACACATATCTTGACAATATTCTGAAAGTAACGCGCCATGATATGACGATACTGTATACAATATCGGAACGGCACATTATAGTCTAGCTCCCGTAAACCCTCGCAACTCTCTTGGCAGACCGGTAAACAGGAGTTTTCTTACAGCCTAACGACTAGCTGGCAACAACATCAGCAGCAGCGGCACGCTGGAGCACGTACGTACCCGCACAGATTTCGCGTGCAAGGCCTGAAACACACGTATTGTGAATCCCCGCCTCAAGCCCATCGCATTTGTGGTTATCTCGCAGTGCACGACTTGCTGTGGCTCTATCGCCGCTTCAGCCAATGAACTTGCCAATGACCCAAAGCTGACCGGCAGCGTCTAACCATCCGTTCAGCCATCCCTAAGCGTAAACCCCGGCTGCCGTCCGGGATCCTCAATCCGTCGTTGTGGGAAGACGGGGGGGGGGGGGGGTTGCCGCAGTCGAGCTTCGAGTAGCTCGAAAAGTAGCAGCAGCAACTGCAGCGGCGTTATCTATCTCTCGGCTAGGCTCGTTCAGGCCCCACGGGGCAAAGTTGCCTAATGAGGTCACCTGAGACCTGCAGTAGGCTCATTGCTCTCACAGAAAGGGAACTGCGCTGAACGTTGTTGCCAACGCAAAACCGGCCCCGCTCCTGCGATATCTCTCGGCCTCCACTCGCGTGCGCCGTCCGCTTAGCCTACCATCGAGAGTATACGCACACAGCAGCGCAAGCCATGCGCCAATGTGAGCGTGTGAGCGTGCGGGGTCGTCGACGCTGTGAAAGTATCCGATTCTGACGAACGAAGTCGGCCGGTCAGATCATGGCCAACAACGCGGGCGGGTAACTTTGTCAGTAATCTGATGGCCGGCCAGGATAGGTGTGCTTATGTTAACTGCTAAACTGAGATGGATTCGTGTGGCTGCTTTTACTGGGTGATTAAATATGAAGTGTGAATGTCGTCGTTTTTTCCATTGGGTCTTCATATGTCTGCACCAGTTCATCGTTCTCTCGTGCAGCTCCTAGGTGCACTGTGTGTTTATACTGTACACCTTGATTGTTCATGGAATCGTGTGCGTGTGTGTATGCGAACGTGATATTTGCATGCAAATTAACTGCAGATTAAATGAGAGTGGAATTTAGTCGGAACTAAAAAATCCCCAACCACTCGAGCGTTTCTCGTTCAACAGACTCACCGTCACAAGGTTTCGTTCATAGTCTCTGCTATCATTCCATATGAACTTCCTGATTCGGCCGCTTCGGCCTGCTTT
Organism: Stratiolaelaps scimitus; assembly: GCA_019614645.1. NCBI lineage: Eukaryota > Metazoa > Arthropoda > Arachnida > Mesostigmata > Laelapidae > Stratiolaelaps > Stratiolaelaps scimitus. The sequence goes on from JABWDB010000012.1 coordinate 5,685,477, forward strand.
GCATCCAGCTCTGGTGGGGAAGCAGGGTTTCAGTGTGAGCTTAAGGTGGCAATGGCGCCCCCTATGAGGAGCGAGAAGGCCCGGCCAGGCCCTTCGTCGTCAAATCCGCAGCTACCAGTTCCTCTCGCCGAAGCCGGCGGCTTCTCGTTCCCGCCCCGTCTGGCCCTTAGTGGTGCGTAACTTCATTGTTCCAGGGCGTCTCTAATACAACATAGGAATTTCAATTCAGCCGGTCGACAGCACCGTTTCAGAACGCCTCGCGTACTAAACCGCCACAAATCCCGCAAGTTTCGGGGCGCGCGCCTCCCTGCGCCGCACAGAAACTCGTGTGAGCCTCAAATTCGGCGGGGTGTGGCCTTCTGGGAGATGGGAGAACCGGTAGCCGGGAATTGTGAGGAGGAAAGCCTCGAGGCCGTGACAAACTTTCTAATTACTTGAGGTCTCTCGGCAAGGTCATTTACTCGCTGTGGATAGGTGCCTCAGCGGTGTTCAGCGGTGCAGCAGCTGCCGGCTCGCACCGCGCGGATAACCACCTGGCTCGACCAGCCGCGATATTCTAGCTAAGTTCGTTAGGTTTTGGGACGCAAGAAAAACAACGCAGCGCATCGGGTACGGGCACTTTAAATGGACATGAACAAGTTGACGGCAAAGTTGACCGCACACTTTCGTGTGTCAACCTGTTTCGGAGGAGACACATCGGCACAGGTAAAAACATTGAGGCCGTTCGCACTTATACCATCCTTGTCGACACTGTCCGCCGTGAATCACTACTTCGTGTGATTATTTAGATAACATTAATTGCGAAGCGCCTATCCAGCCTCGGTAGATATGCATAGCACAGGCTGGTCGCAGCACCTTGAAAGGCACCTGGATACAATGACAACGAAACCCACTCGGGAATAGATCCTACCGAAAATGCTTAACCTGGCGTACGCTTGCCGCAAGTTTAGGATGGCGATTTCGTCGAGATCCGGTGGCGTGGTGCATTCGTGTTGTTCATTGTTCTCTTTAGGATGTCGATTGCACCGCGTGCAACTTTCGGACGGTGGAGAAACCACATGTCTGATGAAAGCTAAGGTCAGTATATCAGTGATTAACTCGTTAATGCTACGAAACTCATTCCCTGTTAATTCCTCGCGCAAGGAGACTTTTTTTTGCCACTTACCTTCTCTCTGATCTTAAGCAAACTCTTTTGCCGAGCTGTCCACACGCAACGACTTAGATTTGGCTGTTCATGAATTCAAATTCGATATTCCGAATTGCTAGGTAACGTATGTATTTTACCGCTACGGCATCTTCGTGTAACTGTCATTATTGTGTGCTATTTTTATTTGTAATTAATATAGTGGGCTACGACTTTCGAGGGAACGCATCCCTTTTAGCAGGACCTTTATTGCAGCTGCTGTGGACTCGACAACAACCCTTCCTCGTACGAACATCAATTATATGCAATCGCTGACACTGCACGCTCTGCATTACCAACGTAACACAGGGCTGCCATTCGGTCTGGCTGCGTTTCATAAAAAAAAATCGCTCGTAAGACCTTTCAGCCAGCCATCGCCGAGGCTAGCACGATTCGGCTAGCAGCTATTTCACAAGCCTCCACAGGCGTTTCCCCGGCACGTTCAGTGCGATTGGCAGCGAAAATTTAACGGCGCTTGAGGTTGAAATGTCATTTGCACACGCGTACCGCCTCAGCATGCCCCTGCCCCCCCTAAATCATTGTGTTTTAGACGGCGTACGGTCCCCCCGGCTCGAGTCGCGAGCCGAGTCGCAAACCGGCGCGATCTACAGCTCTTCGCAGTTTCCTGCGGCCGCTGTTGCTCGTCGCGCACGTCGTACGGGGACCGCTGGCGTCATGTGGGGGAGGACCCTGCGGCCCGCTCCTGCGGGTGGCTGTCAAGTTGAACATCGTGAGTGAGCCGGCGCCACCCTGCCGAAGCGCAAACGCTACGGAGAGGTTTGCTGGGGCACTTGATCACGCGCTGGAGCTTGCGAGCTAGGGGAAGCAAAATCGCGCGAAGATCAAATGAGCCGGAAGACTGGCGAAGAGCCGACGTAGATTTTCATTCTTTTCTTTCCTCTCTTTTCTTTCGTGTGTTCCACTGTTCTTACCGAACGAGGAAGCAAGGGAAAACGAGCCGGGAAAGATCACTAACAGTTACCGTAACACTCAAAGTAGGTCGTCACCCCGGGGGCGTTGCAGGGGTCGCATAAGACGTGGAAATTAATCGACAGTGTAGCAAAATGAAGCTAGCGTTTTGCCCGTAATGGCCATGCACTTTTGAACCCAATGACTTCGACCCGCATCGGTGACAACATGTATATTTGCTGGGGTTTATTAAAATTTAAATAAATCTCAGTAATATATATATATATATATACATCTGGCTCTACCAAAGTAATGTGTCAACAATACATCACTGAAATAATTGAGGCAGTTTGACGTGTTAGCAATTGGCGGTGATGCTGCGGAGCGGGTATGACGTGTCAGATATTTTCTGTTCTAGTAGACCTGCAAATTTTTCGTTAAATTTTCTTCGTGCTTTGATTATTGAGGCATTCTCCACTTCAGCTCATTTGACTGAACACATTAAGGTTCTGTAAAACTAATATCATAGTTACTAATACTAATAATAAAATAGGACTAATGATACTACATTAAATATTAAGTAATACGCATGTCGAACTCGAAATACTAGAGAGTAGATAATTAAACTAAGAGGTACAAGTGCTGATGATATAGCAGAATGGAAACACGTTTGTCTATCACAAACGATGCTTTGATAGATCTTAAATTCTGATACAAAATCATAACAATAAATACTACTACTAATAATATTAATAATAATACAGGTGAAAACTGTCTGTGATATATCATGCAATGCCCATACGTAAAACATTGTCTTGTTTCTATCTAATCTGTGATTTTGTTTCCTAGGAATCCTCTTATTATTATTATTATTATTATCCTTAATCACGCATGCCGGTGAACCGTATCTCGTGGCAAAATCCACATATAGCTATGTGCATTGCCAAGTGTCGTTGAGCTGGTTCACGAAGTTACCAGCAAAAATCTCTCCCAGAATATCTGCTACGGTATCCGAAAGGCGGTCAGCTTCGGCTGTGAGCTTTCTGAAGCTGAGAAACTTTTAAACGATCTCCCATGCCATGTCTCCCGCTAGGTTAGTCCCTAGTCAGCTCGAGAAGGGCTACAAAAGTTTGTTGAGAGTATGGTGGTGGCGGCGGCGGCAACGGCGGCCCGCCGTTGCCAGGAAAAGAACTAAACTAGTTTCGTTTACGCTGTTGTTGAACAACACAATATGTCAGAACGGGGGTTGGGGTCTAGCTGACTGTGTGCGCGTGGGGGGGCGGGGGGGGGTGTAAGCAAACGGTGGACGTTGCTAAGCTCACGGAACTGACCAGGTCTTACCGAGTCAGCAATGGACTAACAACAACAGTGGAGCGAAACAATTTGTACTCCTGGAGTTCGGTGGAGTCTGCCCGAGCGGCGTACTGACAAGCAGCGAAATGAGAAAAAACAAGGGCGGCAAAGAAGACGACGAAAAGTTTCGACATTTATAACGGCCTACAGTAGACGGCGATTTAGTAGACACTGACAATAGACAAGGAGAGATGGGGCGATTGCCCATCAGGGAGACGATCTACCGTAATCCGTGTGAGTAAATATATACCGTTACGAGTCGTCCATGCTGGTTGCTATGCCTGTGGACACCGGGGACAAACTGCAATACGTTGCAGGGCTGCTCGTTTCAAATCGTATTGTTTCAGACCAGATACTCAGGTGCAGCATAACAGTTTAATTTTGTCGTCCGGCGGGAGATCGCAAATCTACGACTTGGCACTGTAGGTTCCTTGGCACGTTGAATGCGAACGAGGTGATTTCAGGCTATCAGGATATCAGCCATCAATGTTAACCGGAGCCTTTTTTTTGTTTTCAGGACTCGGGCCTGTTTCTTTAAAACTGGTCAAAGCCTGTTTCTTGGAAGCAGTGCTATGCCTCTTCGTTCCAGGTGCCTGATATACGATGCGATGTGCAGCTGCTGTAAGGCATTTTTTTTAATTTCAAGAAAAAACTGTACCACCTTCAGGCAATGTAGGAAACGACACTGTCGAATAACCTCGATGAGACGTCGAGGAAAAGTAATTTTCCTTATCCTTTGGGGACGGAGCTACGAACAGTGCCATGCTCTTACGGGCACCAAGTTACATGGACTCGGTCGTATCTCTGAGCTGGCGTCGCTGTCTGTAATCTCGATAGGCTGATATCAACTACAGACGCATTTCCCAATACAGCACTATGCTCGTATTGACTCGCAGAATGTCATCTGGGTCCGAAACGAACAGAATTACACTTCGTGTCGAAATCAGAATTATTTTTTATTTTAGATGGCCAACAGGAACGACTGATCGTTGAGGTATTAAACTGTCTGACCTGTAAACCAGCCGATACGCTTACAATTCAGGATTGTGCATCTCAAAAGTCGTTTGCAATGTGATATGACAAGACTTGTTTTGATCGGTGTAAATTCGGCAGATATCCCGAGTTTACGGCTTGTTGCGCGTAACCCTCGGGAGTTTGGCGTAAAGACTATAATAGTTAGATATAACGTCTTTCTAATTCACTCAATTCAATTAAAATTGTGGCTCATTGACGGAACTGCAGTTTTTTATTGACAATGCTTGAGTTCTCGTTGAAAAAATATTAAAGAAGACTATTGCATCACGCTGTGGGTGCATACAGCTGCTGTCGACAACTTCAAAGTACGACCCAGGATTCGAATATTAAATATACCAATAATTCGTAGTATAAGCAACAATATATATGGGAACAGAGGCAGACCTAGTCCAGTAATACCTTTCACACTTCCAATGAGAAATATATACATACAGTTTTGTCATGTATACAGATTGCGCTATAATTAATTCTTCTAACACAACCGACTGAGTAACCAAATCGCAACTAACAATAGAAACTAACTAAACAGTATGAATAATACTAATGCACAGATCATTATTGTCTAGTATATTAATGTGTGCTCATTGGTTTGGGCCAACGAGGGCGCACTTAACCGGACTCGACCGTCAAGGGCAAAACCACATCGACACAGTGATCCTTATGGCAAACCTTTAATAGGTAGGGTATGGAATGCTGGCTTAATCATGACTGGCATTTAGGCACACCTAACCACGCGAATTCCGTCGGACGGCGGCATGTGTGTGGTAAGGCTCACTGACAAATTTCAAGACAAGACATTAATTGCTGCGAGCGAGTCAAGGTCTCGATTGCAAACTTCGAAAGTATTAACTTTCCCAAAATTATTATATAATCACCTGTGATCACGACAGAACGCACGCTCGTTTCCGTCGAGTCTCTCTCCTGCGTCACTGTGAACGACTACCTACACGACGTATTAAAACGGACTAGACTGTGATAGATGTAGCAGTTGACTCGCTCTCAGAGATCGAAAGCATGAACTCCATGCGAGTGTTTCCTTTGGCCGGACAGCGGCCCCAGGAGCAGTCCCGGTCGATTTTCTCATTCATATAGGGTGAACACGCTACCTAGCCGTTGTCAAGACTCGGGAAGTACAGACGTTGCCGGTTCGGGCACTGACCGAACCCGGTTGCTGTCCAACTAGCGGAGGACGGATACAACAGTGCGAGTGGTGGAGATAGATGCCTAAGCAGAAAGCCGGCAGGGCAGCTCCTAGGCCGACAAGGAAAGACGGCCAGTCCACTGTAGTGAGGACCTCTCCAGGATGGCTTCCAGGATAAATAGGTCTGTAAGGTCTGTCCGACGTACCGCTTCGTTGTCCACGAAGGAGAGACTGAGCTCTAATGGTTCGGGGACACGATGACCGGCCACTTAATGGAATACCAACCAGTCGCCCGTGACATTCACGTGGGGTTGTACGAAGGGAAACGTGGGTGTTTGTGGGGGGGCGGGGGTCGAGGTAGCAGATGAGGGTAAGGGGCCTGCCATGGAGCCATCAGCTTCGTCTTCGGCGTCCTGCAGCGGCGGTGTACTGCAGACACCGCCCTACAAGGAAGGTACCCAAGGGACCTCAGCTGGCTACAAGTCCTCTGTACATCAGTGACGCTTAGAAATACGTTGATGGGTTTTATTATACGTAGTGATAGGAAATGCACGAACGCTCCTCCACGGAAAAAAAAACAAGATGGTCGTCTTCTCTGGCTATTGGCAGCGGCCTAAGCCTGGACCGGCAGGCAGACCTATGTGGCTGAGCCTTACCACACACATGCCGCCGTCCAACGGAATTCAAGTGGTTAGATGTGCCTAAATGCCAGTCATGATTTAACCAGCATTCCATACCCTACCTATTAAAGGTCTGCCATCAGAGTCACTGTGTCAATTTGCTTTTGCCCTTGATCCGCCCACTGCCAAATGTTGTGGATGTCAATGAAATCTACTGAATACGAGAAGAATTCATGTCGAATCAAATATAGCTTCGTTAAGCCAAATAAATACATTGGATTTGTCTTGCAACTTCTCTTGGATCGCTGCATATAGTGTGCAAATAGTTGGCACACAAACAATTTGCGGTCGATTATGCGGTTTTGCTACCCTAGGAATTTGTTTCAGCCATGTTCTGTCAGAGTAACCAGACAAACTCGACGGTAGTATTTGCCTTCATAGAACGTTGACAATCGGTTGGGATATCTCCCACGTGGATCTGCTTCATCCATCGTTGTGCTCCTGGTTTTGTGGTGAATAGATACGTATAAACACATAACTTTAATGTATACCTACTATTAGTCTAGAAATATTTTTTTATCAGATACGTTAGTCCAGTGCACAAGAGCAGCCATCTGCTTGGCGTCCAATCCAATGCATCACAGCTTACAACGAAAATCGTCGCCTTGTCGTCCGAGTAATATATGTGGATCCAGTGGATGATCCCCGCTCATTCCGTGAGCGCGAGGTCCATCTGACGAAGGCTTCAAAACTCAAAAATTCAAAAGAAGCCTCTCTCTATTCGTTGCCTTTGTTCTTTCTTGCTGTCGAACCGAGCTCATTACACGCCCTAGCCATGCTTGGCTGCAGACAAGATAACGAATGCTGGCCGGGCTGGATTTTCCCGCTATTCCTGGCTAGCCGTCAGGGCGACCCTCTGTATCCCGTTGTAATTAAAAGATAAAAGCTATGTGCCCCTTATCGAGGCAGATAGGACACGCTCGCGTGCAATTGGGTGGTCGCCTCAAAGGATGAGTGGGGGGGAGCCGGGAAAAGGGGATATTAAAGAGGGCAGAGCTGATGAGCGCTGAGCTTCTGCCACGAGCGTCGCAGTACCAGCCTGTCAGATAAAGTCAAGCCCGCGAGAAGAAGCCTGCACCAGTGACGTACTAGGATTGTGCACTTGATATGGCTCACCACCATTTAGAGGAACTCAGCTGTACATGCACATCCTATAGAGATATGCGGTGCAGTTGACTAAGAACAGATTAGTAGAAGATTTCGGAGGAGTCGGGCTAAAATGCCGGCTGTGCTCAAGGTTATCATATGTTAACGTTTGTTGGCTACCGTTGTCACCTGCTGGAGGTTGCTGGTCGGTAGTCTAGCGGCATACAAACGCACCGCGGTATCGGGCGCGTTGCAACTGGAAGAGACTCGTAGGTACACGAGTTGGATCGTTACAGTTGCACATATGCTTTTCAAAGGGGTCCGCCTTACGAAGCAATGCCAAAAGCAGTTGTACCGTGGACTAAGCTAAAGTGTACGCTGAGAGTCTGTTTGGAAAATACACTCGAGTCTAGCCGCATACAATTATCGAAAACCTTTGAATCAAATGAGAACTTGACTATTAAATATTAATATAAATATATCGAGAATAAATATTTCGAGGAAACATTTGTCAGCCGGAGGACTCCAACAAATCTAGGTCCAACTAGAACCCAAGAAGGTTTATTTTTTCCACCTGCCTCCTGGCACGCACACAGACAGATCAAAGGCGACCAGTAACAGCGGGTCTTGACACACCTCGGAAAAGCACCTACGTCCACCCGCATGTCGTAACGAATTGACGCAATTAGCTGGCTCGAATTTGTTCCTCCAATAATTGTCCCCTAAATGGCGAAATCGATGGCTAATCCACCGCTTCGTTTTACACCCCGCCACCAGTTAGCTAGTGTATCTGCAAAATTCGAATTATTCAAAGTTGCTCGAATAATTTGATATATGGGCCCCCCGCGCACGACACCGACATACACCCACAGGACACGTGACGCATTCCCCTCGATTACACATGGGAGGAACAGAATACAGAGAGGCTGCGCGCTGCGTCACCCCCCGAACGAGAGGATTGGGAGATGGCATCAGACGACGGGGGCTAGCGGGGTAGTGGGGTTTGAAGGGCGAAACACAATGAATGATCAGGCTATAAATAAACGCCCAAAGCACAAGTGCTATTCCGATCGGGGAGGGGGTGGTGTAATCTGATTATACTCGAGCGGCACACACACACACATATATATATATATATATATATGTATGTATGGTTAGTCGCTTTGTGGAGTAGGACGAATAATGGGTAGAAAAGTAAAGGAGGGTAGGCGTCTCGAGTTGACGCAGCGTCAATGGCCCGGCACCGCCGTCAATCGTTTGTCCCGGAAGGTTCTGGCCTCGATCGTTTTGAGTAATTCGCTCAGTCAACTTGGTAGTTTTGGCGGTGGTGGAGGCAGGATCTAGGCCACTCTGGCGTGTGGTGATTTATTGATTTCGGTTGATTTTTGCACGTGCTAAAGGGACAAATCTGTCGTGTTAGAGGATCCGACTGACACATGAAGGGGAAGGCGTGGGCTTGTGATATGGACAGGACGTCAAGCAAATGAGCGATTGACCAAGAAATTACTCAGCCAAGATCCCCACTTGGCATCGACAATACCATGCTATATATATATATATATGTAAGTATGTACGTCTGCAGGTATATGAGTTGAAGAGTTGGTTATCCGTTCACAGTCCGCTCAAGCATAGGGGGTTTCTCTCTACCCAAATCTCGATTCTTTCTTGAAATGAAACTTTCACCGTTGCATCCGTCGAAACATCCGATTTCGAAATGTTACAATCTAAATATATATATATATATATATATATAATTTAACGTATACGGTTTCTGCGACATTCGAATTGTCCGCCACGTTGCACATAGAGGCATACTTAGTGCTGTCGTACCAGAGGTGTTACAATCGTATACAAGAACATAATGAATACGTAGCGAACTACACGATCGCATATCCATTCAATTGGGAGCAAAGTAGCAATATACGATTAGCCGTTCGAATTGGCTGAAGCGGATATTAAAATGGTAACGAGTAACAAACAGGCCAGCGGGCGGAGACAGAGGACACGGATGTATAGTAAATAATATAAAATCGAGCCGTTGGCTTCGTTTTTCGTTGCTTCTGCCGCTACCGTAACTGGGTCGTGAATTAATGATTTGTTCGGCCCTCGGAAGCACCCTTGTTAGCGTTCAGACGTCAACGCGTTGACCTGGCCTTGCTCGGTTTATCGATTCTCATACGAGAGGAACCTCTATGGCGGTAGGTGTCTCGAGGGTGCAGTAGAACTGTGTAACGTGTAAGCAAGCAAGCGCTAGCAGGTCGGGGAGCCCTTTTCGGCCGCCTCTCGTTCACGACTCAATTCGGGTGCTGAAACGGGTTTGCGCCCGATCGCTACGGCCGCCGCCCCCGTTAGCTGGCTGCAAAAATCATGGGATGCTCTGTCCCTGCTGGACGATTCTAGGAGGCGGAGGCTACTTCCCGACGTTTGGTTTTGCCTCTGCGTCGACCTCTGAGCCCCTGCGAGGTTCTGCTCGTTCGTGGTGCACGGTTAGCCAGGCCTTGCCCTGCGCACTGGTGGGCCATCGCTTCACTCTGCGAAACGGTCCGATTCCTCGCATCGAGCAAATATTTACGCCGTGACGCCAATACTATCGCACGCGCGGGTCTGAGAGGGAAGGAGAGAGAGAGAGGTCTAGCAAGTGGTCGCGACTATCGAGGTTCATGGAAACTTCCTTCTCGCGTTGCCCGATCCCCGTTTCTTGCCGTAGATACACAAGATGCGTTCTTCGTCGCTCGCCCTCCCTCCTCTCGTACAGCTCTTACCCCTGTTATCATTCGCGGCGACTATCCGTGCCCAGGGACTGCGCTAAGCATAGCCTACTCCAACGACGACGGCTACCGGTACCTACTATCCAGGACTCGTTGTGTGATCATACGTAACTTTTGCACATACTGCACCATGCTGCGCGAATGGGATCATCTTGTGCTGTACATTCTATGCGCATCTGACAGGCCGCTAGCTTCAGATTGTGTTTGCGGGCTCACATATTGACAGTAGCTACCACTAGGCACAATTAGTGTTGAGTCGCGTCTATGTGTCTACGATGCCTCATATACCGGGGTTGGCAATCATTGCAAGCCCATGTCTGCTATTTTTTCCGCCCACAGTGATGTCACTGGCGTTATCCGGACATTGGTTAGGTCCTTCATCGCATGTAATATTATAGCTGCAGCTGAATCGAATCGCGTTCGCGTGCCATTCTCGGCTGTGTATAACCGCCAATCAGCGCAATAGTGCGCAAGGCTAGAGCGTCCTCGCCGAAGACTGCTGCTACCCAATTGCCTGCTGTGCGGTGCGCGAACACACAACCGGTGTTGTTGGCATATAGATCTCTCCTGTGCGAACAGCCGCTGGCATGACGAATCTGGCCAAGCGTCATCGACGACAAGGGCTTTTGCCGTTTGACGTTTCCTGCTCGGTAGGTAGATAAATAGGCATCTGGACCCTTCCCGCTCTCCGCGTCCGGCTGCGGTGTCAGCTGCCGAAAATAACGCTGCTTGTTCCGCTGTAATCGTAATCCTCGCCGGGGCTTCCACACGATATTGGTCCTCGTCCGAGAGCGTTCGTCCTCGTGCAGCCTGCCTCTCTCGTTGCTTGCTTCGCCGGGATGACTTCAATTGAAGAGGAGCTGGGCCGCGTGTAAGCGACTGAGCGAGCGCGCCGCAGAGAGAGAGATAGAAGAGAGAGAGAGAGAGACAGCGATGTGAAGTCACCCACTGGTCAAACAGGACCTCGATTGCAAAATGCATTTCCGTTTCCGGGACGTACCTCCCCTTTCACTGCCGGCCACTCGAAGTGGAAACGAAGCGACCGAGTGCACTTTTGGTTAGTTTGATGCCTGAGCCCATAGTGTACGTATGGGTTCGCGGATGCGGTTTTGCTAATCGAACAGTTGGAAGGAGGCAGGAATTGCACCCGTCAACTGCGGCTAATACGGTAGCATATTCGCACAGTGTTCTGTCTGGAAAGTGGCTGCTGTCGCTGTCGGATATCGAATCAATGGGACGGAGTGAACACAATTAAACACCGGCAAAAGCGTATGTACTCGCTACCTTCCAATCAAATGTTTCTCATCTCACTAAAATGGCCAGTGTTCTTCATGTCTCCCTCATTCTCATATACGTCGAATTCAGCAAGGCTGGAGCGTCTTCGCCGAACACTGCCACTACCCAATTGCATAGCCCAGCGACACGTCAGATCATGGAGATGGAAGATCGAGCGATGGCAACGACCACCATCATCCACATTCAAGACGGGGAGTCCGTTTCCATGAGCTCCATGTCGCCTTGATGTGTTTTTCCCTTGCGCTTCTTGATCATCAAGTACCATTTGTGTCCGCTTATCTCTCCCTTTCTCTCTTTCTCTTACTCGTACTCTCTATCTCCCTCGCATTGATTGTGTCTCTACGATCTGCACCCATTGAGAGACCTACTCCCTCTGCGTTTCAGTGTCATGTCTACAAAATAAGCACAAAGCCTCCACATCATCGTCATCCTTACGCCTGCGCTGCAATGGCCTATAATTATGCCGAACAGTGCAATCTCTATTTCTGCTGCTACCGCCGCCGCTGTCGGCGCTCCTACAGCGCACGACTTCAATAGTACATCCTTCGACTAGCTCGATAAGACCGACCCTGCCACTGCGACGCCACATTCGCCCCACTCTGTCTCGACCCGTCTCGTCGTCGTCGTCGTCCCTAATTCCATTCGGGTGGCTGACCCCGTTTTTCACTCCGCGCCTCCAGGAAACGTGTGCACACGTTCGCCTTGTAGGCTTATCTCGCACGGCCATGGTGGCAAAAATCACCCAGGGAGGCGATGCTACCCGAGATTGCCTTGTGAAGCATTTATTCCTCCCCCTGAATGTCCTCCCTGCGTGATTACTGTTCGATGCAAAGGTGAGTGATGTACGCAGCTGGGCGGCGAAGACGAAACGACTAGTAGAGCACCCCCATCGAATCGAGCAAACTTCGGGGAGGGGGGCTTGCGGGACTCATGAGCGTCGTACATAGACGAAATAGGCGTTCAGGAGGAGCACCCTTCCGGCTGGATTGGCTCCGTGAACTGTGATAATGGTATGTTCTATGGGGCGCTTCGGGCAGTGCTGTGATCCGCTCGCATTGACATTGGTAAATGGATTCGAGCTGAATTTCCTATTATATTATATAATAGCAATTGTCAGTATTTCTGCAGGTGGTAGTTTAGCGTACCTATCATTCGCACATGTGAGTGTCTGTTGTCTTTCCGACTTCTTCGATTTCGAAGATCTAGAGCTGAGTCGATTGTGTAACGTTGGCGTGAATAGGGTGGATTAGCTTGGTTTTGCTTAAAAACGTTTAGTCATTGTATATTAGAGAAAGTTAAATGCTGCATAAGTTGATTTGGGGTTGCGTGTTAGAATGAGCCTTGTCTTTGTTAAACATCGAACCAATACAGAGGGCATTGTTAGCTTGTCGCGTCATTGAAATGACCTGGATTATTTAGTGCGATAGTTTAGATATTAATATATATATATATATACGGTTTAAATGGATCGTTTTTTTAATGCCAACCACTATACTGTATTTAACTTACATAACAAGCATCAGCTACCGTGTGATGCGTATTTATTTCCACAGGTAAGCTCCGATAGGTTTCCTCATTGACATTTGAAGTTTTGTTCACTCAAACTAATTTTTGTTCTTTCAGCCCACGCACGTTAATCACAATTACTTTCAATACGCTATATAGACGAATATTTCCCGATAGTATTGCTCGTCCGAAATTCACCATATGCAAACACGTCACACGGCACGAATAATTTGTTTTCAACTATATTTCCCTGTGTTAATTTTTCTCTATTCAGCACGACGTCAATGGTCACAATATGTCCAGACGCTTCCCTACAAGAACATGCTCGTCCACCCCATAACAATGAGCAAGAGCGATCGCTTATAAGCTCCGGAGGTCTCCTTCTCGATGCACTTCATGAGGCTCATACCGTACGCTTTCTGATACTCGTTGACGATATCAATTAGATCGATCTCGCAACGAGATACAAGGATACGAATGACAGTCCTGTCATCTGTTCCCAGACCGCGCATGGCCTTCTCCAATCGCTCAGCGAAGTACAGGGGCGTATTGTAGATACTTTTCACAACTGTAATGAGTGCTGTCTTCAGATCGCCACTCATCTCCTTCTCAATCGCGTCGATAATGTTGTGGCCCGCCAAAGCGTTGTACTCCTTGAACACAGCCTTCGTTTGCTCGTAACTGTTGCTGCATAGCGCTGTAACGAAGACATCTTCGTCAGTGCCCCAACGGTCGACGCCGGCGGTCTTCAGTTCTTGGGCCTGTTTCTTGGCCTCGGCGAGATTCACTCCCGTGTTCTCTGGCCGCTGAGCCGTCATCAGAGCGACCATGAGTCGTTTGAGGTCACCGGAAAGATCATCAGCAACCTCATCTTCCATTGACTTACCATACAGCTGAAAGTAGGCCGCTTTGATTGCGGCAATTTCTGAGTTTTTTCGCGCGCAGATAATCTCGATCAGCACACTCTCATTGGTGCCTATGCCCTTAATCGCTCTCTTGACCTCTTGGGCCAGATACTTCGGTAAAGGTGACATTAAGCCAACGATGACATTCTCTAGCTTGCCTGACAACTCCTTCTTTAGATCTTTGACCAGATCGCGTCCATGCACTTGCTTGTAGGCCGTAACCAGCTCCTGGCGCTGGCTGGAGCTTCGACCGCAGATAATCCTCATGATCGCTCCCTCGTCGCAACCAAATCCCTTCATCGCCTTACGGAGAGCTTTGGCGTCGTCCATGGGGTTAAACGACGCTTGCGGTACAATTGTTGCCATGCCGGCCTTCTGCGTAAGGCTCTTCTTCCAGTAGAAGACCTAATAGGACTGCTAGAACGCAACGAACAAGCCCGTGAACTCGCTTGCCTGCCCACCCGTCGCTGATTTTGAATGCCAGAGGCCTTCCGGCAGGCTGAGATTGGCGTTGGTGTTCGTTGTTGTCACTTCGTAAGGGACACTCATATTTACGAAGTGCTGAGGAAGCAAAGCGACCACTGCCCGAAGGAGAGCGAGGGAACGTGGTTGGTCATGTGTACTGAGTTAAGTGTACTGAAGGCAGTCGCGATAGCTGACAACCTGATGTTCAGTGGCATTACCGAGAATGATGTCGTCCGAAGTCAGCTGCACGCACTCCACGGATCGAACAGGTCTTTTCCATCCGATCGTCACTAATTAGCCTGCCCAAGAGTTGATTCTTCTGGTGTAATCACAGAAGCCATCCCACGCTTGTCTAAAAGGTGTTTTTGTCAGGTTTCCGGCATCTCGCGCGTGTGCCACAGTGTACCGGGTCACTAGAAAAAAAAGGCTTCATTTTCAGATTTTGATAAAGGCAGTGTTGGGAGGTTGATTTTTATTTACATCATAGAGATTCTCGTTAACGAGCAACAAAGGGGCGAAATTCGGTTAGTTCTTGCTATGATTCGTTGTTCGGCATGCTGCATTTCAGCGCTCATATCGCGGCCCACCCCTCAGCTTGTCCGTTTACTTGTTGTCTCATTGTAGATACTCGGCGCCCCAGTCATGATAAATAGAAGGGCCTGCTTGTAGTCACCCGAGGTTTGCTTCTCGATGGATTTCACCAGGGCCATCCCATAGATCCTCTGATACTCATTGATTATCTCGGTGAGGTCATTCTCGCAACGCGACACGACGATACGAATTAGCGTCTTGTCGTCTGTGCCAATTGCCTTCTCTAGTCGTTCAGCAAAGTACAGCGGCGTGTTTCGGACACTCTTCACGATCGTGATAAACGCTCGTTTTAAATCGCCACTCATTTCCTTTTCAATTGCTTCGACGATGTCGTGCCCCGCAAGCGCGCGATATTCCTTGAAGATTTGTCGCGTCTGTTCCAGATTCTCGCCACAGAGAGCTGTGATGAAGACACCTTCGTCGGTCCCCCAACGATCGACGCCAGCGGCCTTGAGCTCTTTGGCGATGGCTTTCGCCTTGTCCACGTCTACTCGTTTGTCTTCTGGCCGCCTGGCCGTCATTAGCGCTGATATGAGACGCTTAAGGTCGCCGGACAGCTCGCTACCAAGGTCGTGCTCCATGGAGGTGCCGTACAGCTTTGTGTAGGCTTTCTTGATCGCAGTAAGTTCGACATTGGTCCGAGTGCAGATGATCTCAATGAGTACGCTTTCGTCCGTGCCTAGGCCCTTTATAGCCCGCTTAATCTCCTGGGCGAGATAGACATCTACCGGCGTCATCAAGCCAATGATGACACGCTCGAGGTTACCTGACAGCTCACTTTTGAGATCTTTCAGCAGGTCCCGTCCATGCATCTGCTGATAAACGCTGACCAGCTCCTTCCGTTGAGGGGGGCTTCGAGCGCAGATGATTCCGGTGATCGCAGCCTCGTCACATCCGAATCCCTTCATCGCCTTGCGCAGAGCTTTGACGTCCGTTTTGGGGTCGAAACATTCATTTTGATTGGCCATGTTTCCGGCTAGGCCTTAGCAGCGCCGAGCTTGATAACATAAACTTGTCGATTTTCACTAGGCGAACGTCGATAGCGACTACAATTTGTCGGTATCTTCGTTGTTCTGCCTCATTAGTGATGTTCATCTTGTGATATTTGTCGCCGAATGGACTACTTCAATGTAGATATCAAAAATTAAGTTTCTTTCTAGCGGCAAGAGGGCCTGGGAAGGGTGCTTCGTGTTTGTGCTATATCGTGGAGTCAACCGCTTCTCGGATCGAGGAGTTTCGGCCTGAAGCTACTGAAAGCCCGTTGGAGGCTAATGTTACTATTGGCCTTTGTACGCTTTTATCGACTACTTCGTACACCACAAGTTCAATACCAATATACAATAATTGTTTCTCTAGCTGACCCTCAGCTGTGCCCCTATCTGACAGGCCTCAGCTCTTAACCTTTAGGTATTACTATGAGGGTCTGTCGGGGCCACCTTTGCTTATTCTCTTCCTTCCTTGTACCTGGCGAGAATCTTCAGATAAAGAATACCAATATATGCCAGGCATAAAATGTACTTGTGTTGGCACCAACCCTCGGAATAATCAAGGCACGCGGCCTTCCAACCTAGATTGCTCCAATCTGAAGATAAGATGATAAGAAATCAACCGACGTATGCTTTACTCAAGCCGAAACGATCTACAGATTAGCAACACTCAGCTGCAACGCCATATTATATCTTGAGCTGTACACACGCCAACACACGCCAAGCTAGCTAGAGTTGTCGCGCAGTAACACGCATCAGGTTGAAAATGATGACATTATTATAGTGTAATCGTAGTGAGAACTTCTTCACCTTCAAAACCGCGGTTCAGATAATAATAGTAATAAACCACTATCACATAATGATCAACCCACACCCGGGTTCATTCAGTATCGTCACTGTGGCGTACGACAGGATTGTGCATGGTAGACACCGGGGTAAGTGCAATTCGTAACGGCAGGACTGAGCAAACCTCGTCGTCTCTGTGAGGCTGGCAGAACTCCAATGTTCTTTTGTGTTCGTCTGTTCGTTCGGCTGTTTATAGTCGACGTTTGTGTCAGCTCCTTGTTCGTGTTAGCCTACACAGTTCGCGCTTACCCCACGCGTGCCCTATTGGGCAGTGCCCTTATATGTGCATCTCGCGAAGAGGCCATAACGGACGCCAATAGGCGGCGGTGGTGGCGGCAGCGGAGGCTCCACTCCCTACGCCCCCTTCGGGTTCTGCCTTATCCTTGTCGTCCCCTCGTTTAGCCCGAGGGATTGCCGCTGAGCTTCAGAGCATAACGCTCCTGCCGTACATAGCATTTTGCTTGCGTTTACCGTTTACGAGCGCCGCGCTCCGCGAGGCCGTGCCGTCCCGGCCGAACGCCGGCGGACCCCTGACGGAAGGCTGACTCCGCAAAACGTGGAAATGTTATGCATCTGTTGGCATTGTCCCGAACGTTACAATTTATGTGCCGGCGTGTGGCATACCATACCAAGCCTCCATAGCAGCCATTCGCGGAGTGGAGATTCGGCACACGCGAAATGCTTTCATGTGTGGATATGTGGATGTTTGTTTGTGTCGAGATGACTGTCGGCGCTGACATGATTTTGCCGAGATGCATGTGTCATAAGATCTACCTTTTCCATTTTCTATATATATATATATATATACATATATGGTTTTGTTCATTTGTACTGGAAGTATATATCCTAGCGTTAGGCAGGTTAAATATGACGTTAGCGAACTACATTGCGGTAGGAACACATGAGGGAACAATGGGGTGCTCGGTCCCTTTTGGCCCGCCTATGCATCTTGTGCATTTATTAACGTTCGGGTCGCATAACGTGTCGGTCAGGAGCTTGGGCCTTGGGGCCGACCTAGAGTCTCTCTCTGGGTCAAAAGCTGAAGGACACATAATGAAGGCACTGAGGCAGCCCTCGTATTTGCAGGTTTAATGATTACGTGGGTCACCTTCAGTTATCCCGTTGTATTCGTTAGTTCTTCACTAGTCCTATCTAGCCATTTGCGCAATGAGCAATTTTAACGTGGAACGTATAAGTATCGTAAGCCCGCGCTCAGCTGACTTTTTGGTCAGCGCCGAACGAGCCCGCATGGCGACCCCGGGACTCGCGTGACTGCGGCTTGGTCTTCCAGCCACTTACGACATTGTAGATAAAAATGCTCGAGTCCTTTTTACATCTCTCAACCCGTAAACATTTGATAAGCGAAGAGCAGGATCTGAAAGCAAGTTGCTCATATTTCGCCGTCGAAAGGATAGAGTGATAGAGAGAGAGAGAGGGTCTAAAGATGTCCGTTTCGTTTTTAGGCAAATCTCTCTCTGATAGCAATAATCTATGTACTGTGCGGCCATCGGCGAGCTCTGTGTTAGCTTGGGGTTCGCGAGTGCACGTGGTTCACGTCCGGTACGCACGCGACAGAGAGATGAAGACTGCCTTCCTCAATGAGATTTGAATTTTCATTTATTGTACACAAATACAACCGTCGCGAACGTTCTTATGACTAGCTAATTATCGAAATGAGAGGTGAACTCAGAGGGACAGGCCTGCTCCGATGAAAAAGTAGCTGGCCGACAGTGAACGCGTACGAGAAATCGAAAGGCCCTCGAAGTATATTTTTGCATAGGTTAATGGTTCGTTTATTTCGGCTTCGGCTGGCCACGGTTACACTCTGGACTATCTGCTACCGCTGAAGGGGTCGAACGTCTATTCTACATCAGTGTTTCGATATCACTAGTTCGGTGAGAATGAAGTCGAGAGTATCATCGAGAATGGGATGCGAGACGATATTTTCCTCGGCCTAAGGTGAGCGCAAACTGAGCTGATATTAAGGATTTCCACCAACTCGAAAGGCTATGCACTAAGCACAAGCTCAGTGTGGAACTCTAAAACGAGGGGAGAGCCGTGGATAATTGGATACACAGTGCTTTTACCTGGTGAAGGCGCTCGTAGCCAATTATTAACTGGATCAAGGGTAGGATCAGAAGGAGGACCGAAGATGGGCGCAGTACCCGCCAGCTGTCGGTCAATCATTGCAAATGTTCGGCACAAATATTCGGCAAGAATTAGCAAGATGAGCAAGGTTAGATCCGAGCCCAACCAACGGTGTTCAACGATAGGCGTGAAGATGGCATCACAAATGACCGCCTGGCACGCCATAATAGCAACGCAACGGGAGGAGCTGCTTTGCAGCTAGACACAAGAAACCTATCTGCTATATACGAAGAAAACAAATGGCTAAGATGGTCCCGTGAAGCCAGCGGTGCCTGCCCTGAATGCCGGCGTCATAGTGGCAGGTGGATACGGCCAACAAATGGCAAATGTCTATGGCAAATAAATGGCCCTTTTGTGCCCTAGGGCGTGTAGCCGCCCTCCGGAAGGAAACGTCTTACTAGACCACCCCACCTCATCTCACCTAGGACTGTCGTGGGCAGCCATTAGACGACATGTACCATCGCGCTTCCTCTGTAGCTGGTTTACATGCGTGGCGTACATGCGTGAGCAGGCCACGAACAACTAAATATACTTAGGGCCTGGCTGATCGAATAGACGCGTACGCATTTATCTATGTGAGAGCATCATTACTTCGTTCGGCGCTGAGGCAGGGTTGCGGCGAATGCCAGGATGGGCAGAGGCTTATAGCAGAAGGGTGGTAGTTTGATGTATTGTAGCAGGTACAAGGTGACCTCGTACGAGGTGTGTGTGGGGGCGGGTGTTGGAAAGATTTTTGGGAAGATGATGGAGCTAAACATGTTCGGGTATAGTTAGCTATAATTAGACGATTTAGATTGGGTTGTGGTACTGGACAATACAGTAGAACGAATGTTTGCGAATAGCCGGATATTATATGGGGAGCAAACATGTGCTTGCTGTATGGCCTACGAACATAAATCGCTGTTTGGATTTGGCCAGAATCGAAATACATTTTTAGGAAAAATATGTAGCTGATTCCTTTCTTGAACCCGCTTGTCGTGAATTTTACATGTCATTTTTTTAATGCATGCCCTTATTAATATCAGGTGCTGAAGATTTCTTCCAAGGCTTGATTAGGAGCTGCCAAATTACGCAAAATATTTCGCTTGTTTCAGCCGAACCTCAAATTGAATCGAACATATGCCACATCAGGGATCAGTCAGTTGCAACGAAAGCTGTCCAACAAAATGTGTCCAAGCACGCTCCGGCCACCTTTTTAAAAGGACATCCATTGAACTGGAACGATGACGAGTTTGCCGCGCCCAGTCGCTAATTCGACAAATAGACGTTAGTGGCTTTTGTCAATGCTAGTTAGTTGGTCTCAAGTGTACACCACGTCACACCCCACGCTTACTCGGTCCAGGCATCAAATGAACACAGAGCATTGAGCGACTAGCACAACTAAGCGATGGCACCTCCCCCACTTGGCCTTCTAGTGGACAACCGCGGCAGTAAATAATGTGTCGACACAACAAATCAACTCCCAGCAAGCGCCTTCGCCCATTCGCTACCTCTCTCTCTCTCTCGTCATCTAGGCCAGACCTCTCGTGCTTTGGCCACACGGGCCTCGTTGCTCAGCTTTCTCCACAAGAGGACGACTACCGACAAAATTCAAGCAAGCTGTCATTTTCGAGATGAGCGATTACGCTGAAAGCCCCGGGGGGGGGAGGTGGGGGTGACGCCAACGGCCGTACCGGCCCAGAACTGCTGGCTGAATTCATCATCTCCGCCGCCCCGGAGAAAGCGAGAAAGGAAGAGAGGGAAAGAGTGACACGATTAGGGAAGATTTTTTCCGCCGGCAAATGAAGAAGTGCATACGCAGACGGACCTCGTCCCCTCGCTGCCTCACTCCTTAGCACGAAGTTTTAGCGCAAACTTTTACGAGTTCTGCGAGTGCTCTGCGGTGGCCCGGTACAGCCACAGCGGCAAGGCAACGCAGGTGAAGATTAAGTACGAATCTAGTCGACAGACAACGATGACGACAACAACAAGGAATGGAACAGAGGGCCGCGGTCGTGAGGATCGCACAAAGCCATGGCGAAAAAGCGGGAACTCGCCCGCACGGTAGTAGTGTTGATCATTTTCTTTCTGAACAGAAAGCCCTTAGGCGACACATGACTATGATTGCTGCCAGCTGATGGAAATGCCTTATGGAGCAGCTGTCAGAGGAACACTGCAAGCGCAGACTCCCACCAGGTTTGTGGTATCTGGCAAGATGGCAGAGAGACACTGGTTGCCATTTGGATAATTGTACAATTGTTCGGACTTGGCGAGCCCGATGGCCTAGTGGTGCATGTGGGTGTTCGCCTGGCGAATCGGAGGCGACAAGTAGGAACACGGGTTGGATTCCCACCGTTGCATATCCGCATTTAAGGGCCGTTGGCCGTCTTCAGCAGCAATTCCAAAAGCAGTTGTACCGTGGACGAAGTTCAATGTCGGCTGTGAGTCAGGAAAATCGACTTGAGACCTGATTGATCTGTGTCATCATAACGTCATTATTTCTGTGCATCAGTCGATGTTAGTCAACCTATATTGTGTGGCATGGTAGTCCGTTTCCTCCGGGTTCCGTTTTTCGCATAAGCGAATCGTGTTGGCGATCTGAAGCGCTGTGACTCGACAAGGTTGGTAGAACGCATAGCGAATATCGGACACGGCGATTTTGAGTCGGTCGGCTAGAAGTGGGTGGGTGATATATCATTCTGGTTTCTATCCATATATATATATATATATGATTTGTTGGCACTTTGTTCGTTGGAGCTTAATTAGAACGAGTATAATGAATAGTATTTAGGCCATTCCACAAGCTAGATCAAATTGTATGCCGTTATATAGCGTTCGGTCGCTCTATAGAGATTCTTTCGCAAGAACCTTGTTGAAACTTCTCTGCACCCATACCGCGCACGACCCGTCCGCGGTTGACGGGTCTTCTATCCGCTAACGCTATGCTCACGAATCCAATTCAATTGGAAGCCCAATAATGTCAGTTGAGACAAACTTTCCACAATACGGCTATTGACAAATAGGCCAATACCACCATGTACATATAAAAAACAATCCAATAAGAGGGCATTAATATATATATATATATATATATATATATATATATGCGCACATCCTTACATATCCTAGAAACTGTTATATTTGCGTGATGTTTGTGGTATACGTCTATGCAACTTTCAGGCCAGAGATCTCATTTTGGGTGGCGCTGCGCACTTCCGACTCTCCTACCCTTTGACCTGTGTCGACCTTGGACGTGGCAGGACTATTGTGACACCGAGCGTTCACTCATTGCTAGATATCGAACCCAATGATCCCTGCTCAAGGTGACCTATGACGAAATGACGGCTGGCTTTGTTTGGCCACAAATTATACAGAGCATGACCCTCATTAGGCAATGCGATGATATCGACGCGGCCACCATTCTGATCTTGCAAACAAATGGCAATACCTCGGGATTGCGTATCACGGGAGCGCCGTATGTCTCTTGTCTATTTCTGACATAGCCTCCTAACGAACATTTTGTTAGCATCAGCGGGCAGGGCTGATTATGCCACAATTTCCTTCGCGACATCATCAAGAATAAGTGAGCTGGGAAAAGGTGAAATTCGTTCTCGATATGATCTAATCGAGTGCCGTCCAAGGAGCTTGAAAGACGGCGCAGGATTCACAGAAATAAATCGCTATCTTCGATGCGGCAGCTGTTATCTGCTTATCTTGTTCTATAATAGAATTAAAAGCGATTTACGACGTTTCGCGCATGCTGCATACGGACGAATCTACAATAGGGTGTTATTCACATACTTTCCATATCATACAGAATATAAGGCCTTGACTCGTCATCCCTTCCTCCCCAGGATACGAATGACGGGTCGAGTCCTTATATCGAACCACATTGCGTACGAACTAGCACGATTTCTACACTCTACGCATATGGTCAGGTTTGGAACTTTTAGGGCATAGCGTGCCGTTGATGCAGTCGAACGACGTTTCAGGCCTGATTCACCGGCACGCTCGGCGGGAGCTTCGTTATTCCAAGTCTCTTATCGCCTCAGAGCCGCCCCAGCGTGTCGGCCATCACCAACGCTGATGTTGGTGGCCCACTAGTCCATATGTCGCTCGAGCGTTTTGTGCTGGGGACCGACATCGTTTGCGTGCGGTTTCGACCGGCAAATGGCGGCGGACAACGAGTCAAACGGCTGTTCCTTTTGCGGAGATTGCAGACCGACCGGCTACGGCGCCCCTAGACCGTCGGCCCGAGCGTCACGCTTTGCTCTTTAGGGGGCTTGCTCTGTCCTCTCAGAGCGCGGCTCGCGCTACGCCACGGGTCTCACTCGTATGCTCCAAGGGCTATCTTGTCGGGGTCGGAATTATCTGCTCACAGCAGACGGGAAAGGTCATCCCATTACGGAGTGAGGCTATCGCTTTTCCTGACATCGTTCCCTCTAGCTGATTCTTTCTCTGCAGCCTTTTCATCCGCTGTATATAGCTTTCTACCCGGGCCAACTCGTGCAGCAGTCGTTTCTCACCACCGATGGAAGCAAGGGGGCCCTGTGCAGTTCGTATAGATCGGGCTATCTCCCTCCCACATTGTCGGCATATTGCTGGTTCGTTAGGGACGCAAGTTGCTGATTTTGCTGCCAGCTATAATCCTACGGCGAGCTGTAATAGTGGACATTTTAATTCGACGCAGCCGTGCGACATCCCCGACCCGTCATTGTACGCAGGAACAAAGCGTTCGTTGGAAAACAATGATAATTTGAAACAAAAAAAACCCTTCAATCATGCCCGATCGTATAAGTAGCCTAACATGCTTAGTTACACGAAGAACACTAATTTACAGCTCGGGTTATCGGTACATTGAGCAGATTGCATGTCTGATTTCACAAATTCGTCGCTATGAAGTACCCTCTGTTTTCAAGGCACTTCCAAGCCCGTGCGTCTTAAAAGGCCCATATGACCATATTTTCTTACAAGCATCCGTCTCTGATATCGTGACCAGCATGATAACTAGAATCCCTGTGAATAATGGTTTATATTGTAGATACTTATCGCAATACGTAAATGACCATAAATGTCGAGCACATTTAAAAAGACTTCATACTTGGCGGCGGTGGGCAGCGGTGACATCTCAACGGCAACGAAGCATAGATTAAATCGCGAAAACGCGACATTTGATTCGTTAACATACAGCATGCGGTCTCAGCTATATGAACGTGATCCACCTCTTGAAAACAGAAAAATAAAGCCTAGGAGAATGAGTAAGTAGATCATCTGTAGCTCAATAAAAAGTCAAATCAATGCAAGGTTGTGTCGGGCAGAGCAAGAACATGGACTATATTGCATGATACCTAGTTACAGAAGGCGACGCCAATTTCAGTCAAGGTCGAGAGCCAAGAGGGACAATTATCAAGGTGAAAAACTACTACATCGGACCGTGCGAGGCTGAAGTAAAAAAGAAAGTCACGAGCTTAGTAGTAATAACAATAGCGTTATAATATGCCAATAATTTCGCATAGGCACGCCTATAGTGTTGTGCGTATGCTCGTCATTGACCGCAGCAAGACAGACAAAGCATCTCGCCCTCCAATTCCAGTACAACAACGATCTTCAGAGATCCACCGAAGACCAGTGCCCCAACTCCGATGGATCCTCAGAGCCCCCTTCGCCCTCGTTCCCTTCCTCAGAGCCGCCTTCATCGGCAGTGTCCTTCCGGGCTAACGTACCACTTTTTGAAAGGCTACGCTTTTGTTCTGCAGCGTACACTATCTCGCCAGCCTGTCCTGACGAGGTGGTCACGCTACTTCGCGCGAAGTACGTGACGTAAATATGATGTGCGAAAAACGCGATAACGAAGCCAAATATCATCACGACGAGCAGAATCACGAGCCAGAACGGCAGGGAAACGTATCCTGTAACGAGGGCAATATACGGCCAACAGTGAGAACCGAAGGCTTTTGCTAATCTTCGTCGAATGGCCTTATCCTTCTGCTGTCGCTGGGGGTTAGGTTTAGTCTAGCAACCCTATGGAAGACGGATTAAAGTTAGACGGGTTCGAAGGTTGCCTTTTCTTTTTTTCGTTTTTTTCCGCAATTTTTCCCTCTCTAGCCTTTTTCTCCCTAAACACGTATGTGCCGATAGTGGGGTGGGTGGATTTCAAAGGGAAATCAAGAAAAAAGCAGCCACAAAACGTACTCCCACGAACGGAATACGGTGAGTCTTCATTGAGACCCCACCAGCGTTCCGTTGCTCTAACCAAAATGGTCTTGAGGTTTCCTCGGGACACTCTGTGCGATTGCTTCTCCTAGCATGTTTGTTTTTAAGTACGCGGCAGATGGTCGCAACGTGTGCATTTGCAGTGATTTAAGCGTAAGGAAAACAGAAAAAAATCACGTGAAAAGTTACATTTTTCACAATTGTCAAACCTTCACCGCGTCTTCCACAGGGTTGCCTAGCTTCCCGAGACACCAGAGTGGATCCGCCCTCGTCAATAAGTGCGGTGTTTGGCGACTGGGTTTTGTGGACATTTTACTATAAATCGCCATAGTTTGTATATGGGTGCGATTTAGCCTCCCAAAGGTGATTATAACACGTCTTATTGTGATGGGTATCTGATTTACGGCGTTGACGACGAAGCAGATGACACACGACTACCTACTAAACGCTGCGCGACCCCGATCCCCTAACGTATCCACTTGGCTTACTTGCCTTCTTTAGGTCGTCCAAGGTTAACTGGCAGCTGGTCTTGTTCTAGAAGAAAGTTGCACGTTTGTGAGTACCACCACCTAATTGCAGTATAATGGAAAATAATTACGTTTAATCGCCGGATCGACGATTGTCGCCCTTAGCGGAAACATTAGAAATGTATTTTTTATATGACCATATCTTGCAGAGTGGAATGGGCCAGTCTAGTCGACTCACCTGGCTGATGTTGTCCGTCTTGCCAGGTGAATACCCTCAAAATATGGTCGTATTGTATATAGTCATTCCATAAAAATTATGAAGGTTAAATTGCGGCAGAATATAATGGTGTAACCGAAAATACGAGTACATGGAGGCTGTCACTGATCACCCGCTAGTCACTCTACGGAACGCCTTGATTTGAACTACTCATTCATATATCGGCTTACTGCCCATCACAATAGTACGTTAGCAATGATATTGCTACGCTTCTTCTCAGAAAGTTGGCTTGATCGACGATTTGTAAGGCGATTACTTCGTATCAGTAATCATTCGGTGATTTCATTCGATGCTAGCCACTGAGATTTCATTAGGGTAACACATAAGATAGTTTACCTGGCGCGCTGACGCTGATACGAGCGCTCAGATTCGTCAGTTGAAGCGGTACCAGCTCGTAGACAGAGGTGATTTCGATGTTATATTGCTTCCCGAACGCCAATGGCAAGTCATACGACTTCTCGAGAGTACGGAATTGTGCACATGATTTGGCTGAATCGTTGCAAACCCGAATAATGAAACGGTCGAGCTGAGGAAATTCCGCCGACAGGGGCCTGTGTGCAGACCAGGAGATTCTATAGAAGACGGCATCAGGCCCAGTTGCGACGATCGAAGATTGAATGTTCCATACCGCGGTCGGCTCTGCGGAAAGGATACATTTGGGCATGCCATTTAATTAGCTAGTTGATTGTAAATGGCCACGGAGAACAATATAGGTAGCCAAGTCTCGGGCTGTAAAGAGTTCGAGGCGTAGGTTCGAGTCCGGCAAAGTGACATGTACCTTTGTTGCGAGTTCAATAATGTTCGGAGTATAGTCCGTACATGAATCGTTATATAATCAAACAAACGTTTATGAACAGAATAGCTGGGCTATATATCTACTTCCGTAAAAAAACATATCATTTAGGGCAATAGTCACTCGTACAAGGGAACGGCGAATAGATGACCAGGTGGAAACCATACTCTCCAGTCAGAAATACGGTCATATACCGTTGCATGGCTTAGAACAGCTCTGTGGTGGATAGGACTAGGTGCACCACTTAGATATCAATGTGTGCGTGATTCATGTAGTGGTCTCTATCGACACCCAGGAAATAGGTATTTTAAAAACCTACAAATCGCCAATTCGAAACGTCAACCTTTCGATTATAGTGATAACACATTACTATATCCATCAACATGTCTTATCATAAGCTCACGACCGACTGGCCCGCCTTGCGAGCGGCGCCGCTGAACAAGGAAGCGATACACCCGCGCCATTGGCACGCCTGCAACCCCCACCCATAGACAGGGCGAGTTAATGACAGCTACAATGACGCGCCTGCTGATACATTATACATTAAATATATATATATATATATATATATATATGTGCATGAGTGTACTCAAATATGTATAGATATAAATTGCAAATATATATACATATATATATATATATCATGCCTATATAATGCGCGACGTGATAATTTTTCTCACTCGATGGAGGCGTTTCAATTTTATAGGTCGCATTTCTTGTGATAAACTCCGCACGTGCGAGGGCATAATCGACCCCGATCGTAATTAGAAACGTCGCTCCGTAATCCAGCACCAACGCATATTCGCTCCGGCTGCTATTGAACGATTTACAAGCCGATTTCTTGCAAATGGTCACTTGAACACCGCCCGGCTTGGCGGCTTCGTCAGACTCGAGTGTCCAGCTCATGTTGTAGACTATGCTGGCGTTGGTGAGTTTCACAGCGACCACGGTGATATTCGACGCCACAGGGAAATCTATTCGTCGAAACGGCAAAGGATGGAACGAGAATGTCACTAAAGCCGTGGTATGTTGAATTTGCGTAATCGAGATGAAAAATAAGTAGTGTAATTATAATACTTCATATGAACCTTAGATATTAACTATTCACTGGATTCGTAAAACATTCGCCGAAAATACTAACAACTTCAGAGGATTATGCACGAGAATTATGCAATGTGTTTTTAACGTGCATCATTCTCAAGAGGCGAACACTTGTCAGTACCACTGGCTTTTCGTTAGAGTTCATATAAATAGTAACATAGTAATAAGAACGGCTCACATACCTTCCAGGTTCGGGATCGACCGTCCTGTAGAATTCAGAATTAGTTATTACGATTGCTTGTGTCGCACCAGTAATACAGTATCGATCGATAGAAAATCAACGCATTTGAGGTAACTAGAAAGATCGAAAATTGCCTTAAAATTCCGTCTGAGATTCATAATTCGCTATTGTCATCATGCACAATTCGCACGCCAGGAAAACCCGCACCAACAACGCTGCTCTGCGATGTGTACGCCTTTCACAAACAACCACAGAAACACTCGCAATTGGCATCACAACACGCATGAGGGTCCCAGCTGCATCTGCGTATCCTGGACGTGGGCGTGTTCCGCGTTCATGGCATCATAGTAAGTATACAAACGTGGTATATTGAAGCCACCTTGCCTAATATGGTATGTCTGTTTGTCTAGATTGTTACATGCACCACGTTGTTGATCAATAAATATTAGATTATTGTTATTATTATTATTAATGTTTTGTGAAAAACAAGTTAAGCAAACTGTTCGAAAAAAATAAAAAAACATCCCTTCGCCCATTTGTCGAGTGAATGCCTGAATAATATTGATCTACGAATGTCCACATTTGGCAGAGCATAGATCTGTTTCAAAATTACCCGGAGTCTTCACCCGCTGACTAGTGATCTTTTCGAGTTCCTGACCAGGTAATAACTGATACACGGCGCCAATCTGAATTAGGTATGAAGTCCTAAAACGTAACGGGGTGTACGCAAATCGCTCGAGAGTCGAGTAGCCGTTACATTGGCTTTGCGTTTTGGATGTCAAGCAGATTTGAAGATTGAAATGGTCAAGCTGCGGAAACTCGGGCCCATGAGGCGTCGGGGATGTCCAGGAGACCTTGAAAATGAAGCCTTGCTTTGATGAGCCAACCGAGAAGAACTCGATGTTTGATACGACTCTCGGCTCTGCAAAGAATATGACCGATACTGTGAGAGAACGCGACACAACACTGATTATATATATATATATATATATATATACTGGAGCATTTTGGTGTGCCGGGGCTGTACGTAGTTGCACGGGTTAGGGGGCATGCGTAAGAAGGAACACTTGACAGTTTACAGTTTACTACCGCTTGGTGGTGTCGTGATTTGAACGGAAACGTCCCTCACAAAAATGCCTTCATGTTCAGTGTGGTACTCGACTCCCACCGTGATCGTGTAGCTGTCCCTGTACGGCAGCTCCACCATGTAATCTGTTCGATGGGTGAGATGGGTCTTGCAGTCATTCTCGGTGTCGCAAGCCTTAATCCTGTATGTTACCGACGTATTCCTTGGCTCAGGTGGCGCAGTCCACGTCAGATTGTACAGAACAGCGTCGCGTGTAACTTGGTTCACGCGGACCTTGAGATCTCGCACAGGTAGATAGTCTGTAATGATGGACCCCGAAGCAGAAGCTGATAACCTTGATCTTAACTTCTAAGTGCCTGTTGTGTATTCTTTCCCTATGTATTCTCCCTTTGGAGAGCAGCGTACCATGCGGTACGAGCGTAGCAGCAGTACAGTTAATCAAAGCTATGACAAGCTACAACTGGCCAGATGTTGTTCCCGGATCGCTACAATTTTCGCGAACGGAAAAAATGTATGGATGACGTCCATGAGGATGACGCCGATAGAACAAAATCGAACAATTTCTGTTGAGCTACGCCCGCAGAGGTATAAGAACCGAAGCGTTAGCCAAACAATTATCGCCAAACCAATACCGGCTTATGAAGATGAATCTTACTAATCAGTCGGTTATTCGGGCACTCACCTTCTCGATTGGCTCTACTTTCAATGAAATAGGTGGGCAAGCGAGAATTATAGCGATGCTTGCGCGCGTGTCGTGGATGACGTCTCCGTGAGTCTGCATAGTCAAACGATATTCGGTAAGTTGCTCTCGCTTGAGTTCATAGTGACACAACATGCGGCTTATGATATCCTCATTGGGCGGGATAAACATATGTGCACGTTTGTCGCGAGTGTCTCACGAATGTTATGATCAGTGCATCATAGCTCACAGCAGTCGTATCTACAATTTCTTTCAAAACGCAAACATACTTCCATTCAGGCTCGTAAAGGTAAAGGTATGCTGGTTTATTAAAGGAGCTGCAATTTTACAATGCTTAAGCTCTCTTATATGTCACACAGCGGGGCTCGAACCTGCACCCTCTGGCTTCTGATAGCCAGAGACTTAGCCGCGAACGAACTCGGGAACACTGTTCAACGAAACGGATTAATCCATACTAACCAAACGGTGATGTCAGTGTGCTGAAACTAGAGTGAAATGGTACCGACTCGTAGACAGTGCCATTGAAGTGAATCTGAGCGACCACGACCAGGCTATACGGAGACCCATGTCTCAGTCCCCGAAGCTCCGCAACCTGCAAGGTCAGGTCGGCAAGGTTAGCAAGAGGCCTATACAAAACCTTTAACGAGGGAGAGGAACAGAAGCGACGACACTGCATACACACATCTGCATATACAATCAATGCATGCATCTATACTCGGACGACTACTGATGTGCTAAGGGACGTCGTAGCCGGCGTCGAGAAATAGCGCCTCGAGGAAAAATACGGAGCGGATATTGTTAGCATATATTTCTATATGTCATTATTCTTTTTCTTCTTATCATTACTATTATTATATTTTAGTGTATAACAAAGCTGGCACGTCTGTTGCATACGACGGGATCATTCGTGGAAAACGCAACAAGGACACGATACCGTTTTGTCGCCTGTAGCAGTTAGCAGTCGAGAAAAGCATTGCCCGTGAAGGCTGTGGCAGATCGTCAGATTAAACACGTCAGGTTGGAATGGTGCCAGATTGTGAAAGATCGTCAAGTCCGCTGAAAAGTGCGATGGGTTCACCTCGACCGTGTTAACTGGACGCGGATCTAGAACAGAATATGGATTCAGACACAATGGGAAAACGAACGTTATGATCTGATCGTTTGAGTGACTCACTGACCGCACCACCTTTACCCCAAGCCAAACGCAACAGCTTGTTCCAAGAGCACGGAGAAGTTTGGACATGTACCCCTCGGAGAAAGCGCGGCTGTAATGTGACCGCTTGTCACTCAGGCGCGCCGGGTTGGGCACCAAATATGAAAAATCGCTGGAGGTAGTAAATTAAATTGCTGAAAATGTGCTCCACAGATGGAAGAGAGATGCTCGCCTTATCTAGTCGAATCTAAAGCAGGCAAACACAAAGAAGAGTTAACAAGTTGAATAACTACATAAAACGAATTAAGACAATGATCGAGTATATATATATATATATAAGAGAAGAATATATATATATTTATATATATATATATATGTTTAAGCAATTATCGAACGAAACGGGCAACCTTTGCATCCCATACTCACTGCCAGGTCCAGTGTCGACAACTGTACTCCGTAACACGCGTTCGTTGTCACACGAGCCGGTAACGTTGAATGCATATACACTCCAGTACTCGAGATTTGTGAACGTTATTGAAGTCGAATTTCTTGTCAGCCTGAAGGGGCCCTCGCGATGTTGCTTCACACCACCACCGTTGACGGCATAATAGATAACAATGTCTTGCTTGGCGCAGTTCGCCATTGAAAGTGACGCTATTGAAATATTCACCGAGTCGTACGCTGGTTCGATCCGCGCCACTAGGTCATCACCGGTCACAGCTGGGTACAATCGCCCATGTGAAACAGTTATTCGTCATATTATTAAGGACATACGATGACTTCATATTTCTGTTAAAACCTGTAGTTCATCCACGGATCCCTACTGCGATATGGGTTATTACACAAATGTGTCCGTTGTGCTCAGAAATGGGATTGCCTCAACAACGCCGATCTGGGCAAGCTTGCCTATGTGAGCGTTACGCAACAAGCGTATGTAGCGCAAGTTCATAATATGACACAATGGACACATTTTGCGTTTAAAGACCGGAATCGCTTGTACTCTTCTTCATATTTGCGATAGAAATGTTCATAGAAGCTGACCTTTGACGGCCCCCTCCCCCGTTCCGTAAATACTATGAAGTGTGGCGTATATGAAGCAAGCGCTTGGCATGTCAAGCGATTCTTACGTAAATGTCGTGTACTTCCTGGTAAGAGTGCATCTACATAGGTTCATGTGGTGAAACACACAAGCCAAATTTGAAGGGTAATGGTCAGATATCGCTAATGGATGCGGTCTTACACGTGCCGGTCTGCTCATCTAGTTATTACTATTACTATTGACTGCCGTCCAAAAACTAGCTGAATTGAAAATTTGCCAATATACCTTATTTAAATTCACCTATATTACATAAACGTCGAAAATAAAATTACAATCATTAACGGCAGCAAATCTGACATTGAATCCAAGGTATTAATCATAGATTTCACATAATCAGAAACGATGTAAAACAATGTTACATAACAGAAACATTTAACATCAACAACAACAACAGCAATACAACATGTGCAACATAAGAATTTCTATTAGCGCTCACCCCCTATTGATTTTGCCGCTAATGAACCATACGCACGATAGATTCCGACGAAAGGGAGGGTATGACAATAAGTAAGCGACTCGTGTTCTCTTGGCAAAAACGAAATGCTTTACGAGCGAGCCAGAATGAGAAAAAATACGAATTTTTTTTGCCCTAACGTTACATGATAACCAGCATCGCCAGCGGCAGTAAAACAGATCGCAGTATCGTGCGATGCGACAATAAAGCCAAATGCAAAAATACAAACCATTCATAGTTAAAACGAGAAGGAGTGTCCCGACCTTAAGTGGCATTTGAATACGGTAGCGTCACCCGAGCAGTTAAAAATGTGTCTTCGTGAAAAGCCTATTCTTCCTAGTTTCGCATAGAGAAACTTGTGCCTGTCGAACCAACCGTTCGCTGCGAACAGATGAAGGGTATCGAAGTGGTACGAGCTGGCATCATACGTTGACTGCTAACCCATTGAGTTGAAGCACGTGGCGACCCTGCGGAGCGCCATTTAGTTGTTGTTGTGTCACTGAAACTCCGGTAGGACCTTCGTTAATTGTCCAGAATAGCAGCAAGGACCTGCAACCGACGAAGTTGGTCCAGGCGGTTTCGTTTACATAAATGAACGGTGGCGCGTTGAGCGTGAGTGGCTACGGTCGAATTCTCGAATTCAATAATTCGTATGAAAATTGCAACGGGATGACTTTATTTAGAGAATAATATAAATGTTTTCGTCGTGTTTCGCTAGGAACAGAGTTCGTAGAGTTGAGCAGAATACGTCTCTGAGCATGTCCGAGGCAACGAAATGTTCGAGATCGTCTGACCGGAGTCCCGCAGTCCGATCAAGGGACACTCGGCAACACATTGCACCGAGTGGCCTATGAGATAAGATTCGTCTTATTTTACTAGCAACGGCGACCGCGTTCTTCCAGTGTCAGGCTGGTGGTAGCCGATCAGTCGGAACATGTAGATAAGTTTTGAAATAAGCCAATATGAAGTAATCGATTAGTTCAGACTATGCTAGCAGTTTCACAACACGAGTGGGGCGTCAGGGATACACTTGATCGGCAGCCAGTGACGCGGGCTTAACCAGATCGAATGCATTAACCGCAGCAAAGTGCATTACGCACAAGTACCACCAATCGCTAAGCGTTTGCAAGGGCCTATTCAGAAAGCAGAAGCTGAATAGCCACGCATCATACCGAGGCATTTGGCCTACGAACGTTGGCTGATACTGTGAGCGTGTTATCGACGGTACCTATGTTCCATCTTCTCTACCCTAATGTGGAATATTATAGAGCCACATTTGTATAGAACAGAAGCGTACCATATAGCGTTACCGTTGTGCTTGCCTCTTCTTAGGCTAGCCACACGACTCTAATGATGATTATGATAACGGCTATTAGCTATATTCGGTGAGTTCTCTCGTTCTCAGTCGTTTAATGAGTAATGGAACACCAATTATGCTTACGGCGCTTCTAGAGATTAAGTCGTCCCGCACCGCCGTCCACGTCGTTCATCGAATGATGATCTTTATGCTCGCCATTGGAAGAGCGCCCCACATTTGCCATGCTTGACCTCGAGGTCCTCGAGGTCCCGCTTCTGAGGGGGCGGTCAGTTGAGAGGTCGTCGGCCACAGAATCTTTGACCGGCTCGGCTCTGCCGGCCAAAAGCCCGTCTATCGAATTGCTCTCGCCTTGCACACGCAAGCCCCCCCCCCGCCGCTCCGTCCTCCTCCTCCCAAACTCCCATATTCCGATGGCTGGCGAAGAGCCATCCGTCGAGTCCATAAGTTTGCACATTTTTATACAGCCACCCCTATCGTTCTTCATGCCCTACCCCGCCTCGCGGGGCCGCCCCATATCCGCGTATGAGTTCGGTGTACGCCCACAATGGGATCGCCAGATGTTCTTCGTCGTACGAGCACCACAACCGCCAGGCCCCCCCTTCCCCCGTTCCTTCAGGCTCTTCAGGCCGGTACCAGCAGCGGCCGCGGTACCATTCGTGTGCTGCCACACCAGATGAGATAATCTCTTCATCATAATAGGAATGCTCTTTGCCATGAAATATGAGGCGAGCAGCGGCCGAGCGCGTGATGGCTTTTTCTACGGCGGCTATAGCAGCGCGCGCTATTGCTTCGCCGGCCAACCGACCGACCGACCTCGGCGAGCACAGAGCACTCATTTTGTGCACGGAAACGGCCAGACCACGACGGCGGAACACGGACGACCGCCGCGGCGTCGAAACCTAGTAGTCGAAATGGCGGACGCACAGGCCGGCGCCGCCGAGCTCGGAACCGATTCGGCCGCGATTCGGGAGCCACTGGAGAGCGCAGTAGCTAGTGGAGAGCGCAGCCACCGAAACCGAATATCCGGACGAATGGAAACAATGAAACAGGAAACTGCCTAATGGGAATTATTTCTAAAGCCTATAGCGGAGCGGGCTATAGGCTGTGGCCGGCGTACGCAGCAAGAGCGGCAGATGGTCCACCGATCTCGACGGTGGAACGCGCGGCGCCAGCTGTAACGTGATACGAAGTGCGGGCACGGCCGAGGCGGGCTCCGACGAACAAAGAAGAAAAAAAAAACGCACGCGAGCGAGCGAGCAACCGACGGACCAAGCAACGAACTGAGCATGAATATCCTGTTCGTGGAATAGATTTGCCTGAATTTAACATTGTGAATTACTAGGTTCTCAGCTAAGCGAGTGGAATAATGACGGCTATTTCAGCAACTGTGTGACGGCTGAGGGTGGCACTCTGTCGGTGTGCCTGTGTGTGGCT
This sequence comes from Stratiolaelaps scimitus, assembly GCA_019614645.1. NCBI lineage: Eukaryota > Metazoa > Arthropoda > Arachnida > Mesostigmata > Laelapidae > Stratiolaelaps > Stratiolaelaps scimitus. Next base: position 5,720,631 of record JABWDB010000012.1, read on the forward strand.
GTGCGTGGGATCTCTTTGATGGACGTTGATGGAGGAAAATGAATAGTTAAAATCGTACGTGTTGTATTATTATCCGTGATAGAATAGGCTACAACGAAAAAAATAGTTAGCTAGCTACATAAAGTCGATGGTATGCATTATCGTATCGTTACAACGGAGCTTCCAGTAGAGCGCTGTCCAACGCGCGCTCAGGTAACGCTCGAAACACCCTATGCATCTACATCGGTTAGGTTATCCGTGTTCTGCGATGTGCATACGTTCATGTGGTCAATACAGCCGGAGGAGGGCTAAGCCTTAGGCGCCGCCTCAACTCTCGATTCACTCGATATCGCTCCCGAAGCTTCTCATTCAATCTCTCCTCCCCCGCTCTAGTTCCGCCTGAGCATTGCTCACAAATCATTACACGGCGAACAAAAGGCGACACAACGCCATAAGAGAGAGATAGAAGGATAGAGAGTGTATGAGTGACTCAAGAAAGGCTCGTTCCGCAGACTCCCGCTCGAGAACACCACAGGAACAGAGCGAATAAAAGCTGGCCTTGGCTGTTTTACGCGCCACCTCCAGCGCGTACCAGCGCGGTTTTACGCTGGCGGTTTTACGCTGGCTGACCGCAGTATTCGTTGTTCCACCCCCTGCCAGCATTGCGGCCCGACGACGAACACCCGAATCTCGCACGGCTCTCCTTCCGCTGCCGGCCCGTGACGTAGTAATTGGATGCTACCGGCTGCCGTCAGAATTCGCTTGTTGCTTCACTGCGGTTGTCGATCGCAGCACGAACGACTCTGCGATGGAATTTCCTCTGGCCGCTCACCAGCGCCCGGGAACGTCTGATCCGATGTCTCTCTCTCTCTCTCTCTCTCTCTCTCTCTCTCTATCTATCTCAGTACTATTCGCCCTGTGGCGCGCTGCCGGGATCTTGCTCTGACTCTGAAATTGAATGAGAGGGAATGTTAAGGGAACAGCGTCCTCAGAGCGAACAGCCCAGCCCGCCTCTGCGTAGAGGGTTTCTCCACCTCGCAGCAGAGTGGTATGGGTTTCGAAATGGGCGTCTGCTGGAAGGTGCATGTTTATTGGTGTACTTAAGTGTCATCGTTATACAGATTAGCGGCGTTGATTGTTTCGACAGTTGTTGGTACCACTCGGGAGTATTGCGCTGGTGTCGAGGAGTGGACGTTCGTGAATTTGGCCTTGAGGTGGGCTATTAAAGCTTAGGAAGGGATAACGGAATTGAGCTCCACTGTGCGCGATGGCCTAGCGATATCACCGTTGTGTCTGCATTGCGGAGTACACCCGGAAAGACATGATATATATATATATATATGTATATATTTTACCAAATAGCACATCAGAGTATATTATGGTCATTTTTAAGTACTAACACCTGATGTTTATTACAGCGTGCATATAAGCGAAAATATCACAAATCGAGGACAACACATTTGCGACCGGTACATTTGTACCAGCTACGACGTCAGATTTGGAAGACCATCTCAACATGATGATGAAGCAAAGAATTCACCTCTAAGAAATATAATATGTATATATATATATATATATATATATTACAGTAAAACTATATCACTCTGCTTATAATTTCAAAACAACGAAGTCGAATTCCTTATAGGCATATTTAGAGCCACCTAAAAAATTACACTTAAATCCACTTATAATGAAACAAAAAGAGACACTTCTGGACTCAATTTAATTTAAAAAAATATATGTATATATGCATGTTGAGGGCGTGTTGTTCCAGTTATATATGGCGGTTAAAATTATCACATATAAGAGAGCTTAAGCATTGTAAAATTGCAGCTCCTTTAATAAACCAATAAAAAATTTACTATATACAACAAATAATATGTAAAATGATATAACATAAGTTAGCGGTGGTCATTCTCAGTCAGCGTTATCAGCAATATTTTTGGAATAATATACACGCTCTATCTGATTGCTGTTATGACAAGATATCGGAATGAGAAACAGAGCCGAACAGTTGGAACAGGCCGCACGATGGGCTTAGAAGAATGAGCTATAGCAATTAGCCAGTGATAATTTGATTTATTATTTATGATCACTCGATAATTATCGATTTCTATATCGATTTGATGCCGTTACGATTTGCGCGATAACCTCCCCCGGTCAGACGGGAATTAGGTACAACTGCACTTGCAGGTGCCGTCGTCCTGAAGGACATTCTGGCACCTCCTGGTCCTTGAGTTGTCACAGGGTTCAGCGCATGTGATCATTTCATCCACTGGTTTACGGGTGCTTAGGTCAACGATGGCCTGCTGACTGCGAAACATGTCCTGATGGTGCGACCCGCCTCCGTGGTGGCCGGAAGCTGCAAAGGGACAATCGGCGAGGATAATTTCCCGTTACTAATTTTATTTTCGTAATGGGTCAAGAACTGTTCTTGTTATTGTCATCAACTTAAAGTTTACTGTTAAGACGTATATATGTATTAGTATGTGGTGGATAGCGTGACAGCGAAATGGTCTAATCGACGTCTCTCGAGTTGGATACATGACAGATCCCTGAGTTTATCCTCAGCGCTTCACGGCGTCTTCCAAATGTTCCAACCAATGTCGCAAAATACGGTCACATACTTATGTGATATACGTTTCGAGACATACACGCCGAGAAATGCATCATTCAACTCCATGCCTCCTTCTGATTATTCAAGAACTCCAGTTCACGCATATCATTCACAAAAGCGTTTACATTAGCTCGTGTGACCACAATTCATTTGAAAAGCATCTAATTAGCTGAAGATGAATGACACTGACATTTCAAGCACCTCAGTCGTGTGAATTGATTTTGCTCGTTATAGCAAGTTATCTCTGCGAACTTTAACAACTGCAAGTTACTTACCAGCGAAGACCAACGTAACACCAGTTGCCGCGATAAGGGCGAGTAAAGCAAGCTTCATATTGTCCTGTGCTTCAACGATTCAGACTGCCTTACAGTCGGCAAGCGTGTACTTATAAAGTACGGGTCAGGCATGGACAGGCAACGTTTACTAATTAATCTTAACTCAGAAATGTAACCAAGAGGGTCGGCTAGCGTTTGTTCGTCGTCTGGAGATTGTGCGCATTGAATTTCGACTGAGCGACGTTCCGCAGCTTATGGCCTAAGGTATAGGTTTCCAGGCTGACTCACAGCCTTAAACATTTAACGTTCACCCTACGGCCTTCGTCTTGATTCGTAAGACGGACTCCTTGAACTCATCCTATGGCTACAGTGAGCCTACCAGCTCTCGGAATCTAAACACTTGATATTTCGTGATGATAATCGGTGATAGCGATACCAATGTAAACACTAGTATTCCCACACTGCTGAGAACTGTTTAGATTATTCTCCATTGTGGGTGGCGCAGCTAGATATATACACGAATCTGTTGAATTCGACGGTAACGCGCGCAATTCAGCTCTTGCGTACGCCGCAGCACAGAACGCTCAGTATATATAGCATAGCTTGGTAAATTGCAAAAACGATATTTCGCGCGTGCTTTCTAGCCTAGTGACCCAACCTAGTTTAGCATTTCCATGTTAGGACAACAATCAAACAGAGAAGAATACACCGCCCCCGAAAAACCACAGGTGATTTGTTTCATTATACTTTCAAAGCATCCCTACAGGTAAACAGGTATATTTAAAGGCGACATTTGTGTATTCATTCCACTTAGCCGTCTTCCCATCTCATTATCGAATTCATATTCGATCCATAAATGAGATATGGTCTCATGCAAGCCATCATGAACGCTCTCTCTTGAACAATTTCTCCTGTGGCGCGCTTACTGGCTAACAGGTTATCGCAGGGCCTACATCCGAACTACGGATGAACGCCATTGCCAGGAGACGATTCGTTGTCCTGACGACCTGCGGAATGTATACATATACTATATATATATTGTGCCCTCATCCCTTTTGAGTTCGGAGCGAAATGAGAGTATCACCACATCTTCATGTCAGTATTGCCTGTATATCTCTGTATCGTACTGTCGGGTTCGTGGGCCTTTCGACAGCAAAATCGATTCCAGCCAGTGACGGCAACAGCGAACAACTTCCTTCTCCCCATCGTCATCCCATCTATAATTGTCCAGCGAAAGCTTTCACCTATGCAAAGCGCAATTGCAAACAACGCACAATCAGAGAAATTCTCATTCCACCTAATTTACGTATTCGCGACGTCTGCCTTATACAAAAACGGCTGCGAAACCCGTCAAAAAATCAAATGTCAATCCACCTATCTCTGCTGATACAACTGCTATTATCACTACGACATACGGCAGTAGATATTGCGTCAGGCCGATGAGTTGTTTGTGTCCCGAAAGGTATCAGCCAGCCATTACACTAAGGTGACTTCAGTGTCTTCACGTGTGCTTGCTTCTATCTTCTTCTTCTTCGATATACGTTACGCGTATGTACACACACGTAATGTGAGTAGTATCTCCCCATCCTATCGTATATTTTCCCGCCATTCGCTCCCTGTCTCTCTCTTCCTCGCTATCCAGCCTCCGCTGCCCCCAGCTTTGCGGTAACATGGGAAGACTCGGAACAGTGGTGGATCGTGGTGCTGCAGTGGCCGCAGTCGAAGCAACCTCAGCGTGGCGTCCGGGCCGGAGCGAGCCCAGAAGCTGTTTCGAGCGTAGCTGTTTCATCAATCTTCCTGGCCTGTCGGCTAGGTCCGGCCGGTGGAGGTAAGGGGGTCCCGACCTGCGATGGACCAACCAAGGCTTCATCTTCGCAAGAAAAAGAGAGAGAGAGAGAGAGAGAGAGAGACAGGAATGACGGTGAAGATTGACGGGACGTGGCCGTACAGTGGTGGTGGTGGCCGGGAGGCGTTTTTTTGGCGACCCCCCCAATTTCTCCCACCTTACCTCCCTTCTGCCGGAAGCTTCTAAGCGTAGCCTTCATCTAAAGCAACGCCGCCAAAAAGTATGCGCTAAGGCTGTCCGTCCCCCATAGGTTAGGTCCGTTTTGCGCCCGGAAAGACGCGCCTATCGCCAAGGAACAGCCGCTGGATAGCCCAACGTGAGGAAGCCTAACGGAGAGAATACCACTATGAGTCGTATCGGCGGATTGACTAGGTGTTTATTGGAATGGGACGTCGTACTGGCCATCTTTTCTATATTAGCCAGCATCGGGGGCTTTCGGAGCTGGCCGCAAGCCTACGAATTCGCGTTTGCTTTTACTGTGCCTTTAACATAATGGAGAATATTGTCTCAGTAAACGGTTGTAAGCACCTGTGTAACCGGGCCAATTTGATAAAGGTAACTATAAAGTAAACGGGCGATCAAGCTGCGATGGCGGTGTGGACGTCGATGAAATATTTTCAACTCGCACACGATGTCAACTTGACCACGGACACGAAATATAATGTTTAATTAAATGATTCCCTTTTCTTGAGTAACAGTGTCAAATATCACATAGTACCACATAGTGCCGCGTAAAACCGTACCTTCTCTACCGAGCGGAAAACCTCGACGAAGGCCCGCGAGTTGTCTTCATAACAGAATCAAATACAGCTCTAGCCACATCAGTTAGTTAGTTAGCTAAAGCAAGCGCCCTCGCATTGAACGCTACTGAAAGCGAATGCTTTTCAATTCACTTAGCTAAACCGTGATAATGTCAAGACATCGTCCCACATGCAATTCAAGTAAATTATATATTTCTCCGCTCATCGCGTTTTCATTTTGCTTCGACCCACGGCTGCTGCTTTCGGGACCTGGGCAACGGGGGAATTATGTTGCAAATGATCCAAAAAATGCATCTTGGAACGCTATCGTTTCAGGAAAACCTGGTACTGAGCACTCCTTTGAAGCGTCCAGCGCACAATCAGCCAAAGCGTATTTCCTCGTACCCCGGCCCAAGTCATGCCAGTGTGTGTGTGTGCCTCTCGCAACGATAATGGATGAGATATTCGTCCATTCGTCCTCCTCAACGAAATTCCTCTCTCGTCGCCTTTAGAGCATTTTTATATCGGCCACCGACGACAACCGCCCCACTTCCATTGACGGTTAGGCCCGACGCTGGATGCTGACCACAACTAACACGGCCGAATCAAGGTATTATTTCCTTCGAGCAGCGATCATCATGTTTGAGTTACAGTCGACCATATCTTCTTCCTTCTGTCCTGCGGACTCCGTCGGTGTCCACCGCCAGCCGTCCGACGTTCCCGTGCGCACCCGAGAAATAAATGGGATTCCACTGTGTGGCGCTCTCATCTACCATTTGCAACGCGATGGGCAAGGTTGTCGCTTGCGTCGCCGTGCCGCTTTGCCGTCCCTGGTCGGATTTTGCACTGGTGACGATCGGGTCGATTTTTTGGCAAATTTTTTGTCCGCGCACACACACACAGATACACATTATATCTCTCCCCCCCCTCCCCAATCTCTCTTGGATTGTATCGCTATACACGAATGTTTTAAGTTGAGGCCTGCTTCAGCGGGATAACTCGGCTAGCACTTCAGACGAGAGGACAGTGAGAGGCGGAGATGACGAAGGGTGAAGAAGATAATTCCGGCGCACTGAATTCAGTTCGTCGGTACGGCGAGTTGGTACGCGTCGGGGCTTGTGCTCAATGGCGGGCTAGGGGTACACAGAGAAGTACAATGTCCGACGCAATGGTATAATCGCAATCGAAGGCAAATGCATTGACACCGAGAGAGAAAAGTAGTGAAATGGTTTCGGTACAGAGCAGTTAGAGAGGCTTATCAGAGGCTATCTCCCCCCCCCCCCGGAGATGAACTGAAAGTCAGGCTGAAACCAACAGCACCCGATGTAGAATACATTCTCGCCATTCAGAAGTTAATAACGTGATACGCGGTGGGTCTTATCTTACTTCGAGCTTGTTGGATTGATAAATACCATCTCCGCCATAATGCCAATCTTAATATCAATGAAGGGTGAAACTGTGTGGCACCCCTCGTCTATAGAAATGCTCGGTGATGTGGTGGCCTTCGCTTTTCGGCATATCATGATTTCAGGACCTCATCGAAAAAACGGGAGGGCACTGTATGCTCATAGAGCGATCCATTACATTTATAGGGAATATATTACAATCGGGTATATAAGAGGTGTAGGAGGAGGAGGCGGGTCAGAAATTTCTCGAAATTCTATTACAGATTGTCCCAGCTGTACAAGTCAGCTGAGTCATACGAAGGCTATAATGGAAATGCATACATTTCAAGTAGACCCAGAATCCGCTTAGGTCCAGCAACTTTCAGGGGGGCTTCTGTCTATGTTGAATTCTATCTGCACGCAGCCATCTATCGGCTGCGATAGCACATAGCCTGTGTGGTTATACTGTGTGTCCTTCACTGTAGCACTGCAGGACGCACAGGCACATAAATGATTGTGGGGTTCGTCCTTCAGGCGTGGCGTACACTTCCAAGTAGAAGTACTTAGATGGCCTATTCGACGACTGTCTAGAAGTCCCCACCCTCCCCTGAGTTCTTCTTGGCCTAATATATATATATATATCCAATATCCACTCTGCAGAAAATTAAAACCCTTTTTAAGTGTTTAAAGGGGGGTATGCAAGGACGGAAGCATGCACTATCTGGGCCCTCGAAGGGGCAGATGCAACGCTTCAAGTGATAGCAGACGAGCGTACGGGTGGCCAGATTTGGAAGCGGCTGAAGGCGGGAATCGAGATTCAGCGTTTGCATCGGAGCCCGGCTAACCGGTGAGGAAGACTAGTTAGAGGAAACTGATGTACTATGGCTACTATGGCTGCGATAGCGCGTAGAAAGACGGAGAGCGATCGGCAAGAAGCAGCAAAAGCCCCCGGGGGACAAGAGACAGCATAAAAAGTCCTCTCTTCTTCCTGAGTCAAGACTCTGACGAACGCAGACGTCCCACGCCTGCTGCCCGCGCCCGGACGAAAAGCTATAGAGCGCGATAGGAGAAACTGTCTAAGTTCGGAGAGAGGCAAAGCCCGCAGCCGGCTCGTTGCCTAGAAGCTCTCGGCTCGAGGTAGGATTTTATTGACAGGGAGTCGACCAAGTTTCAAATTGCGTCTGGCACCATGCGCACACAGCTACGTAACTAGCCGATCCCTGCCGGGCGACCACTTGATCACCCGTTAACAGGATCAGCAGGGTCGTGGCACACCGCTTGATAGAAATAAGAAGCGGACAAGTTGGACAACTGAATTTTGTGTAGGTCGTTGTTCACTCAAGGCGTTTCTCGAGCGTCTCGAGAATAGAAAGTTGAACGCCGAGTTGGAATAGTGAGGGAACGAAAGGGAGGCATCTGTTAACCGGGAAGGCCTGGAGGGGCCATGGGAGCCTTCCTCGGCCTGACATGGCCTGATGTAGTAAACCTGCCCGGAGCGTGGGCCGGCTGCGTTCGAGCTCACGTCCTTGAACGGTGGTGCATGCATGTCTCGGAGGAAGTAAAATTGTCGCGTGCGATTTTTGTCTCTATGATTTTTCCATTCCAATGATCTTGTGGTATTCGTTCACTCCTGCCGGCAGCTGTTTGGCCGAGGCAGTCGACGATACCACGGTTGGCAACGTTCTTCCAACGAACTCGTGCTCAGGGCAAGGTTATCTACCTCAGAGCTCAGCTGAGTCGTAGCCCTATCGAAAGTTCGTGCTTGAAACCTCACAAAGGCGGACCTCGGAATCGAAGTCTCGAAATCCCAATCCAGAGCATGGTACAGAAGCGGCCGTTTGAAATATATCCTTTCTATTTTAATTGCTTCGAAATTCTCTATCGACGTACTTCTGCCTAGGCAATGTGGCCATCAAGTACGGCTTTTTGTAGAATCCAAACGTACGCCATAGATGTTTGGTAGATTTCAGAGCCGCGCTGGGCCTAGCACGTTCATAAAAATACTCCATGCGACAGCGGAAATTGAAAAATAGTGCCCATCGTAATTACGCACGTTTCCGAACGAGAATCAGTTGCTCATCGTGTTTCCATATCGGCACAATATTACCCGTTCAGCAAGCCAAAACAAACCTGGCAAACTGACAAGCTTTATCTTCTAAATAGGTTTCGACACTGGCATTTGAGATATCGGTGAAAGGACCTTAGGTCATGGACGCGAATCGATAGAAATGAGACCCATCTCGAGTTGACACACCTAACAGCGAACGGCCACCGTTTGCCATTCGTCTTCGTCGACGAGGTAATTGGGCGCGACGGCCTTCCTCACATTGCCGATCGATGGAACACAGCACGATGATAGGGCTTCATCATCACATCAGATGCATTGACTCACGGGCAGCAGTTGGGGAAAACCTTCGGCAAGTCCGGAGTAGGTATCCTACACGCGAACGTCGTCAAGAGCTGTTTCTTCCGGACATACCGACCAATATATCACGAAGAATAGAAGAAGAAAAAGGAGTGTCCTCTTCTTCCACAATCCTGTACCCGGCCGATTGCTGCCCGTCAGCACGCGTAGACGAGCCAACACTAGACGGAAGTCTGTTACTAGAACTGGCTGTCCTGAGGGGAATGCAAGGGACGCAGTCCGGTCGAGTATTCGCTGGTATAGACTGCATAAAATTGTTACTTTAAGGGGGGAGGTTTTGTTCGGTTCAGCTGGGACGAATTCTACCGCGTTCTTATGCTCGTATGCTGCCATCGACAACACATTGTATCTAGTAGCGGTCGCCTCTAGTGTGCTAGCTATTTACCAGCGAACTACAGCGCGACGGCGTTCCCCGAAGCCCGAGAATCCTTCTCTTTGTTCCTCAGGATGTCGCTTACCCTCCTGTCTTCGTCTACAGCTGGCGTCCAGATCCCTCCCACTGCTACGGCGGCTGCTGCTGCATCTGACTCAGTCAGTCAGCGAAACCAGCCACTAGCAACAGCAGCAGGCACTACTCAGGCTCTACGGCGTCGTTTTCCCCAGGGGGCGGCAAGGCCAGCAGCCGTGGTAGGCACAGGCGCCACCGACGGCAGGCATCTCCTTCTATCGACTCCTTTCAACCAGAGACGCACTTTGTCTCTCCTCGGCTGTTCCATTGGCCACAGACCCATATCAAGGCTGGGCTAGGACGGACGGGAAGGCTGCAACGAGAAGTACTTTCTTGCGGGCCGGGCTACGGACCGCTGCGGTCCGTTCCAACGGAAAACAAATTCCCTTCCCGCTTGTCGCCAGTGTCGCAGTTTCTAGACGACTTTAGGGCGTTCACATACAGATACACATACACTCACACAAACACCGAAAGCGCGCAGAACCTAAACGCCTAACGGAACGCTAGCTCGCGCCTGGCGCCGGCAGCCTTTGCCGTCAACAGAACCTTATTGCCACATCAAGAGCACACCCGTTTTGCCCGCTCTGGAAAGATATCCCAGAAGGAGGACACGAAACGCGTCACCAAGGGCTGCTAAAAGCGCCTTTATGGCTGGGTCCGTGCTACAAATACTGTTGTGGCTATCAACGGACGTACGTGTCTGGGGGCCTGTTTTGTTTTCTGGTCTCGCGTCGCAGCAGCAGCAGCACCACCAGCAGCGGCAGTTCGGTACAATACATGAATTATACAATGCAGGAGAACTGTGGCACCTTTTGAAAAACTGGATCGACACTGTTGATGAAACCACGTTACGAGTGTCTGATTGGCGCCCTAAATAGGAAAAAACCAGATGGCGGAAGCAAGTTTCAGGTAGAGCGGTAACTTCTCCAAAGGGAAGTGACGCGCGAAGCACAGAAGGGGCAGCTTTGAGCAACAGAACTCTCAAGATCAAATAGAGGGCACAGAGAGACATTGTATACGACACCATACTGCGACACCCGATCGCTGCTGTCACACTGCAGTCTACTTTTGGCAACTTGCTTCCCTGTTTCGCTGTTTCATTCGAAAGCACATACGGTATTCGTAAACCCACAAATACAGTAGGCAAAAGGAAGGACAGAGTGGCCGTATCGGGTCTGCCAGATTTGTCCGGCAACATCGGGGTAACGCGCGGCCGAGTTTTCTGCGGGGATCGGATGGAATGAGCCGGAATCCAGTGTGCAACGGGGAAGTTGCACAGTCTCTGCTGTCGCCCATAGGCGCCTCTACCCGTTATCCGTACGGTGGCAGGCTCCCGATCCGCAGCCAGATATCCCACTCGATGTGATATACTCAACCGCTCTCAGAGTTACTCGATAGTGGGCGGTTACTGTCCGTGCCCGTGATGGTGGTGATCCTGTGGCTGCTACTGCTGCTGTTTCTGTTTCGCTGTTATAACTGGCGGCAGTGTTACTGGTTGCTGTGATCACCCTCGACTCTTGCTCCCCTAGTTATGTCCCTCGCCTCAACCCCTGTGGCGGCGTCTGTTGGAACCCCGTTTCCAGCCCCGCGTCAACTCCTGCGGCGTTCTTCGGGGCTGCTGCATCGTGGGCCTTCGCCTGTGTCGCTTGCAAACCGACGAACGGGTCGACCAGGCTTGCGCGCGTGTCACTGGTGGGGGTGAGTCGGCGGTACCAGCGAGTGGTGTATTGGGGACACAATCTCTGAATGCGATCGGATTCGGCAAGCCCGACCCGAACCTGAACCGAGCCCCTATAGCCAGACCCCACAAGACTCGTACACCACCAACAAGATACAAACAGGACTGAACGCAGGCCAAACGCAGGCCAAACGCACAGCTAGGTACAACGAGAGACTGTCGAGAAGAGTATAGAGAGAGAGAGAGAGAGAGAAACAAGGCGCGGGCAACCAGACATTTGCATGCAAGGGCAACGGGTAGTTCCAATCAGAGGAGAACCATGGAGGTACGCGGTTCAACTGGATACGGCAGAAGCCTGTCTCGGGTATCCTTCTATCCCAAGCCTCGCACAGTTTCGAACGCTGAACAACGAAGAAGAAGCTGTTTTCGTCCTTGCTTTGCATAATCAGATGTGCTCAACGACACGGTGCAGAAAATTGAGCTCCCAAGCGGCCACAAACAGTCCATACAACTCAAGCCGTAGCAGGAGCAGCAGCCCTGCCGACTCCGCGCAATTTCGTTTGCCGGAGAGGGGCCTTCGGCCTCTTCGGCCTTGTCGCGTTCGTTGCCTATATAGTGTAAAAAGAGAAGGAATTGAGGTAGAGCGACCCTGAGCCTATAAATGCGTTGGTGGTGTATTTTGGCATAGCAGCGCTCCATTCTCGGTAGATTCGTGTAGAGAATAACGATACCATGACGATAATTGTTCGCTATCGGCGTGCAGTGCTGAATTATATACGTTGTCGCATGTTTGAAAGTGCTGTCGGACGCTGTGCATATGTAGTAGTGCAACACGTAACACTACTGGATGCAGCGACACAGAAAATCCACCGTTGCACATTCGCATTGAAAGGGGTTGTCCGTCTTATGAAGCCTTACGCTGAAAGTAGTTGTACCGTTGATTAAGTGAAATCTCGGCTGTGAGTTAGCCCGAAAAATGTACTAGATTATAATCTGGAGAGATACAATGTTAGTTCTATTTTGGGTTTGTGCTTTGGAGAAAATGTACGCGATAGATCCAACCGGAAGGCAAGCACGATGTTATATATATATATATATATATATATATAATAGTTTCGATTTGTATGTGCCCCGACGAAGGGCCCCGGAGACAGACAGGTTTATACCTCGACAGCTACTCGCCCTGGCTAAAAGTAACGATATCTGCTACCCGATGTTTCAGCTATACGTGCATAGTGTGCTGGCCAAATGCAACTATGATCTGGCGAACTGTCCCACTGCTGTTGCTGTTTCGCGCTACAGACATATGGGGATTAGATACATCGCGGTATCTCGGATGTGTTCTGGTTTCTATAGCCTCACAATATGTCTCATAGAACTTTCGAAATGTAAGCCGGGCATAAGTACACTCTACTCATCAAAGCATGTTGCTCACAATTAGGCATGTATAGATGCGATGTCTATCAGAGCCGCATGTTATGTTCGGATGGCATGAGTGAACTTACTGCCAGACGTTTTTATCCTGATACCCTTCTACTTCGACCTGACTCTCTCTTTGCGTCGCCTCTCCCATTACAGTGCTGCAACCCCGCTGTGTTTCATGAAATCATTCTCCGGCCGGGATTGCCGATAGCTAACCAGCGAGATGCGCTAAACGAAGCCGGCCGCATTGACCCCGTGATTCCTCCATAGGCGTACATGGTGCTTGCCATTGCTGTGACCCCCACGGCAAGGACGTCTGGGTACAAATCCCCGAAGGCAAACACTGCCGGGGAATTTGACGGCACAGCCAGAATCCGGCATACATTCGTCAGCAGCAGGGACGGACCACACAAAGCCTAAGCAAGCAAACGATTCGCCTCGCGCCAGGGCGGTAGTATCGGCGGGCGGGTGTTTCTCGTCGTCGTTGTCCTCGTCATCGTCGTAGCTGAAACAACAACAGGGACACGCAGAAGGAAACGCACATCGTGGAAGACAGCGTATAACGAGGCAGGGCGATTGCTTCGTCCTGGGATGAGATAAAGGACACGGGAGGAGAGAGAGGGGAGGAGGTTGGCCAGGCGAACTGACTGACTGAACTTGTAGTCGTGTCTGCATTCGTGACGTGCGTGACATGGAACAACTCGAAACGAATTGCGGCGAAGGTCGATGAACAGACGGAAGAATGGTGAAACGCAAAGACGCTCAGGGCCGACCGCTGGGGCAGTATCGACAAGACCAAGACGAGCCAGAAACACGTTACTATGCCGCGGGGGACCGAGCGAGGATCGTGGCACCGTCTTACGCTCGATGATCTGGCGATCGTTCTCAATGCCGCGAACGATCACAATCGAATGGAGTCCAAAGTTTGCTGTTGTCACATGGCAGCTAGCGTTCGGCTGTTCCATGCCGATGACGTATGGATCATCCCCACGAAGGATGAGTGGCACGACTCCGGTGGAGAACGAACACCGATAGGGGACAGTGGCGATTGCTGAGAATCCAATGGATGATAATTAGGAAAGGAGCGAAAAAGCAACTTCGCAGCCCATTGATATATATATGTATATATATATATATATATATATATATATATATATATAGAAGGGAAGTTAAAGACTAAAGCAATAGAAGACAAATGAACATATATATATATACGAGGTGACAGGCGACGGCCGCAGAAGGGTAGTGACCAACATTGTCAGACATCGCAAAATTACAGGGGCTTCCGAATGCCAAAGAATCCTCTGCGGAACACAAAATGCCAGGCAGGAGGCGTATTCCCCTCGCCCTTATCCTGTTGTTTTCTTTGCCGCGTGACAGACGAACAGAGAGGCCTTTCTATCGGGTAGAAGCCTCGTCGGCCTGGCCTTGCATTCATCTCGAATACGAAAGGAACACAACAGGAAATGGGACGGAACAGGTCGGCGGAAGGAGTAAACCAAAGGAAGAGACTAGGACAAGGAGGAGGCCAAACATATACGTAGGACAAAAAGAAGGATTTTCATAAACAAAAAAACAGATAGCCCTTTGCCCTAGAAATTGGCTAAGGTCCTCCGCACCGTTGAAGTTGAAGAAAACCTGGAAAAAGTTGAAGTTGAATCGGGGACGAGCTACGAGCATTTTTGATTCGATCTGACTTCGCGCGAGCAACCCAGTGCTGCCGTCACCATCAAATGACTGGCTGCATTTTGTCAGCATGCTTTGATTTCGGCAAATATCTTCTAATGGGTACGAATTCGATGAAAACTAATAACAGGATATTTAGGATAGCCAACAGGATATTTCAGGATGTTTCCCGCGCAGCATAGGCGAACCTGGAATACAGCTTGGCACACTATACAATGGATACCAAACTATAAATCTAACAAAACACTACCTAATGCTAATAGAACAGTGTGGACGATATTACCGCCCGTCCGACATGCGGCCAGAGAGGTATCGAAGCTCGAGGCCGGTAACCGACAGAATTCACCTCACGAAAACGAAATCTTATCGCGGGACCATCAGATTCATCACAGCACCTGGTAATTTGTCGCGTTAGCGTTTTTATTTACCCATTTTGCACTTCGTCTTTGTCGCCCCCCTTTTTTTGCTCTGCTACTTGACGATGCACATCTCGTCTCGGGCGGCGAGCTGGCCGACGACTCGCGGCGATTCCGGGTGCCGTTGTCATCCGCCAGTGTATCTGACAGACGAGTGGCAGGTGCTGTTGACACAGATGGGTGGAATGATATTATCAGCACACGGTATGCACACTACCGCTGGCTATGCACGATCCTCCCTTTGCTGCGGCCGGCCTTCTGCTATCAGCTATCGACCTATCCATCGAATTAGCGGGAGGGGTACGGTTGGCGGAGAGCTGAGATGGTAATCGTCTGACGGTTTTGTGCTGTCACCTAGACGTCACTAGGGCACGAGCGAGGCAGCGGCGGCAGCACAAGCAGCAGCAAGATACGACGTTCTTACTGAATAACGCATACAGCAGGCACACTAGTGACGAAAGTCATCGGCGGGAAGCGGCCTGTGTCGTCCAGCCTGTGTGGCCCGATGAGCCTGCACAGCCTACAGAGTGCTAGCGTATGTATGTGTATAGGAGGCGGCTGTGGGCTGGGATACGAGTATACAGAGAGGGCCTGCTAAGAAACAAGGTGTATGCCCAGGCCGACATGCCTCGTGCTGTGTGTCCTGTGGACGACAACGGACTCGACTGATCGAGTCCACCCATAATCAACGCGCCGATCGAGCTGCTCGCGTGACCGCACAAGCAGTCACTCACAGGGGAGTGGGCATAATGATGGTGGCGATATTAATAATATGAAGAAGTAGAGGTAATTATTGGGGGATGCTGGAGGTTGGCGCGCGGATGGGGGGTAGTGCCATCCGAGACAATACAGCTAGGGGGCTAAAGGAATAATGGAATATTTTATTGGCCTTACTTAATCACTTAGTGATCAGCTAAGGTAAAACATTTATGTCTTGAGGTCAACGTCTGTGGGTGATACGATAGGCTGAGGGCCAGCAGTGTTGACCAAGTGATGAGATTCTAGAAGGGCCTCGGGGCCAGTGAAGTATAGGATGAAGCAAGCAGACTATTTTAAACGAGTCTCTTCGTATGACACGGGATTAGTATTAGTGTCCCTGGGGGTGAGATACATCGTGCTGTGAGGAGAGATCTGCCTGAATTTGTGGTACAGAGCAGGGTAAAGTGTTCAAATTTTCGGTCTGGCTGTGACGATATTATGCCACTTAGGCTGAACTTTCGCCCACACATGTGTTGCATGCATGTGTGTCTCTGAGTGAAATTCGCAGTATGTGTCAGGAATAAACGATATATCGTTTAGAATGAAGGCGTACATGA
Organism: Stratiolaelaps scimitus; assembly: GCA_019614645.1. Lineage (NCBI taxonomy): Eukaryota > Metazoa > Arthropoda > Arachnida > Mesostigmata > Laelapidae > Stratiolaelaps > Stratiolaelaps scimitus. Next base: position 5,736,864 of record JABWDB010000012.1, read on the forward strand.
ACTGAACGAATGGCCTATTCGTTATCGGAAAAACAAAAGCTGCTCAAGCGGTTTGTACCATTGGACACTTTCCAAAAAATACGAGCTTTTTATCAAACATTAAGTTAAAAGGGTATAAGTCGTTTAACGCAATGAGCTTCTCATGCACAGGGGGTTGGGTCCATTCCAAGTCCTTGAACCTTTTACATGAACTTACATATGCGTATAGCGTATAGCAAGTTAGCACAAAAATCTCATCAGTAAACGTATCACGAATAGCCGCCCTTCAACTATTCAATCGCTATATGGCTCTGTTCACACAGGTCTAAACAGCTCAGTGGCTGAGCGATCGTTATCCAACAACGTACTTAGTGAAAGTGTCAGTCAAAGCCTAGCTGTGCATCAATGCAACAAAGCTTTGATAAAATGTTCACAAACTTGGTTGGACTTTTACTTTGACGCGTACGCCGGGCTAGACTTCGGCTCCCTGAAACTTACGTTCGTTGTCCATCAAGGTCAGCCGCTGCTCTCTAGTCGATTCCCATATGATTTATTAAGGTAAATGCATTTGGCTCGGAACACCCACAGCTGCTAGGGTCTCGCGATGTCTGATGTGTAGCCAAACTCGTGTCCGGGACACGAGTGGCTGCGCTGAACTACAATTCACCGTAACTGAAACAAGTTCTGACAAAATTCGCCCAGTGCATTTCACTCTATGGATAGTATAGCAGCAAGCAAGCAGTTTACAGCGTCATATCATGGATATAACACACAACTAATTAGTTATTAATAAATCGTCAGTATATATATGTACGTGTGTCTGTGTGTATGTACGACTGTGTGTGTGTATGTATGTGTGTTTATATGTATATATATATATATATATATATACATATACATATAGACAGTATATATGTATACGATAGTCGGATTGCCGGAGTTGTAACAGAATTATGAACTATAATATTTATGGGACATATCAAACCCAAACTAAGCACTTTTACAAGAATTAATTAGTTCACGTTTTAGGAAATATTGTCAGAAACAACTCTAAACAACGCCCGGGGGTAAAAGGTCTAGCTCGCCGCTGATGCTGCTGTCGACGGAATTACTTGACCGTAATAGGGTTCGAAGTAATTAATCTTACTTGTTTATTACTGCGCAAATCTATGCTGCGTACTCTTGCTCTCAGCTTATAACTGACGCGTATTACCGGTAAGTTCCCAGTCGCAGGTGGATCTGCGCATCGCATTACGTCAAGGTCGACTAGAGCAGAGATTTTACATAAAAAAATTTTTTTAGCTGTCAGCGCAAGCCGTGACCAGGTGCCGATTACTAAATGCACTTAGTTTTAGTAGTAATTTTAAGGAAAATCAGTTCCCACTATATATATGTATATAATATACATTTGATATGTTTATATCCGCCGAGTAGAGACTCGGTGGTCTCTTTGTCTTGTGGGTCAGAGAACTTTTGCGAAAAGCTTGCTGTAAGTGATGACTATTTCCATCTCAAGACTTGAGGCTGATCAGGCTGTTTTGTGTAGAACACAATAACGCTCTTAAGGTGCTATCAATGCTAGTTGGCATATCCTGAACATGCACGCTTATATAATACATATAGATAACCACCGATCAAATGAGCACGCTAATCAAGTGCTGTTCAATCCCGGAGCTCGGAAACTCCACCCAACTGCCATGAAACCTTCACTGAAGTTGTCAAAGTGGATCCATCCAAAAAAGACCAGCGCCAAAGTCAACGCGAAACGTTTGGCATTATATCGATGCGTCAGTCGCCAACGAGTAGACCAACGACCCAGCACAGGGTGGATGCATTGGATTTTCTCGTTCGTCATTGCCGAATCAGTTTGCAATGCAATTTTGTTTGAGCGGCCAAACTCCCGCCCGTAGCCTGTAGCACTTCGCTTGTTGGCGGAATACGATGTTGTTTGCAGTAACTTGCGCAAACAGTAGCAGGCGTGCGCCTCCGCCGTTCTCTTCGTCGCCGGTCACACATTCTCTCTATCTCTCTTTATTCACAGCTCCGAGCATCCAAGAGCCAGCGGCCTGGTGGAGGTCGGCCTCACTCTAAACACACTAAAACGCGGCACAACTCCTCTTGTTCACTTCCGTCCGCCTCTGCTCTCTCTCTCTCTCTCTCTCTCTCTGAGAGACGCCTCTGCGACGAGGAGTTCTAGTTGTGCAACTCACCTTGTTCAGAGAAGAACATTCCATTCGATCGATCCGAGATCAGATCTGGTGCGCGGAGGCCGGGCACGAGCGGTCGGGCCGGGACGAGAAGTTGCAGAAACACTGGAACACAGAGAGGTGTAGGCGTTCAAGAGGTAGTTCCTCCCTCCCTAACGCCAGGGCCGATGTAGCGTCCGACAGCGCGAATGAAAGAGATGTCGGGTACGCATCGGTCGAGGTCGGCCACGCCCGAAGAACAAATTGACAAACAGCGATAACCTTTCGTGTCAGTCCCGCTGGGAATCTCATAGCGGGCTGAGCAGGCCGGTCGGACAATTGGAGACGTACTTGTTCTAGTCTCTCAGCTCTACTGTGTAGGTACATAAAGATATTGGACTTGCTCTGCCCTCGAAGGTAACGGCGGAAGGCCGACGCTCGTAAAGAGAATAGAGGTAGAATAGGATTCGATATACGCCGTCAGAGGTACGCTACGGCGCGGCTATTACTCACACAGTATGCGTGTTCAATGCTCTCGATCCCAGCTCGACTTGATCCTTCGGCCGCGGTGTGCATCGGTAGTATATATATATATATATATATATGGAATCTGGGTTGACGAAACGTGTCGAACAAAGCCGGAGATCGCAGACATCTAGGAGAACGTGTCTGCGAATCCATGGGCGGCTGAGCTTGATTAGGCATCGTGGAGATAATCATGTGTCCTTTGTACAACGAAAGGTGAAAGTGCTTGAAGGTGGGTTTACTTACATGCGGGGTAATTAAATAATTGAACTGAGCTTTCCCTAGCCAGGAAAGCAAAGGGATGCTTACCTTGTGTAACCTAACACTATAATAGTTCAAAGGTGTTGTAATATATTATAAATGCAAATGTATTTCACAGTATTTATTTAACAATAGTTTGGCTGTTTTACATCTTCGATGTATATATATATATAGAGAGAGAGAGATAGAGAGAGCTATTGTTCGTATATATACTTGCATGATAATAGGCATGCACATAGTATTATTGTGATACCACAGTCTCATTTATTCAAAATCGTTGTGGCACTTGTTAAATTATCATCATCTAATTTATACAGCTTCATCATTCATGTTTACGACCACACACACGCACACACACACAATAACAGTATTTCATTTGCATCAAAGCAGGGATGCAATCAGCTTGAGCCAATTCTGACACCGTAAACCATCCATAATCCGTGGCATCCACATCGTATCTGGTCAGTCAAATCGACGATGACCAATAATTTGCCTTCACTATCTGTCAGCAGCGTACGGCACAGGTGGGCGCGGTATCTTCCACCCAGGCAGATATTCGCATAGACAACGAAACTGAGAAAAGGTAGGAGGAGAGAGAGAAAAGCTGGAAGGAAGCATTCGGTATCCGAGGTGTTTTAGGCTCACCATTGAAGGCGATCAGGCAAAGAAAGCATCAGGCATAACAGCGGCCTGAAGCAGTCCGGCTGCTGCAGTAGCAGATGTGCCTCCGATAGGCTATCCGTTCGCCTTCTCCGTCTGATGCGTTCGTAGCTCGCAGGATCAACGCGGGAGGATGGGGCCAGCGCATATTATTACTTCTAGGAACGAGTCGTCCCTGGTAACACCCCTCTAGCCCGCGCAGTGCTCGCCGATCTCGTCTAACCTCAACGCGGCGGTCGCGGTAGCAGTTAGGAGCGTTCGGCCTGATCTTTCGCCTTCACTGTTCTCTGCTCGGATCGCTGCTTGGCCGTCTGCCTGGCTGCCTTGCTGGTTTGCGACCCCCTCCCCCTCCGGGGGTAATATGGGAAAGCGCGGCAAACGCTTCTCTTTCACTGCGAGTCAGTGAGTCACCTCCGCGTCAATACGGGGGTACAAGCGCTGCAGGAGCAGCACCCCCGGCGGTGACGACGAAGCCACCGACGCCGCCGCCGTTGTCGAGTTCCGCCGGCGGTTCCATTCGGTTCGTTTCTTCGTGCCGAAAGATCCGGCCAAGGAATGGCCCGCTGGTGGGCCAACCATGAGCCGCGCCATGGGACTCGAGCACTCACTATGGCTGGCTGGCTGGATGCTGTCTTGGCACTTGACGGGACTGAGGAGCAGCGAGGCAGCAAGTTCTACCAATGCGATGCCGCCGAGAGCGTCGGGGGCGCGGGTCACGGGGGGTCGTGGAGGTTGGTGAACGGGCTCGCTACGAAGGAGCGTAGCGGTGAGCCAGTTTCTTCTCTCTGAATGCAATACCAACGATACGATACAGAAGAATGCCCGAGACAGACGCAGACATCGGCCGAACCGAGGAGTCGAATCCGCGTCAAGTTAGTCCGCCACATAGGCCGGTGGCGTCGCGAAGAGCCAACGACTCCTGCCGAAGATTCAGCCGGGTCAAAGAGGAACAGACGGCAAGACGGGCAAGGCGTAGTCGGGCAGGGTAGTCGAAGGGTCGGGGCAAGGCAAGCGTTGAATGGCGGAGTTCGGTTCTGTGTACTCGCCGTTCATACTATTCCGTCCATCTCGATGCCCATCTCCTGTCGTCGTCGTTCCATTTTCGTTCAGCCAGCGGTCTCGACTTCTGGCGGCTCGCATCTGTCCCGCATCGCCTGCTACCTCCCCGGGATTCAGCCCCTACGGTGTAGTCCTGCGGGGGAGGGTGGTCCTGTGCAGTGGCGCGCCGTACCGTTTTCGTGGTGTCGCGCCGGTCGCGCTGTTTTCGACACAGACACATCGCCGTGCACAGCCTGAAGCTGGTTTGAAGGAGGAACTGCCAAGGCGACATTGTTATGGTTATGAATGCTACGGCAGGGGCTGCTGATGCTTCGGCCGCTGACGCAACCGGAGCCTTGCTATACCAGGATGTGGCGACGGAGGGAGGCGAACCGCCACGCGGCAAGGAGATGCCGGCTGTATTCCGTTTCGCCGTTTGTTCGGCTCTGCAGAGAGCTGCCTTCGAGCGGGGGTCGTTCCCATGAGGGGTCATCGCGGGCTTAGCTCGCTCGTTGGCACTGGCTGTCTGCGAGACTGCGGCTAAACGCACTCGTCCCCATATGGATAGACGTATATAGGTCTATGATGATGGTGGCCGTCCGCCGCCCAGTTATTGCACCGAACTGCCAGCAGACCTCAGAGAAGAGATGTGGAGGAGCTCGTGCAGACGCGTAGCAGAGTCGAGCTTGGCTTCCCCGGTCGAGTTCAACCGTCGAGCAAACGGAACGAATCTGTTGCTACCTCTGACAGCCTGTGGGTGTCTGACAATCACACACTGTGTATGAGCGTGTATGGGATCCTATAGATGATATGCCAACCGCTGCATTGAGGCTGCAGATGTTCCCGCCACTCAAAAGGATCATAGCAACCGCCATAATTTACCAGCGAATCTCCCATAACTACGTCTCCAGCTCAGGATGGCATATACGATTATTGGCCGAAAGAGCACCCTTACCACAATGAATATGAGCCTGTGCACAATGCTCAACAACAACAGCAAAGGCCTATTAAATGTGAGCTGAAGAGCAGTTTGCGACGCGCTGGGTTCGTGGCACAGTCGTACTGCGTTTCGGTTGGGATCTGCCGGCGAATCGCAACGGACAATAATAATGTTATGAGACGTTTGAAGGTAAGCCTAGGATCGTGTATGGAGTATTGACGTGCACTCGTAGAAGGGATAGTCCAACGGCATCCACCTCTCCTTAGTACCCATAGAACAACTAAACGAAGAGCTGGGACCATCTGTTTGATAGTAGGACCGTCTATTCGATGCTAGAAAAGTATAGTACAAATATTATATATAAAATGAGCAACTTCTTTCGCTGAAGTCGCAGGGGGTGGCTTGGGCGGAGAACTCTCTCTGACACGAGGAGAAAAATCGATGTGGCATGTTCCAACTAGAGGAAAGCAACAAGTGCATTGTCAGTCCAGAGGCATATCCCTCCTATCATTGCAACGCGTTATTGAATACAACGCGTGGATGATGGTCGGGCGACCCCTTACTAAGCGCTAAACATACATACCTCGCCAATTGAAGCTTCCTCCTCCAATGTTACCTATCACCATTTAATGCCTCAACAATCTATGAGACCCCAGCGTGGTCATGGGGTAGAAACCCCTCAAAACACAAAGTGGATGCTCGATTTCCTGCTGATGTCCATAACGCCAAGCCAGTGCCACGGCTACGCTCTGCAAGTGTATGTGTCCCGTTATTCGACTGGCGGCAGGCTTATGACGTGGATCGTCTAGCAATGCACACCGATGTTGTAACGCTCAACCGCGAAGAACAATCGAGTCGAACTCTCGTAAGAGGCACCGCGACCATCAGCATATCCATGTTTCTGAAGGTGTTCCAAAGCAGGGCCCACGAACAGGGAATTTCTATTTCAAGTTAAACCGTACTCGGAATCGTACGGATACGAGGGTTCTCATTATATGTCGTAAACGCTAATCGCGAATGAAGCCGTCGACGAGTTAGAAAGTCTAAAATAAAACTTTCGTTGTGAATAATTCCACAGCATAATAATTTAACCCCGCCCACAGCCACCATCCCTATTAAACTCTATAGCCATTCAAGTGTCGACGACGGGGCTCGGTTGAATTTCATCATTTCTCGTTCGAGCTCGAAGGGCCACTTGGAGCGCACGGTCGAGGGGTCCTTGGCTAGGCGTTTTGCTGAGCAAAAGTCATTGAGCGCGGGTTTTTCTTCATTTCAAGTGGCGTAGCCTGCTGAGATACCTCGCAATGGACGCGTTTTGCCTTTCGTTATCGGAGTCCGCCGAAAATGACGAGATACTCCACCGTTTTCGGTAAACCCAGCCACAAATGGCTGGAACCTAGTTGTATACTCGCATAAACAGCTGGAGTTTCCTATATTCAAACATCCCTTGTAGCTATGACATAGGCTCAGATTTTTCGCCATCGCACTCGTTCGTGCGCGTTCTTGTCGCGACCTACTGCCCGCTCACCTTCTGTTGGCTGCTTGCACTGAACTACTTAGATCGGCGTTATGTCCATATTTCTTACTCATGAGCATGCTTTCTGATGTATCCTTTCAATACACTAGCAGAGTCCTCTGCCTGTGGTCCAGTATATGGCCCGCCCATCGATCAAATAGATCGTTTATTCTTCATTCGGGCTTAGGACTCAATTCGAACTTCATCCTCCATCCCAGTTGCGCACCCGCTATCTCCTGGTGGTGGTGGTGCCGCCACCGCCGTACCATGCCCCCATCATGTGTCAAACCTTCTCGGGTATTCGACTATAAATAGAAAGCTGTCCTATAGACCCTCAGATCGGCGGTCAAACGCTGCAACCGAAAGCGCTGCATTCATCTCTATTAACTAGTGACCCCAGCTCTTTCGTTGAAGCAATCTGAACGTGGTAGATACAGTATCCACCCTACTTTGCAAGGCCTGCTGGCTTCGCATCATCGAACAGGGAGGGTTGGTGATGTTTCTGCTTTTGCTGTGATCTCAACGCAGAAATGCTTTAGTGTGTGTGTGCGCGCGCGTGTGCCTGTATCAAATGCACTCGCTTCTTCTGCAAGCTGTTCCGCATCAGCCGCGCGCGTTCACTGTCCCTACCCAGTCCAGCGTTGCGTACACTCGTATTCAACGAATCGAATGGCGAGCGGGGTCCCTCCACAAGGACGAAAAGAGAGGCAGAGACCCGAATCGGGTCTCGGTACTCCAGAGGCGGCAGCAGAAACGGCTGCAGCAGCAGCAGCAGAAAGAGATAAATGAGGAAAACATCAACAAAATAATTGGCCTGATTTGTTTTCGTTCTCTTATCTCTTTGGTCGAACCCCTACCCCCTCTGGTTTGCTTGGGGTCCCGGCCGTTTGCCTTCACCGTGCTTGCTAGCGGGGCTGCCGCAACAGCCCCCACGGTCTGCGTCCATATCTTTCCTTTCGTATGAGGCACTCTCTCGGGCCTCTCTTGCGATTTAGTCGTGGAGCACCAACCAGATAGACCGAGCACGGGAGCAAGCTGCCAGACGTTTGTGGCTTCTCCGGAGCAGTGTAATAGGAGGGCCGGGTTACAACCGGCAGCAATGTTACAATACAGTAACAGGAGCAGCAGGGGAAATAATTCAATCTCGACTCAATCGGACCCTTGTTCCACCCTCCAGTCCGGCCAGAGGGGCTACTTGAAGCCTGAGGACAATCTGGACTCGGAGGCCGAACCATCTACCATAGGCAGACAGGCTAGCGAGGCGTCTCTGCTACAGTCGACGTCCACTCGCATATCGGCGTCGAGAGCCCTACACAGGGAAAAGGCAATGCGAAGATAGCTTCATGACAGAGATACGGCGTACGGGAGTGAATCTGAGAGAGAGAGAGAGAGGTCCAGCCCTGGAGGAAAACCAGACACGGTCAAGTCGTTCAACCCGTAAAACCCCCAAGTTGATTTCGACTGGCAGCTGAAAAGCACAATGAAGCAATAGCAGATGATGAGAAAAGTGCGACACGACAGACCGAAAAGCAAAGGCTTGAAGGGCGCGAGAGAATGACATAAAGTTAATGCGGGCTTCTTGTAAATCGTGCATATGCAATAGGCGTGCCGGCTGAGTATAGCGAATGCTGTATCGAGTGGTGTAACAGATCCGCTGGTGCAACACATACGTTGGGGGGGAGGCGTTAGCTAACCGTTGGGATCTCTCGTCTTTGTTCAATCCTTCGAACACTGGCGGTCCTTTAATTATCATTGACTAATCAACCAAGTGATTTATTAGTCTATATTTGTGAGTCCTAGCACATGTCCTATTTTCGTGACCTCGCAAATAATATTTAGTGCATGATTGTGTACGCACTTTAGTGGTTATTCAGCCATACTTGTGAATCCCGAAGCAAGCACTGGCAATGCGCAGAATCGCCCATCTATTCGTTGCTACCTCAAGGCTGTCCGTTGTTCCAAATCGTTCATTGATTGACCACATTGGGAGGACTGCATTGTTGGTTCGTCGTTGTTTTATAGTTGTGGTATTATACAGCGGATTTCTAAAACTCAATTCACTTCCTTTGGTTCTTCTCCGAGCCATGTTCGAGTGTGTCCCGTACTATGTACCACACTCAGCAAAGAACTAAGGCTCCGATGAACAACCTGTCCCATGCTTGTCTTGTGACATCTCTGCGTACTCATTCGACGTGTTCTATATAACACCTGCTAATGCCATCTCACGATCGTGTACGTGACAATCGTTAACTTAACTAATCGAGGACCTTAAAAAAGCACTGTTCTCCATATCATGCCGTCTAGCTAATCACGTTCGCATTTTCGATTCCCATTCACTTGGGCGAAATAACAGACCGAATTTAGGAGCCAGTAAAATAGTATATATATATATATATTTAGAGATCCGTCCTTCAGCCAATTCACTTTGGGCCAATCGCTTCTCGTCTTCTCTTTCTTGTTCATCAGCCCCCTCAGCCGACTGGCACCAGATACGGCCGGTGGACGTGTTCTTTCGCACACATGCTATTCTATAAAGAACCGTACTATTAAAGGTACTAGCTAGAAAGGCCACTGCCGCTCCCCTGACCCCCGTTCCCCGAGTATTGTCCTACTCAGTGTTCGATTGTTAGGGATAGATAGGCTAGATAACAGCGACTGGTTGCTGGCAGAGCTGCCAGACGGGTTGAGCCGGCCAGACGTGTGACGCCGGGACGAGGCCGGACCAGATTCTCTTTCTCGACACACCCTCTCGCGGTTATCGCTTCCAATTCAATTATCGGCCTTGTGGCTGAGCGAGGCGAAACGACAACAGAAGCCCCTCGCGCCTAACAGGCCCGAGAAAGAATAGGCCGTCCACGCGTATCCGTGACGCGTTCGGCGGCGGCTGCCTCCAGCACACACAGAGGGACTATCCACTGGACGCGGGTGATGGGGAGAGGCGCGGTAGCGGGGAAAAACAGCGCGGCCTCCCGAGCGCCGACTCTTAGCACTGCATTAGGTGTATTGCACGTCAATGTAGTGTATTCGAGCATTTGGTGTATCGTCGTTCCACTCTCGTTGGGAGAGAGCTGAGCGAATGAAGGGGTACGCTGACCTGGGTTCGAGTCGTCCGCCATCGCCAGGAGACGGCGCTGGTACGTCACACAAAAGTGCGTCAAACGGCCGACCTCGTCAAAACGGCCTTTTCGTACGACACACACACATTTCGAGTCTAGCATATCATCGAAGAGGTTTGGGGACTCGTGACGGGTTTGTTTCGTTGACATGTACAGTAAATGATGACATTTGTGGCGGGCAAGATCGATTTACCTGCTCAAGCGTACATGGAGATATACGATCGCGTTAAGCGGACTCGACATTTAGCAGACGCCCAGCACAATGTGTATTATACGATGCGAGAGATGCCACCTGAAAATCTATCGAGTTACTTATTTTACTCGTACTTGTTATGTTGAAGTTATTAGATTTACGTTACGCTATCTTTTAAAAATGGATTCAGTCAAATTAGATGAAAGTTAATAATATTTATCAAATGTAATTACAGGTTTCTCAGGTGAAGGGCGAGTCGCTTCAAGAGCCTAGCAAAATAATTAGGTGCGGCTGTAGTATTTTTTTTTCATGAGATGTGTTGTCATGGTAATGCATGTCAACACCGTGCTCGGCTCCCCTTCTGGAAGCAGTTGTAGTTTACAATCGTTTACTTTATTACCATTGCCAAGTAAAGTACATAAGTACGATAATAGTAATAGTAATAATTGATCTGCTTTTTTTTAAAGGGTCCCCTCGTCCGATGCATGCCCATATTGAAGACCTAATCTCTCCCGCTCTCTCTCTCCCGCCCTTTTCTGTCGCGCTTCAAGGCTACGAAATCGCTCGACGGTTTGTGCTAATTTGTGGGTGGGCCCCATCGACTATACGACGAATCAGTGATGGTGGATGGTAGCCGCCAATGGTAGTCAATGGTATCAGCTCGCCGCCTATGAACGTGTTTTCTCTCTCTCACTCTCTGCCTATCTGGCACAGCTAGAGTGAAGAATATCGAATGAGTCCCTCGGGGGTTATATTCTTATGGTTTGATGCGCATCCATTGCACTGCTGAGCTGTCTGCTGCCGCTGCTTCTTCTGCATTTCCTGGCCGGCGCCGCCGCCCTATTGCCCCCTGTTCGTCGTTTGCTATCCAGCTAGCATAGGAGGTCCCAGTCGTCTCGGTGAGAGTACCTCAGGCGTCTACCTCGCCCCATATCATCATATCCTTTGGTGGCATGATAGTTGGCAGACAGGCAGGCATGCGGGGCAATGGCTGTTCGGGATATGGAGACGGAATAGGACGTTGGGCGTTGAGGGGCGGTGCTGGCCCGGCGGGCCTATCCTTCGCTCTGGGCCCACTCCGACGGCGTGTAAGTGAGACGTGTTAGGGGGATAAATCATCGCTCGTAATGTCTTACTTTCGGGCATTGCCGCACTCCTGCCACGCGGTGCTTGCGCGGTGGGTCGTCCAGGGTCGGTCTTCGAAGGTTCACGCTTCGTCGTGGTGGGTAAACGAGGGAAACACAAGGAATGATAGAGAGAACGTGTAAGCAACCGGGTCGTCCCGAAGAACCTGCACCTCTGCCTGTGCTTCTATGGCAGCTACTAACAGCAGGAAAGGCGGCGGTCGCAGTTCTCTTCTTTTCTTCTATCCCAGAACCGTGAACACCGCCCTCACACATACACACGCATACAGCCGACCAGAGAGAGAGAGACAGACCAACCATCCAAATACATTTCTCCCAGCGGCACCTCCCACAACGGGCGCCCGAGTCGGCGGTAGCTCCGCGGGACGCCCTCCATCTCTTCGTTGGACTCCGTGGCGCATGCACTCACTAAACCTCTGGCCCTAACGCCCTCTACTTGCTTTGCCTAGGCATATATGGGTTACCTCCACAGAAGAAGGGCCCCATCGAGGGTCCGCCATGGACCCCGTAGCGGTGGAACGACAGGCAATGGAAAAGGACCTGGCTGCACAGCGACAGGGGTTTGCCACGTAGCAGTATACCAACGGCTGAGCTGAGACAAAATGCATCCACCCAACGTTCACAGCTCAAGTGTGGAAGAACCATACTTCGTTGCCTGTTCACATTTCGTTACTACAAACTAGGCATACATCTATTTCCTTGTTTCAAAACGCGCCGAACGCTCGAGTCGCGCAATTCTAGATAGAAAAGGGTCTTACATTGGTCAACAGAAGTTGAAATAGAGACGCTCGTCATAGGAGTGCTGTGTATCATGTTCGTATGAGCGAGCTCTTTTTAGGCCAGGAGGTAGTCTCAGTGTGTACCACGTTAGCGTTCGTGCAATCGATGCTCCAAGTGAACGCATTGTTCGTGGACGACTACGGCTCGGGCCGTACGGAAATACGAATGGGTTCGTTTTTTCATCTTCTTCAACTACTTTCTACCTATACGTTCATTGGGGAGTGTACGAGATCTAACAGCGGTTCCTACCCGTCAAACATGAGAGACTGGCAGCGGGTCGTTGTAGTGATGGAAGAGTAGGTCGAGGAAGGGAGTATCCGTACGTAGAAGTGCGGCCCCTGAGGGCTTCTCGTCCACGAGCCAGCCACCGGACCAACGGTGGGCGGAATACGTCCGCGATGAAAAAAGAGCCAGAGACGAGGCCGGCAGCCAACAACCGAGATGGGAGACTCCTCACATGTACGCCATCGAAGATGTGAGCGTGATTTGTGAAAGGACATCACAGTTGTAGCCCGCGTATTCTCCGCCGTATTACCACAGATTCAAGGAGGCCGGTAGGTAGGTGGATGGGTGCGCGAGCGAACCCTAGACAGGTCCTGGTTAGACCTGCCGTTAGCATAATGATGATATTCCGCGTGATCTTCGTCCTGCGCTCTCCTTTCTCTCGCCTGTGTCCACGGGGGGCGTGAAGTCCTTCAAATCGATTGTTCGCGTGGATATCGCACCCATCACGTGCTGGAGATGGTGTTGGTCTTTATTGCAACGGCTTGGATAGATGTTGCTTAGAGTTGTATGCAACGGCTTGAAACACCCCGCTGGCTCTGTGACTGATTATGACACTTCGATGATGATGACGCAGATTCGATTCTCCAGAACACATAGAGGTAGAGATGAGAGTTCGATTGTCGCAACGTTCATGGTATGGGATTTCCTTTAAGGATTAGCCCCGTTAGTTAGCACAAAAAATGTGCGTGCCCCTTAGGCGTACTCGTTGTGACAATACTTTCGAGACAATACTTTTTTAGTCAGATAAAGGATGCGGTACAAACTCGCACGTGGTAGATATTATATAAACAGTACCTAGAATAGTCTATGTGAATTACAGGTGATGCTTTTTGATGGAAGCAGCCGTCGTAAATGTTGCTGCAAATTTTTGTTAGTGATCCCGTATGCATTCACAAGTGCATGTGAATTTCGTATTAATACGTCAAGCTTTTGGCTCGATGTACACTACACATTCGACGCCAGCCCAATATATATATATATATATATATATCATCAATAAATAACCGTCTACCCACACTAAGCTTAAACCTTTGTGCGTGTATTCGGGACCTTGTTAAGTTTACTAAACGAGTTGTTCTGCCGCAATAAAACAATTAAGTATGGAAAGCCACTGGGCATTAGTTGTTGGCTCAGTAGTTTATAACCCGCTGCCGAGCCTCCTTTGACGACCTCACGTCACAACACTGTGTATAGTGTGCTGAGAACATACCAGATTTATATATATATATATAATACCCCCGCTTTGTCCGTCATTCCCAAGAGAGGCCGCAATCCACTCTCTGTCGATATCCACTGTGGCCACAGCCCGACCTAACAGCTCACAGAATAGCTACAGAGCAATGGCAGGGAGACTTCGGATCGTGTATCGCTCAGGGACGTGCCCGGTCTTCCCTTCCAGTGTTCGGCCTCAGAGTCTCTCGGAGGTCTACTACGGACCAGTGTCCTAGTGAGCGGTTTCGTCCGGCGCTGGTCCGGTTGCCAGCCCCCTCGAAAGCTTCCCTCGACGCCCTGGAGCCGGAAGTAATTGGGCCCAGATCTCCCATTCCCTCTACGCCTCTCCTACAAACACACACACCCACCCACATAGACAGAGACATCCTATACCGACTGTCATTCAGTTAAATCTCTCCCTGTCTATTGACTTCGTCGACTCGCGTCCCGCCCTGTATTGCAATAGTAATTGGACGCTAATCTTCAGCTCAACGCAAGTCGCAAACGTCTAGACTGTCGGTGGTGCGATCCGCTGCTACTGCAGTGGTTGCTGACGCCGGTTGGGGCTCTGCGCTCGATAGAGCTAGATGCACACGGGAGATTCACTCGTCTCTCTCAGCCTCTCGACGCTGCCCATGGGCATTGGGACAGAGCCCACTGGTGGCGGATACTGAGGAGTTTGACAGAGCTCATTTTAGTACGGCCGAGAACCGTTATTGTTAGCATACAAGCCGTAGGGTGGGGTATTAGTTCAGCCGTGGCAATTGAGTACGGCAGGTGATATCGTATCGGTCGAACTGGTCCCGCTATAGAGTGAGGGAATGTATGCATCATTGTCCCCGTCCGACACATCGTTGTTGACCCAAACAAAGCAGGCTTTTGCTCCGAATCATTCTGCAATATTGGCAGCGGGGCCGGTGTGTAACGAATTGGTGGGGAGACCAAGCAACTCCTCCAAATGGTGTAGTTGGGTTTTTGTTCATTCGCTGTAAGTAAGACTCGAAACCAGCTCAGAGGTCACATTTGGTCATTTAGACTAAATATTAATGTCCACCCCCCGTGATTCTCTGCCTTGGATATTGGTCCATACTGTCATGAGTTATCTATCATAATATTATCGTATAAAAAATACCCAACCGGTTGAAAAATCGCTTCAAGGGACTACCACAAAGGGGCCGCATTTGCCTTTAGACGTTATGATTGACGCATCTGGCCACTTACTCAAGTACGCCGATTATGTCTAGTGCAAGAACGAGAAAACATCGTCTCTGACTGATACCTCAAGAATCTGTATCTCATCGCCTACATTTCTCAAAAAAACGGAGTCCGCCGGAAATTCCAAAAAACCGGAGTTCGAGTCCGCAGGTTCGAACGTTGTTCGGCTCGGACGCGACGTGTAAGAGAACTAAACCATTGTAGAAATTGCAGTTCGTTTAATATACTAACGAAGCTATGATAATTCAATTATTTATTGGCCATGAAGCTTCATTATAATAAATATTTATTATATCTTCACATGCATTACTTGCTGCGTTCATACCGACGCGAGCTATTTAACGACGACTAATCACGGCATCGTGTTGTTCCACCCGACGATGGCCAATTAGACACCGACAATTATAATATCCTATTATACATATATATATATATATATATCTACATCGGGGGGGTATAAGCCGCACATTCACCCACCACAGAGCTACAGATATATGTGTCTGTCTGTGCTAACATATATCGGCAACGCACTCCTCTTTCCGTGTTGCTTCGTCCCCTCTGGACGACGGGCGCCAACTAACCAATCCGGTTGTTTTTTTGTTCGGCAGGGAGTTCGTTTGCTCTCCTTCCTTGAGCTCTCTCTGATCTCTCCCAGTTCCTCTCTCTCTCTCCATGGAGTAGGTACTTACTCCGTAGGAGGCCCCAATCTGCCGCCGCGACGCCACCACAACTCCCCTGGCTGCTACTTGCACAGCAGCTGGCCGTTTCTATCAGCTTCGAGGTCCCGAGTGCTGCAGCAGCAGAAACACCAACACCACTTGCCACTTGGCCTCCTGTTGACCCGGGACCTGTTCGAGGCCCTAGAGCCGGGGCCCGTCCGATGGCTGGAGGCCGGGGCTCGGAGAGGGACCACCTTGACCACCGGTCCCAACCTCGATGCTTGCTTTTGCGTGGGGAGCTGGGGGCCGAGCAGATGGGATCGCTTGATGCGGTGAGAGCCTTTTACTCACAACACAACAGTCCAACTTCGCTGTTGTTCTTGTTATTGTTGTTGCTGTCGTTGCTGCTGCAGCAGTAGCAACAGCAGAGCCAAGGGCCGGCCCTCTCACAGTTTTTTTCTGCAGTTGTTGCTGTTGTTGTCGTTGTTGCCAGCTAACATTGTGGGATAGACGAGTGGGATAGACGGTGATAACACAACAGAGAGAGAGAGAGAGAATCATTACCAAGAGAGACTTCCTTCTCCACGATTGTGAGACCAAGAGGGGCCCGGAGCGCAGGCGAGACGAAAAGACCTGGATCTAGAGGGGAACATCGCGAAGACAAGGGTAAATGGCAAGCGAGCGGAGACCCTGACTCTGCCTGTGCGCGCATGAGGGTATTGGTATGTTTCGCCCGGTCGTGAGACCGGGTGTGGCGAAAAGGAACGCCACAAGGTGGCGATGCCGGGTGGGTAGTGCGACGGGGCTGGGTTAGGCGGAAACACTTACTCCAATGTACAGGCCAGCGGCTCCCACACAGTCGCCGTCCCACAAACACCTCTCGGCATCGTTCGCAGTAGCAGCAGCAGCAGCAACAATAGCAGCAACCGAGGGCGCAGCAACTACGACTGCTACGAGCGAAAGAATGGACGTGGCTTCTTCCTGGGGTCCGAGTCTTGGCGTGCTGTCGTATAGTGTGGTGTGCCTGTCCGAGTTGTAGCGTCTGACTTCCTCCGCGGCAGAGTAGAGGCGAACGAGGATACGGCGAATGACGCTGCTGCTACTGCTGCCCACGCCGTGTACAGCAGATGTTGACGGCTCCGTGCGTTTTGGTTAGACCGTACATCGCTGTGCACTTCGCTTCGCTGTTTTGCAGGGTGAGGTCGGACCCATCCGGGCCGTGGGCATGCCAAGGCACCGTCGCGACCAACGGAGGGTGTTATCGTTCTAGCTGATGCTAGTTGCCGTACGGCTGCCTGCTGCTTGTTGGTCGAATTCGTGTCAAGGGAATTGTGGGGTTGCAGGAGCAACTGCTGTTTGTATGAACGGGTGCGCGGCCGTAGAACAAGTCCGTGGCTCTGTCTGAGTGAGTGCCTGCGTACTTATATATTATATAGAAGTTTGTGTCTGTGCACGACTGCGCGAAAAGGTGAAGTTGGACAATGTCCGGCCACAAGTCGAACAGAGCTGAACAGCTGCCGAGGACAGCCTAAATCGTTGCTGTCGCAGGGGTAATCTGTAGTTCGACGTAGACTAACAGCATGAATGGTCACAGCCGCAACAACAGCTGTCAACAGCACGACTACGTAACAATTTCGGGGAAACTGACTTTGATTGCTGAAAAGATTGTCGCATAATAATAATAATGATTAGTCGCGAATGCGGACAATCCGAATGACCAGAAAACCTCACAACAAACAGTCGTCATCAAGGGGGCTATTCTCACGTTAGCCCATATAGGTTAGCCCAACATGTTCGTTGAATTGCTCCGTGGTAATCTGCAACGATGACCAGCTTCCTTTTATAGGCGAGAGATAAAATGGCTAAGGCTGGATGTGGGGACTAATTAGCTGCGCTATACTATGGGGAGTATTCTGACAAGCAAATATTGTGTTAACGAGTGCGACGTTTATACGATGTGGCGTCGGTTGTCGCCTACCGAACACTGACAGGTGACGGCTCACCCACCGGTTCGAAGAAAATATCAACGGCAGTTCGCCGCTCCACCTTTGGAGCTAGCCTACCACTCCAGGTAAAGCTTGAGCCTGATCACAATACCTTCGAGAGCATTAAACGCCATTGGTGATAGCCCTTCTCTCCGTTTCAATGTCTCCCAGCGGACTGTGCGCTCGCAGCTGGAGGGCGCTTCCCCTTCGGGCAACTTCAAGCAGGCACTTAAAACAATCGAATGAATTGCTCTGAGATTTTCGTACGATCACGGACGTTGCTGGGCACATGTTGAATGACTAGACCGGCAGACTAGCACGAGTCCCCTGGTGATGCCGCTGAATCCGATGTCGGTGCGATTTCGTGGTCTGCTCTGAACTGGAGTTCTATTCTGGAGACACGACGAGGGTGTAGGGACCCTATGCTTCGCTTTCTCATCCTGCGTTCAGATGAGTGAACTATAGCTAAGAGGTGGAAGATCTTGGAAGCTAACAGATAAACCTGTTTCTCAATAGGAGGAGACACGTAGGTGCACGGGTTCGATCCCTACCGTTGCACATTTGGATTTAGGGGCCCGTCTTACGAAGCAATGCTAAAAGCAGTTGTACCGTGGACGTCAAATGTTAGCTGAGAGTCAGCCCGAAAACCTTTTGTGGAGCGTATGCCATCTACGACGGCATGCGGTCACACCTTGCCGGTATCCGTCACGGTCGGCTCTGTTCCAGTGCAAATTATGCTCGATAAGTCAGCGTGCCTCAATAGTCAAGTTAAGCGTTGAGCTGCCACCGTCACCGCTTAGGGTCAATCATCACGGATTTTCAATCTGGCTGGTACTCCCATAAAGCTGCTACAATCCTACGGCAGCACACGGTGCTGGTGACAGTGACGAGCCTGCTGATTA
Source organism: Stratiolaelaps scimitus (assembly GCA_019614645.1). Lineage (NCBI taxonomy): Eukaryota > Metazoa > Arthropoda > Arachnida > Mesostigmata > Laelapidae > Stratiolaelaps > Stratiolaelaps scimitus. Next base: position 5,755,461 of record JABWDB010000012.1, read on the forward strand.
GGCACTGACAGCCTCCAGCGATACGTATGGTGTATATATATATATATATATAGATGTATTGCATGCATGTCCCCTGTTACGAGTCAGGCCGTCGGTGCGGCGGCAGGGACGAGACCGACAAACGAGACGAAGCAGAGCGGTCGCGGAACCTTCTACCCCCATCTCTGCTTCTTCTACTGCTGCTGCTTGGCGTCGCCAAATTGCGACAGAAAGAGAGAGAGAGAAAGAGCACGATATATATATATATATATATATATATGCGTCGAGTTAGAGGGAGGAGGCCGCCCACCGTGACTCCGGCGTCTCGCTGGTGGTAACTCGCCTAACGAGCCTAACCCGCCTCGTCCAGCCGTCTCCGAATCCCTCAGGAGAAGGTCCTTACTGGTTTACCAGTTTCGCCTCGAGAGTTATGGTGACTGCACCGGCTGCAAACAGCTTCTCTCCGCTGTCGCCTGTGTCCGTGACCACTCAGAAGGCAGCACTTGTCGCCAGTTCGCCATTTCGAGACTGTCGCGCGACGAATCTTCTCCTCTCGAGATGGAGATTCGTGACATCTTGGCGGTGGCAGGCACACAAGCTCTGCGCGGATCCGGGCAGAACGGCTCGCGTTCGCGAATCATTGCCTCGTGCCTCCTGACGAGCAAATCATCACCTTTTTCCCTGGTCGTGGATAAATCTTCTCGTTTGTGCTTCTCGTCGTCGTATCCGCCTGTCGGCAAGAGACAGAGAGAGACAGAGAGAGAGAGAGAGATGAAGTGTTCACGGCGTCAACGAGTGGCCAAATGCCACTGCACCGTTTGTGAACGAACGGAGCAAACGCGTTCATCCTATGACGGTAGCTAACGCCGGATCTGGCGGATCTGTGACAGTGACTATTGTGCTCCAACGTCTCAATTGTCTGTTGCGGGAGGCACCTTCGCAGGCGAGAGGACGCCTCCAATCTGCTTTGTCGGTTCGAGCTTGCCGGTTTCAGCAAACGAACGCCATACGACGGCGACGACGACGACTGCTTCTGATGAATGCATTCTGCGCGAGAGACGGCGGCGGCGTCGTCGTCCGATACCGCCACCAGCGAGCTTCATCAGGATCAGCTTACGAGTGCGAGCGAAGCGTCAAGCAAGTTGTTGTGTGAATAGTGAGTGTAGTGAGTTGGGCGATGAAGGCGGTGAAGCAGACCGGGCGGGGGAGCGGGCGGGCGTTTGCAGAACCCCCGCGAGCGCGGGACCATCCGAGAGAAGCCACTTTTGCGGATGAGTGACTAACAATTCGAGGGGTTGGACAACCCCTCGCCGGTGGCGGCGGCGGCTGCGCCGACGACAACGAGGACGCCGGTACCGGAGGCACCGGAGGTCCACTTAGAGCTGTGGGGACTACAGCACACTATGATACCTGCATGGTACGACTCTGATAAGGGGAATTGTAGACGACGCTGGTAAAGGGGTATGGCATAAGAGATGCTGCTGTGGGTTCGGTTGACATCTCATGAGAGAGATGTGCATCAAGCTTTATTGTTATTATGATTGTCATTATCATTATTAGTAAATATCTAAATCTCAATCCATGAGAAAGCTGAAACCTGCGGTACGATAGGGATGAACTCGTGATTCGGGATCGAGCACCTTGGTTTAGTATTCTTAATAGGATTTGGTACACATTCACATAAAAAATTAAAAGATGACTTAACACATGGCAGCACTTAAAACATTGCCACAATTCGATTCCGACGAAAGTGTGATACAAGCAGTTTTGTTGTTTGACGCCACCATGTATACATTCGTGTAATTCGCATCTTATTATTATTATTATTATTGTTATTATTATATTAGGATAAACGAGCAGTTGTTCTGCCGGGAATGCGGAACATATCGGAAATCCCACAATAAAATACAGCAATTTAGATGACCTTGAGACATATATATATATATATATATATATATTCATAAACTGTTGTTTATTGCGGGACTTCCAATATGTCTCAAGTCAAATCTAACCTAAGTATCTAACGCATCACGCATGAGCATGAATTTCGTCATCTCATGCAAACTACCAGCCTGCAATAGCTTTCTCTAGGTGCATGCTTTAGGCAGTATCAAGCATCGTTTCGTTAGGTAACACCATCTCGTCTAAAGTAGTTCGGATGCGAATGTAACCCAAACATGTAAAGAGGTTGTTGAGCTATTGAGCTTTTGCTGAAGCGTTCTGATTCAGCGGCTTGCACTCTTAGGGCAGTATAGGCATCAGGCCGAGATGGTAATTATCATAAATACCCGGAGCCATACAACGAGGCCACATTGCGTCTTAGTAACAGCCGACGCCATCTATTGCTCAAACGCTAAACGACGTTGAACCTCACGAGGTAGTAAGACCTTATCTCGGGAATACGGGTCTCCATTTAGGAGAACTGGCCGAAGGCCCACCTTCACGAGGCCAGAAAACTGGCTTCCTAGAAAGGGTCTCTCCCACCTTAACCTATAAGCTCACCGGTACAACGTTTCGTTGCTATCCTGCCCGCCTAGGCTCATCTGTTCGAAAGCTCCTCTTCATTAGCGTCATATAAGCCTCTGCCCCGTTCGATAACCACGATTAACTTCGAGCTGTCGTGAGCTTTATATACCATTCTAGTCAGGTGGAGCTAGATGACGCTCAGCCCAATCATGAAATATATAACAACCACCCTCCTATTCAGTATTCTATGTGTCCACCTCGTCCGAAGGCCGAGCTAGATCATTCTAGCGGAAACACTGCGTGTAGTCAACGACGACGATGAAACGTTGCACCTTTTATGAATGGCCTTGTATGTTAACATTTGGCCTGATGTTTGAATGATCCTCGAAATCAGGACTAAGTTCTTTTTTCGACGGACGTCGATCATAGGAGACACTGCAGAAGGATCGTCAGATCGAAGATTACCTTCACATTCTGCGAATATAACCTCCGTTGATGCTCGACACGCCACAGCGGGAAGATAGGTGATTGACGCATCCTTCAGCCCATCATCGGGAGAACGAATCAGACGATCTATTCTATGCAATTAATAATAATTAGCATGTTGCTTCTACTTGGCCTTAATTAAACGGTTCCACAACATTACGCCTCGCCTTGCCCTCCATCGCACAGGATCCATTCGGAGCGCTGGTTCCTACCATATAAACAACTATGATTTTCTCCACCACTATAATAGATATGTATATGTATTCCGTTCATTTTTTAGTAAAGGATAATGACGATCCCGAAAATGATGATTAAGTTCCGTAACGATATTTAGATGGCTACGCCAATACTAACGAAAAAGTTATCTCTCCTCTATGAACCTGTTTTTTTTTCCTCTACGTACACATACACACACAGATAGATAGATGCAAACATCGATTAAAAGCTCTTAATTTCATGCTCGCTCCGCTGTTGTTGATGGAACCACTCCACCCTACTTCTATTTAAAAAGTAGAATTTCAAGCCTGCAATTTGCTCCTCTTGTACGCGGGCCTCCGCTACACGATGCCCACCGTAGCGTCGGAGGCATTGCGTGCTAAACGATCAAACAATTTGTGCCCCTTTCATTTTCGTTTGCCCGCTACGTGGGCCGGGGTGTATCAGGCCAATCAGGCCCAAACCTACGCTATGTCTCAACGAGAGGCCACACCAAAAACTCGCCCATTTATGAATGGGGTAAACTCGGCGAGCTCGAGCCGACGTTTCGTACGAAGCAACAGCTTTCTAAATCATCAAATACTTTTCCCAATATGACTTCGCACATTATTACACGAGGCCGGCTCGACGCCGAGGGTGGTATCTGCGCGGGGGGGCTTTTTTTTCTTTGCTGAGAGTCGTTTTTTTTTTGCGCCCGACTTCGCCTGCCGGTCTGCTTACCGAAGCTTCCGTTGATCGCTGATCGTGCCGTGGCGAGACCGCTCGCCTCCATCAACATACGGAACATATGGCTTATAATGTTTGGCTCTGTTTCCATTAGAGGCAAGACAAATGGTTTGTCCGCGTCTAATATCGAAGAAATAACGGAGACTGCCACCACTGTTCGACGCGAAAAGACATGCGCTAACATGATGACCCGAGCGGGGGCGGCCGAGGCAGTGGCGCATGATAGATTCCCTGTTAGCAAAAAGCTGTCCTCGTAGAACACCTAGAATACGTTTTGTGGACAACTTTGATGTTTTATGTAGATCTCATAGAAGAACAGCAAGAATGATGAGTTCACACCGCGCATTCAGTATATGGGTTGAACCACATTCTGGGAAATGACTTGTTGCGTAGAAATTAGTGGACTCTCGGAACGGTTTTATACGCTGACTAATGTTGAGATAATTCATTATCTCCTAGTTCTTGTTGTTTGTGGCTTGCATTAGTGGCTCTCATTTCAACATCATAACTGGTATTATAATGTGTTTCGATGATACCAACGTGGTATCGTGGTTGAGAATTTGGAATGCGAACATTTTTAACAGATCAGCATACGCGAAACGCAATCTCCATTCTGGACGCGTTCAGAGACTGGTGCAATGGAGCGTCCGCAAGGAGAGGCTGAAGATTCGCGTGACTGCACTACCCTCGTTAATTAACAGTTATCACGTTCACGTATTATTAATGCACGTTCACGGTGTGCAACTGTCGCCCAAATCATATGAGTAATAAATTAGCTAGTGATTAAAAATGAAATTGTGTATCACAGTGGATGTACGTGTCCCCTTTTGCCGGTCTCAAAAAAACGTGTACTTGACGAGTCTAGGTATTAGTAATCGTATGCCAATAAACAGCGGAACCCATTAAGAAGCATTGTTCGTAGCATCATTCCAAAGCATTTCATCTATGCATCTATCTATTATTTATCATACTTTACAATTCGCACCGCCACACTTCATCATTTATTGACATCGTGTTGTGTTATGCATAACTAGGTACCCAGTCAAGCGTCTTGGATTGCTAGACCGGACGGTCGTGTCGACCGGGATTAAATCCTGCTGTCAGACGCTTTGGGAAATCTTTGAAGTTCTTTATCATCTTTGTTTACCTCACAATTCGTGCCAGATACGAGTAAAGTAGAGATCGTAACAGATCCTCATAGTAATATCTAAGGTTAAATGCTGAGGCCTGTCGGAAAAAACTGAGCTGAGAATCGGCTCGAAAAAATAGGGGACCCACCAAAAAATGGTCCAATGTGATAAAAAGTATAAACACAGTAAACACAGAAAAAACGATATATAACATATAATACTTTCTATTCCAACCTACTTCCAAAATACAGAGCCTCCTCCTGTTCGGGAATGAGTGCCACTTTATGTCAATTTCGTCCTGAATTGATTATTGGATATGTTGTTTATGTAGTAAAGGCCCAACTGCACGATGGACCATCGTCATGCATAAAGGCATACGACGATCCCAATGGCTGAGTTCTTCCAGGAACTTTGCTTACTTCCCCCAAATACAAACAACACAAACACGACCACGCAGCACACAACAACAGCCTCCTCATCTCCACGAATATTTACTATTGCTATACCACTGCCCATATATATATATATATATGCGCCCGACGTTCGGAAAATGTTGGTGACTTTGGCCGGATTTAGCCATCGTATTCCACCCAGATCTTCGTCTTCGTCCCTTCACGTTCTCATCGCTCGCGCTGTCTCCACCTGTCGATATCACTTGCGCCTGCTGCTGGTGGTGGTGGTGGTGGTTCTGCTGCTGTTGCCTTCGCTACCTCGTCCTCGTCTATTTATCCAAATAGCTGACGTCTTGGTTGGTCTCCCATGGTCCTCAGATTTCTCTCTCTCTCTCTCTCTCTTTCTCTCTACATACTACCCATCTCCTTCTACCGGTTTATGCCTTGCGACCCGTATTCAGACGCAGCACCGGCCCCGGGGCAGCGCCGCCGGTATCGCTATCGGACGCGCGCGCGCTGTATGGCCAGCTCTGAGCTTTCCATTCGTGTCTGTCTCACGCTGGAACACACCTCAGCCGGCTAGCCCAAAGGGGATATCTGGATGAAGACGCCGGTGAAGAGCAAGGCGACCTGTCGGGAAAGCGGTGGGGCCCTGCGCGACTTGCTGCTGCGGTATCAATCGGACCGCTCTCCACTGCCTAGCGATCGTCGAACCGTCCAACGATCTATCCCTGAACGTGCCCCAGTTGGACGCCGACGAGGTGGGATGCGCGTCCCCTAATCTAAAGGGGATATTATGCAAATCCCTGCTGTTTTTGTAGCTGTTCCCCGTCGCTGCGGGCTGCTTCTACTGCTGATGTGGATGTCGATGGTGCCATCGTTGACGGAGGCTGCTGCTCGTGCTGCCAGACCGGCTCTGCGCCCAGCTCTACGTCGCTTCGTGCGTTCAGCCTCGGCTGGGGCGCCGGGAACTCTGCTGGGAGGGCCAGCCGGCCAGCCAGCGTCGAGATAGTTTAGCTAGGGAGACGTTCTACGCACTTGTGAGGACGACGGCGGCGGCTGCGCTGCTGCTGCCTCCCACGCTGGCAATCCCTGTGGGAGAATCTCACGAGAAGCAGCCGCGACCGACCCGGTGTTCTTCGTTCTGAAGACCGGCGTCGTAGAGCTCCCATAGGGCTCACTTAGGCTCGCTCGCCCGCTCGCTCGCTCACGTTCCTCTTACGTCCGCGAATGTCAAATGCGCATTCAGGAGCACGATTAGGCCTAGCTGTCTGTCGGGTCGGCCTCAGCAGGCTTAATAAAATAACACGTAATAATAGAGTGTATGTCGCAATACGATGTCCGCGGTGTCGCTGTCGGCGTATACTGCTGCAGAGTGACGCGATGGGACGTAGATGTATTACAGTTTACACTGGCATGGACCTCGTACGCGCAGTTGAGATTGAAGACGAAGAAAAGAAAAAAATAACACATGAATAGGGCATGCCCAAGCAGATCCTGTGTGTACATTATTTCTGGCCGTACTCGTACAACTAGTACCTACATGTGCCACTCCGTTATGCATAGGTAGGGTTCTCGAGCAGAGCTGTCTGTCCATGAAGAAAGGTCCTCAATCGCGCTGAGTAACATTGCTTCAAGGACGTATCTTGTCGGTCAAGTTGGATCTCTTATCTGGGCTTTTTTCAACAGGTCCATATGGCGCAGGGAATTCTAAGCATATATCAGCAAAATTGAACAAACACACCTAAGTAACATCTATGAGCCCAGCTCGTCTCCACAATGACGAACAGTTCGCAAAACGCTATATGTATATATATATATATACATCCTGTCCTTGTTCGTGTGAAATTATTGCTTAAGATAATACTTTTCTCGAACGAGAATAATCCGAAGAATAAACCTTAACACGACGACGACGCCACAGCATACTACAATGTTAATCAAACCACCGTCGTCGTTACTCACATATATATATATATATATATAATATTTACAATTATTATTTATAGTTAACAAGTTGTAATGATGATGCTGATGATGCGTCAACATCGTATGGATTGATTGATTGATTCATTGATGTATCGAACATTGATCACCTTTTTCATCTCCCTCTGTCTCTCTCTCTCTCTCGCTCGCTCGCTTTCTTTCTCTCAACCATTCCCCTCTCTCCCTGCCATCCACCAAGGTTGTGTTCCTTCGGAATTTAATCTTCAGAACGAGAGGAAAAGCTAATCGATAGCGCGCACTCAGGAAGTATTGGATTGCAGGTTGCTTCTGCTACACCGCCCTGAACTTCCGCAGCCTCTGGCAGCCAGTCACTGGCAGGCCACTGGGAGGCTCGGCCTGTCGTTCGCCTCCCACAGCTATTTCCTCCTACAGCGCTCTCTCTCTCTCTTTGGCCTTCCGTGTATCAGCCTCTCAATGCGTCTCTCGCTGACCCCCTACCGTCAGCGCGTAGCTCCACTCCACGTCGTTCGCGCGACGGTCGTTCGCCGTTCGCTTTCTCCCGTTTCTCAACGTGTCCAATCGAGTATTGGCTGGTATAGAGAGAGAGAGAGAGAGAGAGTAACAAGCGCGGGCGGAGTTAGACAAGAGGAAGAAAATTTCATTTGCACTTGTTTCGAAACTCGAGCGTCGAACGGCGGCCGGCGGCCGGTGGCCCGTGGCGGCGCGATGATATTAAAAGGAGTTGTTGGGGACTGGAAGGAATTGCGCCCATTGCCATTGTCACTGGTACAGCTATTACAAGATACTGCCCGCGGTTGCTGTGTGCTGAGAAATGATACGCCGTAATAATAAGGATAATAATGATGATGCTTGTTATCGGTGTCCGCTGAGGCGGCACCGAATTGAACAAGAACTAGGAAGGAGATTATATGTATATATATCAATCAATCAATATATATAATACATATATATCGATTAAGTGACGACGGCTGGGGACTCTCTGTGACTGAAAATTTCATCCTCTCAAAAAAAAAAGATATGTGTGTAGAGCCCGGTGGCTTGGTGCATCCGCCTTCCAACCGGAGGACATGGACGTGGGTGCCCGGATTCGCTGCAGATTTGCATTTTAGGAGTCCCTCTTACGAAGCAATGCAAAAACAATACCGTGGTCGTTAACTGCTGGCTGAGAATCAACTGGAAAGCATCACTCACCTATATAATATCTATGTAAGTGCTAATTTATTGATCGCATTCTATAAATATAACATTTTGCGCTTTTTGCGTAAGCACTCGTTGCCCGTTTTTTTTTATCTTCTGTAACCCCGTTTAGTTTTCTATACTTCGCGTCATCAAATCGACGGTACACATAATATATCACGGGCTTTCGCTACCGTTGAGCTTCCTTTGTCACCTGCTCAAACGAGTGGTCTCACCCGCAGGAATCTAACAGGACATATATATATATATATATACCAATTGCACAGTATCCGGGACAAGTATTATATTTGCAAAGCTGTCGATGCCTATCCGGGCTGCAGATTGTCACGACCCAGCTGTTGCATTCCATCCATTGATCTTGCATCGGAAGAGCACAAGGGCTCTCATTGTGCATAAGGATTGTTTCTGCAACCTTCGCGGTCGAAGTCGCTTGCGCCCCGTTAACCGGATCTTTTGTTTGGAATGGGCAATGCGGTATGCCGTTCTGGGTGCGGAGGAATTCGGATCCGGATTGGACGGTCTCTTACGGGAGTGATTAATTGATAGGGAGCACCGGAGTCCCATTGGCCGCAGGTGAGCGACGAGTTTCACTAGTCGGAGTCACCGAAAAGCCTTGCTGACGAAAATAGACGAACGCTGGCTCGTTGGTAAGAGGCCGTTAGGGGTGGCAGCCTCACCTCGAAACTCGTCACCCTGATCGATACAGTGCCTTCATCGGGAGAGCTCCATAGGACAGATAATCAATTGTGGGTTTCATCGTGCAGGCATCTCAGGCAAGAATCCATATACTCATGTTACCAAATATCAGACGAGTGTCTGTTCGAGAGATTCAAGGGCACTGGAACTGAAGCAATTTGGGGTGTCGTAACACCGGGTTGACTTGAAACCAGAGGGGTGAGCTGCACTACGGTCCCAGATCACCTCAGTATTTCGCAGAACGCTCGCTAACGTTTATGTGTCGACGGTGCTGTTAGTATTACGCTAACGACGTCTCTCGCTGTTCGCCTTGATTCGACTATCGTGATGCAACACCGGTATTCTCGATAGAAGTCCTCTCACTAGCTTTGTCACAATCCAAATAGTACTTTTTCGTTGCCTGACACCCCCTTCGGGAACTTTGTCAGAACAACAATGAGAAAATAATTACGGTTTGCGACGTGATTTGGAACATGACATATCATCCTCAATGGTGTAATTGCATATTAAGCTTGCATTCGTTGTGCGTTTTCATTGAAGCGATCAAGAGAGACAATAACCGTGCCCTAGAACTTAGCCGCGATAACAGGGAATAGCGCAAATGCCATAATTATCACGATGTTTTGTTAAATATGGCAGTTCGGTTAGTTCTGGGCGAAACTAATAATTATGCGGGCACTTGAATATATGGGTGAGGCGTTTCTGGACCAGCAGCTACAAAATACAACGTCTTTGAGATCGTACCAGCGAGAACACCGAAGTAACGCAGAATGTCCAGAAGGGCCGCTCGACATTCAGGGCTCCACAAGGACAACTGATGATCATCCTTACACATCTATATAAATAAAATGAGTATCAGGAATTCATCCCCGTATCCATCACGATGTCCTGTCTAGGACGAAACGGACAAAGACGAAGAAGGTGATTCCGACTAATAAAAAGACATCCTTGATTTCTAACCGTGCCACGCAGCTAAAGGACACAATTATCTGACTTAATCTCGATAATAACAATAATGATAGAAACGTGTTTAGTGAATAATGTTAGGAAATAGAATGTAGTGTTTTTGTTCTTAAATCTATAAAGCAGCATATGATACCGTAGGTGTTTTAAGTGATCGCCACATTTTTAGCAAATTTTGCAGTGTGGTCGATTCAATGTTATCCCTCTTAAATAGCGAATCTGAATGATTAGATAAGCATTTATTTGGCGTTGTGCCACCGCTAACTCGGTTTTGCTCGACCCATATGGCTTGATCTCAAATAAGCACGAGTTTTTGTTTATACAGCGATCTTCCTCGTTTCTCGTTGCATTGCTTCCGTGACATTTATCCAATGGAACGAAGCAACCAAGCGCGTTTCTGTCCAAACATCCCACGAGTGGTGTCTCCCACAACTCTTACACTGTTATGTACATTTGCGAATCTAGAACAACGATGATTGCCGCGTTTGCACCCACACAGAGATCTCCTCCCATGGGTTTTATTTTCTTGTCGTCTTTATCCCCTTTCTACAGACGTATTCCTGGCCGTTTTCTCGTGTCTGTGCGTTTCTTCCCATTGCAATCAGCTGAACTTGTAACATATGCACTCTTGTCTTCTTGTCTAGATTCCCGCCAGTGCCCCTGCCTGACCTGCCTCACGCTGCTTCGAGATTCGAAGGCATCACAACCTACGTTCCCAACACGCCTCCAGCGTCTCCCGCTCCGGAACCAGCCTCCTGTTTTCTCGTTCGTGCGAGAAACGCATGCGTGCAAGCTAACGCATGTCCCAACGCTGTGTCGCTAACGCGGCTGGCGCCACCGGATGCGACTGACCGGTGACGAGACGGTTGTCCGTCTACGTCGAAACTTCCTGCTTGGCAGCTGTGGCCTCTGCTTGCGCCTTTGCCTTGCTGGCTAGTAGGAGCGAGCTACACGCAGATACACACGCGCCCGTACACGTATTCGAGTGCGGCACACAGTGGGATCCCGATGACCAATGCACTAACATTGGACAATGTGTCCACATATCGTGCAGTACATGTAGGGGTTACCGGCTAACGCCTGTTCGTGTCCCTCGTCCGAGCCGCATCAATACTGCAAGAGCTCACGTGCGTAGCAGCTCCTTTCGGCGTTCAGCGTTTCCTCTGTCAAAGGCAATGCCAGCAGCGAGGGCGGCTACTATATGTCTCAGCTATCTAGACGAGGTTCGCTAAGGCACAGTCCGCTACGCTCGAGGTCAGTACACCGGTAAACTCCCTCAATGTAGTGCTGCGCACATAGAGACAGGAAGCAGACAACCTTTTCTACTAGCAGGCAGCTTTACCTCACCCCCTAGCAGCAGTGTACATTCCCGTATGCCTCTGCGCGGCTGGACCTTTTTGGATTTCACTGGGTGGGTCTGGCCTCTGTCTGGGGCGCGGGTACGCCACCGAGTCGCCGCTTATTTCGCTAATGAACCTGCGCTGCTTGGCCTCTCGATACTGCCACAACCCTGGGAACAACTTCGCTCGACGGCGTCGACACAGTCGGCGTTGGCACCGGACAAGGTGGGCCAAGTGAACTGTTCCCTTCAGTGACTAGCATGGACGAGACGGGTGAGGACATAGCGTAGTGCTGCTGCGGTCTTCTATGCGGCATTCTTGAAGGCAAGGTACCCCCAGTTCTCTCCACCTGAAACTGAGGCAGACCCGACTGGCCACTGGTGGTGGTCTTTCTTCAACTCTCTCTCTCTCTCTCTCGATAGCTCTCTCAGCAAGTTTCGTCTGTCGCCCCACCGACGTAAGATCACCAAAACCACCCTCCAGCAGCGCCGCCCAACAAAGTCCCCTTACCTTAGCGACGAAGAGAATCCGCTCTCTATGCACCCCAGCAAAGGAAGGAAAGTTCTTCATTAAGAGAGGCAACGTCTGATCAGCAGCAACTGCCGTTGTACCAGCACCACATTTGCATACTAATCTCAAACGTGGTACGCACAGAAGGAATACATCTATGTATGGTGGGAGGGCACTGTCATTACAAGCCGTATAACGTTATAGCCGCCATTCGAACAGAGTCAGCTAGATAGAATGTGAAAACAGTGCCCGTAGCCGGGACTCGCCGAAGTTCTGTTCATTGAAACTCACGTGCAATGAACTGTCGTCAGAGGGGAAGCGCAAGTGAAGGTAGTGGCGGCGAGATCACCGTCGATACCTGTATGCTGATACTGGACGCTGCCATATGTTTGCAGTGTGGCGATGGCTCGGGCGAGTTTGAGAGTGAGAGGATTTTGTGGGTACTCGCACAGTTCACTTCCACGAAGCTGAATTTCATCTGACGGCTAAATCCTCGAAAATGCTGCAGGCCGAAGGTGCAAGGCAAAAAATATTTGGAACCAATTTTCTTTTTAAATGTCACACTACTGCCGTTTGATCTCTCCTTTCAAATGTTCTTCTTGCAGGTGACTCCAAAGTTGGTGCAGCCGAAAGGTGGTGAATCTGTATCGTGTTGGAAAGACGGCACCGAGTAGCAAGCACTAGGTTGACTTGTAATTCTATTTTGCCTATGCTGAGGAACCTTCTGTGGGTGGGATATACAATGAGCACTGCTATTTCTAAAGAAACAAATGTGGAGGCGCTTAGGGCATTGTTTCACTCGTTAACGATGCTGCGGTTTCCACAGGAAGTTCCTCTACGAGCTGTTTAAGGCTAAAATCAATCACGGACATCGGGCTTCTCTTTTGCGGTAGCGTAGTGTTATCATAATGCGGTGGTGGTAGTATAAACTATTTTGAACAATGGCAACTAGCCGCAGCTGCACAATGTCTATCAGAAATATGTTTCCATTTGCGGCTGGCCGGCCCTCAGCCCATCAGACGATACCTCTCCGGCATAACTACGAGATATGTCAGAAGAAAAATCCACGCTCCCTAAGGCCACGGCACGAAGCTCTGTATTACATTAATTAGTACAGACTCCTGTCGCTCACATGTACGGGTGCCATGTGTCATCTTTATGGTATTAATACACCACGTTCGCATCATCACAGGCGACTGCTGAACAGGAGATGCCAGGTATTCTACACGAAAGGCGAAGTCAGCCAAAGGATTTACGAATCTTCGCAGCTTTTCGACATCGAAACCTGCCCCCGCTTCTCTCCTTCTGAATCGTGTATCGCCACTAAAATTTCCGCGTCATCCACCCAAGGGGTCAGGTATTGCCTCAAACGTACCTTTACTCCAAGTCACTCTCTTCTGTTTCAACCATTTGTCCTAAGTATGATCTTCACTCTCTCCTTAACCATCCTATGCAATACAGCATTGCCAACTCGGCCTTCCGTTCCTCTAGGACCACCAACGATCACAGTAGTGGCCATTTCGGGGCAGTGGCGGCAGGAGCCAGGCGGAGGTTTCGCCATCGAAAAGTTGTTTACTCCACGCTCCATGTGTACTATACGTCCCTTGCGGCACCGCCCTCCCCCAACTCCTCGGTGTCTTGCCCATGCCGACGACTGTGCCGTTCGCCATCAACACCCCCGGTCCGTTTGCAGTATCTATTCCCGTTCGCCTAACCAGACACAGCTAACGTACTCTTATGAATTATGCATGCTCCGCGAGCTTATGTAACTTATTCTCTCGAGGGGGAACAAAGAAAGAGAGACAGTGCCGCTGCCGCTACTGCTCTACCTAGCTTGGCCCCTGGCTTCCTTCTGCTGTCCGACAGTGGCAGCTGCTGTTGGATAGCCCGATCTGCCTGCGCCACAGTTCGGCCCTGCACTCGCCCGAGATCCAGCCAGTAGCTATTGCCTCAGCGTGGTAACAGAGAAGTCAGTGTTCGGAGTGGTAGAGAGCACACCAGGGAACAAAAGATGTTAAACACTTTTGTGGCATACGGCCCGGCCGAACGCTTGCCAGCATAGTGTTTCTCTCTGCAGGATGCTCAGCAGCGGGAAGGACGGCTCGTGTGACTCTAGATGGCCAACGCAGGCGTTATAATACTACTGACGTTAATAATACTACTAGTATTGCTATTATACTATTACTGGCTCTCGATCCACGAGGTGGGTCGCCTCGTCGGCCGCCCCAGTCGAATGCCCCCGTTGTTTTTCTCTGTCCGAGCAGCGAGGATCCTTCGGCGAGCCACTTGTGCAGTAGCCGGCCACTGGTACACACTCTCATTTCTGTGGTGGTCCCTATCCTTGGGGTGTTTCCCCGCTTCTTCGCCGACCACTTCCTCGCCCGCTGTCCCTGACGATGCGTCCTCCATACGCACAGGCTCACTCGGTACAGACAAGAAGCAAAATGCGGACACAGGACGCCAAGGCACGCCTCGCCGCATCTTGCTCCAAGTCCCTTCTCTACCCTCGGCCCGCCAGACATACGCCGGCTCGCCGCGGTGGATTGCGGCCCCGCGGGATACGCCGGGCTCAGCGATGAACGTCGTAGCGAGGCAAGGCGAAAGCAGGCTTGAGCCTTGTGGGGGTACCCCGGGGTGGCCCGACGGCGCACGAGAGTTGCAGATACGAGCTAGCTAGGGATAGGGAAACGAACGAGGGAGAAAGAGAGACCGAGGAGAGCGAGCGAGGAACGCGCGGTCATTAGACCGATTGCCTTATTTGTATTCCAGCGGAAAACACCACCTACACCAGCCCAAACGGTCCGGACTGGCAGGCGGCCGTCTTCCGTCCTACATCTCTACCCATATCCTTAGCAGGCAGAGCTAGTCTCGCTCAGCGCTCGTTCCTCTTCCTCTTCAGTTGTGCTGCCGTTGCCACTGTGCGTCGCTAACGCCACCGCCGCCGCCGACGGACGTCCTTTTTCTCCGTCCTGACTTGGCTTTCGTTTCGGCGGACGCATGAACAGGGGATCGGCACTCGTACAATCCCTTCTTCGTTTGCTTACCCTACCTCCTCGCGTCTTCGACCCACATGTCAGGCCTGTGTCAGACCACGAGTAGGACCAGGGGACGGGGGTATATTTACAAGCGGTAGGACCCCCCCCCCAAGCGACGGCGCACGACGCTGCTCAGTGTTTGCGCGATAACGACAGCAGCAACAACAGAGGCAGTGGCTGTTTTATACGGCGCGAGCTACGGGAATGGGGATATAGGATAATATTGGCGGGGGTATGCCTTTACTATATGAAATAAAGTAGGCCTCAGGTTTTTGGCAAACGACGGCAAGCCGAGCGGCGGTGTTGGACATCGAGACGGAGAAGGGTGTTGGGAAGGTCCAAAAAAGGTTGGACTCTGTTAGCTTGACAGGCTCCACTCTTCGCTATCGCAGATCTTCTCGTCGTCGCTTGGATCCACAGTCAGATCAGTGGCAAGCGCCTTCCCGAGATTCCCTCGCTCGGAGCACTTCCGCGTCGGCTCTGACTGGTATGTCTGCTGTCCCCCACTGCTTTTGCTATCCGTCTATGGACGCGCATTTTCATAATTCTCCATCATTATCTCTATCTCAATTTTGTTGGTAAAAACATTCAGCGTGTCGGTCGGTGCGTTTATGATCGTATGGGTCTTACACTTGGCCTCACCAGGCTAAGCTACTTCATCTGTTGTGATTCGAAGTGTACAGTTGCTCAATAATTTACCTTTTACAACGTCACGTAATCGGGAAAGTCGATTCTGGAAACTTAAAACAAATAGTTCCTGTATTGAACTTGGAGGTCTCTCTCAGATGATACATGGGTAAAGTTACATTAAAGTGTTATGCTATCCTTGCCTAGGTGCGACGCCTCAAGGATATTCGGGTGCCGACCGCCGGTCCTGTTACCCGTGCTTTGTTACGGCATCATGACTTTGCGGCAGTGGCTACAAAGGAATACTGCACAGAGCGAAGATCATTCGTAGGGCATCGGTACCCTTCGGTTTATTTCAGTCGGTCGTCGCAGTAATTCGGTTGCTGACGTTATCGACAGATTTGGGCTCTCTCGTATAGACGAAAAATCGGTACAGCTCAGACAGTTCGGACTCGTTCTCTTCAAGTGGCAAATTTAAAAGTACCGGGCAACCATCTTTTTTCCAATCTTTCTCCCCACGTGTAGAAAAAACGTCCCGCCACTGAGCCACTGTGGTCGCGAATCCCTTCGTTATTAAAGTGTCGGGTCGCCCCGCTCTTGGCTACCGTCTGCCTTTCGTATGGAGCGCGCTCGCTCGAGAGATCCAGTCTCTTTCCTCAGCCAAAGGATTCGCTAGTGGGAGCGAGGAATGCAATCAAAATTGAAATGTATTGAGTATTACAATATGGGGGCAATTGAATAGCGAAGGAAATAACTGGGATACCGTATATTTCTTCTGCTCGTCGACTTCCTGTTGTGAAAATTTATCATGTCCATATAATACGCCACCCCCGCGTCGTCGATGTTGGTTAGAACTTTGCTCTTATTTATTATGTATTTCTATTACGAGAACTTCAGCATTGTGAAATTACAGTTCGAGGAAATAAACCTCAAGTCAATTGTGACTGTTTGTTGTTTCCAAAGAACCGAGGCTATTTTTAATCGGGACATTAAACTACCGGGATATTATGCCCTTTCGATTATTATAATGTTATTATTGGACTCAATGATAAAATTGCACTCAGTTTCAATTATATACTGGTTCGCAGGTCAAGGTTAATTACTAAAATTCGGATATGTACATGCATATATATATATATATATACATATACACCGCGTCAAAAAGATAATGTACCCCATGTTTAAATAAATTACCCCATAAATTCGCCGCTCGCATAACCAATAATTAGCGTACAACTGTTCCAGTGACTGTTGCTTGAACCGTTCCAGAGAGGTGACACAAGTTCTCGTGTGATCTATATTGATTAAAACATCTACCATGAAACGACCCTTTTGCTGAGTGTGTGTGTCTTCGCATCATGTCCCGCTAATATCAATCGCACACGCGAGATACCCATCACTATTGTTTCGAATTGACATGGCGATGCAATGCCAATCAGCGCGGCTGTTCCTGGTTGATGTGTTGTCGTCAGAGACGAAAAATCACACGACAATTCCCTTTACAGACTTGGACGTCTCATGCATACCCTTTGTTAAGGTAATGAATCAGCCATCAATCGCCGGGATATTAGAGAGGAGGAGAGCTCAATCGAACGCGTGGTAGGACAAAGCGACGGCTGTTCGACAACTGCATCTAGTGATTTAACAACTGGCGTTGTTCAGCGCGCGCACTGGTGGCCTGGAAACGATGATATGATTCTCTCTCTCTCTCTTAGTTTCTCACAGGCGACTAATATATGACGCGTAGGGGTAGATATCACCAGCTTATTTTTGGCAAGCCTGCTCCCTCGGTCAGGTCGGCCAACACAGATCCCCGACTTATACCATCCTCTGTATGGCACCGCTATAACAATAGTATCAAGGGATGACATTTTGGTTCGTGTCCCTGTGTTCGCTTCTGCCATTGGTATCTGTCCCAATCCCCATCTCCCTCGAACCTCAACTCGGCTACACGGATTTCCCTCTACGATCTCTCGCTGTATCAGCGTTTCGTCGTCGTACCGGCAGCATACCGCCCTGCGACAGCATCATCGTTTTCCCTGATCAGTACTTCATCACCAACACGAACGCCAACGAGCGTGGAGCGAAGGTGCGAAACGTCCGGTATCATTAGCGCTCCCATCACCGCTGCCACAACAAAACGACACAGTGGCAGTGAGGCGGTGGTTGACTCAATCGTCATCAACGAATCGGCCACAACTACAGACGAAAACTGGCGTAACTGGCGTAACGCCGCCGAGCTGAGCCGAGCCGGACAAACGGCTGAGCATCGCCAAGCGTCCGATCCCCGAGCCGTTACAGCAATCCCGTTTCGCTGCTTGAGGCTGCCTTCCGCTGCACATTCCTGCTACCACCATCACAGCCACTGGAGCCACCAAGGGTCTCCCGACCCGCAGATGCCTTCCCTTCCTTGCGCCGAATTCGTCTTTTCCCATCTAACCCCTCGCAGATCGCAAATTCTCCCTGTCCGCAAGCACCACCACTAACCGTCTCTCTCACATACACACACACAGAAATATCCATGTACAAAGGCATTTACGCGCACACAAAAGACTCGGCTTGCCCTTGCACAATACACACACTGACTGGCCATGGAGTCGGGTGGTTCGCCAGCTCACGCAATCGCCTTCATACTTTACTCCCTGTTCCCCCGCTATCTCTCTCTCCTCGGCTTTTTGGCCTGATGTTAGCAGGCCGGCCAGAGGCTTTGCCCTTCGGGGAGATGCGACTTGGAGGCGAAGGCCAGCAGAATCGTTGCCCAGTAGATTCTTCCAGTAAAAGCTACAAAGGGTGGCGGTCGCGACAGCGCAGCTACCGTCACTGTACTGCCCATGCCGCGTGGACTTCTTTCCAGCATTAGGACACTAACAGAACGCCCTGAGCGCCTCCTCCCCCAAAGGCCCCTCACCGATTCCTCCAGACTCCCAAGATAAGCTCATCGACAGCGGCATCAACGGAAGAGGCAGCAGCGGCTTGCGACTCTGTCGTCGTCAACCTTCTCTGCCTTCGTCTCCGATCACCATCCGCAGCTTTCGCAACGCTTTAGCCCACTCGTTCCAAGCGAACTCCGAACCTCTCTGGGTGTCGTTCGTCTGTTGGCTGCTGATTACGATATCTTCATTCTCAAACAAACCCCCCTCCGATCGAGGCGTCGCCGACCGGGAGAACTCCGCCAGGGCGACAGGCCGCCAAGAAAAAGACCATCATCACCACGGTCATTATTGTCGGCACGCAGACGGGGAACAGTGGCATCACCATATAAATAACATCATTTCCTCTTTTGGTGCTTCCTCAATTCCTCGCTCCTCCTCGGGCACACACGAAGTGTGGCTGCTGCCAGATCGTCGTAACCTCGCTCCGAATCTCAATTCTCCGAGCACCGACCATGCGACCGATTCCTCTTCGGCTCATGGCTCCTTTTAGACCACATGTATGTATGTAAGGATGTACGACTTTATGATGAAGGGAGCTAAGAACCGAATTACCAGCAGGCCGCGAGTGTGATACGGTTCACCATTGAGTTGTTGGTAGAGCGAGAAACAAGAGTTTAGATTTCTCTTACGGGGCCGCCCGCTTAATGCTTCGCGGCTATTTTGCTTCCAACCAGAGCCTTAGTCTACCGCAACGGCTGAGCACATACTCAGCGATATGTCTCTCGTGTATGAAACGCCTTTTATAATCTCTCCTCGAAGAAGAATGTATCGTAGGAATGTTCGTTCTAAAATCAGGACGGTTTAGACGGCCGAGAAGGAAAAGCCCCTTAAACAAACCGAAGAGTCTGCACGAGGCTCTCATTGCTTCCACCTCTACCTCTGCCTGTACCTGAGAGAATCTGCTTAAGAGCACTGGTATGAGTATACGGCGAGAGAGGAGAAACGGGGCACCGGCAGTACAATATTCTTATTATTATCATTATGGCAGTTTCACTGTGCACTTCAGCTTAGGGATAGATCTCATAAACTACGTAACCTTCCCAGCGTTCGGACAAGGCCCACCCATGGTACGACTAAGATCCTGCATTTAGTTGACCCCCCAGAAGGTCTCTCCAATTTTACCCTTAAAAAAAGAGGACTCCTTCGGCGTTTGAACATTTTGAAGGCCTTGTTCCTCACACCCGATGTTTGCTCAGTATCTTAGTTTGTCTGACAAAATGCTCTGCGCATAAATTCATGTTATTTCTCTGACACTGCCCGCTCTTTGAGTGATAATTGCTCGTTGTGGAAAATCGCCCACCTGTACGTCATAACGTAGCACCCATTTTGTATAAGGTCGAACTCCAATCATTATGCAAGGTCGTCAAGGGTAATATTATGGGCAACAATCGAACTTCCTCATGTTTAATCTGAGGTCTTTCACAGTACTCCAGATGAAGGAAAATCGCCCGTCGCTCGTTGTACTCCGTGTACCCAGGACTCCCGCTCTGGGCCGCCGCACTGGATGAAATGCAAAATTGATCGAGTTCTGCTCTCTCTCGGTTCGATTTGTATTATAGCATCCGCCGTTTGGCCATTTCCTTCAGCTCTACCCTGCATGTGCGTGCCACTCAACGACTCTCTCAGATCCGTCTTGCACTGCTGATATGCCGACAATCCACCAGCTCTAGCAACATGGATGGGCTGGTTGTCTGGTTCCCCGCCGAGGCCAAAGTTTCATTTCTCCGCCACTCGGCTCCATTGTATTATACAATAATATATCAATGGCAACAATATCCACTCGATGACGCTGTTGTCTCGTCTCGTAGAGCTACATTACGAGCCCCGTTCCCTCTAGCTGCCTGTCGCTCGCTACTGCGGTTGCTGCTACTGCTGCAACTGCCGTTGAGGTTATTGTTCTTCTTCGTCCTCTTCAGTAGCAACAGCAATAACAGGCGTTGCCGCCACTTCATCGTGTTGCGCTTGTCCCCTTCCATCTTTTTAGCGGATCGACAAACCAGGAACGATGACAGCCGCTGATGAGTCCAGAGAACGATGAGTAGAGCACGCAGAGAAGCATTCGAGCAGTGTCGTTCGACTGCCGAGCGAAGCATGAGAGATTTCCTTGGCTTGGTGTCCCCCTGTCACCACTATAGCGCTATCTGTGTCCTTTCTCTTTTTCACGCCTTGTCGACGCTGCTGGCGAGCCTTGTAGTGTTCACAAGGTCGGGGATGATGAGGCCCCTCGGCCTCAACCTCGACGGGCAAATCCGAATTGCCAATGCGATACGCATCATCACTATGAGCCGCTTCTCATTATCCGTCTTAGACGTCTCGAAGTGATCTTGTGCTTACGGGCGAACAAATAAGAAATGTCAGCACCTCTTGTGACTTCCGTCTGACTCTTATTGCAGTTCGTTGTTTGTTGATCGGCTTGAATATGTCGAGTGTCTTTATTTGGTTTCGGAAAGCCACCCCTGATCAAGCGGGATCGGACCTACCGACACGTTGCCACATGTCCATATCATAGCATGGCTGTGATCAACGGCCACTCGTTGATCACAGCCATCACTCGCTGGCTCTAACACGTTACTATTAGATTGTTGGAAGGCGCTATGAGATCAAATATATGTGCAGAGGTTGGCTCATTCCTATAGCTATCAGCAGTAAAAGGAATAAGCGGCTACTTGGAGATCCGTCCTAGTTGAACGAAGCGCATTTCAACAGAAGAACAGTTTTGACATAAAATTGCCAATTTCAAGTCATCTGTCAGACGCTGACCTCGAGGTTGTTTAAAAAAATGTAGATCTCTGCCGTGGTACTACACGCAACGCCAACCGCACTTTCGTTAATAAAAAAAAAATAAAAATCATAGTAGTATATTATTATATATACACTCGCGCTCAAAGCAACCTTCTCTCTCTCTCTCTCTCTCTCTCTCTCTCTCTCTACCATCTGGATGTGGAGATGAGGCTCCTATAACTTGTTTAAATTTGACTAGTTATCCATCTTATATTTTATCTCAAGCGTCACTTGTTGCTATGACGCGCATGCAGCAAAGCGCCTAGCCACGAAACGTTGGAAAGACGGCTTAATCTGGCCAGAGTTCGCCGTCTGCGAACCATCCAGGTAATTGTATACACATGACATGAAACAAACATTACATATGTATTACACAAGAGATTCGGTGTCTTGGACATGTATATATATATATATATATATATATATACAATATAGCGCGTGCACAAAGTTTGAACGCAGGGTACATGTAGCGAAGTTTCAGCTGGAAGCCGCTGCGGCGACCACTTCAAGATTGTCTGTTATCATTTCGCCAGGCAGCAAGCAAGCAACGGACAGGGAGCGCAAAGACGAAGTCTGCTACGGAGAATCCTGTCCGACACCTGCTCGACAAGCAACTACCCAACCCTCGGGCTTCAAATAAAGTTCGCTCCGTATCGCCGGTGCCGTCGAAGTGACGTGCGCTTCTCGTTCGACAAATTCATTCGTACAAACTTAATTAGCGCTGCCTCGAAGGCATAGATGTAACGAGTATAATTATTGCTCATACAACAGCTTCCTGCCAAGCCAGTCCTGCTAGGTCCTGACCTTCGCTTTTCGCTGGCAGTCCATAATCAAACATCGACGGGTGAGTTCGTCGGCGAGTTGCTCCTCTTGCTCCCGTCCGATTTCGAATCACATGTGCATATCGGAACGTCGGCCGGCATCGGTGAGATGCCGGAAAGTTCAAGCTGTGTTCGCTCGTTGTAGCATTCAGTACAACCACAACGATCCGGTGTGGAGAGGCGTACAGGCGGACTAAACCACTAGGCTCCTTAAAGAACGAAATGTATGGCTATTCTAATCAATCTAATCCGATATGCTAGATTGCGTAGTACCTGTTCATTTCTTCACGGGATGCAGCAGTTGGTCAGAGTATTTTGCTCATGCGATACAGGCACATGGCGTGGATCCGCAAGGCGTAACTCGTATGCATTGGGTCATCCAGAGCCACATCTATAAATCAAATTTAGTTCCTTGCCTGTGTCGTATACCGACATGAACCATTGCTAGGTAATATAAGGAACGCAGTTAATAGCTAAACGGTTCGGCACAAGCATAAGCCGCGTTCGTTTTGTTAGCCATAAGGTTATGAAAAAGGTGCGACTCATATAATTATTTTTCTTAATATCGCACAAATATATTTTAGGAATACAAACATTTGCTTTGCAGATAAATGTTGCCACATACAGGCTTTTACGCCGTTTTTTTGGCCAGTGTAAGCAGGGACGTATCGGAAAAAGGACCAAAAGTAAATTGTATGGCCATATGCATATGGGCCTATATGAGAAGGCCGGCAGAGGTTATGCAAACCGAGGCCGTGGGTCCACGAAAGGAAGAACTCGCACCCGGATTCTGGGTCAAGCACTCGCTCTAGGCTATGTGCCTACATGTCATGCCGTAGGAGAGTGTCTTGCTATCTGCCGATGCGGTCACCGATTTCATAGGGTGACGTCATATTTAGTTTCAAAAAATATGTCATATGCGTAGATGGTATAAATCTTGGAATCAATGTTTCGGTAATATTGCTTCTTCTTCGTACCCGGTAGAATGGAGATTGGTTGCATCCCTACTAAACGAGATTATTGTTTAGGACAAATGTGAACAAATAGACAATTTTATCAATGTTTGCTGGCATTCCATCAAAGTATGAATTAAGTAATAGCAAGTGAAGCCAGTTTTCGTGTCCCACGACCTACAAATCTTTACCTTCTAGATGCACGAGACAGCAGCAATTATTGTTGTTCCATTTATTTTTTTTGAAACTAGCAGTAGGTTTGTTTCAAATAAAAAAAAATTAGCCGTCTTTGTTCACGCAGTGTGTAATATATATATATATATTATATATATATATGGCATTGGCGATGGGTCCAGTGAATTGTGCGCTCGAATTGTCGACGACAGCTCCCCAACAACAATGAGATGAAAATGTCTGCATTTTTGAAAGCATAGAGTTAAGTTAGCATATAAGCAAGATATAAGGCCACAGAAACGTTCATTGAAGAGAACACCTTTAACGGGGAAGAATTACTAACCAAACGTATACATATATATATCCTGTCTAAACTACAGTTGAAGGACCTATCAGGTGTCGCCGTCAAGGAGAAGTTTGCCGCCGCTGGCAGGCGAAGTCTCATATGTATGTACAAGATCAGCTTACAGCGGTGGACTGCAGCGTTAGAAGCTTCCGGAGAGCGCCAGATTACGAGGATATGTTCACCCCTATAGCAAATCCCGAAATACGGCCGCTTCTCTGACGACAGTGGCCAGAGAGTTTTCTGATGGAGCTTGAGAGGCTCCGATCTCTTCGTTGGTTGACTTTTGCCGTCGTCATCAGGTGTGAAAGTAGAGATCTGCGTTGAATTGCTTGGCATGAGTTGAACCAATCAGATCGCGAGCTAGATTTGCATCTGACTAGCATGAAAGCACATGAGACCCTGGCCATAACAGAGCGTAATAGGTAACATGCGCTGAGATGAAGGGTCACTTCGCGTGTTACCCTTTGAGAGAAAATTTATCAAAAGGTCAATATTTCGAGGGTCAGATAGATGTAGACATTTGGATCCTCGATAAGATCCAAACAGAATCGGTTGCAAATTTGTATTCAGGGGTCTGTCATATGACGCAATGAAAGAAACAATTCTGTGGATGATAAATGTTTGCTGTGGGACAGCCCGAAGCATGGTGTCGATCCGTCTGTGTGAAGTGTATGTTGTGAGGCACTGGTTAGGTATTCACGGCAGTAGTATGAGGCTCCTACCTAAAATCCTCAGAGAACGTTTTCTAAGGTCTCGACTTCGATCGTCGATACAATGGGATACCTAGTACTTATGTACATAAGTGACAATATCTTAATTAGTAATAATCATTCCTGTTTAACATACAGATTAATATGAAAATTCATCTAAATATGTTAAACAAGACGCGTCAATTGAGAGTTTACTGCGATGCAATGGATTCTATCCGAGCGATGTAAACGACCTGATCTGTTTCAGTTAATGAAACCAAAAGGCTCAGCACCGCACCGGATAACGCACTTTTTGGCTTAATATACAACTGTCCGATGAACGTCCGCCTCTGGTCTTTGCCAAACCAATGGTGTTGTCCTACCAACAAAATCTTAAAAAAACACGACAGAAGCAAGAGAGACCGTTGCCTCTATCTCCTTTAATTCCATCTAGGTCACTAAGGGTATCCATGTCTACAGTGGCTTGCCCAACGCCGCCTAAGCAGACAAAGAAAGCAGCGTACCACATCTGATAATTGCATGCTCTGCAATAAAGCATCTTGAAAAATGACAGTTCTACACGAAACGGCAACAGCGTACGAGAACCTGAATATTGGGTAGGCAGGGGCCAACCCTGTGAGATTCGCTTTTCCGATACTCGATATAATCTCCGATATTGTTATTCCAATATAATCCTGTTGCGATTGACCGTGACGCGGCCGCAAACGACCGTGTTATACTGTGCAACGTCGGGACGCCCAATACAAATACGCAAGCAAGCCATGATTAAAAAAAAGAGGGAATTAGCTTCTCCAGACCTCAGCAGTCCGTTTGGGCTCGATTTCGAGTCGACGCGTTGCCAGAGAGGCAAGCATTCACCTGCCGCTTAGTTGTGATCTAATAAGTTAGTGTAAGCAATCGCCTTTAAAAGTGTTGTGACACGAAACAAAAACACGTGGTTTGTTAGCTAACTCTCAGCTTTTCGCCTATGTGACGGGCCTCGGAACTATTTCAGCATTATGTAAAGAACCTATCGGACGTCACCTTCACTTTGATTTTTGCTATCCTTATCTCGCGCCTCGAACGTGACAGGAAGCCACATATTATGGACGATGATAAAGAAATCGAAAGATTCCCCACGTCTGGTAGGATTTGAACCTAAACCTAAGGGTCCCTTCCATCTAGTAGCCTAAGACGCTCACCACAGGATCATCTAAGATGACGCAACCATTGCTACAGGTCAGTATACAATACAACGACACCCTTTACTGACCAAATGGGGCGGTACAGAAATGATTAAAGTAATTACATGAATTGATAGAAGTGTAAAAAATTATTCTCAATTGTAGTGATAGCTAATTGCCGCTTCGCAACTCTCGTATGAGACGTAACGCTATCTACGTAGTGTACACTGTATGTTCACTGCGCAGAGGGTTATGACGAGATCTATGACATGTTTGAGATAGCTAATTGGTTTTAGTCGCTTGAGAAAAGCGAGTGTCCGCCGTGTTATTTAGTATGGTCGTTGGGGAGGGGAGGCGCACAGGCTTCCCTCGGAACATCGCAACGCAGACTGACCCTTCGGACAAACAGCGTCTGCACCCTCTCAAGCGCTACGAAACATGTTTTGAGGCAGGGCCCACAAACAGTAGAGCAGTAAAGAACTTTTGGAATGACAAGCGCAACATTGAAATGAACGTTATTGAGAATGAGACATCGAAAAATGTTGTTGCGTATTAATGACGCAGGCCGAACAACTACCTCTGTCACATGCAGACCAATTACTAGGACGGAAGTGACTATGACGCACAGATACCCCATGGAGCGTTACATATTTGATTAGGCATCACCATTGATTGTGCATTGATTCTTATAAGTAGAGCTACACATATCATGACGACAAAACAAATTTAAGAGCATCCGATATCCATCATCGAATCATGGTCGCAGCGAAATAAAAAATTATCCCGGAACGATTACAGATATCGCCCAAGCAGATACGCCTCGCCCTCTACGGATCGACTACACGTTTGGCTTAAGTCGCATCGAGTTTATATTGTTTGTTGTTACAACCTTAAACTTTTCTATACGAAGGGTAATTTTTTTTTTTTTTATAATCGGCAGGAACATCGGCCAGGTCACAGTATACCGATTATGTCTACACCGCTAGAATATTGCTGTACGGCCAAAGCGAACGAACCTTGTTGAAATCCTAGATAACCATTGGTTTAGGTCACGTTCTGACATGGGACACGAGATTCCCACTTTCGTTGCAGGCCATTGATATCGGCACGTGCTGCCAACCTATAACCAAACGCTTCGGCCGATGTTGCTTTCTGAACTTTCGGCATAAACCGCCGAGATATCGTATCTATGTAACGCATATCCCTACGCAGTAACAGCCGTCCGGCCCCGTTTCTTTATGGCATTGTCACTCTCATCAAGTTCTTTCCGGGGGGTTGTCTATTGAAGTAAAACGGGGGCTGGCTGGCTGGGCTGATGCAAGCCAGGTGGAGCGAGGCTCCCAGTGGCGCGTGCACTTCAGCGTGCCAACTAACGCACGATACGATTGCTATGGGAATCTGGCTGCGTATCCGGCCCCGGGATCCGTTTCCGGAGCGCCTTTGGCGTGGAGGCAATTTAAAACTCGCCTGCTCCCTTCGTGTGAGTTGTCGTTTACTAGCGAAGAGAGAACGAAGGCTATAGCATCGGTAATATTGAGCGGGAAGTAAGGCGTCTACGAGAGATACCCCGCATGCGCGTTCTGTCTGTCTCTTCCCCCGGTAGCAACAGTGTAATAGACACTGTTTCACCCAAAGCTGTACTCGGACAATAGGCCTAATTGCGTGTTATGTCCAACGCTAAGGACAGCTCAGAATTGGGTGTTTAGTCATATATTTTGTGAATAGGCAAAATAATCATGCTATTGGGCCAGATACTCAAAAAGATTGAGATCTGAACTAGATAATAATCTGAACTTCTAAAATAAAATACTTACAGAAATAGATTACGAACCGCAATTAGTTTGATAGTAATACGCTGACCAAAGAAGGTCTCGAGAAACATGTCGGCTAAGTGCTGCCCGTGACTATATTCTTGATCAATATGCAAGTTAGCAAATGATCCTGTGTATTTTTCTGAATAATTCTATATTGAAAAATCTCGAATACATGTTTTAGAATATAAAAAATTAAAAATTTTGAAATTTTGAACACAAGGGTACAGAAGAAGAAAACAACAGGTTGTATAGTACCGTATACAAATCTCCGGTGGAGAATATCGTTCGATTTGCCGTTCAGTATATATATATATATATATATATATATATATATATATATATATATATATATATATATATATATACATTCAGATCTATATGTATATATATGTGTTTCTATGTGCTTCGCCAAAAATCCTTCACAAATCCATACTTACGAACGAGTACGTCACGCACAGTGATCGTACAAATGATCTGAGACACGTTAGATAATGACTCATTGCCTTACTAGTATTTGCCACGCTAGGATCCGGATAGGCTTGAACCAGTACCACACTCCCTTTTCAATTTCTTAAGTCCGATAATTTATCACATGCTTCGTGGTAAAGTCTGTCACCTCTAGCAGGAATATAGGTATTTCACAAAGATTGCATTTACATTGCTAGCTATTAATGGTGAATAGTAGGACTCGTGGTAGCGGTATCCAGCGTCACGGTGCGTGGACCATTGCCGTCGAGGTTCACCGTTAACGTTCATTTTCACCGCTAGATCTCTTCTCATATAGACACACATCGAGATATACATCCACATCATCCACCATTGAACAGCGGCAGTAGCAGCGATCCTTCTAAGGCTAAGCTTCTAGAGAAGTCAGTGGCCAGCGCTCAGCGCAACTTAACGGGTGGCAGACTCGTTTATCATTCATCCATTAATCACTGCTGAGAGCTTTTACTCCAGTTCACCCTCCAGTCCGTAGGGCCGCTCCCCATAGACATCTCATCAGGGGCACCATCTTGCCGCCCCAACCCCGCCCACACCCCTAAGCATTTCGACCGCTTTGGAGAAACCGTCTGTCCACCGAGTATGAACAACGATTTGAAGAACGCGAGCGAGTTACCCTCGCGAGCGGGCGGAGAGCTAATGTGGGCTCTTTTACTGGGACCGACCTACTTTTTGTCAAGAGTTGCTCAGGCAAGTGGCTAGCTTGGGCGGGATGGTAAAGGAGGTGGGCATAAGCTCTACCTCGGCGATGACTCATTGAAAAGGAGAGAGAGAGAGAAAGAGTGGATGAATGGATGGATATTGGGAGGAGTCTCACATATATACATGCGAACATATTCGCTGCCGCATATGTTCATGTGTAGATATCGAAGGGGTAAGCTATGCTAGTCTATTTGAGAACTGAGACCCTGTCGGGAATTGTGACGCAATTCACGTGAGCATCCGCTTCGACCTTATATAGATATGGTCGATGAAAATGGATGACCTTGAGGCGTACCGCGTTGCCTTCGCAGGTGCACTTTGCTTACGAATTTATTCCTCTCGTGCTCTTTGTATACATTATACCATACCGTATTTTGTACATTAAGTCATCGACCATACCATATTTTGCGCATTCAGTCATCAATAGACCCACGTGAACTAGATTGCTAGATATCTGCACGTCTATGGTGTCACTCAGCATTCCTGCACATAACGTACATTATCCATTAACGTATAACATCACGGACTTTGGGGAGAGATGTATATTGGCGATACTGTAGTGTCATATTATAAACGCGAGGACTAGAACCACTTCTAACTCAGTACACATCTTACCCAACGGTGGATTAGCTAATTGTTGACTAGCTGTATATTCCTCATCGTCCGCTGAGCTCCTGTCATCCGCCCGGCGTGTATTCCTACTGACCATGACGACCTGAATTCATTTGCCGGTGCGATCTAGTCGAGCATTCAAGACAAACAAGTGGCATCGAGCAGATTTTTTTCACAGAGTTATGTAATTTTATGCTGCGCCCCTCAGGAGCAGTCGGTTCCCGGAAACGTTCCATGTGCACTGGTGAAATGTTGGGCACTGCTCACCCATACAATAGAAGTGGTTGTTAGGTAAGTGCTGTTGTTGTGCAAAGTCGAGCGCCGAAAGGGGTACCGTTGCATTTCCACACAACACTGCCTGTGGAAAGACTCAGAGGCTCGTTCACTCGCATAAGAATCCGGCGCAGTTCATTTATTTTCTCCATTGTATAACGATTGTGTTGCTCACGAACTCTACGGAGTGCGTTAGTTTGGCACAGGTTCATCAAATAAGACTTTCCCGGCTAAAATTGGCGTGCTTCGTGAAACATGTCGTCGAATTACTAAAATTAATCAGAGGATGCAGAAACAAAAAGTGCAAAATGGGTCCCTCATTAACTCGGTCCTGGCCAACTGAAAATACGTGAGGAGTGGTCGCGAGACAATTTTGAAGAATTTGAAGAAGACAGCCTGTACGGGAGGGCGGAAAAAGATCCAAGAGAAACAGTGGATACGACCAGATGAATCGGCAATGGCGGTAGCAGTGCCAAATAGATTCGAGCCCAACGTAATGGTAGCACCTGCCAATGGATTTCAACGGAATTTGCTACTACGAGATTTTGGAACCAAAATAAAAAATGGACTCTGCTCGACATCTCGAGTTCTTGAAGGGACTCATGAATAATTAGCATTAAGGAGGGCTATAGGTGGCCAAAGGTGTGCAAACATAGATTTGCTTCGAGGGCCTTAAATAACGAAGTTATAAATGGGAATAGAAATGGCGCATACCTAGCCATCAGAAAGCTGCCAGAACTCTGGGACCAGTGTATAAATATAAGAGGTGCGTACCTCTAACTCATACGAGAAAATCTTTATTTTAGCCGATATTGAAATTTATATGTGTGCCGCTTTCCTGGGTCAGCCGAGTATATATATATATATATATATATATATATATATATATATATATATATATATATATCAGCGCTTTACGCCGTTCCACGCATATCCGTCGGACTAGTCGCAGACATGGTGCGAAGTGGCTCAAGGCTTTGCGGAAGGAAGCGCTGCCATATACACTTGCTGCACTTCCTGAACCCCCATCCTGCTAATTTGCACACGTGTGTCTTTATTGGCTGGATTGGTGCGCTACGGGACAAATATTGAGCACAAATAACCTTGTTAGCTGGCGGCTTACATCGCCAGCTCATTCAGATAATATGCCTAAGGACCTTGGAGATAACTCTGTATGTCGTCGACACGACACGACGAAAGGGTGAAGGAAAGGAAGAAATACAAAAGTGTGTCACACAAATACACACAGCGAGGAGTCTAAAGGAGGCGACCACAGCCAGCTTGAGAGGGTTCGCTGCGTTCTCCCACGTCGTGATGAAATCCTACGAAACCTTCGGGTGGCTGCCGTCCGTGCGGCTCTCTCTGCTGTCCTTCCAGTCTCGTTGTGAGGTTCCTCGATTGGCCACGTTTCCTAGAATGTTCTCAGGTTCGCGCCACTGTAAAGAACGCCTGACTTAGTAGCCGTGGAGGAGAAGATGAGGTTGGCTATACGGCGCCAAGCCGCCGGTCGGATACGATGGACTGGGCTTCGACGCCAAAGGAGGACGATGTCAATGCCTGATGAACCGCCACTGCCACCAAACTCGATCTCCAATTCGCTCAGTGAGCCCAATCTCTTGCTGTACCCCACCAGCGCCCTCCTCCACTCGTACGGATGTGTATGGCTGAGCTGAAGGAGTCGGTTCTTTAGGCACACGCATATACGAGCTCACGGCATGACGGTACGTATCGCCAAAGGAGACTGTGGAGCCCGAGGGTGGAAAGAAGACTGTGTGCGGTGGGCGATCGAGCAGAATCTGCTACCAGCTTCGTCGTTGTCGATACTCTCTCAGAAGGTGAAGGTGGATAGGGAGATAGATTGGGAAGAGGTGGCCAAGAGGTTGGCTCGGGCAGAGAGGTTGGCTAACCCCAACGTAGACGAGGGGTGTAGGAGAGCCTAGAAAAGAAAGATGGAATAAATAGTGAGGTCAACGAGAGGGGGAATAGCGCGCGGCAGTAGAAATTAAATTTAGACTCAATGCTCCCTTCTTCAGAACCTTTAACGCGAAGGCTGGACGTTCGGGGCTCGCCCTCCCAAAGCCTCCGCGCGTCCCCCATTGCTCTCATTTCTACCGGCCAGTACTCGAGCATGAAGGACTTCGTTCTGCCGCCGCGTTGTCGGCGCAAACGGGAAAAAGGTGGAATCTACAAGAGGAGAAAGAGGAGTTCTACCCAGACATGTAGTTGATGGAGGGCAGGGGAAACGGAATGACGCAAATCGAAGAGGAAGAATCAGTCAGCAGGGAAGCAGAAATAACTAGATACCTCAGTTTCGCCGTGTTCAAGGTAATGGACTCCTGTGGAAGAACAGCGGGATAAAGGTAGATAAATTATACAAGCTGGAGTGACTAGCAAAGTGGAAGCCAACCCAGCAGGAGGGGAAAAAGGGCAAATCGAACCTTCCTTGAGGAACACTAAGGACGAACGACTTATTCGACGGAGGTTTCAAGAAGGGGGACGAGATTTAAGCTGTCTGTTTTTACATCTGTGTTTAGATAGGGAATTGTTTCTAGGGTTTTAGAGGGTAGCCTTTATAAAAAGAAAGGCACGAAACGCCGAGAGAAAATATCATTGCGAAATATTGTTAGTGAAAGTTGTTTGCGGACACCCGTCAGCGCGGTGGCTTGGACGGCTAAATCTCTGGCTGTCGAAAGCCAGAGGCCGCCGGTTCGAGCCTCGCTGCGTGACATATAAGAGAGCTTAAGCTTTGTAAAATTGCAGCTCCTTTAATAAACCAATAAAGCTTTACCTTTATCTTTACCCGGTGCACCCGGATCGTGTAGTGACTTCCCGCACTATAAAACGGGATAGCCAATACAACCTACCCTCCTCAGATCTTATCAACTGTTGCAGTTATAATGAACGTTCGGCACTTCGACGGGACCAATTCGAAGCTATGTATCTATACCGCGCGGTAATGGCATATCAGCAATGGCAAATAAAATCGTCTCTCATGAGGCATTCCGTATGCTATATAATTAACAAAGCTTACCCATAACTAACAATAATGAAGTCTTTGTTGAAGTAATGTAGAATTAATGCAACATCGAACGTTGTGCCGATTTGGGCGTTCTGTCCGCAAGAGTAATCTTCATACAGTCTAATTATCCTCGACGACATATACATTTCATAAGTACAACACAGTTTAGAGCAGTTTATTATTCCCGAGCGTCGACGGCCTCCAAAGGATGAGTCCAAAGGATATCCACAATACCACAGTCGAGTTGTTGTGACCGTTCTGTCGCTTTGTTGTTAACGTTCCACTGCTAATCACAGCACTATTCCCGCGCCAGCCGACCGAAAGTCGGCTGCAACGCTTTTTCAGATTATCAATGATCTTATCGAATACGGCCCGCGCACAAGTTTTCCTCTCGCATGGTCGCATGGGCGCTACGATTAAAGCCTGTTTACCCATCCTACTGGGGGAGGCGCGCGCTTTGCAGCAGCTAGCCAAAAGCTCTGGGAATGTTTACAGAGAGGAGTGTGTGAATAGGAGTCGTGGAAGGCGTCCGCAGATTCGAAGCCTCTCCCGATCTGGTCCTTCTGTTCAGGCCAGTGAAGAGCTCGAGATCAAAGGAGGGATAACGAGGCGTCGAGCGACTTTTGGAAGGAGAGATCATTAGTCGTCGATTTGCAATTCGAGAATAAGCATCGCGCTAGCATCCGAGCTGCGCTGCCCTGCTGCTCAGTGATACGGCTGTTCGGCAGGGTTGCCTTTAGTGTCCAGACGTTGAGAAACTGTAGTATATAATGGAGTCGACCGACGTTCTCAAAGGCGACGAGCGGCTGGGCTGACGGGTGACGAAGGGCGATGAGGCAGGCGGAGACGGAGTAAAGAAAAAACGACCGGAGTACGCAAATAAGAAGCTCTTTATTTTTGGGTTTGAGGCTATTTGGGGAAGGCGGACGACGATAACGTTAGTTGAGAGGTTGGTTCCGTCGCCTTCGTCGGCATGATAGCGTGCTGATATCTGGGGTATGTCTGCCGAACGCGTTCGGTTTATCCTCCCGTTGTTTTCATGGACTTTGTCCATCGTTCCTTGGTCCGTGAGGGGTAAATTAGTGCTAAGAGGGCTGCCAGGACTGAGGAAAGTTGAACACTGAAGAAGAACCGGGAAGCTGGGACGGACGGAATTCACAAATCCAAATGGGGAAGTGGCTGGAAAGACAATGAAGAAGCGAGTTCTCCTCTCGCTGCTGTCTCGCGATCCTCTCCGCGAGTCTAGTCTGGCCTCCAGTCTGCACCATGAGCTCGATCCATTGAAGGGGTTCCCAAAGGTTCGTCTCGTTCTTTCGTCGCAAATCCCCAAATGAGAGAGAGAGAGAGAGACTGAA
Organism: Stratiolaelaps scimitus; assembly: GCA_019614645.1. NCBI lineage: Eukaryota > Metazoa > Arthropoda > Arachnida > Mesostigmata > Laelapidae > Stratiolaelaps > Stratiolaelaps scimitus. Next base: position 5,789,349 of record JABWDB010000012.1, read on the forward strand.
TGGAGATGAGCTGGTGGTGGCCGCCGCCGAAAAAGCACCGGTTGAAAGGGCGCAACATCGGAAAGACAAGGAAACCCCTCCGCGCTGACGGTGTCTGGATGAGCCTTTTGAGTGAGTCCGTCTAAACTCCTTTCGCTTCGGAAACGACGTAGGGGATGCGCAAGAGACCGCGCTAACATTTTCTCCATGATACTCGACGACATACTGACGTGCTATGGGGCCACACAATCGTAGAGCCACTCGGGTTGTTCGTAGCCTAAGGCGAATCATTCCAAATGCAACAGGCGGGGGGTAGGGGCCGAAGCAGCCTAGGAAATTGCCCTCCAGAGCTCCCGGCTCCTCCTTAGCCGCCTCTGTTGGGCACGCAGGCAATTGATGCGCTGAAAGTCATGCTTGTCTGGCGAAGGCTAGCCCCTGCAGTTGCCGGCGGTTCTTTGCTCATTGTTTCCGGGCCCTCTTCATCTCTGTCTGTATATGCGTGGGTGGATTCGTTCGCATGTAAGCCTTGCCCTGCGCTCGTTTCGTTGCCTCCTTCGTTGCCACGGTGGTTTAGCCAAGACGATGAGACGGCTGTCTCTGTGTGACCACGAGATATGGAGAGAATCTGAAAGTAAAGGAAGATTTCACGGACACTGTGTGACATCGTGGCTCTTTGCGGTCGCTCGAGCTAGCCGAATCTCGCTGTTGCAGCCCACCTAACAGCCGCGTCGCGCATTGTGCAGCAGCTCAAAACCGGAGCTTTGCTCAGGAGACTTAAATTTCGCCGGCCCCGTTGAAGCACCTTAAATATCCCTTTCACGGTAGGGAGTGTAGGAACAGCGAGAGAGCGCATATGAAGGCTATATTCCATGCGGGATAGGAACTAGCGGGAATGTGAGAGAATGTGGAACGGAGAGAAAGCAGATGATAAAAGAGCCAGCAATATTCAAGCGTCTCCCGTATTGCAACAGAGGTATACACGAACACACAACCTGCCACCACCAGTCTTATGAATCAAGCATCAACAACAGCAGCCGAACACAACAAGGACGGTCGGGCGATAGTTCGTTCGCCTAGCCTGGTTATCTGTACACGGCAGGCACAGTGAGTCGCGATATGTCGAAAGGCACACAGAACGCATATGCGGAACGACAATGCCATAACGAGCACCAAGAGGTGGGACGGATGAGAAGCCGGGAGCCGTTGTGCTCATTGTGCGGTTTCACTCGAAAGTGAGCTTCACTTCGCCTCGCTTAGCCTAGCCGCGTACCACTGATGTGTCGTCTCGTCACGCGCATAGATGGTGTCCTCTCGTTCGTGTGCTTCGCTCCGATTGGTATCTATCTCAATGCTGCCCTGTATGTGCTAACGCTTCACGAAGATTCTGCTGAGAGGAACTGTGGCACGATATCGCGCGGGAGGCGACTTGAGTGTTCTGCGCGGATAAGGAGCGGAGGCGATGCCGAACCGGGCTTCGTGAACACGAAGTACTATCCTCGGTGAACTGACTACGGGCGTATACACGTATATAAGTTGTGCATTGTTATGACATGACGTTAAGTCATGCAAATTTCATGAGAGGTGAGATCACGTGATTACCTTAGTGATATTGTGAATATTCAATGGACTCGATGGGTCTATGGGTTGTGTATGTCACAGCCTAGGCCGTTAACAAGGAAAATATTTTAGTGGTTTATTAAAGGAACTGCAGTATTCCAATGCTAAAGTCGCGGGACTCGAACGGTCACTTACCCCTTTCTCTCTAGTTGGTAAATTTTAGTAAAAGGAAAGCAGGTTTAATTTGCTCGCCGGAAATTCTTCACCCCCCAGAGAGCGGGGGAGAGCACCACTCAGCTGAAGGTAAAATCGACGTATCTAGGTGTCATCCTTGGCACGGGACTGACGGGACGAGCCATGCCGAAGCAAAGCTATGAAATGCGGCCTTAACCCTGTTAGGCTTATGCCGAGCGGAGAACTAGCACATTATGTCACACAGGCTTTGACCGGACACGGCCAATCCCAAAAGTACGTGTTCTATACGAATTTGTAGGAAGACGACTGGGTCGACCACATGGTCGATACACGACAACACCTGGAGCGACGGCGCCCCCAACAGTGGCGGTAAGCTAAAGATATCATAAGGCATATGGTGACATCGGAAGCTGTCTGGAACGAGGGGCCAGCCTTCCTCAACGGTATCATGAGAACACCAGAAGAGCTGGAAACGACGAGAAGACAAAGATCCACATAAGCTCAGGAAGCTCCTGGGATAAAGGAAGCGTAAATTGAAGCTACCCACCCCTCAAGGATCCCGAAGTGATGCGAACAGCGGTGACGGACCTTTACATGGGTTATTGCGGAGGATCGCAAAAATAAGTCATAATGATAATAATAGAATATTAATAATCTCTTTGTCCAGATCCTCTCGGACCCCTCAATCAACATTTCGGCGCGGAAAGAGTGACACCCATACTTTGGCCCGATCACATGGACAGCTTGGTGAAGTGGCCCCCGAGCGCCCCACATAGCGCGTAAACGCATTTGCCCAAACCTCGAAATAGAAAGGCTTAAGTTTGTCTGTAGTCTATATTATACTAGCATAGTTGTCCGCATGATCATCAGCTTGCAGTACGACTACAAGCGGAGGTTCTGTGAAAATAAGCAAATGAAGAGCCAAACCCTCTTTCTAGTGGCCTATCGGTCTCAAATATACAATGTTCAAAATATACAATGCTGTAAGTGAGCTTAACTCCACAGCTATTTGATCATTATTATTTGACTTTGAAAGCAAGCACCCATCATTCGTTCTATTCTATCATGCGATTTTTTTTCTATCTCATTGCCCCGGTGCCCTCTGTCTTCTCGATTCTACCTCTGCCGAACTGTACTTGTTCGGTTGATTGCTAATTGTAGCTTGTTATGTAAATCAAGATTAAGCAAAAAAACGATGCCGCGTCAATGTCACCATATTGCTATACTGCTAATTGTATTTGTGCTCACTGATAATCATAACATTCCCCGTTTCATTCGCTACATCAGTTTATTACAGTCAGATGACAGAGTTCGACCGGCGCAACTTCACCTTATACTCGGCCAGTCGTCAACGTTCACTTACTGTTCGCTGGTGGCGCTGACTAATAGGAACATTTCAAGGGGCAGAGTGCGGGCCTGCACCCTTCGCAAGCTACCGCCGTCCGCGTTGACCTTGGACGGTTTGCGCTTGTTCAGCTTGGTTCGACCCGACCTGCATGGCTCCTGCGGAAAGCATGTAGGTCTCTTGCCTGCGCGTATATTTGGCCTTAGGGTACATGATAGTAATTTGCACTCACCCGCCAACAGCCCGGCTATTGGCCTATACCTTCTAAGCGTGCCGCCCAGCCGCAGCCGTTAAAGGCGGAGGCGGCGGCGGCTGATAGTACTATCATCTTCGTTCGTGCTACTTTAAGCAGGAGCTACCGCACATCATAAGAATGACATTCTCGCCTCCCGAGGTCTTCCGTCCGTACACCACCACCTTACGCCCAACCAGCGTCTAGCACCCCTTCCTTCGGTAAGCAGTAAGTATCGCTAGGTAGGCTACCTCAGTCGTCTCTTAATGTTGACGGTCTATGTATGACGCGCTTTAGTCAGTATAGTACAATCTAATTCGCTAGCTAGCGGTAGAATCGGCTAGAAAACAAGGTGCCTCACCGTATGTACTTTGGTTCTCGTATGGCATATATGTACATACACCACCGGATACTATATACTCTCCAATATACTATATACTCTCCAATAGTGGATATCTTATTCGTTTAGTCGACCTTTGATCGTCCTGTAGAAGAAATATATTCAGACATTGTGTCACCTTTAAATCTACAAATATCCACAAATATTGACCTACCTTTTGTCATTCATTTCCCCCAAACCCTGTGAATTTCAATGGTAGCCTACCGCATCCTGCCACATACCCCTACATAGTCATTATATATGTGTAGCTTTCAGGTTTTTAAAGTTGCGTAGAGCTCTGCCAGCACAATGCCACCAGTTGTACAGGTGCATCACTACGAACGCTCGTCACCTACACGGATGCGTGTGAACTCCACCGAGAACGTTTACAGGGAGTTCTCGCTGACGCACAAAGTGACATAGGGAGGTTCAAAAGCTACGCAAAATCCCTCACTTAGCGTCAGCATCGTACGCCGACGACGGATCTGGGGCCCGCAGGCCATGAACTAATGTACATATCAGATCCGAGCAAGGGTTCGGTGTCCAGCAGAGTTATGCAAGATACCATATGGTATAGCGCGCACAGGATATCTATCCAATGTGACTAGCGGTTCAAAGACATACCGCGACACATGACGGCGTCGAGCAAACGTACATAGCTGTTGTAATAATAAACAAAGGCAGTGCATAGGGACTGTCAGGCCAGTTGGTACAGTTGTCAGGCCAGTTGCGCCATTTCTGCGTTTCTGCGTTGTGTTATACAAATAGATATACGCACCAAATGCAGATGGATCACAAACGCCTGTCCATCACTGCTCGGGCGGCCCCCGAACCGCCGGATGCCTGACGGACCGCGTGTAAGCCTCAATCTCAACCAGCACCATTCGCATGAGCCGCGATGGCTCCGGCAGTGGCCACAATTCATTCATCTACAATACGCTGGAGTTATTCTTCGTACAACGCCTACAGTGTACGGCGTGGAACAGGACAGAAATGAGAAGGCATTTTTGGGTGTCACCCTTTCCCGTGAGCCCTCCTCTCAATCTGCCACGCCGTTCGTTCCCCTCGTGGTCGTTGTCGTCTTCATCGCCGCCCGGCATCTCCCACGCCGACGCAATGCCTTCCCTCGGGATGGGATCACCCACCGAGCCTCTCTCTCTCTCTGAGCTTACAAGGTCTAGTCACACTTGCACAGCGCTTTCCGGCCAGTGCTCCCATTACCACCGCAGGAGTCATAGCAGCCCTGGACCGTCTCGGCCTCCACCGTCCCAGATCTCTTCCTCATCTTCCTTTGTCCATCCCTTTAGGCTCGTCCTTATTCTCTCTCTCTCTCTCTCTCTCTCTCTCTCTCTCTCTGCTCTCGCCTCTCTCCGTCTCCCGGCTGCTCGGTGCGGTTCCTGCAGCATTTTGTCGCCATCTATGTCTCAGACACACAGACACAACCGCCGTCGACAGAAGGAAAAGGCACCGCTAACATCGGCTTATCCTCCTCCTGCTGCTGCTTCTGCGACCGCTCGTGCCCTTTCTTCATAGCCTCTGGCAGGTCCATTTCGTCCATTTAGTCCCCGTTTAGTAGTGTCCCATAGGCGACGGAGGCGGGGGTGGCCACCATCGCCTTCGTTGACCCGGCTGTTCCCCTCCCCGGTGACACTGTGCTTCTGTGCTGATTCTGCGCTCCCGTAGGCATCCATCCACACAGTGGTTCACAGTGGCTTGTCCTCGCCGCGTCAGCCCTTTGGCGGCGCGCAAGAGAGAGGGCAACAGGATGAGCTATTTTTCCCCGGCAGCAGTGGACACACAGCAAGAGAAGAAAGACCGATTAGCTCGGCATAGGGGTGGGTGTACGTAGAATGAACGATATGGAGAACATTCGGGGAATGTGGGAGGGATGGTCTTGAGGGTGAGTAAACCATCAGTAGGGTAGCGACGTGAATATGACAATGTGAATACAGATGTACATGAACACTCCTAGCATCTAATACTTTGGGAGTATTGCTATCCGACGGAGCGTGAAGTAAACCAAGTCTTGTGCGTCAGCTGGTCTGCTCGAAAGCCTGCTATCGGCTTCGCTTATACCTTGGTAAGAGCTGCGGGTGGAAACTGCGTACGTTTGGTACACGTCTGCATCAGAGACAAGCTGTAAAACAGGTCAATAGAGAAATAAGCAGAAATGATGAATTAAGCTGTTCGTGTTAAATGGTGAGCTTACATTATAGCTTGAACGGATAGTCTCAGATTGCACATTATTGTCTTATGCAATTCCTACTGCTTTTGAGTTGGTTAATAAAGGCGCAATCCAGGATTGGAGAAGGTTTCCGTGCTCGTCTGCGCTGGCCTCTGACGTATGTAGAGTTTTCTGGCAAAGCCTGTGTAATTGTATTTCGAGCTATTTTTTTTACTACGAGCCATCCATAAAGCAAACGACGAGATTGCCACATTAATAATAATAATAATACTAATAATAACAATTATAATAAAGTTCGACATAAAACACCATCTGATGATTTCGTTCACCGTCGTTCACGATCACCAAGATCGCGCCAAATTAGCGTTTTTAATTAATTACAATTCCCCTTCAATCGTTCATATCGAAGGTGCCTTTAAATGGCCAACTGTTCATACGTACCTGTAATCTCCGTTCGTTCGCAGGAAACACCTCAAAGGGGAGCCTTGCTCAGTGACAGCGAAATGCGCCGGCTATAGCCAGCAATGCCGTCGGTTGCCACCAGCGGGTGCATTTTCCATCAGTACATCCATAGATACTCGTACACAGCTATAGTAAATTCGTCTACTTGTGTTCACTCGTTATTGGCCGCTGCTGGTCACGCCGCGATTTAGATTCCTGCTCATAGAGCACAAATTACATCTGGTACACCATCACAGTGCACAGTGTACGATGTGGCCGCCCTACCATAATAATAATTATAATTGGCGTTCGTACATCTATAATTTCCGTCGTCCGTCGCACGCCACCGTAGATGGACCTCCCGTTCTAACTCGTCCGAGTCATCATTAGAAACAGCTGCGTAGCTAATCAGCAGTGGCCGGTTGTGGCTATGGCAGTGGATCTCGGTCGGTGGCTATCAACGACAAGGACTCGAGTTGCCGGCCGACCGCGGACTGTCGAGTTGAAAGACACACAGGCAGTCATAGGCATAAGCTCCGAGTGTCGGTCCCGGCTGGGGTGGATCACCGGGCGTCGGGAGGGACGCAGCTGCCTCCAGCCACCAGGGGAGAACCTCTCCTCGTGTAGGTCAGGAACTCTGGTGAGGCGAAGATGGACAGCATGAGAACGTATAGGACGCCGAGTGGTGACGCCGTTCGATTGCATGGCTGTCGCCACGGGGGAGGTTAGACATTGGAAATATCTTTAGCTAGAAGTGCTTCGTTATGCGAAAAATTATAGGTATACATATCCAACATATCTATATATCTACTATAGGAAAATATCTCGCTGTATGATATGCAAACGATAGTGATATCGGTGACACTGGCGGATACTCAGACCTCCGTCGATCTGAGATTCTCATGTTTGCTGTGGATGTTAATGGTACCGTTATGTAACGAGAGGAAACGGAAGAAGCAGCGTACACTGCCCTACGGTGTGTTAAACAATTTTACTTTTTTTTTTTAGCTCGATTATTGTACATCTGCAGTTTTATCGATAGACGTTGATTTTCATGAAGGAACACCAAATGTCACTGGTGTATGATAGTGTACGTGTGGTTTATTATTGATCGGAAAGTATACGTGGATATGGCGTAGAGGTCTCGTTAGAAGCACGTAGGCATGAATTTGAGTTCGAATCCAAAATGTACTGAAAGTATCATATTTATAGAAATTGAAGCCAATGGGTGAAAATAGCCAGTTTAATCGTGTGCTCAAATCAAAGTCAACGGCGTAATCAGGCAATCGAAAATGTATGCCTATATTTTGACATGGATATTCGACCGTATATGGTCATCTACACTACTACTTTGAAATGCTCCCGCCACGGACAAAGTTCCAGCTCTCTATACGAATCTCTGTTTCGGGTTATAGAAACGTTTAAATAGTGGCGTATTCCCTGCATAAGGTTCTGCCTAAACGACCAAACGAGGAGCGACTTTATAACAGGATTATATCAAGAGTCCGGAGAGCGTTCCGCTTCGACTTAAACGAGGCCTTCTGTAGGGTGGTGTTTCTTTCCGAACACTACGTATAAGCAATGGAATAATCCTCTCTCTCTCTCTCTTTGTACTTTTCGTGAAACATTGCGGTGGGACACATAAGCGGCTTAGCTATCACAAAAGCCGGATGGCGAAGTTGGATTGTTTCGAATCGAGCGACGCAACGTTAATGACAAGCTACAACGTCTGCGGCAAACAGCGGATGGATCAAATTATACCATGGAAACGAGGGTAGGCATAGATTTTCTCCAGGGGCAGAGTTGATTGATTTGCAAATGAGCCTGACAAAGATTACACCGCTTAACTCGGCTGTAAATAACGATTGCACGGTATTTACATGCCATTGCTGAGCAGGCTACGCAACCAAATGGTTCACTGCCAGCACTGAAATGCAATACGATAACGTCGAATACACCTAGTTCAAGTGCAGATCCGGATCGCGGATGTGACCACAGTTGCTATGACAGGAAATCCTGCTGGCGGGTCATCTTCGACGACACAAGTGACTGATTACAGTAAGACGTAATCTGTGGGACGTCCTACGTTTCGGGATAGGTGTCGACGTTCCAAAATCTACGATATACATTTTTGCCAGCGTTTGTGACCATGTTGGTGAGCGAAGCTGTTCGATGATAATTCCTTTGGAATGTTTCATCAGTAATGTACATAGTGTACTGGCTGGTGGACGTCGCGGATCTCCAAGGGAACTTTGTTTCTCTACGCGGCCAGGATCCCTCACCAATGTAATTGAGCACGACGACCTCCATTATGGCCGTATCATCAACGGTAATAATGAATCGCCCACCGTAGCGAGGGACAGACGCATTGTATCCAGGCAATTAGCTCATACGGCCGCTTCAATCGTTAGATTTGGCCTGGCGTTTCGCATTCGACGGACGCTTCGCGAAGGAAGGGTCCTCAAATTCGAAATAAATTTATCTCTCTTTGTCCTTCTCGTATTTTTCGTTGCCGAATCAGGCCAAGTAGAAAGACCTAGATCAGTGTCCTAATTTGGCACGAGGAGGAGCATACTACTTAATAATAATAATAATAATAATAATAATAATGATAATAATTACACGCGTAGTAATTGAATCTGAGAATCGGAGATGAGGGTTTACATTGCGACGATGAATGAGCACACGGTATCCGTCTTGGCATCAGTAGATCAGACCCTCATCTCGGCCTCTGTTTGACCGTTACTAGACCATGCTACCATTTTGCACTGAATTAGCCTGAACTAATGGAGTAATTTAATAAACGAGGTTTGGAACTCACAATGCATTTTTTTTCCAGAGGCCGCAGCATCTATTATGGACTAAGATTAGTATTTCTATGTGTACCAGCAAAACGCATGCATTCGAATCATCGTCAGGACTAAGTATCCTCTCTGCGCTTAGTCCCGCTTGAGAATGGAGGCTCGAACCCGGTTCATGGTGGGACCATTGGGAAGATGACCGTTCACTATTTTCGGACTACGTGATTCCCTTGCCTCGCATTGCGTGTCTATTCTCGGCGACCGGCGGTTCCGAGCAAATACATTGTTCGAGTAGAACGAGCCGCGGATTTGAATTAGGGAAAGGCTGAATTCAGAATAGACGATGAAAACCTCGTAGATCGCCGTTGGATGAGTAGAATATAGCGCGCACACACAGATAGGCGCTCGAAGGCGCATGGGTTGTGGACAGAATAGCCTAGAACGCCGTGTAGATGGTAGCCGCCTCGATAATGAACTGCGCCGCGGTCCCGCCAGTTTGCCCTTGCCCGAAGGTCCGGCCACCCCCAACAGAAGTGATTGTGATCGAGTTCATATTTGCATACTTATTACGGCCATTCGAATATTCGCGCCTCTTCGTGCGGCCCGGGGCGCGTCCGCCCTCGCCGAGCCGGCTGAACCATATTTCTGTCGAGGGATTGGACCGACTGGAATATGGCGAGCTCATAACTCTGCTTTCGCTTCTATGGCCGGGCGCTGCGTTTCCGTGTATTCGCACACAGCGAACGAAGGGGTCTCTCGGCCGGCCGGCCGGCCATCGAGCCTACCTCGAGGACGGGGTGGGCGTCGGCCTCGTGTCGGTTTCCAGAGGGGCACATTGTCGTCGCTTCTGGTTGCTGTCCTCGTAGACTGGCTCGCTCTGTGATGCTGTTCAAGTTGATGATGATCGCAGAGATTCTCGTCGGGCCGAATAGCCGGCCGCGTCGAACCGGCGCGGTATTCTCGTGCGCGGACAATTTCGCGCTCGCCAGCTATCATCGCTGGCCCATAGAGCGAGTTTGTCTGCGGCGCGGTTGGCGTTGATGATGTGATTGAATTTCTGACCAACGAAGGTCTTCCTTCGACAGCGGCTGCTTTTCTATCCGAATAATGCCTGTGGGGATGGGTGCACGTGGGTGTATGCGTGTGAAACTGTATATAAGATTATGTGTATATTTCCGATTTCCATCGAGATTCATTGTGGCTGTCCCTCGGTCTCCTCCTCTGTATGTTATTTCCTTGTCGATTTTCGGAGCCGCTATTTCTCCTTCTGATCAACCCGCGCTGGTTGCCACACATCTACCGGTATGCGCGTCGGGTTAGGAGTGGCGGGAAGGCCATATCGGGGTGGTGGAATCTCTGAGTTGAGTAGTCGACTACATGAGCCCTGCGTGGGCTAGAACACTCCTCAGATACGGACACACACACATTCGTAGACGTGTGTACATACATAAACAGTGAACAACAAATCGATCTTGTTCCTCACAACGGTCTCAAACTGTCTGTCGGTGACCTATTACTAGCGAGGCAATTTCGCTCGGGGTGTGTCAAGCTGCAATTTCTGCCAGGGATCACCCTGAGGCCACGGTGGCGGCGGTGGCGGCGGCCTCCGGCTTCAGCTCGTAGTTTTAGCAGGAGGAGACGGACGGCGACATCGAAGTGTGAGACTTTGAGGGTCTGCCAGCTGCAGGCGGATCGCTTCATCCTCTAATGGGATCTAGCATTATTAAAACTTGATGACCTTCCCTCGGAGAAGGAGCCGAACTCAGCCGAGGGAGCTTGCAGGAAAGTTCATCATGCAATTTCACTGACAGAAACGAACATGCGACTATTGTCATAGCCCGAGAGAGAGTGACATTCTGCTAGACTTTGTTTTATGGTCGTTCTTCGCCCATCCGGCACACGCCGTGATCCAGCGATTGGTGCCGGACCAGCACGAGCCGAATCAATCAGCCGAATAATTTTCCAAGGGAACGTAATGGCAGAATATCTATGCTGCTATTTAGAACGGTTATCTTTCATTCATGTCGGAAATGCAGAATCAACGAATCAATTAATTGAAATTGTCCATTGGAATTTCGGCTGGCGTCAGGAATTCATCAGTTAGCCGAACTGCGTTACTATTATTATTATTACTATAACTTAGTAATAGAAGTGTACAACCGAATCCTCTGCTTTCTAAGTATAGACAGGTCAAACGTCAGATGGGATGACGGTTGTCATCCTTCGTCCTTTAAAGCTCTCTTCTCCGTCGACTGTGTACCGTATATAGCTGAATGCCAGAAGTAAATAGCAGCAGCAGCAATAGCACTGACCTCCACATCTGCCCTAGGGTGCAGGTTGCCGTCCGAGCATTTCGGGCCAGCTCAAGCGTACGAAAAGGCCCCAGAGACATGAGGTCAAAGAAAAAAAAGGATCGACAGGCAGCTGAAGAGGAGGCAGCAAAGGCAAATGTGGCGGTAGCGGGCGGGGGATCGGCGGAGGGGGGGTCGCTGTGTTGCAGACCATCTGAATACGCTGAAAAGCGACGTCAGCTATTTTGTTACGGCGCGTTTGGTCAGCTCTACTGTTTGCCGCTCCAACCTTGCTGCGACCTTCGGTGGGGATTCGTGCTAAGCTTTTTACCCGGCTTCCAGCGTTCGTGGCTGACGTCGAGGAACGTCCCTCCTTTCTCCGTTTGTTTCTTCTGAGTAGACCAACAGGGGGGTAAGCCTAGATGCCAAAGTTGGCTCGTTCAGGTGCCGTCCCTTGGCCAGTGACAGCATTTGTGCTTAGATCGAAGTCGTGTTCAGCCAGATACAGCGCAGCATACGTTTTGCTCACAGGCCTAGGACCGTTCAATGATTTAGAGGTCGCGAAATCATGGAACGTTGGTTGCTAAGCCTTGTGTCGCACTCAAACCAAGCTTTTTCTATAATCCACAGTGCTGTCTCTCAGCAGATTACTGTCGTTATATGAATTCACGTATTCCGCATGGAAATAACAGGGAACCGCCATTATACAAGACATCTACGCTCTATCAAGCAATATATATATATAACACTCGGCACGTTCCACACGTTGCCGTGGCGCATTACCCCACGTTACCGCATGCGTTGTCCATTATATCTCTCTGTCCTTTATTTCCCGCGCTTATCACCACGATGCTACAGCGTCGAGTCGCTGTACACCCCCGTCCGCTTACGTAATTGGACCGCACAATGGCTGTCGGGGTCGTTTTGCGAACAGCGCAACGTCTCATATCTTCCGAAAGGCCCAGAGAGAGAGAGAGAGAGAGAGAGAGAGGGGGGGGGGACACTGACAGGTAGGTAGGTCCATGAGAAAACAGAGACACGAAGAGGAGAACCTGCAGCGGACATTCGCACATCTGGTGTTATTCGACTAAAGGAAGGTGGGCGAAGAATATCTCGTTCCGCCTAGGTTTGCTATCCGCACAACCCACTAACGAATATCCTTCCACCTGAGACATATATATACATATATATATATATATATATATATATATATATACGTATAATATGCCGTGCGCAGTGAAGGGGGGGGGACAGAATAGTAACGCTGATTGGCGGATCTGGGCACAATTCGCAGAACGACTGCTACCGGCGGCAGCCAACCCAAATGAGGTTGCTCGCTTTGCTGGCTAGCTGGTCCGCCGATCGGTTGCGGGGCAATTGCCGCAGAGCAGACAAACCAGAACGGCCGAAGGGTATATGGTCACTGCTTTTGGCCATTGACGGCGGGGGCGGAGGCAACGCGCCTCCTGGTTCTCCCCATGTGTCAGCATTTGCCAACAAGGAGAACACCTCAACCGCTCGCACCGCTGAACAAACAACTGTACAACGGTGATATTCGAGTCGAATGGAATGAATTGTCTAGCGGGCCTCCCTGCGCTGCTCAATGCATGCTGTGAATGATCTTGGTATAATCATGTTCTCTCTAGGCTGTGCTAATTTCCATTCGCTTGCTTTTTGCTAGCTTGCACGTGCAATGGATGCAGGCATCGGTGGTAGGCGGGGGCATCGGGGGTAGGCGGGGGCGAGGCACACACTGCCCTTCGCATGGTGGCGTAGGATAGATGTGGACGGGGTAGCCGATAGCAGCGGGGCAGTTCCGCACTGAGCCAGTGAAAATTAGTGGCGACAGTGGGCCGCAGTGGCCATGGAGGGCGGCGGGCGTCACTGTGGTACTGCGGTAATGCCTCTTTCAGGTGGTCGACGGCGACGACGAGGCAGGTACTGTCCTCTGGGATAGGAGGATCGAGAAGGCTGGAGCCGTTGGACGTATCCATGGGGAAGATGGGCAGGCGACAAGAATGGCATGAATGCAAAGACAAACACCATACCGTGTCTGGACTCGATGGAGACACTCGCGCCAATGGGCAGAACATCGCATTCAATCGACAGTGGCGGCTGGGAGAGTAATGGTTGGGCTAGGAGATAGGTGTAGATGCTTTGGACTCGTTACTCTGTACGTTTCATGGAAAACAGTTTGTGTACCTATGCGCCGCCTGTAATGTGAATGCTAGCAGGTGGCTTCTTCGGAGGAGGAACATATCGTCGGTGCAGATAAAAAAAATGGCCTTGAAGGAAGATTGACGAAAGGATAGCTTCCGCGGCAGTTCCGCAGGCGAGACGACTGCAGAACATCATTGGAATAGACTGGGACTAACGAGTGAAGACCCAACGAAGCTGGTGAAAATGTTTGCCGTGCAAGATGACGGAGCACTATCTTAGAAAGAACTGGGTCCGATACTGTACCATATGTTAGATATTAGCAACTCGAGAGTTGCACAGTGACTGACGATTTATTTGAGATTGGTGATTGACAGTGCAGCCGTGCCGCCAGACGAAGACACCGTTCGGCTTCTTTAAAACATTTTGAAACAGTAGTCTCTGGCCACAGATACGCAGGCGGCCTTATCCTAAAGAGGCGTTAGGGTTTATGAAAGAGATGCCATTTAACGAAGATAGAAAGTTGGATAGATGATGATGTTCTATTGATATAACCATGGCTATTTAGTCCATATTTATTATATTCCTTCATTTTATTTCACGGCCTCTTGTTTGCCTTTCAACAGAATCGCGCGCTCTCTCTCGCTCGTTCTTTCTGGGTCTCCCTCTCTATTTCCCTCTATCGCCGACATCCTCCAGTGGTATCTCGTCCATTCCCACGAAGGAACTCCCGTCACGTTGACCCGGTGCGGCCATCCACTGGCCCAGACAACAGCGGCATAAAGATGTACATCCATATAATGCAGACTGCTTGAAGGGATTTGGACGAGAGAAGCAAGCCATCGTCCGACCTCTGCGGTACTATAGGGTGTGCTTGTGCATGCGCACCCAGACAGACAGACAGACCAAACCAAACCAACTCGATGCTTGAGAACCATTGGTCCCCCGCTTGCGATGCGTCCCATGCCTCATCTCCGGAAATCGACATAGCGACCACGCACGATGGCTATGCTCACCCCTGGTGCTGGTGCTGCTGCTCTTCCTTGCCATCCCTTCAGTTCCATTTCTCTCTCTCCCTCTCTCTCTCCCTCTCTCTCGCTCACTTACTCACTTCTGGCGAAGAAATACGACATGGTCTCCCAGAGCCTTACGCGGACCCTTCAGTGCCGATGAGGGAGACATAGACCCCATCCTACTCTGCAGAGTGTGCGACGATGTTGAGGCGGCGAGGGTCGCCTTAGTAGGAGGACGGGGGGGTCTCAATGGGGTTCAATAAATTTGAATAGCCGCCAACATATTATGACCAGCGTGGCTCTCATGGCGCTCTCTCTCTATCGTTCGTACGCTCACTCGTTTACCAGCTTTTGCCCCTCGGCCTGTCCGGCCCTGTCTTCCCGAGCCTGTCGGAAGCTGAGAATAAGAAGCGCGGCCACGAAAAAGGTGAGGGACGAATGGGCGTTCGAGGGAAGCGGCCCTCGCGTTGGGGGCCACTTTTTGGGCTGGTCGGGGGTAGTTTTTGAGTAAGGAGAACCTGAGGTCGGCTAGCTAGCGAGTTCGGGTCTGTGTGGCCCCCCTCCCCCCTGTGGCACCAGCTGGTCTCGTACGAACGGTGCGACGGGCGAGTGGGGTAGCCATACATCGCGGACGGCGTCGCCATTGCTTCCAATAGGAGTGCGATGGTCGTGGTGGTAGACGAACGGGTCGAAACTCACTATTCTCTATCGTTCTCTTCTGCTTCGGCTGCCGTGGTCGACGGGCTAGCGTTTGAAATGGATGAAAAAGCCCCACACCCTGTGATCGTCCGGCCGCGGTTGGCTTTCACGTTCAACTTCGTAACGTAGCAGCCAAACTGAACCAAACTACTCGCGCCGCAAAATCGGGCTACGTTCGCCGCTCAGAACAAGAAGAAAAACTCAGAACAGTGGAGTGCATCTAGCGGGAACAGGCGAAGCTTTGGGGTTTTTAATAACTTCAAAGTAGTGCAGCAGGGTGGGTGGCGAGGAGATATTGTCACGTGTTGATGGGGGGCGGCACTCAATGTCTAGACGAATATACATACATACATCAAAAGCGGGCGAATGAAAATTACGAATTGCGTTCAATTAAGGAAACACTGCCCTATTGGTTAGTTGATGTCAGATGGGGCCACAATGACCGTCGTCTGTCGAGAAAAAGGTGAACGCCAGAAGGTGCCCATCCTGATCAGGATTCGCTGTACGACGCAGTGCAAATCAGCGGGTTGGTGGGTTGGTGCTGGCGCGACGAACAGGCAGGCTATTAGCCTGTCGGACAATAGAAAATAGTCTGCTTCAGCAGAATTCAAAGTTGGTTCGAGTCAGCGGGCCAGCTCGCTCAAGTTAGACACACGCGGAGGCTTCTGACGAGGGATCAAACCAAGAGGCATCTCGAATCTCGTCTAAGGGATGTAGCGGTATGACCCTTCATGAGACATCCTTCATGAGTGAAAATAACGGCGGCAAAAATAGCGCGCGAATGTGGTCCGTAATATACTCAATATTTGCTGACCTCCACGACAAACAAATGCTGCAATGACAATTATGTTAGTATTATAAACAATCGGCGTAAACGACAATTATCACCACATCGTCATGATAATCGCCTGGTCACTACACCACACCACAGATACGTGGTGTCCAATGGTTCCAATTCTCTCCTTTAACACATGACAGGTCAGAAACTTCGTCAACCCAGTTCACGTGGTACGACGACCCTCCTAATGGCCTAAGCGATATAATTTTAGGCCATTCTTCGCATTTTTTCGCCCCTCCCCTAATGACAGTTCTGTCATCATCGTGTCTAAGATGACTCTACTTAGTGCCGCGTAACACTGGTGGTATTATTGCAGTTCGTTCCGTACATCTCGTTCGCGCCTGTCCCATCTTCATTCGTCAAGTTAACGCCCGCCCGAAGTCATCAGTGATGTCCGTCCCCAGCACTGGACTCTTTGTTGGCTCTTAGGGAAACGGGTAAAACCCGCCTCCCTCTCTCCTCGACAGGTCTCTTGCAGGTCGCGATGGCTTCTGGAGACCGCAGACCTTGCCGTTCCAGACGCAAGCGGCACGACGCAACCCAGAACAAGCGATGTGTTTTCCGGGTCGAATCTTGCTGATCGCATATGGAGAGCCGGCCCCCGCCGGCTGGCCCACCGGCGTGGGCATCCATTCGTCGATAAGCGAACGGGACGAGGGGGGGGCCGCGACTCTGGGGGTGCGAGCGTAAAGAAAGCGCCCGGAGGGAAAGAACATCGGCAAAGAAAACAGGTCGATAAAAATCGATAATTGATTACGAATCACTGCGGGCTTCCTGGCACTCCTTCTGTCTGTCCACCGTCCTGCTGCCACTACCGGCCAAGTATTAAGCATGCGAGTGGGCGAACAGACCGGGCGAGGCAAGCGGGTAAAGGGGAGTCGAGGGGTCTCCTAGTGTAGTCGGCCAGTTGGACCACGCCATCGGCCGGTGGTAGCTGGCATCACTGGCTTCTTGGCCATCCTCCCGTTTGGCCCAGTGGTCCGTCGGTCGGCCAGTCACCCATTCGCCTCGGCTAGATATGATAGAGGAACGCTGTGGCGCTGGGACCGTGTTTGGCCAGTTTCGGACCCGTACCGCTACTGTTCGGCGGCGGCTGCTGCTGTGTGGCCGCACAGTTGGTGAGTGGGAGCGCAACGCTGCCGATAACGAAGGAATGAGCAATCAGTGCGATGAGGCAACCACGGCTTGCGCCAGCAGGGCCGCTGCTGGTGGCCGATTCGGCAACTGCTGAGTCCACATGATTAATGTAAACAGCATAGAGTAGTGTTGCACAGATGGCTCGGACAGACCACCCATCGAGCAGCACGCTGGCTATGCACTGGGTGCATGGTGGAGGCTGGCGGCTTGACTGACAGCTGGCCAAAGCGGCAACGGTCGAACAGCACTGAAAGTGTGAAAAGATAAAAAGAAGAAAATAATGAGGTTGGAGACTTCTCGGTCATAGTGACTATATTCGTGTTTGAGCATCAGGGGTCATGATCCGCGTTGATATCGCTGCAAGTTGCAATGGTCACCGAAGATAGAGATAGAGACAGGGGGGGTGACTTCTTCGAAACGTTGAGTAGTGCAGAACTACAATCCGCAAAAGGCATCCAGCGAAAAAACTGTGGGACAGATTATCTCTACAGCAAAAGGAACTACGTTTATGTACAGGAAAAAGCGGAACGGAGCCTTGAGGGACTCGTACGTTCACGGTGACCTATTAAGGTTGAATGGACTCTATCCTTTCAGCCTTGGTACCACTAGATATAATGAAGACATGTGTTGTTGTGTGATCCTAGGAGGACATATATGACAGTATCATGACTCATTAAATTTAAGGTCTTAGAAGCGTCCAGAAATACCCTCAGATTGCAAATGGTCAGGTTTCTTGTTAAGTGTCGAAGCAGACATAGTGGTGTTCGACACGGCCTAGAACATACGTATCTACAGATGAGCAAATAGTCTATGGGTGCAATATTGGTAACAAGCAAACATGGCCTTTTCTCCATCTCCCGAAAGAAGAGCTTCATAGGCATTAGGCCAACTGGAACAATCGCGAACGCTTCCTGTTATAAATTTTCTTCTCCCAAGTCAGCGCAGTGGCTTGAACGGCTAAGTCTCTGGCTGTCGAAAGCCAGAGGTCGCGGGTTCCAGCCCCGCTGCGTGACATATCAGAGAGCTTAAGCATTGTAACAATTGGAGCTCCTTTAATCAACCAATAAAGCTTTACCTTTACCCAACAGTGGCAATCTCCTATGTTTTAATGAACCGCCACCTGCAATACATTAATACTGCAATACCCACAGCGACACGTTGTCCTTCAAAGTCAATCATCTCCAAATTCTCTTACCCCGTATCCACTCGTGGACCTAAGCACTCAAGGGACGATCCTCGAAGTGCGCTCATTTCTACTCAGCTGTGCCCCTAATTCCTCAGAGGGAATTCGTAAACGCATCCCTTACCGTTATAATTTATTCGTCGAATCCAAGGTCGGCGTGTTGATCCTTCATCTCGTTAGCCAACTTCACCGGGAACTTTCGACAACCCACCAGCTGGTAGGTAACTGATTGTGCACAATACTGTGAATACGAGGGAAATTGAACAGCGAAGAAAATGAGTAGGACACCTTATATTTCCTCCTTTTGTCTAAATTCTGTTGTGTAAATCTATCACGCTTGTATAATACGCCGCCCCTGCGTCGACGATATTGTTTAGATGTTGAGCCTTATTTGTGTTTCTATCGCGAGGACTTAAGTCCTCGCTCCGAGATTGCTGTTCCGAAAATGGGCCTCAAGTTCATATCCTAGCTGGGTGACGTGAGAGCACAGCGGGTGACATAAAACTGTCGAGTCCGGTGGCGTGGTGCATTCGTATGCGCCTTGCAATGGGACGAGACACGTAGGTACATGGGTTCGATCCCCCACCGTGGCACATTTGCATTTAGGGGTCCGTCTTACGGAGCAATGCTAAAAAGCAGTTGTACCGTGGACGTTAAATGTTCGGCTAAGATTCAGCCCGAAAACTTGAAAGACTTTAGGGTGACATAAAACTGTTCTCACATAAGGCTACAAACTAAGTTGTTGAAAATATTTTGTTTTACTTTGTAATGGCTTCTGAATGAATACACGAGGAAACCGTAGACGCAGTGCTGTCGTAGAGCGTATTATTTATTGAACATTTTTACGATTAGAATTTTTACGAGAACTTAAGCATTGTTCAACTTCGGTTCCGTCCGTGAATCTCACTGAACGAAAACAAATCAAATTAATACAATACAACTCTAGGGTCTATTAACGGGACTGTTGTTGCCTTCTGCACAAGAAAATTACAGTGGTGAACGTCCACGCGATTGCTGAGTCATCTCCGAGGGACTGTTTGTCACAAGGCCCCTTCTAAGATAACTTATAAAGTAAGCTAAGCCTTCATGGAAGTTCTGCACAAATACCTCGCGGCATAATGCAACCAGTTTTATTCTGCCGTCCGCAGCAGAACAATGGCTAATCCATTATTAACTTCGTTCCTCCATTGTTCTTCCATTATCCTTGAATCTCACAGTATTCGCGACACGGCTACATGACAAAATGTCCCTAAATATGTAGATACGACACGAATGGGACTAATGCATCCGTAGACTGAATGTCAGTTCACCTGTGAGTTTTTGAGAGGGTATCAGTTATTGACGTGTCCACTTGGCGATGCGTCACCATTTGGATTCCTCTTCATGTGTTTATCTGTGCTAATGCGCGCGATATCTAGCGTGTCAACTCCGACATGTCCGGCAGAATCTCGAAGGATCTTTTCCCGCAGTTAAAATAATGGATAGATCTCGGCTCTGATCTAACTGTGAATGCCTGCCGAGTTTCTGCGTTCAGGTCTTCTATCCCCACCGAATCCTTGGTCCTGTTTCATAAATCGCACCAGTATCGTCACTGAAAGCTAACCCACAGCGAGAGCTGAGTTCGGTGAGTAGCGCAGAGTTGACGAGATACAAAGTCGTTATTCTCGGTGTTCAATAATTCTCACTCGTCGGGCTGCCTGCCTACCTCGCTGCGACTTTCTCCCGGCATTTCTCTCACTCTCGACGTCTACCTTTAGGCTCTCGTCTCTCGCTGGCCACTCGTTCCCGCTATCCCGTGCACGGACGGCTCGCCTACGTTGACTTTGAGGGCTTCGGACCTCTTCGGGCATCAGGCGTCGGCACTCCGTCTTAAGTCCCGGTGTCTCCGTTCTCCCGGTAGGTCGTCTCGGCTCGCTGCAACGCAAGGGGGACGCCTTGTAAATAAACCATCACGGTCCTGCCGTCCATCGGGTTCCCCTCGAAATTTCGTCTCGTCCCCAAATACACAGGAGTCGCAGAGAGTCGCAGACGGTGTCGCTAGGGTCGGTTGAGAGTCGCGAGGAGACCCTCCTGCTGGAGACACAGTAGGCTTACACATCGGCAGATTCCCTCTATCACGCGCACTTGGCCGGCAGAGTGGGCGCACACGCACAGCCAGGGACCTCGGGACCCGTGTTCCTTCACAGTCCAATTCCCCACTCTGTCCCCGTTGGCTACCCACGACTTCCACGACGACACGCCTTGCTTGTAGGCTCAACCTGCTCGAGGGTGTCTCATCCGACTTCGATCGCTACTCGATGTCTTCTCGCGTAAGGTGTCCTGCTTGTTTCAGAGACGGTGGAGGTCTCCCCTTTCTACGCCGAGGCGTAGGAAGGTTTGAGTGTGAAAGTGGCAGGTGGAAAATGTGACGGGATATTGTTGCTCAGAAGTGGAACTCGACAAATTTAACCTCCTCCATCGTACAGTGTCGCGGGCTCGAAGGCAAATCTAGCGAACTCATGAGGGTTCAATTACGTTGTTGTTGTTGTCCAACTAACGAATTCTTAGACAGTGAATACATCAGTGGCTCTGCTCAGCAGTCCACGATAGCATCGATACTAACTCGAACGGATGACAGGTCGACTGGATACTCTTGGCCAGAGATCTCGACTTGACGGTCATGCCTTCCACTGAATTCCTCTGTACGGGCGTTCTCACACACACACACACACCTCTTCCTCGGTAACCCACTGGCACGTTGTAACATACTATAGGTCGTGTGTAAACGGGAGACGACACTAACACACTTCATAAAGGAGTCTGGCCGGTGTCACACAGACCTGTCAACCATTCCGGGATTACACCGCCATTTCCTTTCGACACTTTGGCTAGCTTGCAACCTTCTAACGGCACTGACCTCACTCGTCGAGGTTCGCCTCTAGCGTCAGGCCGGCCTCCCCGGGACCAGACTCACACGTCGGGACCAAGACGACGTTAACGCAAAGGGGAGGTGCGAGAATCGAAGTCCTCGTAGACGACGATGCTAAAGCTGAGCGTCTACCACCCACCTTCGGGGACCAACAGAACACAACTATACTGCCACACTTAACGATCCGCTTTAAAATTCACCCCCCGGGATCGAATGTAGGCCCAAACCAAATAGAACTAAGTTAGCTTGGGGAAGCCGTTGAGACGACTTTTGATTTTGCGAAGGAAAACCCACTTCATCCATTACGATTATGTGTATTTGTGATGTGTTACTAATCCGTGTTAGTGTCATTGTATTTACGGCGCTCGGTCATAATAACTACTGATGCCTGCTGCTTAAAAAAGCATTTTATTATTTATGTTTCACTCGAATACGGCCGTTCCACAGTCTCGAGAATCCAGTTTGAATTGCAATAATTGAACCAGTTGATCCAAAATGGGTATTTATTATGTGTTCGATTCAAATATGATACCGCGTATTTCGTTAGCGCGCGAGTCTCATATGTCAATGTACAAAAATCTATTAATCGAAACCCGTCATCATTTTCATGATGAAGACGCTATTTATTTAACCTTTGAAGTAGCTATTATTATTATTATTTCTTGTATAACTGGAAATAATCTCCCTCTCTCTCTCTCTCTCTCTCTCCGAAAGTGTCGGCTTATCACCATTTTCTCTGTTGTCACATTGCCAATCTCTGCTCTTAACGCATCCCCATCCCATTTATCGGATATAGCTCAGAGTCCGAGAAATCGATCCGTATATTGGACGCCGATCACCCTGAGAAAGCTGCCTTGTCTAAAAGCTGTTTCTCGTTAGGTCGCAGTCGGGCTCTCCAAGCAGTGCGAGTCGTGGCGTAATCGCTCCTAACATATAATAGAACACCTAGTTAGGAATCGGTTGACAAGGCGTTACCTTTAATACGCCCTGTATGATGCGCACGTTGGAGCCCTGCTGAGAATCTACATTCAGTGTAATATTTCTACCTATTTCCTCTGTTGATTTCGGTAAAATCTTTAATGCATGCCTATATTAGACAGTGTTAACTAGACGAAACTAGCAGACAGTTGTGTTTGAAATGAACAGTTGATCAAACCGTTGTTCGAATCCGAATTTTAGTGACGTCGTTTAGTACTCGACACGCCACAGGCAGGTATCTTCGAATTACACCACCTAGTTTAACTAAGCTGTATAATTAGAGGAACTATGTCTTTTCCTTTATTGAAACCGTTAACCAAACGTATCTTGCCTGTGATCCCAGTTAATTCAACCTCTATTGTCCAGTCACGAGTATCCAGCCGACTGGTTCCACCAGGATTGTACTCGCCTTATTTATTTCTTATGGGTATTATGGTATTACGCTAGGTAACCCCCTCCGTGAATCGATGTCGATCATTTGCTCATCAATTCCGTCATTATATTCGTTACACGTTACCACGTTACATTTTGTATCGATGTGTACGTGATGTATATACTCACCGGCCATTTCAGACGATTGCCAAACTACGTCAAGTAAAATCGGCAACAGCAGCCACCCGGCTCATGTGTCTGTCAGTCCGTTTCAAGGGAGACTTGACAAGGCAGAGACCTGCCGGCGAGATCTCACGCTTGTGATATATCGCTCTTAGATTTCGTGGGCTGATCATCGATTCGACACTCATTACACTACAGATGACACGTGTTAGCGGTCTAATTTATCTATGGCTCAATTGTTCGCATTTTAGCTAACCTGCCACCCGGGGCGTCATTCTCCGTGCAGACGTTATCATTATGTCTCTGTCCATTGAATCGGTGGCGACTTGCGTTCAGGTTTACCTGGTTTATTTCAGTACGGCACTCCTATGTAGCTACGGTGCTCGGCTTGATTCGTTAGTCGGCCACACCCATACACTCGCATAGCGATTGGACTGTGAAACAATACTCAGGGGGTTGATCTGAGATCTTCGATAGACTTAGGCGACTCACTAGACTGAGAAGGGACCTCAAAGAGATAATGTTGTAGATCTTCATTGTGTGAATTACGGGTAAAATGAAAATCTCCAATGTGAATATCTGATCAGTTTTGCTGCTGAGCAAAGTACGAATGATTTTCACTTCGGGTTCTGTGTGAATGACGACCTGAGGGCGGCAAACGAAGTAGGTAGTCGCTCAGCTCTTTGTTCGGCTTCAAAGAGACCTTTAGAGACCTAGGTATGATTCAGGTTCGCTCTACGAAAATGCCTACATTAAATCTATTAGCTCGTCTCCTAGTTGACTATATCAAGCGAGCTCATCAAAGGTCACTTTAGTAGGCTGACATTACAGCTCGAGTAACGGCTCACTTCATATATATGAAAGGCATGCGCTAGCTAGAAATAGCAATCATTCATCTACCAGGGACCCGTATCTATTGCGACCCCGCACCGACGTTTCAACATGTGCACGATTCATACAGATAGTCATTCTCCATCGATATTACACACAGCAGAATGAGCCATGCTAACCATCGCGAACGTATCGTACGGTGCAGTTGATACAACTCAATGCAGCTGACTATTGACAGTGCAGTCCATCCCGGTCGTTTTTCTAGATACGCGTGGATTTGCTGTTCGACGAAACAGCTCCGAACCAAACAGCCATAACGTAATTACAATTATAAGTCAATCCCGTTGTCAGGTGCGTCATGCACGACCATCCAATTCGGCACCGGCACAAACAATCAGCATTGTATAATACAAGGAACACGGGGCGCATATACCAAAAAAAAAAAGCAAACGCGAACGCAAAACATTGTTGTTATGTAAACATTATCAATATACATATTTTCTTCTAGATTCTCGTTGTTACGCAAAAAAACGAGTCCTCCTGAATATCAGCCCAATCGATGCCAGTTAGTTTGGCTGGAGTTTCTCCTGCTGTGCTTCGTCTGTTGTCATTTCAGCTACGAATATCTCAAATCAATTGTAATGGCGACCCGCTTATTCGCCATTGATACAGCACACCCCCTCCTCTATCCGCCTCCTCTAGAATATTCACGCGTGTGAACGTTCACAAGGGTGAATATATATATATATATATATATATATCGTTGTATCGATTGAGTTTCGTGCCTGTAACCAGATCTTTGGAACGCGAGGAAGACGCCACTGATACCGTTAACACAGACATCTCCTTATCTATGACACTGTCAGTGTTCGATACAATCTTTCAATTCATCATCAGGTATCACACCGTTGATGGCAGACAAATGTGTCACTGTTCAGTGACTGACTGACTAGGTGGGTGTGTGTGTGTCGTCGACGAAATTTTCGTTGCGTTTAGCCTGGGGCTAAAAATCACACCAGGATTTACCGTGAATTTAATCGCTGGTCTCTCTTAACTGCACCACCTCGTTGTGTAACAGCGTCGCGTCCATGCCATCACCCGCTGGGAAGAACCTATGCAGATGTGTGCCTCTCGTCACCACCTGCGTGTTGGGTATGGCCACATCAAGCGACTGCGTCGTTTGGTATAAAGGCTCGGACAAGTCGTTTCAATCTTCAACAGGTGAAGATCCCATGAAGACACCATTCAATATCACATGAAATCGTTTCAATGAAGTAGCAGCTCCTTCGCACTGGCTCTGGATTAGCTTCCGAACGAGGTGCACCACGAGAACGTCAAATAGAACAATAGTCTACTGGGTGACAGTTGAGCTCATACTTGGATACTGAGATCACTGGTCAGACAACGATGAATCTATTCATGCCAGTACTGTTCTACTATGCTCTGTGTTTTGTGGTGTCGGCTTATGCCGGAGATGTGCTTGATGGAGGCCACCCAGCGCCCATCGCTATGCAGGTAATTTGTGCTACTCGCGTACTGAGTCTGCAGTGACAATGGGTAGTAGGCAGACAATTTGGGTGGCACTGCCGTGCGTGATGAGATGACCTGGTGGTCAATTAGCGAGTTTTCGACCCCATTAATGAGGCTGCATGGCATTTGTAGGTAGACTCGCTACCATAGATGAGAATCAGATTCGAAAACATGTCGCAATTTCTCTAATATAATACCTCTGCTCAGAGAAGGCCTAATGTTCCATATGTCGAATAATTGTACACTGCGTATTCAATTTCGAAATAGCGTTATAATTATAATAAGATGTTACATTAGCTTTCATTTTCATATATATATATAGTAGTTTAAGGATATATGGCTTGATCATTGGAAACATATCATCATTTTAGTATTTTTTTTATTAGTTGACACAGAAGCACACGCACACAGCACGACATACACTCTAACAGCGCTTGAACAATTCGATTTTCCACCGGGTTTCGTTAATGCACCGATCAGGGATTCGTTCGCGCATCGAGGTGCGGTCTGCTCCCGTTGCAGCGAGGCCGGCTCGACAATTCTCCGTAGGCCAGCAGCGCTTTGTATCCTGTTGAAACTAGTTGATTTTCCACAGGTTGATCCGCGCCACCGGGGACAAGCGCGCTGGCTCTTTCCTCCTGCAGCGCCTGTCCCTCGCCGTGCAGAGAGGCAATGCCATCGCCTTCCTCGGGACATTGTCGTCCTCACCCCCCCCCCCCATAATCCCTAGAAATACCGACCTACCGTATGTTTGAATAAACGATTTTTTGTTGATTTTCACATATCACAATTGCAGAGTGGTTTTAGTGCGGGACCGCCCGTTCCACTTGGCCCTCTACCGCGACCAATACCCGTCAGGGATGTGGAGGAGCACTTTGTCATCGGAGCCGAGTACTTCCCATCGAGTTTGCACGTAGCTGTCCCGCCAGCGCCACTCGCTGTCAAAGCCGCGCCCATCGGCGCTGCCAGACCCGCGCATGGTTACGAGGCGGCTGGCCATAGCGCAGACGGCGCCGCCCTGTCCGATTTGGGAGAAATACACGCAGTGGCAGGTTCCAGCTATCTGGTCTCGACTGTTCACCATGTACAGAAGGTTTCCCATGGAGGTTCGTAACTCTTTACCATTATTATAATATTATTAGTATGTCGTGTCGTCTCGAACAACACAGCGTCCCTGATAAACAGCACTAAACAGGGATGTAGAGCGCTAGGGAATTGTGCACACCTCCGTCATAGCTTATGCTACTGTGCAGCGCGTTACGAAGAGAACAATTCCCCTCGAACTCGAACGTCGACGTTGCAAAAGCCGCCAAACGTTGTCAGAGTTCCGACGCAGATTGTTCCTTACGAGGTGCCTCGTCAAGTTGGCAGGTTATCCGATATGACTCAGCGAGCATGATTGCAATCACCAAGCGATGCTCTTTAGTCGTCAAGGACCATAAGTATATGTGCTTTGCCCATTAGTAAGTTTGGCGCGGACGGTGCAAGTGACGACCCCCCTTGGTAGCGACAACTAATATCCCATTAACGACACCGATATTCGACTGCCCGAAAGCATCTATCGCTATACGCAGTGTATCCTCTCGTACGTTGACAGGTACATCGGATATCAAGTGGGTGGCTATGATATAAGCATGATCCATTAAGCATTATGCATTATATACATGTATATGGATATATAATATTTGCTCGATAAATAAATGATCACTGCCACTTGCTCTTGGACACTTCGGCTGGACGCATCGGTACACATTTATCCAGTGTTGTTGTGGACATGTGCATTTGCATGTTCTTACCTAAAATACATACGGGATATGTTCTATTTCCGAGTCGAGCTCGTTGCTCGGTGAAAGGCCGACCCAGATTTACTAGTGGGTTATTTAACAAAAGAACAAACCACGCCCATTCATGCATCGCCACGCAAGAGATAACAACGGCAAACAGCAATGTAATGAATGCACATTTGACGATCATCACGAGATAGAGCCAAAAGAACATGAAACGAAGAGTACTGTTAACTTCATGTTCACGAGACTCGAGCTCAAAAGGGGGACTCTTTAACCCCTCATACAAATAGACCAGAAGCATTCGCATCGTCATGGCGATCTGTGCCGTCATGGCCTCACGACGAACTCATGCTTTGCTCGAAAGTAACTACGGTACACGAATGATCAAGCACCAGTAAAGAGAGGTCCTTGTTATTTCAGGCAAATATCTAGGCCAGTTGAGACCGACGATTGCGTCGACCGGTCAACATCTCGGCAAAGCCGGAAAGGTTGGTGTCGTTGCTCCTCTGCCCGCCTCGATGCGACTGTCTGGTCCGTTCGCCGGTATGGTGAACCTCGGGCCCGCGATAGCGCACGCTCCAGTCGTTACGCCTATTCAACACCGGCCCTGGTAGACCAGCCGTGCCCTTGGTCAAGCCACCCGTCTTCGGCGTAAGCCGACTTGACGCCTTGCAAATGCCGGTGGAGCCGTTACTTTTTGCGGCTAGCACACAGTCGACAACCCCGAAGGGTTACCGTAATGATCGACCGAGACAGATTACACTGGTCATTATACTGCCAGTACCCTCGGGATACGCAAAATCCTGATACACGGCATAGGGTCTGGGAACCCTGCGCAGCTGTGTACCCGTACTTGTTTGGAGATTCCTACCGCTCGATCGTTAGGGTCCGCTAGTGGACGCCAGCGTATGCTAGACCTTGAACGTATGCTAGACCTTGATCCGTGGACTTCAGCTTCAATGAGTCTTCATACAATAATCAAAGGACACTTCGAATACGCTGGCAGCATATATAATATATATAGCATAGTATAATGGCGAGCGTGACAAGCGCACTTAGCTACAGTTTCACTCCAGCTGTGCTGTGAGGTGTCCCCTCCGTATACTAACAACTTGCAGCATTCATTAATATGATAGCACTTATTGCGAACGAATAAAAATGCCGAATATCGAATTTCTGCAGCTTTGCTGTTAATAAATAGCGACATTAAATTGATTGAAAAGGCAGAATGAAAGGAAAATGCTGAGCGTGATTATTTCATTTGCGCCACGCGACCCCTGTGGCCGACCAGCGTCACAAACTATTGTATGTATATATATTGAATCACACAAGAAATGATTATAGCATCCGACAGACTAACTAACGGGATGTGATTCCTCTGTTGGCTGCCGCAGTTCGATTGCAAATTTTCCGCCCCCCCCCCCCCCCCCCAAACCAAGCTGAGCTGCATCTTCAATCGGGTTAATGTCGATCTTCGATCATATCTCTCTAGATCAATAGATTGCTAACTAATTAGTGTCGCCCCACGCGCAAAGCAGCCACAATGGTACTATTTGATACATTTGCGGCACACGTGTACGAGGGATTTACTAACGCGAAATCAGTTCTTTCTCATTTCTCAACAAGCGATAGCAACCGCAATGATGCTTCTACGAAACGCATATCTATGCAGCATTTATTTTAACCCAATGTAGCATTCATACCGACGTGATTTATATTGCCATATATATATATATATATATATAGGATACACTAGATGCTGATTATTTAGTCAATACACAAAGAGTAAGTCAACACGCAAATCGAATGTGTAGCTGTTGCTGCTGTTATTTATAGGCCGAGATATCTATTCCCGTAGATCCTATGTCGTCTCAGCGACCCAAGCCACCACTTAATTGCTTTGACCCACGGACCCCAGACCCCCGACATGAGGAAGATTCAACAGATACTGCCATTCGCTGAAAGACGATGATTTCGTTCATTTTACGTTTAATCAACGAGCATCTATCTCATCTCTTGTAAAACAGTCATCTGTTACCCCGTTCAACAATCGCTGTTCATTCACGTTGCTCACACGATCGTCCTGACTCCGTAGGCCCGTTGATTCGCTATCCCCCCCGCGACGAAATCCCGCGGCAACAAATAGACAGGCCCGTCGGAATCGTGCGTGCCACCATGGGCGGGTACACTTCATAGTGGATTCACGCATTTGCCGTTCGATTTGTCGCTAGTCCCGATACACATTGAAGTGATTTTGTTTATATCCGAGAAACGGCTCTGGTCCCGACACATGGGCGTTAGTTGCCACCACGGTGTTTCGAGTTGTGGCAATCTCGCTTTCGTATACTGCATAACAGCCTAGTTAGAGTGCATGTACATATGTATTCAGTGAACTGCGTGTAGCTTTTAATGACAGTGATGTTATGGATCTATTTATTTATTTTGTGTCAACATACGGCTCTAAACAGCGTGCCAAGTTAGACATTTATAGATAATATTGTTTCGTATTCGAACATGACTTCGTGTGGCGGACAGCGGTCAGCCACAGTGGATATGACTATTAGAATTATGGCTGTCTTTTGGGATACTGAAATAGTTTCTGCTGAATAACTCTGCGAATATATGCAGCAGTAAAAAAAAAAACACAAAAATGCGTCCAACAAAAATATCAAGGACATGCAGATTTAATCGCGGTCTATTGCAATAATAGCAGTAATAACGATACAGTCGACTGCATTATCTATAGTTTTATATATATATGTATATATATATATGTGTGTGCGCATGTGTTTGTATTTAAAATCACCGTTGCTACATAACACCTCACCGTATGATAAAATATTAATCAATAATTATATTTCAGCATAGAGAACAACAACGGTGATTTTTTTTCTCAAAAGTTGTGACTCTATTAAGAGGGATGAGACCCGTGGGAAATTTGTCACGCGATACAGCACTTGCTTGGTCCCACATCGTCAGCAGACGAACCATGATTGCAGCTAGTGAAAAGGGTTCGTCGCGTGGGATGATTTGCTGGAATCGACTGATGGCGATGTAACGCGTCGTCCACTTTGTTAACTATGTTCCAACCCCTTCTTAGCTGTGGCCGGTCATCGTTCGGGTCTCGTGAAAGCCACGGTCCGTATCGGTCTTTCTGTCATTGGCGTCTATGGAGCGAACTTCTCCTGCCATCCGAGAATTCGTTTGAGTTTCGCAGGATTCGACCTGCCCACAGTGATATACAGGTTCTACCCGGTAGTCGGCCACCTGCATTCGTGAGAGATCAAGCCGGATTATTATTATTTATCTAGCATACGAAGCACCATTGCTTCGTACGCCGATACTTAGATAGAACTGTTTGAGTGCTGAACTTCGGTCTGGTGCTTCGTGATGCTCGAGGGTGGTACCACAAAATCTCTTTAGCCTCCATTTATATATTCACCCTTATCATGATAAAACAAAGACCGCTGAACAAGTTCAATTACTTTGTAAATAATATTGATAATAACATTATAATAATAATTATTATTACTATTATTACCATTACTATGATGATTTCCCACAATTATTCGCACTCTCATTCGCGAGAGAGAGAAAACAAGCTACGCTCTCAACTAGTTGCGACGGTGAACGTTAGCAAGCGTCGAAATT
The DNA here is from genome assembly GCA_019614645.1 of Stratiolaelaps scimitus. Classification (NCBI taxonomy): domain Eukaryota; kingdom Metazoa; phylum Arthropoda; class Arachnida; order Mesostigmata; family Laelapidae; genus Stratiolaelaps; species Stratiolaelaps scimitus. Next base: position 5,820,021 of record JABWDB010000012.1, read on the forward strand.
CAATCCATATACAACCATCATGGCAGATTTAGCCGCGCTGCAGATTTCACTCGGACCCAAATCGTCATTCTCCGCTATGGCAATAGCTGTTTGTTCCAACGACCACCGTTCAACCGATCCGATCCCAGTCTCCACCATTCACGCTGCTTGCTGCCGATCGACAGCGACACACAGGCGCAGCTATGGTCGTTCAGCGCAAGGCTCGTTTTCAATAGTGAAAAACTTTGAGGTCCTCTCTCTATCTCTTTCTCTCTCTCTCTCCCTGAATTGAAATCCCTATACGACCCTTTCGCCTTGAGGCATTATCGACAAACAACGAACAAAATAGAAAGAGATACAGGGTTCATCATTGGTCAACCCCCGTCCGTGATGTTGCCACCGCGGATGATGGCGCGTCAGGCCAGAAAAGTCCCACGCGAAGGCGGCTACCGAGCGGGACACTCGTCAAGATCACACAATATTTATTTCAGCTGGATAGAAAGTGTGTTCGTTTTATTTTTTTCGTTGTCAATAACAGCAATTACATGTCCAATGCCGCGCAACAGATATACATATATATATATATATATATATATATGGCGTTTCAGCTTTCGACCACTTCAATAACAATGGGAGAATTTTTCTCGAACTTTCGAGCCGACCCTGATAATCTTGATGAAGATGGCCGACAATGGTTGACTCACAATTTCGCATAATCTGTGGTTAGCAAGGGCTAAGATTTGCCTTGACCCAGTAGAATTTTTCATCTTCTACACGAGCGTTTCGTTTAAGCCGATGAGCGGACAGTCCAGCAACAGCAGCAACAACAATAACGACAACCGGCTGACGGCTGGTTGGTTCCTGCTCGGCGGAGGTGCCGCAAACCATCGATTTTGTGCCTGCTGATAATGCGCATTTCTGCACACCCTGTCTTCAATACTGCCTCAACACTATCCGAGAGCATTGTTATCATGTGACTGATTCTTACAAGATGCAATACGTATAATCAGCCGTTCGACGATTGCCTCCATTCAATTATCACTAGTGGCTATGAGCATACGAGCGAGAAAACCTCCACATACTGTTCAACGCAATCTGACCGATTCTTCTCGACCAGCAGCGCCTATGCACCGCCGGACGCAGCCGCCACTGAAAGAATAGGAAGCCCAGGGCAAAACGCCCAAGTCAAGAACACTGCTTGGATCACCTCCATTTCTGCCCCTCTCGTCATGACGAAATCCATTACCGTTGTCGAATCTATAGCATCTATAAAACTATCCACAAATCTATCTGCACCTATCTAAGATAAGATGAAATTGCATGGTCGTCACCATCCTTGTTTATCGCTAATACAAATATATATACATATATATATATATATATATATATATATATATATATATATATATATATATATATATATATATCGAGGGGCTATGTACCGTTACTAATGAGCAGTTACTGATCGAATATCTGCCGCCTCCGCGGCGAGAGTCGCGTGTCACAAGCGCTTTCAACGGTGGGGCGGCCAACGTGGAAGGCTGCCTAGAGCGTTGTCGCCACGTCCCTGTAATCACTGTTGTTACGTTTGATTTATTGTTGCTGTTGTTGTTGCTGGTGTTGCTATGGCCATTATTCAAACCACTGCTGGTGCTTATTATATTAATCAGTGGAGTGTGTACAGGTGTGAGCACACGGAAGCGCGGGAAATGTGCAGAATGACGCGGTGATATTTTTATAAGCGTGTGTGGCTTTTTTTTTGTCTTGGCAGATTAAGCAATTCGATCCGTTCGGGCAGGTGCGCCGTAATTATCAGATAATGAATATTAATTCACCGTGCAACACGGGTGGATTCGAAGGGGGTGCCGATAGCGATAGGTGGCACCACTAAAAAGTGATTCATTGTTGCTGCGCTGCTGTTAGCGGCCAGATAAAAATCGTTCAATACAAATAACGCCTGTTGTGCTGCTCGAGCCGAAAGGGGAGGAGAGTTTCGGACAAATTGGTCTTCGCAGTCTTCGGTTGCGAGATTCTACCCGTTGTTCGCGACACTCTGAGAAGAGCATTTCTGACTTTTCAGCAATGAACGAACAGGGAAGGACACACAGTGGAATAGCTTAGGGTCACTTGTTCGTAATATCGATGAAATTAATTACGAGAAAAAATGCTTAGTATGCAGACGTGGTCTTTTCATCGGCGATGTGGATCAAAGCGGTTGGAGCTGATCAACTGCAGCAGGATGTAACTGGGGAGATTGGACAGATGTGTGGTTCAATTGTGCAAGTGTTGCAGATATCGAAGCATCGTTCACCTTTGAGGATATGGATTCGGATTGAGGATAATATATATATATATTTTTTTTAAGGGGGGTGTTGCCGAATGAATAAAGGTGGCCCCGACAGGTCCTCATATAGTAATACTTAAGAGGTTAGGAGCTGAGGCCTGTGAGATAGAGGAACAGCTGAGGGGTCAGCTCGAAAAACAGAAGAAGGCGGGTGTTGGCATGCTAATACATGTCAACACCGTGACCCCCGGCTAAGAGTCGAACTTCGCGCGTGGTTCAGCTCGCTAATGTCAACAACGTAATGGGTCACTCATGAAAAAGATAGAAACATTTGCATCATCAGATCACTGCATTAAGAATATGTGTGATACAAAGATTTTTGGCCTTGATTAAGTCATTGATTAAGGCGGGTTATTTTTTTTCTCTCGTAACTGGCCCTCAGTCTGGCTTGTCGCCGCCCGGTACTACTGTGTAGGTATCGCTGCGGCAAGGGCCTAGCGTCTCAGTCATGCTGTATCTCTTATCTGGGGGCTCTTCAAAAAAGCTATGCGAGGGAAGGACAACATTAATCGTGCCCCAGGCAAACTGCGATTTCCGACGATTGAACCAATTAGACGGTTAGAGAAAATATGCCATATATAAAATTTTCGAGTAAGAACATTTAATTTAAAGACATAGCAAAGCCGACTTTATGGGCAGTGATCGTCTCCCTCTTTCTCTCTCTCTCTCTCTCGCTCCCTCGCTCTTTGTCTACCGCGTCTACAGGGGTGAATTGGTCGAACCTCGAGAGCGACTTGGCACCGGTGCATCTCGTCATCGAAAATCGAGAATACATGTCTGGTTCAACATGTGCCAAAGTAAATAATAGACAGCGCGCACATTTGCGACAACATATTATCATCTACACCGGCATACAGCAGCTTGGGCAGAATTTGCTGGCTGGCCAACCACAGCCCGACGAAGTTCGCCGGCCAAGAAGCCCCCAAGGGGCTCGAAAAGGTTCATAAAGCGTCGCGCGGCACCATTCGATGTTTTGGCGCCCCTTGCCGCCAGCTCGCCACCCATCTACAAGCGCCGTTCTCCGGCCACCGTCGCTGCCGTGGACGTCGCCGGCGACCCGAGTGAGTTTCGTGGTGGTGATGGCTCCGACGGCTCCTTCGCCCGACGGTCGCCACCTCCCACGGACGACGCGGACGGGGCAACCACCCGCAAACGATGAGCCGGTGCGCGCGTCGACGACAGCGCAGACAGGTGTTCTTCGGCGTCCTAAGCGCGTGTCGCTTGCCGTCACGAGAAGAGCCCGGCACTGGCAGTGTCGTCAATGACAGGTTGTGCCACAGCGTGAACATCGAACAGGAGAAAGCAACGTCGTTTGCTGTATAGCTCAAGTGCCCCGCTCGTAGGCAGTGCCTTGGTTGGATGCGCTCGCATCGGCGATAGGGTGACGATTATTGTTGACAGGAGCCTATAGATTTGTCTTGTACAAACCTAGCCTCAAGGCTTCGAATGAGCGAGCAGTCGGTAGGTTGGTGCGCTCACGCTATCTTGTGCTTCTCCGGGACGATTGATTTACATTGTGTCTCTGCAAGATCGTCGCTTAATCGGTTGCATTCTTGACGGGTCAAGCAGATGTCCAGGAGTGCGCGGAGGCCAACAGTACCGTAATTTCTTGTGCTTTATATAAAAACTGTCCTTAACAAAATTCCCTGTGATTCATCGCGAATTCAGCGATCGTTAGTAAATCCGACCATCGGTAGCACTCGATTTCCGGTAGAAAATTGTGCGGAAAAATTGTTGGCAGTTCGTCGTAACTCGTTCCCAGCCGCTTCTGACGCCGGTACCGAACCGTTGCTAGCAGCTGATCAAGAAGGTAGACCCTAGCAAGCCGCACGGAGAAGGCACAGCGACGTATCGCGTGGCCTCTTAAAGCAGTGTACATAGCCTGTGGGATACAACGTGAGGTGCTTGTGCTAACGAAAGTGCTGAAGCGAAACACGATAGCAGCAGCGGTTCGAAGCAGCCAGAACGCAAAATAAAAAGATGCTTGTGTGGTCGCCGCCCGTTCGGGTAGTCATCGTCCTCATTGTCTTGACGATGTCCGTGGCGATCTGCAGCGCCAGACGCTCCCCTGTGTGGGGTCCGAACGCGAGGAGCGTGAACGCCGGAGCTCGGCCAGACCTACATTGGGGTGAACGGGAGGTGTTCCACGGGGATTTCTCCGTCGATGAGAGTCAGCTCGGGGGAAAGGTCATGGTGTTCAAGGTGAGAGCGTGAACTGACTTATGCGTGAACTGACTTATGCTAACACCTACCACTGCTGTGGCCAAGTGTCACTGTCCTAGAAGTGTATAATTGAAACTCAAATTGTCTATTTGTGGTGTACCCGTTCAGCCGAATCGACATGTCATCTCACGACGGTTATGCAGAGCTCAGCTTTAAACCCGTCTCCGTACGATGTCCTTACTAAAATTTGCTTAAAGCCGCCAGCGTATTCTGCGTACGTGACCTTAGGGCTTCTATCTCAGAATGTCGCCCGCTAAGCGAACGAACGTTTCCTCAAGCAGAGCAAATATCAAATATTCCAGAAAAACAGCTACAATTGACTTTCGTAATATAACATCCGTGAGAGAAGTGACGACGAACAAAGGGGATCCAATGAAGCTTGTTTGCACGATAAATTCGTTTGATCAAGAGATGGAGGTTGAAGCCGCCTGTCGGCGAATTGTGACTGTTAGCTAAGACAACAATAACTGTTGAGAACGGTCTTACAAATCATATAGACATAATTAGAATGGAGGTCCTGCAAACATATAACATATAATAATAATAATTATAATAATAATAACAATGCAAATTTGATGTTTTCGAATTTTTGTAAATAGCCAACTGCTGCATGAGAGAAATGTAACCTGCATTCTGCCGTTAGTTGAGGGAACTTCACGTATGAACCTATGTTCATCATGAGCAATCAACAATCTCTATACTAAAAAAGGTTGAACACAATGAACATCACGCTATTTTGTTCGTGTAGCCAGCCACCCCAACCCAAGGGGCGTTTCACGCGAGAGACAATGACGTGCATTTACATTGCGGCTTTCTCGTTTTTGTTGTTGATAATAAGACAACTGTTTTGTACCCCTGCTTTATCCGAGCAGTTCGTGTGTATATTTAGCATAGACCAATGAGCTCCGCTCCCAGGATTCGCGGGGTTGCCTTGTCAAATAACAACACGGTAAAGCTAGTGTCCCCAGAGCAAGACTAGAACTAGTTCGCGTTCAACTCTGTCTCGTGTCCGGCTAGAACCGAAAAAAAGCAGCGAAGACTAAAGAAGCTCAATGATGATACTAGTCCGACCCGCCAGCCCCCATCTCAAGGTACACTACCCCATGTCACTAATTACTCAGCTTGTCAAGCAGCGGATACGTTCTCGCACCGTGAGTATGTGATAGCGCCGGGTTGCGTAGAACGGCAGCGTCCGGTTCGCGCCGTAGCCATGGCTCTGCTGGTAGCGACGTGCTAACAATAACGTTAGAGCAACGCCTTACGTCAACACACGTCAATAGGCGAGCAGTTATCGGTGGGCACCGGCTGCGATGAACGGCACATTCAAGGGACGTAATGTTATCTTGGCTGTCAGAATAGCCTGAGTCGACGACCTGCACACACCGTTGTTCTGGCACTCACGACGATGTTGCATTGATGATACGTGTAGATAATGAAAACTTCGTCTTCGAGTGGCGCGCGCGTACATAATTGGGCAAATTTGCCGGTGGGAATCTCTTTTCTTTCTTAAATTTTCCGGGCTGACCCACAGCCAACATTTAACGTCCACGGTACTGCTTTCAGCATTGCGTTTGGTAATCTCTAGCAATGTGTTATCTACGGTATGTGCTATGTAAGGCTGCTTGACGCAGTTCGTGTGCTGATTGGTGGGAGTGTACTCGAAATTGAAATGGTACCCTATGAGTAATGAATGCAAATTTTGGTTTAGTTCAAAACCACAGAATAGCGGAACTATAGTGAATCAGTTCATGAAATTAATACAGTTCTAAGGTCGGAGGAGGCGGTCCTCTCCGGGCAGAATGACCGATACTACTGTACGTGCCTTGAGACAGATTGCGCATTTCTGAACAGAAAGTTTAGCGCCCGTAGTATTACTGTTGTTACTACTACAAGCGTCATTAGAAATATAATATACGTATAGTTATTTTGGTGTTCGTTCATTCGACTGTAGTTTGTGAATATTTTAATTATGTATGTATATATATATATATAAATTGTGCACACGACACATACTAAGCAAACTATCTGCCCGTCTAATGTGTGTGGTTCGAAAGCAACCTATGTGCGTTTAATTACAATTAACTTAAACGTTCATTCCATTTACAGAACAATACAATAACTGTTCAATCAGGGTTTCGCATAATCTGCTCTCCTTCGCTATCTCTCTTTCTCTCGCTCTCTCTCTAACTGTCGTCTAATCGACTTCTATTGCAGTTAGACTATTCGAGCACGTGCTTGGGGAATAATACTCGAGCGAGCGGCAATCATTATCATGATAACCTCGTTCAGGTCGTCGTTAAGCTGTCTCATGGCACAGGGATATACATCTTTTTATTCAGCTTCCTACTACCCACCACGCTATTGTATCTCTCTGTTAAGCGGCCCCGCGACCCGGGCCCCGGTTGAGCGACTGCTTACCCGCTACCATTCAGTCTTTCTCTAGCTACAAGCCCTGGACAGGAGTGTATGCAGGCGGTGTTGTACATTGCTGTTGTTGTTGCTGCTGTTGCTTGCTGATAAGTGCATTAGACGTCAAGGCTCGGCTTGCATCGGGGAAGAGCTGCACCAGCGCCTCGGTAACCCGTGCTATTGGCATGGCCGTCCTCCCCAAGGACCGAACAAAACGTCGGAACGACCACCCCCCCCCACCCGCACACAACGCTTCCGCGGGTCGACCGTTGCGAATGGACCTGCGGGGCTCTTCAGGTCCTGCATCATGTCGGCGGGACCTGCTTGGCTGCTTCCCGCGCGGACTCGTTGCCACTAATGTGCGCAGTTCGGGGAGCTCCCGGGGGAGAGGTTGAAAAAAGTTTGCACATTTCAAGGAGTGCTGTCCCTCCCACACGCCCCACTGGACAATTCTGTCATTTCAAGCCTAGCTGTATATTTATCTAATAGGTGTAGAGTTGATGTTTAGATTGCAAACACCGAGGAGGGCATTGCCGAGTCTGTCAGAGCGAACAAGTCTCGATGACGATTTCGTAAGGTACGTCTAGAGAGGTCGTCCTATGGCATCCGCGCAAGCTGTCGCAATCCGTGCTCCGCACCATCAGACCGTCGTCGAAAATAACACTCAGCACAGCACAATCCTCTCTCGCAATCGACAACTCACCCGGCGCATTTTATATTCGTGGAAAACAAAAACAATTAGAACAAAGAACAATTAAACATTCACACGTGTCATAAGTCATTCGTGGGCAGGAGCAGGTCAGGATCGTGTTGTCTGAGTTCGTACGGGAAAATCCTTCGGACAATAGCGAATTATTTGCTATTTTAGTATATTGCTTCTAGTATTCGTTTGTAATAGCCTCAATGCACTGCCACTGCTGCTTCGTGGAGCGACTTTTGCGCTGGTCTACGTTTTTTCATCTTCTCCACTTCTCTTCTCGTGGCGTGCTTTGTAAGCATTTTTCTTCGTCGTAGATTACGCAAGTGTACGTATTGATCGCGCTTAGTATATATATATATATATATATGCTTATATGGCACCTAGAAATGTTAATAATAGCTTCGATGGTGGGTCTTCCCTTCGATATGCTAACGCAAAAGAAAAAAACAGCCACTAAGCCGCCAGTCCACTCCGCTTCGATTGCTTTGTGGCTTTAGCTGACGTCGCACCGTTCAGTGTCCCCGGTCTGTTCTGCGGCGTCATGTCACGACGAAGGTAAAAGTCGTGGCGGGCAGTTGTCGTTGTCTAGTCGTCGAACCACCCTATAGCGAACGTTCGGTTTGGTTTCGAGCCGTTGAAAGAAGCGCTTTTGGCGATTATTTCCGACTACCCCACGGTGAGAATCGTTGGGAACGATCTTACTATAGGATAGCGACTGTTGGCAGGATTCCGGCGATAAACAACAGTCGACGAAGTTCTTCTCGCTGAAACTAATCTTCTTACATCGTGTTGGAAGGGTCGAGCCAACAACGACGCCATAGACATCTCCCTCCCCCCGGCCCATGTATCAATGCGTGTTCGTAGCGTTAACTTAGATCTAAGATAATCTTCCGTGAAACTCATTTCGATATGAATGTCTTCTACTGCTTGCAGATACCGAGTCCCCTAGGAAAAGTCAGTAAGCAGGACTTCCCACGAGGAATGAAGATCTTCATCAACGATCTTGATGATCAGGAGCCGACGTATTCGCAGCGTTCCGGAGGATACCACTGGTAGAAAGCGAAGATCTATCTAAGATGAAAGGACATCAAGGGATTTTGTTATTTTCGTCAAAGATACCAATGAACGCTGTACATGAATAGAGTCTATATTGGAGCATATATATATATATATATGAAACACGTACATCACGATACTTTGACTAGTGTGTCCGCCCACTAAGACAACTCATTAGACGGCTAAAAGCGTATGTCACTTTGTCACAAGATCACTTCGTTACTACTTCCCGAGGGGTATGTACTTGTCTTGAATAATTCCTGTCCGTTGAGTACTTCAGCAACGCGAACACGATTTGAAGCACCTGCCTGCTGAGCTGTTGTGTAATTTTTAAATGTGTTTGGGATGTACACTAGGATATCTCGGGGCAGTATCAACGGTACGAGAACCGTGAACTCATGTTGCGATTTGTGTCAATGTGTGATCTGTGTCAGATCTATGTCGATATGTAATGTATCTCACTATTTGAAAGCGCAAACACCCTAGAGATATTGTGATCGCCACGTTGAAGTGCGCCGAGTAAGCGTGTGTCTCGTATGTCTCTATGACCCATGATGCGGGTGTCTCCCACCGGTTACAATAACAGCTGAATACGCGGATGAATTGAGTCGTTTCACGGCCTCGCACGGCTTGGATGGACGCACCATGTACGATCACTATAGGTACCATGTGTATGTCATGTAAATATTTATTGTGCAGTTTACCGATTATATTAGAGAGACAGAGAGAGCGAGAGGGAGAAGTGCGAGTATAACGTCCATTAAGCCTACGTCTATGAGCGACGAGATGTGGCGCACCGAACGATCATATAGGAGTGACTAGGATAATCAAAATGTTACCTATACATTGCGTTCGTATGTCAGTCAATTCGATAAACCAGCTATGACCCAAACGATTACCCGTTCGACTAAGCGAACGTCAGATTCCGAACCACGTGCGCTTGAAGAGAATGTCCATTGGGAGGACCTCACGGCGTTGCCTGCTCCGACGGTGGTATTTCATTGTCAGGCGTTGTACGATGCGAGAAGAGAGACCTGCTGAACTGTCATTATGAACCCACTGGCAACGTGATACTGTCGCCCTTGCGATAAAATGTAAATAAAGCCTTAATCTCGAAAGTTACTTTGGAGATGACCGTCGTGTTTGTAGTTCGGCGGAATTGTACTTTGCACGTATCTACCTGCGGGGAGCGTTCGTCCGGCAACCTCCTAAACGCAGCCAGTCACAATGGGCTTTGTTGAACTTAAATAAATTGGGTGTATTTTCAGTGGCATGACAGTTCGAACGAATGACCATGGTGGTTAAGAAAAATGCACAATATAATAACATCTATATCATATATACGATGTCATAATCTATATAATCTATAATAGCATATATATAGCCTATAAGATGATACCGATCGATCTAACTGTTCCGTTTAGTAATACCGAGAGGGACATCTGTAGCTTGAAATTTGAACAAACGAAAGCATATTTGGCCTCGACCATATCAAGCGCGAAGGGTAAATTCGTCCGATTATGCAGTGACGAAATATTATAGCATTACAATACATATTATTATGCATTGCTATTTTCATTATTTCGCGGAAATAGTGTGATTTATTCAGACTCGTCTAGCCCCCCGTCTCGGGCAAGAGCACGCAACGCGAACAGCTGCTTGCAAGCGATTCTCATCTAAATCGAAATCATTGATTAGTCGCGAACATAAACATTTAGCGATTTCTGAATTACCGCTATCAGCTACGGTTAACATATGATAGTGTTCATTATCTACCGGGGATTTTCCTCTATCTGCTGTATTTGTTTTAAATCCGATTAAGTGCATTTCAAAGCAGCGCACACCTACGCGGGCGTATTGACATGGCCTTCTAAATGGCATGACATCTGCGCTCCCCTGTCTGACCACAGTGGCACAGACATTGAGTGGCGCATTGCATTCGTGGCGATTCGTGATGGTTGGCGATCGATAGCTGCTTCCCCCGCCGCGTTCGGCGCGGGCCATCGTAATTTTGACATCGACCGCCGCCACCATCGTAGTTAACTGACTGAATAGCAACGCCGCCGCCGCCGCCGAGCCACGAGTCCAGCCGAAGAGCTATGCATAATAACGACATGGTTAGCGGGGAATCGTCTGCCGGCCGAACTGTCTACCCGTGAGAAACGCCTTATCGCAACGGCGACGATATGCTGCTATTGAAACGCTGGCAGGTGACAAGAAGCTCAGCGATCAAAGGAGAAAGGTAAACTCTTCCCGTTGTCTAGAATCGCCAGGTGGCTCTTGGACCTTGCTAAGATAGCATGGATTTATGGCGTTATGTTATCCAGCTGCAATAGGGACACTGCCACCGAAACGGGCTCGACCGCCAACCTGTGCCTGACGCAGTGATGTACCAAGATGTTGCAGGAGAAGTGTATACAACATAATGCCAACGCTTCCTGGATGTACTGTCGAAGCTCGCGGAGCGGGCAGACCGCGATAGCTATCCTACGCTAGGAGTAATTCTCGACTTTTTTTGCACGTCTGTTTGTGTATTATATAAATAAAGGTCACTTGATTCACCAGCTCCCCTCAGGTGTGTGTCGCTTAAATGTATCGAAATATAGAAAATATCTAGAAAATCATAGACGATGTGAAAGTTGTTGCCGCGACAGTTCCACACGCGGACGGCGCGGTCGAATTTTAGGGTTCCGTATGAGCTACGTAGTTTGACGGCTTCAGCAAGAAAAAAAACAAGCAAACCAACAGGAGATGTGGAAGCCGTTGTGAACTACCTCGTAAAGCGAATTGTTCGCGTTGGACGACGAACGACGGCAGCACCCCCAGACTCGACGATTGGGACTGAATCATTTTGCGAGGGGTTAATGTTTTGCGTCATCATTTGTGTCCCGTATCGCATCATCGCGCATCCGGGTTCTTCAATTAAAACACATACATACACAATTAAAGGCTGTGCTATGTTGTGTGTTTGCGAATTGGCGATTGTATCGGCGGTCGTAGCTGCCGTGCGAACACGTTCCGATCCGAACAATCACCTCGCTTGGAAAAATCAATGAAAGCGAATCAGCTTTCGTAATTGTGGGCACCGAAAGGCCGCTACATTGATTCGTCGTCCCGCGTTTGAATTCGCCCGTTAGATGACGTATTTTACGGAAGTCTTAGCGTACGTGATGTGCGTCAGGTGATTCGGATCACATATCTCAAGTTGCGAAATTACGGGGTTGACGAACGAGGCCCGCCGTAAGTTGGACAATAAACACCTCTCGTACACCTTTGGTTTGCAACGGACACCAATTTCAAATCAATGTTTATTATCAGGGTTTTCAATCGACATCAGTCAATTCAGCTCAACAATATCATAATGCACTGTATAAAGAAAGGGGCCACTTCAGTCTGTTCCGCGGACAAAATCGACTGTTGCCCAACGATATTTAATTAACAATGCTCAGTGCTGTCATATTGTCGGAACTACGGTGTTATAGCGTAGAGTAAGGTGGTCGGAAGAAATCCCATATATATATATATACATATAACGGTGACCTTAGAACAAATAATAATGACAAATCTTGACGTGATCAGCATATCCAAAAATTGCACGGTGTAAACAACCATCGAAGATGCGTTTGAATATCGAAACCACTTGGCAGATGCATTTGAAAACTTCGGCGTTAGTTAGCCGCCAGCGAAGTCTTCAGCAATCGGGGGCCAGTTCATCGACAGCTCGTCACATCGGTGACGTTCCAAACGTGATCACGAGAGAAGAAAATCGTTGAAAACCCACTACTTAAAATCAACAGCTGACGTTTGCTCTTCCCCTTTGATCTTTCCTCTTGTGTGTTATAATGCTCGCGGGGCTCACATCATGAAAATGCATTCACCACCATTACAGCGTTTTGACAGAACAGTGATTTTGGGGGCAGGGCAGTGGAAGAAGATGCTTGCTTATTTGCACAGGACAAGCGACCAAGCGGATTTGTGGCGTAATGCCAAACGACACGTGATTATTTATTGATTTATTTATTATGTTTTCTTAGCGTGCGTGGGCGTGCGTAACTGCGAACATGTGCTAGAGCTTACCACCATCGATATTCTGAGCAGCGCATAGAACACCCCCACAAGAAGGGGAACTATGAGAGGAGAGGGTGGAAGTATAGCGCACTCATCATTGCAATATCTTGTATCCTTCATTATGTGACCAACACTTCCGTCTATATCGCCAATACGAGGAACGCTGTTGTTCCTCTTCCCGTTCGAGAGATCAATGCGTTCTCATGCATTTGTCGCTCGTGGGGGACCAATCTTGCCTTTCGTCTCAATAGTCCCTCGTCCACTTGCGAATATCGAGGTAAAGCTGACCCACGCAGAGCCCACCGCCGTGTTATTCATGTGCTCGTACCACGGAGCCAATAACCGACAACACGAACGATTAACGAACGCAGTGAGTGGATGAGTTACAGCAGTCGTATTATGGCAGCTGGCGTTTCGACAGAGTCCGTTTTGCATGTTGCAACCCCTTACGACGCTGCCACTGTAAATTCGTTTGACAGCCAGCCGGCTGCGACTTGGGCTGTTGTTATTGTTATTGTCGTCGTTGTCGGCGCTCAGGATCGCCGTCCTGATCCCGGCGCTTATCTGCAGCTATGAATTCGATCGTAAACGAGCACCTCCCGTCAGACGGACGACCCTCTGGCAATCGCATCCGTTGCCACCGGCGCAGCCTTCGGCCTATCAACGACGGCGGCGTGTGCCAAGACAACATCGGCCCTCGACAAACATCGTGTCTATATATTGCAGCGGACGCTGACGATTTGATGGGATTATTCTACGGTGTGAATACATTCGGCTGAATTCGCAGGGGTACACCAAGCTTACGTGGCCCGCCCCGACGAAGAGATCACATCATCTGACTTAGGGATGACAAAGGGTGGTTACTGCGCAGCGAAACATCGACCGGCTCAAGCGATTCGCCAACCGCTATTGATGTGTCGGGAAGGCAACGTTATTAGAATAGTCAGTAAGGGATTATGGTGCAGTTACATCGTGCAAATATCATGAGATGAGTTGTCAGTGTGATCATTGTCTCCATCGTTCCGTCAATAAACATTTGTTTGAATTTGAATTTGAATTTGAATCGTAATTTATTCATCTTAAAGTAGATTTTCAATTAACCTGTGAGATACGAAGCATCATGGATAAAACAGCTCCGAGCATACTGTAAGCAATAAGGGAGGCCACGACAAAACAGGTGTACTGTCGAAGCACGTCAAGATTTGTTACTATTATTTCTTGTAAGGTCACCGCTATATAGATATATATATATATATATATATATGTATGTGTGTGTCTATATACAGTAATTGGAAATGCACAGTATCCAAGAGGAATTTATCGATTCGTCTTAGCTGTGAATTTTGGTTCTTTTGGTCTTCATCAACGTTAGCTCAGTTGTCCACAATCGTACCTCTACCCGCCTGAATTGGGTTCCCCCGTCCCCAGCGCTGATGCCAATAAATGTCAAAGGTCACAGCGGCGTACGTCCCATAAACAGCTCGCGGTTAACCAGGTGATAGCAGCCGGTAGCGAGCACCGGAACTCATTTTACCCAATCTGTGAACGTAGTTACCGCAGCCAGCTAAGGCCGATGACTAGTGTGGAAGCACACGACGACGGATTGCCTTACCAGTTGTGCCACGCTGAGCAACGTGCTAGCGTTACTCATTGTGGTAGGCTGCTTGCCAAACCACAGTATGCTAGGCTATGGTAGGCTGCTTGCCAAACGCTAGTCACCAGCTACCATCGCCCTGCGTTTTGCTCAGGTGCAGATCGACACCCTTCGCTGGACAACCTAAGCCAACCGGCAGCAGAAGTACCGCTAGAAGCAGCAGCCGCAGCACAAATAACCGCGCGATCACTTCAATCCGGATCTACACCGTTGTTCAGCAACATAATGTCAATCCTATGTTATCGGTCAGGTCCACGTGTGCCGATCAATCGATGGCTTGGTCAGTCAAATGGTTGACTCGTAAACATTACCGTATCCCATGATCTCGATAAGCCACAACTGACGACATTGACATCCGCGCGACCCCGTTCAATTGTAGTATTGTGCTGCTTCTATTGTTATAGCATATTTCCTGTAATTATAAGCATAGCAACGAAAACGACTGTTGTTGTAGCTTCACAGGCAGACAATGGCCCCCTGTGGCCGAGACAAATGCCTACAATCAAACAGTGTTTACGTTACAAAATGTGCATCTAAGCTTAATTTGTTCCGACAGGGTGACACCGCCTCTTGCCGACGGTGCACCGGAAAATACAGGCTAACTGAACTAGGTGTCATTCGTGGGGACCGCTTAGGGTCACATAGTCACATTGTCAGTAGCCAATAGGCAGGCATAGAGGCCTTTTAGTGAGCCAGCTTAATAGGCTAATGTCTTTGCCTTGTCGCGAGTGTTGACAGTTGCTTGGACAAGGTGACAACATCCGGAGCTGGTTGTGTCGAGCTCGAGCTCATGGGACGACCCTTAGTAATACACCCTTCCATTAATGTTACATATATATATATATATATATATATATATATATATATAACAACAACAATAGCTAATGAGCTTCACCCTGAAAATACATTGGGTAGCACCAGAAGGGCTTCAAAGTTATGCAAACATTGTGACAGGAAGTCCTAACGTTGTGCTATTAGAGTTCAAGAATTCAAGTCCACGCGTTTAACCCTTGAACAAAATGACGAGCAAACGCAAATGCATCATAAGTAACGTCCGCTTCTAGAAACTAACTGAAAAATGTTCTCATATCGGCACAGAATCATCGCTGTGGGTCGAGCGCGAAGTCCGACACCCCTGATCGAGACCAAGCATACCTGGGTGTCCGACCATCTGTATCCTCCGTTGGCTGAGCTATATCCCATCCAGGCAGTCAGCGCCCTTTGTGGAGAGGGCTTGGCGAGGGCAACAATGAGATCCGTGAGGGGGAGAGAACCCCTCAGGAGACTGGAAGCTGCACTCCTTCCTCGGCCTCCTGGAGGACAACCCGCTAGCTAGCCAAACTCGGTCGCGGCGTTTGGCCCTGGAGCCGACCGCTGTCACTTCCCCGCCTGGCGCCGAGTGGGCGGTCACGGCGTCCGCGACCACAGGACCTACTCCTGACCCTGTTGTAGCGAGACGAATAGTGGGACCCATCCCCTTAAAGAGACACTGGCAAGCGGGTGCTCCGTTGTACTCAAGACATACGTCTGTAGGTTAGACAGCACGGCCGTATAAACAAGGTCTCTGGGTTAAACAAAGCCAGCGTCACGGTTGTGGTCCGCGGCGCAGAGTTGTTAATCAGCTCGAAAAGGACTACGCTCTTCCCTGCAATCGCTTGCCTTTGCCGAACACAAGCTACCCTCAAGTGTCCGAGATACGCTGAAAAGCGCGTGTGCAACGCTCTGTTGGCGAAAGCGTTAGTTGGTGTGGCAACATCTCACAGTGGACGCGGTTCAGGTTCGTGTAGCATTGGAAACTCGGCTGCAGGAAGCTCTCTTGTTTGCTAGAGAAACTCATGAGCACCGTGTGGAGGAGTTCTGCAAAACTGCACAAGTTTCGAGTGTCAGTGGCGTACTGATAGTACATCTACAGTTCAAAGACAAAGAAGCAACAAGGACGGATCGAGGAGCGGCGGCGTAAAGTGATTGAGGACGCGTCGACAATTGTATGTGCACACGCGGATATCGATAGAAAATCGCTGATTTCATGAGCGCACACTGAGCTACTTGATACTGTGCTGATCCTCCCAGTGATGACGGATTCTCCAGGTGCACTTTGCGGTAAGTTGGCCAGACACTCGATGACCGCACTGACACGGTGACTGATCTCCCGTATTTCTGCAGACGTTGTTATGCAACTTGAATCGCTAACGAGCAGAAACGTTAGATAATTAGGCACAAATTAATCTTTGGACGGTTCATATATAAGAAAGATCATCAAGCATCTGCCGACGGGTGTACGTTGACCACAAGGGGGGGGGGTTTAAATAGCTCTGCAGGAAGAGTAAGTTGTCTCGAGATTTTTGACACCTCGAGTACAGTAACTTCGCTTAATGAGAAGTGGCGCTTATCGTTATCGAATGCGTGTAAGCTTTTCACAAGATGACCTTTGACTTCGACACACGAACTAAGAAAATTGGTAAATTACAAATACATTTGAAACATTGCATGAAAGCATGAGCTCGCCATAGTTGGAACCTTGAAGTACTCCAGACCCTCAGCAACACGGGGGTAAGGGATCTCGCTGTAAAACCCCGTGCTGTTGAACGCCATAGCAGATACGTGCGGGTAGTTTCAAACAGTAAGATATTAGGTCTAGGTAGATGTTCACGAAATATGCGAATCGCTCGAGAGATGTTGTTTATTATGCGTGAAAGGTTCGCTTGTCCTGTCTGAAGAAAGAATGCTTTTAGTGAAGAAATTATATCAAATCATACGTGTTTCGGGCAGTTAGTTTAACTGTAGGCAAAATATCGAAATGCAATTAAACATTAAGTATCAGACATATGCCAATGTCTTCCAACTGATTTAGTGTTTTAAAAGTTCAGATATATGACAATACAATATGTTGTTCGTGAGTTTAGCTCTAATTTGGTAAGATGACGTTGAATGACACTTGCTGGAGGAGTTCAAGAGTTGAAGAACGGCTTCATCCATAGTGAGTGGTTATCGGTCCCTCGAATGATGTCGTATAATAAGACTACCAAAAAGTAGTCTTCGGTTCACGAGCAATTCTGCCTGTTCTCAAATACACATATGTCGCTATATATATAGATATATGAAAAAATATATATATAGATATATGTCCCCGAGCATATATTGCCACAAACCAAACCTGACGAGTAGCACAACGATGCAAACGTTTCGGGATTGAGCATCGACGATCACAGATCCTAATTTAGACACATTTGCCAATCACGACGATTTGGCCTAAACCACAGTTGGTCCCTAGGCATACCCGTGTTTCGTTGAGATCATAAGCATGATGGTACGGTGAGAAAGAAATTAAATTTAAGCTAAGAAATGAATGTCCCCGTAAAAATGCGATCCGACCGAAAATTACTATGGTTATTATTATTAATTAATAGTGTTATGCACGGTTTTATAGGTAGGAAGGTAGGCTCGGGAGGTTGAAACTTCTTCAACATTACTATCCAATATAGAGTGTGCCTAGTGTTTTGATAGGCCTGTTCATCACCCATCAATGATTTCTAGCTACGCAACGCAGACAGATAGCTCATGTATAAGCACACTGATTCAGGTGGTTACCCGCCTCATCACATAGCGCTCCATCTATCCAGCGTTGGAGTTGCAACCGCAGTGTAACCGGTCTGCTGATGCCGGGTTCCCAAAGTCTAGAGACCCTACCCGTCAAGCGCGTCGGTCAATGCACATTGAAGGCTTCAGCCACGAAATTTGTGTAATGGCGTGCAAATCAATTGCTGGCTAATTCTGGCCCATAGCTTGATTCATCTTGTGAAGGGAGTGAGAGAGAGAGAGAGATTGTTTTAGGCCTGTTTCAGAGGCGTCGAAAGATACGCCTGCTCTCGTTGAAGGCGGCTATATATATATATGGCGCTCACAACAATGACCATCGTTGGGAACAGGACCACCGCGAGCGTGATATGGAGTGGACACCCAGTATAGACTTGCCCGCTAACGACTATGCGCATATGAAAACAACAGATAACGCTCTCGTTGACGGACACTACGATATAGTACCCCGGGGGCGGCTTTCGTAGGGAACAGTGGCCACACCGTTTCATCTTACTGCCTTAGATAAGGTCATATTTAACAAAATCGAGGCCAACAGCAGGCTATGGCCGAGAAGATGTTCTATATAGTTCGAACAAACACCGGATCAAAGTGAAATATACCAGGAAAATTCATAGCTACGAAATCGTCTGCAAATAGCCTATCCCCCCGGAGAATATCATGCCTACTCGATGATCGTATCAACTGAAATTCATATTTCCTTTATCAGCGGAGATTCAATTTGCGAGTCAAAGGGCTGCTGATTCGCGCAGGATGTAATATAGTACTTTTTAATAAAGGGATGTTATTTTTATTTTTAACATTCAGCATCGGCTGCGTCCCCTCTGGTGGCCTACGTCCCCTTCGTGGTTATCGGACATGACCTACTCTGACCGATTAGAGAACGACCTTCCAGGCCATAATGTTTCATGGATACCAGCGTCATTACACCAATTGTCCTCCCCGTGTGAACGTCACTTGAGTACGTGCTTGAACGGGAATACATCTACCCCTTGCGAATGATCGCAAATCCTCTGACGCTGTACGAAGTTAATAGTTGAAATCCCAATGACATATCGAAATCTAAACTACGGTTAACAAATGAGTCCTTTATTCAAGTTCTATACCAAAGAGTCCAATGCTTGCCGTCGACACCGACCGGACAGTAAACGCTGTTACGAACTACTTTTCCAGCTGCTGTAAATCAGCTCTAAATCGATGAGTGCTTCAATACGTACGGCGTAAAGCGTCTGCGCCAACCTCTTGTGAGTACGTTTGCTGCGCGAGAACAATTATAATTCGTTGAACAGTCTGGTTGGGGTTAGCCACGCTATGGTGATTGGGTCGACCGACGTCTGTGGCAATCTCCGCTAATTTTCATCGTGGTCGCTCTCCCGTGGCGATGCCTAGTGACCGTCGGAAATGGTTTGGTTAGGGAGAAAGCTCGCAGAGCGATGCAGCTCAGCAACCCGATGGAATGATGATATATTAGATTGGGGACATAGTGACCCCGTATATATAAATATATATAGATACATGTATATATATATATATATATATATATATATACATGTATATATTGGTCAGCTAGGTAGAGCGACCTGAGAGACCCACCCTATATATGAATGATATTTGTCCTGCCGGTGTACGCCACGCGAGTATCGGCAGGCAGTGTTGCGCAGGCGGGGTCCATACGAGGGTCGATGTCAACGTATCTACAGAGGACCCTGCTGGCCTTCCGCCCGGTCGGTATCCGTTGCGGTGACGGCTGATGGCCCACAGTGCCAGTGACACATGGGGTCGCTGTTCCCGTGATGCCAACAAGCAGACCCCTGGGCACTCACTCTCATGAAACAATATCCTGTGGCATATACGCGGTGAGCCGATTACACATGAGGTATATTAGGGCTGGTAGAGTCGCCCTTCCTCGTAACCGCGAATAGATTATACACGTCTGCGACGTTGAGCCATCGCCGCGCTATCTAATATATATATATATATATATATATATATATGGGCAGCTGTTTAGGTAAATACAAAGCCTATGTATTATATATCTGGTTGATCTACGCCAACTTCATCTGCCCTCGTTGAACCACACATGGCGTTTCTATCCAGTTGCCCGCGTTACAGCTTTCTTCGTGACAGGCAATCCTTCCTGCTGTTCTGTAGAGAGCAGTATGCAAACACTGGCGCTCGTTCTCCCGTGACGAGAGAGCTCATCGGTAACTTAACAACTCGATGGACAACCATTTTTCCATAGTTCCTCGCGGAAAGAATACGGCGTCAAAATAGCTGAAGTTGCAGTAATAGCCGTTACAGTGGTGGCAGGAGCAGTATCGACAGAATACCCCCCCCTTTCTGCAAACGACCGAGTGAGAGATATAAGACCGGCGGAGTCGCTGGCTCTCGCAGCGAGGCCTTATGCCGGCCCGTTCGTCTGTATTGAAGACGACGTCGTGTAATACTGTGAACGACAAATTCTCGACGACGCCCGTATACCGCCGAAGTGTCAGCGGAATCAGTTATAAATGAGGGCTGGTCACGTAAGGCTTGAACAGCGGGATAAGCCCTTGGAAAGTCAGTGTTCGAGGTGCGCGAGAGGGACTCGATCGCAGCTTGCCGTTGTCTAGTGGTGCTGCGATCTCTTCTGAGGAGGAAAATCTCGCGCGATAGAGTGAGACGAATACTCACCATGAAATCTCGGTGGATTTTTGGGGAAATGGATGAAGTTGTTGGGTGACTACTCCGTCGTTGGCGGCATAAGACAACAAAAATAAGATTCGAATTTATGCGTCCATTTGATTTGTGCTTCGCATTTTTCTGGTTTCGTTATTAACTCGTACACTGATTGGTGCACTCACTGCGCCGGTTATATATATATATATATATATATGATACTGGGCAATAATAATCGGTTGTACTGGCTCACGCCATATGCTGAGCTGACCTCGGGGATCTGTCTTCATTAACTTAGTGCAGCTTGGCTGTCGGTAGGCAGCCGTTTTCGACGGTTAAATATCGAAGATGAGCTCGATGAAGGCTGTTGACCTCGAAATACGGCGCCCAGCCGGGTTGATCATCGTTGAGCCTTGGTCGGCCTTGCCTGTACAGCATGTGGAGTCCATGTGTTCGGAACGGCTCGATCAATAATACTGGGCCCTGCGCGATGTCTCGAACCAATATATCTGCGGAGTCCGAATCCTATGAGAAGATTAGATGTCCAAATGGCAGAAGTTGGTCGTGGACACCATCGCATGATGAAAAATAGATTCCTTTCTCTAAACAGAGGAAGAAACAGTTTGCCGTCGGTACCGATTATAAATAAAAAGAAAATTATGGCTAAGCTTTCCCCGGGAGAAAAAGTCCTTTCCCGCTAATATCCACGATCAATTTTAAGTGGTGCCCAAGAGCGGGTATGACCTTAAAGGTGATTTAAGCCTCTCCAGACCTTTCAGCTGTTCGTAGAACTCTGCAATGTAACGGTACCCATCTTCATGGGCAGCCATCAGACGCAGGGTGATTCTCCTTTACGCTCGGCGATTCGGGTATTGCGAATAGCTACCCACGAATGGGCATCGGAGGTTTGGTGTGGAACTCAGAGCGAAGCGAGCTCCTTCCTGTGAAGGACTCGTCTGCGAACGTTCAAAAAACTGAAGTGTATGGGGAGCGTTAGATCTTTGTTTCGGCCATTTAAACGAGAAAGTGAGAAGGCTCTCGTATCAGCAAGTTCTTACTACAGCTGAAAGTGGTCATTTCGCTGCACAACGCAAGGCGTCTAGAGTCGGAGGTGTCGGTTGTCGGTCGAGTGATACCGCTGTTTGCGTAACAGGAAAACGCACTTACAAGCTAGCAAAACGTGGCCAGGCAGAGTTCAAGCTGAGCGTCCTATAAGTCAACACTATCTTCTCCCTAAACGACATCAGTAGGTAACAGGAACGTGAGTAAGTAGGTTAGTTGTATCTCAGTGCAAGGTTAACAGGTGCTAAAGCATTCGATCTTGCAGAAATGCTACCGCAAATAGCTATTATTATAAAAGTCGAGACACGCGCGCGAGCCTTAAACGTATCTAGCCTTAGATTCTGCGAGCGTTCGGCTTGCGCTGTAGTGACTGGCTATCACCGGGCGCCAGTGTCATGAAACGTACGGCCATCCCCAGTAGTCACCGTTAACTGTGCCCCGTTGTTCAGTATTGCTCGCTTGACAGTTAGTTCTGTTATCAAGTCGAGCCTCGTCCTCTGCCGTGTGATTTCCAATCGCCGATTGATGCAGGTACCTTGAAGATCTCTAGTTGTATCGGGTATTACCCGAGTTTGTAACGTTACTCGAGGACAATATGGATAGTGGAGTCTCTATTGCAAGGGCGAATTTCTGTGCGCTTGTGTACATGAATCATTTGATCTCGTCTGTCGCCCTTCGAAATCTGGTAAATCACTGAGTTCCAGATAGCAGATCCTGTCACGCTGGGACGGGCCGAAAGCATGAGCCGGATGGAAGCCAGTGACAGAAAATAACGTTTGTGGAGGTAAGGGCCCAGAACGATATCCCAGATCCGGGGTCCGGTTCGACCCGTGCCGAGCACATTGGATCGATCGCCTTCACCGAAGAGCTGCCGAACAGAGGAAACGGTTAGAGAGAGAGAGAGAGGGAAGGAATCGCCACCGAATCGGCCAGCAAATGGCCAACGTCTGTGCGGGTGGTGTTGAAACACCAACAGCAGGCAGCGGCTGATATCGTCTAGGCAAAAGAATCGGACTTCCGTTGTTACCACCCTAGGGTCGACGTGGGGTGCCTCGGCCACAGCCGGATGCCGAGGATTGTCGTTCTCGGGACGACGATATAAGACGTGTTGACGGCATCAGCAGTCGGTGGCAGCCACCTCTCCAAAAGTAGCTGCACTTGCTGAGGCACCGTGCGACCAACGAGGCCAGGGCCGTCCGCCTTTTCAGAGTGGAAAGCTCTGAGAACGGGGCGCCGACTTGCACCGGCTGAAGGCAAACTCTGCTCGCAGCTGCTCGATGTAACCCAATTGAAAAAAGGGCTAGCCAGGCGAGGAAATGGAGATGGAGAGTTCAGAAAGCCGGTGAACGAGATAGAACGAAGTGGCTGCGGGCTGCCATTGACTCTGCCTGCAGTGCGAGTTTGCCCGAGAGCGCCGGAGCCGGGCCGAGAAGTCACCCACTCATAGCCAACTTCGAAGACAAATGGTCTTCGAAGATCAACGCCTGCCTCGGCCGTAGCCGGCAATGCGCCGGCTCGTAGAAAATGCTCTCATCGGCTGAAAGATCCGCTGCTACCGCCGCCTCTGCCGCCGCCTCCGCTGCCATAAGGCTTTGGGGAAAAAGCGACATTGCGTTGAACGCTTCGTATTTCCTCTCAGATGCTCGATGGCGATGTGTTCTTCGCTGTGTGTGACTTCGCTCATTTTCGCTCCCGCGCGCGGACTTTGGAGAAACGGGAAGGAAGGACTCCGAGCACTCGTCTGGGCACGGAACTCGAATGGCCGCCTCCCTCTGTATGGTCAACGGGTGTGTGGCTGTTTGGCTTACGCCGTACGACGGAAGCCAAAAGCGAAGCATGGTGGCACGAGGCACGGAATTCCTGGTTGAAACTTTTCTCTCGAAGTTGACGAAGGTTTGGAAGACGTCGCTGCTGCCTCCGCCGCAGCATACGCAGCATAGTTCGTCACGCATTGTTCACACAGACATTCGCTTGCACATCGTGTCGTTGTGACTGACTTTGTCAATGTGTTTGCCACCGTAATCGACCCAAGTGAGTGACAACAGGCGGCGATAACGGGCTGAGCTCGCCTCATAGCAGGCTCGATCACGGCCCGCACGAGTTTGAATCAAGAAGGCTATTTGGAGCGACGAGCAAGTGACTCTCCGTCGCACCACCACCATCGGGAGCAGACGCCGGGGCAGGGGTCGCCTCGAAGAAAAGACGAAATTATTCGTTGCATTTGCCTATACAATACAACGGAGTGCAGCACGGTCGGCTGGTCCCCGTCGAAGGGAGACCTCTTCGTCGGATGAGTTTCTCCCGCCGCGTTTGCGTTCGTTGGTGATATGTTGGCGATGTGTGTACTTTGCCTTTCGGAGAACAGAGCGCACGCGAGGCGAAACACGTGATGAGTTTCATGGGCACGCGAGAGGCCATCAACCGGCTGTAGCAGTGGGCGAACGCCACTGCAAATCAGCCAGGGCAACCTGGTGTGCAGATCTTAGAAGGAAACGAATGTACACGAACGGCGTAGAGGTATAAGGGTTTTTTCCCCTGCGCCATAGATTAGTTATAGTGGGATACAATCTCTAGGCTCAATCCAACCTTCTGAAAAGAAGCAAATATGTAGCTTCGATACTCGCGCACGCACATCGATGGAAAGATAGGCAACTGCATTGGCACGATGCGTACATAACCTTAAATGGATTGTTGTGGCCGGCCGCCTGATGTGGCTCAGGTGAATTTTCATTATCGCAGTACCTCGTAGGGTACAGTGATGTTTAGATAGTAAACTTGCAGTTTTTGGCTGCCACTGCACGTCTGCATTAGCGTGAAGGAAGGGCTTTAATGATTTATGGACGGATCTGCTCTATTGCATTGGTTGAGTTTTCTATATGTCGCCATGTCGAGGGGAAAACCTCGAACCCTCGGCCTCGGTGAATTACGTACCTGTTATTTCGTAAACCGATCTCATATTTCCCGTATTCTCGTACATGTTTCTCACTCCTGGCTCTCATGCACCGTGTGGCTGGATGGGCTCCCAGTGAGATCCAAACGCGGTTGACGCGAGCCGTCAGACTGAACAACGAGCACCGGCGCTTTGCTCATAACCCATCGAATCCTTTCGTTGGCGATCATTGTACCCGGCCAGTTCGAGTCGTTGCTGAGAGTGCTGGCGCTACTGCCACGCCCGTTCCAAGTCCATCTTGATTGTCCCCTCATCGCGA
This sequence comes from Stratiolaelaps scimitus, assembly GCA_019614645.1. Taxonomy (NCBI): domain Eukaryota; kingdom Metazoa; phylum Arthropoda; class Arachnida; order Mesostigmata; family Laelapidae; genus Stratiolaelaps; species Stratiolaelaps scimitus. The sequence continues at coordinate 5,844,977 of JABWDB010000012.1, forward strand.
CCCGATCACCATTGCGTATGTTAGAAAAGGCCAGAGAATCCAGTCAGGCCATAATCGGCTGCGTCGTTCGCCTCCGTTATCTCGTGGCCGCGCTCGCTCTGCTCCCTGCCTCCCTCTGCTAGCTAGCCCTGCAGCTCGTCCTGGGCCCTGCGTACCTATCTAATGTCATCGTCGTTGTCGTATTCCCTACGAAACGGAACTAACTTGCCATCCATCGAGTCAGGCGGGTGGGCAGTGGGCAGGACTCGTCTGCGTCCTGAACTAGGCAGAGTCGGCGGCGGAGGCGGTCCTACCTGGACAATCAAGTTGCCTCGCTCATCCAACTCGTCGTGCCTCGGCGGCTGGTCGGTCGGTCAGTCCGTCCGCAGGCTTGTCCTAGCTCTCTTTGCCCTGTCTGATTGTGCGATTCGATTAGGCCGACAACGACAGCGACGCAGCGGCTAAGGCGGACCGAGATAGGCGGCGGCGGGCCGGACCATAGGGGAGCTGAATGGCCCCATGGGCAGATAGCTCTTTCTATCTCTTGCCTTCATTGGCAGCCGGGGCCCCGCTCGACATCCGCGTGCCAGCCATCGCTTTGAAGCAGCCTAATGAGGCACGGGGTTAGCAATATTACCTGTGATGGGGGGCGCAGTTGACAAGGACTCGGGTGGGCTAAATGCCAGCCCACATTTCCTATACCGTACCCATCGAACGCTCGTGGTACAAGTCGTCGCTCTTTCTCCTCTCCCTAATTCTTCCAATCTTGGTGACTCTGTCGCCCAGCTCTGCTCCATGATTCTATTTCGTCCATCCCATGCCAGCGTGGGGAGAGACTCTCCCAGTTATCGCTGTAGTCATCCCGATGGGCTTGCTCCGGCCGGACTGATTCCGCCCAGCCGCTGGCGGGGCTTCATTGCATTGAGCTAAGCACTGCGCCGCCGCCGCCGCCGCCGTACCCCGAGGTACATCGCGGATTGACGGTACGCGACGGCACATGTACGATTTCATTCTACTGACATCCGCCATCGCCAGTGAACGGGCCAACGGCTTGGGCCAGCCCCGAGCTGAATCAGAGACGGTGCCCACTGTGCCCCCTCCGTTCTCTTCCTCTGTTCGCCCGCGACGACGTCAAGAGAGTTAGAGAGAGATAGAGAGAAAGAGAGAAAATGTATGACTGAGCGGCCATGGAGCTTAAATCATTTTTCAACTGCGAGGGCTGCGGTGACGGCTGGCATGAGACGGAACGAGGCCCTCTCTTCATGATGGCGCTGGCCCGTTCTCGTCATCCGACGTAGTAGAGGTAATGTCCCGGCTGTGGCGGCAGCTTTTTTTTTGATTTGTTAGATCAGCGACAACCGCACAGGAAAATTTCGAGCTGGGGCGAAACGGGAGGAGAGGACTACGTCATTGGATGTAGTATGCAGTAGCGAAAGGGTGGTGGCTGGATGAGAAGCTAGACTTGTTCTCCTGAGAACGTCTGATCTGCTGAAGGCAGCCGGGTGAACGGCAGCGGCCACGGGACAGATATCACGGACAGACTCTGTCTCGCTCGAGCACCAACGTACATTGCGACGCGACGATTCAGCGACGGCACAATGGGGACTTTCTTCATGGTGAGTCTTCGCTCCACCGAGAAGTTGAATCTGCCCCGAGACAATCGTTACGGACGACAGCGGGGCCATGGCGCTCTGCAACTGCGATTCCTAGAGCGGGCTGCCCTGGCCACTGCGGCTTCAACCCTGTTCGTTTTCCTTGTTGTACGCCTGTGTGCCCTTCGCCGTGCCCCTCGTTGCATTCTCACTGTTCGTGGCGGGGAGCGGGAGACATGACTGCAAGTAGGAGGAGTCTTCTAAGTAGAAGTGGTTCTGGGACGATGGGACCGAATAGAATAGGGGCTGCCAAAGGCCCAATTGTCGGGGTATTCTACTGGCGTTGGTGGGGACGCTTGCTTCCGACGAGGGAGGTAATCTCGCTAAAAGTCAGAGGGCGACTGACCCGCCTTCGTTGGATGTACTACATTGTCCACCGCCAGCACGACGTCATCCTGTTTCCTCGTCGTCGCTGCCCAGCGAATGTCCAGCGATGCGGCCTGCCTGTTTCTGAGATCTGACAGACTCCTGAAGCAAGTCAGGTTCTATCGGACCGCGAACTCTTGGCCAGACGCGGCCGGATAACCGAATGGCCTCCCGAGATCCTGCCTGTGTGAGTGGGGCGCGTTCGGCGAGCCGACCCCTTCATAATCCATCTTGCATGCCTTTTCTCCTTCTTGTAGTTCCACCCCATGGGCCTGTTCGCAGTGTGTTCCCTCTGAAAGAAAACGCCGGCCGGAGGCTAGAAGGAAGCTAGTGCCCTACCACTCTAGGTATCCTCGTCATTGCTCGTGTAGTAGGTAAGCTCGCTGTATTGCGATAGGTCTAGAGATAGTTGGGTTCAGCCGACGTGGCCTCCTGCCTGTCTGCCTGCGTGCCTCATATCTTCCATCGCTTCTCAATGGAAAAGCCGCTGGACTGGATGAGCCACCGAGCAGAGAGAGAGACTCTGAGGTGATGCTTCATCCGAGTGTAAAGCGAGGAATGCCAAGACGAGACGATGCTGTCGTATACGAACAAGCCGAGTATAGGGCAGGCGGTGCTGGCTGCTGTCGAGTTCCCGCCACACCAAACGCTTGCTCTGCCCTACTCAATTTCACGAGGGCGACCCTGCTCGTCCGCTTCCTTCTAGCACGGTCCCCAGCCCTTGGCGAGTGTTTCCACTGTGTGAAAGGAGGCTGCCTTTCACACACCCGCACTTGAAGGGCTTCTCCCTCACGAGGCTCTGCCGCCGGAGCCAGCCATGTGTGGGGTAAAGTGCTCGCACTATTTTATCCGACCAATGAGGCGAGGACAGCGCTCGAAGCGTCGTCAAGCGAACGAAGACGGTAGGAAAAACGGGCAGCGCCGGTAGTAGCAGTAGCAGCAGCAGCACCAGCTCAGCTCGTAAGTGCTACTATGGAGGCACGCTGTCTCTCTCTGTCTCTCTCTCTCTCTCTCTCTCCATTCACTGTTATACGCGGTGCGTAGGTACTCCTCATCGTCCAGGACTAGCTCCTTCGCCCGCAACAATCAGCCGACGTGCCACGTGGTGTGGCTTGTAGCATCGCACCCCAACCCCCGCGTCGCCCTCTTTCGTTTGAGCGCTCGACATATGCCCCCTGGCTACACCCAGTAGCCGTGGTGGTGGTAGTGGTAATCGTCGTCGTAGTAACAGCTCAGTCCGGAGCAGTTCAGCCTTATCATGCTCGCCGCCAACGGCTGATACCGACACTGCCCTGACATCCCATCTGCGCCGGCACCTCACTTCGTGCGCTTCGGTATGCCGGCCTCACGTTGAGACGTTTAGAGAGAGATAGAGAGAGAGAGAGAGAATGCGCTCGTATAGAATGTCTGACACCGCCAGCGGGGCGGACCCGAGCGCAGAGTAGCGGAAGGGTCTAGTAATATGAGGAGACCACTATGAGTGTTTCCAGTTATGTCTTGCCGTTTGGCCTGCCAGTATTCGACCTACGTTTCTCGTCGTGCCGTTGTTGTACGCTGTTGTGGCCTGTTCCTTGCTGTTCATCCTGGCCTGGTAGGCCGACCTGTTCTCAGACGGCTCATCTAACGCCGCCGAGGTTCCATCAAACGAGCAAGCGCTCGCTCCTGCCACTACCGAATGCCTAGGCCGTGGTAGCCGGCCTAGGCTTCAGCCGTGGATGAGACGACAGCGGACGGTCCAGCTAGAAGGTTTCCGCGTGACTTAACCTTGACCCGATCTCCATATAACCTTTCTACCAGGTAGCCCAAGCCCAACGCATGCCGGGAGCGTTCGCGGTACGGGATTCTTTCTTCGTCTCTAGCTAACTAGCGTCGACTGCAGCTGTGAGCAATTTTTTCAGTTACCAGTATACGTTCGGTATGCCCCGCTAGGTAGATGTAAACGTCCTGTTCGTGGCCTACAGGGAAGGAGAGTTGACGCGATTGTGAGCCTGGTTCGGCCCTGGTTGATTTATCCCTTGGCCGTCTGCTAATACAACAATTGTCTCGCTTGCTTGCCCCGTAGGTTATCTGTAGTAAACATTATATGGCACCGTGCAGTTGCAGCAGCATCAACACTTCGAAGGTGGGCAATCTGTGGCCCGCCCAGCGGAAATCATCGCTCCATCACCCTACGTATACACACACGAGCCCCAAACTCAATCCCCGCCGCATGTAGTATAAGGCAACGACAACTACTCACGTCATCCATAGGTCTATCTATTATTTATATCTGTCAATTGTGCACAACAGTGGTATCTTGGCATTCTCGGTGTGGCCAGCCATCCCCTCACCTTCCCACCCTGATCGTCCCCCGACGACGACGGTGATCTCACTGTCCAGCATACTGCCACCAGCGCCAAACCACCATCGCTGACATCGCAGTGGCGCCGGCCACAAGTCATCATTCTCTCAGTCATCGTCCACATATCCGTTTGTCTCACTGCTCATGGCGATGTCGAGCCATGACAGTGGCCCACCCCTTCAGTGTTGGGTCGCCTTCAACCCGTGCTCGCTTTGGACCCGCTAGAGAAGTACGCGACTTTCTTCCTTTTCCGGTGCGACGTCCGGCCCGTATTTAGCGGTGGACTCGGCACCCAAAGGAAAACAAGGCTAAGGGCGGCAGACCAGGCCATGCCGCCGGCAAGGAACACCGAGCCTGCCGGGTGAGTCGGCCGGTTGGGTCGAACAAGCGCTGGCCAGCACAACAAACCTTTCCTGTGTCATTGTTGGCGTCGTCCATACCGTTGTTTCCTGTTTCCTATGGTGGCGTATGTCGTCCCGTAGTGTTTCCCTCGACGGACGCGCCACCGTCGGGTCGACATCCACAGTTAGCCTCTTCCTCAGCCTCTCGCCTCTCATCGTCCATAGTCGCAGAAGAGCCAACCTCACGACGATGCAAGATACTCCCTAGGGAGTGGCTTGCCAGACGCTGGTTCCCCTTGTAGCGAGTAGCTCCCCCACCTCTTACCGAGACGGCAGGAGGCTGATTTCGAGGGTAGTCGTCAAGGAAGAGCCGAGCTCCAAACGAGGAGTGCAGTATGGGGCGGCAGCAAGCACCGAAGTTGAAGTACAGCTCCTCAGTGAAGCCATCGCCAGCACCCCTCTGGCTCTTTGTACTTGCTCCGTTCCGAGTTTGTCCCCCGAAGTGATTTCCTAAATCTTGTGTGCTACTGCCACCGAAAGCCGTAGCGTTGTATCTGCCTCCAGCTCAGCCATCTGCCCATTCCCTGCCCTGCGCCTGTTTGCTAATAGATGGCTGTATTGACGAGCCAACCTAGAAGCGCCTCTCTCTCTCTCGCTCGCTCGCTCGCTCGCTGCGTCTCGCTGCAGCCGATTTTCTCGATCGAGGCGGCCACTTGGCCGGCCAGTGGATCGCCCATCAGGGACTCACCCATTGAGCTGGCGGCAAGCAAGCAGCCTTATGAGCCGCATCCTCGGGATTCCTTTAATCTCGAGTGGCAAAGCCAGCGTTCAGTGAGTGCCAAGCTAAGCAAAGGTGCCCATCGCACCCCGTATCTCGGTCTGTACATGACATTTTACGCCGAAACGTGTATAGTGCTCATATAGCGTACAGGTCTGTACGGGAGTGCGTCAGGGTGTGTGTGTGGATCTGAATGAATCGGAGAGCTCAGAAGAACCGCGCGTCTGTGCTATTGCCGTTGACGCCACATGTTGGACAGCTTGTCACGGTCACTTGTGCATCTGCGCGTGATGTTTTTCAATGACAGCTTTGGAGGGCTACGTCTCTTGGAGCGTATCGCTCTTGGAGCGGTTGTCTCGCTGCGAGACGCGGGCGCTGGCTGGGCGAAACACGAACACCGCCTCCGCGGTCCCAAACACAGTAAATGTCGCGTTACTGCGTTAACAGAACAGCTTGTGATCCAAAAGAAGCCGAGCACTAACTCGTTCCCTGCCCCCCGAATGGCCAAATCAAGCAACGCCAGCTTGAGTTTAGCTAGAAACAAACTTAGTGTGCTCACGCCGAGTCGACTAGTCGCTTGCTTTGTGAGTTAACTTTAAATCCTATTAGTGTTGCCGACCAAGACGAGCGTCTTTGCTGACAGACACTTTACCTGCGTCCGCTGTCTACCTATCTGTCGGCGGGGAATGGTTGAACTCTGAACAACATGAACTCGCCTAGGGGCCCACCAAGTGGCCCACCCGCGGCTCACTGTGTGCTCGATATTGCTAACGTAGTATCCACAGGAATAGAGATATCGTGTCATAGAAAAGGTCTAATTCAGACTACTCCACCTCTACGAACTATTCCGCTAACCGAAAATGCCACCGATGCATCAGTATGTACTTAGGCTGGACGAAGCGATCATTGCAATTCCGGGGGTTAACACAGTTGGACGTAAGCTTGCGTGACGGACGCTGTACGGCGTTGTACTATACTTATACCCCTGAGCGATCGCCGGCCCCGTCCACCAAAGCGGAGGCGAGCTACTACAGCATGGCTCGGCATCGCACATGGTAGAGGTCAGTGTCTCTCGCTAGTTCCCCGTTGACGCTCATGGATTGAAGCGGAAACAGGAATGGAGGACGAAACAGGCGGGTTTTTCTTCTCTGTCGTATAGCCGATCAGCGGTGCAGGATGACATGAAGGGGTCAGGACGGGGCTCAAATTGAACTTCCCTATCGCCGCTGGTCCCTCGTAATTCGCCTCTGGGGGCTAGCCGAGAGAACAGACCAAGTGGGAAAGAAGAGCGAGTAGATAGACCCCCCTGCCTATGTTCGCCCCCTCTGGACGCTAGGTGGCTCGCAAGCTGGGCACGCTGCGTAGGCAATGGTCCATCTGGCTTTCGAATGGGGGTTGGAGGTAGCCGAGGGGTTTCCTCTAAAGTAGCCACTAGACTGCTCGCCACCGCGGTGCGTTCATGCCATACTCGCTTACGCTCCTTAATGCTACTCTGGAGGGACTGCAGGACCGGCGACGCCGTCGCGCCAAGCGACCAGTAGTGAAAATGTACCCGCAGGGAATCCCCCGCCATCGTCTTCGTGTACGAGCGACGCATTGAACGGGAACGTGGAACAGCAACACAGCTATCGCCTCCGTCGGTGCGTTGAGCCGCGAGCACAAATGGTGAAAGGACTGAACGAACGAATGGAAGCCTCCCTTCCTCCCGTTCGTCCGCTTGACGCTGCCATGGGAACGTAATTCTTGATTCCGAGCTTTTCAATTTCGAGAGTCGCAGGAAGAAGATCTGTCGAGGTCCGCCGAGATAACCGGCGGTTCACCCATTTACCCAGCAGGTTCACGGAGACAAGTCCCTCAGCAGTGTCAGCGGTGGAAGCACCAATGGCGGTCAGGACAACGAACGACCAGGACAGTGAAACAAAAGCAAGGCGGTGAGCCTTAGTTGTAATCAAGGCGGCGGCAGCGGCGGAGGCGGCGTTGAGAAGCGCGTCTCAACATTGCATCGCAGGGCTTACGAGCACCGTGAGACATTTCCCCCCCCCCCCTTCTCGTGAGGTTACTGTCCCGGTCGTCTCCGCTTCTTCAGGACTTAAGTATCCGCGGAATTCTTATCAGTTCGTTTTGCGGCGGAGCCGGCGGACAACTGTTCCACTCAACTGTGTGGCCAGTTTTTTTGTTATCCTTTTAAAACCCCACCACCTTCTTCGGGATCTTCGGGACCTCGTATTTCCAGTCAAAGACGGCAACGTCGCGGAGTAGCCACTACCACTTCAGAGGCTCGGGAGATGGCCTGGTCCCGCTAGGGTCCAGGGTGGACGGACATATCTCCTCTCCGCCCCAAAAGAATAAGGAAAGGACCGCACAGGACCACGCTTTACTTTTAGGTCCCTTCTTGCGGCCTCCTCCTCCTCCTCCTGCGCTACACTCTTCGACCCACCCCACCCTCGGGATCCGTATGAGCCACTCGGAGGCGGTTGCAGGCCGCAGTAGGCCCCTCGCCTCCCTCAATAACGCTATGCTCGAGTCCGTCGCCCCTACCGCTGACGCGGCTGCTTCGCATTCCGACCACACCGAGCTTCCCTGGTTGGTCGTCCGCTCCCCTCGGCTCTCCCGACTGATACGGGCCATGATGACGATGGGGAGGTGGCCGTGGCCGAGTAATGGGCACAATGAAGCAACACAATGGCGGTCGAGTGACGGCGGGCCGCGGTGATGTCTGCAAGCGCAGGCCTCGCAGGACGTCGTGGCCGTGGCCGGCGGTCGGTGACGCTTCTGCGCCCGCCTCACGCGAACACACACACACACGTGCCTGCTACGCCAGTGAATACATTCCTTCGTTTACTAAAGTAAAGTAAATATCACAACCGACCCCCCCACGGAGCCATCCGTGTACCGTGTACGTTCTATTGGGCTGACGGAGCGGGGAGGCACTTCGCTGTCTCATATTTCTTCATCCGGTTTCCCCTAGATTACACATATATCCCATTCCATGTAGTTGTTTGGGACTCAGGCGAGCAAGAGGCTGTGTGTATCACAGTGAAATCTACAGCGCAATCCCATTGCTGGCGAGGCATCTTCTTCTCTATTCACTGTCATGTCTCTACTGCTGTGCAGCACCCGCAATAGCGACGAGCCGCTTAACAAAGACTCTATCTCTCTCTCTCTTCATCCAGCCCTCCATTCTAGGAGAGTAGAGATTCTTTATCGAGCTTCCCCTCGGAGTTCGCCCGTTCTGGCTACCTTTCTGAAACTCGAAATGGTCATACGGCGCTATGCTATTGTGCCGCTTGTCAACTGCCATCACGACACCATTCAACGTGTGTCTATTTCCATTACTATTATATTATTATTACTATTGTTATAACCGGGCGCGGAAGCATCCCCCTCCCTGTAACTCTCACTATTCTGAATGAGCACATTAAATCGAGCATGATTCCCCTCCGAATTGTCAACGGTGCAATGCTCAGAGCGCCGTATTTTTTTCAACTAGTTCCACATACACACGCCCATATACATATATGGAACTATTAATACTAGAGGAAATTTCGCCATATAGCCATGACAGGTAGCAGTCGGCAGATGCGGTGACCGTGCACCCCTGCTGTAGCAGTACACAACACAGCCATACGGCGCCGTGTTACCATACGACACCAACCAAGCAAATCGGTGCTGCATCATCTTCTGCTTTTCTTAATTATCTTCGTTGCATACTCTCGAGGTTCCTCCGGTCCGGCGTTTGCCCTCCTTCCGGACGTACGTGCTCCTTTCAGCGTGTAATTACATGCAACCTTACATGCCTTATCATACGAACTACTGCCACCACTACTCTACCGTCTATCAACTGTCTCGTACCCACCTATCCGCCTCGTCGCCGGGACTCGGTTCCAGCACCCGCGCAGCGCTTTTGAATAGACCGCGCAGCACTGGCGGTGGAGGCTCGTTTCGAGGGACTTTGAATTGGTTGCCACTACCTTCTCCCGCCGGGTCCTGCAACGACTCTTCGGCTCCTCGTCGCTGTGAGCACGTCTATCATCGTCATCGTTGAAGACAGCAGTGCCGCCGGTGGTTTCCGAGTCCCCGTTGTCGAGTGCGCCAAAGGATATCCCCAGTTTCAACGAACTTCCTTGTGGCCCATCCCGCCCGCGTCCGCTTCTACCTCCACCTTCTTTACGTCGTGAAGGGGAATTTTGGCAGAGGCGAGCCTGAGAACGCGCAACGATAGCAACGCCGTGCCGCGCCTAACCCGTTGGCGGCCGCTGAGTTCGGCCTGGTGGCCTGCTGTCATTTTCATCTCCTCACACGCTGGAAGACGCAAAGGAGGAAGGCACGCCCCCGGGGGGAGGGCGCGAACGTGATGCCTACGTGCGCTTATTATATATACATATATATATATACCACGCCGAGACCCCAGAGCGAGAGCTGTTGACGAATGGAGGCTGCTGTTCCCCTGGTCCCACTTCGTATGTCCTACTTCCCTTGCTTGCTTTCTTCTACGCCTTTGACAACTGCGGCTACCGCTAGTGTCACGACTGCAAACGCCGCGACCGCCACCCATCGCATCTCTGCTAACCTTCCATAGTTCGCTCGTTGTATCATTCCCGTAACGCGTGGGCGTGTCCGGCCTGCTGCGGCTGATGCTGTTGATGCTGAGTAGCGATGGCGGACCCGTGACAGCGCTCAGCGCGCACCGTTCAGGACCTTGCCTAGAAGAGACATTCCATCCCCTGTTATACAGTCCCCGCCTCTCAGCCATCCACCGTACTCAGCGATGCCTCGGCAATATTCTACGACGCGGCCGTCGAATCATGATGATGATAATGATGATAATAATAGTAGTAATAATAATAGCAAATATCAGAAGGAGCCCTGTGTGTAATATCATATACCACGACAACGAAAACGACCAGCGCACGAACCACCTCTAGGAGGATATCGGACGCGAACGCAGACACACACACAGTGGAAGCGAGCGCCGTTGTACGGGATGAGTTCCCTTCGAGCGAAGCAATGCGACGTTGTCTCTCGACGAGCTCGCGGTCGTCGAGGGAACCGCTGGTTGTCTGCAATGCCACCGCCGCTTGGGGGCACACCACCGCGTTGCCTTGAGGAGGAGGCGGTGACGCCGGTGGCTGGGGCCGCGTGTACGTCTAGGGGCGTTCCTATATTGTACCTATGGAGAGAAGAACGAACGACCGTTGCCGTCACGTCTCGATTTGGGTGCATGTGCAAGAAGGAGTGCAGCTGTGACAACAAGGCCCCGTTTCCTCTCTCTCTCTCTCTTTCTCTCATTGTAGACCTTACAGCAAAGCAAGGGGGAGCACGAGCACAATAGCGAACGATGACAGCCCTCCGCGCCTCCGACTATACAGATTTTGGCATGCAGGTGTGGCGTCCACAGGGTCCCGCCGTCGGGTGGGCCAAGGACGCACTGCCGGTCAGGTGTTCTTTGACTTCGTCGGGACGAGGCCAACGCTGCGTTTTCCACTTTACCTGTATTGCTATAATGGGTATTGTACTGTATAATACATCACGCAGTGTTTCCGCTGGTGCTTTCTCAACGACCGCTCGAAGGCGCGATGTAACGCCTCATAGTCCATCACGAAATGATAGCACTCAAACAACCGCGGCAAGGACAGCATTCAACCAATTGTCTTCTGTCTGTTCTCCTTTACTCCTTTAGTTTCATGTCGCCCATAGGGTTTCTTTTTCTTCTTGTTCTTCTGAGATGACAGGAAGATATATCCGATATGCCCCAGGCCCGCTTCAAGCCCCGAATTGCCCGCGTTCCCCTTCTCCACCAATGAACGTAACCCGCCACTCTTCGACAAGCAGCAGGGACGGCCTCCGCGTACGGCTATTACTAACCATCACGCCATCGTAACGTCGGTCAACCAACAGCCCCGGTATGTCTCGCATCGGCTGGCGAAGAAATGACGACGAAGTGGATGTAAGTAGCAGAGTGCGCCGGGGCGCACATGGGGGCGGTGCACAGCGGCGGGGGTGGCCTTTCTCGTTCGTTCCTTACGAAGGTTGACGAAGAGGAGTATTTGCGGCACCGCCGATGGCGGGACAGCTACCGCAAAGCTTGGACCAAGTGGCGAGAGGCGGTAGACTGAAGAGGAATGGGTCGATTCGGCTAGAGTAGCGATCGTCAAACGCTCGCGGCTGAAGAGTACAGCAGTTTATCGACTACTCGTCGGAGACGGAGATAAACCTCACGACGGCACGCCATGCCGCCAGAGCCACCAGAAGAACTACTCGCCGGGACCGGAGGACTTCTGAGACCTCTCCGTTCATTCGTCTGTATGTCTGTCGTCTCCCACTGCGCTCGGTGTTCGTAGTTGGTATTTTTTTGGTAAGAAAACCTTCCTCACTCTCTATCTCTCTATGCCTATTAGAAACCGCAAGGAGTTACCTATAGGGCAGCCTATGTTTTATTAGGGCTATTCCTCGATACCTCACATGTTTTGTCTTATCTATATAGATTTCTTCTCAGACACAGCTCCCTGCGCTTGGGTCCAGACTGTCTTGTTCATAATGTCCCACACTGTCTCTTCATTTCTAGCGGCCATGGCCGTCGCCACTCGCGTCGTATCTACGAGCCCTATCTCCCTTGCTATGCTTCAGCCACGAAACAGACGATGGGACATCGATGTTTTGTTGCAACCGGTGCACTTGTTTTGTCGTCGTCCAAGAAGCTTCAGCTCACGAAATGTGCGTGGGCCTCCCTCGCCCCTCCACCAGCTAAACCGCCGCGCTCAGCTTCACCCTGATCTCCCGGCGGGCATAGACGTACTTGTCGATACAAGCAAAACAGCCTCAACGTCCTAAATCCATGCCACCCCTTGAGCCAAGCGTCGACAAAAGCCTACCCCATCCTCCACTCGTTGTCCCGCGCCCCACATCTAGTATGTTCCGCTATACGGCGTCGTGCTGGTAGAGCTCTACCCTGCGAAAACACCGGGGACCGGGCATACATCAGCGACTGACACTGGCAACGGATGGGCGATTGGTATCAAGCGGGTGCGGCCGACCGCGTCTGACTGGTTTGTCTTGATGCCGGGGATAACATACGAGTGTGAGAGTGTTGGAGGCTTCAAGCGAGCCTCAATGCGGGACTTCAAACGACGACGAATTGTGTTACGGACCCCCCAATACACCACGCACGCTGTATCGGAGGATAGCGTAGGACAGTTGAGATGCAGGGGTGAACACGGCGCTTTGAAGCGTCTGCCCCCCCGAAGGCTGGGCACCCCCGGAGGCGCACCACCCAAAACTTAAAACGAAGCGGGCGCGAGTGACACCCTTAAGCAGGGGTGGGCGATCGCATCCGTGTTCATAAAGGAAGGGGCCAATGTTACCGCCCCACGGGACGAACCCCACCGTTGGTTAGCTTCCCATTTTGCTCAGTTTCCTCTCTTTTTTTATCCCTCTGTCGCTCTCTCGATCCCGTCAGTGGGCGGGGTGGTCTCGGTGGACAGGCTGAACAAGCTGAATCGGGATACGACGGATGAGAGCAGGCTGCCACCTAAGGTTTAAGCTTTTTGTGATGAGTTTGTCAGGCCAAGCTGTCCGCCATACCCTGGGGTGCCGCAAAACCCGGCAACAGCTCGCTCCCAAGACGCCTAGACGCCAGAATCGCTTTCGTCACTTGCGCACTGTAGGGGGAGCAAACAAAAACACACCCGCACACAACCCCGGGTGGCTCCGGCAAAGAAGATTAGCGGCATTTGTCTCAATGACGCGCTGACTGCTGTTCCTGAAAGGGGCTGGAGGTCTGCTGCCGAATCTGGCGGGGGTGGCAGGACACCGCATCACCTCCGGTTGATGGTATCAGACGCACGGCCGGGGCTCGTCGTTGATTGAGGCCAGGAGGTTCTCTTTCTAAAGGACAACGCAGACTTAGGTCACTCGACTACTGACTAACTTTGACATGTCAGCGGGCCAAACTCAATGAGACGATAAACGCAAGGGACAGGGTGAGGCAGCCACCTTCGGATACCCTATACAACTTTTGTCGCCTGGCTCCGATAATCGGGTGCTACAAGGAGTGCGTTTGCGTCTGTTGATCATTGAGGTTGAATGATGGTGAATTTTTCGTATCCGCCTCAGAGTCAGTCGGCCGAATGACAATGGGCTGTCTACATCTTGCTTGACTGTGGGTGAGGCCGAATCTTTGCTTCGACATCCATCTCCACCGGTGAATCCTTTACGTTCGTTATTGTCTCTATAGAACCACCCATCGTGGTCGTGGTGGTGGTGCCCTTATACTTTCTGCTCTTCACTACTTTTCCCATTGAATCGCTTGCTACTATCAGGTGCTCCAATTACAATAATAGCCACGAACTGCTAGACAGTAAATCAGAGGTTTAAATCCAACTTGCGCGGGAACGAAGCGACTTCGTTCGCAAATTTGAACGACACGGGATCAACGTCGATCGGGGGCCCGAAACACCAAGAGCCGCTTGCCCATCCCATAGGGCTGATGCTCCGCCTGACATAGCTCACGGTTTGCAGCAGCAGCAGCACTACCACCGCCACCACCAGCTATTCTTTATATGTGGCGTGCAGCTCCCTCTCTATGTGCTCCGCAGACCTCCGAGGAGGGGGTTGCACGCCTTGACTCTGAAGTCCCTCCACCGCGTCGAGTAAGCTTTGCTTTGCTTTGCTAGCCCATCAGCAACGTAGCACCATCTGCCGCGCTGCCGCCAGTGAAAAAATGTCCTCTTCGTCTTGCCCAGCTCCCGCTTGAAGGGGAACACAGAGAGGGAGAGAGAGAGAGAGCGACAGACTCGTCTCCCTCTCATTGAAGTACAAGAGCTAGGACGGATCGAGGAAACGGCCGTTGTCGGTAGCTTGCGTCGGCGGCTTGAAGAAAAAGAGGTAGAAACACCAGCAGCCAACGAACGAACGAACGAGCGGTTCCACGGCGGAACGGCCACTCCTAGGGAAAATGGAAGGATATGGGAGAAGCGGGGAAGGGGAGGGAGAGAGAGAGACGCCCGATGACAACGCGGTACTCATTCCCTGCCATATGAAGGAGAGCAGAGCCATCCCTAGAGAAGAAATAAAGGAAAAGCCGGAATGGTAAGCAGTTGTTCATCCGTTCATCCGGTCGGCCGGTGTGGGATCCTCTTTTTTTGTTGCCTACTTTCTTGTGGATGTTCTCCTTATTTCCTCAAGAGCGAACGCGATGGTGAGTGCCACTGCTGCCGGCCAAGGCGGAGCAGCAAAAGGCACATCCCCGGGGGGTCCAAAGGCTGAAATAACGAAAGGACAATGTACGCGGGGCCTGAGCATCGCCGAGGGGTAAGGCAACGGGCGTACGGGGGCAGGAGAGAAGCCGGGAGAAGACGATAGCTCGCGGGTTGCGCGCAGTTGTAGTCAGTCGAAAACCGTCGGTGTTCTCACCAGTTTCCCTCCGACGCCCCCAGTTGGCGCTGTCGGGAGAACGAAGAGGCCCTGTCGGATCGGTCTACTTTTCAGCGGAATGAAGAAAACAAGCCAGCGACGAAGGCTTCTACGCGCTCCCCATCTCGTGAAGGCGACACAGCGACCGAGAGATAGCCGGATGGAGAGACGAAGAGGGAAACTTCGTACGCCCTCAAGCGGGGAAAAAATCTGGAGAAAGCAAGAAATGTAGGTAGGGAGGCTACTGAGACCGTGCAGCGAGGAAGTAGGTCCTTTTTTTCTCAAGATGATTTTTTCCAACCTCGACGTTTTCAGGACACTCACCGCCGCCAGTCGACCACCACCGGCGTCCCGAATCGATTCGCTACCAGCGGCCGGGAAAATAATAGGGAAACGGATTGAGTGAGTTGTCCCGACAAATTGAGGCCGGTCGGACGAGTGAAAGGAACTACATGCACAGTCGCATGGACACCCACCCTCCGTACTCGCCCTGTCCCTGGTGTTCGAAATCAGCGCCGATATCGGGGCATACGCAAAGAGACAACAAGCAACTGTGTACATTGTCGAACGCTACTCAGACGCTGCCGCCGCAAATTGAATCGAGGTTATCCAAACGAAGCAATAGAAACGCTATCTTGAGCTAAACCCCTGCAGCTTGAGCATACGAAAGATATTTAGGAGTAGTTTCAAGAACTAGTTTTTTGTATTTGTATAATATCATACTCGTGGTAGGTTGGCTCTTCTGCAATGGAACGAAATGGTCAGTGGAGTCGTAATTGACTTGTGACATGATGCTAGATTGGACCTTTTGATAGGCAATTCTCAGATTACCCTGTCGATTAATATAATCAATAATATTGTGTCGACAGTAACCTTAAAGCATCCTTTTCGGATATATAGCTGAGAGAGGTAGCAGCCCACGCCTCAAGGCTGATATTATCATGGTAATTACTTACCATGTTGTGGCTGGGTCGCGACATGACAACACCCGCCGCCAAATTCTCCGCCATGGTCCTCTCCAACAAGATGACACTATATCCCTATGCATGTACACACATACGGGCTATAGCGGCTGCTGGTGCCGCTGCAATCTAGGGATCATCTATTAAAGGCGCCGAAGCGGATACAGGGTTCGTTACGTTAGGCAGGATACAATAATTCCATAGTACAAATTGTATGCCTCCGCTTATCTTTTACCTAGAGAGTGCCAACGAATCTGTCAGAATGTCTGTCCTTGGCATCGTTGAGGTGACGGCCACTGTGCTGCGAATCCGTAGACGGCAGAACAAGATTTAACAAAACCATTTTTCTGTCGCTGATGGATCCGAGAACCCAATCGGCGCAACTAAACATTGAACAGCCGGCCTCGGGGCCCCTTCGAAGTGGCACATTGTCCCAGACGGTCATTTTCCAACGACTGCAGCTCGCTTTCATAAGCGTTTCCGACTCTATCTGCTGTCCTATAGTATCGGATGCCTACTCTGCGCTGATCGCTGCGGCCTGAGCATGAACCCCATCCACAGGCCGTATAATCGAGTGCTATGGCTGTGGAACACTATGTGCATGTTGAGGCGGAGGTGGCGAAGTAACCCTGTGTAAACTGGCTCTCGTCTACCGGAATCCCTACGTACCAGGGTGAACAATCATAAATTAATGAATTACCTATAACAGATGTGATGTTCGAGCGTGTCCTAAGTGAAATTAGAACTACGTATCCCGATAGCTTTATAACCTACGAACGTGATCCTCATTTAGTTAAACACTTCAAATATGTGACGTCACGTTTTAACAAAATAACGTTGAAAGTCGCAGGACATTTTTCTAACAAATACGTTTCTTTTTCCACTCCTTCTCATTGCAGAAGCGAGCTCGATCAGCGCCCCGAACGGTTCGCGCCACGCTTTCATAGCAGACGCCGCTGCTGCACTCACATTGGAGCTCACCAACAACAAACAAACGATATGGTGGCCGCCGTCACTCCCATAGACCCAGCAATGTCTGGGAAGCTCGCGCGGCGATCCCCACGAACCGCAACAATAACAAGCACAAAACCCCCGTCAGCAGCAGTACCAATGCCAAACAGTCACACGACAACAACAGAACCGCTATTAGCGGCTTAATAACAACAGCCCCGTCAAACCGAATTACCCACGAGCACAGGCGGCAACGCAACGGGAGCGAGCGTGCGCGAAGCAAGAAAGAGAGAGAGAGAGAGAGAGAGGACGTCTCGAAATCGAGTGAGCAGTCTTCTTAGCCAAGCTCGCAGATTGTCGTCGCCAGCCGCCCAAGGGGGTGCTTAACTTCGACGCCCATCGTCTACGCGCTGTCGCCAGCGCGACAATAGCATCAGCAAAATCACAACCATTGGTGTCAGCAGTCGGCGGCGGCTGTCGGTTGTGTACGACGTCCGCTGTTGTCGTCAGCGCTCGCGAAACTCTGTGCCCGCCCATGAGCAAGAGAGGACAACTGCTGATATAGAGGAGGAGGTCCGCGGCGGTGCTCACTGCCCCTCGTGTGCTAGTAAAGGAGAGCGCGCCGACGGCTGTGGTAGTGACTGTTGTTGTTTCTTCCGCCGCCGCCGCCGCCGTACAGCAAGAGCTCGCTAGCGGGCTGCCCTTGGCGAACTAGCAGGCGGTGGCTTAATAGTCATCACAACAACACGGCTAGAAGTGGAACCAGTTGTTGGGGTAGTGGTAGCAGCAGGCTGTTTCTGGTGCGAATGCTGTGAGCTCCTGGGTGAGTGTGAGCTTCTGCTTTAGTCGGCCGGCCACGAGTGGCAGAGCTAGGTTAATCGCCACCGGTCGATCGACATACAACGCAAAAACGAACGGTGGAAAGCAGCGGCAGCGGCTACAACAACAACAACAAGAAGCGTAGATTCAGCAGTCATAGGTACTGGCTGCGTTTACCGTCACCGCCGCCGCCGTTGCCGCCTATTCTGGAAGTCGTACTGGTGATTCTCCTGGCACTCCCCGTGAACGTAGTCTGTCTGAGAGTGTGTGTGTGAGCGGGCGTGTTTATCCGCTCCGGCTAAAGCGTTACCGCAACGGATACGACCGAGTAGACACATATGAAGAGCAGCAGCAGCAGACCAGCAGCGATATCTGGTGGTAACAGCAGCTGCGGCAGGATAGTTACGCTCGCAGGAGGAGCTGATCCGGATCGTGTTGCTAGTCGTGCTAGAAGTCATGCCAATGTGAGGGGCGGTGGTAATAATCCGCGTTAGAGGCTATGATCATCATCATCGAGAGTTCATTGTGTCGCACTGTGTAGAACACTACAGCGACGCCTGCTGGCGTAGCTCTAGTTACCGGGAGTGTGTACGTGTGCCAATTACAGCCATTTTGCTCTCTTGTTTGTGTGTAGACAAAGTTTGCCCCGTTCGGGGAAAAGTTGCGCGCGGAACAGGTCGACGCGCAGTCGGAAGTGCGGTGGCTTGTGAACGTCTTCCTGATTGTGTCAGCTAGTGAACGAAGGGCAAGGTGCCACTCAAGGCCAGCGGGGCTGGGTAGGACCATCTGCCAGCCTCGATATGGGAATAGAGGGTGCCCCCGTATCGACGACAACGACGACGATGGCAGCAACAACAACAACAATAACAAAGTTAACAGTAGCAGCAGCTGCAGCAACGTTACCAGCACGAGCAAACGAACTGAGTGGGGATCTAGAAATTGGTCGGCTGCAGCAACAAGCGAACTACCTGAAAAAGAAACAGGCGGTCGTCAGGGTATACAGCCGGGAGGAATCTGCGCACTCGGATACAATAGCATCGAAATCGAGCCCGCTGTCGTCTTCCTCAACGGGTCACAGTGGTCAGCCAGCGACGATGGCTGCTGAGGCAACGTCCGGTGAACAACAAACGACAGCGAGAAGTCGAAATGGGACAAAAAGTGGGACGACTTCGGCGCGACTCGGTGCGAAAAGTCTACTGACATCATTTCGGCCCGCGATGCTCCTGCTGGTGGCAGCCACGTGCGTCACAGGTAAGAGGCGATCCTATCGAAGTAATATGACCTATGAGTTTCCGAGCCATGGGGGGTGGAGGAGGAGGGGTGCACCCGAGTCCAGAGGATTTGTGACTCCCACACTAGGAACGAAGGATGAGTGATACATGTGCATTATTTATTCAGCATGTCCGAAACACCTATAACAATAATAGTGGGAAGATCCATGTGAAAGGTCGAGTTCTGTTGGAACTTTAAAGGGAGCGACGATATAACAGCTACCTCGTACTCATTCTCTCGTTTGAGTTCGCGCTCGTCCGTCTCCCCGCTCGCGAGCTGCGCAGTGATTATAATTTATGATAGTACAACATCTGACATCGTGAGCGGTTATCGAGCTTTGTCGCAATTGCTAGTTGTTGAAAAATGCATAGAATTTGAAAAACAACGCTGTGAAGTCAACTGAAGCAGCTTCTCTATCCTAGTACGTGGTCGCATGTGAGAACTGGCGCAGGAAAAACCTGCCAGTAACCATCGTCTTCGCCTGGCGAGCTCTTGGTCTAGTCCGCGTTAGAGACCTAAAAGAGTCTATCTCTTTTAGCCATTATTTATTTGTGTCAAATAAAGTGTTATTGACTCTATATATATATATATATATATATATATATATTCTCCAGAGTGGATAGCAGCTGCAATGCGCGGTTGCCCGTGACATAACGGCAATTTTGTGTCATGTAACGGTGGAACTTCGCGACACGGATGGCCCTTACATGTTTCTAGTTTTTCCAGAAACTTGTGTGTTTGTGTCCGCGCCTTGATTGGTGCGGAATTGCATTTTTGACTTATTTGTTTATTTTTCCTAAAGGCGCGTTGTAAAAATAGTTTGACATATACTTCCCAAACAGTATCTCCGCTTTATTACTCTGAGTAAATTTTAATTGTCTTCTTAGCAGTGTTTGCGTTTTGAGCCTTGCAGTCGAACCTTCGACATCAGGGCAACTCCAGCGATCTGTTGAGGTTTAAAAGCTGGTTCGCTTAGTATGGTTTTTATTTGTTTTTTTTCCGTGTAGAACTGTGTAAAGAACACACGTTTTTTTTGTGTTGGTTGTATATCTCATCAGCTACAAAATGTTTGTACCCGTTCTCGGTAAAACTCATGTTCATCGTACGTTCTACACATATTCTTTCAAGTGACGCTAGCGGATGTATTAGCCCTGTTGACAAAACAATGTGCTAGATCAAGCTGCCAAAGCATCAGTCTGTTGGTAAACGGTTGCGTTCTTTCAACGCATAGTACACAGGTAGCGTGCACAACAAAATGGCCGATGTCTTCATATAGGATTCCGAATCTAAGCTCCCGAAAGCCGACAGAAGTTTCATTCGTCTTGTTCGCATCCAACCGATACAGACGAGACATTTGTCTAAGATAGCAGAAAATCCAGAGCGAACCGTTGATACCATGACGTTCCTATCGGTTACTATTAATATATATTTATATATATCTAGCATACCGCAAGCCAATGAACCTCACACACATCTCGCCATTATCGCGAGCATTATCCATTCGCGTTGGCTGATCCTTCTGTCTGTTAGCGAGGCAGCTAGCCATGGTTTTCTAGTTAAGCAGTCATCCCTTGAAGATCATCAAGTACAGGTACTTTTTTTGTATGTTTTTGCTCATTTACAATACATTGGCCGTAGCAGCTTCGACTGCTGCAGCGACGCTCGCAGCGGTCAACCGCCGGTGTCCCTGCCGCCGAGGCCAACGTTTGGGCACCATGTTGTTGCTTGTCGCTGGCTGGCGATGCGATTTCAAGACTACGAAGTGGCCCGGTCCGTTGCGCGCTCTCTCTCTCTCTTTTTCTCTTTGACGACGAGCCCGCGTATCGTGTATACGTCTCAGTCGATCTATGCGCGCAATCAATCAGTCGGTCTCTGCGTCTTGCCAGCGTAGAGGCGAGGACGGGCCGAGAGACCCCTAAGCAGCACCGCGCTTTGGTAGTATTTTCCGACGACGGCGAAATGATGGCTGTCGGCTATCCACATCTCTTTCCAGCAGGCAATGGCCCCTGGCTGTAAAGAGCCACAATGTCTGGCAACTGACCGACTAACTAGTTGGTCCCACCGCTGTCGCGAGCACACCGCGCCACCGTCGCGGATGAACGAAAGAGAGAGAGGGCGAGAGAGGGCGAGAGAAAGTGAGACAAAGATAGAGAAAGATATATTAGGCTAAGCAACGAAGCGGTATCTGTGTCCATGTAATCGAGTATGTACGAGAGCGTTAACCAGATGACACGATTGAACTCCACGGCCACCCTAGCGAGCAGTAGTAGTATTTAGCGACGTACGATTGTGCGTATGTCGCCTGGCCAAGTCGACGTAGCTTCTCGTAGCTCTACGGGCAGATGATCTTGCAAGCGCTACGCAGGAGAAGCAGCTCTTGACGTAAGCCGCGCTCGAGCGAACGGCCAAATTCCACCAGTTCAGCCACAGAGGGCGTTAGGCGAGCTTGGTCCCACGGCCCCACACATCACCGGTTATCGCTTCTCATTGGACGGTATACAGCCAGTATAGGAAGGCAGCAGGTTGTGCAGGCCGACGAGCTAAAAAGTTAACGAATAGTAGGGACCAAGAAAGAGTTGATGGTGAGGGGATCTGGACGAAGGGCAAAAATGGAAAAAAGGTCTCCGAATTTCGGGTAAAGTCGTCTGAAAATGAATGGATTCTTGTGCTGGATTCGGGGAGCCTCGATGTGTGTCTGCTTTGCTTGGCCATGCTATATATATATATATATATATATACATGGTTGAATTTAGCCAATAATGTAATCAGAAGTTAAATCCGGAACAGCGCAGGTGGCTGTTCTGGTAACAAGCTGTAAGCCCCTTCGAAATCTTTCCACTACGAAGATCACGCGAAACGATATCGCGCCACCCACGTTGACGGTGGTGATTAATGTTATATGTTTCATAAGAGATGAAATAGGAGAAGTGGTGCCTTGAGGCCGCCATTTCACTAAACCAGGCGTGGAGGCGAGTCTTAAGGGCTAAAACCAGGAGACAGGTTTTGATGGAGAATCCATCACGGACCTGGCCACGTACACACATCGGTTTAAGTACCTTGCCTATTTGTGCTTGAGTAAAATATGCAAGCCGGCATCAATCGGCCTATTTAACAATTTTGATGTGTAGTAGTACCAGCTTAGTGGGAGCAATGTGTACGGGTGCCGATTTAACTAGGTTAGCTATAATGCTATATGTGTAGGTTACTCGTTGAATAGATTGTATGGCTATGCAGACTGATATGAAATGATCGTGGATTTTGGCGCCGCGCCGTTGATTGCAATTATTAGTATTTGTGCGGTATAAATTATCCGTCGACATGGTTGCGATCATCGCGCACACTCCATTTTCCAATAGAGGTAAAGGATTTATTGGTTTATTAGCGGAACCCGCAGAACAAGAATAACAAGAACAAGTGTGAATCAATAGATTTCTGTTTGCCGGCTGAAGCTGTGATCTCCTATTCTAGTATATGTTGAATTTCAGCCAAAGAACTATGAATCGTTCGCCTTCCGTGGCAAATCATTGAGCAATCGGTTTTTCGATTTTCTCCGCGTTTTCTCGTCGTCTATCTACTAGGCTTCATTGTATTCGTTAGGACGGAGGCATAACCGGCCACGGTCAGCCCCGCGTGGCAAAACTGGCTGGTAAGGGGAGACATTATTTATTGTTTTATTAGTACAAAGTATTGTTAGTGGTGGGCAACTATAGAGCTATGGGTTAAGTTGAGAATCTCTTGGTGATTCGATGCGACTTATGGCTATTTTTCGCACGAGAAATTATCGCATCACGTGAATGCGTGTTGGCGTCAATCGCGTCTGCCTGTACTGCGGTTTGCTTGTCTTTTGACAGCTCAGAACCACGCGACCTCTCCACCTCGATATCCCATCAAAGAACCATCTCTGAATCACCAGGGAGACGGATCTAATGCTCATGTGAGCTCTGTCCGTAGTCGGTAAGCCAAAACAACATGTCAGCAACAGGCGACGACGAACGGCGAACGACTCCAACGAGTGGATGCTTCGCTTGGTCTCAGATACAGGGCGACGTCATTGTTCCAGCAGTCAATGTTCGTAAGCGCGGTGGAGAAACGTATGCCAAGGGGGCCCCTCAACATTTCGCGCTGGCAGCCAGATTTAAGATTGTCCGATACACAGAAATATACAGACGAAAAACAAAACCATCGTGACAAGAGAAGTGCAGTAAGACAGGATAGCGATGCTCTTGAGATGATTCAGGTAGAGGACCCGTAAAATGTGCGCAATCACGGCAACGGTCGATGATGAACGAACGTAATTAAACGAAAAGCCAGAGGAGAATCCACTTCAAAGGCGTAAGGACGCGTCTTGTTCTGTGATCGTTGCCTTTTTGAATAAAGGCATGGCCACTGGTTAGCGGAGGACTCGAGATCCCTCAATCAACCGTGGTGTGAGAGTTATACAGAGTGTCAATATATATTGTCTAGTCAGAGTCTACATATATCGAGAGTATCAATATTTGATGTGGTGGAAAATTTTGCACAGTAGTCTATTCGTTAGGTTAACCATATATATATATATAAGAGAGCTTAAGCATTGTAAAAATTGCAGCTCCTTTAATAAACCAATAAACCTTTCACATTAATGAATGCACATTGAATGTTCGAGACCATCAATATTATATTAAACTCGATTTTTTCGTATCGTAAATGGTTGAATTATAAATATTCGAACACAAGGGAGACCGCCGAAAGGAGTCCAAGCAATGGACTCAACTACTACTACCTTGCTCAGGTTGGACGAACCAACTCGATCATGTGCCCGTCACTGCAGCGTCACTAACGCTATTCAATGTCGTACTTAGGGATACTGATTTATTTGAATATTATCGTACTCTGTGTGTTTTTCGATTTCTGAGTATGCTGTATGCGTCTAGTTATTTCTCGAGAACATTATGCATTATTGGTATTATCTTGATATATATATATATATATATATATATATATATATATATATATATATAAACTTCCATAGCCGTCCGTCGTAACGACTTACGTAACGAATGTCCGTTAATCGTCCGTTTCGAAATCATTACATATCGCAGTAGTTAGTGGCGATGCTGAATGAAATTTCGCTGAGTATTCCACCATGTATTGGGGTGTCACTTGATATCTGGTATCGCTCGTGTGTTTGTGGCTCGCTAATGTTGAGTAGCGACTTAATTTGAACGGAAATAACGCTGTGCCCATCGTATCCGCCGGGCGAAGGAGGCGAGTATCGCCATTTTTGGCTGAGGTGGCATCAGTTAAAGTGGACTAGCCGTGACAGTTTGGCTGAGTGTCGAGAAAACGGCGACGAATGCTTTAGCTCCACTAGACGAAATGTCCATGCGAGACAAATGCCTAATCGCACCGGACGTGGCAGGGATAAGTTGAAATATCGAAGGATTTCTCTCTCTTTGTCTCCAACCTAAACTCTCAAACACGATATAAATCGACAGAGGAACACAGGCGGATTATCATGAATGTTACTAAATCATATATCCAACTGATCTGGTTTAATCAGGCTGTTTACCCGTCGTACATCCTCGGATCATATGACCACGTTTGTAGAACCAACTGTCGGCGGTTGACTTTGCATTGTCACATCTTCTTAAAGCAGCCTCTTTTCATTTGATCACGAGATGACGGCATTGTGATCCAAATCACATAATAAAAGCTTTATTTAATTTCCCAGAATATATATATATATATATATATATGCCCCGAAACGTTTATATATATATATATTTTTTTTTTTTTGTGACGGAGAATGCTCATGCAGACCAGGCCTCACAGCTAAGGTATTTGCCATGGTACTGTGGGACTGCTGCGGTTTCGGGGCTCGTAACGGATCTGCGAACGAGAAAGAACGAGTCGCTGAGAATCACGAATCACACCGTGAACGTCATCACATATACCGAATGTCGATACGCCGCCGGCATATATATATATATATATAAGCACATGTACTGCTTTCTTGCTTGGTTTAGCACCAGCGGAATAATCGCATGCCGTCCATCGTATGCACGTTGATCCTCATATGCATTTGCTGTTATTTAAACATGTACGTACAACGTACATTTATAAATCATTCATATCGTGGAAAGCTGCTAAACCTTCCGTGACGAATATGCTACATAGGTTAGAACCGAGACGGCAAACTCCGCATTCAGTCGTTCATTGGCTCTGTATTTGGCTCACTATTTGTTTCGCCACTGTTTGCTGATGGCCTCGTAATTTTGATGGTGATGTCATGGCAATGTTTTTTCGAGCTGACCCTCAGCTGTTCTGCCCCTTTTATCTGACAGGCCTCAGCTCTTAACCTTTGGGTATTACTATGAGGACCTGTCGGGGCCACCTTTGCTTATTCTCTGCCTTACTCGTACCTACCAAGAATCTTCAGATAAAGAAAGATGTCATGTCACTGACCCAACTCTATTACCAATTCAGTTTTAGGTAAATGTCGTTCTCAGAAGTCAGTGCTGTTTCCGCTTTATACACACCAATAGCACGATTCTCGCTCGCACGCTAGAGAAGGTCAAATTTAAGGGCGTTTTTTAACAATCACATCCACCGTTCGTTGTGGTGATCCATTTGAGTGTTGTAAGTGATGATTGAGAATTGCACAGCGTCATATCGTTCAATTCCACACCCGTATGCGCCACACAATCCACTGGTCATGCAATCATTTTACAAACTATATTAATTCTTAACCATTAGTATAATAGTAAGTACTACTATTATTATCATTGTCAGAACAGATACTGATATGCGAGTCTCAGACGGTGCAGCAGCATAGTACTCTAAGCCTTCGCCTCTTATACTCTAACGGTCAATCGATTGATTGTCATTGTTGTTGCTGCTGTTGTGTCTTCAGTCCCAAGCTCTTTGGCGATCGAATGCTATTGCCAAGGCGAATGTTCAGAGCATCGACAAAATCAAACGTGCGTGATCGACCACCCGGAAGCCATGTGCTTTCATCACGTCCAGGAGGTCTTCAACGATCTCACGAACCAAATGGAAATTGAGAGTAGCTACGGCTGCCTTGGAGATCAAGCGGCGACACTCACCTGTAAGGGACACCTTACGAAGCACAAGGTTCGTATTCGCACATTTGCTCGTGTATCTGTCGAACTAACTTTGGAGTTACAAACACCGGAATGAAATAGACTACAGCCAATTGTTATAATATGAAAAATAACGAGCGGATAACGTATGCGCAACAAGATGAGTATCAGAAAAGTTCTACTGACGAATGCAATAGAAGGGGGCGATGCTGATATTCTCATAAAGATCAATGGATTTAGGTATTATTTTCGAATTTTCATTTCAATGCATCTCCCTTACTGTCCCGTTGATGCGTTTCGATGTAACACTAATTACGGTCATCATTATGTGTTCCCCCGTTCGATATCTCTGTGTGGACCCACCTGTTTCAGGCTCCGATGAATATTAAATGCTGCTCGAACGCCAACATGTGCAATGTCCACCTGAAGATGGACGTGATTCGACATGAGAGCGACCACGTAGAGGAGGGTCTGTATACCGATTATACGCATCCGGTCATCTTTCTGCTGGCGCTGACAATGTGCAGCATGGTCGCCGGCATTGTGTATCTGTTCTATCGGTTACGCCGCAAGAGGCTGGAGTCGTCGTCGACGGAGAACGAGCACTTCCTCAGCAACGGGTCGAAATCGCTTCAGGAGCTGATCGAATGCAGCATAACCAGTGGAAGCGGGTCCGGCCTACCGAAGATGGTCCAACGTACGATTGCGCGTCAGATTGAGCTGAACTGCTCGATTGGCAAGGGCCGTTACGGCGAGGTGTTCCGGGCGTCGTGGAAAGGCGACTATGTCGCCTGCAAGGTTTTCAACTCGACGGAGGAGGCTTCGTGGTGCCGTGAGACGGAGATCTACCAGACGACGCTACTTCGGCACGATCATATTCTTGGCTTTATTGCCGCTGACATACGCGGCCATCGTGGCGTAACCCAGCTACTTCTGATCACGAACTACCACGAGAACGGCTCGCTGTACGACTATCTGATGAACAATGGCCTCGACGAGGAGCAGGCCGTCGAGATGGCACTGACCGCCTGCAGTGGCCTATTCTATTTGCACACGCCAATTCTTGGCAAGCAGGCGAAGCCAGCCATCGCTCATCGCGACATCAAGTCGAAGAATATCCTGGTGAAACGGGACGGCACCTGTTGTATCGCTGACTTCGGTCTCGCTGTACGCGCCGACATGCACACGAGCCTCATCGATATCGGAGGAAACCAAAATATCCGAGTCGGTACGAAACGCTATATGGCGCCGGAAGTCCTCGACGAGACGTTGACCACGAGCAACTTCAATTCATACCTCCGCGCCGACATGTACTCATTCGGTCTCGTTCTATGGGAGATCGCCTCACGGATTACGCTGCCCGGCGTCGACAAGCCAGAACAGTACCGTATACCGTATCACGATAGTGTGCCGGCGGATCCCACCTTTGACGAAATGCGGAAGGTCGTCTGCATCTCCAAGGACCGGCCCCGTATTCCCGAAACGTGGAACAAGAGCGAGGTAATCATTCTTTCTGGCTCATTACGTGTCCGTCGCCTGCATTTGTTAATTCTGTCCTTCGCTCGGTTGACAAAGAAGACCAAGCCGATGTATAATATTGTGCATATGTTTATTTGTGTTTATTCACCTCAACATTGAATCATTATAGAGATGAGACTCATAGTTCATCGCAAAGGAGATCGGTACACGGAGAATATTGGTTGATATGCACACTGCTCATCGTAGCTCATTTATAGTATAACATGATTATATAACAAAGAAATGAGCGACACCCCTTCATTGTAATCCTATAATACTGTAATCCTATAACCCACCAGCGATAACAACAATGGTAATTATTTTTATTATTACTATAGACGTGGTCGCCCAGTGACTGAAGTGTTCTATCACGCATCTTCTAACCTTGTCACGCTCTCTCTCTCTCTCTTTCTACCTTATTATCGCTCTTCTACAGACAACGCAGAACTTGGCGAGCGTCATCCGCGAACTGTGGGGACACGAACCTCGCTCGCGTCTAACAGTGCTCCGAGCCAAGAAATCACTAGCCAAAGTTGAGGACACCTTGGCGACGAAACAGCGTTACAGTCCATCTAACCAGCAGGACATACACATCATTCCGCCTGTCTAGTATGAGCTGCACACCGTAGGAAGTAGCAATTACTTGTGTAACCTTTATTTAAAGTATCCCGCAGTTGGAAAACAGCATCAGGAGCCAGCATCGCCAGCCGCCGGCGGCGGCGGTGGGTCGACTGCCACGTCGGCCTGCGTGCAGGACTCGCGGTCCTCGTCAAGCGTCGCCGCCGGCCAAATGGTCGACGCTTGCGACTCGATCGGCTACCAGTCGACCTCATGTTTGGCCCGAAACCTTGTCGATGGCGAACCTGGAACGTCGTATTCCTGCGCCCCGATAGCTGTTTCGTCCAATGAGGAACGACGAGGTCAGCGAGCTAGGAGGATGATCAAAATGACCAAACTCAAGGAGAAGGTCAAGCCTTGCTAACGAACTATTCATCTTGCCAATGTTCTCCGGGCTGGCGGTACAAGTGTTACAACAACGAGAAGAGAAAACTTCTTAGTTACGTTATGTTAAACAGCTTTGAATTCGTTGTAAGGGCTGGACGCTTTGAAAGATCGCCACGATAAGGTCTCTCTCTCTATCTCTCTCGTCGTTCGCTTGTTTTGTTGAATCACGAGCATTCGACGCGTACAGGATCTCGTCAGCTGTTAGTACAGCGTACATGTATCAGGTAAAAGCACAAAAATGGATACAGAGAAAACGATTGAATTTTTGGAGAAGTTTTACACAGCTCTGAATTGAATGAAGTAATCGACTACTTCAAGCGTAATGTAAACTCAAAATAAACTCACGGAGAAATAGCTAATCTGAAAAGCACAGGGAGAGCACCAATCGTGTAGGTCTTCCAGCCTCGATTACACCTAGCCGGTGAAGTGATTGCGGTTCTGCCGGCAGTAAGGTGGCCTCTTCCTCGTCGTCCAACCTCATTTGGCAAGCATGTTTCTCACAGCGAAGCTCACCGTGAGAATTGCAAGCGGTTCACTAATTCAACGTCTCGAAAGCCACGATATAACGTACTCTACTTGGTCACTGTGAAAACTTCGAGTGTCGCTCAATCTAGGACACGCGCTCTAAACAGAGGAATCAATGGTGTAAATTCAAACAAAAGTGACTTTCGCTAAAAAAAAAAGGTTCCCGACTACAGAAGAAGAGCCCCTTTTCTCGCCAGCGTCTCCGCAATGATATTTACTTGCTAGGATTATTTCAACTACGGTATGATGCAGCTCAACCAATGTTTTGGTTATTACTACGCCTTTTAACGAGTAAAACAATACAGCGGAGGCGAAGACAAATGGACGGACGTACATTCAGACATTGACAGGCATTTTGCGCGAATGCCTGCTGTGGCCTTGTCTCTCGGAGGCAGACGAGGTATCGACGTCCGACTAACCGAGTGTGGCTTATCTGAGAGAAAACAAAGCGATGACTATTTGATGATCGGTGATATATGATGATGATAATGATATAATTGACGATGTGAACATTGTGCGTAGGGTGTCCCACAAGGGTCGGAGACAGGACGACAATGACGAAGGCATAACAAGTTCTGCCTATTTTGAACAAGCAGCAGCACAAAAGGACACACCGGGGATTACGTATTTGGCGAGGAAGCCAGTAGGGAAGGAACGATCACTATTCTTGCCGCTTGCTTCCTTGAGGGCGAACCAAATTCTACCGGGCCTGTTGCCTTCGAAAATGTTCGCCTCGGATAATGTTCGTTGTCTAGAGGAGCCGCGCCACTTTGTGGACACATGCCCCTCAGGGCAGGGGACCGGTCTTCATTAAGTGCTGTACAATACGTTAGCACCTGTATATAAGAGCCGTAGGTAAGCACAAACTGTAAAGCATAGGAGGAAGCAATGTTCAGAGAGCGGATCTGCGCGGCAGCTGGATAAGGATTGCGGGAAGGTAGTGATGGCGATATCGTGATGTCGAGGTCCCACAATCTCAAGTGTGCAAGTGAATCAATCATTTGATTAACCTCATACCTACGTTCGGGGCTCAATGGGAACAGCATATAACCGAGCGCATAATGCCGCCAGTGTTTGGCAAGGGGACTGCGGTGAGACTATCTTTGTAAATTTCGCCTGTACTCAAAGAACACATTGAACGAAACTCATCACCGATAATCACAAAGGCTATTGTCACCCTGCTCCTCTATCAGTCTTCGTACAGCGTTGAAACGCTTCGATGGTTCTCTCATTCAGTTAAGCGCGATATCAAAATTTGAGGGAGCCCTTTATTGGCCCTTTTCGAATAAAATCCTTATACTTCCACGTGACCCCCCCGCGCTATTCCTGGAAGTTACCCCTTCGTGACCATGATTCGCGTGAGCATGGTTCGGCGCATGACGAATGTCTACTTTTCATTGTCTTGAATTCCCTCTGGCTTATGGCACCAACGACACTGACAGATGTGGTATGTGACGTGTGAATCCCATCGCGAAATGTTTGACAACAATGTTTATATAACAACGGATGATGGCATCATGAATCGAACGAAGGGCGATGAGGTGGTCACGACGACCAGCGCGTGCCAAATATAATGAACGGTTTGTAAATTTATATATACATATATATATATGTAAAGGCAAACATTCTCTGGAGAATAGTACTGTTTGAGAGGTGGAATCGAACCAGCTTAGGGCAACATTGCCGTCTACTCACAAGAATTGAGCCAAGCTAAATAAAGGTAGCGAGGGTGATTCTATGGGTTTCTACAATCGGCGTTCGTCTGCACTGAGCTGCTCAAGTGGTCAGAAAAAAATTGAAAAACAAAACTTGAAAAGGAAAACGCTAAAAGAACAAAAACGTTGCCGACGAAAGAAAATCAAGATTTTCTCCCCGCTCCGCGATCGCGAATGGATATTTAGTGGCACGCGCGCCCTTGGCTGATCGCCACTGACGGTGAGTTCGCGCTCGGTGGTCAGGCGAGACCAACAATGTATGCTTGTAGTGGCTGAGACGGTACACGGCGTTGAAAACAAATGTAATTCCAGCCGCGATTCTCGCCCGCGGTACACGGTGAGGATTTCTCCGACGTATCTAAAGCGGCAGGGAGATTCAAAATGCAAATTGTGATTTATTGACGCATTGATTTTAGCACATTAGCATTGTATAAATACGGCGATTATATTGACTCTAGTCAGACGAACCTGTAAGACGCACAGGTACTAAGAACTCAGTAAATTGCAAGAAATTCCAGCGACGGTTGCCGACTGAAACTATCAGACGGTCAATGGGGGGAGGGAAGGGAGGGGCGCGCGCGCGGCAACTTTATCGGCCGTGGACATCCCCGGGGCGACAACCACTCAGCCCGCCAGTATCGATGTCTCAGTCCGCCACGGCGGAAGTCAGATCTGTGGAAGATTCTCACATCTTTGTGAACAACGTTCGTCCTCTCGCTAATATTGCGAATCATGAAACGTCAATTCGTCAAAACGTCGCAATGCCCAGGCGACACTTACCTCTCTAGCTGCGTCCGCTGTAGCGATTGGAGAAGTGTGGCCCGGGAGCAATACGTAAGAAAACAAAGATTCCCAGTATGTCCTCGAGCGGGGAAGCTGTCTGGCACACTGCAAAAAGGGCGTTTGCGACGCATGTATATATAGATATAACGATTATGAGCGTGTAATGATGATTACTATCATGTATAAGGAATAAGGAGTACAACAAGCTATAGTTAGTAAACCGTACGAAGACGAAGAGACTTATCGCCAATAAGTTATTTGCCCCACGCATCATTAAAATGACGGTCGAAAATGGGAACGCGTGTTGTACATACTACCACTATATTGAAACTCGCCAATGGACAAGAATATGTAAACAAAAAAAAGCAACAACAACAAGAGAGATGACAAAATAAACAGCATTTTTATCTACATTAACAAAAAATTTGTTTCTCTTCATTTTTATTTTGCTCATCAATTTTCTTGCGTTCGCCGGACATTGGGAAGCAAAATAAATCAATTTTCTATCCTGTAGATGTATAGATATATATATATATAATGTCCGTAGTTTACTAGTTAGATTATAGCATCGGTCTTGCTTAAGACTAGCATCTATCGAGCTGATTCAAGCAAACCCGCCGGATACGTCAGTTGACGCAAATCATTCAAATCTGCACACGAAACCAGACAATATTTATTCCACCAGAAAATTGGTGGAATTTAAAATTGATGGGGGGAGGGGGGTCTCTATTAAAGCGAATACTGTTTCCTAATTGGTCCGTTTGTTCCATCTCGTACAGAGACAACGTGGTGTTCCTTCGCTATCTGACACGCATACAATCTGCCGTCTGGCCATCATTGTACTTTAACACGTTAGGCGTCTTCGGATTTCAGCTGTGAGACGCGCAGTCTGTGTCATTCGTTTTGTCTTTACGAAGAGAAGTAATTGCGTCGTACAAACTCTTCATCGCCTTCCAGAGGTGTTCGACAAAATCCGACCAAGTGAGTGGTTGCAGTTGGATGTCGACGCCGGTCTTCTCGGTGGCATCCGTGGCATTCTGTGACGTGCGAGAAAGAAAAATTTTAGCAGCAGATTCTATTCATGTATAGTAGAAAATTAACTGTTTGACAGGGTGGGCCTTCTTATCTTCAAATTTGCTCTATAATGTAATTAACCCCAATGTTCCCAGTGTCACAGGAGCAAACGTCTAAAGCTCGACTCGTCAGCGCTAAGACGGAGCCATAGAGACCAAAACAAACAATTACCCGTGAATAGAAATCCCAATTAACAACTAAGAAGTCCCGCCATATCACGCTCAGTCTCTCTCCGAGTCGCAGAAATCCAAGAGTCTCATTTTCAAGGCAAAGTAAAGTAAGGTTGACGAGTCAAGCGACTTTAGCATCATCTGATATTAACAAATAGCAAAGTATAATGATATGGTTCGATTTTCATTTTTCCAATTGACATTACGTGTCGTCCCACGCAATTCGGTTAATTCACCTCACAGCAGCTCGTTATGGACTACAAAATGAATTTCTCTCCGATTTATTGAACGAGTGTATAGCTTTTGAACGTGACGACCGTGTCATCTCCCTATAGAACAGTGCATCATATATAAAATGTACGTAGTTTTGGGGATACACCGTAAGTCAATATACTGTACCTCGACGTCGGGATCCATCGTGGTGGATGTTCCCATGCTGCTCACGCAGCAGGCCACGATCAGGGCTAGAATGAAAAGGGAGCTTTTCTGCAAAAGGTCAGTTGAAGTGATATGGTAACGTTAATATTGGGAAAATATCCGAGATATCCTTTTTTTTTTGATCACGTCTTTCCTGCATTGTAGCGGACGTCAGGTTTGGTTAGTTCATTTTAGCAGCTTGAGGTCTGCAGCAGGTGAGCGGTTCGAAGCGCTATGGACATCGCTGAGTCGCCATTGAGGAATGGTCGGGAAGAGCTGATGGCCGAGAGCGGTACCTCAAGGCGGTAACTTCCAGATGTCCAATACTGGCGAGCGTTAACGAGGACTTACCGTAGTGAACGATGCATGCGAGCGGTGTCAGCAAACATTGTTGCTCAATATAAAGGAACACCTCACGTAACGAATATGAACATAAATGATGACGTCAAAAATGCGACCTAGTCCATATCGACGGCTACAAGCACAACTCACCATGGTGTCTGTCCGCTAGAGATCGGCCGCTTTCTCACTGAACAAATATGCACGGTCGATCGTGACGTAACTCCTGCTAAGCGCAACACGCTTAGCAGCAAGCTGCGTACAGTTCCTGTTTTTATACTGTGCGATGTCGTTCGAGGCCCGAGAGTACCGGCGAGAAAGAGAGAAGGCTATATATATATATATATAGGTTAAGAGCTGAGGCCTGTCACATAGGGGAGCAGCTGAGGGTCAGCAAAACAATTATATATATATGTTGAACTAGTAGCGTGCGTCTTAGAACCTATTGGAAATGGCGGCATATGTCTAAAATGATTTCGTATATCGAAATTCAAGCGGACACACACACACACACGGTCAGGACTACGCTCGTTGAACTGGCGTCTTATTTTTTAGTCAAGAGTAAAACTATCGTAGGATTCGTCATAGCCAACTACACAACATGGCGAAGTACGCTACATCAACGGGGTCATACAGGGGCGGGGGTTCGGCAAGCGGGGGCTCATGGCGGATCGTCGTAGCCAGCACGCTTCTCGATTCGAGAAGCATCGCGCGACCCACGTGTGAAGGCAATCTTCCCTGACCTGCTTGGACGCGTATGAAGAGTTCCGCTCACAATGTCGTTGTTCACGTCTGCAGAATACCGGGGTCACGTTCAACGAGACGAGACTTTGACGTTTGTATGCTACGCGAGGTATATTGTTCACGAAGTGATGCAACTTATCCCTTGAATGAATTCACCCTGTAAATGTAAGCGTAGTGGACGCGGGGGATTTGACTGACCCAAAAAAATGTTGGCAATTTCCGATCGAGGACAATTGCACATCTAGACTTGGATACTTAAGCAGAGCAGGTTGCGTTATCAAGTCCTGAGTTAAAATATTAAGAGGCCAATTAACTAAAGGACGCCTTGATAGAATCAGCGCGTTCGTTCCCTACGAATAGAACTCGCTACTCCGACTTTCTATGGGTGCTAGCGTTACGCTCCGATCCGACGGTGACAAACACAACGTGTATTGTTCAGACGGGAAATTCTGATATAGCTCTGACTAGCTCCCTGTGCCATTATCGTTACTGAGTGGATGCAAGGCTTCACATGTTACTTGACGTAGCTATAGATGACGCAATTAGTACAATTATTAGAATTGTTATTATTATTATAGTGTGTTAGGCAAATTTTCGAAGACGTAACGACTAATCCGATCGTATTTTAACGCTTGCGTAAAACAGAACGCAGCCCGAAATGCGTTGGTTGGTTGGCATGCTAGACTTTTTTTTTCGAATGTTAGTTGAATTCGTTAGGTCGACACTCTGTTCCCGGAAGCTTAGAGAGTAGAAAAAAAGACGTAGTGTTTAGCCTAAGCTAGTTCTCCTTGCCAGCTGACTCTCTCAGCGGATTTTTCGATAAGTGTATGTGTTTTTTTTTTTTATATCAGGACGCCGACACAGTATAAAAGCAAGCAGGTACATTGGGATCGCATTACGTTGATCTCGGAGTTTCGTACAAACGAGCAGTTCATCGGGGCCGAGGTGAAACTTCACACTAACAATCATGGTAAGCGCAAAATTTCGCTGTTGTTATAATAGTTAACTTGCATTTTAATTATGACTTCGAATCCCTCGAGGTAATATAATTATTGTTTGCATAAAATACAAAATTGCCGTTTACAAAACTGCCACTTCTTATTCTCTGTCATTCTTTCTGAATAGACAATTTGTAAAAAATATTAGTTAATATAGTAATGAAATATTAGTTAGTAATTAGTAATTCGCGTTCGTATTATTATCCGGTTTGCTGGTACCGGCCATGTGTTAAAGAGCTTGCGAGGGGAGCGCTCTTGAGGTTTCCAACCTCGTGCAACGAGGCAGTTAACACATCTTATAATAATTCTAATTGTTCATTTCTTCTAATTATCCCCATACAATATACTTTCTCTCTCTCTCTCCAACTAAACTTCTAACTAATTAACAGCAGTGGCTACTTTGCTAGAAATCCGTATGAGGTATGACAGCATTCACCAGAACTATTTACCCAAGAACAGATCGCACTACACAACGAAATGTGTTCAAACTTTGATCAGTGGCGCTTAACATTGCTTCGTTAAACCATATCTTTCTTACAGAATACCCACCACGTCGTCGTAGCTCTAATTGTGGCTTGTTGCATCGGTGGTGGCATTGCAATGGCAGGAAAGCAGATTCGCAATGTCAGGGTAATGTATCAACCCATTTAGAACACGTCTGCATCATGTGCCATTATATGTATCGTAAGGATTTAGTATTTTCCAATTAAATTCACAAATATATATATATATATATACGTCCATTCCGTGAAATGACCACTGGGGCATAATAGATTTTCGTTCTATTATCTATTAAACGTGGGTTTGAACCCACACTTATGTTGACACAGCATGGTGTTATCGGTATCGGCAACATAAATTGAGAGTTCGTTTCTGTCGATTGTTTTTGTGCCAGCACCGATGGGCGAAAAGGTGTGACACTTAAGTCACACAAAAGTCGCATTACGGATGTTGATAATTTTCGGTTTTTAACTTTCTGCCATTGTTGCTCTGTTACACATGTCAAAGGCAACTGATGCAATGAAGTTTAGTTCACGGGGAGTTCAATTTCGAACTTCACTGAGTAGTGCTCAAGACGACGATGATCCACACGACTGTGAGCCTGACGACTGTAAGCCTGACGACTGTGAGCCTGACGAGGAACGTCCTACGCCAATCAGGCCATCGGGAGACGATCCCAGATGCGAAGAAACTGAGGAGGGATGTGATGATGAATACCGCTATGGCAAGGCCAAGCGTGCTGTCAAGACGCACCGTAAGGACAAGAACCGCAAGGGCGTCTCGAAAAGGACTGATTAGGGCCTTCTCAGAAGATAACCAGACGAATATGAGGAATATTGGTGGCCACAGAAATTCGACGACAACGCCGAGATCCGCTTAAATGCCGCTCTATCTGATGCGTCGAAATGCGTCTCAACGGCATCAACGACTATGTTGCATTTTCGATATCCGTCCATCTATGAATGTATTGGAAACCTGTTCTCTTCGGAGCGCTATTGAATAAATACACTATTGAAAACAAAACATATATATAATATAGATTGGTCTATTCAATGTGTAGCTATCCGTAGCCCAGAACAGAATCGTCAGCCGATAGGAGATGATGCTGGAATATCTACTGATAATTGTTCTAATCAGCAGATTATTATTGTGGTAATTGTGATCATTATGATTGTCGACGTTATCAATTATTATTGCGCTTATGATTATTGTTATTAGACACGATAGGAATGTACATGTACATAGGTCACGAACGGATACACTAAGTAGAATATTTGTATATGAATTGGACTTTAAATGTGCTCCGTGGAAATCGCTTGCCTAGGCGTAAGCCGTGAAGTGCTGCCCTTTTCGATATGAAAGTATACAAATGTATATAGAATACATATCTGAAGGAGAGGACTACTCGAAAAGAATATCTTTTAATTGGTCAAGCGTTCGAACTTGAAGTCGAGTCTATTTTGATTTCTATGCCCATAAAACGTGTTTGTAGCTATGATAGTACTTGCATGGACGCGCATACTTCCGCTGTTGATATACACTACACACTATGCTGCTATAGGATGTATCTCGGAATAGATGACTCACACTATGTGACCGTTCTGGGGAGAGGTCAGCGCTTGTCCTTATATAGGGACCTTAAAGATTCGCAAACGAACTAGAAGGAGAAATGGCGGCGCCTCACGTATCTTAGCTACGATACGAAATAAGTGTATCGTACAATAGGGATCGATATTGTAAAGGTGCTTTGAGAGATATGTGTGTGGAACTTTGGAAAAAATTGTGACGATGCCAATGCTTACGGTGCTGGTCTTGTAAGGGTAACGGCCATACAAACAAGGTGAGCACCGCCTGTCTTTGTCATGCATCAAACATATAGTGGCAACAAATCCCTCGAGGCTAAAGCTGGTCAGCTTTGACGGACGATACTGTCAAATATGCTGGTCAGCCATTTGTCTAATTAACTGTAATTACCTGTCCATGACAAGGGAATAGAATCTGTCAATACCCAAGCGAAGTCAAAATCCTTTGGACCCTTTTAAGGGTGGTTTTTCTATTGCATCTTTGAACCGAAGGAATATCGATTTGTTGGGAATAATCACATCGAAGTGGTGTTGAGTTCGTATTCCAGCTGTTGCATGTGATACTTTCTAGTTACAAGTATATCATAATGCAGTGTCATATTTAGAGCAAAGATTCGCGTTTCATCTCGCTGTCCCTGCCTATACTGTATTCGAATTTGTCTCCAAAATGGCGTTCGTATTGACACCACTGTAGATACACTGACAAACATATTATAGAATTTCGAACACACGAGGATTCGGAGTGGTCTCAAAGTAAATAAAATATATTGAACCCTATCTTTCCCAAAAATATTGCTCTACTGTATCGAAGCGGATAATGAGTATTTCGTAATTATAGAAATAAGTATGATATATATATATATATATATATATATAATTTTTTTTTTTTTTTTTTTTTTTGGACGGAGAATGTTCATGCAGACCAAACCTTACAGCTAAGGTATTTGCCATGGTACTGTGGGACTCCTGCCTAAATATATATATATATATATATGTCAACGGTGTTGGTAATATGATTTCTTCGAAATTTATATAGGCCGAGATATTCGTAAAAAATAGTAGTAACAGCTCTGTAGAGCACAGGCGGTTCCCGCTAATCTTGGGAAACCGTTCGTCAAACGTAACTGGGAGCAATTAACATGTAGCTGTAGCAAATCGCTGCTTTTTTATGTCATATTTATAGCAAACATTCGAAATATGCTTCAAAGCTGTAACTTTCTCCATGGAAAAAAATCCATGGAAGATCTGAGCCAAGATCAGTATAATCGGACCTTAAATTAGATCGTGTTGTATTTTCATGCTCAAACATTTGCCGAGACTACGTTCGCTCTCGCTCTCGCGTGCGCGATTACTGCGTAGGATATGTCAGAGAAGTGACTCACTCAGAGGATGTAGCGTTTGCGGGCAGAGGTCGGTTTCTCGTCATACGGAGACCTTAGGGTCGGTCAATGGGATTGAGCTAAAGTACTTAATCGGAAGTGTATAAAGCAATAGAAATTATGAATGAACAGGACATAAAACCTTTGTTTGGAGCTTGGGTGTTAACTCTGTTATGTTCTAGAGGTAACAGATATAAAAAAAAGCCTTGGTAAACCTCGACCACGCATTATCCTTTAGCACCCCTGTTAAGACACGGAAGCGGTGGAATTCAGAGGAAAGAACGCATGTTTTCAGCAAGTTATGAATGAGCTGTCCGGTTGATTCTCCACTATTGCCGATGCCATTCGTGACCTTGGTCAAGCGAAGAATTCTCCCAGACGGCATGATTGACCAGCGTTGCCGAGACCACAATGACAATTACAGTTATTAGTTGACATGGGCTTTATTGAAACTCTTCTTCGCTATTAGTACGACAATAATACCATCTCAATATTCAGCTAATCACACTGGTGTGCAGACTACGATGCCAGTACGCTAATTGACAATAACATTAACCATTTTCATTGGCAGGTACGAACAATCATCGCTGAAAGGGAATAGAGCAACAACCCTTCGATCACGGGAGTGAGGAAGGCCACGCGATGGATCCGGCCGACCCAGGCTGGACGTTTCCTGACACCGTCCGCGATCTGGAGGAAGGACGACCAAGGTCCAGAGCGGAATCTGTCACCGTGTTCCGAGTTGCAAGTGGCCGCTACAACGACTCCGGGATACTGTACTGCTTTGTCGCTGTCGCGGCGATCATCGTTTGCGTCGCTCTGCTGGGACTGCCTGTGTTAGCGCTGGTGCTAGCATCATTTCTCTAACAAGCAGTGGGCCACCGCGCAGGTGGTGGGCGCCGCGCAGGGCCGAACGAATTAGTCCGTCAGGCAGGTGGTTATAAGGGTGTCAACGCGGCCCATCGATATTACAGATAAATGACTAATTATAGATAATTAGCTAGATCGTTCCAACCCATGGAATTCGCTGATGATGCCGTCAATATCTATAAATAAGGAATGATGCTGTACTGGTGCGGTTCGTAGGGTAGAACATCTCCCTTTGATGGCTAAGCTGTGTGCGATCTTTGCGTGGCATTTTCTATTATATAATAGGATAAGGACAGCTCGCTGTTCCTCTCATATATTGGGCAGAGGCACGGCCCGAGGTTTGTGTAAAGGAGGATCCATGAATTGACCAAGTATTTATTGGCGAAGTACATTTCACATTGATGACGGCTACCGGCTCAAAATATTATATGGAGCGTGCGTTTAATCGCCACGTTACAACACCTATCGTTATGGCTATAGTGCAAACTAGCTTAAATTTATTGGCTCAAAGCCTTACAGCAGACGGACGGCGAGTGAGGCCCAGAGACCCGCCCGGGACCTAGCCTTCTAGCACATCTTGCCCTGGCAGTCTGGATCTAGTAGATCTATAATAAGCGCACAATCGGATTTAAATATTGACACCATTGTAACGGTCGGTCCTGGTAGTAAAAGGCATCACTTAATGGAGTGCTCCTAGTGAGAGGTTTCAGACGATCTTTCCCAGCAGTCAATCATTGCCAAATCACCTTTGAGATTCTGAAATTCTCGGTATAATGCTTGGAGCCTTTACCCGTTATCAACGCCAGTTTGTGGGTCGTGGAACGGTCGTTGAGCCCTTTATTTAACCGCTGCGCGCATCTTGTGTTCATGATATGTCTATTTCGACCGTTGCAGCGTCCGTCGGTTGCTGTCGGCTCGTCTACCTACGGCGTCGGCCAAATAAACCGCTTAGAAACCCTAGAGGGCCGCCGCCCCCATAGCCCGGATATCCTAGTCCACCCTGATACGGATATCCTGGCCCTCCTTGATATGGGTATCCCGGTCCATTTTGTCCAGCGGCCGCCCCGGGGCCGACTCCTATTCGAGGGTCGAGAAGATTATCGAGGAATCGACCTCCGCCAGGACCTCGATAGGTGAACGTGGAGCAGGCGCCGTTCACGCAGTAGCCATTTGCCTTCCTGCCGCCAGGGATCTGCAACGTGACCACGAGGTATACAAATGCTCCCGCTAAATACAGGATCGTTGATCTTCAAATTGCACACAAAGTATTACATATTCACAGCCAACATTTAACGTCCACGGTTCAACAGCTTTCGGCATTGCTTCATAAGACGGACCCCTTCAAATATACAGAGTTTTGCGGTCATGACAACAACATCCAGGGCGGGGGAACAGCGAGAGAGAGAGAGACCTTGATATTCAAAAAAAGCACTCCTTGTGAGAACCCACATTTGGTGTAGATAGATCTCAACATCTTCTTTCGGGATTACGTTATGACCTAAATTTCAATTCTAGCGTACGAATGGCGAACACCATACGAGTGTATATATCTACATATATATGTCCAGTAATTTTGGTTCGCTACAGATATTGTGGGTTACGGTATTATTTTTTTTGTACATATGATGTGTTTAGTGGCGATCTATTGTATATTGATAGCTTACGTTGACATGGCACGTCATCCCATTGGTGAATTGCACTTGAACAACGGATGGGGTCGATTTATCTAGACAGGCGACTGTACATCCGTACGGCATCTGTGACCAGCGGTGACGGCAGAATGAGATAGGGAAGTAACAAACGCCAGGTAGAGCAGCAATTCGTCAGTAATTCGTTAGTGCCTCATTCCCAAATGTCTATTGGTATAAAGTGGATTTGGATAACGATGATAATGATAATCATAATCATTATACTGTGAAAGAAGGTGATACTGAAGGCATATGAAACGCCTCACGGATAGTAAGAGCTACACATAATATTATAGCTTTTTTTTTGACAATTTTCAAGGGTCAAAGACTCACCAGGGCCATGTAGTCTGGGGAGTTGACGTTGAGGTTGAGAGCTTCACGACAGTACTCGTTGAGGGATGCGTTGTACACGACGCAGTTCTGGTTCAAGCAGTACCTGATACGGAGTGGTTTTGTATAACACGATTATTCACTTGTGTAGAAATTCTAATATGTGTAAGTCAGGCGTTTTTCATCCGGCGAACCTCTGTACAATTTTTGTTTCGTACCGACTCAGCAACAGCTCACTATGGACACAGTTGACCCCGTCCAAAACAATTGTAAATATAATACGATTTTGTCGAAACTTAATGATTAAATAACAACATAGCATATATATATATATACTCAGTGCTGTTTAACATTTGAATAAATACTATTACTATTATTGAAAATGTTGTTACTTCAAATTCGTACATGCCTGTATATATTGGGAGATGTTCATGTATTTTGGATTACATCAAATCGGATATCTGTTGTTACGCATTAGACAGTCGAGCTGATGACGAAATCGCGGGCTCACCTCTCGCCTTGTGGATCGTTCGGATGTCGGCACGGGGCTCCGTGTGGTTTAGCGATCATCCAGGCCGCCTGCTGGTTCTGACATGTCACCGTGCAGGGATTGGCATTAGCGTTGCTCTGGCCAAATCCAAAAATGCCGCCCTGCAAAGAGAGTACGATTACTATTCAAACATAATGTTATATAATAAGCGGACATCCTAAAATGCAAACAAGAGCTTCCTCTCTCTCTCTCTCTCTCTTCCCTCCCACGATATATATATATATATATATATATATATATATATATATATGTATATAATATCCTTTTGTCGGACGCTGATATGCGCATGATGCCGAACGGTTGACATGTGAACTTATTTGCGAGCTCAGTCATGAACGCTAGGAGAATTAGACATACTAACTTAGTATTATAACA
This sequence comes from Stratiolaelaps scimitus, assembly GCA_019614645.1. Taxonomy (NCBI): domain Eukaryota; kingdom Metazoa; phylum Arthropoda; class Arachnida; order Mesostigmata; family Laelapidae; genus Stratiolaelaps; species Stratiolaelaps scimitus. The sequence continues at coordinate 5,887,498 of JABWDB010000012.1, forward strand.
TGATCATAATGTATATTGACAGCCACGATAGAGCAAATAGCCTTGAGAAATGTTACATAACGGGATGATGTCAATAGACGAACGTTGGGACTGGCAGGGGGTGGGATAGCGACGATGATCATATTTAATTATTCACAGCTTGATAATAATAATAATAGTAATTAATAATAATAATGTTCGAATTGGTACAAGACGCATAATCCTATCTGTAAGCTATACAGCGCTAGAAAAGCGGTCTGAATCTTTATTTAATGTATTATTGAGAGTTACCTGCTGTTGTTGGTACAGGGGATAGCCTTGCATGAGGTCCGGACCCTGAGCGCAGAGCGCCTCGGGGGAATACGCGCCAAAGGTTGTGCCAGTGGTCTGAGGTTGGCTTGGCCCAACCGGTTGCTGAGGCTGTTGTGCCGGTTGAGGCGGTTGTTGGCGGCCAGTAACAGGAAGGCCGGCGATCGGAACGCTCCCATTTGGTGGAGGCTGTCGTTCGGGGGGTGGGGGCAACGACAACAAATACTGAGTTTTTGTGGCTTTGGCTAAAGATTGATAATTCTCAAAAGGCCTCTCTTTGATTAGCTGGAATTTCATGAAAGTACCAGCAAACTTGAGTCTATTGCAGTCCGCCGTTTTATAACAGGGCCGTATGTGTGTGACTTCAAACAGGACCCGCAATGAGATAAAGTGAGATATACCGTCATCAGAGTTAATTAGCTCAGAGTTATAATATTAACGGCGTTCAACAGCGGCCACCATAGGCTCACCAGTGAGGAAGCACGAGACAAAGCATTTAGTAATTAACCACACATCCCTCAAATGTAGAGTGTTCACCAGAGAAAGCTAATCAATGTTACCCCCGTTTTGTACGATTGTATAAAACATCTCCCAACCACTTCCGGCGTGTAATCGAACACAACTCGCTAATGGAGCAGTGCCGTGGTGACGCGTGCGATTCAGTCCATTGTTCTTGGCAACAATAATCCTTGTTGACGACTGCTCAGATTGCTGCGTCATTAATATTGTCTACGCCCCTCGGCGTCCAACTCGCCGGGATGCAAAGTCAGGATGTCACGGATGTAACATTCTATATTCTATTTTTTTTTCGGTCATCGTGAGTGTGCATGGTATCTCGCGTCATCATCCGTCCCGAACATTTCGGGTGGAACATAATAGACACATCACATGAAGACATCAGAAAGCAGACGAGGTCTATAGATAATCATATGCGAGCGTATGTGGACAGCTGGAGGTGTGTTTGATGTGTCACTCACCAACGGCGGAGGCTGAGCGGTGCTTGCATTTGACGAAGCTTGTGCGTTCGCTAATCCAACTGAAACAACAGTTTATTATATAAATATATATATATATTTTTTATATGTATATATTTATATACATATATATTTTATTTATTTCACATATTTGCCGTCAATAACCAGCCGTTCTCAAAGGCGTTCACAGTAGGCTACAACAGCTTTGATATAATACGAATCGCCTGTTGTTGTCGTCACAGATACAAACGCTCATGCGAATATCTGAGCGCGCTGTTTCTTCTGACTCAGAATTTTGCCGGTGGAGGGACGAGAGGGCGCGACGATATTATATATCTGATGTATAGTTCCCTTAGATATATATATATATATATATATATAATATATCTGATGTACAGTTCCCGTAGCACAGGTGTGCTTCCCGTCGACGGATATCACAGCCGAGCCCTGGACGAGGAAAGGCGCCTGAATCCCACGGCGTTGTCTATCAAAACCTAATACTAGATAGCAGCTGCTGTCATGTGCTGTTGTTACTGTTTGATTATTGCATGCATGTCATATCGGCCAACTACAAGGAACAAGCCACAAGCCCACAACATTTGCTTGTTAGCTGTCCACGATAATAGTCCCAGTCATCGTTGTTGTTGTGATTTTTTTTGGTCACGTTGCTCGATGCTGTATAGTTCGATATATTCAGGGTCAACTAACTCCACTAATACAGTAGCTACCCAATGCCGGGGTGCAGATCGGTGGACGACACGGCAGCGTGGTCAAAAACTAGATTCGCCAGCTACGGCCACACACACACACACATGGTGTGACACCTGTCGGCGTTTTGCCTTCTAAGGTCGGGCGCGATATAGCAAAGAGAGATGGGTGCCAACGTAAACCTGCTCAGAGATATCATACGCGGGGTCTATTAGCCGTGTTGGATTACATGCATGGCTGATTCCGCAGGGACATATTGTTGTCAAATTGTTGGCTGGATGTCGCGGCGCATCACAATTGCCGCATTCTACCGGCTGGATTGGCTGGTATTTCGATATATGGAAGGGTCTGTAAGCCGGTGTGACGCATGTCCAGAAGGTGAATAGCATGCTTCTTGCTTATCGTATCCCGAAGGGCGTTGCGGGCCCACGACATTCGGCTAAGTTGACATACTATGAAGAAGCTATGAGTTTGGCGTCCGCTTGGTGGATTTCGCTGAAAGCGATTATATGAGATTATATAGAAATGTTACTTGATTTCCGTCACGCTCGCCTCCAGACTAAAGATACATGAAGGCGAATAATGACTCATGCTAAATACAAGTTTGTATTAGCAATGTTTTACGTCATTTGGACATCGGGCGGATACTATGGGCGCCCGGTTATCAGGTCGTCGTACGTCGACAGTGGAGCTGAACCATTGCTAGTTCATACGTCGGAAGTCACGCGCTCGCGTGTTTTGCTTTGTACGGTTCTCCTCTGCCAGTTTTGGTCCGTTTTTTTTCTTTGCCAGCCCAGCCACGGATTCTCACAGTAATACCTAAAGGTTAAGTGCTCAGCTCTGTCAGATGAGGGTTGGCTCGAAAACAGAAAAATCCTAGCTACGGAAGTACGTCGCCCTCCAAGCAACTCACCTCTTCTCACCACCCGCCTGCGAAACTCTAGGCGCTAATATATATATATATATATAATTACAATAAATTATTAATGCTTCTATTATACCTTCGCAATGAGGCACAAGCTAGCAACGCGACATGGTTCAGCAAATCCGGGAAAAAAATCCTCTTTTCGGAAGTCTCAACCAAATGTATTGTAGATCGAGACCTCGTCACATCCTGAGGGTTCGCTATCGTCCACCGATCAGCGCATCGTAGCCGCGACTACAAGGATTTTGCCGTATCATTCTCGACGAGGTTCATTACAATAATTACATATCATTTAGGCTATCGCGTTCACAGAGCATTCACTTACGATTTGAAGTGGTGATACATAATGCCGCTATGATCGTCCTCAAGTGCTGATATTTCATTTTGTCTCTCATAGCGATCGGGCGCACTGTTACTAACACAAGCAATAATCCGCCAGTGCGAAGAGAGCAATCTCTCTTGCGATGAAGACGATGATACGTATCCGGGTAGAGGTCCCGGCCAAACGCTAGACCTACGCAGACCTCCTCCCTCTCTTGACTCTAGCGTTTCTTTTTTCGGTTGCTTGTCCTCAAGACAGCACTCGAATGCAAGCAATCACGAGCCAGCCAATCAGCAGGACAAATCACACAGGATCAGGACCGCCAGTTGAGCTGGGCCACAGGCCAAGTCACTCTGTCTCGGCCTTGGCATCGGGCCGATGATGAGGGATGATGTGTGACATTGCGGTACTGCCACTCCTATTTCTCTTCCTCGGTGGTTGGCGATTTCCGTAAGTATTCTATGTATTCTGTAGTCGTCGCCGCCGCCTTCAGAACTATTCCTCGATATGTCTCGTATTGCCCTGGTGCAATGCCCGCTCTCGATAACTTCTTCTTCGCGTTCGAACAAACTTTCTTACGAGATTACGAACCAAATGTTCGGACAGATGCTGCTCGCAACAGCTGGTTTTACGTAGACGGCCCTGCAACTACGCTTTGTTGAATGAACGCCCGGGACGGATTCGGCAGCGTAGGCACATGTGGCGAAGGCTGAAATGAGGCGCTCAGGGAAAGCCGTGACAATTAGCAGAATCGCACACGCTCGCACTGTCAGGGTAGCTGGCGCGTAGTCGTCGGTAGGCGTTTGTTACTCACTACTCGCGCTACGTAGGATGCATTGTTAGTGAGAAGGGAAGACCTCGCTCATTTCATCCTCTCTCGCTCAACACACTGTTCGCATCGAAATAAACACCACATCAAATGAACGGAGGTCACCGTCACTTTGGGTAGTCCTCGTCTCGTCAACTATGATGCGTCGAGCGATAGATGCAATTCAAGGCTGGCAACGAAAGAGGCGACTGCTTATCATACGGGTACTATTTGCATACGGTGTAGACCGCCCATGAGGCAATCGGTGGCTTAGCAATTGTGTGCTACCATGTTGGACGCCATTAGCTATTGGGAGCGATTATTTGAAGAGCTCAGATAACAATGGTTGGAGGGTACGTTTTTCCGAAGCAGAACCAGACGTAGATACTTGCTGGAGATTTGTGGTTGTTATTAGTCTAGAATTAGCCATTCATAATGTGCTTCGTGATTATTATATACGTCTGCAAGGAAGTCCTATCCATAAAACCTGCAATTAGGATGACAGGTGATTAATTGGGTAGCGTATGCGTTGGCGCTTCTCAAGGTTATCCCGCTCGGAAGTTCTCGCCAATGTGGATGGGTGCCATTGGCTGCGTCAACTGTTAGCGCCTATGCGAGCGTTGCGGTTCTGTGTTGAGAGTGATGAAGGGACTCCTCCAGTCATAACAATAACACGATAGTGGTCAGAGAAAATCGGAGCCGGTCAAACTGGAGACAGATCTGGCAAGGGTAAAGGTTATATTGGTTTATTAAAGGAACTGTAGTTTTACAATGCTTAAGGTCTCTTATATGTCACGCCGCGAGACTTGAACTTGGTTCATGCAGATTTTCGACGGGGGCCGAGAACTTTGTTTATTAAGTGTCGAAATAGACCTGTAGGAATTACCCCATCCCGGAGCACCCAATGGGGTACTCCTATGAGCGGAGGAAAAGGCAAAACCCTTCTAACGAAAAATCTCTCCTAATTAAAACGCGAACTGCTTGGACGGCACAGTCACCACTGGTCTTTGTCAATGTCGATACTTCAATACAACCTGACCGTAACAAAGTTCTTAACGCCCTCCATGCGACTTTTCGACTCACTACTAGACGTGAAATAGTTCAAACCTGAGATGCCATAACCAGCATAAGAAGCGTTTGTGTCCCACTGACCACCACATCGTCAAATCCAGAGGCTGATCTCATTCCTAAGGAGGGCTTTCAGGATCTCACTGTCTCGTTGGCCTGATTTCCTGAGACGTTCCGTTCCAGCATTGAGGTAAATTACAGCGTTGCTATTAACAATCCGGGGAATATCGAACCATATTTGACACTCTCCAATGCTATCGGGATTAAATTTATTAATAACATTGAATCTATTCATTGTGAACCAGAGGATGATGAAAATCGGTAGGTTTACCCAGTAAAGGGCGAGAACTGAAACGCATTTCGAGAACGAAGTGCTTATTTGCTAGAAGGAAGTCTTCTACCTGGCGAGCCAATAGATAGAATTTGTCAATACTTTGGAACAGCAGCGGACATACAGATGGGTGTCAAAGACATGACCACTTAATTTTCGAGAACTTCATTGGTAACATTGTCTTTATTGTTTGTGGTTGTGTTCTATGGACAAATGACTAAAACGGTCCACCTTTAAGGTCCATCGTTTGGGTGTGATACTAATGTTAAGTGAGTTTTTCGATGTGGAATTTCGCCATAGTACTCAGAAAACAAAACCTAATTAATGCACTTGTTAATTTCATCATCAACCAACGCCTTATGTCTGAAACCCTAAGGGCAAGTTATAATCTGCCGTAATAACTGTTGTAACAAACTTCCGACGTGTTCAGAGAATGTATACAAAAATAGGTGTTGTTCTAGTCCGCCTAAGACGGATTATGCGGGAGTGCTTTACGTTAAAAATATCTACTTTGCAGCTAGTTTTACGTTTCGCCGTCCCGGCGTCCCAAATATTCGCTAGAGATATTTATACGATAGAAATATGTCATCTTTATTTTCTACGGATTTACGGCTCAATTTCAAATCTGACGCCTGAAATGATAAGAAGGGACATGTATAGTCATATTAAGCCACATTATGGCATTGGGTGCCTCAAGGTAAAATGTCAAGCCTGTAGTTCAATCTACCATCCACCAGTACCTTCTCCCGCAGGAAGTCCCAGCTAGCTACTCCCAATACTTGGAGCTCGCTTCTCCATTTATGTGGATCGACACAGCTGCGTATCGTTTCGGCTGACAGCGAACCACCAATTGGCACATCGGGATACCTGTGTTCGGCATAAGTGAAGGCGATGTTTCTCTTCAGTGGCCACTTCATGACGGCGTAAATTTCCGAGGTGCAGCCGAACTCAAAATCGACTCTAGGTAAGTTCTGATTCCACGAGACGACGACTCTTGCCTTCATTGGTACTCCTCCGACGAGCTTCTTCTGAAATTCGCTGTACTGAGTCCCGCCCACCGTGCGAAGTTTCTGCAGTAGGGATTCGATGTCGAACGTGAACGTGGCGCCTGTGATGTTTTTCCTCAGATCTCGGATCGCGTTGTCAATTCTCACACTCATCGCACCCTCGCTGCCATGGACAGTTCCGTCGATCAACTGCCGCGTATCATTTTTGGACTGCGAAATCGTCCGATCAACGGCGGCTTGCATTCGGCGGAGCGTTTCCTGAACGTGACCGCTCACGTCGTTCATCGATTTGTGGATTTTTCGATCGACGAGATCCTGAGTTTCTCGCTTTGACCGATCGATCAACCCGTGTACGGCCTCTAACGATGTTTTGATGAAATTGTGCGTGTCGTTTGCTGATCGGCTGATCTCTTTCTCGAAGGACTCTCGAAGGGCCTTTTCCCTCTGGTCGATCTTTTCAATGGCGATGGCATGAGTCGTATTGACAGCTTCATCGAAGCTTGAGCGAATCCTTCGGAGTGACTCACGAATCGTTTCATTAAGAGTAAGGAGACGCCCTTCCATCGACCTTATCCTCGTATCGACAGTGTTCACGATGCTCGAATTCATCGACCTTGTCGTCATGACAACGAATATCGCCAAGGCAGCATAAAGTATGAGGATAATGATGCCAAACGCATAGGTGCACCTCACTGAGGCATTGTTACGGCGTTTCGCAACTTCGGGTACATTGATAAGCTTAGCTGAGAACGTTGGCGAATCTTCGTCTGTCAACCGTTCCAGTTTGCAGACGGCGTCGGGAGAATCCCAGTGAGTGTCACGCGAAGTCATCGTGGATCACGGCCGATGAACAACACCTGATGAAGCGTAATTCGTTCGACAGCCAAGGCCACGATTTGTTATTTTCTATTAGAAGAAATGTATATTCGAGGCTCTCAGTTCAGAAGTGGGAAACCTTACACAACCCTGCTCGACAACCTTATACTAAACGCTTTTGTATTGTTTCTTTGCTACAGGTCAGAATAACATTATAGTCAAATTGACACGAATCAGGTTGATTGATATGTTATAAGCTATTTTGTAGTAGTAGTAGTTGTAGGCTTAGTTATGATGGCTTTGGGGCTCTTATACCGATTCAACTGACACGGATTCATAGGAAACTCGTTCAGTACTCGTTGAATCCGTTTCAAATATATATATATATATATATATATATATATATACAGCATATGAAATATGTGTCTAACTAAGAGATGAGGAACTCACGGCGGTTGTCGGCAAATGTAGGCGTTCCTCACAACCACAACAGCAACAAGTGCTACCGAGCGTTTAGCAAATCAGCGTCTCACATCTGTGAGAGAGTAGGAACTGGCGACCTCTTCGGCTATCGAGGCATAGCCAGGGATCCAGAGGTGGCACAAGCTGTTACTGTTGGCGATAACGGACACGGAGACGAGAAACACGTCCAAGGGAGATAGCCAAGAGCAAGGCACGCGTGTTTCCAAACGTCGCAAGATATTCAACAACAACGGCCGATCATCGAAGTAAGTCCGTGTTTTCAATGAAGTCCTGGTCACTCCTCGACACCTCCTATAGCGTGCACTGTCCGCAAGCACTACCTCAGTCTGTACAAGTCAACCGGTTGGCATGTGGACTATTAAAACAAAAATCTCCGGAAAAGAAATATCATTCTCTCGCCTACATGGCGCACTTTCCGTCGTTCGAGACCATGTCACCCCGTGCATTAATCCAATGCGATTTAGCCTAGGCGGGTGATTACCTCAGGGAACACTCGAGCCTCGAACCTAACGGCGAACGCCTAACTTTGCTGATTCGTATGGGTTCATGACAAAGGCATGAACGGGTAGATGGGATTTTCTCTAAGCTGAAATTCATTAGCGCGTAGAATCTTATTGCCGATTCGATTTGAGCGATTTCAGATTTTTTTTTATTATTTGAATGATATCTCCAAACGCAATATCTCGTGTTGCCCTTTGCTGTATGCTGTATTTAATTTTTGATTAAGATCAAAGCACGGTGTATATTCCGCGGGGGCGACACGGTGTGTATTCCGGCATTCAGCGGGGACGCGAACTAACTCACTCATCGGAGTCCTCTCCACAAGTCGAACTCACTGGTACACTAGTTCGTAATTACAATTCGGGAGCTTCGTTTGCACGAGCTCAGATATGTCCAATGAGACTCTCCTTTTTTTTACGAGGTTAAAGGTAAATCCTGCATGGATATCAGGCCCCACCCTAAGGTATTTGCCTGGTAGGGTCAGACTCTTACTGACTAAACCCAGAACCGATAAGACTCTCTGAAATTATTTATCATACCTATCTCCTACCACGCCTATTAATTGCCCAAGTCGAAGGGTTCGATTAAAGACTTGTTCAAATAATGGAAATAACAGGACAAAAAACGAAAATGCAAGTTTTGTGTTCCACTGATCTAATGACCGTCGAAACTCATTCATTATTATTAGGATTATTAGCTGTTTGTGTAAATATTGCGGCAATGTTTGCCCAAGATATCATCACACTGGAGAACGCACGCGATCAATCTCACTGACCGTTGATCTGGTCGGCGAACAACCATAAGCATGCTTATCCTTATATTCACACGTAGCAGTTTTTACACGAACTGACTCTACAGAGGTGTCGCCCCCTTGTAACTCCTTTTTGTTGTGCCATTTTGCTAGGCACCTCGGTACTATAACACAATATAACACCGAGTCCATAAATGATGAATTTTGATTTGTTATTATTGTTATTATTACAGTTGAATATCAAGTATTGTCTCGGCCCGCACTTGCCGACGTAGAGCCGTAACAGATAAATGCGCCTATAGGTAGAACACAATATAAGTTTGAGGAATATTCCGACTCAATGTTAAGGTCTTAAGGAGAATTAAGAACGACACCAGAGAAGAGACCTGGCACCCTTCAGGATTGTAGAGAGTAAGAAGCGGACGATTGCACAGGGAGAATCGGGCGACCCTTGGCTACCCCTCGCACCTAGGTTATGTGTGGTTAATAAACGAAAGCTCGGACCTGATCAACTCACTTCAAGCATAGAATCCAAAGTGAGCTGGTTAGTCCCGCTGCCGGCTCCGAGTAACAAACAGCACACCAAATCGTGTCTTCACTGTACTAGTGAAGCAAGTAAAAGTACTGAGCTAGTGTCAAGGAACGTGCCAAGGCCAACAATTACTATTATTATTATTATTATCAATTGTTATTATTATTATTTTCATTATTCATTAATATCATCATATATTTATTGTTTAATCTTATCGAGTTACGGGTAACTCCCTACGCGGGTATGTTCGCCACGCTACGCACTTACCATTACCTTAGAATACCTTCAAGCGCATTTAGCAGTGTATCGGAAATGGATACAAAGGCTTCCACATTCATTGTTGTTGTACAGATAGTTCCACAAGAATCTAAGGATTATCACTCGATCACAGGTCGGCCTTCCCCCTGATTTAGGGGCAACGTCCTCGTGATTTACTCAAGTGTATCCATGTGTGTGTGTCTCGATGACATAATGCAAGCGAATCCAATAAAACTTACGTAATGATTTCGAAGCGACCTGGATATTATGAACCTATTTATGCTTCAAACAGTCCACTTAACGCTCATGACGTGACCAAGCTCACGTCAAACACCTCCTGTTATTCATGGAAATATATGTGCAATACACAAATACACTCTGCGCTGAGCGGGACGTAATCATACGATATTGTCGTTATAGTCTTTTGTTGTGTAATTATTTCTGTGATTTCCATTCTTTCCCAGAGTGATGCAAGCGAGGTAATATTTGGCATGTACCCTGGAAATGTCGCGACTACCAACAGTCCGAGAACAATCTCGGCTTAATTAGAAATCTGCCCCGTTGATGACTACACGTTAGTTGTATTCATACAGCTACGACTACGTCACGTTTAAGTATTTTGTATAATTACTATGCAACAGTTGTTTTTGACTATATTTTTTGTCATGGCCTTGGCTGATAGATCAAGTGGCTTTCCGACCAAGCCCTGTCCATCGAGTGGTAGTGTAATTAATTATACTGACCAGCAAGTCGACGAGGAGAAAAACCTGCGAACACTATGGATGCAATGGACGCCGCACCCCGATACCTAGCCTGCGTACCGAATGTCCAACAGGCTGAAGAGCACACTACGAGAAATCAGGACGGGTCCAGCTGCCAACACCAAGATGATTCCTCGTCAAGAACCCATCAAAGATGACTGTGACCTAGGCGCTGCCCTTCCGTGTCGTTCTATGGATGTTACGCTCAACCTTTGTAATGACGAAACGATTCACAGTAACGAAACGCCACCGTTCAATGGGCTCGACACTGATTTTCCATCGACCGGACACGTATTTTCGCTTTGTATTTTCGACTACTGATAAGCTTTGAGCTTTTGCACACAAATAGTGATCGACTGTCGGTAAGTGGTGCCTCATGCGCTACCCGACGCCGTTCTGTTGACGCGCTGATACTGAAGAGAACATCAAATGTCCCTGGCAAACGTTTCGTTGGGCTCAGATTGGAAATAAGTTCTATACACCTCTCCCCACGGCCCCTCGGTCTCTGATCAACGTCTGTCTCATAGGCACGTTCGTGTGACCTTTTCGATTTCGTAAAAAGTCTGGCGAAAGGTGGCGGACAGCTGAGGATCCAGTTTATCCTAGTTTGACATTATATTTTCATATTCACGCAACCCAACGTGAGATGTATTTCCTGTAAAATACATCAGCAGAAACTATTATAGCATGATGATTCGTTCGTATGTTCAACGGAACATTTTTTTTTGTTATTATTAGCCATCGATGCGGTCTCCGGCACGAGTTTCCATGCCGTTGAGACCGTTGAGACGAGTTTCCAAGACGAGTTGGTGTACCACTATCGATCTGGCCGTAGTGGCTGTATGTTACACAGCATGATATTGCATTATAATGCGACCATTCCGGGCTTAGTGGCAAATGCAGGCATGGACATGTTACGAGGTCTATTGATTCGTTCGCATAGTTCACCAGTGCTATGATTGCCAAGGATTATTGTCTGACGCAACGCGTCACGTGTCTGATCGAATGAATGATTGAGTCCACTAAAGTCTCATTTCATCAGAAGACGCCGAGTGGTGCAGGGAGCACCTAAGCAAAACAAAACGAATGGACACTCCCGATACAAATGCACACCGGTGAATACCGTCTCTATTAATCCTTTCATAGGGAAGTCATCTACTCCTAGAGTTTTTCCCGGTGCTCATCACAAAGGCAGGAAGTGCTGGAGGCGCTTGAGATGTCTATTTTGCATGGGGTCAAACCCCGTAACGCCAATACCACTGCTATAGGTTTGGCAATGGTCGGATCCGGTGGTGTCGTGGTGCATTCGCGTACGCCTGTCTTGCAACCGCGGGAGACACGTAGGTGTTCACGCGGATTCGATTCCCACCGTTGCACACTTACATTTGTAGGGGCCCGTCTGATGAAGCAATGCCAAAAGCTGTTGTACCGCTGATGTCACATGTTCGCTGAGCGCCAGGCCGGAATGTCCCTTTGCAGGTCGTGCCAGTGGATTGTGGATATGATACATTCAGTTAAAAGGTGAAAAATTCGTCTAGATTAATAATAATGGTCGACGTGAAATCTGCACGTCGACCGAACTAGTAATTAGCGTTGGAGTTCATCGAATATTGACGGACGTCCTGTACGACACGGTACTATGTCGCTGCACACTTTCGGCCTTAACCGAAAGAGGAGTGAGAGAGAGAGAGATCAAAGTCTAAGAGTCAGTGAACGGTCCAAGAATACGACGTACGATATATTTATTGACCAAATGTATAATATCAAACGTCCTTATCACTGCATGGTAATCTGCATGTGTGCAATGAGCGGTAGTGTCCTCCATTTCTCCCCAGCTCTGGTGCTTCACGAGCAATAATTATAATAATAATAATAATAATAAATATAACCTCAGTCAATATTTACTATGTGTTACTGTGAGTGTTCGTATCTCTCTCGTGTATAAATCGCACAATTGTAACCGTAATTCGTCGCGTCTTAAATACATTTTGTGTCCCCATAGGTGATCATTCATTGTTGTGCATTACTCTACCTAAGAAGTATTCGATCGAGTGATGCCCTACGCCAAGCGAGTGATGTTGAACAGTGTTCCGAGCTCAAGGTAGCACCTCGAGTCTACAGCTAAGTCGGCCATCAACGAGCACTTTGTCACTTTGTAGATGTTCGATACTAAATGAGTGGGAATAAAGCTCCAATGGCCTTTTCTCCGGATCCTGACAACTGCCTATTTTTTCGTACTCAGCGATCATTGAGGTCGATGGGCCGCCGGTCGTCCTGATGAAACTCACACCAATGTTCCTCGTCAGGGGCCACCGAACCGGTCCGTGTATCTCCGTGGTGCAACCGAACTCAATCGTTGCTTCGAGCTTCTTGCTGATCTCTGATATAATGAGCCTCGCCCTAATAGGTACACCCGCCACATCGCTAACTTGAAACTTGCTGTAAGCAGGCTTCCGTGTCATATTAAATTGCTCCAGTAGCGAGCGAACCTCGAACCTGAATGTGCTTCCCCGGATTTTCGACTCAACCGCATTGATTGACCAGTCCATTCTTTCGATCATCTGCGCTTGGTAGCTGGCGATCTTATTGTCGACCTGATCTAGCACGGCCTTCAAAGACGTTTCAATCTGCCGGTTCAGGGCGGCCTCCACATCGTTCATCTGCCGCTTGATTGGAGCTTGCATCTTATTGATTGATTCAGCCATCGATCGCTCGACGAAAGCCTGCGTATCCCTTGTCATGCCATCGATCGTCCTGTTGACCGCGTCAAGAGTTTTGCCAATGAGATCGTGCATCGAATTCGTCGCGTGGGCCAACTTCTCATCGAATTGATCCTGCGCGGCCATACTTGATTGCTCAATGGTATCGTTCACGTTCGCCCGTGTTCGCTCGATCTCATCGCTGATATTGACGAGAGCATCTCGAATTGTTTCTCTCATCGTCCGATTTAAGTTCGTATACATCTCCCTGGTGGATCTATTGTTCCCTGTGGTGATGTCGTTGAGGTCCTGATCCCTTATCCTAAGCAACTCCTCCCGCTGCAGGGCGACGAAGACAATAAGCGCTGATACCGCCAACAGAAGAACAAGTAACGATCCGGCTAGAAGGCGATTGCGCCTTACGAGAACGTCATAGCCGAGCTTCGCAGCGGTGGGTGCCGTGCGAAGTTCCGCGGTGAATTTTGGAGACTCTTCGTCTGGAGACCGTTCAAGCTTGCAGATGGCGACAAGCGGCTCTGACGAATGTACAGGAGGATCCATCATTCACTACTAGCGTGGCTAGTAAGACCCCCCTTCTCTTAATTGGTGGATAGATTACAGGTATATGCTTCCTGCAGCAATCCAATACTAGATGAATAGACTAGCGCTTATGGTTCTAGACCATTGGGTAGTTGAGCCGATGGCACTTTGACGACTTGTCTCACAGTACCGTGTGATCGGCTAGTTTGAAGGGGTGTCGACCTGAAACTTCATAGGAAATAGGTTAGCCAACTATATATATATATATATATATTTGCATAAAGAATTGTGTCCTTGCTGGGAATAGTGAAAATTTTCAACCACTGCGACCTACAGACCATCCATCGGTCGACCCCCGGTCATTTCATCACTAGCACATGCACTGTAATGAGCGGTAAAGCTCGAGTTCTTCAATTCCCTATTCAGAATAAATTGCCGATCAAGGAATTATTTATCATCAGTCATCTCTGACTCGCTACCACTGTATCTATCACAAATAAGATAAGCAGCTTTCAGACTACCGCATTATCGAACACTTTACACAAATAGAGGCACTCAAATAAAATAAGAAAAAAATGTATCAAACTGCGTCAATCAGTCGAGTGAGAAATTCAATAATCTTCAATATTCTTCATCGCAGCTCCCGCCTTCTGCTTGTTTTCGAATTTTCAAATTTACTTATTGATCTCTTGTTACTTACTTCCTTTAGTACTGAGCGTGCACTGCTCTTCGAACTGGACAGCGCCGAAATGATGCGGCACCCAATGCTTGTGTCACTCTGCGGCAAAGCCCCCCACGGATCGAGCTTATATACAACTATATAAGCTTGATCCCCAGTAATTTTCACGTGCAAAGATCCAACCTTCGGATTCGGGCTTCTCACTCCACTTTGGCCTTCGACGCTTTGGAGTAACGTAAACCGATTCAATGGGTTCGTCGACATCGCGGCGTAATCCGCATTTCTCCCTGGATTGTTGACGCATGCAGTTGTTATATCATGCAACATTGCTATATACCGTTGAAAGAGTACCCATTCGAGAAGGCTTTAATACTATAAGTATACACATAATAGTTCCTGGATGGGATCTGGAATGGATTTGGTATTGATTACTTCATCGCTTTGTGGGCGTACGCCCTTGCAGGTGTGAGTACTTAGTATTTTGTCCAGGCACAGCGGGTTTACTGATACGATAAACGAGTGGCCCCTACTTAATTAAAGGGTCTGTCCTTCCCTGTCCTTATATGTCCTTCACCTAAAACTGTTTTTCGAGCTGACCCTCAGCTGTTCCCCTATCTGACAGACCTCAGCTCTTAACCTATATGTCCTTCACCTATCTAAGGGAAGGCTGGCCTAAGGGGGGTTTGAATTATTTCTCACGACGCCTCTCGTCGCAATGCAGCGATATGCATTAATTGCAAGAGATATCCAATGGGAGAAGCGGTGGGGGACCCTCAGCTGCGAACGAATGAAGCCATGTCAGTGTCTGATGAATTCAGGTTTGTACTTAATATAATAGTTCATTTAAGTTGTGCTTCGTATATATATATATATATATAATGGTGCAGTTGGTTACGCGATTGAAGGTAGCATTTTTCTAGGTTAATCCGATCTACTGGTTCCCTTAGTAAAAGAGCTTGACTAGGATCCCAGCATGGAAATGCCAAATTAGTGATGACGCCTGACTCCAATAACGATATCGTCCGCTTGGTGTTCGTAATAATTTTATTAACAACATATTCATGTTTGTGATATGGAAGCGTTCTTTGCTGAGTACTAATAATAATAATGATAAACGCATGAATAAGTGAGAATAATAAGGTAACAAACTTTATTGTCTACCTTTGTCGTTTCAATTTGCGACTTACTAGAATATAATATACTATATAATTACTAGTTACCTGTACAGCATAATTATTCATAGCTACGCAGATGTGCTTGTTGAAATGTCACAAATATTCTTTGCTTTCTCAAATCGTTTTTCAACAATTGCCAGTTATTAGGTTCAAGGCCGCAGGTTCGATTCCCGTTGCATGACATATTTGAGAACTTAAGCATTGTATGTAGTTCCTCTAATAAATCAATAAAGCTTTACCTTTACCCTTTACATTATTGCCATAGTCGGTCTCTGATTCTATCGAGTTCTCGAGGTCTAACATACTTCATCAAGTGTTCTTCGATATGGTCTCGGTAACTTCACAATGATTTGCTGTTCAAGGCAAAATTTCGAGTCTGAAACGAAGCTGACCATCGACAATTGCTTTCTCGAGACGGAGCTCCTTGACACTTCGGATCTTCAGCGATTCGAATTTCAACGAGTTCAGATACGGCTCGACGCAGCTGCCTATCAGCTGAGGTTCCGATATCTGTTCATAGTAGGCAGTGTTGTCCTGTTTCAGGACAGTGAGACCTATATTTCGTTGCAGGGGCCACCGTATAAGTTTATCAATTTTCGACGTACAACCGAATTGTATTGTCACTATGGGATCACTTGCGTGCTCAATCTCGATTCGTGCCGTCATCGGAACGCCGCCCACGAGCTTGTCCTGGAAGGCGCTGTGTTCAATGTCTTTGACCTTATCGAGTTTCGTTAGCAGCGATTCGATATCGAACGAGAACAAGGTGCTTGACACGCCAAGTTTTACCTCGTTTAGAGCCATTTCGATGCTGGCCATCATTCGAGTCTCTTGCCTTGACATTGCTCTGCTTACCAGATTCAGCGTGACTTCTCTCGACTGACCGATTGCTTTGTCCAGAGCGGCCCGTATTTGACCCATGGTTTCACTCATCGTATTGTTCGTCTCGGCCTTCAATAACTTGATTTCGTTCTCGAATCGAGATTGGCCTCCTGCCATCGACCTATTTACGGCATCATCAACGATGGAATGAGTTTTCTCGATAATCGTCACGATGCGACCGTTAACTTCGCCGATGGATTCATCAATCGTTCGAGCGAACAGAGCCTGCGTCGCCCTGATCGACCGCTCAATCATTCTACTAACGTAGATACGTGTTGAGGTCAATGTTCCGTCAACAGTAGCGAGTATATCGCGAAAGGATTTCGTCATCGTCTGATTGAAGGTGGCGTCCAGTTCCCTGATCGACTCGTGGTTCGCCGCAAGTATGTCATGGCGATCGCTGGCCCTGGCACGCTGAAGCTCGTCCCGAGTCTCCTTAGCAGAGCGGTCAATCTTCGTGTTCATTACGGCGCGCATCGCACTCATCGTCGAGTTGACGTTCGCGAGGATCTTCCGCATTGACTCGTCCATCGTCCGATCGGAAATATCGCGCACCTCCTTCCTGATCGCTGACTCATTCGCTGCCGCGGTCCTGGTGCAGTTATTCCGAAGGTGTTGCAGCTCTGTTCGCAGGACGAAAACGAACATCGCGAGGGCCAGCATCGCTAACAAGATGACTACGGCGACCCCGATGCCTATGCAACGATTGCGTCGCGAGGTCTTATCGTGTCGGGGGGTACCGGCACCACTCGACGCAACAAGTATAACTTCAGTGGTAAAGCGTGGCGGCCCTTCTCCATTGGACTGTTCGATTTTGCACAGAGCGAAAGGGGCGGCATTCCTCGATGCTTCTTTTGAAGGCATCGTGTTAATGAACTAATTGAATGTGGCTAATTAGCTCGCGCTTGATGATGCTTGACAGCTACGTCTCCGTCCTCGTTCGAGTGCAGGATGACTTGACACCCGTAGACAAGGTTCGTACTTTGTACCTGAAGAGTGTCAGGATACCGTTGACACGACAACACCAATTGAGAGCTCCTGAAACAATGGGAACGGCAAAAAAACCACCATCACCATCAGCAGAAAATGATAATGTTTTTTTGTTTTCGCCACAGCGAAATTATGGCGTTTCACCTTGCAGGCTTGGTCTTGTTACGTAGTCGCACCACCACAAGGTTCGTAGGCCAAATCGGCTACGGTCCCTGAGCTGAGAGAGATTTGAGACGGTTTTGGCCATCAGTGGTCAGTGCTGATTGGCGAGAATACGTTGGTTCTCCTTGTGGACGACCGTAAATTTGCGGCCCTTTAATGGCATATCGCAGTAGGTATTCGCTGGAAAGGAACAAGTCCTTTGTATTACGAGGTGCCTACAGCCCATTGCAGTTTGTGTCGGGCTAAAGTCAAAGAGCTTCAAGTTCGAATATACTGAGAACTGAAACAATGGACATCTCGTACTCACGTTACTTTTTCGACACTGTCGAACTCCTGGTAATTGGCGTTTGACAGACGTCGTCGACAGATTTCTCGCATGAGCAAAACCGTCACGGTCGCCACCTGAAATTGTGTTTGTTTTGGCTACTGATTTTCAAATATGCAGGGCGACTCGGCTGCTCGAGTGGCCTATCGCAGATCTGGCCTTATCCGCCTTATCCCGACACATTAGCTTCTACTCTCCTGTATTATGGATGTTACCTAACCGATATTAATATTCGTGAGCTAAACAACTAATGCTATTGTGTAATTATACACTGATAATTTAACGCGTAACGCAACAAAAACATTGTCACCTACAGGTGCGTGATGTAAAAATTGAAGCCATACACCGGATAGGTAAAATGTAAAGGTATATTGGTTTAGTAAAGGAGCTGCAATTTTACAATGCTTAAGCTTGAGGTCATCAAGAAAATGGCAACAATCACTAATTTGCCTGCCTGTCTCACGCTGAGAATTAAGACCATGGTCAACAGCTTAAGACCACCGCTTCGGCAGACCAAAGGCAGATATATCCTTGCTGCTTTCTACTGCTCTATAACCATCTATAATATTATATGTATCATATAATTTTTGAAAATGTTTGTTAACTGACGTCTCACGAGCTCACAGGCATAAGCGTGGTGGGTTCGCATACTCACGCACAAGACCACAGTAAACAAGATATACGTATTGTGCTTTACTTACGTATAATTACTGCTTAATTGCTGTACAGCTAATGCTACCCTTGATTACTTTGGACTAGACTAAATAGTGTTCGACGATTGTGAACGGACGCAGTGTCCGAAATACAAAACAGATTTCACGGTAGGTGCCAACAATTAAAAGGGATTCGATTTGAGATACAGTGGCACACAGTGAATAGATGTGACCCTTGCCGAACGTTCCGAGAACGTGCAACAGATAGCTGTGGTGTTAGTCCGTTTTAATCCAAACAAATCCGTAGTACTGTTGTAGCGAGTCCTGTTACATAAGCGACAATTTGACCACTGTCACATCAGTTCTCGTTAACATATACGAATATATCATATACGATTTGCCCGTCTCGTGTTAGACGTATATAGGTACAAATATTTGTGAGCGAAAGTACACCAAATTATGATTGCATAATTAAATGATTAGGAAACAACTGTGACCCAGTAGTTAATGACCTAATTCAAAATAAACAATGTACTCTCGGAAGATTTCAATCGGATTTCACCGGCAAAGGATTAATGCTTCGGTAGTTTCCTCCATGTGGTCTACGGTAATCTCGGTACAAACTATGGTGTGAACCATTTTCTCCTCAAACATAAGCTGATATAAATTCAAATAAAATATTTATTGTTAATTACTTGTACAACTTTAAACATACAATAATTAGAGAGTTTGTCAAAAATTCTTTCTGGCTAGTCCACAGTGTCTACCCAATCAAAAGCATTGGCCAACACCTATTATCTAGATACTGAAACATCGAGTAGCTGATATATAAATAAATACACATATAAAAGAACTTAAGCGTTTCAAAAACTGCAGTTCCTTCAATAAGCCAATAGACCTTTACCATTACCGATACAGTATAGCTGCATCTATTAATGCTAATATACATGAATCAGTATATTCCTTTTGTTCATCCAAGAAACGCGTTTTTTATTTCCGGGTTGGCTAGTCTATCCTATTGTGAGCGTGATTTACCACGTTCGACCACACAGCATATACCGCGAAGCAGCTGTGACGTACAAGGTAACATTAGCGCCTGCCTGTGGGCGAGGCCTTGTTGCATGCTAAGGGAGATCCTGCCCAATTTGTCTACGTAGAATAAACAGGTCCGGCCCACCCGTGAGGTCCGTTCTGACGGACGTCGGTGTCAAACTGCTCTCCAATACGGTGTCACCATAAACAAACACATCGTGCGCCCCTATTCAAGGTGAGTACAAATCTTAAAACGTTGATAGCACCGGGATTTGGCATCGTGTCGGAGACAATGCGCACAGGGCGCCGTAAAATCTACGGGATAAACTAAGGCAAAGATCTATTGGTTTACTAAAGGAAGTGCAATTTTTACAAATGCCCACGTCCTCTTATATGTCTTACCTACGTCGCGGGACACCTCGAACCCGGGGCCGGTACTTGTGCTTGTGGGTCGGTAAATGAACCTGTGATTCAGTTTATGCTATCTGTATCAAGGAGAAGTATTCGTATTGTTCTACATTGATCAATTCCATTCATTTTTTAAATATTTTTACACATACATAAACTTGGTATTTCCCGCACATGCCGTGGTTTCCATAACGCCTTCTCGTCAGGCGGTTATCGCTGGACACGAATTATCAAAGTGTAGAAGCTTTTCTGATATTGGCGTATTACGAACCTAGTATGTATGATTTTATCGTAAACACAGTAGCAGGCTCAATAGGTCTTTCAGCGGAGTGTCCAGGTGCCGCGAGAAACAAGCAATGTCCGCACATGTTTATGTTGGGTACCACGTACACACAGGGATATACACAATTGTTTGGGATGTATCGCGAGCTTGCGATATATGACAGTGCCATTAACGAATACAATATTATATACGGTCTCCAGGTGTCGACCTGTTACGAAGCTGAATCACCACGTACATCTACATGAGGTCTGTGTAGTGACGACAATAGCCGGTATTGCGCGTTAAAGCGAATTGCACCTGTTCCCCGTAGTGGTCGTTACTGTACTTGGTAGACGAGCAGGTAGATATCCGTCTACTGATGATGGACCCGGTTGAAACGGTGTGGAAGCCGTCGTGTGCCATGTACAAACCCACACGATATGGGGATGACCGGCCTATGGAAGATCGCGATGTTGCGCGAGTTCATTACGAGAAACTCGTGAAACGCAATCGCATGCTGGGCTGTGCAGCAGCTGTCCTGTTATTGGCTGTCGTGGCGCTCGCGGTATACGTTGTCCTGCAACAGGACAAGCGGCAGGGTCCCGGCGATGCCACCACTGGATCGGGTGTGCCGGTCGACTCGAACAACGAATCGTCTAGTGACATCTACGCGATCTTCAATCAGACACTGATTGCGACCATTGGGGACCTGGCCACTTCTGTCAACGGGACAATCGACACGAAGATCAATGAGATGCGCTTGTTCGTCAATTCAACCCTGACGAAAATGCAGGCCACGACAAGCGCAGCGATCAACCAGGCAGTAACGTCGACGCTGAGCATTGCCGAGGCGAAAATTTCCAATGCGACAACCGACGCAAAGCTCGCAGTCACCGGCGCTTTGTTCGGGTTCGATATCGGGCTTCTACTAAATCGGCAGCGCCAATTGGGTCAGGAGGGGCTCAGTGAATTTCAAAACAAGCTCGTAGGCGGAGTACCCATGACAGCAAGGGTATCCGTATGGTCCCTAATGGACTCTATGCTCACAGTCGAGTTCGGCTGTACAGCGAAGCTTCGCGGGCTTGTGCGGTGGCCATTGAGACGCGACATTGGCGTGAAGATTCTAAAACAGGACAATGATGTCTACGTTCAAAGGTTGTTCCCAGCACAGCAAGCAGGCAGTTGCTTAGATCCCTCCAAGATGCCGGCAGGATTGATCAACAAACTGCTTCTGGACGTCGAAACTCTACGGTCAGCCAATGCGTTGGCCAACGATCAACTTCGTTTCAGACTTGAGATCTTACCTTGAACGAGCCGGATTCTTTTCTCCTATTGAACGTTATCTAAGTGCGATAGTCGGCCAATTCAGGGTGAATTAAAATAGCGCCGTGTATTTCCTACCAACGGGACCACAACTAGACGGACTGCCATCAACGTATCGAGACTCGTACAATCATCGCAACCACAATCAAATGTATACTAATTCGTACGCACACTGCGGCTTAGCTCGCGAAATTGAGCAAGCTCATACGACACGTGAAAGCTAGAAACGAAAGATAATTAGCTTCTGACAATTAAGAATCAAACAATTGAGAGAATTGATGGAGGTAGCTCCTTGTGTAAACGAGAAGTGAAATTCAAATATCTTTAATATACCTATCTAGTGTGATCATGACTTTATGAGCTTCTAGTTAACGGTCTCCAGGACCCCGGCCGTAAAAAAACACATTAATGCACTAACTGCCTATACGATATTGCTACCATAACGACAGAGAAGTAAAGTAGCAACCCATGACCAAAGGGCCCATACAGAAAGGTTGGCTACCAATTAGGAATCGGGCAGATTGGCAGCTCTTCTCATTGAGTCGAATTGTCTAATTTCACGAGGAAAAAAAATTACGAGGGTCACAGCCATACAAATTGAAATCAATGCGATACATCTGCACATGTTATTCAACAGATTATATTATAAATATAATCTATATATATATTATATATACTATGAATATGTTCTCGTATTATATATGAGTTAGTTCGTTTTTACTGGAATAATTAGGAATTAGTCGGCAGGGGGAGATTAGTTGGGGAGCGAGGCCGAGGCCGTCATCGTCCCGAGGAAGGCGATAGCATTGCCTCTCTGCATTGCCCCTGCTTGTGGCGCGGATCAGCCGATGGTTGAGAACCCTTCGTTGTCTGGAGTACGGCGTACTTTCATAGCTTGGCCCGTTCTGCACCAGCTACCACGTCACCCGGGGTGGTTGACATAAGAAGGTGCTACAGAGCCAACCAGCGTGGCATCCCTAACGAGGTGCTGTCCTCGGTGGAACGGAATGGAGAGTGAGGTCGTCAGGGTGGCGCCCGTCGGTCGGGCTTGGTTCTTGAACTCTCTGATAAATTACTTCGGTTCCTTCTAGCTGGTGCATCATATCCACCACAAAAGCATAGTGTTTGACGTGGTTGTCACCCTGGATTGCCTCGAGGGCAAAATGCATCAAGTATTAAGAAAAGAAAACTCGCCTAAGTAAAAAAAGTGTCTGGCCCACGCAGGGATCGAACCTGCGACCTTCGCGTTATTAGCACGACGCTCTAACCGACTGAGCTAGTAGGCCACGGGCACGACGCGACAACGGCGTGGCCTTACCAGTAGCGGAGTCACTGTGATAACTCTGCCGAGGGCTCTATTTGATTTAAACTTGATATTGCAAGATCACGTGACCCGACCTTTGTATAAACGCTGTACGCCGCAGATGCCCTCATGTTTAACGACTTGATTCATCCAGCCTATGAATCAATCAATCAGGCGCTTCACTCCACACCGCCCGCAACGAACTCGTGTTCACCAGGCAAAGATCACCGTCACCGCCGGGTGGGAAATTCACCTGCGTATGGCGCGCTTCTACAGGCCAATTTATCAAATATGATATTCTACTATGAGGAGGGAGTGGGACACAGTGACTGGAATAGCTATACAGCACCTTCATCTTCCGACGATTGCGTGCATATGTTGCCATCTCTGTGTCTCTCTTCCAGTGCGATTTGTTCATGTGGTGTGTCATACACATGCTGTGTGTCCCGTCCGTGTGTGCGCAACAAACGCGTTGTATAATTGTGTCGGTGGTGGTAACTCTATTGTAGTTCGTTCGTGGCCGAAGTTGCGGGAAATCGCCGCTCTGGAAACTCGGTAAGTTGTGCTGTTTTGAAATTCACGCCAATCTTAGTAATGTGAGAAGAAAATCAGCTGCACCTGGTTGCCACCATCGTTGGGTTTGTCTGAGTCCCGGCTTACCATAAGAGAACTTAAGTGTTGTCAAACTGCATTGCCTTAAAATCCTTTAACCACTCATTATACGACACTTCTCATATAATTATATTCTATTATATATATATATATAATATATATATATATAGCATTTCTAAGGTACAGTCCTTCTATTGGTTATGCTTCTCTTCTTCTATGGATGATCAATCAGAAGATCGCCATAGACAACGTATCTACCCTACTACTAGATATATTGTTTTCGGCAGTATCAGAATCATGGCACAAATAGGATTCGACAAGAGGTACACTACCGCAATGAACTATTATAGAAGCGAGCCAATTTTCACGACGATGGCCTGAGGAAAAAACTATTCATACTTGACAACTATCGTGAACTCGTTAAATCTGCTTGTGGTCGTCATTGAATGTAGACTTTGACACATCCGGTGACCTGGGTGCGTAGACGATTTTTTTTTCTTCCATAAGTTCACATTTCTTAATTTTAATAAATAATAATAATTATTATTGTGATTAAAACTTGATTAACTCTCTTCAGGAGAGGACACTTTTAAGCACAGGCTTCGATGGACAAGGATAAAGCAACAGAGATGCTCGGCAGTTCCGAGGAGTTGACTTCTCAAGAAGAACAAGAACCGAACACCAAGATTGACACTGAAAAATCTTCGCCCGATGCCGCAATAACAAGGCTCGACTCGTGGTCGGTTCACCGTATTTGCTCAGGCCAGGTAATCTTCGAAGTTGACATTATCTAGTAGTACAATTGCGCCAATTTCGGTCACCCTGGATATCCTGCATATGATAGCAATGATGATCAGCGCTACGGGGACGTTTCCTCTGCCGATTGCTTTAATCTATTCTACCAAGTTAACTAAAGCCAAGTTAACTAATTCTACAGCGAACGAAAACCCTGCTTAGTAATTTGTTGGAGCTTTGCTTGGGGTTGGTACGCCACCCTCCAAGCAGACAGGGCCGTACTTTCACAGGCTAATCGAGCCATTGTTGTTGCGATTGTTGCTGTTTCTTGTTGTCGTTTCTGTAGGTGATTATTAGTTTAGCCGTAGCAGTGAAGGAACTGGTGGAGAACGCGCTCGACGCAGGCGCGAAGGAGGTCGTCATCCGAACAAGGGAGTTTGGTCTGAAATCGATTGAGGTTCGTGAAGTCGAAAATCGAAAATTATGTTGACATTCGAGGATGCTACCTTCACCTCCCACTCTCGGTATAATGGCTCGCTTTCGATGCGAGTCCACCTTAACCAGCCTACTGTGTCCCGCGCCCCGTCCGGTACAAGCACGACTTGCCGATGTCGATTACTATAGCGACACAAACCAAAAAGCGCGCAGCATGCGCCTTTTTTTCAAACAATAACGTTTGGATAAAGAAAGGGAGCGCTTATCCATTGCAGGTCCAGGATAACGGCGAAGGAATCCTGCCGGAAAACTACGAGTCGCTGTGTCTCAAGCATTTCACGTCCAAGCTACGCGAGTTCTCCGACCTCGAGAGCATTGCGACTTTCGGGTTTCGCGGGGAGGCCCTTAGCTCGCTGTGTGCCCTCGGACAGGTTTCGGTGGTGACGAAACACTCGTCCAAGGAGATCGGCAGCACGTTGCGGTACAATACCGAGGGTCTTCTAGTGGAGAACAAGCCCTGCGCCCGCGAAACCGGCACCACGGTGTGTGTTGAGAATATATTTTCGCCTCTTCCAGTGCGTCACAAGCAGTTCGTGACGACGCTGAAGAAGGAGTTCACGAAAATGGTGCATTTTATGTCCGGCTACGGTCTGATCGCGCGTGGGGTGTCCCTTTCGGTGGTGAATTTCGACGATAAAGGCCGTAGGCATGAGGTTCTCAAGAAGCGAGCTCATATATATTACAAGGATAATATAGCCGAAGTATTCGGCTACAAGGAGGTTTCGAAATTGGTCGAATACGCGCCAGCATCATTGCCACTTGACGAGGAAATCCTTGAAGAGTTTCGGCTGACGAAGGTGAACATCGAGTACTTTAAGGAAGTTCGCATTGAGGGCTTTATATCGAGTTGCACTCACGGCAAGGGTCGGTCGACAGGGGACCGGCAATTCTTCTTCGTCAACTCGCGGCCTTGTGATCACGCCAAGCTAACAAAGCTCGTTAACCAGGTGTATCATCAATACAATAACTCGCAGCAACCGTTTGTCATGCTAAACATTCTCACACCGCAGCCACTTGTCGACGTCAATTTGACACCAGATAAGCGCACTGTGCTTCTTCACCGGGAAAATGTAATGTTGGCAATGATTAAAGCCTCTCTTGTGGCGATGTTCAATACGCAGGCCACCC
Source organism: Stratiolaelaps scimitus (assembly GCA_019614645.1). Classification (NCBI taxonomy): domain Eukaryota; kingdom Metazoa; phylum Arthropoda; class Arachnida; order Mesostigmata; family Laelapidae; genus Stratiolaelaps; species Stratiolaelaps scimitus. The sequence goes on from JABWDB010000012.1 coordinate 5,913,434, forward strand.
GGTATTCCGTTAATACGATCGATAGTACCATGGTGCCGCCGCCACCGCCGGCGACGTTCTTTCAGAATCGTTCGCTTGCCGACGCTGCCGATTGCTCGTTTGAGTCGAAAGACTCCAGTGTTCACGACAATTCGATGTCGGATTTTCTCGATGGAGACGCAGGCGACGAATCTATCACTAGACCCTACCAGGAAAGTCATGACTCCGATGTCAGAGAGCTCCGATCGTCTGCTAGCCGGTATAAGAAGGATGGCAAGGTTCATCATAGCGGGGCAGGCACGAGCGCCACGTCGTCCTCGGCTCAAGGGAGCATCAGGGACCGTTTCGCCTTTCAAAGCTCATCGTCAAAGCGAAAGTGCCAGGACACGCAATTGTCCTCCGTATCGGTTCGACCTAAAAGGTCAACAGGAGAGCAAGGCGGTAAGCCTTTATCATCGTTTGGCTTCACCAGATCGCTTGGCAGGACGGAGCAAGCCGATCCGAATTCGGTATCTGAGGAGAGATCGAAAAGGCTCGCAACGTTCTTAAAGGGTGCTCAGCATTGCAGTAAGACGAAGAGTAATGAACTAGATCAATCAAGTCTATCGAAAGCGGATCAAATTCCTCTTGAAGGTCCGTCAATGGCCGAGGGGACGATGCTAGATCTCGATACAGAATCAGCAGAGGAGGTTTCTGTACCATCGAAGCATGGTCATGCTGTGAGCCAGAGCAACGATAGCAAGGCAGTAAATACCAGGACGACGCAGGACACTGACGAGATGACCGAAAGCGACCCCGAACTAGTGAGCACTATTAGTAAGCAACTGTTGAAGGATCCTCCACCATTGGACAACAACACTGAGTTGATTTTAGATGACATTGTCGTGAGTGATGACGACGCCGAGCCTGTTACGAATGACTCTGTGGTGGGCGAGCGAGGTGATGATTCGAATGACGATGACAAGACCTTTGTAGATGAGATCTCTCAAAGGCGCGTTGGCATCTGCAAACTTAACTGGACTATGGATGAGCTTCGTCAAGATTTCGAGGCACTTCTCCGTGAGGAGAGTAGCACAACAGCAGCAAAGGCCTGCTCGACAAGCGATTGCCGCTTCCGAGCTCGTATCTCGCCGAAAGAGAATACGTCAGCGGAATCGGAGCTCATTCGTGAGATATCCAAGGACATGTTTGAGAAGATGGAGATTATTGGCCAGTTCAATAAAGGCTTTATTGTCGCACGAATGGACAAGGACTTGTTCATTGTAGATCAGCACGCCGCCGATGAGAAGTTCAACTTTGAGACGCTCCAAGCGACCACCTCGATCGACTGCCAACCGTTGGCGGTGCCGCAGAAGCTGTCGTTGGCGCCCGGCAACGAGCAAACGATTCTCGAGCACATGATGATCTTTGAGAAGAACGGATTTCGAATAGCCATCGACGACGATGCGCCTTGGGGACATCGGCTTTCGCTGAACGCCGTCCCAGTATCCGGTCAATGGCAGATGGGCATGGCCGAAGTGGACGAGTTGATCTTCATGCTTAACGATAACTCGCATCCAAACTTGGTCAACTGCCGCCCCGCCAAGGTTCGCTCGATGTTCGCAATGAGGGCGTGTCGGCGTTCAGTTATGGTTGGCGACGAACTTAGCCTAAGGGATATGAAACGAGTCGTTGGTCAGCTCAGCGGATTGCAGCACCCATGGAATTGCCCTCATGGGAGACCGACCATGAGGCATCTTGTGAACCTGTCCCTCATAAATGTGTAGCCACTGATTAATGGCTGCAAGAGCAGACGAAGCCGTAGCCTGAATTGGATCATAATGTGAAGAGCATAGCGCCCTTCAACTGAACGGATGGAACTGCCGGTTGAATTGTAGTATTTATTATACGTGTTTGTTTTTTACCAATTTGAACACGCCGTTTTGAAATGGCGTTGTAAAGTGTCATTGAATTGTGCTGCAATGTAAACTAGCTCATTCAAAAGGTTAAGTAGCCTTTTCAGAGACAATACAATTAAATAACACCATTTTTGTAGGCTAAAAAAACTACGCACAACACCCTTTTCAGACATATATATATATATATATATATATATATATATATCCGAAAGAAAATCTCTTATTTGTGTTCCATAGCATCGGAGGATAGTCTAGCTATAAAGCAACCGGTGAACAGATGAAAAACTGTGCCGATGTGACCATCAACGAAAATCGCAGGCTGGTCCCTGGTTCTCGTACAAAAAAATTCTTCACGCAACCGATCCACTTGGGAAACACTGTGACAATGGGCTAATAATTGTGGTACACTGTGTGAGCAGTTTGTGAATTATATGACTTGACTTTTTTGGGGGTAAAGTGTTCGCCCCCGGTGTGTCAGCATGGAGATATTTCTACATAACGAGAATAGAGTTGGATTCCGACTTGTTTTATAGGAAACAAAAGGAACACAAGTTGCCGTTAGGTAGCAATTGCAATACACTGTATGGAGGATCTTTCCTCTGTACAAATAAAAAGTTAATGAGAAGGAAATGAATTGTTCAATACAATTTTTTTTCGAATGGTGTATGACGAATAAAGTACTGCTTGTTTTTGTGTCATTCCGACTCGTCATATGTGTGCCGGCTTTGCTAACGAGGGCGTCGACCTGAACACACTGATGGGCAACGCTGGGGCTAGAACCTGTGTACCTACGTGCCATGGTTGTACAAACGATTTTCCGCCGGAGGTCGTAAGGATTTCCCTATAACCCCAAGACAACTGCCTCGCGGAGGCAGGATCCGCGTTAATTAGCAAAAGAGACAGACAATTTACTGGTGTACAGTTCGTTGTTTACATATCATGACATTTAGTTTATTGTTAGAGCTTGTGACAACAACACCTGTTGTTTTGTTTTTTACACAATAGTATTACAGTGTCAACTATCTAGTCCTCGAATATTATCGCGAACAAGTCCGCACCATTGTAGAAATTGCCTACAAAGTATAGTCCATAATCGATGAATACCAACTGATTAATGTTGTCTTCCATAGCGCTTGTTGCATCTCGTCCGAATACCCCTCTAATCGCTGCGAGGTTCGCTTTCAAGTTTCTGCGACAGTGCAAAGTCAATAACGCTACCCTGAGCGTATGATACATCGCGATATTGTACATTTCATATCATGGATGTCCTGCTCATGTCCTGCCCACGATTTTGTTCCTGGCACATATCCTAATGAGCAATAAAAAAAGGGCAGGGAGGTTGCCGGAGTTGACGGCTATGTCATGCGTTCCTTAGCGCTGTCATTAAGCATTCCCTTGCACCAATTAAATAATAATAGTAATAGTAGTAGTAGTAATTAAATGATGACATTAAATAGGTTCGACGCAGCCGTATCATTGGTTGCACGCACACATACACACAAGTAGAGAATATGTTCGACGTATAAGGAACGAACATAGCTCGGGGGCGAGGGGGGATCACACAGACAAATCTAGGGCCTCTCACACACTGCAACAGATACTGCATTGCAATGCCACCGTTGTGTGATTGGGCGTCGTTGATACCATGATATACAGTATAACAATGGTGAGAAAATTTTTGTATGGTGTTTTTGTATGGTACTAATAGTAATAATAATAATAATAATAATGTGATGGTACTAATACTCCTATAAGGTCGTAGTAATATATTGGCTCTGTGACAGGTAGAGCCGTGGGCGTGTTTTCAGGAACGTCATGATCATCCCGCTACCTCGAGCGTTGTTCCGGATACATACAGAAGACGGAGGGGGACCGACACTATGAGCAGGGTTGTGGTCGTGGCGTCTTAGTACCTCGCTCCGCTTCCCATGTGAGAACCCATCGAGCTGCAACAATGAGATAGAGCACACGTTTAATGAAGATTCCCCTGACAGAAGCTGGCAGATAAGCAACAGCAGCAGTAGCAGCAATAGCTAAAGAATGGCTGAACTGTATAGTTCGACATACCTCTGGTATGGTGGGGGCACTTGGGGCGGACCGGTATTCCAACCTCCACTCCGCGCCGGCTGTCCCGCCGGACCGCTGAGGCCGCCGAGCGAGCCTGTCATTCCTGCGCCGAGTGCACTCCTTCGTGCATTATCAAAGACACCCCCGCCACCGCCGCCTCCGCCACCGCCGGGGCCACCGCCACCGTCCATACGCCGGCGATAGTCCTCCTCTTCGCGGCGTCGTCTGTAATCGAAACAACAACGTATTGATTCTTAGGATCGCTCACCACCCAACCTCTGTATCATGACCTTCTATGAGGAGGCATACCTGCTTTATGTATGGGAGTGATTAAATAGATGAAGGAAAAATGAACTTATGGGTAGAATAGCGCTTCGGATTTATCAACAAACACGTCTACCCCCGGATAAAAAAATGCTTCGTCAACAATAGCTATACACGTGTGCACAAGCTGATGTCGACGAGAAATGCTAATAGTTTGATTCTAGCTAGAGAGTGGCGCATTATTTAATCGTTGTTGTTGATGTTGTTGCTGCCACTAGGTAAATTACAATATCCCTTAGTGCTCCGACATTCATATTATACAGCTATATCGTTACAGCTACGAAGGCTGAAATCGGAGATTTAACCCAGAAAGCGAGGTACCTCTCTCCATCTTCGGCTCGAAGACGCATCTCGCGATCACGCTGAATCTGCTGACTTTGTTCCTCCATTGCGCGAAGCTTCTCTCGCAGAAGCTTCGCCTCGTGCTCGTACATATAGAAATCTAATTGCTCATCTAACGCTTGACGACACCTTAGAGAACATAGGTAGAAACAATATCAACACAATCGTTAGTATATATATGCTAGCATTGTTAGCGCGTTCACTTTCAATTTTGCTGCTTTCCTCAACGCCCGCCACCGCTCAGCAATACCGTTTTGTGGTACGCAAGATGGCCAATTTCGACTAGATAGTACACAGACACGCCAATCAAGCATGACTACGACTACTAATAAATCAAACCGTTGGAACCAACCGTGGCTATCAGCTCCACTAGAAAGGGATACCACGGGGAGATATTCTCATACCTGTGGGATGATCGACCCCTATTGACGAGGAATGAATTGGAAACACTCTCATACCTCTTTGTGTCATATTCGAGTTCTTCCTTGCGCTGCGTTTCCATCTCGAAGAGTCGTTTCCATTTTGCTCCAAACTCAAATTCGAATGATCCCGGCATCGCCGTGCGAGGTCCAAGTTCCCGTTCGCTAGCGTACGATTTTGACTTCGCAATATTGCGTTCGGGCAGGCCCTCATCCTCGTCGCGGAAATCGTACGGCTCGACAACGACGGGTCGAGGCGCAGCGGTCAGCAGGAAGCACTCCTCCTCACAGCGGCGAATGGCCATCAACGCCGACCTGGATGACCACCACAAAGCATTGTCCACGACCAAAGCATTTGCCGACAGTTAGAGACACAGCTGTGATGAGCGGGATACTAAGTGGAACGTTGGGACAAGGGCGTTTTTGTCTTATCTCTAATTAGACTAGTAATGGGGCTGCTCATTTGACTCGAGTGAACGGTGAACAGTGCCATTATAGGCTATCGTATGACAGCATAACATATGTATGAATTGAATGCTAGCAACTCGTGGTACGCTGTACACCATGAGCTTAAACAGAGAGCATATAATCGATGTAAATATCTCGACCACCATCCTGACCTTTTCTGGGCAAACTCGACAATACCCTCTCCGGTTGGACGTCCTCGTTCATCAGCGATCACAACTGCCCGCTCGATATCTCCAAATACGCCGAATGCCGATTCGAGTAGCTCATTGGTGACGAAATTCGTCAGGTTGGACACGCGTACTGCGGCAGGATTCGACGAATACCGAACGCGAATTGTGACGCCGTCCTTTTTGGCAAAATCTAGCGAATTCTTAGCCGCTTCACAATTTTCGCGACTGTCCATTTTGACAAAGGCAAAATTCTTCTGTTTATTCAGGAACACTTCGCCAACCTCGCCATACTGACTGAACCTGCGGGACACAAATGGTCAGCAAGTGTGTTAGCATCCACAGGCTGAGCACGGGCGTAGATAGGTACGGGTAAAGCTCTATTGGTTTATTAAACGAGCTGCAATTTCACAATGCTTAAGATCTCTTATATGTCCTTATTACCCAACGGGGCTCGAACCCACCGATTGTTGAACATAACGACGACCACTACTATTACTACTAGTCGTTTGTCGAGTACCGTAGCTTGACGCATAGGTTTGTTGAATTAGCCCTTTTCAACAGCGGCATTTTCCGAGATCAGCTTCCGAAAATTCAAGATCTAATCGAGAAGCGTCAGCAAACTTAACGCAACCATCGACCTGATCCGAAAGTACCTCTATGGCCAAATGCACACTCGGAATATTCAGCACATCTACACGCGTCAATACAGTCCAAAGCGTTGAACAGACGCACGTACCATTGTTTGAGATCTTCTTCTGAGACGCTGTTTGGCAATGGAGCGATAAAAAGGCGACACCTAGCTGTGAACTTTTTCGGTTCAACACTGGCTGATTGTAAGTTGTATGTATTTCCCTGCATCTCGTATAATTGGTCCTTAATAGGGTCAGGCTTCTCCCCGGGACGCATCGGACGGCGAGCTGGCCTCTCCGGTACCATCTGGAAAACGATTCACAGATCAAGATGATCAAACACGATTTGAGTTTACATCAACGCGATCGGCCGTCACTGGAGGCAGGGTTAAGAGTAAGGTAGGGATTTATTGGCTTATTATTCGGGGTCATCGAACGACACAATCGTCACGTAGCCGCCCGGCAATCTCAAGACACCGCACGCCTATTAATTCGGCATAATAATTACGGCAAAAATATCGTAATGACAATACAAGTAAAAACGTATTCAACAGACGCACAAATACTAGTAATAACAATAATAAGCTGATACGTTCCGATTAAAAGGCCAAAGCGCTATTATGCAACAATATTCGACGTATGAAGGGGCCGCCGTTTTAATTCGTTCGTACATATGTTGCCCAGCTGTCAAAATACTCTGGCTGCTACAACCGCTGATCAGAACGCGCCTGCAAAGTCGCCGTTGTCGTAACTATTAGATTCATCAACAGCAGCAGCAGCATCAACAACAACAGCTTACCTCGGGTCGCTCATCGTACATGCCTACAGTACCCCCTCCGCCTCCGCCGTTACCACCTCCGCGCGAAAGACCCGGACCACTGTTCCGGTAGTCGGGTTCAACGGGACCACAGCCTCGATCATAGGCCTCGTACGAATCTCCTCCGCCTCCTCGGGATCCTGCAAGGGGTTGAGAATAGTGATTTCCAAACAGGCGCCAAACGGAATATGGTTACTTGTGACAAAGCGCCAAGCCAACCAAGCATGACACCCAAGGACCCGCTAGAGTACATTGCTATCGCACGGAACGAATGAATGAGCCATAGCCAGCCGACTAGAAAAACGCGGAGTAAGAACAACAGTTTTAGTTTCGTAGTACGGGTGGTTAGTTGATTTAGCTGTAACATTCGAACAGCGAGAAGATCTAAACGATAATTAGTGGGGAGTGCAGCCGCGTATGAGTGTGCCAAGTGTGTGGATAAGCAGCGAGCATAAGCCACTTCAGCGTCGCGTCTATTAAACGGAGTTGTTTAATTTTGGTTTTCTCAAGCATTTCCTTATATTGCCCTAGCGCCGATTAACTCGAACGCGACTGGCTGAGATCTCAAAAGGCAACGGTTCAAGAACACTCAAATCGTGAGTCGACAGAACGTCCGCTTCGAACCCAATCGACAATTAAGCATGTTAACTGCATGCAAGCACTAGTGGAACTCGTTATTCACATTGCTGCACAGCGTGATAGGGCCTTATACGTCTGTTCATGCTGCGCTCTTGGCGTGCGTAGAGCGTCATCGTAGAAATCATACTGTTCAAGTTAATAGAATATATCGGTTGTCAAATTGCCCTTAAACTTATTGTTACGGCGTTAGTGCTGACGTCTTTCTCCTTTAAGTTGCCGTTAAAAAGTGCAAAAATATATAAACTACTCTTCGATTCACGTACTCGATAGGGACCAATCCCGTTCGGACACTGTCATCATATTACCGTATCCGTCGTAGGGATCAGGCTGTTGCTGTTGTCTGAGGTAGCCGCCAGCGTTGCCGCCGCCGCCTCCGCCTCCGCCTAGGTTATCCTCGCCGTACCCACCGCCGCCGCCACCATCATGGAGACCGCTTCGTCGGCCACCGCCCATGAAGCCACCCTGGTCAGAGCCCTGACCACGGCCGCCCATGAAGCCGCCTCCGCCGGGCTGTTCGTAACCGCCGAAAGAGTCCCTATGACCACCGAACGGTTCGTTGTGGTAGTCCTGTGAACGGCCTACACCGGGACCTCCTCCGCCCTGAGACATGTCCCCGTACGACTGCCACACAGACTCGCCGTATCCGCCAGCTCCGGCGCCCCCCATCCTGTAGAGCAGGATGAATCGAATACAAGAAAAAAGAAAGAGAAGAAGACACAAACGAATGTAAGCTACAAGCAGAATCGGTGTTTGATTGCGACTCGAACGAGGGCAACATGTATCGCTCAATTGATCAATCAGGCGGCAATCAGGCGCACGGCTCAGTTTTGTTTCAGAGGACAATCTGTCTTCGTTAGATCAAGTAGATCCGTCGTACGGACCGAAATCGACCTTCACGGATACCCTGCCCAGAACTCTCACAGGATACTCGGTAGAATTACGCATCCTTATTGTTTGACCAGCGAACGTTCGGCGGTTTTCACTATCGTTTCGTTGTGAACGCATGTCTAAATAAAAATGTGCCGTCCACAAAAGAATATTTCCGAAGCATGGTTCCCAGCAACGTCAAACTCTGATTACTCTCTCCGATTAGGTTGGCGCAACGTAAGCTTAGCGAAAACAAGTTCTGAGGAACGAGCAAGCAAGTAGTATTGTGTTTACTTAATATTATAATTACTTGCGGTGCAGGCGAGCATATCCCTCTGTATAGCGGTTGCCCACAAGATCCGGCAATAAGTCTACGTAGTAGTGTAGCTAAATTGGAACGAGAACTCCCCTCGAATATGGTCGCCCCGATAATTTTCCATAATATTCTACTAGTCATACGCATTATTCCTAACTATTGCCCCAATCTGTCGGTGTGTTGTGACTTCACACGCACACACACACACACAATAAACAAATAAAACTGTATCGTAATCGCGATAAGCAATAAACAGCACCGATAAAGTGGTAACAGCAGACGGCGGGTGCCGGAAGCAATCGACCTGACCTATAACACAAACGTGTTATTATGCGGTCTGAGCACCGTGAACCGAGTCAGACAACTGTTCAAATGTTCCACGAGCATCACTAGGAACCTATAGGAATCTATTGAGGCAATATCAGAGATCGACCGCAAAAATCGCCAAGATATCAACAATCATCGGTATCAACATTTGTGTGGTAGCAGATGGGCTAAACCAGGGCTCTTGGACGGCTGGCTATCGTATCTGTTCATACACTATGATGATTCTCAGATGCTGCCGCTGGCCATATCCTTGATACAGCTGCAGTCGTAGACTGGCACTTTCGGCGAGAGTGAGCCAGATGAGCCATACTTGCCCGACTGCCCCCGCTGGTCAGTCAGAGATTACAGAAAAATTAAATAGAACATCGCCCATAGGGATCACCCCGAACGAAGGCTGAGGACCGGCTCGTTCATTGTTGGCGACAACCCGCACCAACGAATCAAGTGTGCGTATATGTATAAATATATATATATATATATATAGATGGATGCTTAGTAATAATAATCACACATGTAGAAATATATTACAGCCGTATGTCTGGTTGTCAGTCCGACGGCGGTCCACTTGCAAGCGGCACAGACGACGATGACACGATGTTCAACTTACCCCTGATCGCCACGGTGATCCTCCCGGCCTCCCCATGGCTCCCGGTCGCGGAAGTCGTTGCCGAAACTTCCCCGCTGGTAGCCAACCATCTTCGGTTGAGCCGGTGCCGAATAGCCGGTAGGACTCGGTGTACGCGGAAACCGCTTGAACTGATCGGGGTTCTTCGTTAACACAAACAGACTCCGCCACCAGCGATTAAACACTGTCGTCGACGGTAAGTGTTAGCTGACGCCAAAACACAGCGGGTTACACAGACATCCCTGCATTAACGCGAATCTCCAAACATTGACGGAGGTTTAACCCACGGGACGCGGATTCTGCGGATAGGCGCAATGCCATAAGTAGTAGTAATTATTGTCGTTTTCGTGGTTTGTTGTAGTTTTTTTTACTACAAGTGTCTCGATTGACGTGCAGCACATTTAGTGCCGTGTGTACGATTGAGTTCGATTGTTGATTCGCTTAGTTAGAGAGGGCCGAGTTACTACGGCCAGGTTAGCACGTTTTCTCCATTGAAACATACAGAAATCGTTCTTTATCACCCTAAATGTCCATCGTCTGCGTATTGGCCACGGTATTGAATGTTGGTGGCCACCGGAAAGAATTGGCGCGGATTCTCTGCCATTTCGAGGGAGTGGGTAGACTTCAACGTTCGAAATAAGAACCCAGTGTTGTGCGTTGTTTAACTGTAGTTTTCGGATCGTTTTTTTCGGACGAGGGAAATGTTCTGAAGTGTCTGATAACTGACAATTGGGGGGTCTCTCGATAATTTAGCGAGTGTTTCTCCAGTGCAAGCATACAAAGGGTACCGGACTCTAGGCTCGGTGTGAGACCCCGCCAGTTTAAACAAAACCAGTGTTAAATAAAGTGTGTACAGGGAGAGGATACAACCAATGATTGTGTATTAAGTGGCGACATATTTCCAGGTAAGCCAGGAACTCTTGCAGGACAGCCTGATCGAAAACGTCCATTTTTGAAACAAGTAAAGGTGGCCCCGATACGTTCTCGTAGTAATATCTAAAGGTTCAGTGCCGAGGCCTGTCACATAGGCGAACAGCTGAGAGTCAGCTCAACAGACACAAAATAAGATAGAAAATTTGTAGGCCTGACAGTATGCTCCGTTTGTATTGTGTCAGCTGTCGAGTCTCTTTGAGATGTCCGAATTTTGAGATGAGAACTATTGCAATTCTTCTTGAATTAGCATAATGTCGATGGCAAGGAGTCGAGTCTGCTTAACAGGTCTACGATGAACACGAACCAAAAAGAAATCGAATCAAATCTCGCTACGTAAAAGTCATTTATGGAGACTTTGAACAGTATCATGTGGGTATGTCAAACCAAGAGGGCGTCTGAACGCTGTCCGGTGTTTATTCTCGTGTTCTATTTCAAAACCCCCACGAATGGCATGGCGTAAAATTGTTTAGGATTTGTAGAAATTTGTACGTCGACAACTGTTAATTGAGTACTCGCCCATAAAAAGGTTAGTGCTTCTTGCCACAACGTAAATAATCTATGGATCGCAAATCAGCTTTGAGCTGAGCTCTCAGCTGCTCCCCTATGAGACTGGCCTCGAATCGGAACATTTAGATATTACTACGAGGACATATCGGGACCACATATACTTTATTCTTTCAGATACGACCATAGCATTGTCGTACATGGAAATAAGAGCTATAGATAACGAAATTTTAAACGAAAAACGTCGTTCGCCCTCGGCAGGATTTGAACCCAAGCCTCATGCCCCAAGTGTCTAGTAATAAAAGACTCTAACCATTAGATTATCAACGAGACTGCAGCTGGAAGTAGAACCATGCAAACACCGCTTGGTAGAGTTTCATCGACGTTGTTAGCCAACAGCAAATTAAAATTTTTTTTTTAAATAAAAGATGAATTATTAATATAATATTTTTGCTCAACGTTCACTGTCAATAGATGCCCGACAAAAACTCGTCGTAACCAAGATTTGTTTCGTCTGCCCGAAGGTTTTAACAGTCATGCCAGCACTCTCGAATGTATAAAAGCGCCGATCTGTTGAGCGATCCGCCTTCAATAGGGTTTAATTTTTAGCTGAGACATTTCGGTTGTGCCGAACAATAGCGGTAGCTTCACCAGCGGATAACCTATATGTCTGGTCGGTCTCCGGCTCATGATATGTGATGCGACAATTTCTCGAGACGATCGATTGGTGAACGATCGATACTCGTTCATTTCGACGATGGATGTGGATGTGATTTAAACACTGTGCGATCTGTCCTGTTTAACTATTTGCGGTCGTTTCAGCTCTGCTTTCAGCACCAGTAGCAGTATAGAACACAGCGATGCAGGGTGCATCCACGCAGAAAAGAGATTCATCGGGTGGCGGCAGGAAAGCCTCGAAGGATCCCAAGCAGACGAAGGACAAGGAGACAAAAGATGCCAAAGTTGATCCTAAGGACTCAAAGCATACGAAAGATTCGAAGAATAGCAAGACTGCGAAGGACACTAAGGAGTCCAAGGAACATAAACAGTCGAAGGGTGGCAAGGATTTGGCCAAAGAAATCAAACATTCGAAGGACAGTAAGAAAGAGAGCAATAAGCATTCAGACACGGTTGTTAAGTACTCGGAAGATGTTGGTCACAACGCCAAGGAGTCGAAATTGAGCGTGACTGGCCAAGATTCCCCCTCACGCAAGGAGAAGGTACAGTCCAAGGTCTGTTTTCCTCTAACCCGAATCAAGATGATTATGAAGTCGGCGCCAGAAGTGAATACGCTTGGAGTTGATGCGGTGGCACTCACCGCGCGAGCTGCTGTAAGTTCACGTAAAAAACCCATTCATTCATATATATATATATATATATATATATATATATATATATATATATATATATATATATATATATATATATATATAGAGGTTGACGCAGAGGCTCAGCTCAGTCCTAGCTATATGCATGTACATGATCTGATACTACAGATCGTCACAACTGGAGTGGGCATCTCTGGAGATTTTTGTTTATGACTAGAAATATAGTAATGGCGCACACGTGTCTATGCTTACATTATTGAGCCGTTTGCTTTGTAGCATATTGTATAGGACCCGAACTAACTGAAACTGTGAATGTATTCCGCTGCTCAGGGCAGACCAGATCTAATTATCTCAGTCGTGCATAGCACACCTATTCCAACCTCGGGATTCCCTCTCATTAGCCGTAGTGTCATCCGTCTAATGCAGCTCGTGTTTCATTTTGACCTGGCGTTCTCAGGAGTTATTTGTGGTCCACTTGGCAAAGGAGACGCTCAAAAAGGGCAAAGCCGACGTGGTCGATTATGAAGATATATACAAGGTCGTACATGACAATCCGGTTTTGGACTTCCTTTATGGTGAGCTACCTCAAATGACTTCTTAATTACTGTATGTTTGAATAAACATTGTTGTCTCAGACCACATAGGTATTATCAGATTGAGGAAATATTGCTGAATATCCATTACTGCCCGCGATTGGACAGCGACATTTGGCCTGAATCGTCGTGATACTTCCTGGATCTCTCGCGTCCATTTCAAATTCGTCCGTTTCCATACAACTGCATCTCTCCCGCAGCGTTTTCTATGGGGCGGGGAGGCGTCTGCTGACCAAGATTACCCGAGTTGATTCGTCGACATTCGAAGTCTCGACTCTGAGCTGATTCACTACGTCTATTAAAATTCATCAAATCAATAATATACTAAGTAAGCCCTGGAAGCAGTGAGCAAACATATGATAATAATAATAATAATAATTTATCGAGCGTTCGGCTATTTTACGCCGGCAATTAGCTGAATAGCATTCGATCGCAAGCGCGAAAACTGACGCTGGCTAGCGGGATCTTTGCAAAAGTTTCATTCGGTCGATGTGGCCCATACTACATTCAAATGGAATACGGCCAAGTGAACGTACAATAATGCGAGAAAGTTGTACAGTGTTGCAAAATCGCAACACGGAAAAATCGTACTTCCGATTATGACATCCAAAATATGGTTGACACGGTTATTTATTTGTTGTTTTCAATGTTGGTGGTGGTGGTGGTGGTGGTGGTTATGTTGCAGATATTATTCCACAAAAAGTTGCGTATAAGGACTGCATCGAGGAGATGAAGGAGATGGACCGGAAACAAAAGGAGATAATGGACCAGATCGAGATATAGCCAAACAGAAATGAGGAAGGCAATTAATATTGACTGATTGCTTCATTTATCACCAGTCACGCATATACCTCAACATCACACTTGATAACACATCACTAATTTTCACGTTTGCACGGACATCGTTCCCGTCGCCGGCACACAACGGCTAACGAGGTGGCAATGCGCGCTTCGACGCAGCTCACCACACGACTCGGGTCCTCTCCACCTGGTGACTTGATTTTTCAGATGTATCACTGTATATACCGCCTCTAGATGTAAACTTCTCGTAGAGCCCTTAGTAGTGCTGAAATACCTAGGAAAGGAAATCAAGTATATTCAATAAAATGTTTCACTTTTTTTTTTTAGAAAACATACCTGTGTCTCTTTATTTACAGAAAGATGCGACACGAGCCTAAGGCCCTGCCACGTGGCAAGTCTTCTCTTTCGCACGCTATCGACTGAGATTAATTAGTATACGCGAATCGTCGTATGTGCAATACAATCATGTGCAATTTTTGTGGCACAGCTTTGACATTTCGTTCTGTTGTTTGTTAGTGTACACTACTTTTGTCATGTACGAGTGTGGTCATTTATCGGTCAGCGAACGCTGCGACACTCTCTGTAGTCGATAACAGTGTCTTCGTAAAAACAGTCGATCTCTATTTTGATGAGTGTTGACAACAAGTGTTACGTATTCAAGGAACACCATCACATAGATGCTACGCCTAATGGAGGTCATGGGCGGAGAGATACAGGGGGATACTCCGCCTCACTATGATGTTTACCGACAAAGACATGACGTGTATCTGGAAGACACCGTTTTGCAGGTTAGCAACTGCTGTTATACAGCACACACCGACGTCCTGTTGCTTCTCGTCATCTAAAATGATTAAATTGTCGCAAAATTAGAGTATTTTTGCATTTTCAATAAATCACGACATACGTGACGTGAATCGTTAATCTTTTTCTTCAAAATGCGCCGATTTACATCATTGGCACCACTGTTTATCAATGGGTGCCAGGGCACGAGAAGAGGTACAAGATGTTTTGTATCTAGAATAATGTTTATATAAAATACAAAATGTGGCTCGGATATTCGACAAGGATGGAAGTCTATCAAAGCTAAAGCTCCGTTCGTTGAGGGGCAGGCCGTTCCTTTCGTGGCGGCCGAGGTGTGATCTCCTTAAGTGAGCTATCTCTAACAACATCGTACTTGATGAGTTTGCCATAGGTTTTAAGCAATTTTCTCCAGTAACAGCGAACATCCTTCATTCGGAGATGGTCACGAATGGCCTCGTAGCCACGTTGAGCAATTTCCTGCGCTACCTGCTGGTTGTCACGGGCGAAGCTGAGAAGCAATTCGACATTTGCCAGTTGCTTCTCCGTCACCGGTATGTAGTGTACCCAGGGCTTAAGCATAGGATAGAAAAATTCGATCCAGTCCGAGTCCGAGTCCGTTGGGCCAACATGAAATACGAGGCTCTTGCAAAGAAATAGATGCTTCAATCGGAAACTGGCGGCCACTCCCCGAAAGTTGAAGAGGTACCTACACGTATATGAAGGACAGAGAGAAGACAGACACCGACAGACGGCGGTAACGGCAACGACATTAATCACGATAACTCTTGTTGGGGCAGATGGGAAATAGTCTGCTGTTAGCACGCGACAACTGACAGCGATATTAAGGGGCGAACAACAGGGAATCTTGAATTACAAAGAAAACACGCACACACGTACCTGTAACGGCAGTGATGTTCAAAGGTTACTTCGGGCGCTGGTGGTGCACCGAGCGTATCCTGTTCCGACCTCCATGCCTGATTCTTGGTGTACTGAGCATCTACGAGATCGGGCTCACGTCTCGATAGCTTGACAAGGGGATCTCGATCAGAGGATGTCCGAGAGCCGCGAAAGAACGCCTTGTCCTCCTTCGCTGACCATGGGTAACGCTCTGCTTCGGCAAGTAACGTCTCGCTGAAAAAATTCAGCGGAAGCCATTAAAGCGGATAGTCCCGCTTCGTTCAAGACCAAAGGCGAACGGGGATTTTCTTACAATTATCAGCCTATTTCACGGGTGGAAGACCACTTGTCCGAGGTATTCGAAAATATTGTGATTTCGGGCCGGGGAGCAGCACACGACTGCAATGAAGTTCTTTTCTCCGTGCCAATTTGGCTTCCGCAGATCTAGATCCACCGTGTTGGCCATGACGCATTTATGGCAAGAAACAGTGAACCCCCGCTTGAGGGCAATATCTTATTTCAGTTTTCTGCGCCATTCTTTCGTTCTGCAAATGCTTGGGTGTCCGGGCTGTAGTTCTAATGTCACTTGTTGAATCTGCTCTAATTCTCACGGGCAGACGTCAGGCGGTAAAGGTGGAGGTAGTCAGATCGTCCCGGAGGGTGCTCAAAGTTGGAATGTCACAAGGCTCCATCTTGGAGGCCCTACATGATCATCATTCGGATTAACGTTTGCTTAAGATATCGTCTGCTAATTTTGGTAAAACCATTACCTACTATGCCGATGAGACCGTGCTTCGATTTCGCATTCGGCCCTCGGCGCCCCAGGTCTTGAATTAAACGTTCAAGAAGTGATCGTATAAGGCTGAACTCATTGTGGAAACCTTCAAGAGGTTTCGCCTCGTTGTCAGTGCTAACAACACAAGTCTGACGCTGTTCGGCACAGCTCAACGTGCAATTTCGGGTTGAATCTGTACGGCCCTGTGGTACCTCAATGGCTTCCACCATAATCTTGCTTATCGCTTACCAACAGTAAACCATTTTATAAGGATCTCAGCCGACTCGGAAAAGCTACCATGTTGGTTCGCGAAGTAAAGGAAGTAACCTCGTTGTGATATATAGTTTTGCAAAAATAATGGTTAATAATAATAATAATAATAAAAAATAATAATGGCATTAATCAACTCACCTGAGCTGGTCCCAACGCCCGATGCCCGTGGGATAGATGCTTATTGCGGGGCCTCCCTCCCAGAACGACCAGGCTGGATAGGTAATATCACTGTAATCTTTGGACACTTTACTAAACGAGAACACCGGAAGTTTGCTGTGACGCCGCAGACTTTGGGGGTAGTCTCGCATATTGATCACTAGGTCCATGTCCGGCATTTTAGGCGCTAGTCCAAGCAGAAAGTGTTCAACCCCCGAGCACCTATAGAAGTTGCAGTGATTAAACATTACTGTTATTATTATTTCTATTGTCACTACTATTATTATTATTATTATAATTATGCAACATATTTGCTCCACTTATCTTGAATTGGCTTGATGCATAAGTCCGAAGCGGAAGTTGAGTAAATCTCAAACGCCATATAAAAAGTTGAAATGCATAGCCAAAACACATTTCTCCTATAATGAATAATGTATAATCTTCAAACTTCGGTACAAATATCAGCGTTCATCTAGTCTACCCTTGATACACACATGCTTGTGGGCACGTGCCGGAGCGCAAGAACAACTGAGAGCTTACCGCTACGGACTGGCGCATCAAATCAATACAACATCGTAAGCTTGCTAAATCCAATAATTCACTACGGCGTAGTGGGTCTAACCTGAAAGTAGTGCACAAATCAATGCGTGGTTGACAATCCCTCCCATCCAAGATTGATATATATTCTGGCCCAAGGTAAACGAGCATGATAACATAACTATATACGAGGAGTCTTTGGTGGATACACCGAGACGGTACGCCCACTGTATTGTATTGTACTACTCCTGTGTACGGTGAGTTAATGTTTCACAACCTGAATGGGAACATGCATTCCTCCTGACGATATAGCCGGCCTCCGATGATCTGATAGTGAACTCCAAGGTGTTTCGAGCGATCAACATCCTTCTTTTCAATCCCAGTGGCCCACGGTGCAAGGTCTCTGGCGATCAATCTGCGAACGGCAAAGTGGAAAATTGTCGCTGTTGCTATGTATATATGTATATACACGTGCATATGCACTCACATTATATATATATACATATAATGAGAGTACACGAATGAAGGTGTGCTAGTGTGCTCTCCCAGGACACAAAAGATATGTCACAGAGAGATAAAGAGATATTCTAGGGCACACAATCATATGAAATAAGATCATGCCTCTATACAAGATTTTAATATACCAGCACAGTATACTGAAAATTAAAAAAAAAATATATATATATATATATATATATATACACGTCAGGCAGACTGTAAAATATACTTACTGATAGTGACAAAGCGAGCAGCCGGAAGTGCCAGAGATTTTGCACCGTTCATAGGTGTCCAAGGACGTGTTGATCTGCTTGAACATAGTCCAATACTTTTCATCTTCATGAGTCCACACTCCGGTGGTTGCTATCAATAAACACACGATAATAAAGTAACCCACCTGAAATTCGACAGCACACCCTCATGGATTTTAGCCACGGATGAGTTTAGTGGGGTCGCATCACAGAATATTTTCCGTTGCCTGTTCGCACAGCATTGCGTCGAATAATCGTCACCAAGTGGACATCGTTAGTTTTAACATTTGACGGGACGCCAATGTGCAACAATGATAGTAATATTGACAATTGATATTTTTATGCGTACAGTAATGATAATAATAGTATTAATTGATCTAGCTTTGTTAATTTCTTTTTCGTCATCATATATCACTATAAATAAAAAATAATTTACGAGTAAAAAAAAATATATATATATATATAGCTGAGACATAAACAAGTATTTAGAAAAACTTTTGATCGCCCATCTCCAATGTACTCATAATTCTAAACGCCGAAAACATTTTGCCACCCACCTTACGGCGTATTGTCAACGCTACAAGAGTAACGCAACGTTCAAATCTAGATTGAACAGCAGAATATTCCCTTGAGCGATTTTCTAATCAAAGCAAAATAAGGCAACAGAAACACTATTCCCCCCCCTCCCCGATACCCGCACAAATCGAGGGCGCAATGATGTACCCTGGCTGTGCCACAAACAATCAGTCAACACAATCGATCACGGCGGCGTATACAGAAATCAGTTGGCGTTTGTGTAACACAACAACAACAAAAAATTAAAAACAAAATACGCCAACGTAACAAAACAACGCGCTGGTCGAGCGTCGAGCAGCCATAAGAATCACTGTCGTTTGAACGATCCTCCTTCGCTGTGTATATACCATTGTGACAGTTGTCGTCACGTGCACGATCAGGCGCGCTCCTATATCACGACCCGGGATTCACACGTCCACCACATAGACACACAACACGAGCCGAAAGCCGACAATATCGAACCCTTGAGGAGTTCTGGCCCCCGCTGGCCACCGCTCTTCGGAACTCCTTCGTGCCGGCTTCAGCGCGCCGCCGTTCGGTTCTAAATCGCCCACACACGGGTACATCTCTACGTCTCGTTTTTTCTCTATCTCTCTCTCTCTCTCTCGCTCTCTGCTATTATATGTTCCCTCTCCCTTCGCGAAGACGTTGGCGATTCCAACGGAGCCGTTCGGGAGCCGCTGGGCCAACAGCGCCAGTAGAGAGCTAACCAGCATCTCAACAGCAGCACTGTTGCCGTTAACAGAAAACGTCTCCTTTGCCGGGCGCCAACTTCGTCAGCGAGCAGCTTCGACAGGTGAGGGCAGCAGGACCATCAGATAGATTGCTATATCTCTCTCTCTCTCTGTCTCTCTCTCGTTCGCTCTACGCGATACATCGGCTACATCTCTGTGACTCCGTTAGAACTGTGTTGCCGTTCTTGAGTCCCTTTCGCCGCGTTGATCGTTCCTTGATTCGCGCACCGCACCGTAACGATATGACGTCGTTTCTATCCGATTCAATTCATCCAACCAGAATGGCGCGACGAAGGTGCACACGGCAGCCGCCGCCGTCGCCACTGCTGCCGCCGGGAGCTCGACATCCGACTCATCTGCTCACCCTCGCTCTCGTCCGCGAGTTGGTCGCGCTGCGAATGTCTCCCCGCCTTCTCTCTCGCTAGTCGGCATTCGGTCTGTCAGCCGAAATCGGATTCGAATCTTGGCGCGCTCGCCGAACGCGTTAATTCATGCGACCTCATCCCTGCCGGCGGGCTAATTCAACCGAGCCGTTTTTTCCCTTGGATTTGATTAAATCCCTCAGCCAATCTGCCTATCCGAGGTCAATCCGGGCCTGAAATCAGGCTCGGCCAACCGATCGCAAACGGTTCCGGCATGCAATGTCGCCCACTTTTTGCAACTTACTCCCTGGGAAATCTGGGCTCGGCCGACACCTGCCAGCGCCGTCTGGTGGCCGCGAGCGGGCCAACAAGCTTCCAAAGCACAACACAGGGAGAGTTGCTGGCTGAAAGCTAAGCAAAGCGAGTCAACGCAAAGAAGCTGCTGAATTTTGCTCTTGGCTGGCTGGACTACCGACCTGGTCCGCCGCCGGTCTGCTCCTCTTGGTGTGGCTCTGCAGAAGCAGTTCTGCAGAAAACAACAGCAGCAGCAGCAACCACCACCAGCACCAGCAACAGTAATACAAGCAGCAGAACCACTGTGCCCGTAGACCGTGTGTTATAGACAGGCGCAGGCAGCAGTAGATATAATCATAACGAAGACGTAAGTGGTGTGTGAGTGCTTGTTGTGTTTGCATGTGCGTCTACGTTGATGCTGGTGATAGTTCTTGCGTTGTCGAAGAGTGTGACCAAGGAAAGCTAGCGAGAGAGAGAGAGAGAGAGCGAGAGAAATGAGATGATGGTGGAAGAGTGCAGAAAATCTCTTGTCTGCCTCCCTGCCAATCATTATGTCCTGTCGTCACTGCTAGCAGATATACCTGACTGCTATTAGCACCACTATCACCAACACCACCACCACCTCCTCCACCACCTACATAGCTATCTAGTCAGCCAGCTTACTCCAGCCGTGTCGAGATTGTGTATGTCTCTGCTGTGTCATTCTCCTTAATAGTCTGTGTATGTGAGTGTGTGTATATATATACAGATAATGTATATTTAACATATATATATATACATATATATCTACACACATATATATATATATATATATATACATATATATATATATACATACATATATATGCGTTTGTGTGTGTGTGTGTGTGCAAAGTTCGTTTCGTCTTTATACCCTGTCAAATACTCTGACAGCATTGTGTCATCTACCCCTTAGCATTGGGATGGCTAACGTAACGAGTACTTTAATATTTAAAACATCTTGTATAGTCGTTCGAGAAAGGCATCATGCCCACGTTCCCCCCGTTCACAATGGCCTACCGGCAGTATATAGATTTATCTGCTAAATGATCAACCGTAGCAGATAGCGTATTCAACTAGTCGCTTTGTAATTGTCATACGTCTATCTATGGAGAGAGATCGAATATCTCCTTTGTTTAGCATAGCAAGAGAAATTGTCTATACAAAAAAAAATGCAGTTCAACTACTTAGTGATACCGTATCGACAACGAACTGAGCTCCCATCTTGGCCACTTGGATATTGAATGGCTCCTGCTAAGTGTACTCCTCGTATACTCTCTGATATTCACTTCCTGCTAGACAATCACTGCAACCTGTTCTAACTACTTTTTGAGATTCTTCCGGAGCCAGTGTCTGTTGCCAATAGGCCGAACTTTTCCTAGCGGCGATTACCAAATATCGACAATATAGCTACCACCTCCCAATTAACCGCGTATAGTCAGTGAATGCGGGCCTATGAAGTAGAAATATAGCCCATAAGTAAGCATTGGAAATGATGCTGTTTACACTAACCGAATTGCCAGCAAGCGTGAATCAGAACGTATTGCACTGTGCACCAAAACAAAACAAAGAAAAAATCCCCGAAAATCAATCAAAAGTGTTTTGTCGCTATCAAATGGAGAAACCTACTTCTCGAATTGACAGTATTAGTGCTAGAGTGCCAACCAGGAGTAACCATATATATATATATATATATATATATATATATATATATATAAGGCAAGATGTAAAATATCGTGAATAATAGTTCTTGGAAAGGCAAACAGCAAATGTTGAGAGGGGTTTCGGTTATGGCCGTCTCTCTAAGGGGGGGGCGGAACCCTTAGAATTCCTGTCGAAAATTTCTTGATTCCTCTCTGTAATGAGCATCGAAGTAATTCAGTAAGAAGTTCAGGACTCGGATTAGCACCTGTATTGTACTGCTGTTATCGTACAAGTTAGTTATCATAATACAAACAAACAAATGCGCACGTTCTCGTGGTTTCGAGTCATCCTGCGATTGCCTAATAATTAGAATAATGATAATTGCGTAATACCTTACCTTATTATATTTTGAACTATATCCGTGTGGTGTTTTACAGACACAGCACTGCTGGATCAATTAGTTAGCCATTTTTTTTTCGTCTTAGATGACAATAATTTGCTTTATTATCATTAGCAGTGCATATCGAATCACATAGCATACCTCACAACAACACATGAAATAATGATATTCGATCAGCAAAAGCACGAGGAGCAAATATCAATGTTATTATTATTCGTGGGGCGAAGAGAGAGAGAGGCCTGTCGACGAATCTCGTCTCACCGCTATTTGTCCCTCGTCCCGCGGGACACAGAAGCCGAATCAAGCCTGACTACAATCGAGACTCGCAAGTAGTGAGCCGACCGTCCAGGCGGACGATGCGTGTTTCAGTCGGGTTATATTATAGTATTATATTAATTAGCAGTTGTCGCACAATTCGTGGCAGGTGGTGGTGTTGGTGGTTATGGCGGGAGGTGTTGTTTCCGTTGATACTTCAACAGGGGTGCGGATTCGTGTGCGCGAATGCCGGTATCTGGCTGGGTCTGTCTTTCCATGCGTGTGCGTGTGTGTGTGTGTGTGTGATTCTCGATGCGTGCATTTCGGTACAGTGTTGACGTTTCTGGCAGCAGCGATGCCGCGACCGATGCAGCGCAGTCGCCTTTCGTACAGTTGACGCCGATCGACGGATGAGACTGCTGCGACTCCGGCAAGACACTGACTAACTCCTCTGACTGGTTGGCGGCTGACGGAACAGTCGCGCAGTAACTGCTCTAGTGTCGCCAGGCATCGGTTCGCTCTGCAGCCTTTTCTATTTCTATATATATATATATTATATGTACAAGCGTAGGGTAAACGTCGTTGTGTAATGCGTTTCCTTTTCTTTGACGTAGCCTAGTGTTCATCCGAGAATGGTGACGCCGAGGGCGCCATCAGCAACAACAACGAGTTTGGGAACTTGGGAACGGAGTTCATGGTTGAGCGCTTGAGTGCGGCCGGTGTGTGTGTATGTGTGTATATATATGTGGGTGTTTGTTCGTTGAGATGTTCGTTTTTGTGTGTGATGGCGCTACTGATAGCTGAAGTACGACATTTGGGGTCAAG
Source organism: Stratiolaelaps scimitus (assembly GCA_019614645.1). Classification (NCBI taxonomy): domain Eukaryota; kingdom Metazoa; phylum Arthropoda; class Arachnida; order Mesostigmata; family Laelapidae; genus Stratiolaelaps; species Stratiolaelaps scimitus. Next base: position 5,936,776 of record JABWDB010000012.1, read on the forward strand.
GCGTTTGGTTTGGCTCCTGCCCTTGAGAACTAAAGGAGGTGTTTATAGTTACACCCCGACATTTCTCGGAGCGATGCGGCCACGCGGGACAAGTTAGCGGGAAATGTCTGATGGGCGAATCGCTGGAGGTTCTTCAGCCGTCGACGAAGGTCGATTTGGGATGCAAGCATGGTGGTGACGCCGGGGGGATGTATTGACGGGTTTGGTGACGGCGACAACAACGACCTCGCCGGCACCGAACGACACCTGGAAGGTCGATGGTAAACGCTTCTAGCGCACAAACACGGTGAAGTTTCCGAGTTTCGTTGGTCCAGCCCGTAAACAGGGAATGCACGCTACGGTAGCAGGCTGTGCACGCGAAGGTAGCAGGCTGTGCACGCGAAGTCAGGGAACCAAGCGAGCGATACAAGCTGGTTGAGGCTAGCAATCTCCAAAGGGTGTGCGGTCTCACCACTCGTATATATCTCCCATGGGTTTCTTTTTATTCTTGTCCTCTCCCCCGTGTCACCTGCCGTTCCACTACAAAAGGTGCTGCCCCTTTGGTTTGTGCCACCGTGAATTGGGACGTGCATTCGGGCGTGTTTAAAGCAGCTACCTTCACGAGGCATCGCCAGTTGCCTGGGGAGTGATATTGTTGCTGTGCGTTTGAGCCTTCAGAGATCTATTCGTTGCTGTCAATAGGATCCTCATTAGGAACGATAGTAGCAAGACTTGGCTGATCTGGTCCGGCCTGATACGATCCTATCCGCAAGAGCAGACCGGTGATGCACAGATGTTGTAGCCTGCACTACCGAGTCAACGAGAGTGCCACCAGCAGCCCGTTTTTTTTTGCTGCCAGTGGCTTCCGAGTAGTACAAGTACTTCTAGTACTCCTACAACTCCGCTGATGTAGTATGTTAAATGGTTCCGGCGGATCTTAAAATAAATAAAAAAAAAAAAAAAAAGTACTCCTACAACAGTAGGTTCCTTGACCTACAACCTAAATGCTAAGTTCCTGAATCTGTAACCTGGCAAAGGTTGTATGTACCGAGATCTGTCATATAAGGGTAGAGTTGAGAGTCATCTCAAGGACTGTCAGCAGTACGATACAGTATTTGTAGTAGCAGTAAAATGTTTTTGCCTCCGTTGACGTGACATGAGTCCCCTATTCCCCGATACCGCGTAACGATCTAGCGCTGTTCTCAATGCGGCGTGCACTGGCAATCACGTAAATACGTTTACGTTGCCCTGCCTAACCGAGTCTTGCTGTTCTTCTTCTTCCTTCTTTGTTTTGACTTTGTTTTTCTTTCTACCTGCCCCATGTTATTGAAGCAGCGCGACTACGACATTGCCGAAGAGCCGATCCACCTTCCTGATCGCCGGACCAACAACAGCATCCACCTGTAGCAGTAGAAGCAGCAGCTGCGGCAGTCGGCATCATCGTCACCTGTATCATCGTCACCTTTATCGTCGTCGACGAGCTTTGGCCGGCTATTGCCCTCGTTGTCGGGTGCGTACCCCTTCGACCCTTGTGCGCGTCTCGTGTCCACGTCCTCCCGGCAGCTCGCCGCGACCCGACCTCTCTCTGCACTCCTGTCCCGTTCTACGGCCACCCGACCATTCTCCTGTTGATTGGCAGCGATCGGCAATTGCCACCGGTCAACTCAACTGGCCATCCCGGTCGTGCCCGACATTGTCGTGACCGCCATCATCGTTCGTCGTTCCGACGCCGTCCTGCGCGCGCCGGACGCAATTCGGCTCGCTGCTATTGCCGTTTAGCCGCTAACGGGAAGGCGAGCGATCGAGATCAAGAGAGAGAGAGCCGTTCTTGCTGCCCTGCTGCTGCGATGCCCGTCGCGTTTCGGCCTGGCCAACTGGTCCACGAGGGTGTCCCGTACGCACTGGCGATCGCCGATCGCGCCGTCAAGAAGGCGTGTGCCTATTGCCTGCAACGTTCGGACACCGTCGTCCCGGGAGGGGTAACGCTACAACGCTGTTCGGGCTGTCAGTTCCTGCACTTCTGCTCGCGAGAGTGTCAGGTATAGAATATAGAATATATACGATACAATATATATATCTGTTATTTTGCGCCGCGCCCTTCCTGCGCGCGCCACTCGCCCGTCTCGAGAAAACAGAAACTACCTAGCCAGGGTTGGGGACAGTAGACGAAGCCACTAGGCGGCCAACTAGACTAACAACAACATAAGCAGACCAACGATCATCGAGAGAGACGACCTTCATTGCGCGTGTACAGGGCGAATCGCAGTGCAGAGCATCAGCAGCAGCAGCAGCACTTCTGAACTCGACGAAGTGCGCACCTCAAACATACATCATCGACAGATGAACACATACGCTACCGTACGAAAACAGCATTTTTATCAACGTTCATGTTGATGATGTTGTGAACGATTGATAAGAAAGAGAGAGATATATATACATTATATATAGATATATATATATATAGGTGCCGATGTTAATAGCTGCAGCATAGTTGTCGAACGACCGACACCTATCGTATCGCAGCCACCCGACGGCTCCGGAGGTGACTGCGAAACACGAATGTCACAACAAGACAGTGTTGTTGTACTTTACGACAGTGATGAGTTGGCTGTATTATGATTGTTGTTGATACTATTATTACGTACATTCACGCATACTGATGTTATAACGGAGAAAAGATTAACAGACAGAGATGAACTGCTGATCCATAGCAGTCGATCCAATCAGCAAACATTGCAATCAGACTACAGTCGGCTGTTAATCTAGAAAGCGAGAGACAAAGAGGGGTACATATACTGAAGTAAAAGTGAGACTGTTCAGCGGTGCATACGCAGTAATCCTGTGGACAGGGCGTTGCTGACCAAAATATATAAATCGACAGGAAATTCGTATAGGGCATAGGTGAATGAACACTCGGACTAGCCATCTAACGGAGAAATCATACACACGACACTCTTGCACTATTGATTTGTATTGTGTACAGACCCACACGTCAAGAGAACGGACAATATTACGAACACGTCATTGGACCGCCGGTTCAACCACGTTACAGAATCCAGCAGCAGTCGTAACTCCGTCGGGTCAAGCAGGCACAGCTGTACGCCACCTGTAACGAAAGCACCATAATATCTAGGCAGAGCGGCGCATGCATACACGCACGCGCGCGCGCGTGTGCCTGTATCCAAAGTACCCAGCGGACAACTGGCGCTTGCGTCCATTCGGAAGTCGTTGCCAATGCCGTCGACGGCTTCGAGCTTCGTATGGAATATCACGGGTGATAGCAATCGCCTCGCGTCCGTGCAGCCCGACGATCGTCGTTGCGATCTCGTGGACGCATGATCAAACCTCGTGCTTATGGTCCCCGATGATCGGGTGAGCGTGGACAAACGGTGCTGCTGAGGAATAGAAACAGCTCGGATGATCGATGCTCGGATGAGGAATATGGCTGTGCGTGATCTGAGCTTCAGCTTAAGAAGCGGAAGCATACGTTTGAAGTGCAGATTAGCAGGCTAATTACGCGACTGTAACTACACTACCTCGTAACGAGAAACAGCTCTCGGGCGGGCGGTTTGGTTTACTTCGAATCGGATGGCCTGTTTGCCAGCTTTTGTATGTACATTGCAACACATCGGGCGAGCCAGTGATCCAACGGTAACCACCAGAAGCAGGTGATATAGTTCATCACTGTACATATACCGGGGAAGTATATATACATATATATATATATCTATATATATATATATACATATAAATGTCTGTAAACATCGGTGGCTGTGTGTGAAGTTCTCGGAGAAGTTAAGCGACGACTACAATTCAACTGTGGACTATGAGCAACAGCTGCTGCTGCTGCTGGACAACGTTGAAAGATCTGATTATAGATACCATCTCAGTATTAGTCTCTTCCGCCCCTCCGGCCTCATCTCCCCGCGACAAGTCAACTGCACTGAGTTGCCTCAGCGTCAAATCACATTGCCGCGAAGGGTAGAAGCGATCGAAGTGACACCAATTTATGAACACCCTAGGAGGCCATAAGGAACCCTCGTTTGACCCAGGCGAACATATAGCTACGTTGAGAGGACGAGAGAGAGAGAGAGAAAGGACACACAAGGCCCCTTCATCGTACTGTAATTCCCGCTGTCGTAGCTGTTCGCTGTTCACGCGATACGGCCGAACAACTGTCACCTGCTGTCACTGGGTTCGACTGGCGTCGCCGCCGCTGCTGCGACTGCAACAAAACTTCCTAACAACCCTGTCGAGTGGTGGATACGGGTCTTCTTTGCATGATCAAATAGTTGCACGATCGAGGCGAGTCACGCTTGCTCGGTATTGACCTGTCACTGTTGCTGATAGCAAGCCCTGCCCTTGAGGGTGCGGTCCGCCGCGGCGCGCCGCACTTAGCGACAATCGACAACGATTTTAGGAGGAGGAACAGTTGGCGGTGGAAGAGCTGGGGACGACAGGCGGCAACCTGACAGGTGACTGTCCACAACCTGACGCCAGCCAGCGTCCTGTGGTGGCGCACCACCGTAGCATCGACGTCGCCAGCCGGGACGGCGCGACTGAGCGCGGCTAGCCGCCTCGGTCCCACGAGCAAGCGTGGCCGTCGCACAGCGTCAGCCAGACAGGTCAGAACGGTGGCGGGCGGTGATCGCGTCGCTGCCGGTTGTGGAAGGGCTCATCCGGTGGCCGTGGACGGGAGACGGTTGGCGGTTTACGCCTTAATGCGTGATCTGCAGCGGCCTATCTCGAAGCGGCGCAAGTTGCTGCTGCTGCTGCTGCGGCCGCATTCGGCAGAGCAGCAACAATGACGAGAATATTCTCGCCATCGGCCGAGTCCTCACTCGACACCCTCAAGGACCACAGGGAGAATGACGGCAGCGGTGCGCCTAACGAAGCGCAGGGGGCGTTGGCAACCGCGTCACGGTGGCGCGGCCTCCTTGTGCCCGCTCTGCAGCGACTCCACTGTCAGGTGCATCCGACATTAACGGCGAGCGCTGACGCACTCGACTATGTCGAGGCGCTGATACTTCGGCTGCTCGCGACGCTGTGCGCGGGCAAGCCGCACTCCGCGCAGGAGGTCGAGGAACGGGTGGCGCGCACCTTCCCGAAGCCGCTTGATCACGTAGCAACGAAGGACGCCCTCCAGGCGTTGGACAGATGGCGCGCGTCGGTGTTGACCACGACGGGGAGCACGCTCCGGCGGGCCCGCCTGCCGGGAGCGAGCACCCAGGGGGGATCAACCGCTACCGGGCACGGTCTCACGCTGCCAGTCGACCGGCTGCACAGTCACGTCCGCGAGCTGGTTGGCCACAAGGTCGAGCTGACGGTGAGTCTGTTCGTGTGCGCGGTGCTCGAGTACATCGCGCGGGACATCCTCAAGTTGACCGGCAACTACGTGAAGAACATCCGTCACAGCGAGGTGACGTTACAGGATTGCCGGGTGGCAATGTGCGCCGATCCCGTCCTTGACGAGCTGTTTTGCTTCACCGGCGAGGAGTGGGCCGACGAACGCCCACCCGAACTCACCGAACTTCCTGAGAAGAACACCTACGCAAGCCACGTGTCCGAGCTGCTCACGGAGGAGCGGGAGCACATCAAGACGCTGCAGCTCATCACCAAAGTGTTCCGGCATACGCTTCGCCAGCTGTGTCAGCCGGCCATTGGCCATGGCGGAGGGGCACGTGCTGGCACAGGTGGACACCAGGGGGGACAGAATGACGCCGATTCGGGTGATGACGAACCCGCCGAATTGCGGGCGATCTTTGGCAACATTGAGGAGGTGCTCGAATTCTCGGCGGCCCTATTGTCCAGCTTCGAGGACGTGGTCGAGATGACGGACGAAGATCAGGTACCGGCCCTCGGTGGCTGTTTCTATGATATGGCTGAGAGCTATGAGTTCGACGTATTCGAGGAGTACGCCGACCACGTGGCCTCTCCGCAGTCCGCGCAGGCGCTCCAGGAGCTGCTCGACCGGAAGCACGTCCACGCGGCCCTTCAGCGGTCGAGCCATGGCCTCTGGCTGGCGGCGCGTTACGTCATGCCGCGACTACTCTGGGCGCCGGTGTTCCACTGTCTAACGTACTTCGATGCCATCCGCGCGATGACAGTGCTGGCTGTTAACGGCGAGGATCGCGAGAGTCTGGAACAGACGGACGGGCTCATTGGACACCTGAAGACTCAGCTGGCAGCGGCCGTGGCAAATTCGCCACTGAAACGATCGTCGGCCGCGTCCATCGAGCAGGGAGGGTTGTTCCTTCGCCGCCGCAGCGCTCTCCGCCATTCAGCGGCGCATAAGCTGAGCGAGCTGTCGCGCTGTGTCGACGGCTGGTCGGAGCTTCAGCAGCGAGAGATCGCCCAAACGTGCCAGGAGTTCGTGCTTGAAGGCCCCCTGCACAAGCTAGCAGCCGGCAGTAATCGTCGACCAACGGAACGCCACGCGTTCCTATTCGATGGGCTGCTGTTGCTCTGCAAGCCGGCCAGCGCGCAGTCGCGTAGCCGGGGCCAGCCGGACCGAGAGAGCTACAAGCTCAAGGAGAAGTTCTTTGTGCGCAAGATGGAGGTCGCCGATCGCGCGGACACCGACGATATTCGCTACGCCCTCGAGCTGATCGGACGACCAGACGGCGGGTCTGGGGGCGCGGGAAGTGCCCAGTCGACGACCGTGCTCGTCTGCAAGTCGGCCGAGGACAAGCTGAACTGGCTAGCCAGCCTGGTTGCCGTCAACACCCGGTCGTACCTTGAGCGCAGTCTCGACTCAATACTCAGTGCCGAGGAGAAGCAGCATCCGTTGCGTCTGCCAGATAACTACAAGTTCTCCGAGCCGGATCTGCCGGCGAATATCGTCTTCGAGGAGAAGTCGACAGGGGGGGTGCCGCTCATCAAGGGCGCAACGTTATACAAGCTCGTCGAGCGTCTTACATTTCATATGTATGCTGATCCTTCGTTCGTACGCACATTTCTAACGACGTTTCGAAGTTTCTGCCAGCCACGCGAGCTGCTCGAGCTGCTCGTCGAACGCTACAACATCCCGGATCATCCCGACCATGGCGACGAGGCCGAGTCCTGCTCGATCGAGCCGCAGCAAATGGCTAAACGCTTTCGCAAGGAGTACCAGCAGCCGGTGCAGGTGCGTGTCCTCAACGTCATCCGTCACTGGATTGAGCATCACTATTACGACTTTGAACGGGACCGTCGCCTGCTGGACGAGCTGCGCGACTTCCTTGAGCGGATGCGCGCCGACGCCCGCTCGGGCAAGAACATGCGCAAGTGGGTCGACTCGATTTCGAAGGCCGTGCAACGCAAGCAGGAGCAGCAGGGCACAGCGAAGGAGCTGACGTTCTCATATGAACCGCCGCCGCTCGAGTGGTACCTGGCGCGTCCCGGTGAGACGGACCGCTTCGATCTGCTTACACTGCATCCGGTCGAGGTCGCCCGCCAACTGACCCTACTCGAATTCGAGCTGTATCGGGCTGTCCAGCCGTCGGAGCTGGTGAACGCGGCATGGACGAAGAAGGACAAACAGCGGACATCGCCTAACCTGCTCAAGATCATTCACCACTCATCGGATTTCTCGTTCTATCTCGAGCGGCTGATCGTCGAATGTCAAAACCTCGAGGAGCGAGTCGCCGTCGTCTCACGTTGCATCGAGGTGATGGTTGTGCTACAGGAGTTGAACAACTTCACGGGCGTGTTCGCGGTCTCCTCGGCGCTCCAGTCGGCGCCCGTACATCGTTTAGAACACACGCAGGCGGCTGTCCGAAGCACGTTGCGCAAAGCACTCGACGACGTTCTTGATCTTCAGTCCGACCACTGGAGGAAGTACCAGGAACGTCTACGTTCGATCAATCCGCCCTGTGTCCCGTTCCTGGGAATGTACCTGACCAATATTTTGCATATCGAAGAGGGCAATCCAGACATGATTGTCGTCGCGGACGGCGCCGAACTCATCAACTTCTCGAAACGGCGAAAGGTTGCTGAAATCACCGGCGAAATTCAGCAGTATCAGAATCAGCCGTATAACCTGACAGTGGAGAAGGATATTCGCGCCTTCCTCGAGCAGCTCAGCCCCCAGCAGGCGTACCAGTCCGAGAAGGAACTCAACGACTACCTGTATCAGTGCTCATTGCAGATCGAGCCGCGTGGCGCACGCTATCCACTAAAGGCGTCGCGACGTTGGCCGGAGTTATCGCTCAAATCACCCGGCATCAAGGTGGCCACCCAGCGGCAAACGATCCGACCCACGGTCCCGGCTGCGCTCCTCTCATCGACAGCCGCCCTCTCAACCACTTCCATTGCGTCAAGCACAGTGGCGACCGCTTCAGCAGCCGCGAGCAGCACAACATCGTGCGCGACAGCCATCGGGCCCTCAGCAACGAATAACCACAACCACGGGCCGGGCCTGCCGCCGGGACCGCTGGGCACGCCCGGCGTGACAGCAGCCGGTGCCCAGGCGTTCTCGTCCACCTCGACATCGTCCGCAGCATCGCCCAATCCACCGCAGTCGCTCGAAGACCTCTCGCTGCTCGCGCCGTCGACGCCGACGTCACCACCGTCGTCAGCCGGCGACACGATCCACGTGCCCGTCCTCGTTCCGATGCTCGACCCGCCCCCGCCGCCGCATCATCCGCACTCGCACCACCATCAGCACCATCAGCAACCGTATCAGCCACATCCTCCGCCCCCGCCACACGCTCCGCATCCTCATCAACATCCACATCAAGGCCAGCACCATTATCAGCTCAGTCAACAACAGCAGCAGCAGCAGCAGCAGCAGCATGCAACATCAGTGCTAGCGCAGCAATCGAAGCAGGCACATGGAACAATTCCGTCGTCAACGACGACAACGACGTCGTCATCGACCTCGCACGCCCCGCAGATCATCCATCAGTCATCACTGTCGCTGTCCCTACAGCAGCAGCAGCAGGGATCGCAGCCGATCGCCCCTCCACCCGTCCACAAGCGGCAACACTCGCATCCGGCGTCGTTGAGCGGCGTCTTCTTTCCGCCGTCGCCGTCATCGCCGAATGCGTCGGGTGGCGGGTTCGCCGGTGGCCTTGCCGGGAGCGCTAGCGGTGGTGTTACAAGCAGCCACGTTTCTCAGCGGTTCGCTTTCCCGGACGCGGTGGTGGCCGCCGCCGCCGCCGCCGCTGCCCCCGCCCCCGCCGCCGCTGCTGCTGCTGCTGCTGCTGCTGCTGCTGCTGCTGGTACTGCTGTTGGCGGGGTGGTCGTCGTCGGCGGGGGAGCTGTTCCCTCTGGCGGAGGAACGCCGTCGTCAACTGGCCCGGCAGTCGTCGGTGGCCCGACAACGGCTGGTATCGTGTCCGCGGGCATCTCCGTCAATCCGATGCCGCCTCCGTTACCTCCGCGAGCTCGAAGGGACGACTCGACGTCGCCGGCGCTCCCGCCACGGGGCGTAGGCCATGAATCGCCCCCTCCGCTCCCGCCGCGAAAGCAGCAGACCCCGGTGTCCGCTGGAGTGCCACCTGTTACGCCGCACACGCCCGCGCTGCCTCTGCCGTCAGGCCAGCAGCAGCAGCAGCAGCATTCGCTGCACGGCAGTCCTGCCGGTCGTGGCCAGCCGGCGGGATCGCCGACAATGGCTTCGGCCGCGGCGTCGGGATTGATACCCGCCGGTCTCGCCGCTGTGCCGGACGCTGTAGCGGGCGGTGGCGGAGGCGGCACTGTGTCAACCAGTCCCAGCTGCCAGCTGCAATCGTCGGACGTCCAGACGACGCCGCTGTTACCGCCGAAGACACACAAAAAACCTCGGCCGCCACCGCTCGTTATTCACCAAAGTAACGCACACCCCAGATAACGACGATGGAGCATCGTCACTAGTTCGTTCCCCACCTACAGCAACAAACGTCAACCCCACTTGTGACAACAGCCTTCCCGCGTTACCCCGTGCCGTTGCATCGACCGACCGCACCAGCCGCATGTCGATGTCATCGATCGAATACACCACTACAACAGGAGCGTTTTGTAAAAAAACGAAATTACGTCGGTGTGCACACTTACAGACTACCAGTGGTAATATTATCAGTACTATTAATATTACTACTACTACTATTATGGTGATAATGATGATTACGATGACAACGTCGATGATGACGATGATGTTGATGATTAGCTGGTAGCAGAGAAACAGAGGAGAGGAATTAATTGACAGGGTCACATTGACACATCGTCGATGGCGCGCCCATATGGGTACATGGTTCGCTGGCGGTGGCGGCGAGGGTACGCCTAAGTTATCAAATCAACGACATCATGAAATCGGTCGTCATGATATGACAGCGGGCGGCGAATGCTTGGGGCACGCACTTCAGCGGTCCGGTAGTTTCGCTAGTAAAAAGCACTAATCAAAAGCCGATTCGAAAATGTTGCTCTTCCTCTCCGCTGTAACAGGCTTCATCAACGCGCGAAGCACGTGTGCTTTCTACGTAGCTGTCATTTCGCGCCCCAGATGTACGTGCGCAAAAAGCTTCGTGTCAGCCACCAGGAGGCACGAGGGTCGTGCGGCCTCCTCAGTAAACAACGACACACGCAGCCGTATCTCCTCGCTGCTAGCTCGGCATTGATTTTCTTTCTTGAGTTTGTCAACCCGTCCCCCGTTGTCAAGCCAGCCATATGAGCTAGCTGGTTGGACGTTTGTGGATGGCGTTCGTGGCGGCGATGGCGTCAACGGCGGGGAAACACGGATTGACAAATTCAAGAAATCAATGCCGAGCTAGCAGCGAGGAGAAACGGCTGCGTCGTGTCATTGTGTACTGAGGAGGCCGACCGACTCTCGCGCCTGTAGCTGACTAACTTCCTGCGGCACGTACATATGGGGCGCGAAATGACAGCTACTTATAAAACAACACGTGCTTCGCGCGTTGATGAAGCCTTGGACAACGGAAAAAGCAACAATTTTGATTAACGTTTACTAGCAAGACCACCAGACCGCTGAAATGCGTGACCCTAGCATTCTCCGCCCCTGTCATATCACGGTTTACATTACGACCGATTTCGTGATGTCGTGATTTGATAGCTTTCCGTAACTTCGCAAGAACCGCCACCGCCAGCGAACCATGTATACATATGGGCGCCATCGACGATCATATGTTAGTTAGCCAACACTGCCCACATGGGTCGGTCGATGTGTCAATGTGACCTATCAATTAATTCTTCTCTTTATATTCTCTGCTGCCAGTAAATCATCAACATCATCCACATTGTCATCGTGCAACAATATTTATTAACTACATATATATATATATATATATATTGTTGCACTTTCTCACTTACGGCCACTTGACCTAGACCATAGTAGCTGTGTACAGCCCAGTGTCCACAATGAGTAGATACTAATAATCGAAACCATCATTAATGGTCGTAATAATAATTAATGATGATGATGATAATAATGGTGATTGATGTTAAAGCATTGTAAAGCACCACAACAATAACAGAGGAACAAATCAAGTCTCCCCTAAGGGATGATAATGGCGACGTTTCATGTATTATACTACTACAAAAAAACACCAGCAGCAACAATAACAACAACCATAGCAAGAAAAGCAACAATCTATCGAGACACAGCTAGAGCTGCTACATTCTAAAAGCACTACAGAAACAACAATTATAACTAGGGCTTCATGTTATAATGCTGATGATGATGATGATGATAATAATAATAATAATAATAATAATAATTATTGTTATTCTTATTGCTCGTTTAATTATTGAGCCGAAAGTAATAAGAGTATTGATTAGCACTGTACGAGATCTAGACAGCACATATATTAATGACAGCAAGGAGAATATCGGACGAAGTAACCGGGCAAAGTGTCGAATATCGCTCTACCAATTCGTAATACAGTAATGGGATGTTATTATAATTGATATACATTAGAAGTGTATACTCGTGCTACATGTCCATTCCCTCTGTTCCATTAACGATACGATGATGATAATAATAATGATAATCATTATTATTATTATATAAATGTTATAGATGAAAACATAAACCGTGATTAATTAATGAAGATGACTGATAGTCATCGATGATAGTACTACCACAACAGCAACAACTGCTATTAGTTAACTATTGTCACTGTCAATTATGTGTGTGTAACCATTCTCGACCCCAATATCTCGCATCCCTAACGAGAATAATAATACAAATAATTTACGAAAATATAATTTGTGGATACCGTTTATGAAGACGAGCACAAAAATGCTATTTACAACACAGCGACAAAGACTATATCTACATACACACACATATATATATATATATATATATATATATATATACACATATATATATACCAAATATAGTGCGAATTATTTGAATGCCGCCCACACTTCCCTTCACTTAGATCGAAAGTGAGTCTACTTGCCTGAGTGTCCGAACATCTCTCTCTCTGTGTAGGCCGATTGAAGAGACCGTTAGTACCACGCCACCTAATACGAACACGAAGTACGAGTTATAGCAAAACGAAAAAAAAAGAAACACCAAGATAGGGGAGGCATACAGCTGTTCACAATTCCCGTACATATTATTTCGTCATCTCTGCTAATAACCATCCCAAGAACCCGGCAACCTACGCCCCCGCACTGGTCCCAATTTGCAACAGCTGCTGAGACCGCCTATCAAGATCGCCATCCCTTTAGACGTGAATAATGAGAAATTGGGGTAATCATATATATATATATATATTATATAGACATAACGTCTGCATATATGTGTGTATATATTATATCTGTGTGCGTGTATATATATATATATATATATATACATGTACGTGCGTAGAGTTTGATGTCCACTCTCTTGAGGGGAGAGGGGGGACAAGTCCTTATGAAGACTACACATTTCCACCCATTACTATTACTACTACAGATAATGATTGTTATAATTTATAATTGATAAGATCGCGCTCTTACGAATGAGAATCCAGCAACTACTACTACTTCATAAACTACCTACCACAAGCGACTACCATAGAGAACAGTGTGACCAGGAACAGAGAACGATGCCGTGATTAATCTAGTTACCTATTATTAATACTATACACTATATTATTATAATTAGATGAAACACGACATTTCTATGACGTGTAGCGATGATAATTTACGAACGCTGTGTGCTATTGGTATTGAGAAAGAGAGAGAATTACAAGCGTTGTACATGCTACATTATAATACATTGCTACGACAAGACACACCCACAAGAGTCAGTGTTGAGAGAGTCAGTTGCGATAGCAGATGCAGCGATGTGATAGAATTTTTCAGGAACAGCGGGTCGCCTCCGACCGTTGGGACATGATTACCAAAAACATGAACGGGAACAACAAGAGAAAAAAAACAACCGGGTGGGTTTTACATAGGCGTTTGTTTGACATGGTCAAACAAATCTCCGATCGCCAGTCGTTAAGATACGATTCACATGAGCACTATCGAAGAACGAGGTAACGAAGGCGATCACCGTCTGATGCTAATGAGAATGACGATAATTAGCTACAATGATCAATGTCAGCTAACCAAACAATGAGGGTTGTCTGATAGTAGGCGAGAACAGGGAGAGATACATGAATTGGTCGATGGAAAAAAAAGCCGTGTTGAAAAAACTTCTCTTGTAATGTCGAACATTTTTTGGCGGAGAATCGACGACGCCCCCGCGGCGTGGGGGCGGGGGTATAGGGGTGCGCGCAGCGGGGGTCCATCCAAAACTCCAAAGTAGCGAAAATGCAGAACTCACACGACCGAAGGTGTGAGTCCATCAGAAATCACTAGACTTTATTGAATCGCACGGTTATTGTTTATTTTTTTCCCTAGAAGCCCCTGCGCTGGCCTGACAACGTGAGACATGAAACGGAATACATTGTGCGGAAAAGTTTGTGCTCAACATCCACCATTCATGTTGGGTAACGGCCTTAATTCTGAAGGACAAGCGTCCTCAAAGCCACTCGTGTGCGTCTCGCGTCTCATTCCGATCTCTCTCTCTCAGCGCCCAACGTGCGATGATAGTACCGGACCTAACCCAAAAGGTTGTCACGCGGGCATTGCTCGCCCTGGTAACAGTCTACCGGATCCAGCCGGGCATGTTAGTAACATGTAGTTGTCGAGCCGGCGACGGACGAGAGATCCACGTGGGCGAGAATATGCTTCGCGGAACGAACGAAATTGGGGCTAACATTTTTAACCTAAATTGTGAAAAAGCTCTGAAATCTCAACAATCGACGCTGACAGCTGGCGAAGTCCTTGCACCGAAAAGCGCGGGGGAAAAAAGCCGCATGTTTTCCCGCAAGATGGGAGCGTGATAACAACACCAAGTGATTATTGTAATTATTATTATTAGCAAGCGTCGGACTGAAGCCATTTGACGGAGACGGCGAACGCCCCTCGAGCACACGGTGGTCGAATCACGTTGGCACATGAAACAGAGCATGCTTTGGCCGTTCCTCATAAAGCATTCCCCTGTTTAGGTAGCAGGTTCAGCGTGTAACACGCACGTCCCTTCGACAACGTGACTACCTCGTTAGTTGAGCGGCCAAAATAGAGAAGATCGAACGTCCAACTGGCGGAAGTTGAGCTATATTCTAGCGTGTGATTTTCTGACGACAAGCAAAATTTGTGTGGGCTAATTTTTTGCAAATGTTTGCTTTTTTTGAAACTGAACAGCAGTCTCTCCTCGTTGTCTTCCACTGGCAATGAGCGACAAAAAAATGATATATCTCGAAAATGGCATTGATACAACGCTACCATTGGCCACCAATGACCGTCGACGAACGGGAGCAGCTGGGTGTGAACGCGGTGGTATATGCCAGTTAACCTCATAGTAATCATTGTGCGAGAACGATCGCTTTCGAATGATTAATGACTACGCAGAAATGGGTCCCTCCACAATCACCTCAGGTGCGTTTTCTTCCATAGATATTCCAGCTGTGTTGATTAGCTCGGCAGTAGCTGACACCGAGAATAGTAGCTGTGTGTAAATAGCGAAAACAGAAGAAATCCAAGCTCCCCATTTGTTCGACATAGTGAAACACAATGATAAACGACAACGTACACAGCTGAGGTCGCCTACAGTGGCTTCCGAACAGGAAACATCACCTCGATGAAAGAAAACAAATATATACATTGACATAAACACACACAGATGATCTATGACAGGAGCGATGTACACATGATTGAGCTGTAGGGTGCGGCAAGTTCATAAGACTACGATTCGGGTTGGTGTTGCATGGACGGGGGCCATAAAAATGTTCGGGGATCGCGGAACTTTTCTAGGGAACCATAACGCTTCCTTTGTGGAGCGAGTAGAGCAGATAGTTGTCTCTTACGATTATTATTTCTATATATATATATATATATATATGGTATTGGTGTCAGAATAGCCTACCACGTATAGTATCGGCCCCACGTGTGTACTATGGTAACACCCAGTGATCTTACCTATATATTATTAGTGTATATTATTGCCACAACTACAACACGCGAGAGGCTGAGCATAGATTGGGGAGTGGATTATAACGTTGGTAGCGAAGATTATATATATATATACATATACACATTGTGAAGTATGTCGCCGTCTGCGAAGAGGGGCAAGTTAGTTGACTCGAGGTTGTCGTTGATGAGCGACGATATCTGTTTAGGGTCGAGCAGATACTATATGACTGACAGACTTTACAAAACTGGACCCCATTGATGAGCACGTTGATAGGTGAACGGGTGACTGATTAATAGACCAGTAATTGATGGGTGCACATACGAGGTCCGTGATGAAATTGAAGAAGAGGCGGCAGATGGGGGGGCGGGGGGGGGTAGTTTCAAAACCACTTGGAGTGGATGGATTATTTCAGCAGTGACTGAATGAGTGTCGGGCTCGTGCTATGATTAGATGCAGATGCGAGTCCGGGGGCACCCGGGGGCGTCTGACGAGGGCATCCTCAGAAAGACGTCCCTCGTTTCGTTATCGAGTTTCCATATGGAGGGGTATGCAAATTGCCGATTAACTGGCTGAATGACTGAATTTCGTGACGACAGCTAGTTCTCTGAGAAGAAGCGCGGGAATACGTGGAGGACAGACAATCGGATCGTCCGAAAAGCAATTAATAACGCGGAGTACGACAAACGCTGGGGCATAGCGCTAGTAAGCTGCTTGCTGATCGACTGATGACAATTTCAAATAGAATGAATCACATTTCTCCTTGTCGAGTATTGTCTGAGGCTGTTCGACGGAACACGGATATCGTGACGAGAGACAGAAAGAGAGGGAAATTGCTGACAAGTTGTATAAGCTCGAACAAGTTGTTGCAGATGGATCAAATAATCCGGTTGGAATTGTATCATTTTTGCAAATCTTGCCGCCGGCGTCGTGCGCGGCAATTCGGCAAGGTTAACTGTCCCATAGACACCGGATGGGCGGGGGGGGGGTTGATTGTTACAATTTTGTTGGCTTCCATAGAGAGATTCCGTCTCGGGGAGGCTATTTTACCTCGACGATGTGACCCGCCTCGCGTTCACAGAAAAATGAGCTCGACGGTTGATGGTAATCACGTGTCAATCATCGCTGTGTTCTTGATGTCCCATGATTTCAGTGTCGAACCTCTTGACTGTGTCTGTAGATTAGACAGCATGGTATAATGTGAACTCGATGAGAAAAACGAGACATGACGCCACGATAATAACAAATCATTGCTGATGGTGAACATTGAACGAACGAGTTAATATATCTCTCTCTCAGAGGAATAGATATATACATATATATATGCACACTCAGGACAGACACAGACACGAGCGGATGTGATGAACTCGTGATCGCTGATTTTGCAAAAAATTAACGATAAAGGGTGACGTTCACTGATTGATTAATTGACCATCATGATTAATCATTAATTATTCATTGATGGACTGATTGCACAGGGGACAATAAGAGGACAGTGGGGTTCTCTTGCCCCAACCCCGCTGACACGACGATAGTCAATAGTGGTAATAATGAAGATGACGAAGTGAATAACGATTATGATAACCAATATAATTATAAATCATTATACTGACAATAATAATAATAATAATACTGCTATGGTAAGAGATGTAGATCACACTTCGAACAATGACGTTATAATTATTATATATTCTAATGATCAACATAGATAGTGATTGTTATCATGGTACACGCTGCACAATAGTGAAGGCATACACTGATGAAAATAATAGTTATAATAATAATAATAATAATAATAATAATAATAATAATGAGGATCATAATAAGAAGGAAGATACACGATTCATATGATCGTTGCTGATCTATACGAAAGATATATTACTTGAGAGAATTAGCAGGGCAGGAGGGTAATAATCATTATAGTATTGTTATATATTATGTATAGAGAGAGAGAGAGAAACGAAGAACAATAATGATAATAAGCTGCTGTTATTATTATTATTATCATTATGACAATGGTGGTACATATATATATATATATATATATATAATATGCATGTGTATAATCATGCATATTATACTATAATGATTATTGAGGGAAATGTCGACGATGAGAATAAGAAGAGAAATTGTCGCTTGCGACAAATGATCTTTCTGTGTCTTCGTCATGCGAACTATTATTGATAATGAAACGATAGAAATACAAGGGTGAATCACAATTAGAGAGAACAGAAAAATAGTGTAAAACATTATATTGTTATTATTATTTGTTTTTTTATTAATTATTATGAACGTCGATATGATGAGGACGACGATGATAATGACAATACTATATAAATAATGTTGGAACTGATAACGTGACATTGGGGACACCTTGCGCACTGGTGACAAGCCCATGGCGATATATATCGAACGAGACCATTGATTACGATGAGAATATCACAATGAGAATAATAGTAATAATGATATTGTTAACAATACTCGAAATGCTGATATTTCGATGGTGACGACCACACACGCTGTAGATTATTAATGCTGAGTAATAATGTGGCTGATGATAACGACGACGATGAGATAGATGGAACAATGAGAATATAATCTGTAGAGCTGTTGTTATCTTCTTTATTATTATTATTATTATTATTATTATTATTACTACTATTACAATAATTATAGAATATATTAATTGCCATACCCGGTATCCACACACACACACACACAGAGACAGAGGGCGATTGGTAAACGAAGCTGAAATTGATTTCCTCGATATTCGGAACAACGAGTACATCATCAACAAAACAGACGCGCAAGAGATAAGCAGGATTACAAGCTGACAGCATCAGCAGATATCAAAGATACGGGGAGGAGGTGAGAGAGAGAAAGTCAGAGAGGTGCGCTACAATAAGTTGGTTGAGTGCCGAGTACCAATTCCATACTTCCACCCATCTATTTTTGTTCACGCTATATGTTGCAGGGGGCAGGACGAGATAATGATGACGAGTGTGAATGTGAGTGTTGCGTGAAAAGCACACAGACAATACAGCAGGGGATAGTAGCTGGATCAGTTGTCGAACGCGTTCGAGTTGAGCACGACAGCAGACACGAAAATCATGATGATAATGAAATACTGAGAACTAATTATTTGTATTAGTAATGATGACGGGTGGTGATGACGACGACGATGATGATGATGATGATATTAATAATCAAATATGTGGTGAAGATAGCTGAAAGGAGTGGTTTGATGATGGCCATAGACAACGACTAAGATGTCGACGCTCTCTCTCTAATGATATATATATATATATATACATGTGTGTGTGTATAGAATGTAATGTAATAAGACTGATAATAATAACAATAATGATAGCACTACAACACAAATGTTGGTTATGACACTAACGACTATATATATATATATATATATATATATTTACCCGATGTAATATCTGTGTAACTAGTTGACCGTTGCAAATACAATGACTAACAAGACAATGTAAGAGACTCACGGCTCGTGCGGGGAAGCGTCGACGGGCACCCAAGTTAATAATAATAATAATTGATCTGACAGACACGACATCAACGAGAAGAATGCTGATCAGAGATCGCGGTCGAATGAAGGTCAGACGAAAGTCGGAAGAGAGCGCGGTGCAAATCTGTGAGCGAAAGGGAAGCGGTGGCTGTAGGGAGGGCAAATAAAGTCATAATAAATAAATCAACAAGTAGACGCGAGACAACACCCGATGAGGATAATAAAGACAAATAGATGTATCGCTCCTCATCAGAGCCTATGACGGAAATGAGAGAGAGAGAGAGAGAGAGAGAGTAGTTATAGTAGTGAACCCTAAGACAATAGAATGATAAAAGTACCTCGTGGCAGGCATCGAAATCCTGGTCATTGATGAAAGTAATTAATAATAATAATAATAATCATCACGATCGTGAACGAAGTAATTGATCGATTGATGGATTGATGATGTTGACGTTGTTGGTGTTGTTGCTGTTGCTGTTGTTGTTGATGATGGTGGTGATGTTGTTGTTGTTGTTGATGACAACGATGCCACATGATAGAGCTGATTAGTGATGCACGCCCGTGAAAGGTTGATGTTGGTAGCCATATTAATGTAACTATGTATTGTTCATTGGTCTCCGTCGGTTTTGCTGCTCTCGGATAATCCATGATGCCGATATTATCGAGCGATGATTATATTGATGAGAATAAAATTGATGCGACAAAATGGTGACAGTAAAAACGAATGGACAGTGTGGGACGAGTTAATGCAGGGGGGGAAGGGTGGAAAATTCATGCGATGATGGGACAGCGCCATTGACGGAAGGGTTTCAACAAGCGACTGCTGACGGTTGCCTGTTATTGTTCCGTCGTGTGATTTGATTATGTTGGTGTATATGTGTATATGAGTTTGTGTGTGTGTGTTTGTGGTGTGTGTGTATAGAGATATGGGTGTTTGATTTTTTAATGCGGAGTCTTATTGCAAATATTGCCTTTATTTTCTTCTACTGATTCCATTCAGAGATATACACATGCGCACATATACACGTACAGAGAGAAAGAGAGAGAGAGAGTGTGTGTGGTTTTATTTTTGTTTTGAGATTTCGATGTGTTTCTATAGTCTCTATTGTTGGGCTTCTGTTAGTGTTATTTGGGTGTATTTGTTGAGGGATATTTGCGGTTGTTGCTTTCTTCTTGGTCGTGGTCTGGCTGTGTTACAGGTCGCCGACTGGGTGGACCATAAGGCTGAATGTGCCAACCTGATTAGGGTGGCTCCTCGTCGACCGCTCGAGCCGGCTAGACTCATGGCGCGACTCGTGCTTCGATGGAAACGCGAACTCGACAATCCGACATGCGAGACGTTGCTCGGCGATCGGCGACGCCTCAAGGACTGCATGGACCACCGGGAGCGTATTAAAATGGATCGCGAGAGGGCGAACGGCTTCATCGGGATGCTAAGCTTGCTAAAGCAGTTTCTCAGCAGGCCACAGCTTGAGCGGGTGGCCGACACCGACATCCTGCGTCTTTTCGGAGTCATGTGTATTAACACAATACACGTTGCCGACGACGATGGCCCGCTAGGCTCTGGTCTGTATCTGGCCGCGTCAATGATTGACCACTCGTGCTATCCAAATGTGAGCGGCAGCTTCCGGGGTCGTGTGCTTCAGCTGATGCCGACACGCGAGTTTGAGGCTAGCTCGGTGGCCGATCTATCATTGTCATATATCATGCTACATACGACAAGGGAGCGACGGCGAGAAGAGCTTAACAAATGCTATTACTTCGTGTGCGAATGTGAGATGTGCTCCGGAGCGGTGCCCGAAGTAATGACCGAGGCCTCTCCGAAGCTCACCGATCTCGTGCTGAAGTTGCGCGAAGTCACATTGGACTTTTCCAGCTCGGAGAATCCAAGGAAGGCCTTAGATGGCCTGGAGGAACTATTCGCTGGCGAGTTGGCCACCGTCGACGACACCGACGTGGCGAAGTTTACGGCACAGCTGACTGCCGCCGACGCGTCCGTCGCAGTTGGCGACTACACTCGAGCGCGTGACTATTATCTAAGCTCGCTGCCAGTGCTCAAGAAGGTCTACTCGGAGAACCATGCGCAGTACGCCTACAAGCTGGCCCGGCTCTGTCGCCTGATGATCATTTCAGCGAGACAGTCTCGCGACGTTGACGAGATGTCACAACTCGTCCTCCTGCTGCGGACCGCTGTGCGCGTCTCGCGTGTGGCACTTGGTGAGGACCATTTCGACGCCAAGGATATCGCCGCATTGTACGCCGAGATGGAAGCATCATTCGCCAAGAAGTGTGAGGGTCACGGCAATTCGGCTTCGTCATCATCATCGTTCGTTGCCGATGGCAGTGGAGATGCGAAAAAGGACACCACAGCTGGATCCGATGCAGGACCCGGCCAACAAGGCAGCACGGATGGTGTCCAGCCAACAACCACTGTTCATGAGGCCGTTACTGAGGACCGCCCAGTCCCTACCGAAGACACTTCGCCACCCGAGGGCACATCGACCTCGCGTCCCGCGACCGACAGCTCGTTAGGCCACAGTGAAGTCCTCGATTCGACGAATCCTCAGAAGCTATAACAAAAAAAAAACAGAAAACACTACCGCGGACGTCGAATGTCGCATCTAAATAGTGGAATAGACGCTTGAT
Organism: Stratiolaelaps scimitus; assembly: GCA_019614645.1. Lineage (NCBI taxonomy): Eukaryota > Metazoa > Arthropoda > Arachnida > Mesostigmata > Laelapidae > Stratiolaelaps > Stratiolaelaps scimitus. The sequence continues at coordinate 5,958,363 of JABWDB010000012.1, forward strand.
TAACACGCTAATTTTCTATATATGCAGGCTACGTATATACAGCACGATTTCATCGTCGCCGTTGGTCATATCAAGGCCACATTCATCAGGCCAGGCTGAACCACACTCGCCTGTTCAGCTACAACTAACTACCGCAACTACAACTAGTCGAAATAGCGTACCACAAATGACCTTCATGAGCACCATGATCTCGTTCACGTTCGACGGCACGTCCAATCTACACAATACGCAGCTCAGTTTATCGACCCCGAGCCTACGACGATGTTCCAACCTTCAGTATGATCTATGCCTCTCCCCTGCTCCATCACAGCGTTATGCTGGACGTTACGGCCAATGGCAAAATCCACAAATGCATTGGGACGCTTCCCGACTCCGAGAGGACAGCTTCTCTATCGACCTTTCGACGATTCGTATCCATCACGTGCACCGAGTCAGCTGTGAGCTCGTTTTCCCATCGGACATCTTGGAGCTCGGGATCATTGCCCACGAACGGGTCGCCTATCCGGCTGACTCGCCCGACAAGAACTTCTCGATACAAACACGCCCTGATGACAAACGAAGCAGCACAAAACGTCCGATGACAACGATGAAATAGCACGAACTATTACCAAGCAAGAAAATGTCCGTTCAAACGCCGTCTGCAATGAGAAAATGCCTAATCACGTATTAATAAACCAGAGGGGAGAGACAGATGAGAGAGAGATAGAGACCACGACCATTAAAGACGTAATCTTTTTTTGACCTTGTTTCATTATCTGCCTTTATTATTGTTATCATTAGAACGTTTCTGCTGTCGTTTGGCTGATGAATGATGGAGTACACGACGACCTGTCGTCGTAATTAACAGGTAGCTGTTGTTCGATAAATCGAGTAGCACTCGACTGTTCTTGTCGAGTTCGGCAACCCGCGACCGAAGTGAATCCATCAGTACGAGTCAACTTCAAGGTTGAAGGGCGGGGAGAGATAGAGAGAGAGAGAGAGGAATAGAATCAAAGGGAACCGCCAAGAAACGGGAGGCCGTGAATGGAAATGAACTACTGCTCAAATTTGCTGATTGGAGTTGTGGTTTTTTGCTGGGTATTTCTTGCGTTCAGTACGTCTAATACGTTTCTTCGTCGGCTATACACATACGAGTTCGTCATAGGAGAAGGTTGAAAATAAATAAATATATATATATATAAATAGATTGGTTGATGTGTGTATCTGTCTATGATATAAATACTTGAATACCGAGGGTGTCGTCGAGGACGACTTGAAGCAGCAACAGTAGCGGCGGAGACAGCGGCAGCAGCCTTCAATTGCGTGCATTCAATCTATTCTAATCTTTGTCGGGCATAACGAACAGGCACACAGATAGACAGACGGCCAAGTAATCACATGGACGGCACCGGTCGAACAATACCAAACGGCACGTTATACACAGTCAACAGAGACCACTCGGGTTGAGCAAATCAGCGTTTGGTTGCTACATAATGATGATAATGATAATAATGACAAGAATAACTGATAAAACAAGAGCAAGTTCGAGCTCGTTCGGCTTTTCTTGGGAATCGAATTAATTAACAACAACAGCAACAACAACAACAACAACAACAACAGCAGCAGCAGCAGCAGCAACAACAAAAAACACTACAATTAGTAGTACTGCTAATTGTACTCTGACAACTTACCCAATCGAACGAATTGTACTGAGAGACGAGGACTTGGACATCTCCGCCGAACGCCGCCGACCAACGTTCCGTGGCGTTCAATGCCATGTACGAGCAGGGCAGGGAAACACACGCATCGAGCCGGGGTTGCGACCGCATGCAGTGGTAAACCACTGCACCGGCCAGTTGAGGCAGCCAACTCAATATTGATTCCACTCGGAACAGCAGTTGCAGCAGCAGCAGCAGCACCACCATCAGCTGTCTCTAGTCCCCGGCATAGATGTCGGCATTGGTGTGCTTCTCCTTTTCATTTTGTACAGAGTTTCCAGAGGTGTGTACCACTTCGTGAGGGGCGGATGGGACCTGGAACTGAAGGGTTAGGGGTACAAGGAGCTGAGTGCGTGTATGCGTGTGTGTGTGTGTTTGCGTGGGTGAGTGCCTGTGGTGGAGTCCGTTTTGATTGATATACCTCTCCTGCGACACGGGCTAACTCTCGCTCACCAGAACGCGTGTACTCTCGCTATCCGCGCTGTACGACAGGCTACATATTATAAATGTTGTATCAATGTTAAAGTCTATTATTAAATTTAAAATAATGGCCAAATAAATGTGACCAACCTTTTGTTAAAATGGAGTTACACTGTGTTGTCATTCAGGTGCTTTCAGCATACCGCTCATTCATCAGGTCGAATTGCTAACTAGACAGTAACTAGGCACTAACTTGTCACTAAGTAGTTATTTTGCGAAAATTTGTTTAGATATCACAACCGACCTCGTGAGTCAATATTTCACATCGTGATCCGCCTCGCTGGACGACCAGGGGGGCAACTTGGCCTTGATCATCTGGCCCGCTACCTATGTCGTGTACTCGGAGTTGTCCGGGCTGCGTAACCTAGGTTTCTAGCCTGAACGCCTGTCGTTCTGCGGTGAAGACCGGACAACTACCGAACATACGTAGGGTCGTCCACCTTTCCCGTGTCACTCATGCGGCAGATCGACGAGTCTGTTCTCCCTATACTGGGCCTATATTTCTCCAAGGATCCATGGCTTGATAGCAGCTGCGGGAATAGGAACGTTCGGCTGCCGTGTCGGATCCAGTACCGGTGCCTCAGGCTGGGGAGGTGGTTCAATTTCCGATCATTCTTGGTGGTTCGATAAGTCGACAGCTTCTTCTTCTTCTTCTGTCGGCCGCTGTCGGATTCTTAGTTTGGACGCGACTGCCCTTTAGAGAAGGACCAGGAACAGCATGATACTCTCCACCACCGTCGTTAGAAGGCGTCTGCGCGAATCGGACGCGCCCCATTCGGCTTCGGGAGGAGGTGACGAACGTCAGAAGGCTGGCGGCCTTTTCCGCCGCGTTCTTGACGTGCAGCGTACATGTTAGGCCCGTATCCAGGATCACGCCAAAATATTTGACGGTAGGAAACGAAATAATCTCGTGGCCACCTCACCATAGGAAGATCTCTCTGAGCTGCATCCGGCCTTTCAGGAGGATCGCTTCTGTTATTTTGGGAAGTAAGTTGAATGTCAAGGGGTTTCAGCCCGCTCGCCACGTCTGCCAACTAGCTATAGCCACTGACTAGTAACTAGCAAAAGTACAAACTTGACCGTAACAGAAGCTCTTGAGAGCGCAAGGGTGGCTAGAGCATACAAGAAGACACTAGAGGCAAAGACGGCAATAGGCCCGGCACGAATGATACCAAGGCTGATAGACGAAAGAGCGGGACTGAAGGGAAATCCGACACTCGGCAAACACGATGCACTGAGGCAAACCCCAAAAGGAGTGGCAGGACATATGAAGCAGACTATCCGGGGGATCTGCAGGAAGGAGATACTAAGAATGACTTGACCCAAGTAACTGGACACGAGGGCTTCTCACGGGGGGAGAAATACCTCCACAAGATTGGCAAGGCATACCCGATTCGAAATGTGTCCACTGCGAGACAGGTGAGGAGGACGAAGAGGTAACCTGCACCATGCTCCGCTCTCCACACCTGGATGAAGCACGAAGAGAGGCTGGCGGGACGAAGCCTCTCGTCACCACGATGACGGAACTCATCGAGGGCCTTTTTCGACAGTAAGGAACGGTGGCCTCTTTGGAAAAAGGAAAAAAAACGCGTTTGGTGGAACGACGATAAGGACCAGAAATGACCTAGAGGATCAACAAAGGAGAAGATAACTATAGTCGCGGCCCGTAGGAGGACCTTCAGCGACAATCGTTCACTAATTAGCTAGTGACTAAAAAAACTACCCAGTAACTAGCCACCAACTCGTAACTGATCACTAACCAACTAGCCAACTAGCCATAAACTATTCACGTTTAACGAATTAGTCAACGAACTAGGCACTAACAACAATTCGAATCAAGAGCAACGGCAGCGAAGCAAATTACTAAAAGTAGCTATGCCGAACAGGTAGAGACGGTTGCTGTTGAAATTTACTAAATCTATGGTCAACTCTTTATATTCAATGATTTAGATAGGACGATGACCAACAGCCTTGTAGAGCCTGAGTATGGGGCCGTACAACTGACTATCAACTAGGAATCAAAGACAATTCATAGCGCACACTCGGTCTAGTTCCCCTATCTGACAGGCCTCAGCTCTTAACCTTTTAGGTAGTACTATATGAGGACCTGTCTTTGGGCTACCTTTGCCTGATCTCTTCCTTCCTCGTACCTGGCCCGTGTGCAATGCTGGCGCACTCGGTCTAGGCCTCGCTACAAGTGAAACCGAACCGCTCGAAATCATTCTCTTACCTAATGAAGATGACGAATAATAAAGACGCACTCCTCATTTATAATAATAGATAAGAGAAAATAATGGCGTATGCAAGTTTATTCCGTAGTTTTTTTTTGTTGTTATTATAATTATTAATAATATGAATTAATATCGACATCATCATCACCATTATTATTAATAATAATAATAATAATAATATTATTACTGTTGTTGCTGTTTCCGCTGCTGTTAATGCTGTCATATCCCGTATATTCACAGTCATTGTCATCATCTTTCCTAGACTTCTCAGTGGTGTCCGGCAATATCTTATGCATCGTCAGCTTTATCACTGTTGCACCGAAGTTCCGTGATAGGGGTCAATGTGTTCTCTCCACCGACCGACCGCCAGCCCGCCCGTGTCTAATGCTTCAACCGCGTTTCCAGTCACTCTCGACTTGTGTCTCTTGTTCCGGCCTCGGGGCTTCATCTCAATGCAGCAGTCTTCAATATGTACGGTTCCTATCTACGGCTCATACTTTCAATATAGCCACTTACGCCAACTACGACTATCGATGCACTCTCGTCCGTGCACACGTTTCGCCCTTATATATATATATATATATATGTGTGTGTGTGTGTGTGTTATTTCATCAAAACACGCATCTCTCTCTCTCTCTCGCTATGTTTGTGCCGGCCCTTGCCGCCCATATTCACCAGGTTGTTGTTCAGGTATCATATTCCACCCGTGGGGCCCATAGTTCCGCCTCGTGTACGCCTCACCTCAATCTATTTATCTACTGCACATCGCACATGTATATTATCATAGCATTGTCCGTATCATCTCGTCCGCTGTCTTTGCCTGGTGACTAGCTCTAAAGATATATATATATATATATATTGTACAATTAGTATTTCTCCCTTCACCGCCTCGGTGCGTTGTGCCTCTCTCAGGTAGGTTTCTTCTTTGCCATCGACTCATGTCTCTCTCTCTCTCTCTCTCGCTCGCTCTATTCATTTACGCCGTTCTGGTGGTTGTTGCGGTCAACCCTTGGATGGACATCGATAATTTAGTTGCGATGTAATCATGACATATAGATTTCCTTTGCTCTACGTTACGCCAAAATGAAGAATCTAGGAGAACAATATAATAAATGCTTAATGAGTTTTATATATATATATATATAATGACGCGAAAGTTTTGTAACTTGAAACACCAGTTGGCTCTAGAAGGGTGTGGTGTCAGTAGCGGGAGAGCGTCAGCTCATTGCATACCGACATCGTCTAGCAACAATTGTGATATCTAGGCCAGCCTGGCCGTTGCGACAGGCCGGCGCAAAATATGCTAGAACACTCTGTCGTACAGACAATTTAATAAAGTTTAACTGGCCGATCAACAATGAATGAACATATAATACAACACGAACCGATTTTAGTTGTTATTCTACTACTGCCGCTCGGCGAAGATTGCTGTTGCTTAATCTTACAGAATCTCGATATATATATATATATATATATATATAAGATGTGTTATTATTAGGGTCATTAGCTCGACCGGACCACGTCACACCCGAGGTGAATTTGGAATTGTCCTGGCCCACATCAACGTGATGCAGCTATGGTGAAATCGTTGTTGTGAAGACAATCAAAGTTCAGTCAATACCACAACTGTCCATACAGCTAGCAATAATAATAGTAATAATAATAAAAAAAACAACAGCTGGCATTACAACAGGCTAACAGATCTGCAAATATGGAACAGTTACGATCGCTTCTCGTTGTCTGTCGACAGCATATAATCAAGTCGGATTTCATTGAAAATTCACATTTATAGAACCCCCGCCCCCGCGCCTCCACTACCACCACCATCACACGCCACTCTAATCCGTATATAAACAAACAAGCTTTTTTATTCAAACACACAATAATTAGGAATTATTTCGGGGAATTCGTTTGGGACCGGGGCCGAGGCCGTCATTGTCTCCCGAGGAAGGCGATGGCATTGCCTCTCTGCCTCGCTGCACAGCGAGGGACAGCCGTTGCAGAGGGAAACACCCAGCGCGCTTGTCCCCGGTGGCGCGGATCAGCCCATGGTAGATCCCTTCGAGGAAGTTCGCAGTGGGGGGGGGGGGTGCTCTATATATATTAATCATTTTTCTCACGATTCAACGAGTGAGCTTCCGCTCGCCATCGCACCATTCCTTATTCGGCATTTATTTTGTGTCGACCATTTATCCATTCAGCTGTCAGCTTTTCTTAGACTTCATCGTCTTCTCCATTACGTTCGATAACGCGTATATCGAACGTAACCTACAACGGCATCTAGACCCGTCCCCTGTGATTGATCACAGGGTCACCCGTTCAGCTTCAGGCTTCCCATCATCATCATACCGGACCCCTAATGATGTTTTCGTCACAGGTCGCCATCAAGCAAGTTTCACCGAATACTCTTGTAATGTCATATACGCCCATACCATCCACGTTCTCGTTCAGCAACACATTGTGTCCACCAGTGGTCGAAGGCATCTCTACAGGTTATCAATCGGTATCAGGCCATTTATTTATACACACATAGACAAGCGTGCGTCCACCTTGACCACCTCGCACATCGTGACCTCCGTCTGGGGTCATACACACATTATTATTCTGGTAAATGTCATATTCTCGATCATCGTCAATCTCATTCCTAATATTTGTCATATATAGTCAATGCGTAAGCTTCATCATGTACTCTCTGTTATTATATATATATATATCTATAATATCACTGTGACGTTAACCATTACTGTTTTGTTAATATGTTTTCGATCACACGCCATAACACCCTATATATATATATATATATATATACAGGATGTCTGAAAATTGCTATACATTGCTTGGTTGAAATTCACCGTGCACACTGGTTTGAAAACCGGTCACCTGTCCGGTCCGTGAGAAAGCCACCCTCACCGAACACTGAGAGGTCCGTTCAAAGAGTCCCCAGCTTGCTTCGGAACCACACCCAGCGTAGTATATATAACTCGAATCGTCTCAAATTCTCAAATTTGGACTCACAGAGAATGAAATGGAATGACTCTTTAATCAATACAGCGTTAATAGAAATTCTAGCAGTAGCACTAAACAGCAGAAGTTACCCTATTGAACGTAACAACCATTGTTAGCATCCAGCGACTTATGGGAGTGGTCACATCGTTCGTGATCGCTTCATCCTCATTGTTTCTTGTTGTCATTACTTTTCTGGTTTTTTTTTGTCTCCCTCCCCAACCCTGTTTCATCTTCTAGTCTCGTATATTTTTTCCTCAATTCTCTTCGGTCTCAACGATATTGTATTTTATCCTAGTGATTCCATATATATATATATATATATATATGTATATATTTGTTGCAGAGCAACGGGGGGGCATACAATTTCCCGCGTCTGTGCGTCACCGCCGACTCTCACAGCCATGAATGGAACGGAACCGTACGGGCAACGGCTTCGAGCAATTCGAGGCGCGCCGTAGAAAAAGCAGTAGATTTTGTTTTTTTGGAGACTGAATAGCCACCCTTCGTGTTCGGCTTCATATTTATCATTTTTATTTTCATTCAAAGTCGGTCAGCCAATTCGCAAGATGAATTACGTTCGAGAGTTTTCCAGCATTGTTTTTCATCTCTCTGAACAGAGAAAAGAAGGGAAGGCTATTTCTTCCTTGTTCTATTTTGTTTCAAATGATCTCTGAAAGATCCGGAATACCCCCCGAAGAAAACACACCCCACACACACAGTTAACACATGGGTGGCCGCTTCGAGGGGAGGGCGTTGTTTGCCACTGTAGTTTGAAAATGACATCATTCCGTTTTCTCTAAAGATCAAGTGGCAGATTCGACGTGATTCTTGTGTACTGCACACGTTCGAGGGTTTGGGAAAATCAAAGCCAGGACAGAACGAAAGGGAGAGAGAGAGAGAGAGAGAGAGAGAGAGAGAAAGGGACCTTCCACATCTTGGAACCGCAGAGCCGCGATCACGTCACAGCAAAGCCCCCGGGGCCGTCATCGAAATAAGAAAAAAATCGCTGGCAAATAGTGAGCGTGATATTGTTGGCGACGTCGCAAAAACGACGATGGTTTCCTGCGGCGGCGTACAGGAATCTTCTCAATCTTCGAAGGTCCCCCCCCCCTTCGTACTTATGAACAGAGGAGCGACACAGCATCATGTCCCGTTAATCCCCATATCTCGCTCGTGTGCTCTTCCGACAACAGGACAGCATTTCCTCGATGGGAGCAATTCACGCCCGATTGACGGCTGGCTTCCCTTTCGACGGTGAAAATAAACCCTATCCACGAATCTGATCAATGTCCACCTTCAGGCTGACAGTCAGTCTAGAGGTGAACAGTGGGTACAGAATGCAAACGAGACGCAGCCATGTGACGCCACGTTCCCATTATTGTCCCAACGGACGAATTAATAGAATTCTCAAAGCTTCCATGTCCACTGGCACGGGGGGGGAGCAAGATCGCCGCTTCTGACTGCGAGACGATATCCTGAGAGATAGCCGGCCGGCGAAGTCTCGTTGGATCAGAGCAAAGCAAATATTTAGTTTGCGGCCCGCTCGCACTTTCCCAAAATCTTCTCCAATCCCCAGCGCATTTAGCCGGCTCGCGGCCGTCATTTCGGCGGACAACGTCAGCGTAAAAACTGTTTATTCATCACATTATTATTACCGTTGTCTGTGTCTATCTATCTATGTATTTATCTAAATATAAATTTCTCATATCTCTCTCTCTCTCTCTCTTTCTCGATATCGAGAGAGAGAGTCACTGGTTATCGAACGATACGAGCGTCCCCTTCCGAACGAAGAGGTGGGCGGGGCGCGTCAGGCCGATACACTCATGCATACATCGCAAAAAAAAGGGGAGACAACATCAACAACGAAGCATCCGAGTTTTACGGCCAGATACAGCATCTGCAGGGGCGTGTTTGTGTGTGTGTGTATGTGTCACCTGTGACGGCGGTGACACGAACGGTGGGAGCGGGTTGATCAACAACACGATGACAAAAAAGAACGTCCAACTCATCAGTTACGTGCGAGAGGCGCGGTGGTCCCACCCCTCATTTTCCATTTCTGGCCAGTCCTAATCAAAAGGATACGAGAGGCATTTTATGTATATTAATATATCTGGTACTAATATATATATATATATATATATAGAGCGATCTCCCTCGTGTTGTTGCGCTGCACACGATGTTGGTGTTGTTATATGTCGTTGGCCAATGGATAGATTGTACGTAGCCATAACATGTCGGTGGCTCCGTCTCGGTACGCTTCATCTGTTCGTGTTTGATTCAGCTTCTCAGTATCCTGGTCGCGATGTGTCCATTGGCGAGGCTGGTGGACCCATGATGAGGTTGACGGGACTCGTCGACGTGGCGACCGGAATACGCGAGGTGCGACCGGACGTCTACAGGACGATAACGAGACCAATTCAAGGTACACACGAGTTAAGTCTAGTGCCGTAGCAGTCGTTGTATAGAGAGATGTGGGAATAACATATCCCTCCCTGTCTATATACGGACAGATAGATCTAAAAGTCTAAATATAGATTTACAGAGAACGTCGAAACACGAAATAGACGAATAACTCGGGTCGCCTGCTTTTCTGCCATGTTTATTGTTTATACAATGATGTGCAACTTAAGAACAACAATTAATAGAAACATCAGTCACCAAGCATCACACACACACATACACACAAAGTGATCTCGCAGAACATTAAACTTTAGGTAAAAGCGCCACCAGTTGTTGGTGACTAGCGTGTCCGTATCTAGCGACAGAAAAAATGTCTAAAATTTTTTTAAAAAAATGTTTACATTTGCCAGCGATGATGATGACGACGATGACGAAGCGGCCGCCGTCGCGGGATGATTGGGTGGGAGCATCGAGGCGGGCCCTGGCGAGAGGCCGCCAAGAGGCGTCGACGGCAGCTGTCCCTCTGTGCCAGCTACCCGATGACCAACCGGATGGTGTCCACTCGTTGTCAGGGGATAGAGCAATGGTTGCTGACAGGTTGGACAGCAGCGCGTATGCATCGATCCCATCGGGCTGCCCACGGGATGAAATGGAACACCTGCCCCAGCGTCGCCACAGCGGCCAGACGGCGCCGGCGAGATTGACCTGCAAAATGTCATTAGATTAGTGCGGCGCGCCGAAGAACGCAGGACGAATACGGCAAGAATGAGAAAATGGCACACGATGTTAGACGACTGCGGTAACGGGGACATCTGTAAAATTGGATGAGGACCTGACCACAAATGCGGGTGGTGGTATCCGCAGCTTCAGGATGTGTTGTTGTATTATTATCATTAATATGAGATTGATGCAACTTGTAAACAGTAGGTAACAGTAGCCTCCATTCGGACGGTGAGAGACCTTGCTAGCTTTGCCACAGGGAGTGCAGGCCACACCTACAACAACTGTTTCTACTAATACTCTACTACTACTGTCCTTGATGCAGTGGCAGTGACAGCCACTACTTCTGGTAAGACGGTAATGTTGCCATTCGAATCATGTCCATTGAATTAATTAATCACTGCCATATATACTATATACGTTCAGTGGTGTACAATAGCTGCTAGATCTTGAGCTACACAACAACAGCCGCAGCAGCAAGTTACAGGCGTCGCGTTTCTCGCGAAGCGCACTAAAACATATATATAAAGGTCCCGCGTGTCATATTCATACCGTTGACCGGGTCCTGCATGGGGTATAGGCGAGGACACCGCCCTTCCCCGGCCGCAGTGTCCCTCGTTGAAGAATCGTTCCTCATCCATCTCGAGTGAAGACTCGCTTTCCGAGAGGTGTCTGCAAAGCTGCTCACGCCGCTCGACTTCCATCTGCAATTTACGCTGAAGCCGTATATTCTCTTCCTTGATCTGACGCTCCTCCTGCGATAGTTGTGCAATCTTCTCTGCGCCTGTAAACAACAACGAAACGAAGACCAAGCGAGAACAACGTTCGTAAACCTCAATGCTGCTGCTGCTGCTGCAGCTACCGCAGCTGCCACCGTGCTTTTACCTAAAATGATTAGCTCCTGGGCTTTCGAAGCTCTCCGCCTTTCCCGAAGCAATCCACTGACAAGAAATGGATGGATAGATTTTACACCACTGGACGGGACAGTCCCGCACGTGTTGGTCATGTTTTTGGCTAAAACTCACTCTCGCGTTCCGTCTTGTGCAGCAGCGTCTTCAGTCGATTGACCTCTTGCTTGAGGTTCCGGATATGCCTGGTCATTCCGGCGGGGTCAGGGTTAGGCGGACGCGGTGGTGGAGCGTCTGACCGCGGCGACGGGGGAGCCGACAATGGCTGGTCGAGCTTCTCCTGCAGGGAGCGCTTCTCCGACTGGCCGGACGAAACGACAAACGACACAATGAACGAATGGATAAGATAAGCGAGATAGAGAGACATCGAGGAATGGATGAAGGGTGATCGGAGTATAATCGGAGCGTAGCTCCCCCAGCGCTAACTTCTTCCGAAGCTTCTCAAGAAGATAAACAAGTTATCCTTTAACACCAAGAAGATCATCTACTGCTCGTAGATCTTGTTAATTGCAACGATGAGAATGGCCGTCGAAATATGCTGTCCTATCCAAGGTCGCATCCACACGTCTGCTGTGCGGTGCTTCCTCCTCTTTCTACAAGCTGAGAGATCAGACAACTAGGAACAAATTGTCAAATACCTCGAGTGTGTCCATCCGCTTCCAGAGGCGATTTACCAGCGCCTCCTGCTCTTGTTCGAGTGTGTTCTCCAACTCGACTTTCTCACGTCGCAGCTGCTCCAGATTGTTCTGCAACAGAATGACGGAGAGGATAACTTACGATTGCCAATGGATACATCAACGGCGGTTTGTTTTTCATTCAATACTAATTAATGATAATTAAGGATAATGACTAGCGTGCGATATAGATATATCTATATATATATATGTATATGTATATTTTTTTGAAAACCAGCTTATTTGTACAGCAGTGATACAAATGCAGATAAACCAACAGCTAACAAATAATTCAACAGAAGTTTAGCAGCACAATCAGCGTAGTGGCTCAGGCGTTAGCTAGGTCTCCGGCTGCTGTAAAGGTTGGCATGGTGACGTATCGACAACTGCAATGTCTGTCAATAAAACAAAACCTTGTGTATTGTACTGGTACCTGTTTCGTTAATGTGTCGGCCTCAAGGCGTTCAATTTTTCGCATCAGCTTGTTGACCAGCGCCTCCTGTTCGTGTTCAAGGCTCTTCTCCAGTTGGACCTTCTCCTGGCGGAGTTGGGTTAGTTTACGGGACAGGTCGTTGGTGAGACACTCCTCCTCCTGTTCATAATTTTGGCATAACGTCTCCTTCTCTCGTTTGAGCGCCTGAATTTTCTTCAATAGTGTGTTGCTGATAAACTCCTCCTCTTGTTCGGCCTTTGCTTGCTGAAATCACCAAACGCATCATACGGCAGTGACAGGTATTGTACATGGTTAGCGCTGGTATACATATATATATCTATATATCTCTCCCAATCCTATATACATATATATATATATATATATACATATATTGCGTAAGTATCGTTCACGTCGTTCTGTTCACGCTACCCGCAGCGGGGGCAGGTAGATGCAGCTGCTTAGCCGGGACAACACAAAGGAACCATCAGAATCCTCTATGTTGCACGGCTGTGCGGGCATGCACGTTTAGCTAGCCGGCGTCACCAGCTTCGATGGGTTGCTGTCAAGACAAACAATTGCGGCAGCGGCGTCAGCACCAGCAGCAACCAAAGCATCAGGATTCTGATTCGCCGTTCCTGCTGCTCTGTAGGCTGACTTCGAGTTCGCGTGGACGGCGTCCTCGACGACAACACAAACAATTGCGATAGGCTTGATTGCTTCTGGTTACCATGCAGTAGCGGGTCCAGTGGGTACTGCGACAGTCATTTAACTGAACAACAGCCTGTCTAACAACAGCATCTCGTGGCTGACTCATTTGCGGCGGGTATATTGTTGTGGTGGCAATGAACAAGCACGTAGAGTGCTTGCTTCAAGTACACAAACATTAACCAATAGTAAATTATAATAATATTCAGGCTGTGAGCTGCTGGCTAGCCACGAACAGCCCTCCCTGCAGTAGCAATGAAAATGAATCGGTACGCCATAAGCAACACGAATCGATAAAAGAAAAGAAAGACGCTGACGATGATTATGAGAGCATATGACTCGATGAACCGTCGCAGCGGAGGCGGACGGTGATCAAATCCGAGTCGAAGTTGGCAGTATCTGTCGTCCGTCAGGCCAAGCACCATCCCGCTGCATCATAAGCAGTTGACAATTAACTTGACACAAATAACTAACTTCCACCCGGTTTCGTTGACAGTCAAACAGAGACTTCCCACAAGTGAACAACAACGACCTGGATTTAACACTCAGCAGCTGGAACATCTGTGAGACTGGGTAGATCATCCATCGGGTGTGATTAATCCATCAAACGTCAACAGAGCGGCAACAGCAATAGCGGAAAACCCTCATGCTGAAGGAGGACACATCGAAGATACGCTATCGGATAGCGATCTCGGCCATGCATTAGATAGATATTGAGGTGACTACTTGGCCTGGCTCGCTCTGCCCTGCACCGGGACCCAGATGCAGCGCATGGAGAAGACGGCGAAAATTAAAAACGGCGATCACGGTTGTTGCTCGTGATCACTGGTCGCGGAGTCGGCGCATCGTCAGAGAACACATTGAGAGACCCGAATCCGCGCTAAACTAAGACGAATTAATGGTTGACAGACGCTCCGTGTGATACTTTAGGCAGGTTAATGAAAAGACACTTACTTCAATAATGTCTCCCCAACAATGCTAGGAATCGCTGTGCGCTGAAATAGGCAAATCGTCTGTGTACGTTCCGACCGCTTGTGTACTTACAATATTTACAGATGCTCTCCTCAGTGCTGTGTTTTCTTCCTGCAATTGTTTGACCCGTAGACGAAACGTCTCTAGCTCTATCTTGAGTACGCGGTTCTCCTGTCGAAGGGAGTCGATCCTCTTCTGGAACTGTTCGCGTGTAAGCGGGCTTGGGGCAACCATCAGGCCATCCACCGAACTTGAATCGGACTCGCTTGCACTATCCGCCATCGCTGGGCCGGGCGATTAGGTTCGGCGACTCGTGTAGCTCGTAACTTGGATAGGATTAGATCGACGTCTTGTCTTGAGATGACCAAGACGTTGTTGTATACAGCCTCTGTAGCTTTTCTGCACAGAAGCTACAACGACTTCCTCTAGCTCCTAGTTCTAGCCGACCGAATCCGCCGTGGCTTTACGACACGGATGCGTGGTTGTGGTCAACCACAGTAACAACAATACTACAATGACAACAACAATAACAGCAGTAGCAGCTTCAGCAGCAGTAACAACAGCGGTTATTTGACAACGGCCGTTGGTGTGGAGTTGGCGTGAGGAGGCAATAAGCAAGCAGATGCTTCTGCCGCAGGTCGGCAACCCAAGCCGCTAGTTAGCTCAGTTGGAGATGTTCAACGGCCGACGAAGTCGTTCCAGCCGGTCTCTACACGACACGATTAAAACAGCGCCAGTATTATAGTCGGACGGAGGGACGCACGCTGCGCCACACTGTGAGTACACAACGCTGGACGACGATGATAACAGGCGACTCGTTGTGATTTGCCCGACAGAAATCGCACGGATTGAGGATTTGTTGCACTACTCCAACTAACACTACTACTATTACTCCTCGAATCAGACGGTCTCCGTCGACATCATCGTCTCGTGGCTAGGCAGCGACTTATCAAGAGCGACCACTCAAGACAAGCGTGACTGTCTGACCAAACGACGAGATCGGAGCGGAGTCGGCCGGATCAGATCAGGCTCCACGAAGCCCGTCTTCTTCCAGAGCCGGTTCGGCTGGACGATTGTTTTGTCCACCACGAGCCCTTCCTTCCTCCAGCACCGCTGTGTTGTCCACCGCGACCACGCACGAACCGGCCGGCCACCGCAGCACTAATAGCAGCAGCAGAAACAGCAGCAGCGAAACGCGGCGCCGAAATCCGTCAACGCTTCTGGCCTCTTGAGAGCAGTGTAAAACATGCGACGATGATGGTGACGTCTCGCTGATCCACCCAACGCGACGAACTGTAGCGGCGTCGGCGTCGACAAGATCCAAATCACCTCTTGCAAGAACTATCTCTCTCTCGCTCGCTCTCGCTCTTTCTCTGTAGATCACTGTACGTCACAATGCTGAACGAATGGTGAAGTGGTGTTTTCTCTCGGTACCCCTCTTTCCCCGCTGTTGCTGTCTCGCCGTGAAGTCGAGTGAAGTCGTAATTAGCTCGGCTGCGTCAGTCGGTGCTGATGTCTCGATTCACTTCCCATTTACTTTCACTCGTCCTCCTGTCCACTCGAGATGGTCAGGCTGTTGTCGCGAGCCTCGTCGGTGATGCCGCCTCGGCCAACTGGCGAAAGCTGCTGTGTTTACCCGACAGCACCGTTCCGTCCGGTCTCGTCTATTTGCCAATGACGGATTGCGTTGTCGTTGCTCACTCGGTCGCTCGTTGACGTCGAGGAAACCGACTCGACGGTGGATCGACACCAAGGTAGAGTATGTGCGTACGAGTGTGCGTGATGTGGGCACGATAGCACAGAAGCGAATGAACTACGCCGCCTGATTCGTGCTGTTGTGTGCTTTGGCGTTCGCTGGCCGTCGTTGATGTCGTCGTCGTTGAAGATCGTGGCCTGACTCCCTGATGGCACTTACATCTCTCAGACTCAGCACCCCCTCAGAACCGTCACCTATGCGCAGAGCGTAGAGCACACGACGGAAACTCGTTCTCACGGGACAAGCACGAACAGCGAGGATCCAGCATTGATTTGGCCAGCAGCAGTAACGCGAGCCAGCAGCAGCAGCAATTTGGCCGGCCGAGCAACAAACAACAAATCACTATGCTGTGTCTACCACTCTAGCCAACCGAACGACTCTCCTCGTTCAGCAAACAGCAGCAGCAGCAATAGCATACGACAGCAAATGCTGAAAACGGCCTTAGTTAGCAGTAGCATACAGCAGAGCACCACACCATGTAGACAACACCGGACGAGACCAGGCCAGACCACCACAGATTTAGCAGTCGTCACACCGACACACGACCCAGTCTTAGTCCCGGCTCGACTCTCTCACGATGTTTATGGGTAGACTGCACCGTCCCGCCGGCTCAGAGCAGACAAACGCGCAGGGACAGTTGCGGCTGCTATCGGCTGCACTGTACTACGCCTCCTGACACTTTCGTCTGTCTCAAGCGCTAACTATGTAACTGGCTGACGAAGTGGTTCGTCTGATCGTGATCAAATAGAAAAAAGCACGTCGGTACCTGACTCGGGAGTAAGCTATTGTCGCTCAGAAGTGGAACTAAACAGGATTCGAGGACGGCAGAAGCGAACATAACAAAAGAAGAGGGTTAACTTGACGCTGATGAAGACTGGAGCCTGCGTATAGCCATTGACCGGGTTTGCCTCGATTCATACCGTATCGTATATGTATATCTATATATAATGTACTGAATGGAAACGGTGCAGGGCGCACAGGCTCGAATTTATCAAGCTCCGAAGGCTCGCGAGACGGACGGACGCGACTCGCGGGTACCCCACACACACGCTCACGACTAGCAGACACCTGCGCAGTCACCCTGAGTTTGTTGTCGGTACCGGCTGAAGAACCCTTGAACCCCTCCCCAGTCTTCCATCAGACACTTCTCCGGAACCTATGCGTATTATGGCATTGCTACGAGAAATGTCGGAATGAATCGACTCTCGAAATTGATCGCTGTCCCAGCAGAAAACATCGATTCGAAATGAAAACAAACAAATCCTTCCTTTGATCGCGCAGTGATCTGCGCCCATGATGGAGGGACAGATGTAAGCAGACGACGAGCTACACAACGAGACAGAAAAAAAAAACAGGACTCCCTGTATATATGTAGCTGAACAGTGTTGAACAGTAGAAATATCAGGATAGAGTTGAGTTCGTCTCTCAATTATCTGCATCGTTGGCTCGAACAGAGAAGATAAACGTAATTCTAATTATTCTACAATCTTCAAGATGGGCTCCTATCAGGCATTCCTACTGCGCATTGCCACATTGCATTTGGTCCAGGCTCACCGCGCGTCTTGCGAATCGTTCCGTCTGATAGCCTCCATGAGAGGCGCACTGAACGCTAACGAGAAGTCGAACCAGTCCAGACGCAAGTGATTGTTAATAGCTGTCGTTGGCGCCGGTGGCCCTTCGGAGTAGTTAAGAAGTTGAACGCCCTTAATAATTGACAGTTAGAATAATTAAGGTAATAAACGAGGTGTGATTGATACGTAGTGCATGAAGAAAAGCTCAGATGTTTACATGAGTGTCAATGCTGTGGAATTCAAAGCTCTGTCGTGCACGTGGTGACTCCAGCATTTCGCGCTCGCTCACATCAAGGCCGGTCTGAGACTTTGAAAGTGTGACCCGAGCACATTTGTTGTTGTTCCATAGAGATCCCGACTGGATAATGTACGTAAGTGGTACATAGACAACGCTGTGGCATTGGCCCTACTTGACAATGTCATTCCTTTCAAGTGTCCAGTTTTCTATATGGCCCCTTCATACACGTGTGTGCGTATGTGTCAATATGGAGTTGCTTCTACTAGAGCATATATTTAGGTTGGAGAAAAAAGGTGCACATTTCAGGTTAGGAAAAAAGGCGGACCCGGTGCGACCATGCAGAAAAAGTACCTTCTTCACGTGAAACAGAAAACCAACCTAGATCCCGTCCTCGGATATTTCCAGCCTCTCGATATCTTTTTCAACGTTAGGCCATATTCGTGTGTCATTTCTCCTTCAGTTCCTGTGAAAGAAAACCTGTTTGTCGTTGGATTCTCTAGGATTGGCTCAATAGCCCAATTTAAATTCTCCTTTGCATGACGACATAATAGTGGAGTTACAAAGAAACGGCTGTTTTTGGTGATCTTTCGATGTGTCTAGTATTATTTATCTTTGACTAATTAAATAAAGAAAATCTGTGTGTGATCTTTACAGTGCGCTTACATCAACGGTTAGTTCGATTAACGGCCAAGTAGATTGCCTGATCGAATAAACAGACCTCCAGGAGTTCACTATGGCTACAGCAGGATTGGAAACGTTGAAGGTTGTCCATAAGACCGAGGATGAGACATGCATGACATTTCTGCTGGAGAACGAAGACCATACTCTGGGCAATGCTCTCAGGTAGAGAAGAATTTATTTTTAAAAAATATTAAATATCTTTTATTTAAAATAAATTCATGGCAAGTGAGTCGCGAACATTAACGTTTGAAATTCCACTTAACTTCCCACAGCATCGTAATAAGTTCTTATATATTTATATATAAAAAAAAAATATATATATATATATAAATCGGAACACTACACAGCTCATTACAGCAGCTGATTTATTATTGCCAAAGGCACATGGATTTATGCCCATTATATTCCTTGGAATTTTTTACATGGTCAGCTTAGTGGTTTTCGGCCCATATCACGCCAAACGCCGCTGGTTCGACTCTTACAATGTGACATATAGACCCCACCGACCTCAGACTTTCCGAGCATGACTTAGTGTGTTTGTTGCTAAATGATAAATATAATACTTTTTCTAGCTTGATTGACCCCACGTTTCTCCATGTAATCATGTTTCAACTATATTGCTGTCAGTGTCGAGATGATTGAAGGCGTATCCGCACTGAACCGATCGGCGCTACCGATTTCCTGTTTCGAAAATGATCGCCAACGTTCGTTTTGTCATACTTGTTCCACGTTTTGCCGCCTTTCACGTTCAGGTACATGGTGATGAAAAATGCTGGAGTGCAGTTTTGTGGCTACGCGATTCCGCATCCGTCTGAGCGAACGATTCATTTGCGTATCCAGATGAAAGACGGTCACGGGTCAGCCATCGACGCCCTCGAGAAGGGTCTCCAGGACCTCAGAGACCTATTCGAGACAGTCCACGCCACGTTTGAGGACACTGTGACAGCATATAAGGATACGGTGGCAGCTTCGATGTAGCGCCAGAGAGGCGAACCGGCTGGGCTGTGCGTTGTCCGTGTAAATATCTAATGTCCGAGTAACGAAATGTACATAGGAATAAATTTTGCTTTATGGGCGTTTGTCAATTGAAATGAAAGAAACCGAATCGATTCGTCATTTGCTTTTATGAAATGATATGGGGAGAAGAGGAGAAAATGTATAAAAAGCACCAATCAGTGGTCTCAGTGCATCTCGTCTTATCTAGGGTATCTGCTAATTAAAATAGAGGGACTAGTCGTTAACTAGGTTAGTTTCTAGTATAACATAAATATTGTGCCACCTGCTTTATTATTAATGTGGCACCTGTGAATTATTGGGAATGCTAGCCAGCCCCATTGGCGCGGATCCGCAATGAGACCCGAGTCGGCAAAGCAACGCTCTCTTCTAAATATCCATAGACTGAGATGGCGGGAAATATCGATATTGAAACGTTCATATCGCGGCTACAAATGGGGAATGTTTTGCTCGACATCGCGCGCACATGCACTCGTTACAACTAATACCACTTCATGGTCGTCAAATTATCATCTATCTCAAGGGGCTCGCTGGGTTGACTTTGTGTGTTCATTTAAAATAACGAAACGGGTTTTAGTAAAAATTAAGACACGTGGCTCCGAGAACCCGTCATATGATTATCACAAACTTCATTTTTGTTTCGTTTAAAACTTTACTTTATTATCGTCCTCTATTATGGCGGCAATCCCTCCCTTCATTTGCGCAGTATATGTCACAGCAACAAAACCCGAGTACACCACCTGTGGTCCTCTGTGACAATAGCTCTCTTCTATGTATATAGACGGCTGTCAAAGGGCCTGTCCCGTTCAATCAATGAACACCACTCGTCGTAGAGCAATTTCGAACCGGGCCAGCTAGTCCAATCAATATACGCTGCCGCCAGATAGTTCACCGGTACAGCGAACCAGTTTTCCGTGTGTCGCCAAGTGATACCAGTGGCACAAATCGAGTTCATGGCTAGACATCGCACCCGTTGTTGTTTGCCGGTGGCGAACAAATCGCTCGAGAGCAGCATCGCTCCACGGTCACCCCCCCTGTTAGTAGTAGTATACTAATTATAACCCACCACATTCACGACGACGAGGCCGTGCTATTGTCTTGGCCTTATGTCGCTGCAAAATGCTCCTATTGTGTGAAATCTTGATTTTACTCTGGCAGACTTGAGTGAGACGTTCGGCGTGTCTGTAATTCGTTCCGGGTTTATGGAGCTATCACTGAAGATCTCATTTCATCGCTGGAATGAGCGGAACCCCAGCAGCAACGGGATTTTGGGGCTCGGAAATCCTCAATGAATCTTCAAGTTTGTTATGAGAATTATTATTAGAGTTATTATTACTATTGTTACTATTATGAGAATATAAGAAGCATACTAATAGTCTAATGATGGCTTTAAACTTGTCAAGGACATATGTATATGATGTAGCTATTGTGCTTTAAAGATGATCCTATCTGCAAAGCATCTCTATATCTCTTTGTGCCCAATTGCAGGCGTTTGATGAACGTAAACTGAGCGGTTTGACAGGCAATGTATGCCAGATGGCTAATCGTTTAAACTATCCCAATCCATCTCACCTGGGGGAGCTGTTGAGCTTGCATATGTTATATAGGGTGATTGCGAACGACGTACGAATGTGGAGGACGGTCGAGGGAAGCCGGCAATCAAATGTCGGCAGCAGCACTCAACATACGCTGCGCGTTCTGTATGGCTCGTGGATTGTGTAAAGTGTTAAAAATATGTGAAGGCATCTAAACGCACATTCGATTCAGTCAGGCAATTTGTGCGCGCAGCACAGATTGGCAAACGCTGCCCCATACTGTACACATCAATTTTTCTCTCTCTCTCTCTTTCTCTCGATTCCTCTTTAAACGAGCTGCCCCTTTTAATTTATCGACCCCGCCAGAACCTCTTCTGTTGTTAGCAGTTCGCTTGAGACACGCTGCTATAAGGCAGCACTAAGGCAGCGCGAGTCTATAGAAATCATGATCTCCTATTGGATTCGTCTATTTTCAACACGCTAGTCCCGCTTCCGCTTGCTGTGGGTAAACAGAGCTTTTTTGCGCTGCGCGTACATGTGGCTCATCATGAACGCCAGCAGGGGGAAGATGCCGACCAACAAATACAGCCGCATAAGCGTGGGCAGATGGAAGCTCCAGTTGTAGACATTCGGCAGGTGGACCGAAAAGCGATTCGTCTCCTCGAAATAAGGAATATTCCGTAGAATGATCACCCCCTCGCAGACGAAACCGATCGGCAGCAGGACGACCCACAGGGTGTATCGGAGCCACGTGATTAGGCCAATACTCATATTGTACACCTGTAACAATAGTCGGACAATAGACAGTGGTGGTAAGTGGTGATAGCAAATGATTGATGGGGACATCAGCCAGGTCTTACAATTCTAGTGACAAAGGTAAAGGGCGTGGAGCCTGTTGACATGGCTGTGACACGTATGGTACACGTTTGCTGGTGATACAGAGAGGAGCGCGCATGGTAACGATTCGGGCTGCTGATTTAGTGCGACAATCATCAGTTGGGAGCCGATCCACTGAAACACGTGAATGAACAGCCGATGGACGGCGTCCACGTGTACGATTGTTGCAGGTTCGACGTGCAATATGACTAGATCGATTAGATGATAGTTCCGGGGTTTATTTAGGGTTAATTAATCTCGGACAGAGTGTTCACCGGTCAGTGCCTACCTTGAGCATGTAGTACGGGTAGCGAACGAGCTCGATCGCTGTGTAGACAGCGAAAAGATATGTTACCGCTGGCTTGCTATGCATACGAGGCTCAGCTGAGATCATCGCGAAGAACATGAACAGGCGTCCGGAGATGAGCACCAGAGCAGGAAGAAACCCCCCGCGAGGCACAAATCCCAATAGTGGATGAATGATCTCAAATGTCTGAAGTAACAGAGCAAACTTCATCGGTCCTCCAACGGTCTTGAATGACTCCTGGAACACCTGAAACGCCAACGAGGATCAGGTAGAAGAGGCATGATCAAGTACAGACGACTGATCTGCACGGTTTGGGCCACCCTGATACAAATTCGATCTGGCGTTGGCAGAAATCTAACCAACATCTCCATGACGAGATGATCTGAGAAAGTGGTCGCTGAACGAATTGCTGCTACGAACGAAATGTGTATTTATCATCACCTCAAAACAAACGCGCCTGGTCTCACATACGTGAATGTTCATTCCGCTTAAATGTATGTATACCGAGCGAGCGAGATCGTTTCAAAAAATCTTATAGAACTAAAATACGAGTAGTTACACGGCCGTGATTTATGATAACTAACACAATGCATTCACTAAGAGTCTAGTCACGACACTCTCACATACTACATGTGCTAATTAATATAATGAGGAGAGTAGAGTGTTCCGAATCGCCGAGCTAGGCGGCACCCTGATTGCTGATAAGGACGGCATTCTTGCGATAGCGACATGAACGACAGGCGCGCGGAATGACAGCTGTGAAGGGTCGTAAATAAAAACTGCCATTTTATTGTTCAACGGACGGGTTTCTAGTATCATTAAACAGTGATAATTGGACAGGATTTGACAGTACTCGATGTTGGTTTCCCGGTAGACTCACAACGCAGAAAGGTGATCACGATAGTGAGGTACTTCTACTACAGTGAAAGGGTCGAGCACAAATATGTATATCTGGGGATTTGAGGACGCAAGAAATTTGACTAGAATTATTATGTACATTGGTTCTTGAAGCCTACATGGACAGAGATCGCCACACACGGCATCTAGTGCCTGAACGAAATGCGATCTCATCAGTAATACTTCAGGTAGAAATAAATAGCTTCTCGGACGCAACTCAAAGAGAGGGTTCAAATGACAACCCAATAGAAATTAGTTCCATTCATTCTATATATGGGTAGTGTGTGTGTGTGTCCAGAGATGGCATCACAGAGGTGTGATATCATCAAAACAACAAATATTTATATTTCTTACCTCCTCTGGATGTCTGAGGTATCTGATGATCAGGATGGTGCCGATCGTGAGGAATGCACAGAACTGGAAGAGATTATACAGGAACAGATAGACCTTACGTAGGTCCTGGGCGCGTTTTCTCATTCGCCGTTCGTCTTTGCCCAAAAGCTCTTCGTAAATTTGGTCCACGTGCTTCTGTAACATTACAGTGACAAGAATGATTAGAGAACTTCCCGAGATTCTAGCCAGACAAACTATGAAATAGCCGTAACCCACTCAACGATCTTCAGTCATCTCTTCAATGTTGACGTCGAGGCAAAGTGCGAATGGTCGTAGCAAAAACCAGTTTTTACCGAACTGGTTCTTGGTTCAAACCACCCCATCTTATCCTGGTTCAATCCCGAATCCCGTAGATCAATCATGCGTTGCCAATGAGGTGTACATTCGTATGACACACGCGTCGATTAGATATATATATACACGAGTGAATTTCGCTGCGATTAGATACACGAGTACACGAGTGAATTTCGCATGCGGAGGCTGACACCGACGCTTGCGATAGCACAATAGGCTCGCAAGGCACTCACGTCATTGGCAGGATCCTCGTCCGGCTCGGAATCGGAAACAGCAAAACGATCAAAGTCGACTTTTAGCCAGGGCAGACGGTCGCGTGAATAGCAGAGGCGTGGCCACCACTCATCTTCGTCACCACTGCGATCACGTTTGTAGAGAACGACCTCGATCTGAAAGCGATAGAGAACGCCTATGAGACAGCCACTGAGACAAATGGGTATCGTGCTTCGTATCGGATACTGCTGATGGCACCAATAATAATAATAATAATAATTAATATTATTATTGTCATTGTAATTATTATAGAGCTTCCGATTTTCTCTTCATCGCCCTGAGCTCACCTGCCTGTCAGTTACCCGACATTCGGTTCGTTCCGGTTTGATGTCATCATAAAGATCGATTTTGAATCCGTAGCGATTCTCGCCACGTGCCCCTAAAAGTAGACGTGGGAAAATACACTTGTAAAAATACGACACATATAACAACTATGAAGCACATGCGTGCTACGCGTGAGATCGGCAAAGACATGTTATCATTACAGACCAAAAACGCACATTGAAAATTGTGAAACTGTCCTTAGTTAACATTACATTGATCGAAATGTAACGATTATGTAAAGTCCCGATTGTGATCAACAGTTACAGTTATTAGTACCACATTACAGTTACAGATAATACAGACGAAATGATATATAAATATATATATATATATATATATATATATATAATTACGGCCATTAGCTCTTCTCTGTGACGCGAACTGTACCCTCTACAATTCATTACCGGTGCGACGCTGTTCATCTATCTTAATGATAATGCTACGAGCATTGGTATGGTTTAATATTTTCTTCATCTCGGCGTGAGCTGGCGACGGCACGTAAGTGCTCTATGTTGACAACGAGACCCTCATATGTCCACTGTCGACTGTGAGCACCCGTCGGCGCCTCTTCCAGCCGCACGACCCTGGGGACACCACCACTGTGCTATGAAGGCGCATGGCGGTGTTCGAAGTTTGACTCAACGATCCGAGACGGCAGAGGACCGCTGTCGACAGCCGTGAACGGGAACGGTGACTAGTCACATTGACCAAACTCAAGGTAACCACAACTGTCAGGGCGACTGTCGCCATTTACTGTCTCGCTTTCTTTCTACGCGGCAATTCCAACAAGCATTTCGATGCGAACGGGACCGCTAACAATTGCACTTCTATCCTATCATTGTTCACATGTATGATTAGCACTCGAATGATTACCCCGACGGCATACGCTTCAGGTGGCCGAGACATCGTCAGCGCTCGGCTGGTCATGAGGTCAAATAATCGGTGAATAACTTCGAGAAAAAACAACGAAAAAGGTCATCCGAGACAGGTCGTTTCATGCCTAAGTCCCCATTGTTCAGGTTGGTTTTTGATTTTCTTGTTCTTTCAATAACCGCGTTTTTCTGTACATAGTCGTTTTTGTCTGTCAGAGTTTTTGCCGTGTCTTCCTGTTTGAACGTCTCTGTTGCTGTGAAAGTGCTCGAGGTGATTTATCATCATATATCGTATCAATTAATCGAAAATTCGAACATAACAAGAATCGACTTTTCTGCTTGGCGGAAACGTGATCTTCATAAACTATTACGTTTGTTCATTATTATTATTATTATTATTATTCATTATGATATCAACTGGGATATTTGGTTCGCACAGTCGTGCTTAACATCGAAAATTACATCTTGCACAAGTAAGCGTGCCTCCGTTGTCGTAGTACGACACGTATGGTGTTGTCATATAATGAATCAAACAGGACAAATTCGATAAACAAGCAATCTGTATACAGTGTTCGCATTTCCTCCGCGTTGTTCCGTATTTTCTCGGTACGTACCGACGCCTTTCGCGGAAAACTCAAGCGAGTTCTTCGTCGGGTTGACGTCCGGCTTTCGCGCATCCTTCAGATCAATTCGAAGCGTCACCCGCGAATAGTCCTGCGCCCAATAGACGAACGGCGATCCGATAATCATTGTGGCCGGCTATTTTCCTCGGCACGACAGTTACAACAACGAATTTGCCGGGTGAAATGACTTCTTGCTTGCTGATCTATGTATGACTCGCCCTCTCTCTCTCTCTGTTTTTTGTCTATGTATTGCAGACACTCACACACACGCGCATAGGCACAGCCACCCCCGTCCAGACGGAGCTCTTCGGCAATCAGGAAGGATGTCACTTGGGTGCGATCGACGAGGAAGACCGATACTGAACCAAGGGTAGCGCAGAGGGAATGATCACAGCACGTTATCGAACACGATAGGCACACTTGTTCACTATGGTTGGCCACAGTCACAGTTAGCTTGTTTCTTCTTTTTCTGATCCTGATAACGAACTCCTGAAGTAACACCACCGGGAGATTGTGCCGCCCAGCATTCGACAGCAGCAGCAGCAGCAGCAGTAACAATTGATAACGACAAATAACAAGGAATACTTGCCCTCCTTCGTAGGAATGCTTTTCGACCACTATCGATCGATAGAACGATCGATCCAACAGAGAGGTAACGCACCTGCCTCGAACGTTCGTGCTCGATAGGATCGCGCTACGTCGCTGGACTAGATTAACCAGCCAGAATGGGCGAGAAAACACCTTCCGCCAGACCGATGTCCATCAAGCACTTCCTCCTCGCACGGGAGAGATTTACAGCACTGGCTATGCCGTAGATAGTGGTAGATATTCGTAGACACAACAACGATAATGGACCTGGGTGAGCCCCCCCCCCTTTCAACGTTCCACCACACAGGCGGGTCGCCAGATGGACAGTTGTTCGTTTTTGCTGGATTGAAAATGCGTGCTAACGATGTCGCCCGCCGGAGCTGTAGAGCTGTCAGTGGTCGGCTACGGCTGAGAATATCGAAACAGCTCAACAACCCCGGTACGACGGTAGGGAGAAAGGGTGTCCCTCTGAAGGAGAGGGCTATGGAGGAAAAATGGTACAGCGGGGTGGCGGCAAACGTTTGAAAGCATATTGACGCACCAATATACATAGCACTGAATATATATATTTATATATATATATATATATATATATATATATATATATATATATGCAAAAAACATTAATCTCACTTTCGCCTAACATGTTTCACTTTAATAAAACGTCTGAAATGGACGCTAACCATTGATCATGCGGTTTCCGCTCAGCGGAAGCTTATTGAAAGGAACAGTTAGTGCTCAGTTGGTGAAAAGCAGGTTTACAGTTGAAACAGGGGGAAGATAGCCTGCTTCCCTCTTATCTTTCGTTCGCAGCTGAAAGGCCTCCACAGGCCTTCTCGTCAGACATATATCGGCACTCATCCGCATGACGAATCATTATGACTACGAGATAACGTCGGGGGGCAGGTCCACACCTTCCGACGCCATGGCTGGATGGCTCAGGATCGTCATGGATCTTCCCGGTGTCGACTAAGGCGGCAACGTCACTGAATCTAGGTGACACGTCTTGGATGAATAAGCCTGTGGTAATTTTCTCGAAGCTGTAAATTAATTGTTTTCTTAACTAAAACGAAAGAAAGACGGACTCCCGTTCGTGGCTGAGGAACCCCCTGACGTTCTTTCACCAGAGGAGATAATAATAATAATTATTATTATGATTATTAATTAGCGAACCAGCGGTCCCCGCACACAGCATATAGGGCATACTTCTGTCATTATTCTTTTGGTCAGTTTTACCCAGACGCTAATCAATAATAATTACAATAATAACAATACTATCAATCAATAATCACTTTAATAATCGTTATTATGAAACGCAATGATTCTTATTAATTCAGCAAACTCGTTATTTTTTCCTCTCCAAAATATAACAACAATTACTACATGAATTAATCATCGTATTGTATTTTTACCATCATTTCTATTACTAATGAAGGTCTTAGCAGGAAGAAGAACACCGACAAATTAAATGTTCCGTTGTTTTTGTTACCATTTTTCTGTTCACTATTTTATTTTCATTATTTGCTTCTTCGTTATGTCCGGTTAATCGGTTCACTGTTTTTTAGTAATTAATTTTATTATAATTATACCTGTTTACACGACCACCGTAAACCGTTACGCGTTACCGGTTGTTTGTATTTGTTGCTAGCTGACATTGGGCACGTTCGTGCTCTCTCGGCAATAATTCAAACCAACATTTCCCGAGTTCTCTTGCCAACCACCACCCCCCCCACCGCCCGTTACCTCTTCCACCCTTACATATCTACGAGGCTCTGTTGTGCATTGAGATTGCGCGATGCTTTCTCGTCGGTCACCTGTACGGAACACACTAGCTTCGGGGTCCCGTCATCGTCGTCTCTACATCTACCGTCTCTACCCACCACGCTTCTGCCGTGGTCCACATCGTGTAGGTCATAAAATATGTAATAGATTCTTTATAACAAAAATAAAATTCAACAATCAATCTACGTTGTATCATCATGGGATTTCCTGTATCATCATGCGTCGTTCGTCCGTTGAATATGCGCCCACGCCGGCGGATTCGTCGTAGGATTCGGCGTATCCGAGCCGGCGGGTGCACCCGTTATCGATATAGGATCACTGCGCCGTCGGTGACTGAAATTTGCACCACGATACGAACAAGAGGTGAGTAAACTCAGCGGAGACCCGTAGCAGCAAACGATTGAGGGGTGAGACCACCTTGAGAAGGTTGTATCAGCGTCGGCTGGAAATCGCGTGCGTTAGTATCGCGCGATCGGCTATTGAGTGGTTTTGGTCAGTGGCGACGTTTACGAGTGTCCCTGAGACGATATCCTCAATAGATTGGGCTGCGATTTCATATTAACAAATTGCTGATTTGTCACCTTCTCTCATAATAAATGCCTAATGTGTTGCAGTCGTCCGTTACGGACTTCCTCTTGGCTCGCTTACCTTACATCTGTTGTGCATATCCGGCCGCTTGTGTCCATCGTCATGAAGCCGAGAGACTGAGAGAGACAGGCTTTCTTCGAAGTTGAAGATGATGAAGGAAATTATGCTTTCCACGACATTAACGAGGACAGACGGGCACAGGGTTCGTTTGCACGTTGCCGCCGTCATCGCGACAGCTATATCGTTATTATTATTACTATTGTCATTATCATTAGCAGCAGCAGCGCCATCATCATTGTCATAATTACGACTTTTGTATCTAACAACAATAAATATGATTTTTATTTAATTTTCTCTCTCTATCTCTCTCTCCTTGTTCACCTCGCGCCGACAAACAATGATCGCTCCTCGCGATCGTTTACGTACTCAAACCACGAAAGCTAGCATCCCGGGACAAAGCTTTCTCGACCACAAGGCGCATCCCGCATGCAACAGCAAATGGATATTGACTCTGACAGCGACGCCCCTCGGCTGCAAGCTACAACAGGTGTTAGTTAGCGCGGGGCGTACCAATAACAGCACGATATGGGCCGGGAGCTTGAATTCATCCGCTCAAGCGGCTGTCACGACTCTACAACTCTTGTCATGATCATTCACGTGTGCTGAGACCCGTAACTATCCTCTATGTGGCGTTTTCATCCAATAAGCAGAATTCTACATATATCTAGCCCGTATACAACGGTATTGCCCTCACATTGTGGACGAACTGTTGCTGGCCGTACAAGCAGACTAGGCCAGGCCGTCAGATCTTTCATTTGTAATAATTACAATAATAATGATAATGGTTGCTCCAAACGCCGTATACCTCCGCGTAGGCACGACACTGTCACGTGGACATTCGCCTTGAGAGCTCACGGATCGACGCCCTCTGTAATAAGAGGGTAACTGTAGCACTGACTGTCCCGACGAGCGCACCCCATATAACAGCACGCCCTTCTCAATTACATTGTGCTCACTTTCTTCGACGATATCCTGCCATCTACTCGGGTAGTATTCCTTGACCTCGGCATCATCTGACTATTCGGCGGCTGTGTGCCGTAGAGAGCACCGGGTGTCTCGACGGATTGCAATGAATTTCGGCAGCCGAAGGTGGACGCAGTACGCTCGTTTCACATAGATACGGCGGGAGGCAGAAATCGACGAGATGACCTGTGATATCGCCTGGGTTTCTGTCCATTGTATGAAACAAATCTCGTCGCGTCCCATCTAGCTTTCGAAAGAACTCACGAATACTTAGCAGGGGTGGGGGCACACAAACACACACCGAGTCAACAACAGCAACGAAATTCGAACGACGACGACTTTTGTGTCAAAACGAAGAAAAAAATAACAAAAAAAACCTCGACCGCCGCACTGACTAATATGCGCGCATGGCCAATGTGTAACTGGCTTCTGACCGTTCAACGGGTGACCGCTCAGACCTAAATATATATATATATATATATTTCTAGAGAGAGAGAAAGAGAGAGAGAGAGAGATACATATTAAAACATAATTGGCGTGGCCCACACAGTGCGATTCGGTGCAAGCGATCAGTCGATGAATGGGATCAGTCGTGTATTCGTGCGTCAATGTCTCCATAGACGACGCCTGTGTACGCGACATAGATACTTACGAGATAATGGTAACGAACAGAAATGTGAATTGGAATCAATATATATATATAGAGCGAGAGAGAGAGAGAGAGAGTGAGAAGAGCATTCGCAGACATAGTGAGTCGTGGGGACACATCGACGCCATAGTGATCATTCAGCAGGAGGCCACAGAGGAACGAGGCAAAAATCCGTAATCGGGTGAGGAAGGTCCGCGAGGAAGGTTCGACTTCGAACAAATCATCATATCACACCAAGGTTATATGATATATATATATATATATATATAAGAGGCTGGCTTAAATATAGATTAATTATTATGCCGTTGTTCGCACACTTGCCAACACAACGCGCATACATAGCAGAGTAGCACCCGCAAGTGGTGGCGCTGGTAAATATACACACATTTATATATATATATATATATATATATATATATATAGGAACATTCGCGTCAGTCAGCCCCGGTCCCCATTATCTTTCAGTTTGCTTGGTTGTGTGTATGTATGGGAGTGTGCTATCAAGGCGAACTGAGGTCGAAAAGAAAACTCGTGGCTCATTGTAAAATCAACAATTGCTGCGGCCCGCTACTGCTGCTGCTGCTGAAGGGCACAGCAGTGGCGGTAATCCTGTTGCTGTTAAGCTTTCGTGACTACCGCGTCCCGCACACTTGCCAACACAACGCGCATACATAGCAGAGTAGCACCCGCAAGTGGTGGCGCTGGTAAATATACACACATTTATATATATATATATATATATATATATATATAGGAACATTCGCGTCAGTCAGCCCCGGTCCCCATTATCTTTCAGTTTGCTTGGTTGTGTGTATGTATGGGAGTGTGCTATCAAGGCGAACTGAGGTCGAAAAGAAAACTCGTGGCTCATTGTAAAATCAACAATTGCTGCGGCCCGCTACTGCTGCTGCTGCTGAAGGGCACAGCAGTGGCGGTAATCCTGTTGCTGTTAAGCTTTCGTGACTACCGCGTCCCGCGATCCCGAATGACTTCGAAGGGCCGATGGTGTTGTTTGCTTTGAAATGAGTCGGTTGAACAACTAATTGTTACCGCGGCCGATTACGTAGTTGAAGATGCTTGAAGTAGGTTGCGCACAGGATTAGTCGACACAGGAGTAGAAGAGCATGTAGGCGCTGCCCACGTCGGGAGACTTCGAGTGGAGGGTGGTCACCTGCGAACGAGGATCGTACGAAGGTGTGTGTGTGTGTGTGCACGCGCACGAGGAACAGATTTCATTTTGATTTGAGGTTAGTGTTGTGGTTGGACCTTTGTTTTTTGCTCGAAATAGCGGAGCACTCATTGAGATATCGCTATCCTGGGGTGAACTGAGATCGATCTTCCGAAGGGGTCCGTCGACCAGCCCTACATCTATTTGCCACCTAAATCTGTATACACACACACTCTCACACACATATATATATACACACACATTCAGCGTACGTATCATTGGACAGGCCAGACGAAGGTCAGCACGAAATACATCACGCGTACAGATGAATTTACAATAAGGTAAGTTGTAAAAGCCACACCAACCTGGTGATCACTGTACCGGTACCATTCCGGCTTAGGCAGGAAACGGCAATCCGAATAATCTGCAGTGAATTCAAGTGAACGTGAGATATTAGAGAATATTAGAGAGCGGTACTCGTCAATGTCGAGCTGATACCTACAGAGGTGTGCTTCAAATATACATTGCGTCCCCCAGGGATTTCAATCCATCCCGTGCTGCTTTTTCTAGTGTTAATTAATCCGAAAATGCTACAATGCTAGGAATAAGATAATGAGAGGGGGCGCGAGGAGAAACATTGATTCGTCTATTCAAACTGCTGTATTGTAGAAATCCGCTGAAAATGTTGATTAGACGGAGAACCTAGCTACTCACAATGACCGCTGGAAATTGTCCCGTAGTGATTCTGCAACAACGAAAAAAAACGAACAACACAGGATGAGCGAGCTGGGGATTCTCTGCCGTGGAAGGAGATCAGATGTCGAGCTGACTTTTGCTTATTTTCAATTAAACTCATTACGCTAATATCGATGATTCGACTGACGTCGAACAGCACTTCCAACGCCAACTCGCCAACGACAGCAATACTGACGATACCTGCCACTTGACATCCACTGAGGGCTTCGGCGAAGAGGCCACGTGAGAGTGGGCTGCCGAAGTCCGAGGCGTACCGAATGGCTGCCGCTATACCCTCGTTCATACTCGACTCACTTATTGGATTTGTTAATTAGCAAACGTTGCTTTTTTTTTGACGAGTTTTAATTTCTCCCTCCTTTTTACGAGTTCTCAAGAAATGGAATTTCCCCACATTCATTGTCGGATTCAGACACCCTATTGATCACAGTAGTTGTTCACAGACGGGAAGTGCACAGAGGTCTTGAGAGATTGGGAGAGAAGGGAAGCAGCTGAGAGTCAGCTAACCACGTCATGTCCGTACGGTGAGGAGGATGTGTGGTGCTCGTGGCTGGGCTTGCACACATCTCACCACCCTTACTGAAGAATGCGCTAAGCGATACCGGGAAGGGTGGTGCTGTTGAACATCGTCAACAGTTCCATAAGGGGGGGCGGTCATGGTGTTGGCATGCATTAGCATGCCAACACCCCCCCCTTTAAAAAAAAAAAAAAAAAAAAAATTCATTGTCGGATAGATCGGCTCGACGGCTTACCACGATAGCGTACAGCGTGTAACTCTTAAGTTTGACCTCCTTCGAGTACACGTATTGGGCGAGTTCGCGGGTGTCTAGCTCCACAGTGAAGTTTACGACATTTGTAATCTTTTTGTACGATGAGAACGAGAACGCCGTCCAGGACTCATTCTTGAATCGAACCAAATGGATGATCTGGCGAGAACAGCAGAAACAGAGGTATCAGTATCGAAACACGAAGGTCCATACATATTTACATATATATACCAGCTGGTATATATATATATATATATATATATATACTTAATATGCAAACAGACATTCGATTTTTATGTAACGATAAAATAACATTACAAGATGAATATACGCCACTTGGAATTGAGAGGGAAGAGAACTTGTACAAGGCGACCTTGCTTATAAACGACACGCCACATACGACCATTTTAATAATAATAATTAGTCGTAATAAGCTTAGTGATTATGATATTAAATTATACATATTCTAATTGTCACTACATACGAGCTGTTTCGGTAGCCGTGCAATCCTCATATGCTTTCTTGCTGTCCGCTTAGCTTTGCAATGGGGACAGAGCCAATCTTCGACCTTCTCCTCGCGGAAGAACTCGTCGAAGCAGTGGAAAATATCCACACCGCTGACGCTTGGAATTGGTACAGAGAGAACGTTGAACACCTATGCGAAAGCAGCACACCCACGCGTAACGTTAGTAAGACCACTTATTATATAGTGCATATATCATTATATGTATGTACTTTCATTCGCTTGCAATTGCCGATGTCGTTTGGACACGAGTCACGTGGACAATTATCGGCCAGTCGAAAACAATGAGCCACAAAATTTTATTCCAGAAGCACCTGGTCACAACATATATATATATATATATATACCTACACGGGGTCAAAAGTAGGCTTACACTAGAGTAAGACCTACTTTTGACCAACTTTACGGTGCGTAGAAAGCTGCTTCGCAGTCGCTATAGATGGCGTCTGGCGCCTGTCATTCAAATAGCCCCCCCGCCCCCCGACAAATCGATCTATTCTATCAATCGCTATTCATCAAATCTCTATTCAGCAGCGGAGAGGCAGATCTCTCGGACGTCATCTCGATAGCGCAGTTCCTCGCTCCTGCTCTCATTTACCTGGAAGGTATACGAGTCTTTGCTGCACGTGTGACACTGCAAACCCGACACCAGAATTCCCTCGTAGTTCTGTGTAACGCACGATAGCTGCATGTCGTTGTGTGCTGAAAACGAGAGCGGAGAGCGGAAAATTAAGAACCCAAAATCCTTTCACGTTTAAGGTGCACGTCTCCACGATGGACGACTTGTAACAGGAAGTAGCGTGTTCATAAGTAGCAACGAGGGAGGCACACAGCGCGGGGCGAGTCCGTACGTGGCAGCGCGTGCGTGCCACTGAGGATTAAGCGTGTTGTATCTCAATCAATTTCCCCGAGCTGTTGTTGCTGTTTCTATCCCGTTTAGCGTTGGTGGTGGATATTTTTCGACTTTTTTTTAGCTATTTATAGTTGCTACGGGTCGTGCGGTGGTCATGCGGCCTATCTCGTAGAGGGTGGCTGCAAAGGTCCTCATGAGACCCATAGCGAAGAGCGTGTGAGAGTTTTCTTACCGGTGAAGAATTTGTTGAGTTCCTGTGCGAGCATCGCAAACGTGACGACTGAATCCGAATTGTTTGACGAGTTGGGCCGATTTCGCTGCTTCTAATGATACCGACGAATGAGATAAACAATTGACGCGACAGTCATTTAGGTGTTCACGGGAAGATCATCGTTTACTCGTTATATTGATGTTTGTCTGACTGAATGACCCATTTCGAAGTGTTGCAGTATACGTGTCAGTTTAGCAGGGAATCGAACAAGAACGAAGGACAACGGATAGCGATAATAATAATAATAATAATAATAATAAAAATACTACTTATAAAAGAGGGACTAGTCGAGTTAGCACTAGCGTATTCTGTTCGCAATAGGCTACGAAAAGACTATCACAGGTTTGTACAGGCCAACTTACAGCCGAGTTGAGATCTTCGTGGAGTCGGTCAAGCAGGTTGACGAGGAACTCGTGGCTGTCTTGTTGATCGTACGTCGAGTACATTGGGTACAGGGAGCCCATAAGTCTACGAAACTCCCCGAGTGCGTCTCGCGTATCGTTTTGCGACCAGAGGGCCGATAACAGATTTGAGAACAGGCCCGGTAGTTTGCCTCCACTTCCACGTGGGTTGTTGCTGTTGTTCGTTAGCCAACCGACCGGGCAACGACCACCGCCGATGGAACACAACGCGGAGGGGAGGAGACAGATGGAATGGAACAATCATAGTTAGTCTCACAGTGGGGGCAACCGCTGACAGGGATTTCGAACAATGGAGGGCGATGTCTGGTGATACGATATGCATATACATAATACAGCAAATGAGCAAATGAGTTACTCCATTGTCCGTGATGACTTAACAAGCTGCATCGTCAGTCGGGACAGTCGGCAGAAACTCTCAATCGATTGTACGTAGGGGAATACGAGAGATTCGGTAAGGGGTACGGGTCATTTTTCTTGTTGGTAGTTCCGTCGGGTTACGACGAATCAGGAAAGGACCCTACTTGGCCCTGGAGGCTATTACGCGGACGAAGCGAGACCTGACGCGAGCGGTACGCCTCATCCGCGTATCGCCTATCGCCCATCATCGCCACCAGCTGGATCAACGTCATCCTGCGTAGGCGGCCGCGGTAGACTGGCGCGGTGCGCACGAGCAAAAAATCGCTCATGCGATGCAACCGCAACCAATCTCATATCAGTAACAACCGTCATAAGACAACGAGCCCTACCCTGCACCGGATCTCCTCCGACCTTCCGCCAACTCACACATTGAGATGATTCTCGTGCTCTTTGCTGACGAAGAACCGCGCGAATTCCGTCGAGTGGGCCAGCGCCTGCAGGACCGAGTTCATATAGCAGCTGTTGCCAAGATTACGCAGGCCGGTCGTACGATCGATCGTGCCATAACGATACACCTGGACGGGCGATTGACTCCGGCGAGGTTTCGGGGGCACGTTCGGCCGCGCATTCATCGGGACAGCGGCCGTTGGCCGGGCTGTGTGGCTCGCCGACAGGATCGCGTTGCGCTGATTTGCCTCGTTGTTGTTCAGGTTGTATATTGCGTTGTTGTTATTGTTGTTCAAGTTGACGCCGCCGCCGCCGCCAGCGGTTATTGATCGATTGTTACTGCTCCCGCTGCTGATGTTATTATTATTGTTGTTGTTACCATCGTAGTAGCCGGCCACGCCTGTACCCCTGATACCTCCTCCACTTGCTGGCTCAAGTGGTTGTTGATTGCTGTCCTTCGACCGGTGGACTGTTGCCGCATCCAAACTGTTGGAGGGCTTCAGACTCCTTTTCAGAGGCGAGGCAATTAGCAGAGGAACACACGATATAATTGTATTGCTCAGTAGTAGACTGTAGTATACTAGAAGTAGTAATTATAGGGTAAGTAAGTAAACTACGAAATACAATCAATAATGAATTTGAGCTAGCTATTGTTGCTCAGCGTTGACGCTCCAACACTATACTGAACGCGTGATCACCAGCCGTCATCAGTCATATCAGGGAAATTTATGACGTTGTCTGATCAGTCGTATGGCGTATACGCTACATATTGCCTATATTGTATAGGTATGGCCAGCCATTGTTACAGAATGATGCCTTGTCTACGCTGTAGGCGTCGTTTTTGTAAACCTCGACAAAATTTGTAAACCGTACCGATCTATTGATGGTCTCTTGTCCGCCAGGTGACGGAGCTGCTCGCCATCGCCTGCTTGATCAGCCTCGCCTTTTCCAGGAAACGCCAAAGGTCGATTGAAGCCCTCGTCCCGCAGATTCTCCTCGTAGATTTTGTCCAGTGATCTAGACCGCATGATTGTTGGCTTCGGGTAGCTTGACGGAGGTTGAGGAGGCGTTGGAGGGTCACCACCGGCTTCCGATCTCGTACGTGGCTTTGGTACGCCAACCGCCTGTGTGACCGTCGATCAAGTAACAGCCAAGGTTAGCTATTGTACAAAGTAATACAAAAAAGAGCTGACAAATTGGGCATTTGGCATTGTTAATTATTGATCATCGCAAACACGATACACTTGAGAAGTCTTCAAGGAGGAAGCAACGAAGGCGACCCTTGCCCCACATTCATAATGCTGCTCTTCAATCACGAAACACAGCAGATTCCACTAATTCACATATGTTCCCCATTTGGTTTACAGCTCGGCCTGCAACAAAATCGTTTCGCCTACCGAAATCTTCTCGTTCACTGATTGCGTGAACTGCTTCACGGTGTCTTGGGACGAACGATCCACTCGGCTGAGCTCGCTAGCCCCGGGTCCGTCATGATGGAAATCGCCGCCGCCGCTGCCGGCCTCGCCCACCGGCGGGGCAGACGGCACAGGTCGCGAGCCAACGCCGCCCGGCGATATCGCGTGATGCGAACTCGCCGAGCTACTTTGCGCGATGCTCCCCGCGGGCGACTGACCGGCAGGCGTCACCGTAGGCGCCACCGTAGGCGTGTTGACAACTTGAACCTATGCGACGCAACGGGCCAGTCGCGCGAAGAAGACCAGACGATGCTTAGAGCGTGTGAGCACTATTATCTAGGGATGGTCACGGGGCGCAAGGTCTCCTGTATGCTTTCGAACAAGTGTTTGTTCGACAAATCAACGCTATATATTTTTTTTGTCCCACTTCTGAAGTTTTATGCCTATCCAAGTGACTCCAACTGACCGTGACGTCTCAACCTGTTTCACTCAGTCTCTCTGTCACTCGTGTGAAGGCGTCGATTGACGACTGTGCTTCGGACTTACCCTCTGCTCGAAGGATTTAGGTAGCCACGTGAGGTCGCGCAGCTGTTCGGCACTTACAGGTTCGTTACCCCTAAAACCACCGGACTCACTGCTAAGACCCCCATCCGTCGGTAGGCGTCCAGTGATAGGCACATTGGTTTCCGTGTTAAACTGTTCGTTCGGTTTCGAATTCGTTGTGTCATGAGGGTACGCCGCAACCCAGAAGCGGTAGCCATCTACACCGATCAGAATTGGCAATCAACGAGAGCTTAGCGCTATTGCATGAAGTCGGTGCACACGCATGCTTCACGAGATTCACTAATATTTAACAAAGGATTTAGACGACAATATCGAGATCTCTCTTGGCTGCACCGCGGCGTTGTCTCCCAGCCGATTGAGTGAAGCTCACCTTTCAGATGATGAACGGTGACCCCATCGGCTGGCATCACCCATTTCCGCAGCGCCTCGACGATACATGCGGCCGGAGCTTGTGGGGAAAGATAGCCTCTGCCGTCCCAGTCAACAACGACCACCTGCACCGGCGAGGTCGGACAAGAACAAGAACAAATTGGACGTTGTCGAAATTAATCCTCTTCCTACTGAAGTATTGTAAGTGAGAATACACGAGCATTGTAAGCCAACTTTTATTCGCAGGCTTTCATCACAAACCTTTTCAAAGCGTTTCCTACTTTCAAAGAGGAGCCTATGCTCGTTCGATAGCTGGGTGGGGATCTGAAATGATGTCATGCCCATATAGGTTTTCGGAATGTTGATCACGTTCGGCGAAAGCTTGATGTGCGAATCATTGAAGGCTTCCACCTTACGGCAGTCAAGCACGAGCACCTTGCCCTGTACCAGCAGCGAATGTAGATCCGCGCAGGTGACAAAGTGAGCGCCTACAAACACAGCCACCGTGAGAGCGAGAAGGGAAGAATGGTTATGAGCGATGAAATTTGGATGGGAATCGAAGCGACAAGCTCGACGATATGACATCTTAATAGCTCAGAACACTGACGTGTTCGATTGGGTTATTCCGCCGCAGCGAGCAGTGCAACTCAACTGTCATAGGTACCTTTTTGGTCTGGATGCGACCAATTCGCTATTGGCTCCAATAAGCTGTTGTCAACAACAGAATCGTAATCGGTACACGGCGCCGTCCCTGCTCCACTCGGCCCTGAGCTGGCGACATCCGATGTTCGGCCACCGCTGAGGAGGCCATTAGCCGAGGTGCGTGCCGATCCTGACGGCGACGGAGAGCTCGGCGTGACAGAGTCCGCGGCGGCCGGCGCCGCCGGCTTCGAAACAGGCGGACCAGTAATCGGGGTACTCTTCGGAGGTATCGGTGAATGAATCAAGCCGTTGGCGAGATTGGAACTCGGAGCGCACACCGAAGGCGGTGATGGAAGGGTTTGCAATGAGTTCTCTGCAAACGCAAACATACATTCATTGCCGTATATATATATATTATATATATATATATATATATATTAGCAACATACCCGCCTGAAGTGTGTGATGAAACCACACCAATTCAATAAAGTTTTCCATAATATCGTCGATAGATTATATACTGAATATAGATAGAACGTCGACAGCTAATCATACCCTCATTGTTTCATAGAGTGAGTCATTCAAGACATCACCAATGACTGGGTAGTACACTTCGGCACATTCAAAGCACACTACGAACCGAGAATGTATTTTCTGTTGTCTATTAAATAATACTAATAGTAATAATAATCATCATCACCACCATCAATTAACAATATTTATTCCTGCTCTTATCGTCCGCGTGATCGTGCAAATCTTCAATGCTACCGAGAGAAAACAAATGCATAATAATAATAATAATAACAACGCATTTTCTCACGCCATTGCGGTCAGGCGGCGTTCGACAACCCGCCCCTCGCACAGGATCTGAACGCCAACACCGCCTATCGTCGGAAACTGAGACGAGACATTGGTACGTACCGACGTCTCGTTGCGAGTAGCGTTTCTTCAGTGAAACCTTCAAGGTTTCCAATCGGTTCATGACCGTTTGGAGTTTCTCCATATCTTTCTCTTTCTCTTTCATCGCCAGCTCGACGTATCTGCACAGCGTCAACGAGAGAGGAACACGGAGCAACAGAAAGAACTTGGTCATTTTGCGGCGCCGCAGTATAGCTAAGGCTCTTAAATTCTCGTTAAAGGACAATAGGATAAATGAACAGACTGACAACTAAGGTATATTTATTATATTTTTGAATAGGGTGAAGGAGAGTGTGCGCGCCTTCCCACATGCATCGGGTTGTTGTCGAAGCGTAGTATACTTGCTCTTACCTCATATAAATGAGATACGCAGATTCTTCGTCGCCATTCGCAAAATGTTTATGCCCCTCCTGAAACATTGGGTTCAGGGCTCGCCGTAGCCTGCAATGTAACGCAGTCAGCAATTCGATTATTGCTTGATGGGGGCCGCAATGAAAATGTTGTTTTTTTTTGTCCCAAGAGGAAGAATAAAAGCAGCAGTTCCCCACAGCCTAATCTCGTTTCCCTCAAGCTCGAAAGGTTCAAAGAGGTGTCACTAGGAAAAAAGACTGATTCCCTATAACTCAAATGGCAATGACTCGTGCCACGGGTGCTCATTGGACCAGCCAGCACTAGTTCTTCTAATTATATATCTTCATTTTCTTTTCATTGTCCGGGCTACTTTTCAGTCGAGACCCCAACAATCGATAGGGGTTGACGTCGATGACAGTAACAGGAAAATGATCGGGCATGACATGTGGCCAGGTGGTCTTTTATTTAAAGCCATTTAATTGTATTTATATATCGGTACAAAATGAACGTACACTCCCGCGGACAGTTTGGCCGTGCAACGTTTGACCTCGACGTCGACCATTTTGTTCAGCGTCTCCAAGTCCTTGGCCACGTGGAGTGGCCGTTGTTTTGTTGACGCCATTATGGCTGCTGAGCCTGATGGGCCTGAAACAATGATTCGGTGATAGGTTAGTTTTGGTTACCGGAACGCACAAGGACAACTCGAGCTCTCTCGCTATTTTTTTTTATCAAAAAATCCTCTTTTTAGGCTCACTCGATGCTAATGAGTGGTTTGAAAGTTTGTCAATCTGGACCTGTCCTTTCAAAATAGACAACAACAAAAGTAAGAAATGTCGATTGGAGCTAGGAACAGCGGGTGCGTTTGATCGCGATCGCCAGGTTTTACGGTTTGTACACGTATACAAGGCGTGTCAGACTCTGGGCAAGTGATTGAGTCGGTAATTACAATTATTACTTCGTTTCGTTCTCGAGCGAACACAACCGAGGGTCTCTAACCTTCCTGGCAGTGAGGGAGTGCCGGAATTTAGATGTATTTCAAAGCGGTTTATCAGCACGTTTCAAGCAAGCATAAGTGCGATATATATATATATATATATATATATATATGTCGCAAATCATTTCGAACTGCATTTCCATAATATTATTTCTATTTTTAATCGTATGTTTCAACGGTGGCGATATATGGAACATAAGTAGTACAATTATGAGTTGTAATTAGTAATTAGTCAACTAACTATAAAAACGAGCCCGTGTCTTACGTGCTCAGACAAAAGCCACAATTGCCATCAAACGGGATTGCGTTCGCGGCTAATTACCACGGAAAGTGCGCCAATATTATCGGCGGCAGCAGCAGGGACTGTCCATCTGCACTTCACCCCGGCTAAACCTCTCGTCCAGAGGTCCCTGTTGTTCCACTCACATAAACACACGTAACGTTTTGGCATCAAGTATAGATTTGTCAACAATCGTATAGGATTTGAGTGTGCCTAGCTTTGCCGGCGTACCTGCCCGGTCCGTACCTAGCCGCATTAAGCAAGCCAGCAGATAAAAATACATGAAAATATATATATATATATATATGCTCATGCATATCTGTGGATAGATGGGTGTCCAACGCTAATACGATATCCACATAAGCTATTATATACGGCAGAACGCTGTACTAACTCCAAATAGTGCAAAGTAGTAATCAGTGGGCTAGTCAGCTAGCAAACTAACTGACTGACTGTAGTAATTCCCCTAGAAATATGTATATATATATATATATTTGGCTGACCCAAAAAAAATGACACTCTTATCGTCTTGCTTCCTATTCTTATTATTGGCCGGTTTGAATTCAAATTTGGCGGGTAGTGAGACACAACAATTAGAAAACATTCGGCTTTCGCTGGGCGTTCGAAATGGCAACCGCCGAACCAGGTACCTCAGACTTGCAAAAATGGGTCCCTCATTAAAAAAGTTCAAAATGGATCCCTCATTAACTCGGTCCTGGCCAACTCAAAATGCGTGAGGATTGTGCGCGAGACAATTTGAAGATATATAGGCAGCAAAAGAGTCGAGTTCTTGAAGGAACCCATGAATAATTGGCATGGCTATAGGAAGCACCGAGTGTGGCTGCTCGATGACAATGTTAGGGCACATCGTAGCGATGAAATTACGGCCTGGCTTAAGGCTAACGGCATTGAGCGGTGGAGTCACCCTCTCTTTCCTCCCAATTTAAGCCCGTGTGACTATGGTTGCTTCCATCAATTAAAGAGTGCTATAGGTGGCCAAAGGTATGCAAACATCGAGAGGCCTTAAATAACAAAGTTATAAATGGGAATAGAATAAATGACAATAAATGAGAAATAGCGCATACCTAGACGTCAGAAGGCTGCCAGAATTCTGGGACCAGTGTATAAATAAAAGAGGTGCATACCTCTAACTCATTCTATGATAAAAAATCTCTGTTTTAACTCGCTTAGTTTAGCCGAAATCACGTCATAAAACATGAACGAGATAGCGCCAGTGGTAGAAAATAGTAATAATAATAATTGCATTGAAATAATTATAAATATTACTTTTGAACATAGGTGTTAGTTCCCGAATTGTACACTGTGTATTGTTATGTTCGAAACAAATCGTTAGTATTACAATGAGGCAAGTAGACAATAGACACAGCTCGAAACGGGACCCAGTGATCTCATCTATCCAGTGTCGTTTGTTGGTGAGCCCGCCTGCTGAACAGGTGGATCCCATCACCATTGTCACAGCATAACGTCAACAAGCTAGGCATCTTCGTCACTCGAAGTCGTCCGTTCGAGAGGGCGGATGTAGAGATTTTTTCCCGCTCAGATAAAGTACC
This sequence comes from Stratiolaelaps scimitus, assembly GCA_019614645.1. Taxonomy (NCBI): domain Eukaryota; kingdom Metazoa; phylum Arthropoda; class Arachnida; order Mesostigmata; family Laelapidae; genus Stratiolaelaps; species Stratiolaelaps scimitus. The sequence continues at coordinate 6,001,538 of JABWDB010000012.1, forward strand.
ACTCCAGATGTAAATCTGCTCACATGCAGAGAACATATCAATACTGAAGTGGTGTCGTCTCGAATTTCTTACCAGAGTCGGTGTCCATGTAGATAGATACCATTGTTAATTGGTTAATACCAATCGAGTGTGGTTCGATTTGGCTGTTCTCTGATATATGTATATGTATATATATATATATACAAAAAAAGAACGATTCAGTGCACTAACAGCAACCGTGATGTGATCTTCCAGCCAGGCTGTCCGCGAAATGGCGAACGCCCACAAATCTTTACTGCATCGCTGTTACATTATTGCATTATATACAATTTGCAAGTTTATTACAATTGTTATTAGCAACGATTCAATTGGAGCATTGAACACGTACACCGTCACAGTCAAACTATCAACTACCGACAGAACAATATCCATTATTCTTCCACCCCCCAACCACATCACCCACTGGATCCACTACACTATTCAGGAGCGAGAACGAGTGACGGCGGCCCCATAGAGGAACTATCGTTATCGTCTCATTACCTCCGATAAAAACTTGTGTATGGACATGTTGCAGTCAGTTCGCAGGCCATTTCACATTGGTAGAATACAATCCTACATCAAAATGCCATGTATCGATGAGTGTGTCTCGAATAAGGACGAAGTCGCAAATCCCGCGCTCATCATGTGAACGGGGATCGCTGAACTGAGGCGAGCACTCACTCGATTCGTTCATCTTTGCACCAATTGACAATTAGCAATATGACAATCAATGAAACGGGTGCGTCTTACCAACTCGTTATTGATTCTCCGACGCTGTCAGTCAGCTGGCGAAACGTAATTCGAGGAGTAAGCCCTATTGGTTGGACGATTTTATTTTGGCACGATCAGCTGAGGCGACGAGCGACAAGGGGTATTGATAAATGTGTTGCTTCTCGTTTCTGCGCTGCCCGTCTTCCCGGGCCACAGAGTTGCTATCGTTTGACGCATTCGAAAGCCGATTATCATACTCGTAATCGTCATTATCACAATATGAGTAATAATGAATAATAATAATAATAGTCATAATAATAATAATAATGATAACAATAGCCTGAATAGTGACTGCTACGGTCACCTGCTCTAATGTGCGTTTCCGAGCAGAGCGTGTCTCTCTTTTTGCCGTAAAGGCTCGCACACATACCGTTGACTCAAGGCGAATCCACTACCATCAATCAAAGGTGTCGTCACGGCGTTCGAAAACGAAGCATAATGTCCACTTTCGCGCACCTACACAACACGGCTCGGCGATCAGTTCGATCAGTTTCAAGTTTACAGTAAACTGTAGCAATCCGCTCACATAATCGTAATGATTGGATTTCTTCTTTCAGAAAATCTCCCCCGTCGATGACAACACGGTTGCCATCTTTGTTTTGGTATGGTCGCCAGCCAGCCAGCCAACCTACCATCGACAGACGCACGGCCAGATAGAGCAGGGACGTCGTTGACGATGGTCTCTGCCTGCAGTCGATATTTGCTGCCGGCGCGCCGCTCGTGCTGCTTAGCAGTGTGGCAGCGATGCGCGTTTCGGTTTGCATGTGCCCAATGGACCTGGATTCTCGCCAGGTACGAGCAAGGAAGAGAATATGCAGAGGTGGCCCTGACAGCTCCTCATCGTCATACCGAATGGGTTAAGAGCTGAGCCCTGTGAGATAGGGGAACAGCTGAGGGTCAGCTCGAAAAAAAAAACCGAAACGATAAGTGTAGCTCGCCGCAATGTTCCTGTAAGAACGAGCAGGTGGCCAACCCGCTGCACGACGTGCGCAACGCGTCGATGGGCGAATCGGACGAGGGTTTGTACGACGACGTCGACGACTAGAGGATGACGAACGCATCAGTGGTCAGCCTCGGACGCTGATCAATGAGAGAGATGCGCGCGGAGAAAACGGTGGTGATGATAGTGGCGGCGGCGGCGGCGGCAGCAGCGAGTTCGATAAGCCGTCCACCGCTCGGTGGTCGATTGGCCAGGGGACATCAGTGGTGCACATGATATTGTCGTTCGACACATATGTATCCTGGAGAATTGTTGACGCATATCTGATCATATGTGCGTCGGCGGCATATCTCACTTCCGGGTGCATCAGCACGAAATGCTAGGGCGCATGAGGGGCCAATTGGGAGAAATAGATTCCGCAGTTTAGATGTCCATTACAACGCACTCTGTGTAGGCATAAACATCTTGTGACGAACATCTTGTGGGGCATCCGTCACAAAATTAGCGGATCGGAGTCCGCTAGATGAGTGTTGTATAAATAATGGGACGCTTTCGACGTAGGTCCATGGAAGGGAGAGCGCAGTTCACTTTTATATGACAGCCTGAAATTGGCACTTTAAGTTAAACTATGATTATACCATTATATGATGTGTTCGTTACACTTTTGTTCCATCGTCGAAGTCCAAGCTGAGAGCCTAGGTCGCACTGTACAATATATTGACGACGCAGCGTACGTGTATATTACGTTCGTATCTTTTACGTATCTGATGATACTGTAATAGTACACAGCCATAGAATTGTATTCATTCTTGGTTTACTTTTGCTAGCTCTAACTGTGCTCGAACAGCAAGTTTTGAAGTAGGCCCTAAACGCAGGCCCTCTCAGCCTATCGACACCTCTCTACGGGTTAGTCAAATCTTTATCGTCGATTCCGGCCCCGGCCGAATCCCGATCCAGTGCAGGGTTGAACGAGGAGAGATAACAAAATCTCATCCAACATTCAGCTATCACAGTCTATCGAGGATCGTCTCTTCGCGCCCTCATCGCCAGCCACTCAGCTCTCTACGCCAAGTTGGCCGACGGCACGAGAACGGCCTTGTTGCTATGTGCCGCACTCGGGAACTGCGTTCATCCGCCGATGTTTGTCCGCCGCGGCTACCGCCGTCTTCTGCTGCACGGACGAATGGCTGTGGGTGTCCCGCTCACCTGACTCTCTGATGGATGTCTATCTGCGTGAGTGTCTCGGTCTCGCTGCTGTCAGCCGGATCGAGTCCCAAGTTACTTAGACACATCAGTTGTTGCTGTGCGCCGTCGCTAGGCAAGCTGCCTGCTGCTACTGCTCCTCTCTCTCTCCCTCTCTCTCTCTCTCTCTCTCTCTCTCTCTCTCTCGCTGCCTTCCCCCTGTGGCTGCGCTGCTGGATGAGCTGGCTTATGTGTGGTGTCTCGCTCTGTTTGTGCGTCTCGCTGGCTTCATGATGGCTCGCTGACGGACTGACTACAGAGCAAGTAGTCCTTTGCTCTCTTCCACGATTGCCCCGACCACGAACGGCAGAGCGAGCAGACGGCCAGCTCGTCCCAGACATCCACCAAGGTGGTCGGGGTGTGTCTGACCGTTCGGCGGCCGCCGCCGCCACCTCCGCTACGTGTGTGCTGTAATCGTGGTGGTCGTGCGCCGCCGCCGTCGCCGCTGCTGTGTTGGGTGTCTATCGAGCGCTGCTAGTCGTCGCTGCTGCTGCTGCTGCTGCTGCTACCAGACCGAAACAAGATGGCCGCCAGGATGGCTACCCGCAAGTGATCTGCTCACTGGGGGAAGAGCCTGTGTTACAGACGGCGGCTGTGGTTGTGGTGGCGGTGGAGGTGCTGCTGCTGCTGTTGCGGATCGTGACGACACAGACGCGGCGGGAACGGCTGGAGTTGAGCCGTTGCAGGAGTCGAGAGGAGAGATTAATTCGTCGCTCTCGTCCGACGTCGTTCAACGTCTTGGGTTCGACGTCAGCGTCGATCGGCCTCACCCCCCTCCAGTGAACTGTCGAGTAACAAGGCAGAGCTGTGTGTGTGTGTCTACCCACCGTTGAACGACACCGTCGATTATCATCATTACTAGTTCTACTGCTCGTGGCCCTCGGGCAGCTACTCGATAGCCACCGTGCTGTCGAGTCGACTTTTCATCGTGGTGTGCCAGTGAACTCTCTCTCTCTCTCTGTCTCTCGATGCCGTTGAAACTCGCGGTGTTATCGTCTCCAGCGTTGTGCCGTGTTGTGTTGGGCACAGCAGACAGTTAGTTGTACACATAGAGACACACGCATTACACAGAGTGTGTGGCTAGAGCAATGGTCGATAGCGACAGTGACAAGCAGGCAGGTAGACGGCAGGGGTTAGGCCGATGCTTGCGACCCCCCGCAACCGTATACGAGTGCTACTGTCGAGCGAGTAGCTCACTAGCTGTCGTGTGCTAAGCGGCCTTCGAAGACGATCATCCTGGATGGCAACGAGATAGCCAAAATTCAGGAAGCACCGCTCCAGCAAGGCAAGCCCCGATCCAGCGCGTCCGCTGCCCGATGAATACCGATGGGCGAACGAGGAGGCGGGTTGAACGGACTCGAAGGACGCATTCGCAGTGTGTGACGGGCCACGGGCTGGCGGTCGAGCAGCCACTCAACGTGCTGCCAATACAGTAATGCCTCGATAGCCAACGAAAACTATACATTTAACAGCAATTGTAACAGCCGCAGCAAACAGCAGCAGCAGCTGCAATATACAGCAGCACCAAAATCGAAATTTGACGAACAGGCTACAATCAATTAGCCAGATAGAACAACTGCAGCAGCAGCAGCAGTAGCGGGACCCCACCACCGGTTGGATTGAACTTCCCTTGACGATTTGCATGGCCATCTCCTCGACGGCTTCGTGTCCGGATCGTGATTCCTCAAGGCTCGGAAGGACAATTGCTGTACCGCCCAGCTCGATTGCCAACATCTGCTGCTGCTCGCTCGGACCATGATGACTATGGTGGAAGATTAGCGGCAAGAAGAATTAACAACGACAGTGAGAATTCGCCGCGTATTGGTAGCTGCGAGTCTGTGTGATGTGTGCGTGATCTTGTTGCCGTTGTGACCGTCCCCGCTACCGCCGCCGCCTCCGTCGTCGCCGCTGCCTTCGTGGAACCGAAGAAGAAATCTCGGAAGTGCGAAAACAAGGAAAAGTATACGTCGTTCGTCCAACTCGACTGCGCCACCGATCTCGTCTAGTGGAATTTCTCGTACTAGGATCGTACTGACCACCGCGAAACACCCCTAGTCCCCCGGCGAGCAACGAATCCGGAAAAGTATCTAAAGGAGTGTTCAGCAGAGCAGCAGCAGTATCGTGTGTTTGGATGTTCGTGTGTGCGTGTGCGTGTGTGATCTTTCACGTCGACCTGGGCCAACTACAGGCGGAGCAGAGTCGATCCCGGAGGAGGAAGCCGGGGGCAGTTAGCAGCGACAGCTGTATGGATTTGTGTGGATTTGACAACAAAATAACACAGGTGACACGCCTCGAGTAGAGCCACGACTGAAGCTGATCGTCTGATACGAAGTCGGCACGAAGCGAGATCTGAGGATCTGTCAGCCAGACAGAACGTAGACGACAACGACGACGATTCGAGTTGAGGCGCAGAGCAGGTAGCAGCAGAACGCAGAAACAACAAAAGATTTCAATGTTTCAAGGAACTCGTGACGCGATAACAGTTTACCCTGCCCTTCAACGCGTCCGATAGGAAGGCAGCCAAAGCCAGATAGACATATAGCCAAGACCGCGTTTGGTTTTTTCCTTCAGTCGCACGTCGTTCAAATGTCGCATCGCCACGAATAGTCGGTGTTTAGAAGAATACAGTGTCGCTGTCGGCTGGTGTCGACCGTTTTGTGTGTGCGATTGCTCATTGTCCTGTCGGATTGGCTCGAGTGCAGCAGGTCGACGACAGCAGCAGCTGTACCATACTTCGACAATATCCGAAGTCTTTACAACTGCTATTTCGACAACTAATGCTGATGCGACGTCAAGAACGGGTGCAGGAACGTCTGCGGCTTTAACAACCCCCTCCCCCACCTGCGTACAACATCCGTCTTGTCGTCCCTTGCTCTCCTTATCTGTTTGGCTGCTGGCGAGCGTGCAGAGTCACATCGGAGTGGTCTGGTCCTGGCATCGGCCTAAAGTGCAGGTTATTGCCTGCACGGTATAGGGCCTTTGCCAAAGGGCAACACTGAGCTGCGCCAGCGGCTTGTGTCCATTGGAGGTGAGTCGCTGTTGAGGCCACTGAGTGGTTATTCGTCTCTCCCAACCAAGCGGCCAGTCGTTTCGCTGGCTTGTTCGACACGAACGACAGCTTACCAAGCAACAGCGTCAGTTGCAACTACATTCGAGTAGCAACAACAACAACAGCAAAGCGTCGACGACTATACCGAGTTGGCCCGACTCACACAGACTGCCTGCCTGCCCGCCCGTAACTATTGACGTGGAAACGTCCACACGCCAGTCGCAAGCAGTACAACGAATCACTGGCTGACAGACTGGGTCCCCCCATGAGCGATTAACTACACCGTTCTTGTCGCCACCAAACGGCGCATATAGGGGGAGGTTAGATGAGTGCGGAATATACCACATTGCGGTGTACGCCGTGAACGCAAAAACCACCAAACGGCTAACGGTTACGCGAATACACATTACGGTGTTGATACCTGCGAGTATCCATCGAGAGTAGGTGAGCGAATATCGCGACATTATTTCTGCGCGGCAACAGCGGCAGAATCGACAAGACCGACATCCGCTGTCAGCGTTCATACCGTCACCAGTCGCATTTACCAGAGTTATCATCATCATTGGTAGTGACCAACCAGCATTAAGCATCAAATCGAACGAAGGACGGAGGTAGCAGTTGTTTGAACATTGACGCTCCTCTCGCTCGCTCGCTCGCTGTCTCTCAGCCAGCAGATTCACGAACGATACCATATTGCCCCTTGTCGGCCGGCAGGCCGACCAACGAGCGAGGCAGGACAAAGCAGGCTCTCAGCGCTTAGCAGTAGGAGGACATAGTGGATAGGACCAGTCAGTCAGTCACCTGTGTGCTTACCGGCCTTCAAAACGAGCTGGCAACGTTAGCCGCAACACCCTGACGAAGCCTCGGACACCGGCCGACCAACCGAGCTGGCTGGCAGGCAGTTACGACATACTATTGCTACAAATTGCTACAGAGTAGAGCAGAGCCGCTCGCATGCTGCTGCTGCTGGTCCTACCAGTAAGTATCAGGAGTTGGCAGGCTCACAGGCTCATCTAGGCACAGTAGATCGCTGTTAGCCGCTGTCCTGTGCGAACTAGGCGGTATGTCCCTGAACCGGGTAATGCAAGACACTAAAACAGTAAAGTCGGTAATGACGAGCGTCGAAACAGCAGCAGCAGAACAACAACAGCAGCAGCAACAACAATTGTGGATCGACATTGGCTTCATCAATAATATCAACAACAGCAACAACAACAAACAGCCAACAAACAATTGTAATAATAGCTGAGTGAAGTACCTGCTGCTTACAATTCGGGCGATGATATATCAGCAACAACGACAACAACAGCGAGAAGAACAACAACAGCAGAAGCAGCAGCGGCTTCGAGTGAAATATTTCCCTCACGGAGAAATAATTACAGCCGCTAATATACTAATACCTGTCATCAGTTTCCCGACTACGACAGCGTCTACGGAATCTATATCGAGAAGGATTTCATCGAACATCGTCAGCTGGCGGCGATCAGCAACAACAACAGCAGCAGCCGCAGTAGCGGTAGCAACACTGTGACGACTAATTATTATTGCCACCATCAGTAAGTGTTTTGTCGTCGGCGACGGAATAATAATTCCCGCCATCACAACAGATATCCCCTCTTCGCGAGCTCTCTCCATACGCTCGGCTTGATTTCGCTGTGTTTTCGACGTCTTCTCGTGTCCATCGATTGACACTGGTTAGCCGAGCTGGTGGTGAAGAGATCCGTCACTGTTGTCGCTGGCCCAGTGGAGGAGAAGCTAGCAGAAATCCTCTTACTCCTGCGCGGATCGAGCCGCCTGATCTGTGGCCGGTCTCAGTCGGTCACCGCTAGCGTGCGTGTGTGTTTTGGTGTTAGTTTTTGTAAGCGTTCGGTGAAATCGTTGAATTGTGTTCCGTTACCATCGAGTTAGTGGACACCCTCGATGTGTGTGTATGTGTGCGCGGGCGGTATATTCGACAACATTGACGGGTACTAAGCAAGTTGCGGAATTTCGCATATTCATTGAGGTTTTTGGGATTGGCTGATTTCGTGCGTCAGGTCGACGTTGAACGGATTAGTGTTGTCTCTCGAGGAGAAACACGCTTGGGAGCATCGTGACAAACATCTCGTTCCGAGTTGTCACGGCTGCTAGTTGCTATGATTCAAATTCAGATTTGAGATACTCCTTTTGCCGAGACCCCCCCACCCCACTCACTCCACGAATACCGTTTGCTTGATCCGGAAACAGAAGCGATCTGTATGGTTCGAAAGGAAAATAGATGAAAAATCGACGTCGGCTTCCGTCGGATGTACGTGAAACGTTTGTGCAGCAGGATTTCAACGCCATGGAAACGCCGTGAGATCCGAGTCGCGTTGTGAGGTCGCGAACCTAAGCCAGACCTAGGCAAGTCAGTTAGACGCACAGATCAACAACAGCAACAACAACGACAAACTAACAAATGAACGAAGATTCATCGCACGTGTGACCTGATCAGCTCGTTCCATCGCGCGCGCTCTCTCTAACCGTGTCAACATGCGATAACATTAAGGTTCATCGGCGTGCGCGTCGCAGCGCTAACCCAGCTTGGACCCAGCTTGGATCAGGTAGGCAAAATTATTGATTACGACGGAAGATTGTCGGCAGCTCGTCATCGTAATGTGACAACAACAACAACAAAAAAAAGCATATGATACAATCTTATGTATTCTATCATATGTTTATCGAATCGAGGCTGGCAGAGGCCGCGGGCAACGGGAAGAGCGATGATGACGCAAATGACCAAACGAATGCAAAATGGCTGGCAACTGAGAGCTCAATTCATGGATAGAACCCCCATGGCCGATTGCCGATACTGTGTCGTGTGCACGTCGTCGATCTTGTACTACGGACATCTGGCGACTGTTCGCGTAGTGAAGCTAGCCGCACATGCAGGAGGACGATCGTGGTAAAACGATGCTGCCGATATTGTCACAGAGTGGCGTAGGTGGACTCGTCGAGCGTTAGGGCGATTAACTCCAGCTCAGCAACTCGGGATGCGTATAATTCTTAAGTAATTCGAAGCCCGCTGCAGAAAATCGAGCCAGCTTTCTGGGGACGTTTAAATTGAAGGAGGAAGCTCTAATCGAATCGGGGCTTCCGTCGACTTCGACTACCGCCGGAAATTGCTCGCTTTGTCGACAAATTGACACGGCACTCATTCATGATAGGAGCGGAACTATCTCGTGGCTCTGAAAGGTCAGAGGAGCAGAGATTATCATGAAGGGAAGAATTTGCATTTTTTTTTCTTTTGCCACTGACGTCTCGATGACGACAGCCAGCTATGGCAAACGAGAGAAAAGAAAAGGAAGCAATTAATAAGTCGGCTTTCAATCGGACGAAGGGTTGTCTGAGCTCGGCTGAAACCTTCGCAGGATGATGACGGGAGTTTGAGCCATTTTGGATTCCAACCAAAGAAGGTGCTCATTTTTTTTTGTTTGGGCAGGATTTTCCGCTGCAAAAGCGAGCCTGATTCCTTCAGCTCAGCTGGCTAGACGGAGCTGCGTTGGGCCTGATCCAAAAATACAACATAAAATTCACGAAATTCACCTTTATCAATGGAGTCAAGGGAGGCATAGCAATACACAGGACAGTGAGTCTGCTCGCAGGTATTATTGAAACCAGATAGGGAACACAACGTTTCTTCCATAAGTTGAATGTTTGCCCCATTCTACTATAGAGGAACAATGAGGTACAGCTTCATGTAGCTGCCATAACGATCCAGTTCGAATGCCAGTCGTGTTGGATCACAAATTATTCGGCAGCTCCTCGCAAAAGGCGAATCCATTGCTGAGGGGTATCTACTCACGGATGTTCGCACAGGGCCGATTCTCCACAACGGCGAAATTGCACGTCGGCCATTAATTAGACCCATCGAGAGCTTGGTCTCCGGCGTACAGCAAACTGGTAATTAACCGACAATAATTCCTGCCCGAGCAGAGATCCCCTCATTCACTCATACATCATTGTCTTCGTCGTATGTGTGATATATCCTGTTCTATATGTTGCCACTATGTCATGCCCGGAGTACAGTTGCGGGCATCAATCAATCAGTGGCCAAAAAAAAAAGGAAAAATGACCACCTGCAAGCCGGGCGCTGATTCACCAGAGGCTGGCAGCGCTTCGTTTTACAGCTGGCCACAGCTGACCAGCTTCCTCGACCCTTGAAAAATCAACAACAAGGATCCACCCATAGGATCCTTGCCTCTCACCCGTTCGTTGTAATAGCATGTTACCACTGTTGCGATTATATGGGGTTCCCGGAGAAGCATTCTGAACGTTCGACCACATTATAAATCGAACGAATATTTCTTCTAAACAAACCGCTGCCGCTGCCCGGGCCCTCCACTGCAAACGATTTGAGAAAACACACTTAATCGATTGAGTCAACAGCTAATTCACGTCTAGAAAGAACGCCGACAAAAATGGCCAACAACGCTCAACAATGGTCAAACTGCGTGAAATCGCTGCATTCTGCACTTCTCGGCCTTACGGCAGGTCAGCCGGTCAGTGGGCCGATTGGGCCCTGTTGTTCGCGTCGGATGGCTGATAATCCGGCTTCGAATGCACTTTCTTCTAGAAGGGCCTCTCTCGTCCTTCATTTTCAGGCTGCCTGTTATTGGGATTTCGTTTCGAGCCGGCCGCCGCACACTTCTCGCTAGTTATCCGGGTGGCCACATCGCGGCGCGAGGAATTACTATGGGAAGGGTTGGGGGGACACCTGTTGTTATGATTCTCGTACACGACGAAGCTATCGTATGTTGACAAGTGCCAGTCGTTTGCGTAGGTTGAAAATCATTCGTGGGCATATGCTGCCTGACGGATTTGTTGTTTTTGTCTCGTATTGTCTGGCTCTCTCTCTCTCTCTCGCTCTCTGTCTCTCTCTGATTCAGAAACATCTGATGTCGCCATCTCGTCTAAGGTGTCTCGTTAGATCGTACAATCGCTCAGAGTTCGCTTCGTTGCTGCGAGCATGCATAGGCGCTTTTACTGAGTGGCGCCTTGACTTATCGCGTCTGCCAGTGAACTGACTGGGTAGAACAGATAAGAGGCGCCGGTGCAATACACACGCATACACAATGTCATCACCGCGTTTCACAAATTCAGTTCCCCTATGTCGACATGGTGCGATGTCCACGATGAAGAACAAGAAGAGTGTACTCCTTATTTTTTTGTGATGAAAATCGTGTCCGTCGTAAAAGCAGGGTTACAATAATACCAGCAAGTGTCCACTCCATAGTCATAGACACACTGAAACACCTTTATAACAATAATTCACCCATATATATATATATATATATATATATATATATATATATATATATATATATATATATATATATATATATATAGACAGGTGATGCGCTGAATGGCACCTTGTCTCGCAGCGTTGACAGAAAAGCCTCGCTTATGAATCGAAGACGCCAGCACAGAGATACCAGGCGTGAAGGTGCTCATCGCGGCAACACCCGATCTTGTGGATGTGAGCTCGTCTTGGGCCCGTTTCATTAGGGCGCCACAGCCTTCGTACGATGCTTTCACTATACCGAGCATCGGGTAGCTCTGCAAGAGCTATTACAACATCTGGACAACAATACGCCGGATTCGGGTCGCGACGCAGGAAAACTTTGTTTGCTTAAATTTTCTCTCGCTCTCTCTCTCCCTCTATCTCCTTTTCGGCGTGTGTGCCGAATGTTATTCTTAGGGAGATGTGTCGTTTTTGTAACAGGGACGCGACTGGCGTCCGCCTGACTGACGGCGGCGCAGGCGGCGACGCGACGAACGCGGAGCGCCGCACAGACCGTGGATATTCTTCTGTGTCTTGCTGGGCCCGCACTCCTTCCCTTCAGGAGGAGTCAACATCGGGCCACAAGGCGACATCCAGCCAGCTAGTCGGATGGCGGATCGTTGACGGTAGCGTCTTAACGGCGGAGCAGAATTAGCAATGCAGTGCTGCTGCTGCTGCTGTTGTTGTTGTTTTGATATTTGTTTTCGCCGTTCATGCGTACGCAGCGAATTCTGCTCGCAGCGAACATGGGACGACGCACTGGAGTTATATCCAAGAAGACACCAGAGAGAGAGAGAGAGAGAGAGAGGAGAGAGAGAGAGGATGTAGATGCTCAGGGTAGTATATGCGTAACTCGCGTGTCGGGGCGGCCCTTCCAAGTACGAAGATTAACGTGAAGCATAAATGCGACTATATATTGTACGCATTGAGGTGTACACCTACCCTTCCCCCCCCGTCGTAAAACGACGAAAACGCCACAACAGCAGCAACATCATCCACAGACGCCAATAGGTAAATGGACACTTGGATGGACCGAGTCTTGACGAGGACGTCACAGAGACGAATTGCGAATCATGATGCGCAGCAGCAGGATATCCTCGAACGGGGACGCTGTGAGCGACGGCGAGCTTCAGAAATGACAGCAAAAAGTTCCGAATGCGCGGCAGAGGTTCGTCTATCGGGTAAACCGTCGAGCGGCCGCCGTCTATGGCGTCTGTCTGTTGAGTCCTTGGCGGTAGGCGCGTGTGCGTACACGTAAAGGCGACTTATGAATTCGTAATTCACCCGTGTCACCGTCGTCGTTCGGGTCTGCACCTCTCGGAGCAGGCTGGTACAGCAGGACATCTGGGACTATAGGAAAAGTCGTTCACTGAACTGGCCGAAATGCCAGCCCTACCGAACGGGCGATCGTTGACGCGCGCCTTGAGACGGGAAGAGGAAGACCGATTTACTGGTTCGCTTCACAATCAGTCGCAGCTGCCGCCGCCGCAGTTGCTACGGAAATCTAGCTTAAAGTTCAGCGAAAGGCTAATTATGGCAGACGTGTGTAGAGGTGGGGGATTCGTGGTGTTTTTCGTATTTGCGTCGGCTTGTTTCGACGCGTACAATGCGTTTTCCTGCTTGCTTGGATCCGAATGCGAATCGTCATAAGCGCGGGTGCGGGATTGATTTCTGGTGGTAAAATTCGCCGTTTTAACACGGCGTTGACCTTCACGTCCAGCGCAGTTTCGCCGCATAACGAGACAAGCTGATGAGCAGCTGCGGGGCCGCGTTTTTTTTTCTAGTGCTTGTGAATTATAGCCACCGCGTCTATGTACCACCGTTGCGGTTCAGCTCGATACCGACGTTGGGGGGCGCTTTGTTCGACATGCGCAAATATTGTTGATGATTTGCATCTTTCAACCTGTACTTGCTGTGTTGATGAGGATCGAAACTTTCTCCTTAGCCTGCTAGGGGTAGCTACGAAGTGAAGAGAAGATTGCCTGTTCCGTGTAGTAGTAAATGTGACTGAATTGAAATGACAGATTGAAGATTTCCACTCGGTGATAAGAACCGACTTATTTCAAGCGGTTCAACTGACTCTCTGTACGGAGACGTCATCATTTGGGATGACCCTGAACCCGGCCCTGACACCAAGTCGTCGCGGTCATCGAACGCGAAATCCAAACGGGCAGGAAAGAAAACACTAATCAATTAACTAACTGTAGGAACCACTCGACTAATTACGAGGAGTTGTCGAGGTATTGAATGCTCGCCACGTAAATCGCTCTAACGAATGAAGTGATCTCTGAGAAATGAGCTTTATCCGCTAGTACCGATATTACTGCTAAAAGATCTGTTTCCAACGCAACCTCATCAGCCGAGCGTCCCAAGCGATGTCGACCGGCGACAAATCGAACGGCCGGCTCCGTCAGATATATTATATATTGCTCTCTTTGGACTCTGCGTGCGCGATAGCACTCACACAGATCTCTCGGGAGTCCTCTCTCCTCTCTTACGTATGGTCTCACCAAAGGGTCTCGAATCGGCGAGACGGTTCAACCGATCCCCTGTCTCCACCGTATTCCACACCACGCTCGCTAGGCTGCGACTGACGAAAGCTTGTTTCGACGTTTTCCTCTGGTTTCTGCTGCCCCTTCCGCCTGTGGAGGCATGAATACATTGTTGTTATATATATACCCGCATACGGCTAGTGAATAATCGCGCAGAGACGCGCGCAGGAGCTCGCACACACACACAGACGGACACAGCGACTCAATTAACTGTATAGTTAGATAGCTAGCTGGCTAGATGGCTGGCTTGCTTGCTTGGCTGACGGTCACGTTGTCGACAATTGGCCATTCGCTGCCATCCTTCTTTCCCTTGTTCCCCTATTGAGATAAGGCGCCGCGCGAGACGGAGATAGCACAGGGGCTTGCTATAAGAGGCTGGCTCGCACCTTCGTCTCTGGCTGACCGAGCTGCCGAGAGGCAGCAATAGCACAAGGCAGACCAACGAGCGGGCGACGTAAACGGCGCCGTCTAAAACTTCCTGTTTTCGCCTACGCGAGACCGAACACGAGGCAATTGACAGGGGAGGGCGGCACAGCATCTCGTGCTCTTTGGTCCACCCACAGGGTACGAGATCTACGCAGGTTGTTAGATACGAGGATAACTGTCTATCCATTGTTCAGTCGGTTGGTTCGTCCGGCAATACGACGGGAGAGGACGACTAGCCAGGAGGGCATGGGGGCGCAGTTTACGGGTCGCTGCTGTAGCCAGCCGCGTCCAGCCGCGTCCAGCCGCGTCCAGCCGCGTCCTCGTCAATGGCGGCGGCGGCGGTGGTGGCGGAGGCGCTGGTTGTCACGGCAAGAGGCGGTCAGCGCGAGCGAGCAACGAGCGAGCTCTTAGTTGATTCGAGTAGTTAGTGGCTTGGCTGTTTGTCGAGGATAGTAATGAATACAGTTCGACTCGCACTGTGTGCTGATAGGAGCTAACTGATGATTGGGTCAGCGGCTGGTTAGGGACAACGGCGGGCGCCTCTTAACCACCACCAACAACAACTGATGACTGGCTGGTATATGTGTGCGCTCGTTCGGTAGACGGGTATCTCGATAATACGCCATAAACGTATGTGACATGCGCCTGCGTGTGGACGCATTGCGTCCGCCGGATAACAACATTTTCGGGTTATTTAACCGAACTGCCCCATCTAGATCCCGTTGATTTCGTAGCAGGTCGAGCGACGTTGTGCGCTGACGACTCTGCCGTTCGTGGTCATCGCTGACACGCTGTTGAGTGGTCGGGCACTTGCAGGCACGATTTCTATGCGGCGAGTGCGATACGTATGATACTGAGCAACAAGCGTATCCGTGTGAATATGTGAAACCGTTCGGGTATCGAAACAGTAGCAGCGGCCATAACTCCTCTTCGCAGACTTTCCTGTGAAAAGGGGGGCTACCATTGGCTGGAAGACTGACATATCGAGAGAGAGAGAGAGAGAGAGCCCAATGGCGCGGGGCATTCACGTGCGCCTGCGTTGCAACCGGACGTGCAACACGTGGGGGGGCACACAGGGTGCGATTCTCCCCTGACACCGTTGCACATTTACGTTTGAGGGGTTCGTCGTATGATGCAATGCCGAAAGCAGTTGTAGCGTGGATATTGAATGCTTAGGGCTGAGAATCAGCCCGGAAAATTTAAGTTAGACTGAGAGAGAGAGAAAGGGAGAGTTGCCTGGCAGACCCATCGTCTGCTGCTCTGTCCACAAGCACTGGTGATCTTATCGATCGCGCAGGAGATAAAAGCGGACGAGAATGTTATCCCGAGTGAGATTTCTCGCCATGGGAGCGGGGAACGGCTGCCGCTGTTGACAATGATGGATATTGGCCAGCGGCCATATATATATATAATATATATTATTATATATGGTATATATATATATATATATATATATATCTGTTCGATGTGGCGATGCAACGATTTAATAATACTAGGTCGTCGATAATAAGCGATAAACAAGCAATTCTCTATTCAAGTTGCGATTGATTGATTGATTGATCGATCAATCAATCAATCTCGAGTGGTTGTTGACCCGAACACAGATCACTGCCCTGCTCGTGCTGCCTGTATATGCACAAGTGCGTAACAACGTAATGTAACGCAAATCTATATAATAATTAACAATTGGTGTTAATAATGATTCTAACAGACAAACACACGCGCATCCACAAGCATACTAAGCGGATATGACGCGATGCTACTGAGTGTCGTGTTTTTATGAGTAATAATACAGAGGAGACACACGTTGATAGCGCAATCAATCTGGGTGGTGTTGTTCTTGTTGCCGTGACATAATTATCTGTGTCAATGACAGGTAACGGCTTTTGCTTGGACGTTGGAAATCTGTAGTAGTAATACATAGTAGTAATACCCTCATAGTAACACTTAAAAGGTTAAGAGCTGAGACCAGCCACATAGGGAAACAGCTGAGGGTCAGCTCGAAAAACAATTATTAATGTGTGGCCGACTCTCCGGTCGTATAACTCCGTTCATCTCGTCGAACTGTGTTGGATTGCTGCCGCTCAATTGGATTCATTATGCATTAATTAACGCGGGTGTGGTTTTTATTTTGTTTATTAGTACAAATTATTCAACTCGAGTGTTATCCTGTTAACATCGCCGAGAGAAAGAAAACACGGGTGGTTTTCAATGCTCGCACGCATTTTCCGTGACATTGCTGCGCCACGTTGAAGCTCATTTGAAGTTTTCTTACTTTTCCATATCCTATCACCCAAATGTAGATTTAGAAAGACGCACCACACGCACAGTAACACTGAATTAACATTAGCACAATAATAATAATAATAATAACGTGATTTACTGTTTCACAAATAAATGTATGATGATGAATACAACAACAATAACAGTAGTAGTAGTAATCGTAGCGGTAGTCGTTGTTGCTATTATAGTGCAAGGGGGTTCGAAACCCGCCCCCCCCCCGAACGTGGCACAATTTCCATTTACAGGGGGTTGTCCGCCTTACGAAGAAATGCGAGAGCGTTCCCGAACGCTGAGTTCAATGTTTAATGCCGAGGGTTTTCGGACAAGGTGAGCCGGGAACAACAACAACAACGGAGACAGAAAAACTTAGCCGCCCAAGCCGGGGTATTTGACCGCGGACGCGTTGTGTTTAGCTATCGCCGCTGCATTGTCCATCGTTGGGTATCGGCGTAAGCCGAAGCCGCTTATTCAGCCACCGTTCCTCCCCTGCTCTTTCGGCAATTTGCAGTCCAACGCAGCTCTGTGGTTGTCGTCGACATTGTCAACGATTTCCCCGACGCTACGGCACGGTAACAGACGGAGGCGAGTGCGCCGGCGAAGAGGAGAGGTTGAGCTAGACCCCCAGAGCGGTGATTGAGCGCTTCACAGATCAGCTTCGTTCATTGGCTGAACCAAGTCAGTCGAATGAGTCGGACAGACCTTGCTGAAGTTGCAGACGCTCGCGCACACTCGCATTAATCGATTGCCACTGGCTCCCGAAAGGTGACAATACCATCAGGCACAGTAATAGCTACGGTAGCAACAGCTACCCGCGATGACGGTAGTGGCATCAATAAGTCCGACCGCTTGCGAGAGATACTGGTGGAATACCTCGCTTCTGGCGTTATTCGACAACGGCTCGTGTTGTGACAGAGAGAGAGCGAGCGAGAGATTTCTTGCGTTCACCGTCCGTTCGTTAGGAGCCCCCGCGCCCTCACCTACCTTGGGCTGACCGCTACGGCGGCTTTGTGCCTTAGCCTGAATGTACGATATGTATATATATATATATATATATATATAATGGCGCGCGCAAAAATATATCGTAACATGTCGCGCGATGTCCTTATCCATACGTTTTGAATACGTCTCATTTCGCAGTAATGATAATAATTATGATGATGATGCGAATGACCGCGATTATGATAGGCCCTGCTATCGGGCCCACCGAAGGATTTCGTTGGCGAGCGCCGTCGATTCATTGCGTTGATAATGCTGTTTCGAGAGCCGGCGACGATTTCATCATTAATTTGTTCATTCTCTATGAGAATGGACATATATGCATGGATCGCATATATGCATGCGTTGCTCTCGGCCGTCGAATGCCATCGGATTGAACAGAGATGATTTTTGCACACCAGCAGTTTTGTACAAGGAGAGGCGCACTCTCGTACCTAACTACGAAAATGGTCCACGGCTGATTTGAGTGTTGCCCCCTTGCCGGAGGCTGCCTGCTCCAGCAACGACGCTGAAATCCCCAGCAACGATTTTCTGTTCCCGGCGACAGCGGTGGCCACAGCAACTGTTTCATTATAGAGTGCTGCCGAGTTGCCTTGGCAGCAGGCTAGCCCCAGAGCATACAGGCGCATCGACTGCAGCAGCAAAAGGGACACCTAGAACTGCTATATTAATATGACAGCTTCGGTGTTTGCCGTCACCCGGCGGCAGCGGGCGCGTCCTTGGGGAAAGGGGTCGTGCTGTCGAACGCAGTCATTCGGTGAGTCATTGGCCCGCTGTCTGAAGTTGCTTGGCCCGCAGCCGATCGCCAGCGGATCGGGCCACTTCGTAAGATAGTCGCTAGATGGCGACGATGCGGTCGGTTGGGTCTGCGGCTTGCCTTCTGAGTTGGATGCTTACTTACTTGTGTTCGACGACGATATATATATATATATCTCGACTATTGGCTCTGTCTGTGTCTCCGCGGTCTGTCGCCGTTTGTTTGTCCCCGTGTCTGGCTCTATCTAACTCATCTCTTTGCTGGATTGGCTGGCGCTGCTCGCGCGTTCGCCCGTTCATTTGACGGCCAACTTTAGTTCAGCGAAGGGATCGGGATTGCCGCGCGCACGGGGGGAGACTTGTGGTACGGCTGGGCTTTGGCGGACGGATGGATGCGGGGTTTGTCGTAGCGAGCCGCGGTTGGTCGCTGGGGTTCGGATCGAGACGTTGTCGTCATCAACGTTGATACAGTGACACGGAGACACCCGGGGAGACGGCGAACGATCTGCAGGGACGCTGCTAGCTGGCTTGATCCTGGCTGGCGGGGATCCATACAAGTGAACGTCAGGCAGTAGCAACAACAACAACAACAGGTCTGCGCGGAAGCATGGAAAAATACAGACGCACACACACACACAGCCACACACGATGCGTGGCTCTGTAGCGGACAGTCGATGCGATGCGGGCCACGGTGACGCCTAGATTTTTGTTGGTGTCTGGTGGACGGACGGACGCTGGTCGACGCGACACGCACCAGCCCTCACGGCAGGGCCGTCCAGGAGGCCGGCATCGCTTGCCTGTTCAATGAACAGAAATAGCAAACGATTATACAAGACGAGCTTCGGGCGGGCGGGCGAGCGAGCGAACAGCAATGGCGCCGCCGGCGGAGTCGTTGATGATACTCACCGAGCCTTATGAGCCGCCAGTAGCCGATGCGCATGTCAGCTCACAAAATGCCTTGGGGGGGGCTGATACCGTCGACCTGACTTGACGTCGACTGTTTACCAATCAATTTGCATCTGCTCGTTCAATCGCCCCCGTCTGCTGAAGGCGATATCTTCTGTATGGCCTCTGATCTGTGTACGCCGTCTCTCGACGCGGCGGCCGGAGGGGATTCGGGGGTTGTGCAGAATCGTCAATAAACGCGAAGACGAGTGGATAATTCCGGAACGCCGCCTATGGTTACATGATAGTCGGGACGTCGACTGAACAATAAATGTGTGAAGCACACCACCGGAGCAGAGGAAGAACTACTGGATTAATGTTGATTGATAAATAAACATGGACCCGAATGTCGACGCCTGCTTGTGAGGGAGTGCAAAATGATACTTTTCGACTATAAGTGATCTACAGATAACCATGTTTGCGAAGTTGTTATTAGCGTTTGTTTTTTTTTTATTTATAATGCCACAATTCATATATGGGTATGGGCAGAGGATATGATTTTGTAGGAGAACTGGGAAATAGATAGGTCGGGGTGTGGAGGGTGTCAGAAAATCACTGGGGTAATAATGCCTCTGGGAAATGCCCACGGGAAGTGTCGGCCATATGTTGCTACGCTTTCGAGGTTGTCCCGCTGCGTGATGACATAAAAGAGCGCTTAAGCATTGTAAAATTGCAGCTCCTTCGAAAAACCAGTAAACCTTTACACTCAGGGACAAGATTGCGTCTCGACGAAGATCTTGATTAGTGCTAGCTCGAGTGACCGAGCTGGACTTGTTTGTTCTAGCCCGTTATGACGATCGAGGTCTGATGAGCAAAACGACAATTAAAAGCTAATAATGACTGATAGTAACAAAGACGAAAAGCGCCCACAGGGGTCGTGCGAAAATTCATGCGGGTGCCATCGACGCGCCACACCCCTTAGCTATTGCCTCTCGCAGCTGAACGCCATCTATAATATAGTTGTTTTTCTCGTCGGCAAGGATTGGACCATAGGCACTCTTTATCGATAGCAACACTATAAACGTTGTTGTCGTCTATGCGACAATTGGTATGTATTTGATTCTACAATGATAATACACCTTGTGTGATATCCACTCGAATGATACTCTCCTCCGTCGTATACACAATACGCCGTTGAACGGGTTGGTTGTTGACAATTTCTAGGCTAGATATTGCTTGTTGCTCTTGCTCAATATCATTCAAGATAGTATGTGTTTGCTATTATGTGTGGTATTACCGCCCCCTTGAGACGATCTCGCGAACATTTCAGCACAGCCTGAGAACTCCCAGGGCTGCTGATCGCCCTCGGCTGCCATTTGCTTACCGTCTACACGACGCATATGCCGTTAATATGCTGCTCTGTGCTGCTCTCCCAACTTTTCGTTCGGCCTTCGGAGAAAGGTCGATTTCATCTTAGCTCGCTGGGGGAGGGGGGGGGGCGTACTCCTCAGTTTGATCGTTTGTGGCCCCTGTTTTTCCTTTTGTTTTCTTGGTTGGTTTGTTGATTCGTTCGAAGAGGAACTGAACGATGGACGTCAACCAGTTCGAAGAGACAGTTTCGGCGAGTCGAGCGGTTCCCGCTGGCGACGCGCCGTTAACGCGACAGATGGAGGCGTGCTGCAGTTATCGCTGTTGTTATTGCTATTATTCTCATCGAACTCGTCCAGATCGTAGATGGGTAGTCTCCTACACCCCGGCATGGTAGCATTGTCGGGTGGACGCCGCGTGCTGCAGGTCTCTGCTAGCCAGAGCCAATCGGCCGCCGCACAAAACGTCCCTAGTTAGGCCGCCGCCGCCGCCCCCGCTTGCTTGCATTAGCAGTGCCGCGTTCATGCTGAACTATGATGGTCGGCAGGCATCAGTAGGATTTGTCTCGTTGACGACTCGCTCGCTAGCTGGATGTATACAAGTGAGTGTGTATCTGTGTGAGGATATGCCTTCCGAGATCTGCTGCGCTGTTCGTATTGGATTGCCGTGTATAACTCCGCGCGTATATCCTCGACGGGTTTGTGCTTTCATCCATATATTGCGTTGGAGCCGGTTATTGTCCCGTCGGGGCCGCTTCCGATCGATTTCCGGCGCGAAATCGCCCCACTGATAATGACAACAACAAACATGTCATCAATAACTCGTATCACAGCAGTCATCATAATAAAGCAAGCAGAGTCACCAGACAACTGCACGAACTGCGATGACTGTCGCCTCACCACGAATGTCGACGAAGTTTCGGCAGATCGATGCCGGTAAAAGGCCTCTTGTCGCCTTCTGAACGCCGTGGTCGTAAGGATGACGGTGAGGTCATTTGCTTACCACGGTTCGCATTTGTTCCTAACGCCGCACGCTGGTGCTACCATTGCTGCTCTGTCATACGGAAGCATTCGAGCAACGTACAAGTCAAGCGGGAAGCTTCAGAGGCAGGTGGGAGCTGTTTATCCGTGATGTGAAGTAACGACGCGTAGGTGTCCTAGGAAAAATGGTGGAACATAGTGGACAGGACACGTGGTGGCTGGTCGGACACATCGCCTCCGTTCTATTTTGACCTGACAATTTGACTCGGATCAGAGAAGGTGCTCACCATTTAACAGAATTTACTTAGTGGATGATATCGGCAGGAGACGCTCGTAGAACATCTCATGAGAGGCGGCTGTCCATATGAGACGTTTTGTTGTCTAGTAAAAATCACTCTGCTTATGCGAAGTGGACGTGAAAGGTCGTAGTCCTTTTCAAAACTTTCCTCCAGCTGGTATTGAGTATATCTATATGGTGCTGCTGCTCCTGCTGTTGGGCTGCTGTTGCTGATACTGTCAGAAATTTGTGTGCCGGCTGAGCGTGTCCAAAACATAGCCAAGAAGCGCGCGCAAGAACGCTGTTGTATGTCGATCTGTCAGCGCAGGGCCGTCAGTGGCGTCTCGTAGACCGTCCGTTCGACAGCTTTGCTGGCTGGCTGGCTGCTTTTCTGCCCAGCCGAGAATCAGCCGCGAACTGGTCGCACACAAAGTCAGCGGCTTCGCACAGAAATCCTGAAGGTATTTACTCAAATCTCGCCAGCAACACACGTTTGAGCCCCTTTGTCGTTTTCGTTGATGGTAACAACGTCAAATTTGAAATCCCCTTTATTTCACCAATGAGCGCGAAGTTCGCTTTCGTGCAGTGGACATTGTAAATCATTTTTGTTTTACACGGCCTTCTCGGACCGTTCAGCGGGACGAGGCTGTCGGCGACGTCGAACGCATGGTGTACAATGCTGGCCAGTAGATGCTGAAATATTTAAACGCAATCGAAAAATCCGCTGGCGGGTAGTTGACAAAAACGCATGCTAATATCTAATAGTTGGTTCAACGATCTGGTTCTTCGGAAGATGATCTTGTTGAACATCTTCAGAAGATCTTTCCATAGCGGGGCCCGCGTGAATAGTTTGCCATTTTGGAGCATATAAACCGTCGCGTCCGAATCAAAATTAATGACGACTCGTTCACCGCGCTACAGCACCGCCATCAGCGGTCATTGTACAAATATTCTAATCTGCTTCTAGCCTGTTAATTACAAGTGAATGGAATAAGCAAGTGCTGATCAACGTTTTCATGAGAAATCCACCAAAATCCACTTCTTATGACGCGTTCAAGCGTTCAGCGCTTGAGGGCGCCCGCTTTGAGCTGGAGGGCGCAGATTCGAGTCCCGCGACGTAACATATCGAGAGACCTTGAACGTTGCAAGAACTGCAGTTCTGCAGTTCAATGAGGCAATAAAAACCATAACCTAGTATTGTGCCTGCCTCTGGCTTTATGTTTTTGTTCTATACCAGAAACACGTATTTGTTATGTTATGAAACGGACCGAGCTGTGTGCCTGTCCAGTGGTAGGCAGGGCAGTACTGTACAATCATCAGCTATACATCATCAGCTATCGGCAAATATTTCATCCGAATGTCCCATTGGCTAGCTGCCATTACCGCTAATTAGTTACACGCACGCAGACAAAATCAGTGCCCCTTAGATAAGTATGGCGGTGCGTCACCGAAATCAAATATTAAGTATGCTTCAGCATTTGAATAATAAAATACATAGGCATCATTCGGCACGAGTCGACGGCGGCCGTACCAACCAGGGACGGCTGTGTGGCCGGCAGTCTAACGTGTCAAGTGTTACATGTTGCTGAACAGCGTGGTGATGTGTGTGTGCGTGTGGGCAAAAACAGCAGCCTCTCATGACCAGCATTAAATCTAGCGGCGGCAGCAGCAGCAGCCAAGCGTGTTTCATGAGTCTACGGTTAACTGGATACTACTGTGGCCAGTGGTGTTTCTGCTACAGATGCGATTCTGTGTTAAGCGGCTTGCGGTCTACTTTTTTTTTTATAGTATGATTAGCTGGGTCGGCGTTGGCGCATTGACACATTTGCGTACAGACAGAGGCCTGATCGAATAACGAACGCAAACCATAGCCATGGCTGGCTACACCAACGGTATCCCAATGCGTAGCAGCATTACTTGCAGGCAATCGCAGGTGAATCGCAGGGTATGCCGTTTCAACAACGTGTCGCGAGGGAGCAGTCGTCATATGCTGAAATGGAATCGATCTGGGCAGAGCGTAAATATACTAAGATGGCATCAAATGTCGGGTTTTTGTGTTCGACAACAATACAACCACCAGTCGCGTCCCCCACGTCTTTCGTCATTGATCGCCTCAGGTATCCTGACCCGGTTGAACGAAGAGCGATCTCGCGTCCGATCGGCTGTGATCGAGATGTCGATATCAACGCGCGGATACGATTCCCGCATGGGTGATCGATTGACTGATTCAATAGCATCCGTAATGGAGACGGACTCCCCAGAGCTTTTGCTTGCCTCAATGCTCTTGCTGTTTCGTTTCTGGCACTAGATCGAATATCTGCTCGGGCAAGAATATAGTAATCGGCGTTCGGCGAATTAGCGAACTGTCTGTTCGTTTTGTGCCAGTTCATGATGATACCACTACAACATCATCATATACAGTGGCAACGCTGTCGACGATACGATTCGACTTAATCGGGAACTGTGACAACAAGTGATGCGTCGAGATGACGCGTCTAGGGACGACACAGGCCTGTATCCGTGTTATGCATATATGCGTTACACAGGCACTAGTCGAAGGGCTACGACAGACACTGGCAAAGAGTGGGCGTTTCTGAGTTCTTCTCCCATCTGGTCTCTGGCGACGTCGAGGGCCTTCCGCAGGCAGGCCTTCTCTAGGCAGGCCCGTTGGCAGGCGAGTGGCCTCCGCGAACCACGCCAATCGTGGTCCCAGGCCGTCGGCGGCAGCGAGCATCGTGCCCTAGCTATCGTTACGATTGATCAGACCGATTCCACGAACACAGGATCAGCGCTGCCTGCACCGCCTCTTAGTCTGCCTCGCTCGGACTCGCGTTGCTTCCTGCGTGGCGCTATCGAGAGCTACAGACCACGAGTTGGCACTGCCAGGAACAGTGGTCTGGCGAACCCGCGACCATTACCACCGCTGGCCTCCTCGTCTGGTCCAAGCTGTCGTTGTTCCGAGCGACCGGCCGGCCGGCCGGCCTGCCTCACCGCCTCATTCGCGATGCGGAGATCTCTAGCAAAGGGCAGGAAAGCGATGGACGGAGATGTGCGAGTTTGCTGCGGGGTCCAGATGCTGGCGTGTTCGACCGAACACTGAGAAGATTCGCATTGACTCGGCATTCATACACGCATTCGAACGTGGCGTGTAGAGGCAGCCATGGCATCGACAGCCAGCATCGTGTGGGTGCCTATGTAGCTGTTGGGTTGGTGGCATCAGTCGCTATGGTATGGTACTATAGAAGAGCGTTTCGGGGAGTTCGTTCGTAGATTTCTATGCTGTCCGATCTTGGTCTGATTCTGCTGGCATCTACGAATGGACGCCATCTACGCTGTTCTCTTGGTAGTGCTAGCAATGCTGACTGGAACGCCAGCTCGGAAAATCTCCTCTGCCTCTGCTAGTCATGCTTACGAACGCTTACGCTAAATACGTTTTAAAGGGGGTTTAACACGATCAGCGACAAAATCGAATGCTCAATATGATACGGTCAATGGCGTAGGCGTTATAGGTGGGAGGCATTTGTGATTGTAATCGACTGCTGAGCTCTCGTTTTCCAGGCGATAAATCAACCTTGTTAAGATATATATATATATATATATAGCATGTCGATGTTACGTTTGTGATCACTTAACACGCGCTGATTGTGACCACCAAAGTTGACGACGAAGACAAGTCAATGGAACGCCAAAATTCATGATGGAGATGGGAAATAACGAACTGAGGCCGATTTTGCTGCCGAGCATATATATGTGTAGGCTATAGCATTCCTCTTGCAATGAACTGATATCGTCTCAGTGAGCTGGCACTCAGCAACAAGATACAACAAGATCAACTCGAGTCTGCACCTGAAGTGTGTTATTGTCTACGAACCAATGTTCAGGCCGTGGTAGCGTTTGAACCCCCCCGACCTAGGACCGATCCTACTGCTGGCCTATTTCTCGTCGTCGTCGTCGTGTACCTAGATAGGGCGACGTCTTTCGCCTTTCCAGCCATCGCGGGGACAGCTCGGCTAGACTCGACAGGACGCTCCTGAAGGACGTCAAACATAGGGGATCTCGATAAAATCATTTCTCAAACAGATAATAAAAAGTAAACCTTGCCAAAGCCTGACAGGCGGTGCTCTGACGGATCCGATGATCCGATCCCGCCAGCGAAGCCGATTATTATTCATTTTCGGTGGAACACTTCGGATGCATTTTGCAACAGCCAGTGTAATGACATCCCTCGTCCGATGTCATCAATCAAGTGAAGTGCAAGTTCATCAATAATGCCCACATGTACTCCCGCTGTGCCAACTGCTATCATGTTGTTTTCTCAATTTGAGATGGAGTAGGGACACTTTTGAGGGATATTTCCTCGGACCATGCAAATAAACGCTTGAAGGAAAAGCACTGAGGGTCGAAGAGGGCGTGAGGTTTGGGTTCGAGTGCCTAATCAATATAATTAAGACGAATATTATTGATAATAATGATTATGATTATTATTATTATTATTATCACCATCATCACCGTGGTGTAGCTTCTTCTACATGGTGGCTTCGGGTACTGTGGATCGCTCCGGCATACAAGTACCGCGTAGTGCTTCCGTTGTCGGATATATATGGCTGAATACGCCATAGTTGCTAGGCTAGCCAATGGTCATTTTTCGAGACCACTGGACCAGTTGGCGACTCTTCGGAAAAAATGATTTATTACGGCGGTTCGGAGGATAGCCGTCGGCGAGAACACTTGAGATTACTATAATATCTAGCAGTGTGCGGAGGAAATACTGCTTCGGTTATTCGGCCTAGCTGCATCATTGGGATATTGGTTACATAGTCTGTACATCGATCATCTAACGTTGCTATTTTAATACACGTTATAATAATATAATAATATGCCTTCCATGGCAGCTCACCGATAGCGGCTGGGGCTGTGTAGGCCGTGCTTCAAGGACCTGCCATATCGGTCATGCTGGACAATTCTCTGATCGTTCTTCAACAAACTCACCTATGTGACGTCAGGGAAATGCTAACCGTATCTTAATCCAAACGGCGACTTGTGAGCGATCGACACTGCGATATGAGGTGGTGGTGCACTTCGTGATTTCTATGGCAAACGCACTCAAAGAGATGCGTTTTAGCCACACGATGTCTGATTTTTCATGAAAATATAATAATAATAATAATAATAGTAACGTGATGTGTGTGTGTGTGGCCAACCTGGGGTGGATGTCAGGTCTTGTAACCTGGCGTAGGTCGCCAGGCTGCTGGAAAGCGAACGGGATACCTTCATTGGAATATACAATAGAATAGTATCTAGGTAGGATGTTCTGTCACAAGTGGTATTGTCTTGATACATTGGCACCGCTCGACACACATCATTCTTGTGTCGCCTCGCAGCATACGGATCGAGAACGCTCACACATGTCAAGCAAACTCTGGCAGGTGTAACAGCCTGAGAGCGTTATACATTTTGCCACCGTAAGTAGCAGTGGGGCTTCCTGTCATTGGCCATGTGGACAACAAGCGATGCCTGATGGCCCTAGAGCTTGTCGGATATTTGACTAGAACCGATGGTTGAGCCGGGACAGGACAAAGACCTCGATCGTTTTCGTTCTATCCCCGCAGTCTCTCCGAAGTTAGCCCCCCCCCCCCTGCGAACCGTGACCCCAGGCCATGGCCAAGGCCACGTCCGGCCGTTGACTCCGTCCTTGAACGGGGTCGCGAGCCGCGCGAACGCCGCCCGGCCTCCAGAAGCGAACTCTCCACTGGCATGAGAGCTCTCTAGACGTAGCAGCAGCAGGGGAGCTACGGCAACCGAGGAGTGCGCGAGAATGATCGTGGCGCCCTCGGTGGCGACATTGAACTCTTCGCGTACGCCGGTCGATGTGCCCGTCGGCGGCAGTGCTGCTAGGGGGGGTTTCCCGCTGTGCCTACAATGTCGACCTTCCTGGCTCGCCTAACTCCATCGAACCGCTGCCAGAAATACGCCTCCTTGTCAGCCGCCGTTGGCATAATCTCGAAGAGTTCAAGTCCCGGCTAATTCCGGAGATTGCGAAGATAATGGTAAAGATTTATTATTATTTATTAATTGAAGGAACTGCAATTATTACAATTCTTGACAAGGTCTCTCGTTAAATGTCCTCCTCACCGGGTCGCGGGACAGCTCGAACCAGCGGTCTCCGGCGTTTGACTCCAGCCAGAGATCACTTAGCCACCGACCGTCGAATTGCCACCGCGCTCACAGAGCAGAAGAGATTGACGATCACTGTTCGAAGCGCATGGTACTACTAGTGATGGTGATCGACAAGTGGCTGAAAGTCTGCCGGGAAAATTTACCTTACGCAGTATTAATGCAAGGGAGGGTAATGGGTTCGATTCCAATCGTTGCACATTTCGCATTCAAAAGGAGTCCCGTCTATGAAGCAAGCTGAGAGTCGGAACATTTCCATTACTTGTATGAATCCGGCGCGATAGTTATTTCCTGTGCTGTCAGATGTCTTTTTCTCTCTCTCGTTCTCTCAGAACCTCTACGCCTTGGGCTAATTTCCGCTTTCTAGATCGTTTTTCCTCCGACGTCACTTGTGGATGCCGCCGACATCCACAAGTAGAGAATTACACGATGCCACCCGCAACTGTCCCATGGTGGCGAGCAACAGCTACGGGTGTCGCGGCGTTGGTGACCGTGTCGTCATTGTTCCCGTGGCAGACAGCGAGAGGGAACTCAACTCGGCCAGGAGCTGCTGCGCGGGCCTCTCGTGGAGCAGATGCTATAACGCGTGTAATACATACGCACACAGTCGCGTTGTGTGCCACGTTGGCTCATAGAAGGGAGACCATTGGGAGGGGCGCTATTCAACGGAACTGAACGAGCTGAACGAAATGACGGGCGGGGGCTAGGCAGGGTTGGTAGTCGTGAACGAGTTCGTTGAACTCCTCGTATGAGAGCACCGGCCGAAACAACGTATCAACGCTGCATCAGCAGGGGTTCAGAGTCTTCATGGCCGGCTGGTGCCGTCTGCGTTGGCGTTAGCTCGGCGCACGGCCAGAAGCTATTTGAGTGCTGCTGTTATTGTCGTTCGTGGTATCGATCTATTTGTTATATGCATACAATATCTGTCCTTCGATGAAGCTTGTTTGTGAGGAGAAGACCTTCGTCGCCCGTCGGTGCCGACCCACAATTCTCTGCGAGGGTCGGCTATGTCTCTCCTGTTCGCACGTACCAGCGGTAGTGCCAGCGATGGTGACAACAGTGATAATTAGGTCGCACGAATAATCGTCGAATTGTCACGGGTTTCGCTCTCACGGGTTAGGCAAATACACTTTGTCACGGCGCGATCATCTCGGCGTCTTCCACTCGCGTTGGTCGAGAGCGACGGTGGCAGACGCGACAGGGGCGGCGCTCTTAACATCGACGTTATTTCCGTACGTACCCATCGATAGCTTGTGTTCGACCGGCTTGTGTCGGTGTAGGCTCCGTACGCCCTTCTCCTCAAGGAGAAAACCCAACACCATGGACCAACAGGAGATCGCCGTTCTAGCTGGTACATCCAATGAGCCACGTGAACGGCGTCAACCGAGGCGCCAACTCGCTGACGCCGAGCATCGTCACGGTGGGGGCGCTCTGTCCGCAGCATATGTACAATGTGTATATGTGTGCGGCCAGTGCACGTGGCGAATAGGGCTCAATATGGGCTGACCTTGAATCGAGGCAGACTGTATATCCTCGCTGGCTGGCCACACGGCGTATGCCGATGCAGCTGTTTGTACGTAGACGGGTGTGGGTACACAGGCAGACCCGTCCATTCCGTTTGTGCGGGCAACGCCAGCCGCCTTAGACCCACGGGACGACGAGATGCCCTGAGCCTGACGGCTGCGTAGACTAACGTACGGTGCTCGCAAGTGGCAATACCGATCGCTTCGCGTTCAATCGGCCGCCGCCGGCCCGTGTATACGTCTTGTTGTTCTGTCGCCAGCTCTCGTCGGGTGACAGTTAGCGGGACCGAGCTGTCATCCGGGCAACGTCGAACAAAACGAGATCGAAATGAACCGATCAGGCAGTCTATTTACACCGTCCGATTCCGCATAGACTTGCTACGACCGATATGTATATATATATATATATACCTTCTGTGGCTGAACCGCGACTGCTGGACCCGCACCCCGCACTTTCCATGGCGCTTTCGCGATTGCTCGACTCTTCCCATGGATCGCGTAGTGACGTGCATACGCACGTATTTACGTACGCGTTCAACCTGACAGCTTCGTCGGTCCACACATCGGTAACGCGACTCGGGCTGTCGCTTTGACAGCAGCTGCCGCCGAGCCCGTTGATGCGAACGACTCCCTGGGATTGTCCACAGGAGACGGGCGTTTATCGACAACATTAACAGCAGCTGTATAGTACGAACTGCCGGGAAGTGGCGGAACCGCACATATCTCAAGGTTGTGAATTCGTTGTATGCGCGAATATGACTCTAGTCATCTAGCCGCCCCTAGCTCATTTGGTTGAAATTGTACCTCCCTGGCGTCAGCTACAATACAATGTTGGTGGCGATCTACTCCGCCACGCCACACCATACAGCCAGACGCATCTCTATGATGCTTGGCTGTTCTGAGAGTGTTCGCGATCTGCGTTGCTGCAGAGGCAACGATGGTGGACCATCACAGCGGTGGCTCTCATACGGTGCAGTATTGCGCATTAGCTGAGCTTGTGCATTCATTCATACGGTAGTTGCACAATACAATAAAATCTTGATGAAGCTGCTGCCGGTTGCTGCTGCTTGATAGAATGTCTATGGTACTGTATGCTTGGTAACAACGGCCGCCGTTGATTGCGCGCTTACATGGCAGATTTGTATAACTAAGAGAATGTGCTATACCTAATAGAGAGATGATGTCTACGCTAAATTAATGCGTATTGACCCATATACTCTCCTCAGATATAGCCAGGCCAACCAGATCGACAGGCACGCTATGAGACAATCAGCCATAAACGGCAGCAACAGCAATCGGTATGATTCTCGAACGACGAACTCACCTATCTCTCTCTCGCTCTCTCAATTTCTCTGGTTGGCTCGCTGTCGACCGAATAACCGTCCGTCAGTGGGTAGTAATTAGCAAAAACAACGCCAGCAGCAACAAAACTAATAACTTAGATAGAAGTTCAAGAGAGAGAGAGAGGAGAGAGGCAGCTTATGCGTCCCGTGACCTTCTTCGTGGGCGAAAACATCCGCGTCAGAACTTCTCCCAGTGGATATTTTCCGTCATGACGCTTAGAGAAATTCACATGTTATTATTGAGATTATAAAAACATGTTCTACATGTGTGTGCGGTACAAAACGAGGTCATGCGTTTGTGTTAGCCCATGTGCGATACCGCTTCGGATCGCGTCGCGCGAACAACAAGATGTCCGACAACGATTGACGCATCGGCCTCAACAGCAGCAGCAGCAGCAGCAGCAGTAAACGGCAAACTTCCACAAATAACTTGCCGCTAAGTGGTGATATTTGTTTCGTTCTGAATCTCATCAGATCGTCCCTCCTTCCCGCGTAGCAATCATAGTTATTAGCTTATCCACACGGATGGACCATGGGAGTACATTTGCGAAATGGATCACGAAGTGTACAGCTATGAACAGGATTATTCCAAGTCAGCGAATTTGGACGAGGACCATCGGTTGCTTATTCATAGTCAACAAAGGCATCGGTGATAAATCCGACATAATGTCAACGGCTGAGACTAGAGGCACCGGCAATATATGTATATATATATATATACATATATATATATATATATATATATATATATATATATATCGTTCTGGGTGATTCGTCCTCATTCATAGATCTCTCTCTCTCGGTCTTTTGGTGCGGACGTCGCTGATTGTTCAGCGCGTAAACAAGTGATCATACGTTTTTGTCTGCCACTGTTCAAACGCAAATTACGCCTTCTAGGGGATGGTGCTGCTGCTGATGTTGAACGCCTACAAATGGCCGTAGTTCAACTCGTACTCACCTACGCAGATAGCTATTACAATTACTATTACTGCGCCGCACATCGCGCACGACGTTGGCTAACGCCCCGCTCCCCCCTCCCACATCCCAGCCGTATACTGCCAGATCTCTCATTTCTACGCTGTCAATCGGTAGAGATATTGACACACGCTCTGTCTAGTTTCTTGTGGGCGGCAGCCTGTTTACCAACAACGTGATAGTCTCCTGCTGCGGCCGTTCGACCTTCGAGCAGATTGTCTGAGCCTTTCAGGCACGTACCCGAGCGAATCCTCGGAGATCAGCACAGACAACGGCCGACCTTGCAGCACGTGCTCGCGCTGGCCTCACCACCCCCGATCCGTTTGTTGTTGTTGTTGCTATCCCCCATATAGTTTTCTTTTTATCAGACGGGCGTCATTTCGCGTTGGCACAATATATGCAGTTCGAGCGAGTTACACAAAATCATACTCCTCAAAAACACCGATAGTCGCTCGGCGTGTTCAGCGCCATAGCGCTCTGTTTGATCGCCGGAGACTGTCCGCCTCCGCCGCCGCCACACGGCCACAATTGATTTGTATCACCACCGTTCGTAAGTGAGCTCTCGCTATCGCACCGAGCAATGGATTGTGCTGAACGCTCCGACCTGGTTGGGCGTTGAATACGAATTGAGCGTTATCGACGAATACGGGCGACAACGGGGACACCGTCCCAGAGTCGAGATAAAGGCAGATTGCGGGTCGATCTGATCTCTGACAGAATCGTGTTGTTGTGACATTGGCGACGGCTAGTGACTGGCTGGTTGGTCCGAGAGGCTAAAGGGGACTCCAGGAAAGCACTTGTGTTTTTTTCCCGTCTCCGTTTGTCTGATACTACCCATGGCAATTACTCCAGTGTGTTGTCCAATTTCCTAAAGCGATCCCACGCATTTTTATCTGTTTAAGCAGTTTTTTTCCACAGAATCCTGTTCATATCAGCGGCTCGAGGTGTATCCCCTTTTCTCTATAACCCCACTGCAGGCGCTTGTCATATATCGTCACCCCTATATATATATATATTTGGTATATATATATATATATATATATATATATATATATCTAATCGATACGGCCACCGCCTCAATTAGCCGGCAGCAATAGCAACCAATCTAACTCATGGCTCACTCCTGGCATGGCAATCTTTCAGATACGACGTGGCGATTCCTTGCGAGGCGGTGAAGTGACGAAGAGATCGAAGGTTGCCGCGTACAACGATATAGAGCAACAACAACAACACGAACGGCAACAGCTACAACATCTGTATCAAACCCTCATCCTTAAGATCGACGAGTATTATCAACGATATCAGTCATCGTCGACATACCTGCTGTTGTTCCAGGATCACCATTGGCGACCAGTCGAATTGTGCCGTTCACGTTCGTAAGCATTGGACGTTCGCTAGCAACCGAATGAGCGATTTCGAAGCGTTGTCCCGACGACCAACATTGCATTCGCCGTAGCAGCAACAACAACAACCACGACAACGGCACCACGTGCACTTCGTGTGAAGACCAGTTTCAGATCGGATTCTGCTTGTCACCGGCTGGATCATCAAACTTCATTGGGTCGTTGTCGCGGTCTTCGCTTACGCCCTCATTGGTCGGTTGTCGTGGTGCTCTCGTCGTTGAGGTGGGGCCGTGGGTCCATGAGGTGACTCGAGAGAGCGCTGACGGACGCCACGTGTAGCAGCGCGGTGATGCGATCCCTCCATCTTAATCAACAAGCGAACAACAGCCATCACATTTTTGACAACAGCGTCAGCAGCGACAACATCAAGCACGTACACTACCAGCCCGAGCCCGAACACCACCACGTGATCACCACTACGAGCCGAAGAAGTAGCTCGATTCTCATCGACAGCAGCAGCAGCAGCTACAGAGGTGGTCACCAAGCGAGCGTCACTGGCGACCGAAACGATCGGAAGCAGCTGAGCGAGATTATCTTCATCGGTAACGGCAACGGTAGGGAACAGCGTACCGGCAACGCTCACCGCGTCCACAACTATACCGGTAGCAGCTGGCATACGACGAGCGGTCGAATCACAACGACCACAACATCTTCAGGCGGTCACCATTCCCATCTGCAGCCGCAGCAGCAGCAGCATTCAGCTGGCAACAACAACAGCGCCAGTAGCGCCAGCAGCAGCAGCAGCAGTCATAACAGCAATTCGATTAGCAGTAGCAGCGGGCAACGTCATTATCGGCAGGGACGTGTCAGTGCGACGAACGACCTCACCGCTGGTCCCTGTCACTCATCGACTGATCCCGTAATACTTTCGTGTTGTTCGACATCATCGTCGTCGTCTTTATCCTCGGCGGCGGCGGCGGCGGCGACAGCAGCAGGAGCAGCGGTAGCTGAGCGCAGCGTCAGCCATAGTCGCTGCAGCGGCGGCGTACATAACAACAGCAATAGTAGTAGCAGCAGCAGCAACAGCACTGATAGCGGTGGGCCTCAAAGTAACGCTCACCAGCAGCTTCATCTAAACAGCGGTGATCATCAGCATTTGTCGCGACATCAACAGCAACTTCTACACGAAGGTTCGTTGACGTTCACTACTAACTCGAGAAACCATAGCCACATATATCATCTTCAACAACAACAACCACCACCACAACAACAACAGCTGCTACTGCATCAACATATAGGTCAACAACAACAACCACAACAACAACAGCAGCAGCAGCATCATATTCATTCAGCAGCAGCATCTCGAAGCAATCGAGTATCGCGCCAACATCTCGTATCAACCACCTCAGAGATAGCAGCAACGATTGCGGATACGCCCGTGACAACATCGTCAGTGCCAACGGCCATAGCGTATCTCGAGGGGACGTACCCGTCGTCTGGTCTGGACGACGCGCTTACGTCAGCGTTGCAGCTACAGCAGCAGCTACTCCAACAAACCACAGGTGGGGGCACTCTGCTCGTAGTCAGTTTATGAAGTCGTTCTGCTTGAATACGAGCGGCAGGGTGAGAGAGAGAGAGAGACAGAGCGCTAGAGAGCATCTCGATGCGGACGTATGCACGATTATTTCTTGTGGCTGACTGATCGTCCACGTCGGGCTCTCGTACAGACACCCACCTGCCAACTAGTAGAAAACAGCGTTTGGTTTGTTGTGCAGCAGTAGCGGCATTGGTCAGATAGACGACGAAATTGGGGCGTGTGTAAACCGCCAAACTTAGTACCGTCCTTGTTGTCTGTTCATTGAGAGAGAGAGGGTGCGCACGCGGGAGACTCTGGCCAAGATTAAGCTGGTGTTGGCATGCTGTCCCTGACGTTGAGTTGGTGCTGATTTTGAGTACACGGTCGGGAACCTTAGCACTGGGGGCCACCTGCCACCTACCTAAGTATAAACGAGTTTTTATGTTGATCGTCCGCCAATCAACATGTCCAGCTCGTGCCAGTCTCGTTTCGGCGTTGGACATTTTGAATGACGGCGCGCATGTGAACTTGGCTTAAATAGGGATGTTGGCCTGCAGTAATCATATACCGTTTCCTTGATAGTCCCCTAGTCGTGAGCGTCTTAGACTGCTAGACAGGAGCGACTTCTATGTGTTCGGGTTCAAATCCTGCTGCCAGACGCTTTGGGGACTCTTTGGATTTCATTTATCATTGTCTTTCTTAATCGGCGGATTCTTACCAGGTGCGAAGAGTTTCTCGCCAGGTTCGCGAGTCCGGCAAAAGCTGGAAACGTATTAAAAAATAGTGAACATTGCCCCGATAGTCGTTGAGGTAAAACCGCCGTGATTCCGAGGTCTGTCACATCACAGGGGAACAACAGCTGAGGGTCAGCTACAGAAGAAACACGTTAGTAATTATATGCATTCGTGAGGGACCACAGTTAGAAAATTCCGAAAGTGGTTTTCCGTGCTCGTCAAACATCGGCTGTCAGTCAGCCCGGCAAATTTACTGAGCTTGGGAGTATTGGGAGGAAGGCTGCGTAAGTTCAGATCATTTACTGAATCTGAACACGGGTTGAAGCTCATTAAAGCATTTTTTAACAATGTTTTAGACGCCAATTTTTGAATGTGTCTGATGTTCGTTCCTCAACAGTGTACACTTCTTCCCATCGTGTTCGCATGGAGAAATGAGTTTCGCAGTTTTTGTTTGGAAATCGTTTTTCGAGACGTCGCGACTCAAACACCTCTATTATTGCTGATAGCGCATTTTCTGTCGAAATTTTGAAGGAGATCCCGAATTTTCTCAAAATTCGTATACTTTGCGAAAGTAACTGCCATCAAGAAGCAATATTTGATTTATATGCGGAAGTCTCATTATAAGCTTATGATTAATTATATATATATATAAGTTCAAGTGGAAATTTAAGAAGCTACTTTGATAACATTTGAAAAATAATTTCCAAACGAAAATTGTTCTTATCTTCTCTACATTCGCAAATAATAGGCACAACTTTATGATTTATAAAAGAAACTACAATTCGACGTATAATTGTTAAATTAGTACCTAAGCTATATATATATATATATATATATATATATATATAGTTCTATAATTTGGGAGGCCGTAAAACCCTGCAATCCTTCGTGTTTGCTGTACCCGCACGGGCTTTAGAATCCAATTTTGCTGCAAGTGCCTGCGATCAAATAAGCGAACTCTTGGACATTTTTAACACTTCAGGTTGACGAGGCGCCGTTGGAAAGCTTATCGCGTACCAATAGCCTGTCAACGCCGCCCTGACAACCTGAGAGCTTTTTATAATGTCAACAAGTCGTGCGCAGGCGAAACTTCGTGAATTTGCGCCCAGTTGGCCCGTTGTACGGGGCAGGACAGTATTTGAATATTTAGCTGTGGTATATTCCTACAGGGGGACCCCACTGTCGCATCTATCTAGAATCTCCGCTTGGAAGCATTTTGAGGATAGCTCCTGACATATGTACCGTATCCTCAGGCGACCTCGACGGCCTGTGCGGGCCCCGAAAAAGCAGAACAATTATCTCTATGTACCGAGTAGGTGCTCTGTGAAGAACGGAGAAGAGCGCGCACTAGTTTTCACATGGGCTGCTACCTCGCGTTGACCTGTCCGTTGTCAATCTCCCCCGACAGGGGGCCATACCGGAGAGGTCAACTAAATTGCTTCCAGCTTCATGAGCGCATTTTCATGCTGCTCGACCCGCGCTCCGTCCGCGTTCCCTGCGGGTCACCACGAACAACTGTGTTTGTGGTTAAACTACCGCATTTGCCGATACTTCGTCTATGACTGCCTCCATGGTAGGAGGTTCCTATTGGGTTTTCACCGTCTCGGAATTTTTCTCTCCGTAAACTGGCCCGCCGCCGCGCACATGCTGAGCTATTCCAATGACGAGGAGCATGCGAGGACGATGTTTCGGGTTGTCCTCTACAACGATCATACACGTAACTGTCTAGGTTATGCGCCTAAAAATAAACCTAATACGTTGATTAATTCGCGAAACTGCAACTATCGTTAACGCTTAAGTTCTCGTTAAAAATATTAGATAAAAGTTATCGGAGGCACAAGGCCGTATGAAGGCCACAACGCAGGGAGCGACAACCGCAAGGTCGGTATCGATCGCAGCGTCCTCTCGGACACGATCACCGCCAGCGGCGCATCCCTACAAACGAGGACACGGTCGCAGTATTTTCTGGGCAATCCTTTCACTCCCCATCGTCTTCCACGATCTGCCTGGCTGTACGACGCTCGTTCAGGGCTTCCGGATATGCCAGTAGATTAGCTGACGGTGGCTGACGTATACGTACGCAATGAGGGTTCGCTGCCCCCAGCGATGTTGTCGTTGTCAACTGGACGCTCAGCAATCATACATACTCGTTCCCCGCCCTTCGTTAAACCGACGCAACCATCGCAGTCTCAGCGGTTTATGCGAGCCTCGCATGGCATGTCGCTGCTGCAGCCGATGCTGTGTAGTCCTCGACATTGGTCATGTTGCCACCTGCTCTGTCTCCGTGTGTTTACAACGGTCGGGCATCATCTCATCAGGTATCGGCTGCACACTAGGACGAAATGCCAGATTGCTGCTACACTGACGAATGCAACATCTTATTATGATGACATCGAGCCCAAACAGACAGCGAGGCGAAGAAACGCATCGAAACGGGTCGACACATGCCCGCCTTCGACTCCCACCTTTTGCCTCGAGGTCGGCCAGTTAGCAGGCGAGCCAGCGAACGTAACAAACAAACGAAACAGCTCATTGCCAGCTGCAGGCAACGAACTGTTCCCCTTGTCAATGTACGCAAGACTCCGTTGCTGTTTTCAGCTCTGTGGCGATACTACCATACGGCAGTTCTAGCGTGGCAATCATTTCACCTCATAGTACTCTCTCTCCACCGCAATCGATCACACGTTAGTTCCATCGGTAGTTCATTGTCGGCACCACTAACCAGCGCGTCCAAGGCCTATCTGCGCCATTGCTAGACGTAAAGGCTGTTGAAGGTCTGTTTTTTGTTCTTACAGGCAGACCTGTCGATGTCTGCTGTAAACTGGCGTACTCTAACTGGCGCGAACATGGTAAACATGTTTGTGCTCGTGCAACGTGAACTTCCAGGAGCAAATCACCTCTCTCGTATTTCACAAACGAATATCCACGCTGATTAAGCCTCGACAAGCTAGGGCGGTGATCGAGTAAAACTCGATAATTGGTCAAGGTATAGCCAGCAATCGAATGCCGTATCAGAGGCTAAATGGAACGGCACTCACACGTACTCTATTGCTAAAGCAACATCTTCAAGTAGCAGCAAAACTCGGTACTTTGAACTCTTCTCCAAAATAAAGAAGACCTCAGAATAACAAAAATGGCAGAGTCAAACGTTAATATAATCACAGACTTACCGCATCAAGCTATCCTGCTCGGGTTTTGTCCGCAGTCAACGTTCAATGAATCGTTCATATATATATATATATATATATATATATATAAATTATCGTAGATGCGGTACCTTGTTTGCAGAGGTTGTTCCACATGCGTGCTTTGCAGCGCGCGTCCCCTCATGCGATGCCTTCATGTTACGGTTGGGCCTGAGCGTTGTTTCTTCGAACGCCGCCCTTGCACTCAGAGGGCGCCGACCCTTATTCTAGTTCGCCGTGGGTGAGGGTCATGCCGGCCAAGGTCTGACTCACAGTCTGACCGGAACCCTCTGGATGGTGACTCACCGAAAACGCGCCCGGGGGGCGGAGGGGGCGGAGGGGGTGCCGATGTAGCTGTTGAACGGGTCCCGAGTGTTGAACGGGGTCTCAATACCACGTGGTCACGTTCAGGGGCTCCGGAGGTTGCCCGGTTACGTGGATGTGATTCAGCGGAAAAGGCCGGCCCCGTTGGCAATGCCGTACGTGGAGAGGGCAGGACAACCTCCCGGCCAGGCCGGACGGAGCGGTCCTGTTAGCCTCTTGTATCGGGTCAGTTTGCGTCGAATACGGCCACCTACAAGTGTGGCTCTAGATAGCTCAGTCGCGAATGACATAATAATAATAATAATAATAATAATAATCGATGTGCACAAAGCATAAGAGAAAGTATTGCCTGGTGATGTGCGCAAAACGAAGTGACACGTGAGTGCGTGCGTTTTCCTCTGGTGGAACAGAGACAACGGTAACCAAATAGTCTTCACCAAATCAAATCAGCAACAACAACTGCCGCAAGATGACATCGACTGTTCACTGGTGGCAGTTGCGTGTGTGTGTGTGTGTGCAGCAGACAAATGCTAACCAGCTCTGATCGGGTTCGTAATTTGAAGTGGCGCGGATTTGTTTACGGAGTGCACCGACTGCTGCTCTAGTTGGGACAATGAACGATTATATTGTCTTCTAGTAGAGTGGTCATCGCATAGTAACACTAAGACGACATAGGTGATCTCATTTACGCGCACCCCCCGAAATCGTCGAGACACGTAATGTAGAGCACGTAGAAAAGTCGTTGAGCCGCAATCGATGAGAGCGTCCGTGACGCCGGTTGAAACCCAACAGCATTTGTTAGGCGTTGAGGTATTGCGTCTTGTTCTCGATGGAGAATCTCAAAGTGCTTTCCACGTTGACTCTCTCCCAATGCCTCCATATGTTACTGGTGCTCGGAATCACCATACGTATCGTTAAAAACATCCTTCTTTTTACTATCTCCCAACGCTGAACTGGCCTGAGCCAGCAACGGCCTGTCCAAGGGTTTCTTCTCCTGGCCCCGTCGGCACCCGCCCGTGTTATCCGCGCTTGCTCGTATGTGCTATTACTTAAGCAGCTGCTAAATTAACCTCATACATTTGACCCCGTACAATGCAGGCATGCTCGCCCACACCCAACCTCTATTTGGTTAGGTTTTTTCTCATTTGTTTTTTGAAATCGCTGCATTCGTTTCCTGCGCCAGTGCGACGGAAACTAGGTAATTGTTGTTATTGTCCAACCTTGAGGTAGCGCCATCAGCTCCCGGCCCAGATTGCGAACGGTAGGAGAAGGGTCCTTCGTGGTAGTGGTCCATTTTTGATTCCTAGTTGATCTAACAGCATCGATTGTTCCGCTCGGAACGTGTTCCGTACCTCTTCGATGTTATCTGCTTGTTTTCAGGCGATTGCTACGATCCAGTGCTGGTATCTAGCAGCAGCTCTCGTGGATCGCCTCTAAACTCGGTTTCGGCAGCGAGTGTGAACGCCAGCGGAGGTGCCGGCGGCGGCGGCGGCGGCGTCGTAATTTTCGGTGCGAACGGCAGTAGCGGATCGGGACTCGTCACGCTGAAGTCGTCCACGTCAGCCGCTTTCTCCTATGGTGGCCAGCATCACCATGGACCCACTATATTGTCGGACCTGGCCGCCTCGTCCGGGCTGTCCACACATCATCATCACCATACATCGTCTACAGGAGGCCAACAACAACAACAACATCAGCATCATTCCAGTCACTCTCAGCAACAACAACAGCAGCAACAGCAACAACAACAACAGACGAGCGGCGGCTCGTTCTCTCTGAGACCAACGGCAGCAGCTCAAGGCCACCACTCAAGCAGCAGCAACAACAACAGCAACAGCAACAATAATAGCCACAGTCACGGGCAAAGTGGTAATAGCCACAGTGGTGGTGTTCAGCAACATCATACCATCTCCAGCTTCGGCCACAACAGCAGTAGCAACAACAGCCACAACAATAAAAACAACAACGGCGGCTCAAGTAACAATAACAGCAGTTACAGCAGCTCATCAAGGAAGCGGAAGGTAGGTTATTCAGTGAGATTAGGCGAGGCTATATCTATTTGTTTGTAAGCTAGTGACTGAAAAAAAGTAGGTTTACAGTTGAGTAGTGCAATTTGGGTTGCCCTAGCTGAATTGGGAGCCTGAGTTTGCCTGTTGGAATTTGCCATAACTGCAAGTTGGAAAAACTGGGCTAAATTAACGCATTGGCGTGTATTCGGACTGAGAGGTCGAACAAAGGAAATTGTCTCCTCGTTTTTCTTTAATGTTACTTGTTAATATATATATATATATATATTGTCCATGATTCTTTGAGATTATTTTTCATGAAAACCCATCATTCTATTTAAACACTTGAATTTAGGTAATGGTATTTGAAAGCAGGCCCTAATGGATGCTTAAAATGTAGCGTGCCAACTGTATGATGTGACCTGTTTAAAATTAGCAGTGGACGGCCCCCTGACTCAATCTGCCGTCGCAGATTGGATCCCTTGAAAACATGAAAAAAAGATATTGCGCCAGACAGGTGGTCATTAGCGGCCTCGCTTGATTCTACTCCGTGTCGAAGTTTCGAGTACATAGTACCGGTGTACGCATTTATATGCTATTAAATTCGTATTGCTAGCGAAAATCCAATGAAAAAATGATGCCAATCTAAACTCCAGTTGTCGAGGTGAGCCATGTGTTGAGAAACGGTATAAGCCCAACTGCAAAAGGCAGCTAAATTTTGTCTGACTCAGAGAAAAAGCTACAATTCTAATTAAGTATCGTTTGCTTAAACAGAAATGATTGGCACGAAGTTCGGTCCTCGTCAGCGAGGTTTACATCGTAGCCCTTAAACTCGGTGGTAGCTTCAGATTCGGACATTGTATTCCGATGATTCAGTTCAGGGGTCACACCAGATGTCTCTTCGATCTTGGAGGTCGATAACGTTGCTCAGTGATTACATACCACGCTCAGTGATGGTATGGTCGTCGACTGACCTGGCATCTGGCCGGAATAGATTCAATTTGATTTTGAAGGTTTCCATTCGTTCCTCCCCGATTGTTCTTTGAGGTTCGTCAGAGCTTAAGCCATCTCAAAGTAAGCGACTGGCAATCTTTGATTTTCGAAGCCAATGAGCCGAGAGTCGAACACAGTATCCTCGCCACTCCTTCTTTCCACATTGTAGAAAATCCCTCGACTTGCTGCTAAAGTGTGCATCATCGCCAATCTAGCAATATAAGCTTCTGTCCGAGGGCCGAGATCACCTCCATGAACCCACTCAGTTCACGTGGTGTACTCCTCAGCATTTTGCCGATGAATACAAGCTCGAGCTCAAAATACACGTCAGTCTAGCCTCGCCTCGAAATTCACATAGAAGATACTCAGAATGGCGGAAGACGAGGTTTCAACCTGGGGCGCTAAACGCATATGCTTGCAGGCGGAGACGCTGGTAGGCTACAGTGGTGCGGCGGTGACCGGGGAGAGCGCCGCGTCCGGGCTCCTAATGAACAGCACATCGCATTCGACGGCCGGAGGCCAGTCCAAACGAAGTAAAATGGGACAACAAAAGAAGGTATGGTTTTTTTTCTGTGCGGTGCATGATACAGAAGTGCACAACTATTGTTATGAGAAACATACGGAAGTATTTGAGGCAACCACTCGTGGAAACATCGGAACTGTCTCTTTCAATCTTATAACGAAACGTAAATGATCGATGCTTGGCTTAGTTCCAAGCAAGCCTTGTGATAGCGTGGCTATAGCGAGCGGTGCTACGTTGCTGCTGGGTCTATGTAGGAGCCTATTTCAAATTTGCCCGCCCTTAACTTCCTGGGCGTTTATCGACACACAATGACCTGTTCAGGTATCCCAATGACGAGTAACAAGCACTAAACGGGACTCGACAACCTCCGTTCTGCTTTTTAGGTCGTGTCGTCCTCGTCGACCTCCGAGGGCGACTACCAGCTCGTACAGCATGAGGTGCTGTACTCAGCGGCCGGCAACCAATACGAAGTCCTCGAATTTCTCGGCAGGGGCACGTTTGGCCAAGTCGTCAAATGCTGGAAAAAGGGCACCAACGAGATTGTTGCTATTAAGATCCTCAAGAATCACCCGTCGTATGCGAGACAGGGCCAAATCGAGGTGTCAATACTTCAGCGGCTGTCGGCTGAAAACGGGGACGATTACAACTTCGTAAGAGCGTACGAGTGCTTCGTACACAAGATGCACACCTGCCTCGTCTTCGAGATGCTTGAGCAGAACCTCTACGACTTTCTCAAGCACAACAAGTTCTCGCCGCTGCCTCTCAAGTATATTCGGCCCATCCTACAACAGGTGTTGACAGCGCTACTCAAGCTCAAAATGCTTGGGCTCATACACGCCGATCTCAAACCGGAGAACATCATGCTGGTCGATCCGAAGCGACAACCATTCCGGGTGAAGGTATATAATAGTTATGATATTTACGAAACACACACATATTCACAGACACATGAGGGAGCGAGCGACGTATCTGCTCTAGAATTGTAACGAGCATCTCATATGACTTGTAGGTGGCCTATAAGTGAATATATTTGTCTTGGTATAAAGTGTTGGCTGTGGTATTGGCTATCAATACCCTTGGCAGACCATAGAGCCGTGCAAAGCCGCGCTACGGTTCAACACGAAGTGACATTATCTCGGATCTTTATTCCTGTAAACTTTCATTTGCTATTATCAAGCATTGCCGTATCGTGGTTCGGGCCCTCGTCCGCAACGAAAATTAGTTTCGCCTGTCGAGATCAGTGCAGTGATGTAATTGTTTCTTGCGGACACACCAACAACCTAACCTATGGGACAAATGCATTTTTAGGTGATCGATTTTGGTTCGGCATCACACGTGAGCAAGGCTGTCTGCTCTACCTACCTTCAATCGAGGTAAGCGCTAAAACATTGTGAACTAATTGGAAACTCCGCTTCAGATATGACCTATTATTGAATTGTTATCGCGTCGATCCTTCGAGCCGCTTCACAATTCAGTAATCGATTCGTAAGACATTAAATTAAGGGGCAAATCTGAAAATCAACCCTGGCGAAAAATTCCAAGAGCCGTAAAATCAACGAGCTCCGGGTGAAAGGTAGCTGCACATTTAGTAACATACTGCATCCATTATTATAGGTACTACCGCGCCCCTGAGATCATCTTAGGACTTCCGTTCTGCGAAGCGATCGACATGTGGAGTTTGGGCTGCGTTGTGGCTGAGCTCTTCCTTGGATGGCCCTTGTATCCTGGCAGCTCGGAATATGACCAAATCAGGTAAGTGTTTTCTCATCTGATACTGATATTATTTATGCCCCCCCCCTCTCTCTCTTCCAGCCTACAGCTAGCATCACTGACACGTAAGCAAGCGATGTCGAACGGTACATAGAACCTAAATGGTGTGATTTCATTCGCAGGTACATCTCACAGACGCAGGGCCTTCCTGCTGAGCATTTACTAAACGTAGCCACCAAGACGACGAGATTCTTCATTCGGGAACAGGCGTCTTCGTCGAGTTATCCCTTCTGGAGGCTGAAGACCACCGAAGAACATGAAAATGAGACGGGCATACGTTCGAAGGAGGCCCGAAAGTATATCTTTAATTGTCTCGACGATATGGCACAGGTATGGTAGCTACGAAGGGATACTTCATAACGATTTTAAGTTTGATATTTTCTTCGATTATTTGCGGGGCAGCCAAGCGAGGTCGGCAGGTCAAGGAACATGTGGGAAAATGTTCAAAAAAATGAAAACTGCAATACCCTAATAAATAATAATGATAATAATGATTTGT
This sequence comes from Stratiolaelaps scimitus, assembly GCA_019614645.1. Lineage (NCBI taxonomy): Eukaryota > Metazoa > Arthropoda > Arachnida > Mesostigmata > Laelapidae > Stratiolaelaps > Stratiolaelaps scimitus. The sequence continues at coordinate 6,046,351 of JABWDB010000012.1, forward strand.
ACCTTAAAAGTCAGTTTCACTATTAAATTTTTCGTCTAGTGCCAAAGAGTATAAATGTCTGATTCGGGCGGATCGCTCCTACGCAGTTAATTTAACGACCACCCTACGAGGAGTTCGGCGCAAGGGATACTAAGGATAGGTTCTTTTATATAGCCTAATTAACATATGTGTGATTAAAATGACATCGGCCATTTTGCTATCGACGATATTCTAGGTGAACGTGCCAGTGGACCTAGAATCAGGTGGGGGAGAGCTGCTAGCGGAGAAAGCCGATCGCCGCGAGCTGATTGACCTGCTCAAGCGCATGCTGACTCTCGATCAGGAGAGGCGCATTACGCCCGGGGAGGCTGTCAACCACAATTATGTGAACCTCACTCATCTCGTCGAATACGCCCATTGCCAGCATGTCAAGACCTCCCTTCAGGTATTGGCCCCTGTCCTTCTTCAACCAATCTCAGCCTTTTAATTTTCAGAAGCTCGTATCTCTCTCTCTCTTTATATATATATATATATATTTATATATATATATATATATATATATATATATATATATATATATATATATATATATATATATATATATATATTTATCAATTATGCGTATCTATCGAAGACAGCATCAGCTGTCCTTTGCTCTACCCGTCATCGAGAGTCGCCCATGTGTCGCTTTGCTGGTAGTCGTCACAAACGGAAAGTTTTACAGAGGAGACAGTCCCTTTTCGCGTTCCTTTTCCACGCCATGGGGAGATTGGCACATTTTCCGAGGAACGCCGAACTTATCATGCCAAGCCAATTTGTTTCTCCATGTTCCACAGGTTATGGAAGCGACATGCCATCGACGAATGCGACACCATGCGGCTCAGGCCGCAGCGGCGGCAGCTCTGTATCATCCAGCCACTGCCCTTTATCGGCCGTTTACAGGTCCACAGGCTTCGCAGAGCGCACAGCAGAGTGCGCCTCAAACGCAACTGTGCTCGATTTTGTGTCCGCCACAGGTACGCACCTGAAACGAGAATGACAACTTGTCATTGTTGATTTGATCTAATTGAAATTAGAATTAATAAATTCGAATTTGAAATAAAAAAAAACACATGAAGTGGGACGGGCCCGATACTACAGTCACTAACTACCGAAAGCGGGTAATTCGTTTCTAATTAATAATTGTTAATTTTCTACATTATTCAATTTTCGAGTCTTGTTGTATTCACTGTGGTGAATTTTGCATAGAATCGCTCGCTCGTTTACGTTACGCCTACAGTATCAGTTAATGCTCATAATTTGTACTTAGAGTCTAGCACTCTCTTGTTTCGCATCAGGTATATGTATCCATTAGCATTAATATTATTTCATAGCGCATTATTGACCGTAGACAACTTGTAGCAAACTAATATGCGCCATTATCCATCTCTTCCTCTCTCTCTACTTCGAATCCGTAGGTGAACGCATGCCTCAACTCGCCGAAACATATGATGGTTGGAGCCGCCGGAGTACAGGCATCCCACCAGCAGACATTGCAGATTCAACCATTGCATCTCGCCACCCAGCAATACGTGCCCGTCTCGGTTGTCGAACAGAATGGCCGCCAGATGGCCCTAATTACGGTGAGCCCGACGACCAACTACGACAGCGATCTAATCGCTAACACATTATCATCTGTTCAGCAATTACGCACATACGTATTTGCTTAAATTAGCCGGTGTTAACTTTGAACATCTACGCATTTGACTATGTATGTGACCTCAACAACGAACAGAGCTTTCAATCCATGATCTGAACACATGCCCCGCCACCACCAATATATATATATATATACATATATATATATATATATATTTATATATATATTTATATATATATATATATATATATATATATATATAGTTGCATTGCAAGTCTAGCTCTGTGACATCAACACAATCAATGATCAATGATCGTTACTAACTTGTGCATACTCATCATCTTCTCCCTGTCTCTCTGTCGTTTGCCTCGGCAACCGCCGTTTGCTTGCCTTGTATCTTTCTAATCCCGGCCCCCTTTGCTGCCCTACGGACATCGCGGACGCATCCGGATCATCATCGGCCACGTCATTATCATCCATCACTATGGCTCTCTCATCCAATATTCACATATAAACGGCTTATCCGCACGATACGATTACACTATTTTCGTTCATCCCATTGTTGGCTCACACATTCGGCGGTGCTTGCTGTCGGATGCCTGTATCGCGATCAACACCGATCAATCGACTCCTCATCAACAAATTTTTTTTTTTTGTTTTTGTATATGCATACATTTCATTTCGTCTCTGAATGATATGTTGGCTGAACCTTGACATTGGGCCGCCCTAACCCACAATTCTCCCGTAACTGCCCGTCCTACGTCATGCGCTAACCTTGCACATTAACCCACTATGGTCCATTTTTCCCGTCGCTGTTGTTGTTGTTATTGTTGTTTTTGTTGCTGCTGCTGCTGTTGATGGTGATTTTTATTCGGGCAATTTCCCTGACCACCTCCGGTTGCCTTTGTTCTCGAAACTCGGCCCTTTTCTGTTCGGTTGCTGCGCACCTGTTTTGCGTGGGCGCGTGCGTTTGTGTGTCGTGTGTTTTTTTTGCAATGTCGCAGGACTCAAATCTTCTCTGCTCTCAGAACCCGTCCTCAGCGGCTGCTGCAGCCACTTGGGCGGCTGCCGCAGCCGCGATGACATCGTCGAGGCCGCACCAGATGTTCGTCACGCCGACAAACGTCTGGGGTCCACCACTCACGAGGGGAGAAGACCCCTGGGGACGAGCAGGACTCACGTTGTTGCCGCCTCCTCCGGCTCCCGGTGCGTACATGCCTCGAAGAGGTTTAGCGAAGTTGATCCAGAGTAGGGAGATACAAATGCCGATTTATTGAGATTGAAGTTGTATGTAAAAGATATATATATATATATATATTATTAATATGCACATATTGTTTTACGTGTAGTACAGTTTCAACCACCCATTCATCCTTGTTTTCTCGCCCTTCTACATTTTTTGCCTGTCCAATTTTTTGTCGATTTATCATTTACTCATGCGTTTATCCCTTCTTGCTCAGACTGGATCTCGGTCGGTCAGACCCCATCGGCTGCTCACCAGAGCAGCTCCGTTCGCTCGTCAGCCCGAGAGCATTCGTCGTCCCACTCGAAGCGGCACCCGTCCACATCGTCATCCGGCAAAGCCATTGCGCTCGCGCAGGCCTCGGCCGCGTCGGCTGCCGGCGTCTCGTTGGGGTCGTCCGCGTCGGCGTACGCGCCACTCGGATCGTCGTCGTTGGCGCCGGCCGCACACACGCATTCGCATCTCAGCGGTTCGATCATTGGCGGCCCGTACGGCGTCAGTGGCGGCGGCGGCCCGCAGACGCCGAACGGCGGCGGGCAGCACACGCAGCTGAGCCCTGTCAAGAAGCGCGTCAAGGAGAACACTCCGCCGAAGTATCATCTTGCGCCGGCTGCCTCTACAAGTGGTCTAGGCCCGTCATCAGGCGGCAACGGCGGTAGTGAGGGCCAATCATCGATTGGGGTCCCACAAGGTCACGGTCAGGCCACGGTGAAGTGGCATCCCGAGCCACAGATTCAGGCGCCGGCCGCTCACGCGCACCAGTCGCACGCGTCCGGCGGCGGTCATGAACAGGGGTCGGGCCAGCCTCTGATCGGTTCAGGGGCGGGCGGAGGCCGGACGATTGTCATCCGGGATTCGCCTTCGCCGTCACGTGCCGTCTCCGTGATCACGATTAGCTCGGATAGCGACGACGAGGCGCCCAATACACAGAACAGGTGGGTTAACTGCCTCGTGTGCATTTGTCTATCATTTCCGTTTCAAGAAGTTCAGTTGACCAGGATACGGCATTTGCTGCTCAGACGGCGCTGTATGTCCCTGTGAAGGCGGAATGCAGGTTCCGTGTTTTGTTGTTGTTGTCATTATTATATACCTTCGTGTGCTATATACGAGCCTCCTACTAGGGTCAGCATAGAGCACGTTTGCTGATAGATTGAGGTAGAATGAAAAGAAACCAGTAACGCTAGATGGTATCATACTCATTTCTTGTTTTGATGTGTTTGTTGTCGCAATAGTGGCGGTAGTGGCCGATCAAAGAGTTCCGGAGAACGTGGAGGCTCGGAGACGTCAGCGATTGGTGGTAAGTGCCACTCGGCACAGGTTACACCATCAGGTGGAGAGTATCCCGGCTGTTCGCGAGGCGGCCTTCGGGCAACCTCGTCCAAGAGCACGATGCTGCTGCCAAACGACTCGCCGGGAGCTTCGGGGGCATCCGGCTCGGTCGGAGCAACTCCTGCTGACCCTCGACTACTTCAGCTCTCCAACCACTACTCGCCTGTGGTCCTTCAGAATATCAAACATGAGCCTAGAGACGAGCAGCAGCCACTGCACAAGGTAAATGAACTGTCAGTCTGGACTAGCGTTTTTCCATACGAATAGAAGATACGTCCTAGACGACGTGTTCGGGGCAATGGGTGAACCTAACAGGTTGCAGAGGGTCCTAGACTGCTGGACTCACATCATCCTGAACCCTACACATTAGACTCCACGACGAATAAAGGCATTCAGCAGTACACTGAGAACTTGCTTCTCCTCGTCATCCTTGCATTGGTATATTTAGCCTCATCAAGAGACAGAAAGGCGCGGGCAACACACATAATCATTTTTAAGGTCACGCCCCACCACAGCCGTCAGTGTAGCCATGGCCTCGGCGAACAAGTGAAATATATTTATATCTCATACTACGATAATCGTTAACTGTACACGAAGATTGTCCCATCGTTCGGCGCTACAGATCGTGCCAGCCATGTCGTAGACATTTCGTTATATTAATGATGCTAATTGTAGTTCTTATACCTAAATGCTCTGTGGGCGAAGTGTTTTGCGAACTTTTTCGTGCTGATAACGTCACTGTAGTCAAGGCGCGGTCAACGTCTGTTATATATAGTGAACATTGTTATGTCCCGTATTATACATATGCGCCCATAGGCACAAGCACCCGAGCAGAATATGGGCTCAAATTATACAGATCTCATCATTGTTAAATATTGTGTCGTGCATAATTGTTAAGGCATTAGTAGATCCACCCATTTTCCCTGCTCCAATTAGATGTTTGGTGCAATTTTGCTAATCGCAGCCGCCCGTGGCTCCACACGGGTGTACCTGCGTTACAATTGTACCTCCGTGCGACAGTAAATAAATGCAATCTTGTAAAAATAAAAATAAATTCGCCGTTGTAGCTTTCGTCATAGAGTATTTCCGGGTACATGACAGATTGGGTCGACAGACGTGCGCGCATTTGCAAATAGCGAATGTTCGCCTCGCACTCGGTACTAATAATCTAAAAAAAAGCTCACTCACAAAGATAAAGAGCAAAGAAAACTGTAGTTACGTTAATAAACCGCCTGTGCATTGTACAGCATCACTTTTCGTCATTTTCTCAATTTCCTTCTGTGTTTCTCGTTTTTTTCAAACGTGCCGCGCCCCACAGGATCGGTCGCACAAGTACGCCACCGTACCAGGCAACGGAGCTGTTTCGGGCAGCAGTTACGGCGGTATTCAGCCGACAATGTTCAAGCGCGAGGTCGTCTCGCAGCTGCCGACGGCGCACACCGCCCATCTAAGCAGCCATGGCCACGGAGGCCACCTCGGCCCGGCGTACGTCGACCCCGAACGGCTGCTCAAGGAGGCGGCCGTCGGGGTGAGCGCTGGCGCCCACGCACACGCACAGACCAGCCATTCGCATCCCCACACGCGACAGCAGGCCCCGCTACAGTTCGAGTTCGCCGCGGCGCCCGCCAGCCAGCTGAGTATGGGTGTTGGAACTGTGGGAACAGTCGGCGTTGGCTCGACAGGCCATATGGGCGTTGGTGCCGTAGGCGCTGTGGGAGCCGTCGGAGCACAGCCGCTCTATCTGAGCCAGCCAGACATCTATAGACCGACCGCCGTGTACGTGGCCACTGGTAGCGGGCAGTTCCCGCCGCCACCGGCGCATCACCAGTATCCACAGGTAGCTATCGAGTATATAGAGTATAATGGATTGAAGCCACTGGGGACATGGGGGTGCGGGGTTGACATGAGGGGTTTCAGGGGTGTCCTTCCCAAGTGTCCTGTCTCGTGAGCATCAACGAGAAGGAACGATTTGCGTATTGCCTCTTTGATCCCATGGAAATGTAGACCCACTAGGAACATACAATAGATGCCACTAATGTTAGCGTGTTTGCCGTTCGCCTTCAAAGTTCTCTGAATCATTATTGTTCTTATTATTATTGAGATTATTAGTATTATTTGCAACATTACAGTGTATAATCAGCTTTATTATTTCTAGCTATTTATTTTAGACTATTAATTATTGTTTGTCATATACATATATTCGTCAACATGTCATTCGTGTGTGCTCCAGACAATTTGAAGACTTCTCCACTAATGCACACTCCTTATCGTCACAGGTGAATCAGCCTCCAGTGGGCTATGCAGCACCCCCTGCGCATCTCCAGTCTTCGTATCCAGCCTATACGCGCATATCTCCAAAATACCACAATCCATACCAGGCAATGTAGACCTGATGTACGCACGCCGATCTCAGCCTAGCGCGAATACCTATCGGTTCTGTTCACTCTGGCTGGACTGCGCTTCAACCGCGCAACATCGAACAGCGGGGCCGACATCGACCTTTTGGCAGCTGCAAACGCATTGTCACCCCGGTCCCCTTCGAACGCCTGTCAGCCAACGAACCCGTTCCGTTTGTACGAAGTCGGTGATCAGCGCAGCCGGACAACGTTCAGGCTGTGCGCTTCACGCCGTCGCGTTAACAGCGCGACAGTGGCAAAACAACAACAACAAGCTGTACAACTGCTAAAGGCGACCAAGCGTGAGAGAGAGAGAGAGAGAGAGCGTTTACTCGTAACGAAACTGCACGAACCCATACGATAATATCCTGTAGCAAATGCTGTGGAACACTTTGTGCATAGACAGTGATCAGGGCGGATCGAATGGACGTTGCCGAGCAAGCAAGCCAGCAGCGTCAGCAGAAATCGAGCGGGATCGATGATAATTGTATCAATGAAGAAAAAAATATTCCTGGACGCATTTTTAGTTCGGAGAATAGCTCGATAGTCGCTTGCCGGACGCAGGCTACCACCACCATCAACAGTGACAACAACAATGACAACAGCAACAGTAACAATAAGAGCCACAACACCATGAAACGGCCGACTATTACACACGACTGCGCCTGGATGACAACAATTATCGAAAAGGGATTTGTAAACGATCCAACCCGATCCAATCACCCGTAAAATAACACAAGCTGTAAATGATAACAACGACGTCTACTATAGACACCGACATACAGGTAATTACAATCGTGATGATGATGATGATGATGAATACTATGAATAATAACAATAACATTAATAACATCTTCTTCTCGTAATAACAACAGCAGTATTTGTCGTAATGAGCCAACAACAGTTGGACACCAGTGTTCGCCAGAAAGGGAGGCAGGTTGAGTGGTAGAGGAAGGTTCATATATATATATATATATATCTATATCTATATATATATATATATATATATAAAGTGACGAATATATGTTAGATAAATAGATAAAGCGAAATGAACTGATGAGGAGAAGTGGTAGCGCCATTTTGCTGTTTCATTAACTGACGCGGCTTGAGTAGCTGGGTTTATATTATATTTACAAGACAGCTTATTCTAATCATTATTATTATTATTATCATTATAACTATTACGACTTCTGCTATTATTGTGATTATGACTAAATGGCTGATGAATAAACATAGATGGCGCAGTACGCGCGTTAACAATACCGACAAAATAGTTACGTGTATACAACACAATATAACACATGGGACGAGATCGATTTGCCAGATTCTGCTGGGGGGCCATATGGCCTGAGGGGGTTCATAAGGCGTTAACAATACACGCCAGTACACAGCACGAGACGGGTGGAGGGTATGAGGGTGTTCCGAGGGTATGAACCTTTCGTGAACATTCTTGATTCGCAGTTCAAGTTGCCTCTAGATCGCCTCGATGAACGCACGCGCAACGCACCCTAACGCGTGGACCATAGCGTCTTCCGTCATCGCCTAAGAACCGCCGATTTATTAGAAGCGAGCCCATCTGTGATGTCGGCCGATCGCGATATTGACGACGAGCTCGTCCGTATAACGCAATCGTTCCGCTTGTGATCACATTATCGGCGCACCTCAGATGACACATCTGCTTAGCTCACGGTACCACATTAGGGCTAGAGGTTTTTGTCGCTGAGGCTATCGCTTATCGACTATATTTTATCCAGATTTTTGCGCGCGTGTGCAAAACGATTCGATCCGGCAGCGGACAGTTGATGTGGCCACTGAAATCGTTGAAGTAAACGAAGACGGTCACTGACAAACGATGATTGAAATATGATCAGCGGTACTATTGATTGTATTCACTATCCATTATTATTATTATTATGAATATTACAATGATTATTATATACTACCCACATCTACCGTTTGCATATTGTACATGTACCAATTCTCCTTGCGGGAGATTTATTGATTATTTTTGATTAGCACAACGGAACTCTTCCCTATCCGTCCCCGCGGTCAAGAAGTTTTCACCTCGTAATCCCCGATATTAACAATGCTGCGATGATGTCGCGACCCCCTGTATATTGTAAAATAAATGAGAATGGCAAAACATTGACCTTGGCACGTATTATCTGATGTAGAAAACGTTCCCGCTCATTTTGCCGTGCACCAATCGCCAAGCGGATGATGAGATCGATACACACGATGACCTCGTTGCATTGCAGTTGATTTAGGCAGGAGGTGACATTGGGTATTACGGTGACGGTGATCACAACCAGCCATCGTGACAGTATCGCCATCGTTGCTGACCACCATGAGCGTACACCGGCATACATAGACAGGCCAAGTATACAGGTATGAAGTTTGGCCAGGGGGGGAGGTATCGCTTCTTGCTGAGTGCGCTATGAGTCGCCTTGATCTTGGTGGGACTGCCTATTGTCACTGAGTCAATTATTTGAAGCTAGAGTAATGGGTGGTATAACGCTAGCGTAAGCGGGACGCCTGATCCAGGGGAGGCGGACCTACTGGTGCCACGTAGATGGGTTCGTTGTGGATGGGCAGGCCATAGGTGGGACATTTCGCCTACCCCGTCAGCGAAATTCCTATGAAAAATGGCAAACACACATCTACACACAGACGCTATAGCACACAAGAGAGGATGGCGTGCGGGTGGTGGGTTCACACATGAGCGCTGGAAACGTGTCTCTCCGATGCGACTCAGTTTGGCCGGCGACGACGGCGGTCGTTTACTCGCGAAGCAACGAACGCTAGCAACATAGCAGCGAATCCTGGTGCCGAAGGATTCTTCGGCTGGAAATCCTCTCCCTTTGTTAATCGGACCTAGACGTTCGCGCTTTTTCTACGAACTCGTTCGGCATTCATCATCACGATCATTATTGTACTACTGTATATAAAAGTCGGCCTTCGAAGTAAATTCGCAACAATTTGAGTTGCAGATTACTTGCATCAGTAAATATAGGACTTGTTAACGATAACGAGAGAGCGAGAGAGAGAGAGAGAGAGCACACATGACATAGGATCGCTTGCGAAATCAGCCCAATGCCCAAATTGTTTCTATTGTACATAGTATATTGTCGGCAAAAGTACACATCTTTCGGCCTTCGACTGTCGACTCCGTAGCGTTCCTCATCTGCCGACTAACCATCAAGGTGGATGGTTAGTCGGCAGATGAGGAATGGAGGAGTTATGATTTTGATTACGACGACACCGACGGACGAGCGGGCGCTCGATTTTGTTGGTCGACATTAGAGAGCCCTAAGGGCTCGAGCCACTGGGATTGAACAACTTAAAATGAGGGTGGCAAGACAGATTGACAAGCAGATATCGTTCAGTATATACACCACGCCCTAGCAACACTCTGAACCTCCTCCGCCCCCGAACTGAAGCAATAAAGATGTAAATCCCTGATCTTCTACGGCGTGGCAGCCGCTACCGCAAGCTGCGTCGTGTTGTAAGGTGCGTATCGACGCTATGATGTCCTGTCCACGAGATGATGTCCATGTCCTGTCCTGAAGATATTACATGTTACACCATGTTTCATTAAGAGAGCCGCCGCCGCCGTCGTCGGCGCCACCCCCATGCTGAGTAGTCCTGAATAGTCCTCCCCTTTATCTGTCAGAGCCAACATTGACGAGACCGCTGGCCGTGATAGTGCGAATTGTCGATCATATTTTCAATATGATGGTGCTCCCTAATCCCGATCGTCATTGATCGACCATTAGACTAACGAATCGGCGTGGTGTGTAATTACATTTTGTAAAATCGAAAATATATTTTATGCTCATTTCGCGGACGGGATAAACACACAGAGTTCTATGGGTGAGAACGCCATGAGGAATAGCACCCACCCATGTAGTTTTGTGGTATGATCCACTTATTACAATGACTGCTCCCGTGCAACTTGTCCTTGTCTAGACCGAAGTCGTACGACCCTGCCGTTCCAATTCATCCTGGCGTCAGAATTTTGGTTCGTCCACAATCGTCTCCGTTGCAACTGTCACACACCATTCGATCTGCTTGGTGAGGAGCAATTGAGCGATTGAGAATGATTATGCTAATCACGATCGGTTGATTTATATATTTCTATATAATGATATTATATATGAAACAGAGGACGCAATGCCGTGTTGGCTTTACTCGAGACGGCCAAGTGGAACGAAAGCGGAATGCGGATGCAGCCGTACAGATGTGATGAACTCGTATATCGAATATGGCCCCGGCTTCTCGTTGCAGCGTCATTGAAAACGAACGGAGGGAGAGGGCAGAGTAAAACGAAATGCTCTCAATGAAGAAGGGATATGGGCGGCACAAATCAGGATTTGGAACTCGTTCGAACTTGAACTAACACTTAACTCTAATAGATGGGCAGCCAGGAATGACACACATACACACGCGCGCGAACGGCGGATTGACGAACGTCAGCCGCACATCAGGATACGTCCCTATTCAGATAGTAACTATTGGCCAGAGCAAGGGAGGCACAGACCGAGGCGAACGATGTAAGCTGCTCACTAGGGAGTAGACAATGGTTGAATGATTGAAACCTAGCGCCTATGGTTATGATTATCATTCTTATGATTATGAGGGAACGTTAGGCTACTCTATGGCTATCACCAGAGGATGTGGTTAGGGAGAAATTTACGTGCGACTCCACCGAATACAGTGGTACGTGTCCTCCTCGAAGCAAAGTCAACCTGTGCCCACGTGAACCTTATGAAAAGAAAGACAATAGGAACACCACATACAGGAACGGTTGACAGATTAGAATGTTGGCTGCGTACGGTTAGCATTTGAAAGCGAAATTAACTACGATGGTGATTATTATGACGACGACGACGATGATGATGATGATGATGATAATTAGAAGGCCTAATACGACATCTTGTGATTACTAATTATCGTAATAACACTACCAATTACTATTGTTGTTACAACTAAAGAACATTTATTATTTCAAGCCTTATTAGTAGTACTAGTAGTAGTAGTAATTATGATTATTATTATTATTATTAATAGTAGTCGCATGACAATACGTCCTCTTGTAATATTGCTGTACTACATTATTCTCTCATATGCTGTCTATAGTGTTAAGAGCAGAGGTGAAAAATAGGCGGAGCGAGAACAGTGACGCCGAAGCGACCAACGGGACGCCGGCTCGCAAACTGATGCCGGTATTCTGCTTAGACCGAGACTCGAGCGATTAGCAGAGAGGCGGCAGCAGCAGGCGCGTCGCTCGGTCGGGATGAGTGGGGAGGTCACATGAGTTACTATAAAAAATACGAATGTGTGTGTGTTAATAACAGGGCGAATTTCTGAAGAGAGAAATCGTTGGTTTTTCTTCTTCTTCATCTCGCGATTTTCTTAGTGAATACAATCCATGATAGAAGCAGGGACGAGAGCGGCTTGAGTTCGATGATGATTGATGTGATTTCGGGTCATTACGGGGCAGCAGCAGTAGCTGACGGCACTCTCGAGTAGAGAATGAAAAAAAGCTGACCCAATCGAGAGCTGTGGGGAAAGTAACAGAATCAATGGCGAGAAATGAATTTTTCCACCAATATCTAATGGCCGTTGATATATATATATATATATATAATTGTATTGAGCGAACCCAGATACAGCGTTGATGTTATGTGGCCACCTGGAACCACACATATTACCTGCAACTACCTGGCCGTGAACCAGCTGAACCATCACACACACACACGTATATATATATATATATATATATATATAAACTGCAGTATCTATAGTAAATATAACAAAACAAACAACGTAACTATATAGTCGATGGTATATACGGGAAGTATACACAAAACAGAGAGGGAGGGAGGGGGAGAGAGAGTCACGAACGAGTTTCTATAATTACAGTACTACTACTACTACTGCTACTACTAATCATACCCGATTAATACTAGTTAATTAATATGAACTGTATGAAAAAGCGACGATAATATTGAGATGATGCATCGAAATACTGGAATATTATTAACTGGGGCAGAGAGAGAGATGTTCGTCGGCGAGATTTCAACGGGAGATTGATGAGGCTATCGAAGCGAGCGAGGTCCAAACACAACAACAACAACAACACCATTTCTTGTATTATTGTTGTGAATGTATATTAGCGACGTGGTGGGAGCGGTGGCTTCAGGAGCATCGTGAAGAATAGCTGTCGATATCATGGTCACCTTGTAGCACTAATTATCACGGTGAGATATTATTATTTCAATCAAATAGCGAACAGACACCGATGACTAACACCTATGATTAGTTTTATCATGCGATTATTACTTTTAGTGCTACTAGTGGTTATGTGTGGTTAATTAACCTGCATTATTAATAATGGATTGCTAGCACCATTCAGGTGTGGTGATAAGATCTAGACCTTTTTGCACTCTCTTATGGTGAGTCGACTCCTACTATTATTATTATTATTAATTATTATTATTATTAATTATATTCTACACAGGGAGTTTTCGTATTGGTGAGCCGTTACCTGTAAACGCGATAGAGGAGCTATGAAAGAGAATTTCTGATACGATGATTATAATGATGGTGGTGATGACGATGCTTAATTATTTTCTAATTATATCACGCCTGCCCCTGGTGATGACACGAGTTTCCCCAGTAATAATTATAACAATAACATCATTGTATGCAGTAGCCGACGAAGAAGAAGAACAACTAGAAACACAAGCAGTTGCATACAGACACAATTACAGCCTGATATCGGCTTCCTATACCTTGTGATTAATAGCACACGCTACACAACCTATACATACAAGTCCGTACTGAACGTTAGCGATCGATATATAAACAAAATATATATATATATATAACCATTGTGATTAAAGGCTACGGGCTGGCACACTGAACGGTCCATTACTGACGACGATGGCATAACTAATGATATTATTATTTGTTACTGTACTACCACTATTACTACCACTACTGGGATCGATGCTATTATATTAATATTTGTATTGCGATTATAACAAAAAAAAAACACAAACATTTGCTAAGAGTTTGATTGAACATTATTTGTAGATTTGATTTCTCGACAGGCATCGTGCATATTTGTCTAGTTGTTGTTTTATTTTTTCGTTTGTGCATTGAAAAACGCAAGAACGCCAGACGAGACCACACACAAACACCTCGAAACTTATTAAAAAAAACAAACTCGAAACTTGTGACGTACACAAGCGGCGCACCGCGTTGGGGATTATTGTTGTTATTATTATTATTTGATATGGGTGTGAAAATAGCGGTCGGGTGCCCGCCCCGACCTATTGCCGTGGTAGGACTTCTGCGCTGGTCGATTGCTAGGCTATTGGCATGACAAAGCAACAGTAACGAAAATGCTGAACTATTTCTTCTTCATCTTTGCTTAACCAGCAGAGTAGATAAACGTAAAGACCTTGACATCGTCCGCGCTATAAATTATATATATATATATATAGTAATTGTCGTGTCTGGAGATTATATATATATATATATATATATATATATATATATATATGCATATATCTTGTAACAGAAATAGAGTTAATAGACGAACAGAGCACAGAGGGAGAGAGAAAGCGACTAACATGAACAGGAGAAAGTGGAAAGAATAATTGTAGCGATGGTAATGTTGGTACTGGCAACATGAGGTTGACAACCACCCCAAAATGTGATATTATTACAATACAAAACATTATTATTAATTAATAACATGCGTCAACAACAACAGTGAATGATAATTATAATACTATATATAATTATAAGAATATTTACTAATCAACGATGCTAATGTCGATGATATAACAGGATAACATGAATGATATTACAACATATAAGTCGATGAAAGAGAGACAGAGAGTTAGGGGACAGAGGTGAAGCGGGAAGCGAGATGCTGTGCCGGAGAAAACCATGCTATTATAATAATTAATATTACGACTATTAGTTGCTCTTAGTTACTCACGATATATGATTGTTAGATGACGATTAATACCCTCGCGTCCGATTGAAAACAGGTGGTAAAAATGAGGCGAACAGTGATCCTTTTCACGGCACGGTGATTCGAGTATAATTGCTATGAATTTTATGAATATTTTCACAGATAACTAGACGGAACAGGTGAACACCTTGGGATTTTCGTTCCGGGTTGTCTTGTCATCGTGACCTTGATTATCTGCACCAATTAACTAGTGCTGTTAGTAGCAGGGGCCGCAATAGTGAACGAGAACAAGTAATGACGTATGGAATATGAAAATTACTAATAATAATCATAATAATCACCGGCAAAAAACACCAAAAACATTAAGTATAAGCGGCAATCTGGTGAACGATAATGACGTACTTGTCTTTTGTTTATTCAAGAGAAGCAGAAAAAATCAATTCCGACAAAAATATGATTAAGAACAATTAGCAAGAACGAACGCGGTTGCCATATATATATATATATATACGGGTACGTATGGTCCATATGGGATTATTGCGCCTGTGAAGAAAGTTGTCAATTATCAAGATTTGATATACCAATTGGCCTATCCTTACGTAGATCGAGAATGACCCCGAGCAAACATATAATGGCACCATTTTATCTGCGAAGGTGTAGTACGAATTTTGTCAGCTGCTTATATAGTAGCAGTAGCAATTGGGTACATTTGCCGTTCGGCGATCCAATCCTGCTATCAATGCCAGTTATACGACGACGGGGATGTCAATATCCACGATTTTCTATAGTAAAGTCTACTATTAATATTAATTAATAGAGCAGCGATAGCACACGATATTTGCCGTAATTCATATGCAACGTCTCTTCTTGCTAACCCTTCTTGCTATTATACTATGACGGATATATGATGTTAAGGATGGCGCCGGTGATCACCTATTGCCTATCATTATTAT
The DNA here is from genome assembly GCA_019614645.1 of Stratiolaelaps scimitus. Classification (NCBI taxonomy): domain Eukaryota; kingdom Metazoa; phylum Arthropoda; class Arachnida; order Mesostigmata; family Laelapidae; genus Stratiolaelaps; species Stratiolaelaps scimitus. The sequence continues at coordinate 6,061,883 of JABWDB010000012.1, forward strand.
TTTGTATTAATAACAGCAGAACAATAGAACTGTATGTGTATATATATATATATATACACCTAAACAATAGTAAAAATTACGACGGCACCGAGCACTAACAAACGAGAAAAACAACCATTTACTATTTGTCAACAACAACAGCAGCAAACGCAATGCGACAGACACCTCAACAATTAATCATATACATACATATAAGCGTCCGGTGTGCGTTCAAGTATCCCGTAGTTAGTTATGTTGGAGGATAGGACTCACCGTCGATTGATTGTGACACAGCGCGGCAAGGGGCAAGTCCCGGGTTCAACTGATCGTGCTAGCTAAGGATAATCTGTGCTGCGATTGCATAATGAGAAACTGATAAATTAAGATCACGCTGTGAGCCTGGTGGGCAATGCCCCGCCGCCAGTCCACGGTGATATACCGCTGGCGTGGTGAGATATCATACTGCGTATGATGACCTATCGGGTATAGATACAATTCGCGGTCGAGTGAAGACGTAAAGAATGACAACAGCTAAAAACATATTTTAAAAGTAAATAGAAAAACTGTCGAAGTAGGGGATCCTTGATTGGCGTTCATATATATATATATATATATATATATATATATATATATACGTATGTCGTATATGTACAAGGATGGATTTTGTTTTGGGTTAAATCTCTGTGTCTGGGATTGAGGAAATGTGTTGAAGACAATACATACACGCATGAGACAGACGACAAAGGTTTTGAGAAAATATTAACCGAATAGCATGCGACAGACGAGCATCGACAGCCTGTCGTGTAATGGCGCGCACATTTAAGAATGGTGGCAGTGATTGATACAATACATATATTATATGAGAGATTTAGTACAGATATATTGTAGCGTAGTGTACGATGGGAGCCCACTGTGTAAGCCCGCTCGACAACCTTTTGATCTGTGGGTCGGCGTAATGAATTGTAGAAAATATTGTTGGAGCAAAAGCAGATCGATATGAGAAGAACTGATACTAATAACAACTATTCATAGCTAGTATGATAAGACATTATATATATATATATACAGAAGGAGAAGAAAAAGGTTGACTATTAAAAAGGGGGAGAAGTTAAATTACCAATATGACATAGACAGGACTGGAAGGATGTAAGTGGATGCAGGCCCTTCTTTCGAACGACGAAGCAGATGAAGGCGCGTTGGCAGATGGACTATAAAGAGAGCGAGAGGATGCCGAAACAACTAGAGACGAAAAGGCAGATGTGTAGATGAAGTAGAGGCGGAAGATAATAAATATATAATAATTATAATAATAATAATAAACTCGATATAAAAAGCGGGTGTGTGAACGCTGTGTATATAAGATAGCAGATAGCAGATTGTACATTGTAACTGACCGTCATATAGCCTTCTTGAAACTTCTTGGAGGAGAGGAGAATTGATATTACGGTGATGCTAATGATAATGAGGGTAACAATGATGATAATACAAATACAATACGACAAGCTAAAATAAAATGTAACAGCTTATGGCGATATAATTGATAACAAGCAAAACTGTGTGTTTTCTTTCTAATATATATATATATATATATTATATATGTAGTTTTATTGCTTATTATCATTCTATTTATTAGGTTTCTGAAATGAGTATACTCCCGGTATACTCGTTTTATAGCCGAGTGCACCTGCTGAGCTGCTAATGCAGCGGATTTTTGTTTGCGAGAGCTGATCCACCTCCCAGGTGGGTATCAAATTCAAGTTCACCTTGTGGCTTATTGATGGAACTGCAATTTTTACAATGCTTTCGTTACAGAAATGTCGATTACTACATCACAGAGCGGCATACTAACAATCCGCAGTATTAACAACCGTAAAAGTAACGCATAGAATTCAATATAAGGTAAATAATTTATTCATAATATAAACTACAATATTCACGGTATGTACAGAATACAGGGCAACTTATAACATCACGTCAGTTCTCTTCTCAATGACCGCAGCTTTCGTGTCCTAGACTTACGTTCTGGTCGTCCCGGAGAAAGTTTGTCCTCGGTGGTGTCAATGTGTCTATCATATGCAAGGTGGGTGCTTCCTATATCGAAAGAAAGCAATTCTTTAGGGGAGAATGTTGATGCACTTATTCTATAGGGTCTCCCAGAGACTTATTGCACCTCGGCTCAGCTATCCTCAATTGCTATCTCATTCCGAGATCGCGGCACAGGATAGTAATGGCGCAAAACTTTTAAATACGAAAAAACGTTCTGGGTCACCTATATTTACATTTGTACGACTAATTTACTAATCATCGATTTAGCACGTACATTTTGTGGCCCATCTCTGCGCCAAATACGTAGAATAGTTTCATGAATTTTTCTACAGGATCGGGTACTCTGACCATTATTTTTGTATTTATTTCTTCCTCAACATTTGTCTCTATCACTAGACAATGAGGTTTGCTTCGCTTGTTCCACTGCGTTTTGGCTCGATACTAACGCGCACTATCCTATATCGCTTGTATGACCTTTAATTAAATTAGCGATTGGCGCTGAAATGCCATTGGCATCGGGCCTTGCATGTTGTGGCTGTCTGGGTCAGGCTTGACCATACGGCGGGATTCATCGGTGAATTGCGTATGACATATCGAATCAGCGCATATTTATGCAGCGGCAGTCATCGGGTATCAATATGGATCATAGCTATTCAAGTTGCTTCCCCACGGACACGGGAAGGAAAGGGACTTACCCGGCAAAGAAATAATTGGCGATCGTCGACTGGTCGGCCTCCATTGGCACAGCCCGATGTTAAGCGCTGTTCCGCAAGAAGAGCGTCCCTTGGCCCTCTGCCTCTCACGGACCAGACTCCCCTTCTGGTCTGTCGTCGCGTGCTGCAAGACAGCTTCCTTCGGTACGGAGAACAACCTCGGTACGAGCAAGTCCGGACTTTTCCGTTTTGCCTGACTTGGCATCCGAGTCCTGCTCCCCAAGTATGCTTGTCCGTCTTCGTCTTGGCGCCTTTCCAGCCGGGCGCGCTCTCCTTTCCATTCAGAACTCAGGAGGGACAACCAGGAACTATTGGGGACAACAGAGGATCACCGGCAGCCAATTACGAAGGGTGCAACGGTCGTTGTACCGAGATGTCAAAATTGAAATGGACGCTTCCTGTGTCTGCCTCCCTCAGGCTCGCAGGCCGTTCCGCGGAATGGCCTGCGAGCCTGAAGGGGCCGGCAGGGGCCGGACACAAGACGTGAAAGGAGCGAGAGAGGAAGGCAAAGTGACTCAAAGATCGTAGCAGCCTCAACCCGGCGTCGCTCGGATAGTGTCATCCTTCTAGGAACATCCTTACCCGTTCCTAAAAGGATGACGGTATCTGAGCGACGTATGTTTTTTGACTAGCCTTGTCTCGGGAAGGAGCACAGGGGGTTCTGGCGACTAATTCCATATGGGAAGTGGAGCCGAGGGTGGCGTTCGTCCACTTTTCAGATTTCGAGTGCGGGTACAAGTGCGGCGAGAGCCGAAAGCGAACTATCTCGGGAAAGAAAGCCGAGGCCGTCTGGTGGTTTGGTCGAGATCTCGACCGTTTGCTGTCGATCGGGTCCGCAAGCTGACGTGTCGGCCGCCAATGTCATGTATGGTTGGCCGGAAAGATGTTATAGCGGAGGTATTTCAAATGTGTACCGACTACCACACCCACGTTTCAAGACTTGTCCGTTCATTAGGTCCGTCATGCTTGACCACCAGATACAGTAGAGTTGTTCCTGACCACGATGTCACTCAGTCATTCGGTGCCAAAATGTTGCTCGGTTGAACTTTTGTGTAGAGGGAGTAGTTCCGGCTTTGTCACGTTTGGCAGAACGGCCAATGACCCCACTTGCCTCTGGTGGGTCAACCACTACCCGCAGTATTCGTAGAGGAAGGTACTTCCCCAGTTTCTGCGTAACTCTCCCTATTGTACAGCTGCTGTCGGTGCTACTAGACGGAGAGCACGAGGTCAAGCTGACCAAATGGAGGGACCATCTTCTCAGAGTACCCGAACTGGACAATTCAATTCAAATATGATCTATGGGCACTAGCATACCGCTTTCACTCTCGTTACTTCCCGAGTACATAGAATCTTCGGTATCGGTGGAGAAATGGGCCCGTTCTTCGTCGGAAAAATGAACGGGAACATCCCTGCGTGAGTATGCAGCATATATAAATATACTCGGCGATACGTGTGTGTGTGTGTGTCACACATTTCGGCAGCAAAGGCTGCTATTGACAGGCGGGAAAATCGGGACACAATACGGTGTGTCCATAAACAATCGTACGCAGTAGCCTGATCGTGGGACTCACTTGCTCTGGACGACTGGACACATCACACGTCCGGGTACGTTTCTCGCAGTTGTCTCGCGCCTTCCTGGCGCCGTTCGCCTCAAGACGGTTTCGCGGACAAACAGCGGCCCGCCATCATTACCCCACGACCTCGACAGCGTCCGGGTGTGTGCTGCTCTTGGCTGATGGTTGGGGTCGGTTCGTCTACTTGATTGGTGTCTCCGGTCATCGTGTGTCGCGGAGTGCTCATTTATCTGCTGGCCAGAGCCAGTCCTTTCAGGCCTGGCTGCCATTTGAGCTTTGAGTGTCTACCCAGCAGCCGTCCCGGACGGCAACTGTAAGGACAACGAGTGGATTGCCGCGAGGGCAATCTAAACGATTCACCATGCGGCGACAGCTGTACAACACTCCGTCGAGCACTTCCGAAGCGTTCCGTTGAACCAATGTCGTTGTTATTCTGCTGTGGCTCGGTCTAGGCCTTCGTATGCCATTCTTCGTAGTGGATACGAGAGCAGGATTGGACAAGATTCTAGTTGCGTTCAGTTGTATATAACTTACCTTCGGTCATGCTGATCCAGCCCTCTCCATTTTATTGATCTTAAACATACTCAAACGCCAATCTTTAAACTCGCTCGACCGAAACACTACTTTCGTTAACCGTAAACGCGACAATTACGCGGTTTCTATATATATACACGAGTGAGGAAATTCGATAACTGCGAAATATAGTAAGCAAAAAATAGTTGCAAGTCTAACGTGAAGAAACTATTTATTGGTGAACCCATGAATAGTGAGAAGAACTAGTTCGCTAGATTTTGACTAATCTACAGTTAGAATATTAGGGGAAAAAGGTAAGCGCAAAAAATTATGCCCAAAGTGAGAAAATTGAGGGAAAGCTAGTATACACAAAGACAAACGATTAGGTGAAACGTTAGAAAACTAGGGGGAAAAAGTTGGTATAACAAAATTTTAGGTCTAAAAATAAGCTTCAAACCTGGGAAGAAAGTGTCAGTACAAAGTGAATTAGATCGAAATTTAGAGAGAAACTAGAGAGAAGTATCCGCAAGAAAAAAAATTGGTCCAAAATGAGGAAACTAAGACAAAGTATGTGTGTGAAAAATCACGTTTCTCAAGTTTGCGTAAACTAGGAAAACAAGTAAGTACAATAAAATAGCTGAAAAGTTAGAAAACGAAGCAAAAAAGACATAGGGGCAAAGTCAGGTACCGAGAAAAATAATAGTAAGAAGAAAAAAAATCGTTCAAAAAAATGTGAGGAAACTTGAAAAATGTAAGTTAAAAAAAAGTTAATAGATAATAAATACATAATATTAATAAGAAAATACTGCTTACATCTAGTTCTCCTTGAGTTCAGCGCCATTGACAACATGTACCGCGTTTAAATCTAAACAATTATTTCTTTATTTGTTATTACAGCAGCGATGTATATATATATATATATAATATATAATGGGCATAATTTAATTTAGTTCGTTTAGTGCTGTTGTCTTCGTCTGCCCCTTCTTAGTATCGTCACCATAGTCATTATCATTGTGGAATCGAGTCGTTCGCCCCGTCCGTTCGTTTGCAGCGTCGATACTGCGCTTCACTGCTCGGGCGTGTTTTTGCTGTTCGATCTGCCTTCCTCTACCTGCCGTTCGAATACATTCCATAGACAGCCGTGTACTTGAAACATCATACAGCGCTGCAATATATATATATGTATATATATATATATATATATATATATATATATATATATATATATATATATATATATATATATATATATATATGTGTTTCTATGAAGAGACGCTTGTAGCAAGTTGAGAGTTCAGCAGCTCAAAAAACATTTATATTTATGTCGGTTCCACTTCTCCCAGCTTTTACTTATGGTTTCGTATCAATTACACATATTAGATAGTCTAGATGAGATAAATGTGTTTGTAGAGGAATAGTGCGTGTGTGCTTGTTTATCGTTTGCGTCACAAAAAAACGTCACCCACGAAAACATCTGGCAACAATATAAAAAGCCTAACGATACTTATATTAGAATAAGATAACCTTATCTAGATATAACTCGTATTCTAGTCATTAGTTATTACTAGTGTCATCATCGTTATGCGTGTATCTCCGCACTGTCAAACCACAAAGAAAAAATAACACCACACGAAGATCGAGATTGAAGGTGCATAGAGGAACGATGGTGGTATGTCTATCTAGCCTACCGTCGTTAATTAGCTCTGGAACAATTAGCATGGCTAATGACAGGAACAACTGATATTGTACAGGCGATACTGTTTTGGTTGTTGTGGGGGCACCATGTGTTTCTATATGCCTTCTATATTTTTGGTTATAGGCTATTTGTTTAATCTGCTGCTACATACGATATCAAGGGCTTTCTCCCGATATTTCCCGTAGTAATGCCTGATTATACAGATAGGCGTATACGGAGAGACGTCTTATCGGGGAAGGCTTGAGGGTTCATAACCTGCACTCGGCCTGGGTTATTCTCCTATTTTAAGATGGACGTGCTCATCTGCAGTAGCATTTTTGGGACAATCCGATGATGGTATTATCGAAGCGTGTGAGTGATGGCGTAAAATTCAAAGTCAATCAATTTCAAATTCAATTTTGTAGTCAGCTGAATGAGTAGTAACTGGCTTGAACAACGCCAAAAAGTTGTGTTCGAACAAAATGGCTCGCTACAGCAGGATGTCCCGTTCAGACGATCTGACGGGTTCTCGACACCAGTGCGTGAGCTGTTGTACTTAAGCGTTGGTTAAGATAACGGAGATAACGGGACTCCGATTCGTAGATAGTATACCGTACAACTCGGGGCGCACATACTACTGTTTCTCAGCAAGAACAATCTCATCAATGACTGTAATGTTAAGCAGCTCCTTTTTGACTTGAGCTCTATGTATAATCATCCAGCCATGGACGGGTGCTTGGAGACTCTGTTCAAAATCAAAATGGAGAAATTGAAAATTGTGCCTTTACTGTCACGTTTTTTTCACACGCAGATAGTGACTTTAATATATTAATTGACTTTCACCAGGCATGTTGGTTAGCTTAAGGCTGTTTTTATAAACATTGCAGCAATGACGTACGTATGTTGTTTACTGTATATGGACACTCGATTAACTAATGGTGTAATGAACTCACAACCTTGTTGATAACCATGTTTAAGTTACTATTATTATTATTATTAAAGCAACATGGCAACTCAACCCATTTGTATGTGACGTGGAGCAGGATCACCGCGCAACGGTTTAAGGGGGACTGCTAATTGTTCTATTTCACAAGTTTTTATATTTCGACGTGATTATTCACACACGCAAATTAGACACCCTCCTCACTTGCGCATATGATCGTATGAATGATTCGGTTCAAAGGCGATTTTGAAAATGGGCTCCGTTCCAGCTGTTCGCGCCAGGTTCAGCCCGCTTGTGAACGCTTTTCAATCGTTTCAACACACTCTCAATCTCTCCCTTCTGACGTTTTCTCGTTGCGACACCCAAAGGTCGAAATGCGAGCCCGGTGACGTCAGGATGAACAGCTGAGAGTCAGTTCAAACAATGGTTGTTGTTCTTGTAATTAATTCCATTGAATTTCTCGGGGTTTGTGTTCAATTCTGGGGCTATTTCCTCGTTGCCTTCATCATGAAGAGCAGCTCTTCTCCTTCTCCAATGAAGAGCAGCCTGTCTTCATCTTTTCGCTCTATTCACATAATAATAATAATAATTTTCATTATAATAATAAAAACAAGCATAAATTAATTTGTATACTTCTTTTCCATCGTCATTGTTGTTTATTCGACCTGTACATATGTATGTATAGCTGTGAGCTATGGTCCGCCGATGCTGTGCTTCTCCACGCGCTATGTACCCACTTCCACGTTTCGTAGGGAGAGGTGTTCAGTTGTTGTGTTGAGCTTTGTGTGTGGAAAAGTTTGATTCGCTTTGGATTAAGCAGAGGGAGGTGATGCTCACTAAGACGAAATCTTAACATGGCCCAAGTCCTTGAACTCCTACGAGTATATACACAAGGCGAACGCTTGCTTATACGCGTGTTGCTCTCAACAGGAGACTAAACCAGGAACGAACACTCGAATGTAGCGTTCATTGCAGAAGGTAATGCTTGCATTACGACGTCAGCCATTGGCATATCTTGCAGAATGAACAAGGAATCGCTGGACTCCGGTAACATCCGGCGTCTCCAGAGGTGACATTGGCTGGGCGGTTACCCGAACTGACTCATGGCATTACGTGGCGTTTTGTGGTGAGCTCCCCTATGTCCTTTTTCAAGTATGTCAAAGGAGTCCGCCTTGTTGTAACGGTATCTCGGCCGTACCGATGCTACGACAATGCCAGCTGGCGGTGGACACCTCGTCCAGTAGGCCTGGTGGCCGTTGATATCCAATGCGAAGCCGTCGTAAACTAATAGCATATATGCGAGATCATTATAGGTAGAGCCGGACCTTGTTGAAGGCTCAGCGGTCGCAGTGACCTCGGCGACACATCCGGTTTGAGATCGCCACACAACACAACTGGCCAACTCGTGAGAGGAGTGATTGCTGTCAAGGCGGCATGATCTCCTTCGTGTTGGCTCCTGATTTGCTGAAGGACCCGGCTATCCCCACTAAATCTTGTGGTCACTTCGCTTGCTCGTGGCACTAATTACTTCACCCGTGTAGCACAATCATTCAGGGAGTGAATCAGTCCACCCATTCTGCGTTCATTGTTCATCATTGACCATACGTGGCGGGGGATATGTCGCTGCTCGCAGGCTCAAACCTGCGCCACGACCATCAGCGAGGTGGATTTCTCCCAACGACATGTCTTCTAGTAATGCCATCATCATACCGGATGAGCGCTGAGAGATATCTGCTGATAAAAGAAGAGTTGGCTGGCGTCCGCAGACGAAGGTCCCCCTCTATCACCATCGATTATTATATTGATGTCATCAATGGCAGGCCACGAACGAGTCTTGCAGATATTATACCTATGGTTATGTTACCGGAGAAGGTAGGACCATATATATATACCCCAGCCGTGGCAGCACCATAGGGGTTGTTCCTGTACTCGGAAATGCTGGAAACGCTTTCTGCTTGGCGGCCCCACCCTCCCTCGGCCCGCCCCCAATCTGGCGGGACACCGGGGAATCAAATAGAATTAGGTGTCACCGCCGGCATAAAACAACGGATGTCGTCAGTCCACTGGAAGGTTGTTGAACAATTGTCGATCATTGTTGACTCATAGCCTGTGAAGGCTCGGGAGACTCATCCGTTAGATAATTCGTAGTTAAGTAAGCAGGCTGAACGGTATCGATCTACATATTTATTCTAGGTTTATCAATATATCGGTGTTTAGATATTTTCAAGGGCTGAATTACTGTAGTAATAGTATTATTAGTGGCATAAGAGCGTTCACACCAGATGCGTTTATGTACTATGATCGTCATCATTATGATACCATCATGGTCACCATATCATGCTACCTATATATATATATGGGTAGAAGTTGAGGTCGACGTTTTGAATTCGCCTACATAACTACCACTGCCATATTACTCTATCAAGTCATGGAGACGTACAGTATATATATATATATATGTGGTGGATTAAAGTAGCATTTCCATTACTTTATTCAGGACAGTCAGTGTAGAGATATTACAGGCAGGACACTCGAAGTGGACGTCGGGACGTCAACTATCTCTTGAACGTGAGACGCGTGTAGACTCGTCCAGCTCGTTTGGATTCCCTGTTGCCCTTGTGTTCGTTCATTATCCTATGTGGACTTTGTTTCAAACTAGTTTTCATATAGTTATAATAATAATAATAATAAGCTAATTTTCAACGGTTATAATAAGGCCCGTCTTCAACGTTGCCACTCGGATGCACGCATGCATATCGGTGTGAGAGATTGATGCGTGCATGGTATATGAGTTAATTTTTACTCGTTGTTTTTTTTGCTATTGTTGTTTACGGTTGTGCTATTTTATTAGGTATGTACCTAGGGTATGTATAACACAATACCGTGTGGATCAATTTTGATATATCCATTATTAGATTATCATATGTCATATGACAAGTTAATATATATATATATATGACTGTCTGGATATTTTGTATCGGAAGTCATTTCTGGAATAGTGCCTTCGTGTTCACTAGCGCTTATCGATTCGTACCAGCTCGCGGACTCGAGTTTCGTCTCTCTTCCGCTGTAGATATTCTGCTACATTCGTCGTAAAACGTCAGTCTCGCTCGTCGCCACCACTGGCTTATGGGACGGAGCGATTGAGCTATTGGCTCGTTGTCCCATAGGCTCGTTGCACGAGAAAGTCCCTTGAAAGTCTGTGCCGAATCCGCCACGAACTTATGGGACATGGCCTGATCGTTGGCTAGCCTAACTAACTAATTAACTGGCTGACTGATCTGATCTGCTCGGTGACTGCCACAGACACAACGAAATGTCACGGCTATTTCATCCTTTGGTGATTTCGCTCTTGGGACCGTGTTCGTCGCGTAGGGGCATATAACTACCACATGCATACACAACCTGCTGCTGCAGTTCTAGCACCACGCAGACCTCCCATCGCTCTCTCTCTCTCCCTCTCTCACAGCCTTCTTCTCTCGTTCCTCTCTCTATCTGTATATCTATCTACCAATTGTATATATATATATATATCTTGTGTGCCCCGTCGACAGGAGGTCTGGCAAACTCCTCCTAGCCTACTCGTCCCATCGAAATCTTCAGAGACGTCCGACTCTCACTGTTCTCCTCGTATCAGTAAAAAAAATTCGTCCACTTCTTCGTCTACTTGTAGCGCAAGTTCATTCATAAGTGGACGACGTTGTCTACCTAGGTGGATAATTCTATTATTTGTTCTTATTTTTTTGCCTGTTCTGTCCGTGTCTACGTGGGCTTAATTTTTTGTTGAACGGACGACTCACACACACACACACACGAAATTCGCTTATTTGACGTTGTCATATCTCAAGCGCAATATTGCTAGTGGCAGATTGACTTCATCCATCCAATTGCACCAGGGATGTCATTCAGCATTTCTCTCGGCGTTCGCACATCCTGTATCGGCTATATATCGTAGACAATTTGCAGCATTTTCTTCTATTCGATTGCTATATCAGCAGTTGGCATGTCTATCCCATTAATTATTGTGTTACTATTATTATTATAACTATTATTATCGTTATTGTCGTAATTGAATACAGTCTTCCACTTCATCTTAGGTATTATTCCTCGTCCGTGTGTTTGTATTATGATGATAGCTCAGATACAAGCTAAGTAGCATGCGCTGGCTACGCGGGAGGGGAGGGGGGCGTTTGCGCTCGTACGACCTCGTTCGCGTTCCTCATCATCATTATTGTCGTTGTTATTATTAGTTATTTATTTGTTTATTTATTTATTTAGTTAGTTAGGCATACATTACGGTTTTCATTGCACAGCATACCTACAAATGTTGACTTAAGAGAGATAGATAGCGAAGAGAGAGGAAGGGAGAGAGGGAGGAGATATATATCTCTAATAATGGCAGGAACTCGTCTCGCTGTTGGCTTTATTAGACCAATTTATTCAATTTCGGTGACTTGTGCCTAACACTGCCTGTCTGTCTGCCGTGTCGCTGAGCGGCGGAGAGTTGTCAGAGTTGTCTGTCGCATTCATGATCTGGAAAATGTGCAACGAATTTCGACTGAAACAAATCCCTGCACCGTGACCGTTGGACTGGGGGGCTGGGGGAGCCTATGTACTCGAGTACAAAATACAAATCGTAGACATTCGAGATGGTGTAGACACGCGACGCCGAATTATGAAGATTGACACACGCTGTTTAGTAGTTTGTCACACACGCGTTTCTCAGCCGCGAATCCTCGGCGACGGATACGATCCGGTTTTCATGTCGTGTGGGTTACTTGAACGACAGCATGTGTCCGTGTAGCTTTTACCGAGTACAGGAGGTGATAGACGGGTAAACGCCAAAGTGGCGAAACATTATAATCAATCAATGTGATACAGCAAATTCGCTCCATATAGCTCCATACAGCTTACTATATATATATATATATCTGAAGCGTCCACACAGAGGGTGGAGATCACCGGACAATTAGCGAATTCGATGTGTTAGATGAAGCTAGTCTCCAGTACGAGGCGGATCATACCGAGATCATCACCGATTCGTTACTTGCTCTAGCATTTCGTGCGTCTCATTTTGCGATTTACAGCCGCATATCGAGGCCACGCTCGGATCGGTGTACACTATCGGGGGGAGGGGCGGGGGGGGAAGATACAGAAACTAATAGCAATATGGGAATCGAACTGCTTTCTGCTTGAGTTGCATCTAATCGTTGGATTTCTCATGTTGATAGACTGGTTATGCATACATGTCTGCTACACTTGCTGTGGCTGATAAGCCGTTGGAAAATCGCAGGCCGCACTACGGAGATCAGCTGTCGCGTCAGCGACACCCGGTCGACCTGGCCGACGTTTGCGGTCATCCGTTTTTGCAGGACGATTAATAAGACGATTATTTGTATCAGCAGTACTGTTATTTGTCTCTTGTAGCGTTAGCGTTGTCTGCGAGACCATATCACGCCAGCCTGGCCCCTCAGAGCGCGAAAGAGAAATTTCGGAGCAGCAGTCAAGGCGGCGCAATCGGCCTGATCCACGGGAGGCGATTGCTCTTGTACAATAGCAAGGTCTACATCTATTGCAGAGAGTCAGTTAAAGTTTCGGTCCGCTGACGTTAGCCCGTTGGCGTCCTAACCATCTGCTTGATGGGAATCCCCCTCCTCGAGTAAGCTGGCGAGATAGTCCAGGCCACTGTTGTGGACTCCGGGGCCACATATCGGAGCACGCCTCGCTCCGACATCTCGTCTCGCATCACTACTCGTACTGACTAAGCAACGCCTTGCGGATCCAGGGGTCTGTTTTGAAGCCTTCACAAAACTCTTCTCTCGAGATCCGCGCGTCGGAGTCTGAGTCGAGTTTTGCGAACAGCTGGTCGACCCTCCGCGACACCGGGTCACCTTCCGTCGCCTTGCCTGAAAGTTCAAAGATAATTATTAGCATATATGAAACAGATGAATCGGAGGAGGGTTATTGTTTATCTTGCAGAAAAACAAATGTATATAATAAATGCCAGTTCAACGTGGCAATGCCACATGGCGATTGTGCCGAGACCCTTTCGCAGTATTTCTTTCTTCGCAGGCACCGAAAAAAACAGGCTCATTTTCCTTTTTAGGAATAGGGAGGGGGATTCCTTTAGATATGCCTTGCAATTGGAGGAGACAGGTGGATGCACGCACGGGCTCCATCCCCGCCGTTGCACATACACAAGACGATAATGGGAAGTTTATGAGAAAGCCCTTAGCCAACCCCTTAGCCAAATTCGGCCATTTCCCAGCCGAGCGCTTTTGCGCAAGCCACACCCTTCCAAGGAGATTACGGTTGAACGTAGCTACCGTAACACGGCTTCATAATAGGCCCCCACGTGGACAATGCAAGGGGGTCATCGAGGGGGTGGCCTGCTACGGGTGCTAACCATCAGTCCTATCGATCAGAGGGGTCAGGAATATGCGCGCGTTCTCTGACATTTTGTCGTTCCGTGCGCTGTCGGACCGGATCAGCTAGTGACGGACGTTTGGAGAGATCGACGGACCCCGAATTCTGTTTCGTCGCGCCAACTCGTTGAAATTCCCAGCACGGCTGCGGCCCTGCCCTAAGAGGAGCGGGGTAAGAGGTCTCGTTTCATTTAACGTGTTATTAGCGAAATTATTTCGCGTACGCGGCAGCGTGGTGAGTGAGCAGGTCGTCGTCGTCGCTGTCTCCAGGTGTACGATGATTACTGCTCGCCGATGTTGGGCGGCAAGAAGTTAGGTGAATTTGTTACACCCATGATTAATTGGACCGGCGCTGCTTCGATGAACAATTTCGCAGTTAAACATTCGGCTAGCTAAAAGTGCACGGCTACCACCTATGACGGTGCGCTCAGGCGGGGAGACTAGCAGACACGTTCGGTCGGTGGATGACACTGCGGAGCCCAGCACGACTTGTGTGCTAGCTATTCTGACATCCCCGGTGTTGATCGGACATTGTCACACGATCGGATGTAATGTTTTGCCTTGCACAAAGCTGGTGATTGGTAACGGTGATTAGTTGTTGTTACTGTTGTTGCTGTTACATCGTAAGTAGCGTGGGGTGACTATTGTTGATGTATTATCACTATAATCGCTGTAATCAATTGCACTTAGCTAGGTTCTCTGTATAATTCAGTCCAGCTCAGGATTGCACGTTGGCCTTGCGATGCCAGTACACAGTGTGGCATTTTATCGACACACGAGCCGATTGGCAGAGACGAGGCGTGGGGCAGCGAACACAGTCGTTTAGTCCAGTGACCCAAGTTCGATGTCGCGCAGCTCGATACTGGACCGAGGATGTTCGAAGGCGCGATTGACTCAGGGAGAATTGCTGCGGAGAGATTGCGAAACTGCTATCTTTCGGGCATCTCACGAGACGTACGCTGTGCAAACATTTAAACGACGAAATCATGCAAATCATCGACACATGCGATAATCAGTAGATTTCCAGCTGACAAATAATGTAATGCGCACACGTCGCGCCGTCGATAGCGACTCGTATGGGTATTAGGCACTCACGAACAGGGGTTTCATTGGCAGCCAGGACTTGGAAATTGCTGGGTTAAGGTTTATTGGTTTATTAAAAGAGCTGCAACTTTACAATGCTTAAGCTCTCTTATATGTCATTATCACACAGCAGGGTTCGAACCTGCACACTCTGGCTTCCGATAGCCAGAGACTTAGCCTTTCAAGCCATCGAGCTGACAGGCCGATGAACACTTACGTTGGCTAGGCATTCTTAACCGCCCTGCAGGCAAATGCTTCCAACGTTCGGCCAAGTCTTAGTGGCGAGTATAGCGCGAGTGCCACCATCTCGGCAGCAGTGTCCCAGCAGCACTCGTTTCCAGGTCACCAATCCACCTTCATATCCAGTCTCGGTCCAGGACCCCAGCAGCCTTATATTTTTCCCGGCAGATCCATCTGCATCACCGTCGTTCTGCCATTGTCGTTCCTCTTCGTTTGCCCCAAGCTCTGGACAGGACACCTGGTTACCACTGCAACGCCTGCCTGCACCTACCCACCTAGTTTGTTCGTCTCTTCGGCAAGAGCGCGGCCCCTTTGACCAAGGGAACACTCGCCACCGAGCCCCGACCACGCTGACACACCAACACACGCGTTCACGAAAAATTGCCCGGTACCCTGTATTTTAACTAACAGAAGTTAACATTGGCCAACTATTTAGTATTGCGTCCCTCACTCCGGCTCGCCATATCCCTCAATTTCTCGTGTTCTGCATCGAGGAGCCGCTCTATACCACAAGTCCATTAGACGTTCCGCCTAACTGGCTGGCTGGCTAGCGAACGAACAAACGCTCGCTCGTAGCAACCGCTAGAGAGAGGTTTTCGGGCTGACTCTCAGCCAACGTTTAACGTCCAACCGCTACAGTAGCAACCGCTACCGTTGCGCCAACTAACGCTGAGCCACAGGCCACCAGGAAACGCTGAGCCACAGGCCACCTGGTTCGTGCCAGTCGTTGCGGGCATCTTGTTTAGACAACAGCTGGGCAAGTCGCGGATAGTGGCTACGAGAGCGAGCGTTGCGCCGATTGCGTAGAGTTACATTACGATGTCAGGCAATCGCTACGCGGCAGCCGTTCTGCTCTAGGCCGGGGTCAGGGACGCCTTGCCAACAACCGTTTTCTCGAAGGCCGAACGGAGAGCCTTGGCGGTGCACAAGCCACGGGCTGGGTTGCAGCAGAGCGAGAACGGCGACATGGCCTGACCACCGAGAACCCCCAAAGGCGATGGGTGTTACCCTGTTAGTAGTCGCTTAGTTCCACTCGAAAGGCCTTCCGCGGCTGGAGTATACGTCCGCCACATCTTGTGCCGATACACGGGCGTATAGAGTCAAGCGGACGATCAGGGGCAGTGGGCGATGGCGAACGTTGATACTGTTCGCGTGCGATACGACCACGGCGGGTGAACCGCGAACCGAGGCTCCGGGTGGCCCGGTCGTGCATTCGTGCACGCCTGACGTGCAATTGGAGGGGACACAAAGGTGCGTGGGTTCGATCCCCATCGGTGCCCATTTGCATTTAGGGGCTCGTTCTACGAAACAATGCAATTCCTACAACGTTAAGTGTTGGCTGAGAGTCAGCCAACATAAATCGGTGAACCACAAACCAGCAACAAGTAGGTACTAGCAATCGTCTCAGGGAGATATCGTCAGAGTTAACCCGTCAAGGACGAGATTATGTGTTCGATTTAGCGAAATAACATAAAAATAAATAAACAATATAGTCAATTGGAACTGGCAGAAAAATGCCGAGAATACTGGCTAACATAATTCCATCTGTATATGGCAGGTGCCGTAGAAAGGATAATATTGTAGATATCTATCTACCAGGTAGATACGTAGATATGTAATCAAGTATCGCAGATAACCGTGTCGTTGATGGAGTTACACTTGGATGTTAGATCCGTGAGAACATATGCATTATATAGGATTAACAAGAATTGCCGAATGATCATCATTGCGTTATCGGGACAATATCGTCCTGCCAACCTGTACACCGTAAGCTACGTTTCATACTAGAGCGATTGCCTCGTCTGGGATATTCCATAGTCTCAGTGTGTTTCTCATGTGCAATAGTGAATACACCGACCTGTAACCAATTCGGAGCCCGGTAGTTACATTCACCATGATACAATATTCCAGCATCTACTCACCATGAAGGACGTAGATGGCGGTGACAATGTCGAGCATCTCGGCCCGGGTGACGAAGCCGTCGTTGTCGATGTCGTAGAGGTCAAATGCCCAGTTGAGCTTCTCATCGATCGAGCCCTTGGTCGTAATCGAGATCGCGCGAATGAACTCCTTGAACGTGATGACGCCATTCTGCAACGATGAAAAACGCCCGCGAAATTCGCCACCGGAGGAACACAACGAGAAGAAAAGCACACAGAAGGGAGATATACTTTGTTAGCTGATTGCTTGTATAAATAGTAGTATAAAAATAATAGTAGTACAAAAATATTTATACATATGTATAAATAGTGACTTATATACATATATATATATATATGTATATATATATATATATATATAGATGTATATAAGTCACTATTTATACATATCTACACATACAATGTGTACTTTGCTATTCAGACAGCTATTCAGCAAGTATTCGTCCTATAAAATCATATTAAGAATAGGGTTTGTTTTACTATTTAAAGTTCGTACGCAACTTGTAACCACCATGAGGACAGTCTCAATGTCGACCTTCGAGCCACGTTTGCGCCTGGACGCGGGTCAAACCTGATCGCGGTGGTGGTGCGAGGCGGTTTTCAGTCCTTCTTAGCGAATTCGTTACCGAAAGGCGAGCCCACACGCACCGGGCATACACATATTGGCACTATATCAACGAAGATTTGCAATGTGCCACCGACAACCGGTGGTTTGATGGCGAATAGTTAGGAGACACAATATATATATATATAATTCTTTCCGCACCGTTTGTTTGGTTAATTCGGTTAACGGTATGCGCAGATAATAGCTCTTGCCGTTACGCTATGTATGTTGAGCTGCGAAGGCATAAGCCGGTAGTCGATCACTTGCCGGCGAACTTACAATTATGGGCGGTGTCAAAAAACAAAGCTTTCAAATCGGCCAGAAATCACAACCGGTGCTCGGCTGTGTCAACACAATGAGGGTGGCAACCTTTGACAAATACAATACACATTTAACAAATTGCTGTCATTTTCTCGTGAGCCTACCAAGGAGACGCGCGCGCGCAGGAGGTCAACAGGGACAGACGACGCGCACATGTAGGATGCGCGGCGTGGGCACACCCTGTACCCCATAACAAAATCGAGAGAATTGCGACAGATCGATTTCTCGATTTCTCCTAGGTATCGAGCCCACCGCGAAACGCCTAGGTCACATCGGGCTCACGAATCTGCGATGATATATCTAGGTGTTTCGTAGGTGACACTAGCCGTTGCCAGGACACATCCTCACATCAACGTGTCCTTCGACAATGCGTGCACACGATGTGCGTCATTCATGTTCGCTATATGGAGATGTTCGTAGCGATGATTGAGAGGAAAATAGCAGAAGCGGGGGACAACACGTGGTGAGTTATAAAAGATCAAATGAGTTCTATTCTTGGAGACCCTGATTTGGATCAGTGGCGGAGAACGGACGTTACATATCGCGGTCGTACACCCCTCAATTCTCACAGTTGCCCGTATAGAGCTATCTTCGCGCACGTTGTTTGGTAACCGGCTTCATTTAAAGGTCACCTTCGAGCGATATCTCTTTAGCGCTCGATGTGTATATATATATATATATATATATATAACTCTTGGATACTTTAAGGACACAAAAGTGTCTTGCGTATTCAGATCTTAGAGACTTGTGCTTAGCAAACCCAATAGTAAACAAGAACTGAAAAGAAATTTTAAGAAAGAACTGTGTGTGTCCCAAATCTTGAATCTGCTGTAAATGTAGGCGAGCGGCAGAAACACTTCTATGCATAGAGAACGTGAAGATGCGAAGTCTGTTCAATTGGACAACGGTTGAAGTGAGTGGTGACCGCCCCGAAATAGGTGAACTCGGAACCCATCGAGTTACTTTTGTTAGAGTTACTAGTTTAACCCGCGCCACAGTCGACAACATGACGAGATGCAAAAATGAACAAAATTCACCCATTAGACTAAGTTTTCGTAATGTTATCAGTTATATATGATAGTCGTCGCTAGCTAGGGGTGTGTGTGTGTGTGGCTCTGAATACTGCGGGACTAACAAGAATTGTGTTGTGCGACCTACGCACAACGCAATTCGCTTCGATAGCCAACGTCTAGGGTCGACACTGCCGCGATGATATATAATAGATTATTTAATCATTATTATTTTATCATCTCGGACGCCCACTCTATCTAAGTATCCCTGGCGCGAACATTTTATAATGCATAGGAAGCCAACAAGAGTCATTGCGCAGGGCGTGGCATGGATCCCGTTCATTTATTATTTGTTCATCGTCCGCCTTCGTGAACGTCCACCAGAATCTGCTCGTTATGCAAACGCCAACCGTTCGAGGCAAATTTGCCCTCCGCCCTCTGCGGTGGTAATTTCATTACGAAAATGTGTTGTTGCTTCGAGTTTTTTTGGGTACGACTATAAGTGCTGGCCGACTTTTGAAACACATCTTTCATCGAGCGATTTGCAGACATTCAATGCTATTGCTCGGTGTGGACAGAGACGCAACCGGAGTGGGTTAGTTTCAAAAGCGCATACATCCTTCATGGATTTAGCAGTGTCCCCCAAGGTCATGTGTGCTATGTACCCGTGAACACATGATTACGCCGAACGCTTCTCTGGTTAGAGCATTCGTCCGATCATCGGTGGCAGAAGTCGCCTATCGGCAGTAGATGTCACAGACGACCGGCGTGGCTACGAGAGCTCGGAGCCGAGCGAGGTACCGAGAACGCATACAACGACGGCGTCCACTTGACACAGAACGTACCGTTAGCCACCGCTGGTGCTGCTGCTGTTGTCTGTCAAGTAACGCGCTATGGACAAAATGAATCAAGCAAGCAAGCAAAGTCACTGTGGTGGGACCCAGTTCTCGATCAGCGGGCTACACAACCGTAGCCCGACAAAGCTTCAATTCCTCCGGAAGCGTCGGAGGCGTACCCTGCGAGCATAGTCGTGCGGAGGCCCCACTGTAGGCCCGCGCGGTGCAGATCCACGTGCTGTATGCAGCTTGGATCATTGCCAGCACTCGATCTCTCTATCTTTGCGCCCCCCGTCCCTTCGCTCGGGGCTATGGCCCTTGTGGCTCGTCGTCTCGCTCTCTCTCCCTTCGAATTGCTGGTTCGACACCCGCGAGACAGCACGACAGCAGCGAAGTTTGCCTGCGAATCCGCTTGAGTTGACTGTGTGTGGATATGTGAATAGAGCGGGAGGTGGGTAACGGCCCAACAGCCTTCACAGGGGCTCGCAACGAGGACGACGGTGCCTTGCAGGAAAGGCCCTTGCAGGAGAGGCCCTTGCAACATTCGAGGCCTGCAAAATTTCATCATTTCCGGAATGGGTCAGGCATGCTGGCCCCCTTATGACTCTCGTTTCTACGTACAGTCGTACGTAACGGGGTAGTGCCAAGCAAGAAGTATTGCGAGAGAAGCAGATGTCGTTCAGTGTCACCGAGTCCATCGGCTTTGATCGGCAGCGATCAACTTGGTCTGGCTTCGTAACAAACGGTGGTACCCGTATCAGATTGAGTGTACAGCGCAGTGGTTGAAAGTAGGCGTGCGCGCATATATCCACATGGGTTCGCTTCGAGGTCAAGTAACCTGTGCCGGGTTGAGGGAAGACGAGGTTGACTCGATTGGGTGCACACACACATACAGCTAGCTCACAATCATCTGCTTAGCAGTGTGTCGGTAGAAGTGACCCAGATAGAGGAGAAGGTCTGCAGAATGAACAATCGACAATTGTAGTGTCGTAATCATACATTTATGTCACAATTTCGATCAGAGAGAGAGACTTGGTTGTGCTTTTGCAATTTGTGAATCAATAACAGACTAACACTGCCAATTGCCCTGAGCAGTTGAGCGAGCGTTTATTGGGTAGCGTTCAAATAAATAAAGTCAACCAATCGATTAGCGTCAGCTATTACCGCCCAGTGGATGTATGAACGGGCACGATGTTCTCGCCGGACTTCGTTGAACGTGAAGTTATAGTCGAATGTTTCTGACAATCTATCACTCGATACGATTTAGAAACAAACAGGAAAAATATGGAGCTGAATTATGATACATTATGTCATAATACTAAATACAGTTATAATACAATATTTGTCAAATCATAATTGTGGGTCTGTTTATCCTATGCCAGTTAATATATTATTATTATTATTAATAGTAATAATAATAATCATTACAAGAGAATTAATTGTTATCATTATTATTATTATTATTATTACTATAAGGCTAGTCATCTCATCCCCCTCAACACACACAATCTACTATTGTCTTATTCAAACCGCCCATGTAAAAGCATCGGTGCACATATCCTGAATCCTAAGCTTTGCACTTGGCCTTTTACAGATCGGACCACCATGAATCAGACCATCACGCTCACACAAGCCACGTGATATAATTGGGATCGACTAATTGTGCGGTAGACGTTCGTTTTAAAATTCGCTCTGCCTCCGTTTCTCGTTTGTCAGCATCATCATCGCTACCATTAGCCAGCGTCACGACAAATCGCGTTTCGGCACATACGCGCCATGCAAGCGGCTCGTGACACAACCACCGGTGGCATACCTCACTTGACCCCGCTCCGCGATCCCGTTGCCAGCGAAATTGAACAACATACACAGATAATGGCCGCCAGCACAAAGTTCCACTCATGGGAGCCGGGCTCGAAGCAGGCTGGCTGAACACAGCTAACAGGGTCCCCCCCACCGCCGCGGATCGAAGTCACTGCTGAGGAATCCCTATGTCGACTACCTCTAGCTTTCTGCCTGTCTCGAGTCCTTTAACGTGGCTAAGCGAACAGACGATCGTGCGACTCGTGGGACATCATGGCCAGTTGTAATGAGCATCCATGCGTGCGTTGTCGATTGTAATTATCGATCATCGCGGCAACCGCCGCAACCGGTCGGGAGATTGCAAAATGAGGCCACAAGGGGACGCCTGCCCCCCACGTGAGAGTTCACCGGCTGAACGGGCTGGCCTAGAGAGCTGACCAGCTGGGTGCAGGGCCTGTCTGGCCTGTTTAAGGACAAAATCCTGGCTTAAATTGTAGTGTATGTGAGCAGGACAAAATGGACTGTTCGCCTGTTTAGGTTCCTTCGGACGCGCACTTGTATATATATATATATATATATATATAATATATATACAATCCCCGCTAAAACGATTCATCATTCGTAAGCCATATATCGGCGAGCAAAATCATTTTCCTCTGGTTGCGGTGGAACTATCGAGCACTAAAGGAGCCCTTTATATTATACGATGAAAGAGAGAAATAGAGCAAAGCTAGGCAACTAGAGACAATCGCTGAGCCTCGGTCTCAAACGAACTCAACCGCGCGCACGCCGGCGACATCGGCAGGAGCCGGCCAAACTCTGTGTACCTAGAACGCAAGGGGACATCTGTGCAATTGCCCTAAATTGGGGATAATTAAACACATTTTTGTTTATCGAAACTCAAACCAACTTAGCTATAACGTGTTTCGCCAAAAACAGCCTACATGTACATATATGCCTCTCGTTGTATAATACAGTAGTTGTTTGCAATCGGCGTCGCACTCTTCGCTACACAATGAAAATATCAAGGGGACATGTGAGCATCAAATAAACGTCAGTCGTAGCTTCTATATAATTGTGAAAGCGGCCTCCATGTTATTTGCTTCGCTCGCTATTCCGTAGCCGAAGAGCTGACATCTGCTGGTAACGCACGGTGACGAAGTGAAATGCTAGGGCTAACCTTAGATCGTATGAGATTATTCCTTTCGTGAATGCTACGTGTCATATATGTGTCGGCGTATGTGCCGCCATCCCAGCCAACTGCTACCGCATATTTTTAATTTGAGTAAATATCCGTCCAGCCATACTTCTGCCTCGCGGAAAATGTCCCATCAAAACGCGATGGCGCAAACAGAAACGCCAGCCATGACAAGCTCCATGAAATGGGCAACAATATCCTGAAGTTGCGACAACAGCTTTCAGCCGAACAGCAACAGCTATAATTCAATTTTACGCCCTCGCGCCCAGAGAGGTAACAGACAGACCGAACTCACAACTATTTGCGAACCCGTCCTCACGAAGACGAGCGAGTCGACCTCTATAAATTCTCATTTAATTTCGTTCCCGACGAAGAACAGGAGATGCCTCTCCGCTCTGACCGTCTGTCGCCTACCGCCATCGGGTCCGACGCATGCACGAAGGCTTTTCGGGCTCGCTTTCGGGCGTCCCATCGGTGACGCAATTCTTCGGCGACAACAACAACAACAGCAAGAACGACAACAGCAGCGACAACTGCAATGAACAACGAACAGCAGCTGCGTCCGGATATAAATGGGCAAACCTGCAGCCATCGAAAGCGAGTGACGCAAACCTGCGCCTTGGATCCGTACGTATTGCGCAAAGGCAATGCATTTTGCCACTGTACGCCCCCTCCTCTTGTTGTGTTCGATGTTTGCAGATAAATTGCCACCGTGTCCACGGCAAGTCGGTTCCGCTTGCTATTCGATCCTACTTCCGGATACAAAGTGTGGGCGAATATCTGGCCCGTCAGGCACAGGGTGTCCTGCAAGGCAAGTCTGCTTGGCCACCGCTTCGACGATGTCCGCCGCGTCCTCCCTTGACATAAGCGCCGTGGCAATTTCTATATTTCGCAATGCGGCGAGCCGTTGGGAAAATGGTGTATATCGATTATTATTAATATTATTATTAGATCTGGACATCAAGAATGGAATGATGAGGCGCTGTTCTTGCTAGAGTGGTGCGCTGTAAGAGACCCAAGCTGCGGAGAGTGCCACTGGATGGTGGGAATTTAAACCCCGCCAGGGTCTCAGGGAGGTGTGGTTGTCTCTCGAAATATCTCGGTAGTGATGCCATCGTACGGACAACTGCCGAGAAATGTCCATTGAAAGAAGAAAAAGCGAAAGATGTTGTGGTGGAGCATGAAGAAACTGCTCGTCTCGCGACGGATCCCCTTGGAAAATATATCTGTCCAAGGCTGATACATAGCAATGACCCTGTAGTGCAGGGTCACTTGTTGAGCTGGAGTCCACAGTTACTTTATAGAGGAAGGTATCGGCGAGTTGGCCATATCTCTTACTTTGTCTTCGTCGAATACGTTGAAGATGTAGTCGACGAATTTCGTCTGATCGCCCGGCGGGAAGAACTGACCGTAGAGTTTGGCAAATTCGTCCTTTGTCATCTCGCCATTTGGGCAGTCCTTGACGAACTCCGAGTACCTGAAACGGGTCACAGTGAAAACATATGTGAAAGTGAGCGATTGAACCCTGAATTTGGAATTAGTATACTGAGACGTGGTAAGTAAAACAATCATTTCTCTGATCGTGCTTCTCGAGAACGACACATTTAGCGTACATTAGCCCGATGCATATTAGTATATCAACCCTTCGCATCTGCTGGGCGTAAGAGGAAAGAGAGAGAGAGCGAGAGAGAGAGAGAGAAAGCTCCTGGACCAAGATAATTATTTTCATTAAAATTAGCTCATCTTAACAAATCCTTCCTTCATTATTCCTGCATGCCCTCTCTGTCTATGCTGACGCGCTGGTCACATCAAACGTACTCTGCGAGTACGTAGTGCCGTGGCACGTGTGCAGTTTCAGTAGATTCAATTTGCGGATATCACATGCTACAGTAACTTGTACGTGGGTGCACTTAACAACAATGAATAGATCGAGCTCGGCGCCATAGTATGCGCTACCAGATACAAGGTCAAGTCGAGGGAAAATAAAGCTGACACAATGAAATTGCGGTTGAGGCTCACAGAACCTCATGGGGCAAACAGGAGATGACTCACACCGCCACAACGAAGAGATGGACCCGAATTATAGAAGGCGTCGACTTCGACGATGGTTCTTCAAGAAGCTATCTTCTCATTGCGCAATTAGCGAATACTTGCGAAGACTGAACGAGACTGCGGACAGGCTGATGTTTAGTGACAGCCACGCAGATATGCGCACAGATATCTCGTTCTGTACTAATATGTAATTACTGATCCTAAGAAGTTGACTTTCTCAAAATCATTTTTACTGCATCATCACCACCAGTGTACTGAGTATTTGCTTATCCCATGTTAATTAGTTACAGTTTCTTGTTTATCAGAATATTACTTCCTCGAAGTCATGCCTGCGTATGCAACGATCCCACAACGGTGTGACTGACCACGTTGTCTGAGAGACGTTCCCCAGCAAATTTCAAAATCTACAAAGGCCACATTCTTGGCCTAGTCCTTGCACCATATTCAACACGATCCTGAGCACAGCAGTATGCTGTTACGTTACGGGCCTTTTTCCCTAGTCGAACTCGTTGACACAGTCTCATGGCGTATTGCTTCGCCAGCATTTTCAACCCCCACCCGTCGCTATCGATGCGAACACCCAGCCTCGCCAGAAAACTTCTCCTCCGCGGCAGAAATTGCGCCATCCTACTGTAAAGGCCTATGCATAGGCTCGAGGACGTTCGCAAACGATTTTCCAAGTAGCCACTTTCCCCGTAGTAACGCAACCAGCTTGCTTGCCGCGCATATTTTTCCAAGTCATTTGCTTCTACCTACAGCCCGGTCGTGGCGCGGCCGGCAACTTAGCGGGCCACCCAACACCCGTATTGCAACCGCCATGAGCCAGCCACAACCACCATCGTCTATTCTGCGAGGCTGATCTTTGTGCGTGCAACAGAGTGTCTCTCTCTCTCTATGTCTCTCTCTCTCCCTTTGTGTCTCTGAACCACAAGCTCGCCTCTCTGAGAGGTTTTGTCGGTTGTCGAAGTTTTCTTGGCAGAAGTAGCAGTGGAATATTTTGATTTAGACCCTCACGGATTGTGTATACGATGAAGCAACAACTCTTTTTTGACATGAATAATATTAATAGAATCGATACATCTGAGATGAAACATTTTTTTACATTTGATTTTTAATTTTACCAAATAAAAGCATATAAAACATTGTTACGTGCTACACGTTCACCGAGTACAATTGTTGTGTAACTTTTATGAAAATATACAATAATAGTAATAATAATTATAATTTTGTCCACTAATTAAAATAATTGTCATTGATCGCACTTCGTTGAGAATAATTAATACTCTAGGACCTTCTTATGTCAACCCCCGGTTACACGGTAGCCCGTGCGGAGCGGGCCACGCTATGGAACTACGCCTCACTCCAGGCAACCCATCTTTGTTCCCTCTTGATTTGAGACCTTAGGCGGGCACGGTCCCCTGACAGCGAACTTCCTCGAAGGGGTCTACCATAGGTTGATCCGCGCCACCGGAGATAAGCGCGCAGGATCTTTCCTTCTGCAACGCCTGTCCCTCGCTATGCAGAGAGGCAATGCCATCGCCTTCCTCGGGACAATGTCGACCTCAGCCCCGGGCCCAGCTAATCCCCCCTACCAATAATCCCTAGAAATAATTCCTAATTATTGTATGTTCCAATAAATACAGCTGTATCAGTTCGATTAATACAATGTATTATACAAATGTAACACTAATGATAATAATAATAGTAATGACAAAGAGCCCGATCAAAAGACATAAACATGAGGGACTTTAGCGCCGGGAGGGAGAACTCGTGTAAACCAGCCTAGTCAGAAGGGTAATGAGAAGAAACCCCGACGAAAGTCAGAATTGACCCCTGGGGAACGGACGCGCTGGGCAGATCGGAGGAGATGGCTCGCAGTTTCAGGCCTGCATGGTTAAGATCTGGAGGGCCATGGTGGATACATGCGTACTGTGCGAGTCGGACACGGTGGATGGCGTACAGCATACGATGCGTGACACACTAGCGTTGGCCTGGCAGAAGGGCTTCAGGGCGGAAGAGGGAAGTCAGTCAAGGAGTTGGTAGCATATATGGTTAGGTCAATGGTGGCCTGGGGGAGTTATAAACTAGCTGAGCGGGATCATTAAAGGACAGCAAAGAGAGAGAATATCTAATAGCGAGCGTTAGAATGTCTCGAGTGAGCCCCAACGCCCCTCTCTCACGGGAGCCCGCGGGGCTTCCTCGACCTTAAGTTTAGGCCGATTTGTGCCGATCACGGAGGTGAGCGCACTGTAATCCCGCTGGGTTGGAAGGCCTGCGGTCATCTTTCCCCGCTAGCGTGGAGCGCGGTTTAGGTTGAAGAGTGATTCGACAGGGACACACAGAACAGTCATAGGAGACTCTCGAATCCAGCTGTGAATCCTAGCCTGGTGAATTACGCAACTCCCCGAATTTCAAAGCAATGCCTAGCGTATTCTATATATGAGCGCGGAGGGAAGGCCAATAAATGAACAAGTCCGATACGTGGCCGTTGGTCCCGAGACGACACTTAACATGTCTGTATCCAGCTAGCTAGCCACTGAAATAGACCTGTCTCAGGGCAGGCCTGACCACCTAACCTGGGGGAGGCCCTCTAGTTCACCAAAAAGTAAACGTCGATTGTATATACTCACCTAGCTCTTGGGGCAAGTCACTGACTAAAAATGAAGTAGAACAAATATCGTAGTTCGTTGTCCTGATGATTCGGTGCATAAAGCGCTTATTCCTCCGAAGTATATGGCCTTGTGTGTGTTTTTTTGCGAGGAGCTAACCTCAACAGCGTCGAACAACGTTGACAGCAACCGAGGTCAGCAGAGTACCGTTACCGAGTGACCGTAGTAACTATGGACGGTAACTACATCAGCGAAATACGACCAGGACAACACAAGGCAACATAGGGTCGGGTCACCGGAACGGGTGGATACGCAAAGACATGCGAGAGACTGGAACTTCCGTACGAGCCCATTGCTTCGGACGCAACTGAAACTTCTTTATCGAATTACCGCGCTCCGCTTCCGTAACCCTTTGGCGGGCGGTGCCCATCCCAACGGGAGATGTACGGCGCTCACGGATCGCTATAAGGATCAGACATTGTTGTCGCCGTCATTGTGATTGTCATGCGGGCGGCACCCAACGAGTGACAAAGTGTCGCGTTGCTCTGAGACGAGCGGGTTGATTCGCCGGTCCGGGAAAGCCGTAACCAATGTATCTATGTATTAATTCTTGTCTGATAGTCTTCTGTTCACCATCTCGCTCTGGCCCATTGCGAGCTAGGGTCCAGCTATTATAAGACGCTAGAGGCGATTTGAGCTGCCTTAAACATTATACGTATTTAGCATGCGTAGTAAATATTACACAGCTCGACTGTGATCCTTCCGGGTGGGGGACACCGATGTGTGCTGATAAGGCGAAATTTAAACAAAGGTTCACCCTTTTACAGTGAAGCGTTTCATCGCGGATGTAGTCCTACTGACCATAGGTGGCCACTATCGAAATCACGCATCCTAGCTTTCCTTCGCCACGTCGTCTCGTTGGCCCTGGTGGAGGGTTTTCTCGTCCTCAGCCAATTGCCTTACTTAGCGTGTCCACTTCAGATACAATTAAGTCTCTTACCTGATAGGTATCTATCCGGGGTTGATCCGCTCAATGCTGAGATGGGAATATCTGAACGGCGGAACGACTACGTTCGCGCTAAAATGGCCTGTTCATCAATCTTCATCCCTCTACTGTCAGCAAACGAGAAAGAACAGCAGGGTACCGAGCGACCAACCAACCAACGTAGACTAACGTCTGATAGAGAATAGCGTCTCCGAGCTACAGTGCTTGAGGCCAGCACATTGGATCGAAGCCAACCTTCACCATGTCAATACAGCCCTATTCCGTCTGCTTATACCTCTCCATCTATCTGTCCAGAACCGTACGCGTTTGTGCCTATACGCGTCCGTCGGGTGTCTGTCCGTGTATTGACGCCGGCAGAAGGGATCGGCCTGAGCTTTTTTTGCACGAAGCCTTCTTCCTTAATTTAAGCAGAGCTCGGGTCGCTTCCTCATTGAGACAGACAGGGGTCGGCGCTAAACGCCTGGGAAGACGATCAAGATGATCAAGTAAAACCATGAGAAGGCCGATCCAGCAGCCACAAAACTAGAACACAAATGTTGCCTACCGCACTGCCCAGCACATTGGCCTCGTTGGCAGGATGAACGTCCCATGTACATTATATGCTGTAGGTGATCCGTAGAAGATACGTGAACATTTGATACCATACAATAACGGCATAATGCGAAGGCAACTGTAGTCTATCGGCGCTAACTCAATAAACCGCTCCGGTTTGTTGTCGAGGGCGGCGAGCTTCGGGCCGCACGGCCTCGACCGGGGACACCATTGATGCTGTGTAGTGGTCTCGCAATCGATGTGAATGTTCCGTTGATATGCGTTGGCTTGTGCTAAGCGTCTGCACAGCCCTCATTGGATAATGCTGACGATTCGCCAAGCGTCTGGTTAGAAAACTAGTCGGATTCATAGTATGATCTCTTCGGGTAACATTGTTTTATTGTAATTCATTGTCCAGCACGCTCTGTGATATTTCTTCGAATTAATGAAGTCAAATGTCTCCGGCGATCATTTATAATCGTACATACTTATCGTGTTATTGGCGCTGAGGGTCGATATTACGCTCGCAATGGGTCATGCGATCTGTGGCGATGCCGCGACAGCAGTGTATTTTATCATAGGAATACTGTACGTTGACAACCGCTGAATCAGGGACAGCCCACGTTGAAACTAGCGTTGGGTCTTTGGAGGCAGACACCTTTTTAGGTATGCACAGGTACGCTCCTTATCGCCTTCCGAATCGACTAATTAGCGTCACGAACTAATTAACCGACTTGAAATTACTGCGTGTGCGTGTGTCGGGTGTACAATCGGCGGCACCGCCGAATCATTTTCCTGCTCTGCTTAGAGGCAGTTATAGAAATAGCAGTAGTGTCTGGCTCGCACTAGAACACAGCCAAAGTGAACTCGATGAAGTGGCACATAGGGAGGCCTCCTTTGAAGGGAGTGCTTTTTTATGCTACTGGTGCTACTGCTGCAGTAGCTGCCGGCTCGTCAAGAGGCGTTGCTCGTTCGAGTCAGTTGGTCAGTCAACGTTTGTTGTCGCTCGCCCACTTCCTGATATGTCTCGCGGACACTCCACTGTGTAGTCGTTCAGTGTTTGCGCGGTTTGGGGGGGTCCAGGCCACCGGATCGCTGGTCATTCGCGTCGTCCTCCGCCAGCACATCCCATCCCGATCGACTCACCACATCGAAGGGCTACACGGTCCGAACCCGACGACACGATCCGGCCCATGATCAAACTATTGGGCCTTCTTGCATTTCGTCGGCTAAACAAGCTGCCAAACAGACTGCGAGCAGCTCCACCCGAAGGAGGTCTAGTTCACAGCACGGCCGCTAGCGAGGACACATATCACTTCTGGCCCAGGTCGTGACGGGCCCGGGGGGCAAGCGGACTCCCCACCGCTAGCCAGCGGTCTGCTTGGCTAGCCAATGAAGCCGCCACAGCTGCTCAGCTATGATCTGTTGCATGGGGACGTGCATAAACGCCGGCTCCACTATGACGACACGAAGGTAAAATAGTACGTTCGTGGAGCACTCCTGAAGTACTCGAGCACGGTTCGCTCCTCGCTCGCTTCTCGTCCTACTCATCGTCGGCGCCCCGGCCACTTCATGGTAATACCAGGCCACCACTTGACAGACACTTTTCATAGGGTCAGCAGGAGCCAGCCGCGTGACAGGCCGGCAATCCATCTCCCATCTATTTATAAGGACGCACACTGATTGGTGCAATTCAAGAGTTTGGCCTCGAGTATTGTATAACGGTGGTGAATATATATATATATATATATATATATATATATATATATATATGTATATAATATCTATATTGCGTTTTATATAGAAATACAGTCTATTGTGTATAACAACTAGATAAACTGCAGCTTAAAGTATTCCACGCTACAGCTGAAACCCGCTTCGTGATCCGTTGCCTGCGGCTACGAATGAACATGACCCGTCGACGTTAATTCACGTAATAACGTACCGCGGTTGTTTCTGCTGCTGCTGCCGCCACCGCCGCCGACGTCGTACCATCATGGCGTTAGCACTGCCGCTCGTCGCCGGTTCCCGAAAATCCACGCTGTTCTATCTGAGCTGCGGGTCGAGTCACGCTGCAGTGGCTGGTAACAGCTCTGCTGAACTGCCCGTGTATCGCTTGCACTCGCCAACCGCCAGCCCCCTTTGGGAGCGGCGCCGGGGGTCTGGCCGCACACAGCAGTGTTGTCCAGCTCCTACGTAATATGTTGATAGCTCACGTACCATCACCGGTGGCTGGCTTAACGGCGGCCGGACGAGGGAGCGCTCGGTGCACGAGCATCCCTCGCTTCGGGGTCGTTCAGCGAAGTTCGTCTCCCCCCTGGGTATTCAAAATTCTGCGAGAGTCCAGTTGAACGCCACCAGCTCGCCGCAGTTCCGGCAGGTTTCTGAGCGCCGCGCGCGTTCAGGATATCGCACAACACGGCCCTGTTTCGTAGGGTCATAGTTGCTACAAAGCGACAGTTGATTCGCTCTCAGGCTCCCCATTGCGCGACGTTGCTTATGTTGACTGATCTTTCTGTCGACGAGCTCAGTGATGCTGCGGCGAACGCTGAGGGTGGTGGTAGAAGCTGATGCTGCTGCATCCGAATCAGGTGCGTTATCATCGGTGTGTAAATATGTGTGCACCTCCGGTAGCTGCTGTCAACACGATTCGGCTTGGGCTTTACACCGCTTTCGTGTGCTGCTTATTATTCTAGTCGGTAGACAGAACTCGCTGGCCAATGAATAACAACATTTTATATCTGCGTTTCCGCCTCGAATGAAATCCAGTCCATGTACTCTCTCTCTCTCTCTCTCTCTCTCTCTATATATATATATTATATATGTATATATATGAAGCGCGTCCCGGATCCTTATTTTCCCGGTGCTGTACTCGAACAACGGAAACAAAAAAAATCAAACGTCGCTAGTTAAAGTCTCCTACAACGTTTCCTCATTCATAAACCTCAGTTGCACCGCGCTGCGCCCATGTCATGAGATTGCGAGATTGGGACAGGGCCCAGAGTTCAACCGAAAAAAAAAACTACCCAAACACCGGCACGCAAACGCACCCCATTGACCTTTACGTTTTACCCCGCTTTTGTATATATATATATATATATATGTAATCCAGAGTCTGTAGTTGTTGCTGCTAGCTACAGCAAGGCCTATACGCACGCGCTGGCTAAGAGACAAGCCCGCTACCATTAGAGGACTGTAATAATAGTAATCCCGCAGGTCTGATGGCCAGCCCTCCTCAGGGGATTACAGACCTGACGCCACGACCCGGCTGATGGCTGCAGCACTTGTAGGCGGCGGGGGTGGTCTTCCTGCGTAAAATTGACAAATTAAACTCTCTGCCAGTGGGCAGTGCATTGTGCGTTTTCACCGTCATGAATCTGGATGACGCTGTCCATCACCGGATGCGTTCACCGAGCTCACGTTCATAGAGGGCGTTTGTTTCCGCGGCGTTATTTAGCAGTGACGGCAGCGGCGGCGGCAGCAACAACAGCGAGAAAATAACGATTTTCGACAATAGCCACTGGTCGAGAGAGGTCGCACAAAATTCGTGGACGCTCAGTGAAATTAAGTTTGCGTTATTTTTCATCGAAATTAATGCAGCGGAACGCCGCTTGCATGCGTATATAAATACGCATTGCAAGTAGCATCATACTAAGGTAAAATACAATGTATCTATCCCTGTATAAGCCGTAACAATTTGTCTCGAACACGCCGCGGAGGGATGACGCCGTTGAAGGGTGGTAGCGAAGTTGAATGAGGTCAGAACAACTTGATAGACTCAAGTTGTGTGAGGCAGCGTCCGTATTTCTCGTGAATGCGCTTTATAGAGACGGTATTTTCTTTTTTTCCTTTTCAAAAATAGCTAAATTATCAATATAATCTACAGGGTTGAATCGTTCGTCTTTCGATGTGAATTACCCCAACAAGTGTTCTCTCCTAGAGGAAGCGGATTCAAACGCGAAAATGCAGGAAACAACAGGAGCAATCGGATTCTGTCGAAAGTTCGCGATGTGTTCCGAAAATGTATTAGATACATTAGCTTGTCTGTGCCTGCTCTTGTGTCTATGTACAAACAATTTATGGGTTGATGCTCGAAATCTTTATCATCGTTTTTTGTTACGAGAACTTAAGCGCGTATTACTGTCATCGCAGTTTCGTCGTTAAATCATCTATTTGTATTACACTGTGTCGTAACTTCGATAGACTTCGCTGACCTCTGCAAAGAAACTTGCACCGAGCTTCCAGCAGACTGGAAGGGAGATTCGAGGTTCTGAAGTTGGAAAACGGTCAGCCGTTGAGGTGGAATCGATGCCGACTAAGGGATGGCTGGCCTTTTATAGGCCGATTCAGGCCTGGCCTTTTCCCGAACATAACGGTGATCATCTGTTCAATCCCGTTCAATCGAGCAGATCCCTGCAGGTCTGCTGCAGCTTTGCCTTGCAAATACGGGTGATGGCAATCGATGAGCCTCAGAAAGCGAAGCGATATTCTCCCTCATTGGATATTAACAAATGCATGCGAAACTTATTTTTTTACAGTGACATGTTATGATTAGTATTTTCACATCTAACAAATTCCTTTGATGACATGAAAACTATCTTCTACCTAGTTAAGGTCCGTTCTACCTACTTAGGTCACTCTCCTGGCTGTTCCCAGTTTCAGAGCAGGCACCCCTCTGAAAAACACAGACATGCACATCTGCTTTCGCCAATTCGACTTCTGTCGACATCCATTAGTGCGGCGCCTTTACAGACAAACGATATTACCCTATATACCGGCGAGATCGGCGCACCGACGGACACTGCGGTTGGTCCGCCGTGTATCGTATAGTGTCACACCCCAGGCGAAAAGCCACATCGACCCTCCCTGCCGCACCAATTCGCGCTCGGCCCCTTCACTGTTTTTGCGTTTTTTGTCCCCTGTATCCGATCAGGCCGAACGCGCTCACCGAGGGACGTCTACATCTCCAACGTTGGCACACACACGTTCGTTATAGTTCGAACTTGCGGCGAAGTACGAAACTCGAGTCTGGACGCTATTTGGACTCGGCGTGGGCCTCCGTCAGGATAGAGGCTGGTGATGTGCTCGCTGGCACGGTGCCATGGTGCCGGTATATTTGCGACGTAGCGCCAGCAACGAAAAGGCTTGTCACGCATCTCTCCTCTAACGGGCTATGCCGGTGGGGGTGTATAAGTGGGAGGGTATAAGGCCGCCACAGGGGTTGGTCGCATGTACGATGTACATAAAATTATTTTTTCCTGTCGTACAGCCACTTCGCTGACAAGCGTTATCCGCGGGGCCGGAGCGTCGCATTAGCACGATCTTGGCGGTGGAGATATTTTTCACCGGTCGCGTCGACCACGAGGACAGAGGAATGAATGAGCGGAGGTCGCCGGTACGACAACATCCACCATTCAGAGCGCCATAGAAAGGTGGGTGTTTCCTCTTTGAAATTAGCAGTGACACACTCCGTTGGTTGCTGGCTGGTGAATCCGAGGAGGGTGGGTCCGGACTCCTTCAGGGCTTCCATCATAGCTAGGGTTTGTTGCCGTGTTTTTTTGGTGCTCATTGGAGAATGGACGAACAACGTTTTTTTGAGTAAAACAGCTACCGCTACTTACATTTAAAATGTATTTTTGTTTGAGAAACCGCAGTGAGAGGAAGTCAATGCAACTCGTTTCAGTACTAAAACCAACTATGTAATCGTTGTACAGAGGTAGATAGATCTATACTTTAGATCGTCGAGCCCGGTGGCGACACGCAGGTGCACGGGTTCAATCACCACCGCTGCACATTTGCATCTAAAAGGGGGTCCGTCTTCAGACCTAATGCTGAAAGCAGTACCGTGGACGTTAAATGTTGGCTGTGTGTCAGCCCGGAAAATTAATTTTAGACACTTTGGATCAAGCAGATACAGCAATCGAAGTAATGCCAAGCGTCAAGGCGAAACTAGAAAATGGACGGACTCTCAGCAGAGGATGGTGGTTTTTGCAGGTAGAAGAGAGATATTTTGTCATCCATGTCAACCCCTGCACCGAATCGATCCACGTTCGATACAGACTGAAATATATTTAGCGGAAATTACTTATTAGAAACAAGTGGCCGAGCTAATCACGTTGACACGCAACCTCAACACCACTCGTCCCCTCAACCTCGCCTCACAACCTTCAGGACCTTCGCCGCGTTAACTAGACGATGGGAACAATCATTCATCATCGCCAGGTTACCGATTCCAAAAACCCCGTTTCAATGCACTCCTTTGGGATGTACATATATGGCCGACTCTGCCATTTCGTGCTGGAGAAATCGACAGCACGAACGCCCCCATACCGGACCCATTCACGCGTCTGCCGTCGAAATGCTGAGAAATATTAGATGGTGCAGCGTCCGGGAACCCCGCCTCCTCCTTGCTTTCGCTTCTACGTTCACTCAAACGTGTGCAAGCGTGGGTATCGATTGATTCAAGTGCAACATCGCATAGGGTGGGCTGGCAGTGGACGTGCACGGTCACTTCTCTGTCACCGTCGCAGTCTGATCGACTGGTCTGATCGGCCGTGCCACGTGTGCGCAAACCCTCCCGAGAGGCGCGGCCCTGGCGAACTGGATCGGAGAGCGGAGGCGGCAGATCGATTGGTTTGTACGCTGGGCCGTGCATACACACGCAGAGAAGTCAATGATGATCTATCCACTACGAGCACGAGAGTTGAATGGA
This sequence comes from Stratiolaelaps scimitus, assembly GCA_019614645.1. NCBI lineage: Eukaryota > Metazoa > Arthropoda > Arachnida > Mesostigmata > Laelapidae > Stratiolaelaps > Stratiolaelaps scimitus. The sequence goes on from JABWDB010000012.1 coordinate 6,097,693, forward strand.
GAAAGATACGTACAGTAGATAGAATGTATGAATGGTAACGGAATTGTGTGGTAGTACGCAGCCGTATATATATTCCATGATACCTTGTGGAGTCTACGATACGAACTTTTGTACATTCATTCAGAGAGAGAGAGAGAGAGGGAAGAGGCTGAGAGATTAATGAAGGCTTCCGTCCTGTGCCGACAGAAGACCGCGCCTCTGTTGGCGCATCAGTGGCCACTGCGAGAAATTATCATTCATATATATGTATGTCAGTAGGTGGCGACAAGTACACAAGGTGACTAGACAACTGTCTCTTGAGCGGGCACTGTTTCAATAGTAAAGTAAATGAGCAGATCTAATGGTAGATGTACATCTGCGTGGTGGATGGTGCCGACGACTTCATTCGAGGCGTTCGTGCCCGTTGCTGTATCGGTAAACGATATTGTCTGGGTGGCCTTTGCAAGAGTATACGTCTTGCGAGCAATGACATTGCCTTTCTTGGGATATTCCGGTGGTGAGGACAATTCGATGAAATCGAGAGTGCGGACAGTGTCCTCAAAGGTCAGCTTACCAGGACTTCAACTCGACCTGTACAGTACTATTCAACCTGTATGTGGAGTATAGTAAGCCCACCAGTTGAACAACCCCTATCCAATGACGGATAGTTGCTGTAGATCAAACAAAGCGTGTTTTCGCTATCTCGGCAGGTAGATTCCTCGCAGGGGTAAGATATCAAAGTAGCTCGAGATGCATTGGGTACGGGAGAGTTCGTTTGGCCCGGCGCCCCATGAAGAAAACAGCATCACTTTACGCAGTGGACGTCCAGACGACGACGATGATGGATACATTGGACGATATGTACCATGATGCCGTGTCACGCTGTTCTGAGCTTTAACACAAGGCCGTTCGTACAGCGAAGCCCGTAAAGATCAAAAAGGCTCTTCATCAATTTTTGTTTGTTCTTCTGCAACTGCCGATCCACCTGCGACCTGGGCAGCCGACCGACACCCAAATGAATGGGCCCCACTCGCTGCCAAACTGTCTGCCGTCCCCCAGCGTCAGGACAGGCGCTCGGAGAGGTGGCCAGACTCATTCTGGGCCCAGCACCGTCTATCCTCAGGTAATAGAATGCAGGGCACTTCTTGCATGCACGTCGATGGCTTGCCTGTTCGCGCTGTACGGTTTGCGTCCTCTGAATTGCTCGAGCAGTGGGCGAGCCAGCAGTGGGCGAACCAGCCCTGCCAGGCTATCCCGTTTGACTTCACGGGGTCAGCCTTCAATGTCAAAGGGCTGTACTACGCATCAAGGGATGCTGTGCAATGGCAGACATCCGTGTGCAGATAGAGATGACGAGAAAAAAGAGGGTCGTTCATCTTTTTTCATGTACGACGTACACTGTGCAATAAATAAGGGTGCCGTTATAAGCACAGAAACGGGCTAGGAGTCCTACGAGAGACCAGCTATTTGGATCTCCTTGTCGCGACTACACCCGTCACAGTGTCAGTGTAAGCTATATATATACATATACATACATATAGCGAAACTGGTTGGCTGAGTAACAGGCGTTCTACCCACCTTCTTCTATGCAAATATAAATGGTGATACTATGCTTGATATGATGTAACAACTACTTACGTTCGCGCCAAGTTATCGACAAGGGATGCCCTACTCTCGTATGACGCTGTCGGTTATTCTTACGAAACGATTTTCCATGACTCTTCGTGTGCTTGGCTGAGTGTTGATATTACTATGAGCTTTTCTCAATTATAGATCTATTTTCACCCTGTATTGTATTATTAGCATAATAATATTACATGAATGAGTAGGTACACGCATATTGTCATGTCTACAAGCACTGGGCATCGAAATGGACCGAGGGTAAGGATAGCTGAACCGGCGATACACGACGCAACGTGCGAGACAGCCGGCGACGATAATGACGTTTCCTCCCAGGCGTGTTACTGAAATCGTACGTTTTCTCGACATTGCCAAGCGGATTTCACTCGCGCTGGCTTGCCCTCTTGTACAGGCAAGTGCCCAGCCCCCATTACAGTATCCCACTTCTGAGCGGGCGGGTTGGCGTGGCTTGTTGGGTGTGTGAGATCGATGCCGTCCAGTGGGTATACATATACGAACCTTCGTTCGTGCTTTATCGCCCCTAGAATGCCGATCACCACAGGCCGTACGTCGTCTGTACACTGTCAAGTATATATGGATGCATTAACATACATTGATAGATATAGCTAGACACTCGGCCGTACTGCCCTCCGCATACAAATGCTGTTGTACGGCGCCCCCCCCAGCCAGCCAGCCAGCCATCTGGTGTGGCCATGCCATTATTAGAGGGCGTTTATTATATTTAGCCGAATAATAGCGGCCACTGCGACAACGTCTATCCTTTGTTCTTTCGTTGGCCCATTGGCCAGGCGCGGATGGGACCGGACCAGCGGTGCGAATAGACCCCGCCGCCTCTGACACCGAATCGAACCAATATTAAGGACAGCTCGAAATATTGTTGTTAATAATGAGTAGTTTCAGTGGCATTAGTACTGCTAGTGTTGTATTAGTGGTTGTATTTGAATGATCTCATAGTACTAGCTAGGTTTGTCTTTGTCGATGTTATCTAATAGCACTCCGTGCCTGCGTGAACGCCAGGCAGCGTTCGCAATCCGGTCGCCATGTGGACATATGATGATTCGATCATCTTCAGCGATCCGTGGTGCGATAGATGAGGTAATATCATTGAAGGTCTCAATTTTTCGAAGTCTACCGAGCAAGGTTACGGCCATCACGGGCGACAACAACGATTGCACCATGAACTTGATCTCGATCGTTTATGGCGACGACGAACCTTTTTAGATGATACACATGAGCGTATGGTAAATATATATATATATATATATGGGGAGCACTCTTACGGGCTATATTTAGCAGGGGGCAGTTGTAATAGCTGTACAACTGCTCCCTGCTAAATGGGGTCAGTTGTCGGTAGCTTCCGACATCCGAGACTCTCTAGTATAATATTTCAGGGGTTCGCGTCGATCGCGTACGCCGCAAATGACAGCCAGGCGATACCGGACGTTGACGAAACGCTACCGGCTAGCTGATTCTGGGTCGGCTCATTGCGTCGATAGGATTATTGCACAGGCGGAGGCATTGTAGGGCCACGCTGGCTACTTGGTGTACCGCACACCCAACCGCTACTCTGACGTCCATATGCTGATAAAGTCGCATCGCACCGCACGAGTTGTGCGCGTTACGCGAACCTTCGATTCGACTCGTAGACAGTTGTATACGGATGCACGCAGTGTCGGCATCCCGAGGATACTACGACGACACTATATATCGTGCATCGTGCGGTGAGCAGAGGGAGACAAAGAGAGAGAGAGACAGAGGCCTGCTGACTCGCTAGGCCAAACGTCAGCAGAGACGCTGGCCGAAGAGGCTATTTTTGGATGACTCAACCGGCCTACGTACCGTTGACCACGACGACAACGTCCTATTAGGCGAAACCGGACGACGCGGATGTAGGCCCCGCGCGTCCAGAGTGTCGATTGCACGGCACTCGAGTTTGTCCGTTCGTTCGCGACGAACTTACAGAGGCCATAGACGTGCTCGTGACTTGCGTTAGCCTATACACCGTATCGTTTGCAAGCGAACCCCTGACAATCTATGACCGTGACTTTCCGGCGAATAGAGCCTGGAGTCCAGAGGGTGCATGGAGAGCATGGAGTCCAGGGCAACCGAGGTGCAGTCGAGGTCCCTTAACATCGTTGTAACACCACTTCGCCATGCCGTTGCTCTGACCTGCCGTGAACGCCGGCGAAGTTCAGGGTGGCAGGCCAAGCACGGTGGGCCTGGCCATCCGTAGGAAGCAGCTGGCGGTGGTAGCAACATGGGACACACATCGAATACTCACGGTTCCTCATATCCACGCCCCCTGTCGATGGAACAGACGGAGCGGAGTCAGGAATAATTATTCAGGTAGAGCTGTCGCTGACTGGACAGTGTACGTTGTTATCTTTTTTTTTTGTTATCTATTATGTTGTTGTTATTATTATACGGGAGGAAAATCGGTTAACTGTGCCCGGGTGCCCCCAGCTCATGGCCAGATTTCGTCGGTGTATGCTTTGAAGTGCACAGCCCAAGCCGGGGTCTCGGTGACGGGACCCCAACCGGGAAACATAAGGTAGTCGTAGTGGACTAGACATCCGACTGTGGAACATTAGCTGGAACAGTTACACACCTTCCCCAGATATCGAAGTGACGTCAAGCGTAAAGCGCAAAACCAGGGAAGATATAGACTCTCAGCAGAGGATTGTGGTTTTAGCAGGTACAGGGGATGTTTAGTCATCCAGGTCAATCGTCCTACACCGGATCGGCCCACCTTCGATAGAGGTCGAAAGGTCGCTATTGGGGTCCGAGTGCTTGAAGAAAATATCCTCGTATAAAAGCCGAGGTCATCATTCTGATGGATATTCGAGGCGGGCAACAATGCTACTAGAGACTACGCCACTTGGAAAGGGCACGGATTAACGTGAATTGCAGTTCACCAATTTTCATGTTTGATTTTGCAGAATGTTCGATAACACGTCTCATCCCAGCCGATAATGGTGACCCCGTTTGCCCGTGGTCTGCAGTGCGATTCGATTGTGTGCAATTAACTTTCAAATCCGATTGTTCATTTCCCCGGAGGCAATCCACATAAACAACAAAGGCTGAACCAGTGACAATTTAAGGTTTGAAGCGTTGCGTTGCACAAATCTACACAGTGACCCCATGCAACTCTGAATTGCATACATTGCATTTGCATACTGATGAGTAAACATGATTCCCACGGATCTGCCAGCGGTCCCCCGAGCTGAGCCGATTGGAGCCGGACTCACAAGCGTCATGCGTCACTCATCCGCGTTGGTTCGCTCCGAGAGTTGACACTCGGTGATGAATAATGTAGGCGGTGCAACGCAGACTTTTGTTCAACATCGGCAATTCGATATCGGCTAGAGAGGTGACGACCGTTGTGTCCCCTCTGTCTCTTGACAAAAACAGCAAACGAACGGGAAAGGGAGTGATTTGTTTTCACGTGATCTTACTACCTATGCAGTCGACCGTGTGCCGTCTCGATAAATTGCTCGAACCGGCACGATCCGCGCATCGGCTGAGTTTAGCCCAGCGGCCAAAGACCAACGACACCGATGCGGTCGTTCGGATGCGATCTCGTCTCGCTACACTACTAGCGTATGCAGTGTCAGTAACCGACAGGACCAATGTTGCCTCGCCCCGCTCCCGTGACCCTGTAAGTCCTGCAAACACCAGGACCAGCCGGTAACGACCGGTGACAACGTGACTTGTTCCTGCAGCTTGCAACGACAAGGAACAGAACATATTTCTCCATGCGTGTAATTGGATCTCGTTGTTGCAATGCACATATCTGCTACTGCTGTTTGCCATAAAGAACAAACGTGTGTATATATATATATATATATATATATACATATATATATATATATGACAAGGCTGACGGCGGACGCGACAGCGTTAGCAACAGCGCACCTAGGTACTCTGATACACCTACAATCCAATACACTCAGGTGCCTTGACCTCTCTGTCGTTTGAATTCCCTCCCTTCCACGCACATAGAGGTTAGATTAAACGGTACTCGTGAAGGACTAGGACTACCGTGTGAAGACACACACACACAGCCGATTGTTTCTGTATGCTGTCTATTCTCTATAAGGATGCTTTCGGGAGCACATGTGTAAGAGTTTAATGGGAACTGTAACGAAATCCCCGGTCGCTCTCTCCGACCAATTTTGACGTTTCCGACGAACAAAGACGCCGAGAATTGACCGAGACCAAACCAAAATCTACCCTTCACCAGCTTCTCATTTCACGTAACCCCAAGCTAGTGTAAGGAAACGTACGTTTTTTTCTCTTCACTTCGCCTTCTCTCCCATGCTCCCGATTGGCGTCAGCCTGCGATATCCGGTGGCTTGTCGTGCAGGCCCCCTTCATAGGTCGTCATTGTCGGAAACCATGTCAACACAGGCACGTCATAACTGGCGAGAGGACGTATCGAAATATCAACGATGCAAGCAAGTTGCTTCGTTTGTCATCGACACGCGAAGTTCTCTCACTCTTCAAGCGCTTGCTCCTATTTCAGTTGTTTGTCCTTCGTTTTTATTTTCCTCGTCTTAGCCGAACGAAGAAACGCTACCAGCTTTGTCCCGCCGCCCCCTTGTCTAGTTCGAGGAAGTCGCAAACGCTGGGTGAATGGACGGGTGGATAGATGCATGCTGGAGGTCGTATGCCGGTATACGGTCGGCTGTGCCGTCTAATCTCATGCTACCCAGAGGGGCCTCTGAGTCGACTGGATACCGCTGCCTCGAGCTCAAACAACGATGAGGACGAGCTGAAGACGGCAAGTGAAGAAGGCATTTCCGGGATCGGCACCCCCTCATCCCAAATCTGCCTTCCCGCGCGCTGCGTTTCGTCGCCTCCTGTTTGTACGGGTGACGCGAGCCCTTCGTGGCCTTGGCCGTCGCTGTCGGCCTTCATCGTCACCCTCGAATGGATCTGCGCGTCGAAGGCGAACACGTGGGAGAAACCGTTCTCAGCTTTCGTCGTCCCGTCGTCGAATGGCCCCAAGACTCGGGTAGCGGCGTGAGAGCAGAAGCTTTATAGCAGATAGGGAATCAGGCAGAGAGGGCTGTCACTGGTTTTTGCTCCCGGAGCCAACCTCGTCGGCGGAGTTCGGACGAGGTCCGTACGGGTGAAATGAATTCTAGCGCCAGGATTGCATAGCAAGGAGCAATACAACCGAAAGTGACATATACAACCGGAAGCAGGTGCTATGCAAACTCCGACAACGAATTACACATAGGCAATATCTCCTGTCTCGTTCCTCGTACAGGACACCTCGACGATAGGTTGATGAAGGTTGGCTTCCGGTGTTGAACACAGGCGCATGATGGCAGGCAGACGCAGATTGAATACCTTGAGTTTATGAACAGATAACATCTTATTCCTGTTTCATTGGTTGATTGATATGATAATCATCAGTCATTGGCTCTAAAGGTTGACGAGCTAGAAGCTAGATAGTTCGGAAAAATCAACCTAAACATTCACATGACCCATATTCCTTCACTGCTACTCGATGCCACGATGAAGATCGAGTGAAGGTAGACACTGTGGAGTTCGTTACATAGTGCGACCTTGTTGGCTTCTTCACTCTCTGATAGTCGCCGTCTTCAGCGATAGGACAGGAATACATTTGTGGACGAGCACAGATGCGCGACCGTACGGGAAATTGGAGTTCTCCGATTCGTGTTTGTTCGTCGGCGAACACGCGTTTGTTTGTATGTGTGCGTGTATACCATTAACGTATAGACTCGACCCCTTTTGAGGCATCTGTTCCGCGGGTAGCTATCGTATATCGTATTGATGTTGCAGCCTATCCTGGTCGAAAACCTTGTTTTGACAGCACTAAGGAACTGTGCCCGCAAGGTATACCTAGCGACGTGGGGAACCAAACATAGATTTCACTGTTTCAATCCACTGGGTCAACTCAATATTTCTATATCTGAGAACTTAATCAGTGTACAAAACGCAGTTCTATGAATAAACCTCATTTTCAATGCATGGATCAGTTTGTGAAGAGAAGCACCTAGGCAAAGTTAACCTATCTCTCAACAAAAAAAAACAGCCTCCCTCACTATTGGATCGTCATTTGCGAATCGTCCACTGCTGGCTCGAAACGGCAAAAATCCCACAGCAACAATCCGGCCCTGTCCTGCTCCTACGGAATAAACGATACGAAGGCGATCTTTGTTTGCCCTCCAAACCGACGTGTTGGCCGAGCGCCTGACGGGAGTGGTTCGCGATAACGTGACCGAACGATCGTGGCCCAGGTCCAAGTCATCGGGAAGCGACGGTCGACTCGATTTGGTGGCGCCCACGCGACTGGGTCATTGCCCTCTGTCTCGCTCAGCCGGCGTTTCTACAAGAGGACACAGACCCATCCACCGAGCCGAAGGCAGTGAGGCAGGCTGTACAGGGAGGAACTATTACGGCTGTAAAGGAGGGACGCTCACACGGCCCGACGCCGGGAGCCGAGTTCGCCGTTCGGGGTAGCGCGGGCGTTTCCTTGTTACCCTGGTAACTCGCAGGTCCGAGACCCGTTCTGCGGCCACAGCGTTAAACGAGCCTTGGCGGCAAACGGGACGTCTCGACGAAACGAGCCGTGTGCCGACCGACAGAAAATTGTCAAGAGCTCACCGTGTTTCGATAGGCGATCTTCCTCTTTTCTCTAGGGCAAGCAGACGTGAACGTGCCGGCCCAATGTTCGAATGAATCTGTCGTGTTGCGGAGGAGCACCTGGATGAATGGGGGGTGGTGGTGGTTGCTGGGTGTTCGATGAATACACTCGCCTCCCAGATGCGTTTCGGTGATGTCGCTGGGCGATTTGGGACAACGAGGGCAACCGGCGCACGTCTTAGCCAGAACGCATTGGTCGTTGTCAAGTTCGCTTCAAGGGGAAGAACTCGGAATTTGAACGTTCGCCCGTGCTATCAGCTGATATCAGTTGAGGGCGATTGTTTATCACCGTACCAGGGTTGGCGATAACGGTCGTAACGATAATGAATCTTTGAGTAAGGTTTTGTCATTGGACAGACACGTAACTATTGTAGCCACGTGTAACCATGTGGGAACTCGTTGTCACCGTTAAATATCGCTATGCTGCAAACGCACGTACATTATGAGCAATTACATACTCATCGACATTTGCGCGTCGTTTTGTTTTCTGTATGGGAACAGCCATCCTGCGAGCGCCTTTCCACCAGATGTATGCTATGTGTCCTGACCATAGGCGCAAATGTCCTGACTAGATGTGTTAATTTACATAGAGATTTGCTTATTTCAACGCATTGTCTGTGCTTATTATACAAATAAAATACCACATAGACTCACTCGCATGGAGTAAGGGGGAACCCTCTTTCTGCATTTAAGAAATATGTAGCTTTTTAAAGTACCCTGTATATTTTTATGCCAACGTTGCGAAATATATATATATATATATATATATATATATATATATATGATAATGTGATTTTACCTCTTACCTGCTGGTATTTGAAGCTGTTCGTATTCTCATAAGTCTATTAGGTCTCTCTCGTTCACTTCACTCAGATCGACTTCGATCATGTCCATGTTGGATCAGGGACGTCTACCGGGTTTCCGACCGATCACAAAGCAAATCGATGGGAAATTGACCGATATTGAGTAAATGAGTTGACACTCGACAACATGACCCCCCCCAGCCCGCCCACGAGTTAGCCTAGTCTGGCCGCCCGGAAACGCAGCAGCTGGTGTTCGCAGACACCGCACTAGACAGTCTTACTTGGTTACTCGTATGACAGAGAAATGACCTGGAACAATGATTATCGTCAGGCAATATTAATGGTCGTTAGTGGCAGCCGACGCAGGTTGAGACAGTGCTACGTGAGAGCCTCGAGAACTTGTCGGGCACAACGGTCGGGTATACGGGGGCTGTCGGCGAAATTTAATCACAATTAGATTTGAGACCGTTGTGAGTCCACGAGACAAACATCGAGCCGTATAGCAATAAACTACACTAGGTTAACGATCACCTGAATTAATTTTCTGGAAAAGGTGGCTATAATACGGTGCGGTGCACCAAAACAACCGCTTCGTGTTGTCGTGCCGTGATTATATATATATATATATATATATATATATATACATATACATATATATTACACGGCTGAAACGACCTACGTCGTGACCTTTGAGTGCGTGTTTCTCCCGTTCCAGTAGCGTGACGGGACCTAATCAAACAGTTGGCTGCTTGGCTGAGGCTAGTCGCAGAATCGCAATCGGTGGACGTACCAAATTTATTATACGAATAAATATTGAAGTAGGGAATGAGCCTATGTCGACTACGACACTTGAGTGGGGTTGCTGTCTCTGTGATATCGCCGCTCCGCTCAAAACCGCTCAGTCAGCGTTGGGGGTCCAGATTGAAATACTGCCCATCAGCAACGCTACGAGCCGCTTCGATGTCACTGGACGTTCAACAAACGTCGCAAATCACTCCGTTGCGAGAGAGACAACCAGGTGTCGCGATACCCATGACCTATTGAGCGTTTGGTGCACTACAAAGAGAGGAAACAGGATGATACAGGATGATAACAACAACAGCCGCCGACGCCGGATCAAGGCGTCGATCAACTCTCATCCGAATGGAGACTGTGTATGTATCAATGTCGAAATAGGACAAATGGGACTTTCCATAGGACGTCTCCCCACCAATTTGTGGAAATACAAGCGAATTTCAGCTATATGCTGTTTTTCTCGTTGGTCATTTGGATCGCGCGACCTTGAACGACGAGGAGGAACGTTACCCACGAAGATGTCCGGGGACTTTTGCCTTCGTCTCCATCAATGAAACGTGTGTGTGTTTGCGTTGGGCATTGGGGGGCCATTGAGCAAAGCCGCGTGTCCAAGTGTCTCAGCGAAATACGTGTCAGTATCTCAAAGAAACGCGCAACTGCGCCGGTGTCCGTCATTGACGCCGTCGGGCGTAACGACGTAGGCGGCAGAACGAAACGCCCTTGAACGTGTTCACAACTGCGACAATGGGCTGGGTGACTGGGGTGAATTGTGGGGCATCTGAGGATCGATCACACGTATTAGCCTATGGTAAAAAAAAAAACTGACTAGCACGTGAACGGCCGAAGTGATTTCGGACCCCGAGCAGCTGAGTGAATCAGATATAGAGAGTGTACGTATAGTTCGCCTACGTATTTGTTGGCGCTGACGCGTCAAGTCGATGATATGCATGCTCTCTCCTCATAGGTCTTCGTCGCCCACAAATTTCCTCCATAGCAACAGCAGATGGACCATGTGCGTGGTCTGTTTGGGTCGAAGAATTGTTCCGATCTCGAAGAATACACACAGATTCCCGATAGCGGTACCGCCCACATGTCAGATGATGCTGCTTGTACGTGCGTGCGTTGGCTGGCAACGTCGACCATCGCTGAATGGCACCTTATACGTGTATGGCGTCATACGTGTATTTATGATGTATAAAAAACGTTGGAAACATACATTTATAAATGCGCTTTTTATTCGAAAGGATTGACGCCGCTTGTTTGCTGTACGGTTGTACAGTGGTCTTTGTCGTATTCGCTAGTGAATCCATTCTATGTATATGTTTCGATGGGATGTAACTCGGTTTTCTATCGACATGCTTCATTCATAGGCAACTGTGCCCGCTGACTATGACTCGGATCATTCACCATACACGATTCCGGCATTTGCGATGGCCCAAGTACGAACGCGATCGCCTCGATAGGTTCGCCCATCTCATCTATATCATTATTCAATTCACCTGCTCTATATGAGATCGACGCAAGGCCACGAAGAGGTTTGGCGAACATCGACTAGCGACCACAACGATTCGTCGGCATCTTCCGGCCTCTGTAAATCCTTGACCTTCACTTTGCCATCACTCGGCAAAATTTGCCTTCAGCCAGCATTGACGAAAAAGGTCGCCTCCGATGTCACTCGTCAGCGATTTAATACCAATAGCAGCCCTCCAAGGCAGCAATACAAGTTAGTCGCAGACACCAATTGTTGCAGCCGGCTTTTGTTGTTGCTGCTGACGAACGCCTAAGGGGCCTTCTTGATGGACTCGGACTTTTTCGACAAACATGATATGTTGGCGCAACGACGCCTGCGCATGCCGTACAGACCCGAGGCAGCGGCTCTCAACTCTCCGCGTTTGCGGTGCTGATACTCTATAGCGAGTGCACAGTAACGGTGATGGGCGGCGGCGGCGGCAGGCAGGCCTCGACGCTGCCTGCCGGGTCGGGCCATTCGACTCCGTTTGCGCAACACATCGAGGCTGGGCGTTGCCTGAGCCGGGGCCGGAGTCCGGTAGACCTGACGTCGCTTTTGCCGTGATACAAAGCAGTGAGGAGGTCTTTCGACTCTGACGTTGCTCTGCCAACGCGGCTGCTACCGCTGCTGTCGAGCCAACGCCGGTGGGGCGTGCGCACCCCTTAGGGTGGGGACCTCCTGCGGCTTGGGGTGCACAATCAGAGGTCAAAATTGACGGGCGGCGGCGGCGACGACGACGGCCAAGGTCATGGGGCTTGTCGTGGATGAGGGTCGACAGGGAGGCTGCTGTTGGTGTTCGCGTCAATTTATGCTGCATCGGCTGCTGCTGCAGCAGCAGATGCAGTCAACCGGCAATTTCTCTACCGCTGTAGATACTGTGAGATTCTGCACTTTGTATATCGTGCTACATACATATGTACAGGTATATGACGTTGCACTGGCCACACAGACAGAGCCAGTCCATTGGTGTAGAGGAAGCATGCTGCAATAGCAGATACTGTCCGCTCCAGTCTCGGGACTGATGTGTCCCCCAAGCGCGGATGCGTTTAGTAAAAAGGGAAACGCATATTCGTCTATGCTGGCAGATCCTGCCGTGACGGGTCTGAGCGAATCCTCCGACCACCATATATATGTTTATCCATAACTTCTGTACAGGGTGGACCAGCTTAGCTAAGATAAAACCTCTCCCCATGACAGCCATATTCATACATTTACCTTCACCTAAAATAAGGCAATTGTTGTTTCAGCAGGGGCGTTCATCGAGTCGGCCCGATGCAGTACCAAGCCGGAGCAGATCCATCGGTTGAGCCGACAAAACAAATGGCTGAGCCATAACACCTGCGTCATCGCCAGGTGACAATGGCCGAATTGCATCCAAACAACAAAGGATAGTAATAGTGCCGGAGAGTTGCTCCTCATTTCCGTAACATGGGGGGCATCGCTTGCATACCTGCTGCATCATACGAGCGAGGATAGCGTCGACGACTAATCGCGTTTCATCCACTGACATCACGCATGTTCGTATTGTCGAGTCGTTGAGTGCGATGTTGCACGACCACCATGCTCGAGAGCGTCTGTAACGTGTCACGGTGGGCCTTTTTCAAAATAGGACAGCGTTTTCGTCCGAGTGACAGACAGCCTGCCTCTATCCATTTGAAGGAAAAACTCGATCCGGACACGCGTCGTGTGTTCCCCTTCAATTCATCATCGCGGCCGGCCACGTGTGCTTGGCCTGTGCCCGTCAAGGTGACACCAAGGTGCTGGCGTGGCGTCGCGTGTCGTACCTCGTACCCAGCGTCATGGCACGGACACAGTCATACGAGAGGAGTGTGTTCACATGAAGGGCGACACCACCTAGAGACATGGATGGCGTTTGCCTTCAGCGAATCTTGCCGATGTTGCGTGAGAGGATAACGAGGTGGGCCCTGTGGGATGCCTATGAATTTCACAATAATAACTACAAAAGATGGAAGCTGCTGATACTATATATATATATATATTATCATTATTACATTTCAAGTTCCTCTCGTAGTCCGGGACGCCTGTCCGGCTCGGACATGTTCGTGCGTGCTGATTTGAAATAGAGCTCGCTCAAGACCCTCAGCTCGATGGTGTCTATGCTAAATTACATTGTAGTTTCGGTTCTCGATCGAAATCAATATCCGCGCAGGCTTGACTGATTTTGACATGAGCAAGAATATCATCATCACTGTGCGGATAATTCGAACAGCTAGCGTAGCTCATAAAAATCCTATACAGCAGAGGCGAACACTTCGCGTCGCCGTGACGTCCAACGTCAACGATACGCATTTTACGCACGCAATCGGAGCGTGATATTATATCCGTCCATGTTTCTCTCTCGATCTCTCTCTCTCTTTCCTCCGTCGTGCAGAGCAATAGCGATATTCGATTGTTTCAAAATGTTCTCTTTTAGAGCCCTCGGAGCGACATCGTGACGCATACGTGTTCCGCTGCCGTGGTTCGCAGTGGACGATCATTTATGGGCGGTGGCGAGATGTCGGGAGCGACGAAGTTCCTTGACATTTCGTCGGCCGAAAGCGACGCGGGTGTTCTTTGGCCCGCCGGCGGCTAGAGGCGTCTTAGAGCCGGCTCGCTGGCTCCGGTTAGAATAAGCAGAGCAATGGTCGAATGTGCACTGTCTCGACACTGTTAGTAGCAGTTGTAGTAATATTTGCATAGAATATTGCTGCTAGTGCGCATTCGCAGCTAGGCCCAAGGGGATATTCGTGGCCGGGGTTAACCTACCGGATCGTTAGATGTATATATACATATATATATATATATATATATATACGAATTTATTATATATATATGTCATAAATCGTCGGTTGGCTATCGACTAGGTCTACCCACTGACAAGTAATATCGGCTACTGTGTGTCTTCTGCTAATTACCGCCCGCAAGCATTTTCCAGCACACCGCCCGCACCTCGAGACAGCCCCAGAGTTGAGCCAACCGATAAGTCAACAATATACATACGTTTTGGGTGTTGGCGGCGACGGCGGGAAATCTCAATGTTGCCAAGGCCGTTCACTATCAAGGTCCCCTAGGACACGTGCTCGTGTGAGCTTCAGTAACGGTAGTCCAGCGAGCGTGACAGCGTGGTTAACCGTACGATAAGGGACGCAGCGTGATCACATGTGGCGTAATCGTCGAAATTTCCCACAAAAGTTTGTGGGTTTGGTCGATAATTGCTTTCCATTACGGATGGGACACACGCGGTTGGATTCCCGAGTTTTTTTTCCCACTCACGTAAATTCATTAAGGCGCCATTAGAAACGCTTTATCAGATAGCTTTTCGGAGGCAGTTATTCAACTGTATTACGTCGGCATTCAAGGCAAGATATTCTTGAAGCTTAATTATCTGCGCCATAATTAGAGAGCAGCTATTTACCGGTAGGAATTATACAATTTGCACGGCGTAGAATTTCACGCCGTAATTATTAATCAAATCAATAGCTATATTAATCTAATAGTTACACGATACCTGGTAACGCTTTCGATTTTTTAGCAAACCTTTGCATGGCAGTGCCAGATTAGTATGGTACAAGGATAACCTTGCGAGGATCCCTAAGCACCATTCTAGAAGGATTTTTGTTCGCTAGCCTAAACAGACCTACGCTGGGAACCTGTACTTGTGCAATACTCAAAATGGGCATTGCACAGACAAAAAATATGATCTTGTAAATAGTTCGCGTTGACATCGGAACGCCTACGAGTAGATGATTATCCGATCAATGTTAGCAAATCAACTTCGATCCGCCTTCCACTAAAACACGCTCGATTGCGGTTCACGTTGGTGTAATTCTCACAGTGGAGACGAGATGAGACAGAATTAAGAGCGAATAGCCATTACAATCAAATCACAATCAGTGACCCTGCCGAAGCTCGCCGACTAGCTCTCCTCTTCATTGTCTCCCGCTGACCTGCAGAGCGTGGACCTGTGGACTTCGATCGACTGCTGCACGATGGAACCGCCAGGCGAAGAGTTAAAAGGCTGCTCATTGAACGGAGGCATTGTGAACAGTATTGTATTCTTCTGCAGCTTCTACCACGCGTTGCCAGCAGAGGAGACGGAGAGAGAGAGAGAGACACAGAGAGTACAAAGCGATCGAGACGAACATATCGTTGATATGAGCGGCAGCGCCAGTCCGCAGGACTCACTCGCATCCCACTCATTGTCCCTGATTGCCCGCCCGTTCCGATGCGCACAGAGAGAACACTCCCGATTCGCGTCGACAAAAGACGACTACGTCATTGACGTATTTCTACTCGGACGTCGGCGGGGGTAGTCGGGCGACGCGGTGGAGCTCCGCGCTCAGATGAGTTCGTCGAGAGGTGCAGGTGCATCGTGGACTCAGGGGGGGGGGAGGGCTGTTGGTGGGGTTTTGGGTGGAAGGATGGTTGGGGGTTAGTTAGAAGCCTGCACCCTGCATGTATGACCAGATGTCACATTGAAGCGTTTTTCTCGAATGGCTTTTGACGTCGTGACATTGGTACTGGGCGATCTGGCGCACTCTCCAGCCTCGTATTCAGGGGACCTGTCTTCACGACACCCGATACTGGACCCCGTACGTAGGCCTATACTCCGACGATACTCCGACGGAGTACTCTCGCGTCCTGCAACTGGGAAACTCGGCCTCGACACGAGGCGAGGCCAACACAGCGTGACACAATCCAATTCACGTTCGCAGTTCGCTCAATGACCGGCCCGTGGAAGCGAGGCCGAGGAAGGGTCATCCGGGAGCGCGGTTTGCCACTGAAAGAATGGTCATGCTGACCGGCCTCCAATTTCATGGTGAGGTACAGACGTCCGCTATTGCAGATACCCACTCCGAACGGCTAGCAATGCTCCCGCCCTGACCAACCTACAGCCTTATCGGCTAGGCTTGCTGCCGGTTCGTCTATCCAAAGCAGCAAACTGAGACGTGACAAATCGAGTTCCATAAGGCCGAAATGTCACCAACAGCACTAGAGGCTTCCAATTAGGAGGTCGTGACGGTAGTTCGGTGCAGAGAATTCGATGGAGGGAGGGAGGGACTCGGTATGATGGTGTCGGCTCCTTTGCGCACGTGGCTAACCGACCGTGCAATCGTGTAACGAAGGGCTCAGCACTGTGACAACGCGTCAACTATGACTTCGTCATAATTTTCATCAAGAACACCAGGGCCGACATAGTGATCAAATGGATTTTATATTTGTTTGTAGATATTCGAACACGAACACTACAACTGCGACCTACACTAATAAATCCAGTAATAGAAACAAATGCCCTGATCTTTATTCTGGAACACGGAAGCTGGCGCGACGCTAAGATCCTGGGCACGATACACAGATGGTATATACAGATTTGAGTCAATTTCCCCTGTGCGGTGTACGAGAGTGTATGTGGGTGTGTATGCTCTACAGAATTTCTAATATTCCCATCACGATTCCATTTGTTGAGTCTTTCTACACATGTAATTCTTAATACTCTAGGGTAGTTGTAGTATAGTTAGGCATGTGATATGGGCATGTGCGTCATATGAGGACAATCCAGTGAGCTCTACAGCAATAAAGAGAAGCCCGGAATATTTTCGTATTCTCTCGTTATATCCACAAATTCGAAGAACTGACGAAAATTGTTACATTGCCTATCAGGGCATGCTTTCCTTATTTTCGAGAAGGGGAGCAGCCTATTCCTCTGAGATTCGTTTCCGAGTACATCCCCAAATACGTGAACCTCAAAGGCGAACAGATTAAACAAAGCGAATACACATGCGATATACACTTTCCAAGATGGTGGTTCCTATGATCGAGAGATCCAGGCAGGTTCCCAAGGATGTCTTCGTTGAAAGCTCAGAAGCGACAAGCACAATAGTGATTCGAAATCCGATGAACGAGCCGAGATCTCCGAGCCCTAAACCGAACTCCGAATACTATCTACGTCGTTTCGAAGAGAGCGGTAGGTCCAGCGAACGGCGCTAGAGCACTATCCTAAAAACACGGATAATCTTATATATATATATATATATATACGAGCTTCTGCTGTGAAGAAGCCGTCCACTTGAACCAGTGCATGCCATAGTATATGTTCTACAATCTATATCTATGGGACGGATTAGCGACCCTGGAGCACTCCCCCCCAATCACAACATATACTGTTTGAGAACGGCAACCTACTGTCTGATATTACCGGAGGCGAATGATTAGATGCGACTGGACGACGCAGAGTCGCTTGATCGGCTCTACGTACACAAATGCACACAAACACACACACACGCACACACACACAATAGCAGGTGAGGATGAATGACGTTGCTGTTGATCTTGGTCCAATTGTAGCGTTTATAACTCCGGTAGTGCGCTGGTCATTTCAGTGGTGTGTATGTATCTGTGATTCGCCAGGACGAGACCGAGGCGAGACGCAGCCGAGGGAGGCCAGCAAAAGGATTGAGTCCTATTCCAACTTTATTTCACTTGGTCTTGTCTGTTGACAAGCAAATAGCTAGACAGTTAATTAAGTATTGTGCTTAGGTGATTAAGCATGTAAGCATGTTGTCAAACGCTCCCGCCAAACACCAACGCGTAGATCTCTAATCAGTTCCTTTATGGTGGATGTTCATTTACCGTCCTGGATTCACTGGCCGGGCGGATATCTGACAGGATATTAAACGGAGGCATATCAGCATCCAGCGTTCGTTTCCACGTCAGCGTCGGTGAGAGATGTTTTTGTGTTTGGTTGTGAAATAGTTGTTATTGGTAAAAGTTTGCAATTAGCAATAGACGCCACTCGGTGAAATCTCGCTGGGCACGCCCACCGTGGTGTGCCCAATGAGGTTTTAGCAGGCGCGCGTGGAACTCGGAATGGGTTCGCGCTAAGTCTAAAATGAGTTCCTGTTCATTCTATAATGGGGGTTCTCATTGGTTTTTTTATTGAGTAAGTAGCATGAGATTAATTTCATTTTGTACCTTGTGAATGTGACCGATCCGTTGGGCAACACATTCGCCGTCTACGCTGCCAAATATTAGTGACTAGCATCGGCTCGCGTTGAGATAAGGGGGTTGGCCGATGAATCTCGCTGTGTCCGATTCGCTATTGTCAGATATACATAAATATATATATATATATATATATATATACGATCAGCCGTTATCAGATATATATATATATATATATATATATATATATATATATATATGAAATACCTGGTGACGTAGCCACGGCCTCGATGCATGCGAGTAATATACATCATATTGAAGACCGTCTCAGCATGTGTAGTATATCGCGTATTTCGCATGGCAAACAAGTCGAGGCTGTTGTATTCTATTTGATTAGCCAGAGAACCTAGAACTGAACCGAGCTGGGACGGTGTAAACAGTGCAGCCAGCTAGCTATGACTCTGTATGTGGGGGCGTATCTACCGACTGCACTGAATCTATTATTATTATTATTATTATGTGTGTGTTTTTACCGTAGAATGATAAGTTGACCTGTATTTAGATACGGCTAAGTTCAATAGCCTCTATAATGCATTTTGCCAATGATATCTACGAGAAGAAGGGAGGGATCGTGTCTCGGTAACCGCTGAAGCGAGTTCGGGCACGTTCTGCATTGCAAACGCCAGAAAATGTCGGATTTCGTTGGCTCTCGGCCGGCCGCTTGTTAATTGGACACGTGTGATAGATCGTAATTGGACAATAGAGAGATTTGCAATTTAATCTGCCAGCTCAGCGAGATTGTAAACGTCCCGAGTGCCTTTGTGTCAGGCAGCTGTTCTTTCTGGAGGATCACGATGTCGTTCAGCTATTACGTACACGTCAAGCGGCGTAAGTCGACACGACACTTGCCTGAACAACAGTAATACTATTTGCTGTGAAGGATGGCTGAGTACGTAAGGCGAACAATAGGACTAACGTGCAACGTCCGTGTCATTGTTGCCGAGTTTCCAATTTCCGGATGGATCGCGCTAGCGAGCTGTCCCCCCCCCCCCCCGGGGGAAACACACAAGCAAATCATTGCTGATAACGCGTTGCCTCCGGTATCTTTGTTTAGCCCCCTACGAGGCTGTGCCCTTGCGGCCAACTGTTTCGAGATCGAAGCGTATTTGCCAGCGACGCATGTGTTCATCCGCTTCATGGCTGAATTCTACAAGTTTCCGAAGGTTTTCTTTCTGCAAGTTTCTTTTTTTGACGGGAGCGGGAGACGTCCTCGGGAACAAGCTTGGGTCAAGTGGGTTGCCACTGTCGTGCGGTGGCGGCGTTCCAGCGGTGCAGCGTATAGCCGGACCGGCGGGCCGTCTTCTACGGGTTGCTGGCGGAATCACATTTGGGAGATTGAAATCGCTCGGGTTCGCCTGTTTGGCAGCGCCTCGCGAGCTCGTCACCCCGCGCGGCGCCCTCCGCCAATCAGCAGCACACGTTTCATCAAGCGTAGTTTTTTCGACAATGTTCCTATTTCTTCGCAATGTTCCACCTGTTACAGGCACCCATCGCACAGGCGGATGCAGGCAGAGAACGTTCAGGGAGTGAGCACTCTCGTCGAATGGGATGTTCGCGACACGTGAAGCTTGGGCCGAAATGAAGAAATTCACCAAAGCAACGCGCCTCGAACTAGAAAAACGTCGCAACTTTGAACACGGCTCGCGGATTGTATCGGAGAGTAGTAATTGTATTATAACTCACCCGATGATCAGGACACTCTACTTCAGTTGATTTGTTGTTCCGGAGTAAAGAGGAGGCTGTATTTTTCGCGTTTCAAAACGATGACAGAAATAAGAAAATAATCATGACCTGCTCGGTTTGCTATACAGTTTGCTTTGTTATTCTCAATTTGCAATTTTCTTCAGCGTCCTCGTTCTGACCCCGCTCACACGCGGCACACATTGTGAAATGGTGGACCAACTGTGCGCACTGCTCGACGCCACTATCGTATTTTCTAGGCCTTCGTGGGCCCTTAGGCGGCAAGGACGAGCAGCTGCAGAAAGGCCGGGCCGTCTCGGTTGCGCCGAGAGCCTTCATCACCTGAGAGACAGTCGATGTCGGGCATCAGGCCGTTCCCCGCTAACGACACAGCGGGAATCGGCATTGCCCAATCCAGCAATCTGTTCGGCGTGTTCGTCTTGCTAAGGACCAAACCTACTGTATCTTGGGTCCGGGGCAGATAGAGAGGGGCGAGACTATCGGCCAGTGTCTCGGAGAGGGGCCGAGTGGTGCTTGTGCCCTTCGCCTGGGCATTTTTTCTTCCGTAGTTTGACATCCGCGGCCACTTGTCATCGTCGACGAGAGAGGAACACCGACTTCCTGTCTAACACAGACTCACCTCCACACCCGGTGACGCATCGAGGATACACGAACAGAGGGGACCCTGATGTCTGTTTGCCAAGATCTCCCTGCCATCGCGATGTTAGCTTCGGCTTGCCCTGTGTGACGGGTGGGCGTCACTTGGCAACGATATAGGCGTAGGCGGATAGACCAGATCGATAGGTGGGATATATGCCAAGCTTTTCCTCGATGTCTGTGATCGATGCCTGATGAAATATAACCATTTTAGCATCTGCCGTCTTCGCCTCTCTGTTAGGCACTGAGCTGTTGTATTCGATGGTAGCCACATGTCTGGTAGCCACACGAGCTAGAAATTGGATTTCGTGTAAGGGGGTTTACGAAATTCGCCTTGTTTCATTGATTAGATGATGGCCAGCCATTATCCTACGCTGTCCGATGTCACGGTGCAATGTGAATCCTCAAGTGGGGATAGGTGTACGGATAGAAGCAGGGACGTAATCTGAGATTAACACCAGAAGAAAATTGAGTCCAAACAGATGAAAATGAGTCTCTACATTGCTCATCTCAATTAACACCTGCATGTAGTTAAGGCGTGTGGCTCTAAGGATACCAAAGTCGATACAATTGTATAGATAAATTGATTGACCAAGTTAAACCACAGAGTGAGTTATGCCCGTCCATCAACATTTTAAACGGAGAAAATTTGTAGTAATTTAGGGAGTTTAGAGATGACCTGGGCATGCCAAAGGTAAGTGTTCAAAACTGTGTCGAGGTCTCTGATAAGATACACCCATCACCCATTCGGCGGTCGGAAACACGGCCAGCAATAGCATCTCAATGGGCCTGCTCTGCTCTGATGAGCCTTAGACGCTCATTATGTCTCGGAATCTCTTACTCACCAGATTAATCCACTATCTCTGTTTGTTCGATACTCAGGAATAGCTTTCCCCCGAAGTCCCCCCGCCATCAGAGGACGAGAACGATAGACCGAGACACGAGAAGCCAAAATGATCCCATTTATGGTTCACTTCAATCAAAGAGCGCCTTGTCTAATGCATATAGCGGTAGATAGAGTTGTTTCTGTGGTGTGCGGCTTCGTTGACGACAGCCGCACGACGATATCCAGCAGGCGCTAGTCGAGTGGTAGGAGATCCCATTGTGATGACGCAGGCTGTGGGACGGTGGCCTTCTCGACGGACGGCTTCGAGTGGACCCGTGACCTTGGCTTTGGCGAAACCAGCCGGGAGCCCGGTATCCAACTCAAGGCCGAAGGGTACGGCGACCTCATCAAAGTTTGTCACGAACACTCACCGACCGCATCCCTGACCAGCATAATACACATAATACGCCTGATACAATACTACCCGATGGTAGTTGCCACTCGGCCGAATCAGCACGCCCGTCTCCCAGTACCAACACTGAGTAACACTGCTGTGTCCACGCCGAGTTTGACGGGGCCGCCTAGACAAACCGACCAGAGTTACAGGTCCGCGTTCCACTCCCGCGAGGAAATCGTTTGGCATTCAACACGGCCGCGGCGAATTGCTCGCAGTCCCGCTCCTGCCATTCACAGCGAAGTCTGGTAGGCACGTCTATGTGGCCTTCAAGCCCACAGCATCTCCGGGGCCGGGAAGTTGCCGAGGCCGCTTCGTGCCACAGTTCGTGCCAAAGTTGGCGTATTGATGCCGCCTAAGCAAAACTGGACGACACCCGTTTTCTCAGTCCAATATCTTCGGCCTCGAACTCACTCGCTCACTATGTCAACTCGGCTGAGGCGGAGGCGGCGTCAAGTTGCTTATCGTCTCCAAAGCGTCGTGTGAAAGTATCCATTCTCCCGTGCGGCCAGCGAGAGTGTACGTACGTGCATCACGGAGCAGATAGCCTGCACGCCTATAGCCACCCGGTTGCCGCCCGACGCCCACCTAGTTGCCTCCCTATCTGTGGGTATGTCTATCTCGACCGGCCGAGCTGCTTAAGCAAGTAGAGCACGTAATGGAACTGGTGGCGGGATACAGTCTCACCGAGAGACACCCGGTGAGAAAAGGCGACATAGGTTGGCGGAGCGGTCGCAAACTGCTCTCTGCTTGCCTCTGTGTATCCTGCTGCTGCTGCGACCGCTGCTAAACGAGACAGTGTTGCCCAACGAAGGACACTGTTCGCCGGAGATCTGAGTGAATGTGGAAACGCCAATTGTGGCGGCGTACAACTGCCGTGTCTCCGGGCCTCTTGCTCTGACACTGCATTTTAGCTGGCCGAAGTGCAGAGCCTGCCCTCAGGTCACTCCTCTTTTCGCCGTAGTACTGAACGTGACACGGGCAAATCGTATATAGGTTATCTAGGCTTGATCAGTAACGGCCCCGGCTGCAGCGCCAGCAGTTATGCGGGGCGCAGGCGGTTGCCGTTGGTACGAGCAGCACGTAAGTGACATTCGCATAGAACAAGTTGAAAGGCAGTGCAAGTCTGTTTTGAATTCCGGTTGAAACAGCTACAATTCTGCAGCGTTGGGACCAACCGCTGGTCAACAGCGCCAGTTAGACTGTTTGCTCGTCAAGCTGCACGAACGAAGGCATTTTCTAGGGAGACGATGTCGTTTTTGGTTGGACCTTGCAAATTTGGCCTGCACATACAAATGGCACTAAGTTAAGTGGTTACGAACGTGCTGAAAGCATCATTCCTTGCTCTCTTTCATGCGTCTATACGCTAGGAGCGAACAGTGGAGCGTACAATCCTCTCGAATTATTGAGCACGCTTTGAAGAAGTTCATTATGGACGTTCAGATATACAGTGCTTCTTCGTTATATGGTGCTTTCACCTAATTCTGTTGAAGGACAACGCCTTGTCGGATACGTCAGGCAAAAATCATGGTATCGCATCATAGTGAAATAGGGCCGGCCTCCTAAATAGTCGAGGTCGGACAAATCGTAGAATCGTGTGGCTGGAAGTTTCGCCAACCATTTCAATCCGCGCAATTCAGGTATATTGTTTGCCTGTTCAAAGGTTTACTCGAGAAAACAATACCACGTTGGAAGGGAAATGTATAAGCTCAAACTAGTCCACAATTCCCCCTCCAGAACTCATACTGACGTAGGATATGAATCGTTTGAAAATTTCCAACGTCACATTTCAACCGCTACACTGCAGTATTCGCTGAGTGCACATCTATTTTGAGTGTCCATGGCCTATTTCAATCGTTGACTCCACGCGCACCGTCATGCCTGTCCGCTTGCCCACCGTTCACGCAACAGTGAGGTCGTTGCGGATGGGGTTTCATCCAGCGGGACCCTACATAACCCTAACGTCCTCGAGTCCGTGTTCGTGCACAGAGATCTACCAAATTTAGAGAGGCTGAGAGGGGACGAGAGATAGGCAAAAATACCTACAACAATTACTGCTGCTGCCACCCGTACCGCCGTAATAATACCATGGCTACGACGGCGGTGGCGGCGGAGACGACGGCAGCAATAACAACAAAGGAATAGATTAGCTCATACGGATAATATCTCTCAACGAATGTATGGCAATATGCACTGCGTTCACGAATGCCTACTGAGTTCGTGCTTCGCCGTATCACCAGCGGCCACTGGCTGGTGTCTCGGGTCAGCCGACCAACCACGGATCGTGCATAAATCGTTTCGGATCTCTGGTCTGTCCAGGTGTTGTTGTGTGGGTCTCGGGCTGGGCTCACGTCTGCTAAATGGTCGTCATCTGAAGTCACTTATGTCGAGTGATGGTGATTTGGCAATATCCCAACCGGTGGCAGGCGGCCGTGCGCGTAAATGAGACAGAAAATAAAACCCGAAAAGGCAAAGTCGTCGTAGAGCCAACAGTTGCAAAGCAGCCTGTCAACAGCCACTTGGAACACTTTTGGTCCAGTGGCAAATCTTATATTCATAAAGAAACCCGCTTCATTTCATGTATTTGCGTCGTTTAGCTATTCTTGAGCATAACAATCATTTCTAAAATGCACCTCTAATTTACATAATGGCTCCTCATGAAAATGTCCATTACATTTTTTCCACCCTAATACCATATATGCGGGGAGCAATATATACAAGCAATATCTTATCACGTATTAATCTGCAGTTCTCTGTCGGTAATCTGCGGAATAGTTGTCACATAAAGCATATTGGATTAATATACCATAACGTGGTACACCGCCTCGCCCCAGCCATATTACGGAAGGCAAGCAACAGGTGTCACGAGTTAATAGGCGCGCGCGAGAACAGGAGAGAAGCATGTGCAGCGAGGGGATAGATAGAAGGGAGATACATGCGGACATTGATGGTTCTGGTAACAATGATCGCGTTGCCATCCTCCTCCCACCTGATTAGTCCCATAGGGGAATGGCTGAGAATGTTGGTAACAACAATGACAACGACACATAAGTACAACAGGTTTACTGAAGTGGAGCCTGGTGGCGCGCCAAATCTAACTTGGGATTTAGTGAGAACCCCAAACAATACAATATTTAATTATGGGGTATCGATATATGTATGTATATATGTGTCAAGGGAATTTTTTTTCCACAACGCCTATCATTAGACGTACGAAGGGGAATCGCAAATTCCCTACTAGGTAAATACAATGAGCACTTGGGCTGATACGGACTAATGACGAAAAAAAAAACAAATATATATATATGTATATGTATAGAGCATTGGCCACGTCCATAAGTGCATCAAGGCAGACGTTTTAAAGTCATACATATCGTGTACGGCTTCGTCAGTGGGGAGATGTTTCCCGAGGTCCACGTAGGTTTTGGCAACAATATTATGATAAATACGAGGTGATTTTGTTGTAACACATTACATTCATCTAGTAATATATAAGGAAATAGACAGAGAGAAATCATTCACTAGCGTGAATGATCTGTTTTCTGCTTGAAGAAGGCCATTGCAGAGGCAAGCTGATATTTATAGGGCAATATATGAGAGAGCCGAGAACGGTTAAAGATTCTGAATTAACCGGTAGAGATTAGGGCCATGGAAATGAGGAAGTGAGTAATACCAGATCAAAGTGAAAAAAATGACCTTTAACGGTTCCGGCCGTATTGAGAGCAATTGTATCGAAATTAAATCTTGAGTCGAAGGGGTAAAGTGAGCCAAACTCAGCGAGACCAGTTCTCTTGAGTTCACTAGATACCGGCGTTATCTGAAAGACAGACTGTGTCTCATCGTTTCGACGATGTAACGAACAAGAACGCACCCATACTGACCCACATACCCACACAAGGTGCATGGCCCGTCTCGTGAAGCAGTGGCGCTACCTGGGGAACGTCTATACCTAGTGGTTACACCAACAAACAAACTAGAACTCGAGACCAAAGCAATCAACCCCTTGTGTTGGGCAGCCACACTCGACGAAGTTGATAGGCAATACGCCAAGCATCCTAGCTACGAGTATCACCACCGGCACCTAGAGGCTTGACCGGATGAGGAGCGGAAACCGCCAGTGAGACGCTGAGCTCGTGATGGCGACGATGGACCGAACGACGACCGCCGAGCATCGGATAGATATACAAAAGTTCCTCTCGACTCTACCCTGACTCTAAAGGCCAATGAAGGATAGCAGATATATACTCGAACCGCAGCAGTTGTCAAGGCCAGAGCCTTCTGCACGGTAGGAGGTACGTAGTCGTTGTAGGCTGTGTATATTGATACTGGCAAGATGCGTCGGATGTGTGGGAGCGACCTGACGGTTAGCCCCGGTGCCCAACCGGAAGGCCTGGTCGAGGCGGCGGCTTCAGTACCACCATTCATTCTGGCGTCGATAACAAATACTCCAGGACGCAGCCTGACGTAAGGAGAGAGGGCGGACTACGAGCGGAAAGACTATCCATTGGAGAAAAAGATTATATATATATCTATATGGAGAGCTTAATGGAGGGGATTTAGGAGAGCTCGAAGACAAAAGCTATCCTTCTTTGCCAGCTTAACAAAGGTAGTAATGTGCAATTTCGCCTGCTGCGTGTGTCCCATATTAAAAATGGAGTTCATCAAGGCAGATATGAAGCTGCCCATCATTGTGTTTGCGCAATATACAACCAGGTTGCTCACGATGCCGGAACCGGCTGCTAAGTCTATTGCAGATGACTCTAGAATTATATTATATTGACTCCGCTACCATAGTTCTGGCGTTATAACTTTTTCGAGTTTGCATACAGGTCCTGTACATAGTAGGTTTAGACTCAGGTTAGACACGGGTATGTATATGGAACAAAAATTTCTTAGAATAAATTAATTTCTCGGAAATACGAGTTTCTCGATTACTATCTCAGGACGTAGCTCCGGACTGAATATTTTATGTCCGCGTCACACGGATATAAAATATTCAGCCTTTACGAGCCTACACTGAACCACGTTCATCTTTCATCAAATAGACCGACTTACGGGTTGGCACAGATAGCCAAGTGAAAAATATAATAATAATAACGATATCACATAAATTAGATAATGTAAAAGTTTAATCATAAATCCATTGTTAAATGCGCAGAAGTGGACACGTCAGTGAGACTTTATGAGACTCTTTCCATCGTGCACGAAAGTATGCCTTTTACATTTACGAAATTTGGCGTAAATTATAACAGACGACAGACGGAAGTAGTCCACATAATAACACCTGTGAATAGTTGATACATAATATTTCTATATAAGTCACAGGGCTTACGGAGACAAAGTCTCAAGACTCGAACGCTCTATAACATTCCCGAATATGATCGGAACATGTATACGCCACCTGTGTAGCACCAACATCCAGCTAATACTGAATAGTCTTCACTGGTAGATGAGTGCAGCAGGTCTCTCGAATGCATTTCTCTCGTGTCTCCATAAAAAAAAGATCTATCTCGCTCTGAAGTTTGAGTTGTCAGCTGTTGAATGTGTATATAGTCATCATTTTACCCGAAGTAGCTTGTATCTGACAGGAAAGTAAGCCATCAATGCCATCGCCTTCCTCGGGACAATGTCGGCCTCGGCCCCCAACTAATCCCCCCTCCCAAATAATCCCTAGAACTAATTCCTAATTATTGCATGTTTAAATAAAATATAATGATCAATTAATCTAACAGGATATATAGCAAAAATAGTAGTATTATTATTATTATCAGCAAGCAAAACACTTTCGTGATGACAGAGTGAGAGATAATGCCAGAGAGTTCGGTTTTTGAGACAAGATGGTTCTAACCATCAGCAAACGTGCACGCCACTCAAGTATTGCTTTACACATTAGCGACATTAATTTATGCGGCGAGTCGCCCGCCTCGCCCAGTGATGACTTGCGCTGTATACACAAACAAATTCTGCCGTTCGTCCGCAGCCGTCAACCGCATTCTGAAGCAACTCCGACAACAAGTCTGTGATGACTCCTTTGTGAGATCGCTGTGAGACAACGACTATTAGTAGGGATTCGCCTATTTTCTGCATAAACCTTAATCTTAGCTACCGATTAAACATTTTTCTTCGAGACACATTTCGCCTTGATCGGCAATGGCCAGCGGAACTGACGGCACCGAAGCGGCTGGCTACAATAATAAACGCCGTTGCTCCACCAGTAAATGACAGAGCTGATGACGATATGTAGACAAGAACTTGGACGTCATACTTTGCCCCGGAGCTAATGTATAATAGTTGTACGTTAAAATGCGTGCTTCGCCGTGTGAGACCGTGCCACACTAGCAGCGACGGGTTCACCGTCACAGGCTGAAAGCAAACCATTATAGGACTGACGGCCGCGCCAGGCCGGACGGGTTTTCTGCGCCGAATCCACGGAAAATCCTGTGCCGTCTCTGGATCGAAAAATCATAGGCTGACGACTGCGCGCCCCTCATCTCGCGCCAGGGATCTATCGTAGCGTTGATGTGATTACGACGTTTGCTAACCGAAAAAGGTCAAACGACACGACGATACCCAACTGTACACTGGCCTCCCTTCCACTAACCTCGTGTACGTGGAATGGCAGCAATCTATCATGTGATAGCTTATGAATGATGTAGCCTACGTGATGGCGGGGTGCGTCGCCATTTTGGGCCTTCGCAGGGGTAACGAGCCCGGGGGTTCCGGGGAGCGGATGGTTTCAAGCGGCGGCGGCGGCAGAGCAGGTTCCGTGGGTCATAGCGAAACACCGTTCAGGCCCGAGGCTAGGCTCAGTCGAAGCTCGCCTGAAGGCCGAATTGAGCCGCTTCTCCCCGTCCAGCTGGACAACATACGCATCACACTACTTTATAATTCTACGTAAATGTTACAACGGGTAGTTGCGACCCTCCTGGGCCCCGGCAGAAGCAATAGCAGCAGCAGCAGCAGCACCAGTGGTACGGGCAGCCGCCGACATCACCGCGAGTCCTTAGGACGGCCCATTGGAGTACGTTCCTCTCGTACACACAGAGGTGTGTATATCTCAGAGGTATTAGTCGCTGGTTAATCAGTTATTTGTATCTGTTGCATATGAGGTAGCCTTCCAACCGTTGGCTGAGAGAGTGCTATGAAATGGATTGCTGGCCTGTTGAGGCGCCTCGCGACGGGTTGATGCCACCCTGAGTTAGGCAACGGGTGTGGGGATGGTCGTGCCTAAGGCAGCTCAATCGACGAGTCCTCCACTCGGTCTCTATCGTCGACAAATGGACAGACCTCATCGGTAGAGCACCAGGCTGCTAAACGAGAGAGAGAGAGAAAAGGACAGAGAGACTGCACTAAACGAGTCATACTACAGCATTGACAGTTATTGCGGTAATCAATGAATTTTGCCTGACCTTCTCCAACGTGATCATTCCACAGCACCACCTTCTAAACCTGGGAGACCTGCGATACTCTTCTAAACCTAACCTAAAACGAACGTACGAAGTTCGCGGCACTGAAAGTTAATCGATTTTGAGTTTGTCCATATCGCAGGATACGCCTACGATAGCGGGGCATATGTAGTCCTCTACAAAGCGGATCCCTCGTTCTCGTCGGCACCGCTGCTTCAGTTTTCATTATCAGCGCCTTGTGAGGTGCGCCATGCATATGTCAGTCACGCGCTCGGCAACCCGTACGCAGACAGGGGGTGGATCGATGTCGAGGACGGCTGCGATTTGCATTCTATGCCAGTGTTGAAATTGAAGGCTTACGCGCGTTGAAGATATGCGTCTAAAACGCGTTCATCGATTTCGTTATATGCTGCGGCAGCTGCCGCCGCCGCCCACACTGCCCTCAGTTTTCATTCAGCTGTGGAGTTCCTTGTTCTATGAATACGCGTGGACCAAAGACGTTCTTAGGCGAAAGGGCCCCCCGTTGTGAGAAACGTTTCTCACGACGAAAATCCGTTTATCGATTCATACACATAGCCTTGTCTGGGGCAGGAATCAGTGAGAGGAAATTGCTCTCGTATGCCAGAGGGCGTCGATACCAATCTCTCCTGTGGATGTATAGCGTGCGCTTACGTCTAACTTTGCAGGAAGTTGCTTCGTTGGTCTTCTTGCTTGGTGATAAGTGACCTAAGAACGTGTTGTGTGTGGCCGGCAATATAACATTAAGTTGTGGTATCGCTTTACAAATATCTCAGCATGTATCTCCCTTTGTAGCGATCTTGTTTTTTTTTTTCGTTACCTTTTACTCTACAGTGAGCCTACTTCTTGACAGCTTAGATTTGATCATATATGACTCGTGCAATGGGCGTCAAGAGAGAGGTTTTTTGTTTTTAAACGACTTTTGAGATGAGTTCTATAATAATAAGTGTTTTTCCGAACTGACCCTCAACTCTTAACCTTTAGGTATTACCATGAGAACCTGTCGGGTCCACCTTTGCTTATTTTCTCTAGCTCAGTTGTACCTGGCACGAACCTTCAGATAAAGAAAGATGATAAGGATGAGGTCTATAAAAGATAGTATACGTGTCCATTAGCAAAGTAAATTAATTAATTAATAATAGTAATAATAATAATAATTATTATTACTATTACTATTATATATTTCTATTTCATTATTCATTTGTGTACTCGGCGCGGTACACGTACATCTCACACATGTTAGTGTTTCGTGGGTGCCGCTGTTAACTGCCAAAGAGTCTTGAGACTGATTACTGGCAAAACGGCTCTTTGAATATGGTGACCGCTATCGAAGACGATCATATCTCGTCTATTATCTTATCTGCTTGGTCATATGTAATAATGCCACGATATGATCATGACACGACTCTTCAACGCTTAGTGTCGCAATCAGGGCTCTGCCCATTACGACGTTATCAGTATCGTCAGCCACATAATCGTACGGGGGCTGGCGAGACAGAGACGAAATTGGATTGATACGTCTCACTCGAGTGCTGTATGCGTCCTGTACGAAACATCATCTGTTCAATCGGCATATCCACGAACCAGCATACCGCGTGGCAAAGTCTATATCTACAGCGATCTACAGACTGGAGATGCGTATGATTCGTTGTGCGGTCACTAACCAGTTGAAGTTCACTACCTAATAGTGGAAATCGACACATCACAATAATAACAGCAAGGTATATATATATATAAATAGATACATAGTCAGAGTGTATTTGGCTGTCCGCATATTGTTATTGTGGTCCATTTGGTTTTCGTCACAAACCAGTGTCTCATTTAATTTCCGAGTCGAGAGGTGGTGAGACTTGAACGAAGAGAATAACAATCAAATGCTACAATATATATCCTAGCTATTTTAAACCCAACCTTGTACCGTCATAGAATTTCCTCCTTTAAACCGGACGCGGCTTGACTCAAGTCGCTAGTGTCTCATCCTGTGTATTCATTGCAAACTGGATCATTGTTCATATCAGGTTGGACAAGGCTAATCGTCTACGACAACAAAACATCCCCGATGTCTAACGACGATCTGACTCAACGTCATGTAATGGCGAAATCATAATAATAAGAATCATTACAGTAATATTATATCTGTAATTATATTATACATACCATTTTCGGAGTTGCTTGCTGTCGACTGCAAGAGATAGAGGGAAAAACAGACATTCATTAGTATAGCGCCGTAATTAGTCATGTGGCTAGCAACAACAGCGATGGTAAATCAGGCAATTTTCAAATTTGTCCATTTTTTTCACCAGACCAATTGTTCCATATAATTATTGTATATGTGCAGGCGACGCCGAGGGTGACAGGCGTCCCAGTACCTGTTCAGTACAGACACCTAATGATTAGCCGAAAACGACTGTACAGCCATGAGTGAATTACAGATCTGGACAGATGGAAGGCCATCCGTTGCGTGTTGTGGTTTTGAATAGATCCTGTTGTTTTGGATGCTACAAATGAATGAGCCAACGAATTCGCCCTCTAGATCTAGTCGGGATGTCACGCTTTTCTATACAATATATGATAAATATATTGAATAATATCTAGAATATACAACATAGCACAAACAGCTAGCCGTGCCTAGTAACTTGTCCGATGAACATAACTCTGAGGCCGATAAGGCCCATACGAAATAATATATGAGTGTATCACACGAAAACAGTGGGCAGTTGATCGCATTTCCAAACCAACATCTGTATTGTTTGTTGCGAGCTTCATCGTTGTGGTCACAAAATCTGTGTTCGACTTGTGTTTGACGC
Source organism: Stratiolaelaps scimitus (assembly GCA_019614645.1). Taxonomy (NCBI): domain Eukaryota; kingdom Metazoa; phylum Arthropoda; class Arachnida; order Mesostigmata; family Laelapidae; genus Stratiolaelaps; species Stratiolaelaps scimitus. The sequence goes on from JABWDB010000012.1 coordinate 6,129,949, forward strand.
TCGTCGATATCATTTTTGATATACTCCCAAAGCGAATCGTTCGTCGCGTGAAAATCATGTCAAAACTGTCATGGTGTCAAAATGTGTCGGGCGAGCTAGGCGAGTCATTGCCTCCATAGAAGAAGCCCCTTGTCGACACTGCAACGACTTCCTGTCACATCGCGCACTTGTAAACCTCGGCATGGCGGAGGACACGTGGATGAGGACTGGATGTCCTTGAAAAATGCCCTCGCATGGCGAAGGTCATTTTTCAATGACATGTGAATGAGGCTGTGAGGATGATGCCCATGAGAGATAAGCGAATTTTACAAGGGCACTCCGATGTTCTCTGGGTTCACGAGCGATTGAGACATCGATTGATCAGTCTGTGACTGAGATTGGAAAAAACTTGCGGTGGTATCACCATTTGCGAAGAAGACGTGGACTACGATTTTTTCACCACGACTGATTAATTTCGAAAATCAAACGGACTTGTTGCCGGATCAAACATTCTACGGTCTCAGAAGAGAGCCAACTTTGGCGTATATTCATCTATATGTGGCCCAAACATAGGCTAACAAAGGTTTTTTGGGGGGTATATCGGAGTGTATATCCATGCGTTTCTTCGTCCCGACGATTTTGGCAGCTGTTCTGATTTTCTAGGCATCTTATTTGCGTCATTTCGGTTGCTTACATCTTGAGGCCGTTAGAACTGGACAGTTCGACAATCCGCCTCCGAGTTCCTCCTGGCGCGGTGAGCCTCTACCCGTCGAACCGTTCGGGTCATTAGTAGGAATCTTTAACCCCATCGATCTCTGTGTGTTTTTGCCCGCATGCCATACTACCTATGTGGCAGGTCCATAAGGTCTCAACACACATAGAGCACACAAACCGCGGTATATGGGTTGAATATATTACCGCATTCGATTATCAGGGTATAAGCAATCTGCCCTTGAAGTTTGTATCGGGAACACTAGAAACTAGCAACTTCGATAGCTTACTTTCCTCATCGTTTATGCGTCTTTTTTAATTGTCTATTGCTATTTCAATACAGAACAACATGGGAGGACTTTGAGTGATATATATCATCATCCGAATAATTAGACGAAACCCCGTTCACTGATTTCTATAGCGCTATGTTTTGTACATCACTAATTATACTCTTTTTTTATGTAGCGCCAATTGCCGCTAATTGCTCAACCGATTAAACCGCCAAACCATTCCTATTCCCTGACATCCTTTGCCACAGCAGTCAAAAACCCTCTGTCGATTTGCTTCAAGAACTGACCGAGAGCTTGCCTCAAGCATTTGTACTACTTCGGGCCTGTTTCCGATATATGTGCAGTGTTCGCCTCGTAAAACGTAATAGAATTGATTGACTGATACGTTTGTCCGATTCACAGACGAATATGAGCCGCCAATCCAATGTTGATCTCGCATTCGGGTGGTCGGTCTACCGGATCCACTGGTGAAATATTCAAACTAGTCCACGTTATATTATATCATGCGGACCGGCGTAGATACCATCATCAAGGGCTGGTTCGATTAGCCACGTTAGCTAGAACAACCACGGTGTAGCACTGAACCCTGTGCGTGTTTGTGTGTACGGGAGACTGAATCGAGAATGGCCGGTTTCATCGGAGGGAGGCCGATAGCGAAACTATGCCAGGGCTAGGTTTTATGGAGATCCGATGAGCGGAGTGGATTGAGCGTTGCTTACACCGATATTAGGGTTCCTGAGCGACCCCGAATGGGACATGCCGGTTAGGCATGTGTACAACACACAGATCTGTCTCGATAGATCTGAACGATTCTGCTACCCATTCTGCTTGTGTGTGGCCTGATCGCATGATCTGATGCCTGCGATCTGGAGTCGCGTAGCGGAGGCCGGGACCAGACGTATGGAGGTGGCTAGGTGCCGTCTCGTAATGTCCAGCATTTGCTCTTTTTGCTTGGATCAGACGCCAGAGGAGATCGGACGCCGCAACACGATCATGGCTTTGCCTGCTGGCTGTAGGTGTACGAGGCACAGGTGTGGTGCAGGACTCTCGAGCCGAAGGCTGTGGCCAATGAAATTGCCTCGCCCGGTAGCGCCCGGCGGAGAGGGTAACCAATGGAGCCCAGTTCAGCCCATTTCCGAAGCCACCAGACCCCCTACGTTGACCCAACGTTGTGGCCAAGCTGAACTGCTGGGGAACAGTCACTCCTATCCATGCAACCCATAGCCTGAGCAGGGGTCCGCTGGCGCCATTCAGTGAGCGCTCGGCATTGGGGATTGGACACGATGTGTACGCATGTCAAGTACAGGGTTCCTGTACCGACGTTTTGCTCGTAGCGAAAGCCTAACCTGTAATTTTTTTGTCACCGGAGAACAAAGGCCAAAATCGTTACGGAACAGGCCAGATACAACAGTCGCCTAGGCTCAGCCACCTTGGCAGGCACTGCGCCTTAGGTCTATGCAGCAGCAACGGAAGCATCGATGTGAAAGGTCGTCCATCCCTTCGTCACGCCATAATAAAATCCAACGAAACATCACCAGCACACGAGTTTATACAATATAGCACGTACCAACGGCTGGCAGTGATCGTAACAGCAGTTGTATGCGGAGGGGTTGAGTTGGGGCATAGATTCCCATTAGCGATACAGTGACTTTCACGTGTTCAGAAACTGGAATACAGGGGAATATAGATTGGCCAGCTGTACTCGGGGAACAAGGCCACATGCTTATCACTTTTGATTTATTGGTGGACTTCGAAGTGTTCGAGTAACTTTTGTATTGTTGTTGTCATTGTTGGTTTGGAGAGAGAGAGAGTCGTCATTTTCTACGTTCGAATAAAAAAAAAAGTAGAGATAAATTAGACATAGAGATATATCCTATTTCATTCATTTCACATTATTCATCTGTGACGATCGATCGGTTCACGGTTCCGCGAAGGGTTCCGTCCTGCAGCGCAGCACCAAATGGTCCCCAATACGTCATGGTGTGTTTGACATCTCTTGGACGAATCAACTATATCGAAATTTGCATACGCCTTTTCCGGAGATAGCTTTCCGGATAGCCGTGACCTAACCTGCGGACGAGTTCGCGGGTGACTCTCACCCCGGGCGGCGGCCGAGTTCCTCCCCGTCGCGAAATAATCGTTTGTCGGACATAAAAACTTATTGGGGTTACGGAATACTCGGAGAGCGTAGCGGTCCGCTTGGATCTCATTAGCGTACTCACTGCTGCAGCTCGTGTTGCTTGCATGGGAACCTAGTGTCCGGTTCGCCTCTAATTGCTACCAGCTACAGCTACTTCGATGTGAAGAGTTAACATTTATGCAAGTATTTCCGTTCCACTTATATATATATACATATATACATGTATATACCAACACACACAACTATATATATATATATATATTCATTCCGTTGATAAAAATAGTCACTTGCGCACAGCGATACGCAGCACTCGACAGGCTCGACATTAGCCCATATCCGAGTGATTTATCTGTCATCTTTTCTTTTGTATCCTTCCCACGAGTATGTATGCGATTGCACTCTGCATGCTTATGCAGAATACACAGTACCTGCACCACTGTCTTTCTTTGGCCACGCTGACGTTTCAGATGGAGGTCACAGTGTTGCTATGCATGTTAGAATGGAAACACCCCCACCCGTCTTTCCCCTTAAATAAACAGGGTAAAGTTTCGCCAACGAAGTCGTTACTGAGTCGGCACAGCGGCACCAGGTGCACAGATCGAGTCCACAGTTTTTAAAGCTGTGTCATACAGAAAAAAACAAGTAATTTTGATATAGAATTTTACAGATATAGAATCTGGAAGAGAATAAAAAAATCGAAAAAATCATCTTTGAGAATAAATCACAACGGATGGTAGGAGCAATCGCGTCAGGCTTGATTGGCCAGAGCCGGACGATCTAATTAGCCTGATGATACGTAAATCTACTTGCTTAGTGACGTCCTCCATTTCCGATTTCATACGAACGCGACAATGCTGCTGAATTCACTGAATCACAATGGTCTAATATGTACATCCGTCTGTGAGCTACCGATATGAGATCTATAAAAATTGACATAAGGTCACGCCCGGGTAGGATCTTGTCGGGGAGTGTGGTGCGGGACTCGGAACGACTCATGGCGCCGAGGGGCGTTTCGTATATATATATATATTATATACAAGGGAAGAAGCCTGTAAAATGAAGCGCGCCAGATATGTCTTGCAATCTTGGCTATGCAAATACAAAGTGGCAGTGACGCACGAAGCTACGCAGGGCTGGGTAAGACACTCTCGGCTTAAGGGACTCGGGAGACATCGAGGCCGGTGGGCCAGCCGTGGCAGCATAAGGCTATCTTCTTTCTCTTTGGGGAGTTGAATAAGTGTTCGAAATGTTAAAACATTCGCTGCTCGCTGAGAAAGCGCACTCGTATATGAAATAACGAAGTTTTTACTTTTTAACTAGAACTCCAGGCTGGTCTCTCTCCGAATCCGCATTGAATCGAGCCAACATCTGCTATCGACATAAGGGGTCAGGACAGGGTCATCTGAAATAGGATCATCTGGAACAGGGCGTTTTAGTTTCTGTTGTGAAGATCACCGGGCGGACAAGGCAAGAGATTCATCGCGGATATGATGATGACAGATGTCCAGAAGAGATGAAAAACTGAGACATCCATAGGGGATTATTGATGCCCTATGGCCAATCGCGTAATTAACATGCCGTCCAATCCCAGGGATACGAGATATGTGTATATTCGACTACAGACCGCTTCCATATCCTGTACAATAAAACTGCACACGGAATAAGCGTACTCGCCTCACTAAGCAAATCAAGATGTCCGCCCTGCCGATCGACCTTTACGGCGATGATTTACTGATTTTATTGTGCATAGGCTTCATTTCAACTCAAGCGAATGTCCGAAGTCCTACGATCTTCATCATATGAGGACCGCTGTGGACCACAGTGGATAGTAGATGTAACGGACACAAGTCGACATAAGGCACAACCTCTGCCGAACGTCAGAGGCATTTTCCTCGAGCGTTCGGCGCTTCCGCTCGGCCGGTCGCCGCAAAGCGCTAACAAGATCCGTATAAATATCCGTAGACATTGAGACGGATGTTCGCCATTTCTTTCATCTTTGAATTACAGTCGTTTCAGAGGTGATGTCGAAAGTAGCCATTGAAACATGGTGACGCCGAACGCATCGAGTGTGAGCGATTCCCATGATCACAGTAGTAGTGGTACTTACTATCGTTGTTCTGTGGTGAATGGGATAAGCCGACACCGGAAGCGGCTCGAATCTTACAGGATGATGACATACGCACACGGAGTGATCGTCAGGAGACAAAAACACAACGGGATTGGCATACGCACGTTGATGACGGTGGCGGTGGTGGCTATCGAGATGACATTCGTTTTTATCAAAAAATATACCCTATATGAAGGGTTAGCTGTAGTGGGCCTCACTACCTCTGAAGGCTGTGCCTTGAGGGGCAGTAACCGCTGACAATCAGTGATGGCGTAATGATGTAGCGAATAACAGAACGATCATCTAGTCAGCGTAATCGACGCCCGCTGGAAACGGAAACGCCCTCCTGTGGTTCAGGCGACGAACGCTGGTGAACATTGAACCCGACGTGGCCGAATTTTATTCACTGCCTTATAGTGAATCATGCGAATATGGGCGACGCGCAGACGCTGAGGGAATCAGCGCATTGGCAAGTGGTGAGAATTGCTGACGGACCCATCAGGCAGAACGATTCTGGGGCTGCGGCAGGCAGCCGCTGATGATCTTCTTACACTTTCTTTAGCAGCTGGAAGACCCAGAGGGCGCGTTGGATGACATCCAATATGCCACTCAACTCTCGACCTCTATGGGAGGGAGCGAGCGAGCTGAGTGGCGTCTGGTGGCCCTTTGCGGAGCCACATCTGTCAGGGGTGCGGGGTCAGGCTGGCTGGGGGTTGTCGGGGTCAGGCTGGCTGGGGGTTGTTGGGGATTAGAACTATTTGCTGAAACTTCGTCACCTTTCAAGGATGGCAGCAGCGGATGACGCCATCCGGGGAGCCAGCAGCAGCGGCTTCTTGATGCGTCTCGCGTTTCATGTCAGTTAAGTGCAGCGCCAGTTACGTCTCCCCGTCACAACGCTTCGTTACGAGAGAAGTTTGAGTGGGTAACTCGAGTAAGGCAACATTTCCCCGACGACCACCCGTGCCTTCGTAGATGAGAACGTGCATCCGTCGGTCGGTAGCATCCTATATTGTGGAAGTGAACTAAAGGCACAGCCAAGTCTAGCATTGTCCGCCAACCGACGACCGCTTGCTGGCACCTAAACACTGAATCGTTCTGTGCTCTTGAAAGGCCCTTTGGCAGGGTAGCATCAGAGGTTGGTCCCGGGTTGTTTCTGATACGGCCAGCGGGAATTAGTCGAATGGATATATGAGAGAGGTTTGTGGAGGTGCGGAGACATGTTGGCCAGCCGAGCGCCCCGAAGAGGGGTATATATAGAATATTTCTCTAGCGACGCTATTATGAGCATAAGATGTATTCACCCTATTCCGCTATAAGGAATAGCTCGGCAATATTTGGATATTATAATTACACAATGTAATATATGGTCATTAGCTGCTAGGGACCGTCACCAGTGTCGCGTGTGATTGCGAGAGCTCACATGGCCTATGTCAGAAATAAGTTAAATATCAGAGTGTTATAATATTTTAAAACGGCCATTTCTGCGGGAGATCTCCGACGTAAAGTTGAATCGCCATTTGCCCCGCCATGGTAGAGCAGTACACCGTGACAAAGGTGATTCATTAATTTCAGCTCTGGTTAGTAATATTAGCCGGATTGATTTATGAAGCCGACCGGTTTAAATGCCACCGAAGCTGATCGTCACAAGCCTCTAGCGTTGGAGATCCCAGGATAGAAAATGATCCAGTTTTACATAGTATTTGCCCCTTGCTCCCCTTTTGCACATCCTAGAGAAAGGATTTACCTTTGTCGATACAAGCGGCTGACTGTGTTCAGAATAGCTTGGCGTATAATAATTATAATAACTCTACTTCATAATAGATCATAGTTCATAAACTTCCGAGACGAGAGTGTCTCTTGTCACTCATTCCACTGTTGAGCCAATAGCGATCTGAGTTCATCCAGGAATAGTACATATCTCTACATTTCGTCCAACCGTGCAGCCGTAATTCGATTAGAGCAAAGTCAGAGTGTGGACACCGACCTCCACGAACCCCTCGCGAGTTGAAGCCTGGCTCCCTTCACATGCTTGAAGCAGATTGTGTTCGACTGAACTGTGACTTAGACAGGTCCTTGAGTATACACCCTTTGCTAATAAGTGTAAAACAATATTAAGATGTCATATTTTATAATGGCCATTTGTGGAGGAAATTAAATCTACTCCCCATCGATTGGCTCCTCGCAACTGAACTGAGGCACAATAATTTCCGTTGAAACATTTCCATATATCTGTCATAACTGAAGCTGTATGTACTCGATTTCCATTGTATCTCCAGTCACTGCTTCTCCGCGTTTCATAAAATCAGCGCTCCCCAACCGTCGTACGTGAGGACGTGGCGCAATAGTTTGCCCAAGAGAACTTGGCAGCCACAAGTTTGGCATCCGAGACCACGTACAGCAGCGGGTAGCGGGAAGTGGTTGCTTTGACATGGGGACAAGACCTCTGTAGGTTCAATCTTCCCTGTGTCCTGTCGTCTTCTGACTTACACAGCCTCTTCGTTTGCCCATAAGTTTGTTACGAGGCCCAGATAGTTCATCAAAGAGACGAGGGACGACGCCAACTCTGGGACCCTCCCCCAAATCTTCCTCATCTCTCTCTCTCTCTGGTTCTCTTCTAACTTAAACTTAAAAATCCTCGTTACTAATTGGAAAAGTTTTCTCCAAACGCCACAGGTCGCTGGTGACGCCAGGACCCACAACTAATTCAGCCATCGCAGAGGCCAGCAGAATGAGCAGATGCCCTTCCTCGATGCCCTCCCCCTATTTTGCTGAAGACACGTACAGAGTTCCCGCTAGGGAACTTCAATTAAGTTGACGACGATAACTTTCCGGCGCGGTGGGTGGTACTAGCCAAACGATGCGCCATTCCTCGCTATCTAGCGCGCGCGCTCTCTCTCTAAGTTCGTAAAGGCGAACTTTCCAAATTGTAGATAGTTCTTAGCGGATGTCGACGACGATCGCGCAACGGCGGCGACCTAACGAAAGAAGGCTACCACAATAACGACAATCATAGTAACGATAGCAGCGATCCTACTACAGACACTCGATCGTTTGCAAGTTGGCTGAACGCGCTACATATGGAGATTTGAGGCCGCGGCTATCAGCCATGCCTCCATCGCGGTCGTCATGTGGCCCCGTCTTGGTTCATGAGCAAGCGCCGCTGAGGAAACTGAGTGAAACTTATGCTCTCCTGAACTGGAATGGGAGAAATTGGGTTTTTTCATTAGACAATTAAAAATATATCTTTTTTTCCAGCTGGGGTCGAGAGAGGAATATGTTCAAACTGCTGAAACCAATAATGATTGGGAGAGATCTACCACCCGTTGATTCATGGTATACATTAGGATTTCGGTATCAATCACTTATTATCATTATTTGGAATATACCAAAAGTCTCATTTTACGACATTACAGGCGAGTTTGACGGCGGACCCCTGCATTATGAATATCGTGGGTGATCCATCTTCTTGGGGGGCGGGCGAGGGCCCGTCTTATGCCGCAATGCCGAAAGCACTTGTACCATGGACGTTAACTGTTGGCTGGGCGAAAGCTTGGAAGCATTTACGTACAAGATAATCCGTCTTCTGTAAACATATACTTGTATATATGATTATACATGCGATATAGATATATTACCCGTATCTATGGTTCTCCTCATGGTATAGCTCTTGCGGTGATGCCGGTATTGTAAATATCGCTTCCGATATATATATTTTTTTTCTATATAAATATTTTCTTCAAGGGCGGTGACGGTGCTGTTGTGTGTCTCCCAATCTATATATAGTAGTTCAATTACATATATATATATATATATATATGATTGAACTGCTACAATAGTTTGCACAGATCTTATAGCATTCTGCCCAGCATCATCGCGCAACAGCAACCAAACGCACAGGATTCACTTGCGCCTAATAGTACATATGCGTCAATTACAAACGGCAACAAATAATGTCCCAGCTCCCGCTAAGCGTCACGCTATAACAATGTACTGTTATTGAAGCAAGTGTATTTTATTGTCACCATGGATTTATTCCTCCTGTATAGCCCATCAGCCATAACAACAGTTGTCGCCGACTATGGACATTATAGAACGTACCATACAATCACAGCTAAAAAAACACACACACATCTCATCACCGTGGCGTTCTTTTGGGTTTTGCCTCGACCCTTCGCTATTTTATTTCGTTACGAATCGCGAACGAAGCCGTTTGCTTCTATGTTCAAGATTCAGCTGACCCGATCCATATACATTTGTAGCATTAGGCCAGGCAGCGTAGAAATGGCACCACAATCATAACGCACATTACTCTATCGGTGTTTCCCCTTAGAGTATTTCATGGACGCGAGTAGTTTTTACAGGGGTTGGATTTTTTGTCGCCGTTCTTGCTATAATGTCACGATGTGACGCCCACTCGGATCGTCTGGCTATCATCAACGTGGCCAGCCAGTCTTTGCTTTTGTCTATTCACGAACGGCTTAAACTTCCGGCGTCTTGCCCTTACACTACGAGGCGGACGAACAGGATGAACTATTTCTGATCGGTAAAGGAACAGTCGTATTGATTGGGGACATTTTTCACGCCTCTTCACACGTGCTCAATGGGGGAGGGAGGCCCTGTGGCCGACTTCCGAATCGATGCGATGTCAGGATCGATATCAAAGGTTCTAGTTGGCCGAGCTGCGCATTAGTTATTGCCGTCGAAATTACTCCGCACTAAGTAAACGTAGCGAAAAGATGGCGTGGACCATTTCAACAGCAACAATCATTCGCAGTCAGCGTCGTATGGTTCTTTGCAGAAGAATTACTGTGGAATACTCGTGCGATCGATCCTGAGAGTGCGCCCGAGTCGAGCTTACGCGGAACATAGTGTGTTCCTATCGTTCACGGATTGGCTCGAGAATCATGAACTCCCAACTGGCTCTAGTGCTTTCATATGCTTAATTACATCGAACACACCTCGAGGCACGCGGTAAGCGTAATCCATCATGTTTATTCCACGACGCGGCCTTCGTCTGGCTATTTATACAGTCTGATACTTAGCCGTCGAAGACACCGAGCGGTGGCTTAGACGGCTAAGCCGTAAAAGGCCGCAGTCCGCAGTTAGCTTACTCCCCCCTTCTCGTCGAGACGTCCGACCCGTGTTTATTTCATAGGAATGATACCTTCGTGGATCGAGAGCAGCCAACGTTGTTGATCATTTATTGATCATTTTCGTTCACCTACCGACACGTAGCACAGCTAGCCAGCCAATCGAGACCAGTGACACCTTGAAGCTGGACACGCTCTCAAGCCGTTCCACCTACGGCTTCCATTCTAAACGTTGCCGTTAGCACGATGTTATTATTATACGACACTCTATAGCATGCATATCAGTACGTCCTCAACAAACACATTCCTCCCTCGGGTAACGCGACATGTAAAAGCATTGTAAAAATTGCAGAAAAAAAAAAATTGCAGTTCCTTACATTTGCTCACGGTGCAGCCACGGCCGGGCTTCACAATGATTTCACAATGGCGATTGGTCAAACACGCGCGTTCGCCCGTCATCATTCGTCGCTGCCTAAGTTCCAGCCCGGAGCCGTCACTGGAAACGCTGTGCGCAGGTCTACTGCGGCGTTGTCGCTCACTGGGGCCCGCGGTCTGCCGCTTCGCGCTCATCTCTGTGCAGTATTGCATTGTCCCCGTTAGCTTTTGCTGCTGGTGCTGGTAGGCGCCACGTGTGCGCGAGTGTCCTTGATCTTTTAGTTGGTGAATTCTCCTCCATCCCGCTGACATCCTCTGCCTGACGTTAGCTCCGACCCAAGGTACTGAAGCCGATGGGGTCTACAGAGTATGTGCTGCCTTGGGATCTCTCTCTCTCATATATATATATATATATATAATCTGTTTCGGACTTCAGTTTACTCTCTTATGAATGACTGAACTCGACAGACAGAAACGCTGTCTCGAAGCGACCGAGCGCTCGAGCGCACTAGGAGGACAAGGCGATCGGCTGGGGCCTTCTCTGCTGGGCACGTGTCCGCCAGCCCGCCAGGCCATTTCGAAGTTCGTTCAGGCTCTTCCTTGGTCCTGTGTACAGGTGTCGAATATCGGTGACGACAGCCCGGTCGGCCTCGCCTCGTCGTGCGCGCCCATCGTCAGCCTGCCCGTTCACTGGCAACTCAGCGCCCGCGGCGTCCCATCGATACGCAGTTGGGACGGGCAGAAGTTTGTGTGCGTTCGCGTCGACGCCTACGTCGACAACGAAAATGACTTCGATCATGTACGCAAAAGCAGCGGCGGAAGCAGCAACAACAAGCGAGCAAGTGACGCCCTTATTGACTCAAGTGTCTGTCGATACACAACGATATGAATGCGAGGCCGACCCGGTACCGGATTATAGAGCGAGTCTCCCTCCACTCCATACCGTTGAGCGTGTACCTTATTTCACACCAGCAGCAGCAGGAGCATCGGTACCATCGGTACGTTTCGATGTCCAGAGATTGCTGTATCGGGGTGTCCAGAGATAATAAATGAGGTGGATTGTGGGAGAGGCGATTCGAATCTCTCTCGAAACTGTGACTTCTTCTTGTGTGGAAGCGGTAAGGAATAACTGTACTCTGAATGGGTACAGCCACTACGATACGGCTGATACGATACGGCTGATACGATCAAGGATTCAACAATCCAATCGCGTTATTAGTCCATTGAAAAAGATTTATGAGAGCGACCGCATCTGGAGATTGCATACGCACCCACTACATCTGTTAAACACAATGTACGGATGGCAAGGCGGCGTCGCGGAGGTGGTCAGGACCACTGGCGAACCAGGCAATGTCACATTTGACATTTCCTATTCCTGCTACAGAGATGGCTTGTTTTCTTTTGGTGGCACCTTGTCGAGGCACCTTTGCGAAGGTTTGGCAGCGCTGATTCTAGTGAAGCTTGCCCATGGCTCGTCCGTCCTTGTGAGTTCCCTGTGCGGAAGCTCGTTTGACATTAACGGATTGCTTTTACGGATGGCTTGGACTGCGGGGAGAGGACAGTCTGCGATTACAATGATATAGGATACCAGTTAGGTAAGAAGCTGTTGTCCAACTTCAGACTTACAGGTTTTGTCCACTTGCGCAACGTTGGGCGATTGCTTTTGCGATGTGCCGATAGTCGCACGCCATTCGCAACGCTGTGTTGAAAAAATTACCGAGGCAAAGTTGCGTTTAAGTATTTCCCTTCAAATGGTCGACATTAGATAGATGTCATAAACGAATGTACTATGGCCCATTCGTCATTAGCGAACCTCGCCACTAACGATCACCGATTTGTTCTATAAACGAGACAACCGCTTGTGATGCTGCGAGTCCCCTTCAAACGACGAGGCAATTCATCTTTATAGTTTCCCACGTATCTGATACCTCACGTACTCAGCATAGCCCTCGAAAATGGCACACGACCATAATTGAAATTTTCCACCTACGTCATCTTCCCCTTTGTTGTTTGAAGGCCGAACCTTTTTCATTCTGGCCATGAACCTGGGGAAATTTCTTCCCTTCAAGTCGGCGGCAGATAGCGACACAATTGGCTTGAATTGCATCTCTCTTTCTCCTCTACCCTTTTCGTCACGTTTTATCTGACGTTACCGCCCCTAACCGATTCAGCGACCTGGGAAAAAGAGCAGTTATCTTCTAAATAGAATCATATTTCCCCAGTATTCCTCGCGCCTCTGCACCCTTTCAATTAACCATTGTCAAATACGATATATATATATATACACAGAATGAGAGGAGCTTGCCGTTCGAGAAAATATCCAAACTCCTACCTTCGAAATGTATGTCTCTCTTACATATGTTTGCTTGCTCGCGGTCGTCTGCGTTATTGCACGTGTCCGTTCGTTTATAGCATATGTTGTATAGGGGATGCATTTTTTCGTTCGATGTAATGAGTTTGAGGCTGGCTCCCAGTCGACTCGCTCGAATGCGGCCGACTCCCGGCCGGATCGACAATAACCCAACGTAGAATCACCTGTGGCCTACTCACAACCGCTTGCTGTGTAGCCGTCCGCTCGTCTGCGCCTAACAGCGCCAACGTTCACCCGTGAATGGTACGCCAACGCTTTCGGCTTACCGCCACACTACCAACTTCTGGGGCTAGTCCCGTATTTCCCTATGCCGAGTAGCTGGACGGTGACGCCGCCGCCTCACCGGGCTGACATCCGCCGGCCGACCTGTCTAGCCAACAGCGAAGCTCACGTTCCCACTGGGCAAGCGAATGGATCGCACCAAACCCGGCCACTCCTGTCCTGGCCCAGACAAACATGTACGCAAAACATTGAGCTGCTCAAATCTCTCCTCTCTCTCTATCCCTCTCGACCGTCGTTAAAGCACACGTAGGGACATTTCCGCAATGAACTCGACTGGGATCATTTCTCTAGCTGGTTAATGAGGCAATTCGTAAGTGCGGTTGGTCACCGGGTGTGTTTTTATATCGGTCACAAAAAACTCGCAGGTACACAGTATTGTTTTCCATATACATTATTACTAATTAGTAAGAGTAAGCGTACGACAATGTTTCCACACAGTGGTTATATTTCACGCCAGGCACACCGATTGCGAGGGTAAAGATCACGATCCTTTGGAAACCGCTACAACAACCCCTCAGCACGAATGCGTCCCGCTGAAAGACTCGCCCACTCGTCCGAATGGTGGGTGACCATTTTGAATACAATACATTACAGTTAGAGCCCAATGGGGATACAATGACCACCATTGCTACTGTCAACTGCTCATTATAATCTTTACGTATTTGATAGTGGTTTGCTTCGCTCAGCATCGGAAATGAACTATGAGTCTATAGCGATGTGAATAGGTGAGACTTCCTTGGCACTCTCTATGAATAGGAACATTGGCCAAGTGATTAGAATGCTAATGATTAATGATTGCATTGTGGTCCCCATCCACAAGGACGTTTTTTTGTAAAACTTTACCTTACTTTTTTTTCTTAATCGATTTGTTGTTTTGTACAATTCGTGCCGTTAACGAGTTGTCTCGGCTACAGTAATAACAGCATATATATATATATATTTTTTATATGTGTGCTTCGACCTTTTTCTATTTAAATATAATGTTTCGATGCCCAAAGCAAAGCAAGTATTTGTGGCCGAAAACCATCTCGCCAACAATATATATATATTGGAAAGGTGTAGTTTCAAGTTGCAAATATATATATATATATATGTCACAATCTATATGTGATACTACAATAATTGTCTATTATATACCCAGTATGCGTTTCTCTGATCATTTCGTTCCAACCAATCGCCTCTGTTCGACGTGTGTCATTAAATAACTATACACAATTTATGTTGATTTGCCGCTCTGACGTTCTTGATCCAACATATCACGTCCTTGTCCAACACCCAACAAGATGTCGTTAGCCCTCGAGGAGGCTACTAATAATAATCACGCAAGTGATTAAAAGGCACGGCACCCCTCGCTGCCTTCCCATACGCTGTGCCATGAACATATCATCTCATTGATACACGCGACAAGGTAATCCCTCACTAGTACACCTCGCTCGTTCGTCCATCTCGCCAGCTCTATCCGGCATAATTCGGTCGTTAAGTGGGGGAGTTTCGGCTCGATTCTATTTTTTTTCTTTTACCCATTGCGTTCCCTGCGTCCATTGCCAACGTAGAGATGTTCGCCAGCAAGTTTGCGTGACGGCACACGAATCGTCACACTCACAAACGAACACGAACATACTGTGTGTGTGCACTGAAGCTAACAGGTACAAGCCGTTGATGCTCCTCGTCAGAATTCTACCGCGGCGTACGGCGGCGGCGGCCGCCATCAACATGCAACATCTCAGCGTTGCTAAACTCTGAAATTCTACCGAGGCAGTGGCGAGATGCTACCCCGTTGTTGTAACGCAGAAAAAAAATGTTGTCAGCTGGATGTCGCCATTACACAACGAAATGAATCGTCGGCAAATCGATCGTCGATAGATAACAGGGGTTTGTCAGACCTAAATGCTGGCTGAGAGGAGTCAGCCCGAGAAGCCTAGGTAGGTCAGATGCTTACAGTATGTCTGCGCTTCGAGCTCCTTGATATCGTCCTTCTTGAGCTTACTCGCCCTGCGACCCATGAGCAGAACGCGGGCGATATCCATTGATTCCACGAAGCTATTCCACTACCAGGTGTTTGTTCACTAGCGGAAGGGATTTCACTCACGAACGATAGCTGCAGCCTGGCGCCACAGCCGCTTCGCGCCACTGGCCGACGAAGGCACGAACGCACATATACCTCAACAACACCAGCCCTCAATAGACACGATGCACGCTATGGTCTGCACGCACTCGCTACACCTTCGAGCTATATGGAACTCTCCTTCTAGCACTGGCACCTGACGTGGAACACGTTTGCACACACACATATATATATATATATGTATATATGTGTGTATATATATGAATCTATATATGCGTCTAAGTAGACATATATAGATCTATATATACGTAGCTATATATTTCGATGGAGACCACGGTTTTTTTGTTGTCGATTCTAGCTTAACACTGTCGTCTCCCGTTGTCTCATCTACCGGAACTGGCTAACCACACATATCGGCAAAATGACACATTCGCGGCTTCCCTGCTGCGTTTCCGTTGCATTTCCTCGGAACTCAAGGGGAAGTTGGAACCCTTCCCCTTGACACGCACGTACATACATCGGTCAAACACAGCGAACGTCACGTGGTGCTGGCAGCATCGGCAGCAGCGATCCAATTCGATCCAACACTAGTGCAATGGGCCCAACTAAGAGACTGCAGCACGAACGCGAGCCGGGAGGAGAGGCGACGGGGATTGAGCGCTAAACCCTGCAGGGTGATTCGGATGCTGTTGGCCTCTCTCTTTCTCTGTCTCTCTGTCGGAGTTGTCTCGGCGCGGCACGAAACGCCGCGGGCACTCACGGATGCAGATCCGCAGGCGTGCGGTTCGCTCGCCGAGACCCGAGCTGGCAGCACGCTGAAATCTGACGCGGCTGCAACAATAGCGGGCTGTCTCTCCGTCGTGGCTAAACACCGCTTTCACGTTGGTAACTTTGTGTTACACTTGAGCACTTGAGCGGCGTGCTCGGCGGGGCGTACTCAACGCTCTGGGCAGCGTTCGCTTCCCGTTGCTGGGTTCTCCTGTTCAAGGCGCGATAGGCAGGTGTCCGCTCGCCTGTTATTCCTGCTAACTAACTTCCACCCGGTGCGCGCTTCCTGAACTTGGATGCTGCTATCGACGCCGCTACACGAACGATCCTTGTTACTGAGCCATGCTTCTGCTCCGTACGTCACTAGTAGACGCTGTAAGAGGTCGAAATTGTCGTCGCCTTTTTCACCGTGGCCGCTACCACTACCATTGTTGTTCTTGCTACTCGTTCCCCCGTGTTTGTATTGTTACTACAATCACTACGACTATCCTGGTCCCTCTTCGTTCTTCGCCTCCGTTCCGTCCGGCGCGGCTTCACAGCCTTCGCAGGGCGGCGCTTCACAGCTACGTGGCGACTGCACAACTGTCACAACCAGTTTTACCCCGTTCTCGCCGAATCCTCGGCTACAACAGCAACGCAGTCGTCTACCGTCTGCCGGCTGTTCACCGGGCACATGTTCGGCATAGGCGCGCCCGATGCCTGTGTGCTGTGGCTGGCTGACTCGTTCCGATCGAGTCACTTCGCTAGACTGCGGAGACTGCCAACTAGGACTCTTGCGCTGCTGCCGGCACCCGCTAAAGGCAAAGGCTCGCGGGCCACCCAGCGTGGGCCCCTTCCCCGTCTCCCCATGGCACGAACGCGCCTCTCTCGAATGTGCCTCACCCACCAGGAGTAGCTCCCAACAACGAGAGCACCGTGGCCCCCTCGCGGATCCCGTACCCTCCATGTGTTCGGGGGTTGCCGCCACCGTAACTACCCAACACAAGCTCCGAAGTCCTCGAACCCCAGAGGGTCCCCATCGTCGGCTTGTGCCCTCCCCGCCGGGCAGTGAGGGAGGGTAAATAGTGAGGTAGGATCTAGCACGATGCCGTTGGCGACGTCACGTCACTAGACTCAACCACTCCGCGTACAGCCTGCACGACAAAGAGAACCCTTTGGCAATGGCCCTGTACATGGGCACGCCCGTTCGGCCGATCTACCGGCGCCATCAGTACTCGACGAATGCCACTAGTAGTAATCACCGCTGTCTGATCGCATTGCAATAGCCGATGCACGAGGGAACCGGTGGGAATCATCCTCATTATTGGTGATGATCGGCGTTGGCTACCAATCAGCCTGGCAACCACAAGCGCCGTTGGCGCGGCCGCCTCCGACGTCTGTGCTCCACCGCCACCACCAGGCCCGCCGATGGCTCTAACCATGCAGGCAGACGTCCATTTACTATTCGCGAAGCAAATAAACAAACCGCCAAATAGGTGGGCATCCATAATCCCGCCCGTCTACTCGGCGGCTGCGGCGTCTACGAGAAAGGCGTTCAACGACCGAATTCGACGCGACGAGACACGAACGCCAATCACAGAAGCGGCTGGGCGGCCTTGATAAACAGGGGGGGGGGAGGTGTCAACGCCGCACTTTAAAAGGTGCAGCAGTGGAAGTAAGGTACGTGGGCGGAAATAGCGGAAATACGAGGCGGTCGGCTTCTGCAGTGAGCTGCTGCGGGCGGAGCGGCGGCAAGGGCTTACAGGTAGATAGACCGATAGAGAAACCGGTCTGTTTTACTTTTTTTTTTAAAACCAACCTTTTTACTTTTTTTTACCGAGAACTTAAGCATATGTATGTATATTGCAGTTCCGAGAATAAACATTTGATTATGATATGATAAGGAGCAATAAAGGCACAGGGTTCAGATATGTTGTCATCCCCAGCATAACGGTTATGACTCCGGCCGCCGGCTGACCGCTGACGCTTGTTTTTGCTGGGCACAAACATAGAATTCATCACAAATAAACCAGACTACCGCTAGCTAGATAACCCAGCTAGTATCAATGCGAAGGCACTTCAGCCGCTTTCCTCATGAATGCTAGTTGTCACACATCGACTAGTCGGGAGTCCTACGCAGAACAAATTCTCGTAAAACAAAAAAAAATCGGCCAGAAACTGTCGAGAGGTCTCAACAAGGAAAAAATCTAGATCTATGCTCTTGTCGTATCATAAACAGTAGTCCGCATAGGAATTGTTCATTGGAATCACGAGCTCAAGAATTGTTCAGGTTGAAGAATAGATTGAAGTCAAATCGTAACGTTTCAAGAAACACGAGATCTCTAATTTTCTCATAATTTTCAACATATCATATCCGTGTCTTCGGCTACCCTGTAGACATGCCATCAAATGTTGCCGGCAATTATACAACGGGGGTAGCAATCGTCCAATGACGATTGGAGTCAGTCAATATCCTGTCCGGCTTTTTTTTCTATTCGCCAATCGTTACCAGAGGTAAGTCCACCACTACCAACCAGCAACATATCCATGACAATGTCTCCTCAACGCGCCAACCGGCTGCTATCACGATGACATCACGAACAGAGAAAAACATCTACAAAAAAAAAACGAAACTCACAAACGGTGTCATATCAGCTAGATATTCGGTGCCACAGACAAACTTCAAAGGGGAAAGAGGGAGTGAGGCGCCGGAGGCGATCGTGCCCGAAGCGGAGACACACGGTACAACTCGCGAAATCAATCAATGCGCGTATCACAGATAAGATAGCCAAAGGACACGATGCACCGTAGCTCGGCCTATAGCTGTGAGTGGGTCTCTCCTCTCAGTCCGCCAGCGATAGCACGAGCAGTTGCACACTGGCTCAGTGTCGACCGGTGGATGACTAAGAAGAAAGCGGTTGCATCAAACCGGTTGCCGTCCCGACTTGACAGCCGAGACATCGACAGATCTCACTATCGCGTGATGCATATTTCTCGTTGTAGACAAACGGACGCATAACTATACTTAATGGCCACCTGCTAAGACGGATGCTTATATCCGGGGTTGGGGTGCTGCGGTAGCGTGATGACTTTCTTGTCAGGGATGTGAAGTAGAGGAGTGCGGTTGCATTTTGCATAGGATGGCAGGATGACCTCATCGGTAAAATAATTAGTTGATTTTGGGAGTGACGATGTGGTTAAATAGGCAAGCAATTAAAAGGAATGCCCTGTTAATTTGCTAGTAATTATATAACAATATATATATATATATATATATATATATATATATATATATATATATATATATATATATATATATATATATATGTATATAGTGAATAATGGCTAGTAATTAGATGCATAATATACGATATGTGTTATGGACTTCGCCTTTATTCGCATGTGCTTTTGGCCAACTTAGTATATACAAGGTTTAAATATGCTACCGCTCTCTAGTACAGGCTCCTGTTCAAGCCAGAGCCCTCATTGTCGGATCTGGCATATTTATCTCGATCATTTTGGCCAGGATCAGAAACAAGGTCCGCCTTCTCTGTGTATGGCCTCCTGAATCCCGACAGCCAACTGAGAACAACTCCCCGTCTCTCGATCGAATTGTTTTAGCCCAGATAAGGAAGGACATCGCTGTGTCATATTCATTCATCATCTGGCCGTTTATTCATAAGTGGCACATAGGTAGTATATAATACATACAATCAATCGAATAGCTATCAACATCACGCCAACATCTTGAGAGTCAAGCTATCGAACGTCTAGCGGCCCTCGGGTAACTTGCCCCACGCGTGGAATTGCCTCAGTATTGATATATTCATGTGCTCCGTTCGATTTTCCCTAGCCGGCCGCGTCAGCCCGCAAGCAGACATGTTGGGTTAGCTTTTGTTTGGTGAAAACGACAACGTAGCACTAGTCAATAATCCGCAACGTTAGGGAGCAGTTCGTTGTGGCTTTGCACAGTACAGCTATCGAAGGCTGAACCCACTGGAAGAACGACAACAATAACAACGAGAAAAACAAATTCAAATATCATCCAAAATAGATACTGGTGGCGTCCTAACGCAGGGTTACCAGTATTGTCAGCCGAATGGCAGGCAGTCTCGATGGCAGAGTTCTTTCACCTAGCAGAGGCCCACACAGGCCAATTGCGATAGCGAAACGCATCTATAGAAGCTCAACGCTGTCTCGGGACAGTGGGGTCGGAACGGTTTTCCGTGGACGTGAACGCGGCCCCCACACCGACCAAACACTTCGGGGGGGTAGGTCGTCAGTTGTACAGCAGCACCTCCTTACATATACAAAGACGCAGCCGTACGAAGAGAAGCCGTGGTAATTTGGCGTTGCTTGCCGAAGTTCAAGCTTGTCACCCTTAATGAGCGCCGTGCGCGTACAGTGGATAAACAACCCGGTCGATGTCTTCGAGCAAGGCCAAGTTCCTCTTTAAAGGTTCTTGCTATGCGATGAGAGCATTTGTTGGAGCCTAAAGAAAACCTCAATGCCCATCGCAGGTTCGAGCCCTCGCTGCGTGATAATGACATATAAGAGAGCTTAAGCATTCTAAAATTGCAGCTCCTTTAATAAACCAATAGACCTTTACCTTTAAGCTTGCTAAACCTCGACGTTTACAAGTTGATGATTGAAGCTCATTGTTGCTCTTTTCATTACAGCGAATACCCCGAGCTGACCATGAAGCGGGCCAACAGCTGGCACACAACATGCGGCAGCTCGATCGGAAAGCTGCATTTCAAACTATCGTGTGTGTTCCGGGTCTCAATACGTTTACTACCGTCTTGCTCGCGTGCACCGTTCAATATACGTGTGGGTGTGGAATATTCTTGCTAGTTTCTATGAGGGACTTTTGCCCTTTGAGCCTCGAGGCCTTCGCCGCGTCGCGTACTTCTCGGCACCTTCGAGTAATAGCAGTTGATGTAATGCCCCTATCCCCTCGCGAGCTTAAATCTCCCCTGTGATATTAAATTGACGAGCATAGTAGCTCCAGGATGGCAATCGAGGAAAATGCTCTGACTGCGAGTAATGCCTTGTTGCGCCATTTCGTCGCGACTACGTCACCGTCACTCCGTGATTCACCGATCGATGTCGTTTCTCCTCTGCTAGCAGACTGAACTCAGCAGTTGCTTCAGTGGAGAAGGTCATCGTGCTGCAGGTTTCCCCAACAATCACAGACTGTATCGGTGTAACATATATATATCCTCAAAACAGCCACAGCGATATCGATACCCGAATCAGTGCTCGCTTGATGAGAAACACAGAGAGAGAGAGAGAGAGGGAGGGATGGAGGGAGAGAGGGAGGGAGAGAGAGAAAGAGAACGGGTTAGTATGTAGATAGAGCGTTTCTGGACAAGTCGCTGCTTTATCCGGAGGGGTAATTAGAAACCTGTGGCTGCTATAGCCGCCTTATTGTTTCCTGAGCAGCGGCGGGAGGGGCAGCTTTTGCTGTTGTGGCCGCCTCGAGTGTCGCCTGCTGAGTGAATGATGGCCTTGACAACGGAAGAGAGCCCCGACTTAAGTAGATATTGGCCAAGGCCGTACTCCAGCAATACGCAGCGTTTCTGGGTTGGGGTGGCGGGGGGCCAGGGCTAATGATAAAAACGCGGTGGTTGCCAATGGTCAGCACTGCGGAGGTGACGGTGTTGTGTCCACTTATTGACATGACGTATACGGTGAAGCAGTGTTCATCGAAAGGGATTTGGTGTTTTTATGGGTCAATCGAGTCCACACACGTGAGGTCTTGCTGGAATCCTCGACTATACCTAGAATTCATAATGTTGCTTTTACACGAACTGTGTTATCCCGACGTTGAAGAACAATACCTACAATTGCATGTGCCTTGCCACGAACCTGGACCAATAAACGGCCAAACAAGGAAGACGCTCGTTCCGCTGACAATGCTATACAAAACCAACGTACAACGCTTGGGCTAATGCCAAGACAGGCCCGCCCGATATTGAACATAGAGGACTCTAATTCGATATAGCTTCTCGCTATCCTGCGCACACATCTAATATAATAGTTTCAGGAGACAGCTCCAGTCGGGCGTCCCTTAACTAGGTCACACACTACGCTTCTGTGTGCGCCGTATACCGACCAAGAATCGTTCACGTGGATACTCGTCTCTCGCGGTGGTGTAGCGCATGTAAAATGCACAGCCTGACAGAGGCAAAACCATCCTGCTTCGTAGGCCTTCACAGGCCTACTGCATCGTGGACTTCACAATAATGCAGGCCTACGTTGTCCTTCCGCCATATCTACTGTGAACGGTAGTTATCTTATCCATATAAATTAGGTCCTTTTGCAAAACAACATACGCTCATTTTATAAGGTAAGGGTTTAATTGGTTTATGAAAGGAACGACAATTTCACAATGCCTAAGTTTAAGTCGTATATGTCACCCAGGTCGTGAAACGCGAACCTCCCACCATTCACAGCGTATATCTACATTTTCCTGAAATTCTTCTCAGATGACGACCTTGGGCGATGCAGAGGCAGATATTCTCTCGCTCAATCCCCCTCAATCTATCTCGGTAGTATCTGTGTTACAGCGTTTCTCGGTACGAGGAGGGACACGCCTTACCTCCGCATCTCCGTCCGATCGTTGGTGTCTCCTGAGGGATTGTTTCTGAATGGCGTAGTCCCCGGGGTTGTCCCGTGAGGGCACCCAACGAACGCCGACAGGAATGACGACAGCTGGCCCAATGAGTAAAGTTTTCTAGGAACGCCGGCCGCCTCGGGCCATGACAAATTCAAACGTACTTTCAATGGCATTGGCACATACAGATTGCGTGCAGGTATGGTGGGCGTGCGGCGAGTTAAGACGCACAAGTAGCAGAAGGAAAATGCCGCGGAGAAGCGACAGCGCCAACAAATGCACACATATATAATGCATGAACGTCAACATATACATAGAAACACATGTGAAGATCACGGACGCTCGCCTGCCGCGGGAACCATTCGGTGCTCGAACGATTCTGTGCCCGTTATTTGCGGCCGACGTAAGCCGCGTCGACGTCATCCTCTTCGACGTCATCCTCTTCGACAGTTCAAAAGCGCTGAGCGCCTTTCCTTTTGCCGTCCCTGGAAACGGGGGAACGCTCCCACTGAAAAGGTGGACCTATCTCGAGTGCGTAGTTCCAGCGTCGAGGAACTCAGATCCACTGAGTAGTTCACAATGCCGCGAACTGAACCCATGACGTCATCGGAACCAAGGTGAACCCCCGAGACATACAGAGTAGGGGTATAACCTATGCCCCTATCTGTGAACCACCCCCCACCCCCTTCAACATCAGACGGAATTATGGCCGAATTATGATGGTAGACAACTTTGCGATACACCGCGTTGCTACGTATGATGGCATGCCCGTTGTTTAGTTCCGATGAGCCGAGAACCCGGCTATCGTAATGTGTACGACGAGACGAGATGAATACAATCGACCCGAGTCCTAAGCCGATGCAATCTTTCCGTAGTGTTCAAGCGCGAGGTGGTGGCCAAAGGCGCCCGTATACATTTCGTCAACTTAACCGGGGGGGAATGGGCAGGAGACTGGGAGGACAAATCAGGGGTGAGAGCCTCCGTAGGGGCTGGCGCTGGCACATGATTGTGTGGAAACGTCCAGACTTCACGAACGACTGTTAACAACGCATACACTCTATAAATAGACACAGCCCTTGTGTACGTATAGTCATCGGATGGACAGCTGCTATGAGACGAGTGAAATATGTGCGTGTATAAAAACTACATTACACTATTATACCGTACAGGTGAGGCAACTATTAAACATTTGAATTGCCTACAAATTTCAGCCACAAAACGAGCGTACAGGCAAAAACACAGGGAAGAAATGTATTTTATTTATTCATTGGGGCCTTGTAAAATACGTGTATATTCTACTTGGACGATCGTTTGACGACATTCACATTGAGGATAGGTGTACCTATTGATCTGCATTAGTCCTAATTTCTGCGATTATAGTTTGGAATACAAAGCAAAATTGCTCGATTCAGTTTGGAGCAAGATCGTCGAATTCAATGAAGCACGATTGACTATGCATTTTTAGATGCCGCCTGTTAGATGTTAAACAAATACACCATTTTCCCGGCTGACTCAAAGCCAACATCTAACGTCCACGGTGCAACTGCTCACCGTTGCACATTTGCATTCAGCGGAGTTGTCCGTATTGTCAAGCTAATGCCTGTTATGTGCTAATGCAGACTAACACGACTTTGACACACTCGTTGAAAAGAGACGAACTGAAAAAAGCTTCGCATAATATATCCGCGTGTTGTCCGACCATTGCGATCCAGTGGCAATTCGACATTAACTTGACGAAACTAGAAGACATATTACATTTGTAGATATAGTAGATATTATAAATAATGTCATCTAATACATACTGGACGATTGCACTCTCGATCACATTATCATCACATTTGATAGTGAGCGCTCTTTGATGAGAATGTATCAGGGTCGTCTCGATAGCAAATATGACATTGGACATAGTGGCCTTCGTCGATTGAAAGCGTTGATCGCAACAATGACAAAGTCGCGACAACACCGTTTCAATGTGTGAGGGAGATGTTTCGAACGTTATTGCATGGGTTGCATGGATTGCACGGTGGTTTCGTCTCTGGCCGCTAAAAATGCGGAGACCGCAGGGACCGAGTCCCGCGACTTGGTGACTTATCTTGAGAATTTGAGGTTTATGACGAAAAAACAAAAAAAAACTGCAGTTTCATTAATAAACTTATCTAAACCGTGTATTGTATTTTGACGTCGATAACGTCAAGCACACTAATCAATATCTCATTCGCCATTCTAACGCGCGCGATAGCAAACAAACATAGCGTCCGTGCAATAGGATATCTATTAGACTAAATTATTCAGGCTGACTCATAACCAACATTTAACGTCAACGGAAGTGCAATTCAATGGGGAATCAACTGCAGGATGACAACTATACGGAACGCTTCGAGGCACAGAAATCGCTCACAATCGCAATCGATAACACAAGAAGCAGGAAAACATTTCTAGACGGATTGTACTTCTTTTATTTATTTATTTAGCAGAGGTAATTGCTGCTTTATTTAAGTCCATTTTCCTCCAATTAGCGCTTTTGGACGAATAGAGAAATTTGGCGCGGCAGGTTGATCAAAAAAAAAAGAATTCTTGTGTTACCTCTTCTCGTTTTTGACAGTTCTCTGCTGAAACATATTCGGAAAAATATTCGGCTCATTTCAGCGTTGTCACTGTCTCTGGCTTGTTCATGACAATGGAGTTCTGCGGGAGTTGTTGCATCATCTGACACCTTTTTCCGCATGCATACACATATCTCTGTTTACCTGTTGTCATCTGCAGTAATAAGACCGCGTAGACAATTGCATTTGAGTTTTGTTCACTCTAATTTTGGGTTATATATATATATATATATAAATATATAAATATTATACGTCATAGCTAACAGACAGTGGTTAACATTGTGAGCATTGTTATCTTACGGAGCGGCAATAAATGTCAATTTTGCTGTGATTGATTTTATTCGTTTATTGAGGCTGTATAGATTTGTTGTTCACGACTGGCTGCTTCGAACGAACGCAAAGAGGGGTCACTCGAATCTCCGCATTGCTAGGGCCCTTCATATATATACATATATATATATATATATATCTCGGGATTATGGTGTAATCGTAAAACGTTATAAAGGATAATTGAAATGGCGGCCTGCCAATTGAAGTCAGCATCACTGACTTTAATGATTACTGATTACCGAAAGGACATCGATTGATTTGATTTGTTCACAATTAGATTTCCTCATTAAACATCTGGTAGTCGATGTGCGACAATCATGACGCAAATGACCCTCACCGTTCTGCCAAGATTCAACTGTATCGATATAGCACACCGAAGGAGGATACTGCTTATACGTGTTATACTCACACATGCGTCGGTCAATACTGTATCTCAATTGATATATTTCAGCAACACGAAGGGCGTGTGGGACGTTTGCGATTTGAACAGTTGATCTTGTCGAGGCACTATACGAAATCCGGAGAATTTTTCAAGTTTTTTTCCTTGTAACACAAGTCGTATGACGGCATCAGTCGAATTCAATGAATGCGTTTTCCGCCCCTTGAGATACTCGGTTAGCCCGTGTTGCTTCTATAGTAAGTGTAGTATGATGACATAGTATGATTATACCATGTCGCTATGACTGAATCTCGATTTTCTTGTATTTGCCGACTCGGTGAGTATCTCCACCTGGTTGAAAAAAATTAATTAGCGATTTATTATCGCACGCTTATGGTACAGGTTCAAAAACAGACTGCGGTATCTCTCTCGCTTCTTATAAAGCCAATTATTTTCGTCGAGAAATATGCATTTTGATCAATGTTGGAATTGGCGTTGCCAAGCAATAGATCCTTTCAGTGACGCTCACCTACAGGAGAGCCATAGCTAATGTCTACATTCACATATAAGATATAGAATGCAATTTGTAGAGCACGACGCATAAGCTTTAGTATAAAGAACATCGAAACACGAACGGATCCATTGTGATCGATGCGATACCGCACACATCACCCCAAGGCGAATGGGAACATAAATGACGAATGCTTAGATTGAAGAAAAATAATGCCAGTTGTTGTCTACGATTAGAAATTATTGCATAAACTTGACAAGCCCAAATGTGTCCTGTATTCGTAAAGAAATGTACGTGCGCGATAATTTTCAATCAATGTTCACCACAAGATGTTTGTTTTTTGTTATATCCACTTCGAAGGACCGTCATCAGATGGCTAGCAACAGCAGTTTGGCTGCGGCCGTCAATCGGCTGCATCAGATAGACTCAACTGTACCATTGAAATCTCGAGTAATCAACGACCTTTTTCCCGCTGCTCTCATTGGTTCATTGGTAATAACTCCGTTGCTTGGCCATCTATTTCAATTGTGTTTGTCATAGCACACGCAGCGGATACCCATTTTTCAGCAGCAACCGATAGCGCGCACAGCACCGACGAGACCCTCGGCACTACCGCCGATTTCGCGTCCAGCCAATCGCAATAATGACCGCGCAACAGCAATCGTTGTGTGGTCAGCTTCGACCTGCTGTAATCTCGCCCCACTGATGTGTCGTCTAGTGTTTCCGATTTGGCATGGGTGGCCTGTAGAAGACGAATTCGAATCTCATCCATACCGACCTAGTCATCCGCTCGCGTTAACACGAGACGCGCCACACCACACCACCACCACCCGGAGTCGTTATCAGCTGTCATATCAGCTGGACAATTCACGGGCTCAACAACGCGCGATAATGTCCCTATCTCATCTCGCCGAAACGAACGCGAGATATCGCCGTTTGCGCGCGTCTCCCGCGCTGACTTCTATCGCCTACCTCGTCGCTTTGGGGTTGCGCGATCACTGAGTTGTTCCACTGGCGACTATAACAGAGTAGTTAGGTACACAAACAGGCAAGGCAGCATGTCACGAAGGCATCGAGCGAGAGAGAGAGAGAGATCGTGTGTGCGTGTCCGTAGCCTGCTAATCGACAATCACGCAGGCCCTCGAGCGAATTCACGTACGTACTGGAGGGCATCCAAATATAGCCCGGCTACCTGACCGCCCAGGTGGCGGCAAGAATCCACCGGCGTGGAGGGAGGGACACTCGTCAACGGCCACGTTTCTGCCACGCTATCTTCCCGTGGGAGCTCACGCTGCTGCGGTTGCTGCGTCTGCTGGTGCTCGTCTCCTCCTCGCGGTGGGTGCATGACGCCGAGATCAGTGAGCGACCACTGCGCCGGCAAACAATGAAAAGCACGAGTAGGTCATCGGATGGCCGATGGAGAGATGCCCCCCCCCGGCACCCGTAATAGCAACGACGCGAGAGAGAAAGTGTCGAGGTAGGCGTCGGTGACGGTGTTTTCACGTCTTTCGTTGGCTTTCACTTGGTATCAACAAGTGTTGCATCAGCCGATATCGGCCAGCCTCCCTCGTAGAACGAGCCGCAATCTGTTTCATCAGGCCGACTATTTCCGTTGAACACCCGACCCCCCGACGGTCATGAAAATCCGGCGACAATCTCAGCATCTGCGCTGCTGGCGGCGGAGCATCGCCGCCGCCGCAACTTCCAGCCACAGGATGGCCACGGTGGTTACAGGAGCAGAACGTCAGCCGCTACCCCTTAGAAGTAGTAGTGGAAGCAACTCGCAATATTTAACGTAATATGAAAATAGTCAGAAAGTTGGTCAGTTCCGAACGATGGTTCAAGTACCCACAGGTAGCGGGTCCAAAAATTATCATGTATCTTAATAATAAGACCCTCACGCACAGAGCCAGGGGTAAGCTTCCACGTGCGAGCGTGCAGTCGTCCCGCTGCGCATCTGAGAAAATTCAACCCGAACGCGACATGATACCGAGCATGACTAGTGACCGACGCTACGCGGCGTCAAAAGCGTCCTTCAAACTCGATCGACTAACTGGCCAGGCCAAGCTAGCTGCCCTGTCCTAATAAATTATCCTTTGAGCTCCTCCCCACGTTATGTGACAAGCCTCAGCTCTGAACCTTTTCGGCATTAGGAAATGTCGGTTGCGAACCTTTGCTTTATCTCAATTTATTTTTCCGTACGACCAGTCAAGAATCCACAAATAAACAAAGATCACAAAGAAATCCAATGGAGCGTATGGCAGCATTTGAATCCAAGCATCCATATATGCCTCTAGGAGCAGTCTAGGACTCTCAAGACTTCCACTGCCAAATCATCTACGGAAGGGGCCAGTCATAGTGGCCACAGCCGAGTCACCTGGTGACGTTACCGCCGACACCAAGTGCCACCCATTTCTGCCGGCCTCGTCGTATCGAGCACCACGGAGCCTCTTCCTTTCCGCGCGCGTGGCTGCTCAGCCACGATTGGTTTTAGCTCTCTCTCTCTCTCTCTCTCTCTCTTTCTCTCTCTATTGTTCTCTTGCCCGCCGCCAATCCACTGCTCTGTGGACTGTTTTTCCCTCGCCTTCGCCTATACCGGTCTGATAGACGCGGTCTGCGCTCGTCGCTCGCAGATGCCGCTGGGCCAACGCTGGCGATCAGCTTGATCTGCACGAGTCGCCGCTACGCCTCCGCCGGTAGCCGAAGCTGTGTCGCCTGTCGATGCTGGACGACGTCCACCGGCGAAATGCTGCACCAGCAGTGGCTCTAGTCCGTGTTGTTGCGTTCGCGCACCCTCGCCACCGCTTGCAGATGAGCAAACGCTCTCAAGAGCCTCCGGATGCGACGATCGGCAGTACTAACAGTATCAGTGTGTGTGTAAGGTTAGTGTCAGCAGCAGGAGCGCTTGCGGCATCAGCAGAAAGAGTAATCACTAACTGCGAGCGCGGTGAAGAACGAGAGAGAGAGAGAGAGAGAGAGAGAGAGAGACAGGGGTGATCGCGCGTCAACGTTGAGGCGGTACTCAAGTGGAACGGACACATATAACCCTTGTAGAAGCTTACAAGACCCAAGAAACCTACAAGACGTCGCGGATCGAAGAAGTTCCAGTATCAAGAGCAGCGTTGGAGACGCACTTCGGGGACAACTACCTTCGATACAATTGGACTAATCACAGAAGAAGGCGGATGAGCCGGCGGCCCGTAGGCACATTCGAACGATACACGTAGAGTGGACCGGCACGAAGTTAGTGGTCAAGGTAGGGGCAGGTAGAGGACCGGCTACTGCCCTTCGATTCCTTCTCGTTTCCTGTATCGAGATTTGCATTAAAGCTGTGTAGCCTCCTGTAGTGCCTGAACTCAGTGGTGCCAGAGCTTTCGTATCGACCGCGGTCAACGAAGTTGTCAACTGCGGTGTTCATCTTTGAGGACGTTTGTGCTTCCTTCTCTGAGAGCTGCATCGAAGAAGATCTCTGCCACCCCCGTTGCCACCGTAGAAGGAAAAGAGGTGGGACGCTAGCTTCAGAGATTCCTGCTGGAGTTCGCCCGTCAATTGCCTTCGGAAGGGCACGGAGCCTTTCTTGTCGGGATTGAGATTCGCGGCGACGCGATTCGCGCTCACGACCGGTAGCCTACGAATTTCATCGTCACACTAAAGTCTCGCCACCTTGCGCGTTCAGCAAGATGTCGGTGACAACGACAGTGACAAAGACAACCCCAACGGCTGCCCCATACAAGCGGCAGATAGTCTGGCGCAATGTCTTCCTTATGGGCTATCTGCACCTGGCTGCTGTGTACGGATTCTATGTGATGTGCACACAGGCCATGTGGTCTACGTGTATTACAGGTAAGTGATGCCGGCCCATTCTTATGATATTATATAGACAACGAGCAGAAGTTTTTGTATGCCTCCACATCTACCGTTCGAATCGAATTCTTCTGTAATGTATCTGATGCGTAGAAGCTGTTTAAACACTAGCTTTATTGTTTCGTTGCCCGTTGGTGAAGGTTCCTACGACAGCAGACTTCGATTCGTCTCATCAAGTTTATCAGCCCGTTTGGCCCCCAACAATGGCTGACGATCTTAAGATGTATTTACATCTATTAGAAGATATCATACTAAAACATATCATATCACAATCATTATCAGCTGTGTTGCCACATGAATTAGAATCGTTGATGCCCACCTTCTATTACATTCATTGTTATCCATAGCCGGTGAATGACATGTCATCGTCACACAGAAATTCGACAACGATCGCAAGTGTCGAAGCGGACCCATTCACACAACTACATATACCCCCCCCACCTCCCCTCCAGTGAGTCCCCTCCTGAACGACCCCTTTAGAACTGACAAGCGGCTGAAGACCCCGGGTCGAGTCAACCGAAGGTTGACATCGGTCTCCTCACTGGCGGGTCAGTCGCGCTTTGAAAAACTACAAATCTACCACTCATGGAACAGCGAGACTTCAAATGAACGACAACAGCTGGCTGAATGATGACAGAACGCTGCTCAGCGTGAGCACATTGTTACCGCATTTAATTGCCTATTAACGAGAGGCGATAGCCGGTTCTTCCCTATGCATATGATGTCAACATGACCACTCAGCTTTTTCCTCCATAAATAGATCGCGCTGGACATCATTGTTCATCGTCGTACGCGGCGTTTGCTATACAGCTGCCATAGCGGTGGGTAAGGTCAAAAACCGGCTGACAATGGAAACACTCCCAAGGGATTTCTCTCCCGTCTTACGCAATCCAGATCACTGCAAAGCACAGGGAAGCATGGTGTCATGATATGATGACATTACCTGGCAGATGGTCCCCGTTCATTTGTCGCCGCTAAGTTAACGACCGCTGCTGCTAAGCTTCCCTACGAATATAGCGCTTCACGGCTCGCTGCTCGCCTTCCGGCCGCGAATGAGCCGCTTGCACGATATCTCGACTTATGTCTAGTTTTGGCGTTATCCTGCAGACGAGGTCACAGAATCTTCCCTTCTTCCGACAGACGTTACGCCAGTAACCGTAACTGGCCAGCGTTAACGGGGCTTGTTTGTATTGCTAGACAACTTGGCGATGTACGGGTTGCGTACGGTAACCCGTTAGTTCTCCCGAGCTGAGTGGAAAGCATAATAATGCGGCAGTACTTTGACAATTCTTATTTCGGAGGAAAATCGCCACCACAGGCCAGACCACCTTAAGCCGGGCTGGATATTTCACATCAACAGAAATGTCGCGTAACACCTAGTTGGCAAGAGCGCTTGCCAAGCACGAAACGTTTGGAAATCTGTGGCAATGAGTCATCTACCTAAAGATCCAGCTGGTGGCTATCTTCTCAGACCGGCCCAAAATAACGTCATTGTCCTTCCAACGCGTATGTCTAGCCTATCTCGAGGACAAATCTGCACTATGGTGTTATTAAAGCATAAAAAATCGCCACGAAAATAAACAACCACTCGCATGACGTTGTCTCATCGTCCTGTGCTAAAAACAAAATTGAAGCTCACAGGATCCAAAGGCATTTCGCTCACCTCATTTCGTCCATTATCATACCAATAGCTCGCTCACTCGGAGAGAGCTCCCTTTACGTTTACACATTACGTCAAATGTGTATATCTTCTGGAAAGTATCAGACGAGTACCGTTAAGGATTTGATCGGATTTTGAGTCATTCACTCTGCCCTATCTCGCCAGCCACGCTCACTCGCAAGTGACGCTCCCCGCAAGTGAGGTTCGGCTCCTTATCAGATTCGCAGTTACCTGAAAATCGTGTTCGACCTCCTCACGATAGCCATGCACCGCCCCAACCCGATGAGACTTTGTTACACCACGAACCCGTGTTTCCCACGTGCGATCTTCGCTTGAACATAACATCGTCTTTTACCGCAGACGAGCAACACGCCGACAGCGTGAGTAAGAGAACAGTGTTCGATGTCACGAAACGCGTTCTAACGTTACTCTAATGAATAATAGACGAGCGTGAAGTGGTGTTGGCTCTGACTGCATCATATGGTCAGTATCAGGTCAGCCCCCTCCCCCTCTCAGAGCGTTCCCCAGCGATCGACAACACGCCGAGGATACTGTGATTCTTCGCAGCTGATGGCAACAACAACAAATTTGACATGATCGCAATCGCATTGTTGAAGAAATGCCGCTAAGCAGATCTTGTCAGCATCTCATGGTGTTCGTCGTCGAAGGGGAGACGTTGCCCGACTGTAGTTTCGCTTAAATTACTATTATTCTTATGTTGATTTTTTGTACCATTGCATCTGTATATATATATATATATATATATATATATATATATATATATATATATATATATATATATATATATATATATATATATATATATATATGGTATTTAGTAGCGACCGCTTGCAAGCACTCGTCTGCTGTCCCTTTGCTAATTTCAATAGTTCCAATTGGATGGGGAGTCGCGTTACGCGCGTCCCAGTAAACAGCGGGCGCCATTAGCTGGTCTAGGTGGTTCAGCGCGTTCAGCGCGTTGGGCTGCAATTTACTGAATTGATTTTACATATACCTTCTCGCCGACCGCTCGCAATCTCCCCCGAGCAGAGACTGAGCTGGTCGGCCTCCGTGCGCCGGAGCCTGCTCGCTTCGCTAATACGATTATTATCATTGTTACTGTTATACAATCGCAGTGCGATGGAAGAACGCCGATTGGTCAGTGGGGCGCAGACAGCACCCCAAGGGCGGGACCGGTTCAGCCGTTCTGCTGGGGCTATCTTCCGGTCTGCCGATTTGATTGTTGGGTCCATTCCTGACCCAAGTGCGTTCATGTGTACGTGTGTTTGAGCGTTTGTAAGCGTTTGTCTGCGGCTCACGTTTCTTCGCCAGCGAAAACATCCCTTGCTCCCATAGAATTCCCAGTGTCCGAGCGGAACCTGTTGCTTTTGCAGTGTGCGCACGCTTTGAGAAATCAACGAGCAGCGCCGCCGCGGCGGCGGCGCGGCGGCCGTTTGAAATCGGTCACTGTTTACGATTGCCGCCTGCCTGCCTGCCTGCCTGCTTGCAGTGATCACTGTGAATCGTTTGCTTGCGCGATCGAGCGATCTTTCGCACACGCACGCAGTGTTCAATGCGAAAACTGAATGCTGAACAGATCTGCAGTGTGGAGTTACACGTGCATTGATAACGGCCGCCGCCGATGCCGCCGCCGCAGCTACCGCGTCTGCTAAAGGCTAACTAAATCCACAGATGCATTGAGCGAGCCCTGTGACGGTTTGGCTACCCGACCTTCGCCTCGGTCCATAATGACAAGCTGTCATACCAGCAGCAACAGCAGCAGCGCTTGGCCGCCGTGGTCTAAGCAGCGCATTGGCATTAATGGACAACATCTACCAGTAACGGTGGTGGCATAATCATAATAATCATAAAACGGCGATTGAATGTTACGATTACTACAACGTGTAGTGGCTGTATAATGTTGCACTGGTTTTGTTAACACACACACACACACATATATATATATATATACTAGAATGTTTGCGAACGGATTAGGAGGACACCGGTCAAGAGCCCAATCAGGAAACCACAGTGCGAGTTGCTGTTGTTCTTGTTGTCGTTGTTGTTGTTACTATTGTCGTTGTTGTTGTTGAATACCACTGTGTGTGCCTACTGTCGGTGTCAACTGTTTGGTTTAAATGGGGGCCGACCGATGACGGTGGCGCTTTCTGATGAACAAGTGGTTTTCTTGGGTCTTGGATCAATTGTATTCCACTTCGTCACGGCACGCTGCAAGATGACAAATATGCAATGCACATTGTATTATAAGAAATGATCAAGCGATTCTCGAGAAACAAGCAAAACAACTCGGAATCAAGTGTCATAGGATATCGCATTCACGAATAGCATACCCACGGTGTTGCTGTCGTTGGTGTTGTTGTCGTTGTCGTCATTCATCTGATCTTGATGTTAGTGATTAGATTATATCTTGGGCTAATTGTTCGTTGTGTCTTGGCTTGTGCTGATTTCATCGCGCTGCATTATGGCCGATAAATATTAGTGTTCACATGATGACCCCGTCAGTTCTATTGGTCAGTGTGAACTGCTGTGGACAGGAAAACTTTGGCGAGGTAAACGTGAGTGGAAGGTGTCCATTTAGGTGGGATTGCGGAAGACAATGTACGAAGGGACAAAGGAGAGTATCACTATGAGAAATGCAATCTATCGAGAGGCACAATCGCGTTGACAGCCAACGCTGTTCACCAGGGCAGGACCATTGTCCTGCGTCTGATCAGGGCTTCGGCTTCGTCCGCTAGCGTCCTCTGCGTTTACGGTAGGTCGTCTATCAGCTATACGTCACCGCCTCCCCCCGCCGACGCCGCGGCCTCTTTGTGCGATTTACAACTAGAGCTACTACAACGAAGACATTACCACTGTCACACGCGTACACGCTATAACAAGTCGTACAAGTTGGCGTGGCTAACGCCAGGCCGCGGCGAGGTACACCAGCCGAGAGCCCGCTGTCGAAACGATGCTGGGCCTCTTCTTCGTCCTGCAAGGCATGACTCGGCAACATGAAGATGACGAGTTAGAGCGGAGTAGCCCAAGAGTCGAAGCCGCTGCCAGTGAGAGGGGGCGAGGGATCAGTCCACTCGATGCCACTGTCTATCTGTCCACGGGAGCGACGAACTGTCGGACAAATCGGATACGTTTGCGTGGCTTGCCATTGCGTGGTCGTTGTGCGGGTTATTTTTATCTGGGCGCCACCGTGTCGCCTAGGGTCCCCGCTCGTCGCACGCCGCCTCATCGAGCCTAGAAGAAAAGTCTACTCTGGGCTGCAGCCACCACTACCACCGTCTCACTGAAGGCGAACTACGCCACGTTTTCCCTAAGGGGATAACCACGCTGTAGCGGTACCTGACCAGGTGATCATTCCTGCCGGGCCACTGCCATTTCACTCAGCTCGTAGGCAAAATTGTGCCTATATTAGGCCGCATTCAGTGGCGACCACCGAGACAGCTCCGAATGGTGGTTTGCATTGTGGCTGATTCGTCGTGTCCTTCAACCTTCGGTTGAGTATTATCCCAATGGTGTGTGAATCTCGCCGAGTCGTCTCCTGCAGTTATATTCGCACCATTACGAAATGCTCTCCGAACAGGACCGGTGAAGGCCAAGTGGACCTGTGGACCGAATCCGGAACAATCGAGGGAAATAAATATCTAAGCTATCAGCCGAGAGGTGTATCTGTAATTGTTCTACAGGTCCATTCCTTAATGAATTAATGAATTCTCCTCGACCCTATGTATTTCTACGAGAACCTAAGCGTTAACTACAATGCAGTTCCGTAAATTAACCAACATATTGCAAGTTATTATAGTATACGATGATAATGACGATTAACCTTACCATTATTACTTTTCTTAATAATATTTTCTGCTGAATATTTAATGTATATTATTCCTATATTCTATTATCTTCTATTATTCCTAGTGATGTTCCCAGGAGAAAGTTCAGATGTTTTACTGATCACTGCGACAACAGTAGTGTCTACACTCTGAACAGTTTACGAGTTCTGCGGCAAAAACAATAGGCCGCTTTTCGTCTAATTAGATCGCCATTCGGAGACTGTCGTTCCTTCGAAATGTCAGACTTAAAAACAGTCTTTTTGTTCGTGTGTACACACCCCGATATATCATTGCTTCAAGATAAACTCAGGTCGATTGCATCGGCATTATGTCGCCTTCCTCCTTTATTTTTTTTTGCTACAGCTGGCTCCTCGATTACTAACTAGTGTCATTATTACTATTATTTTTTAATAGTAATAATGACACTAGTTAAAAATAAAAAAAATATTATTAAAGGTAAAGGTTTATTGGGTTATTAAAGGAGCTGCAATTGTTAATGCAATTATTATTATTATTATTACTACTAGCTGACTAGTTCACCGCTCACACAAAAACAACTACGGTGTGAGTTCACCTTTCCGACGTTATCAATCAGTTGTGTTGTTCCAGTCGATCATTGATGGCCTTTACTCGAAGGCTGAGTGGCTGCCTTATTTCAATATCTTCTCGCATTTTGCTACTTGCCGCTATCTTGCTAAGATTTGCTGTTATGATCCAGTAACCAGTGTCAACAGCGTAACCGGTAGTCATAACGATGGCCAGCCGATCATCGTATCTTCCATCCACACAGTGTGCTATCTACCTTCTAGATGCTGTTGCTGTACAATAACAACGCCTGCTATCTCAGCTAGACAGCGTGATCACGGGATCGACGTACACCCAATCTGTCAATCTGGCCCGATCGTGTCGCGCGCGCTCACCGATCACTCGCTGATTACTGATTTGTTCTAATTTGTATCCAACGTCGTTGTACCCACTGCCGCCAACCAGCAAATATATTGTATCTTGCGCGCGACACACAACGAGCCATTCGTGCCACCGGCAAAATATGCATCGACCCGTTAACATAAATGTTCACCCGCTGATAAGAACAACCCTCGTAGACGACCCCCTTACGAGCGACCAGAAAACCTAATATCGTTAGCGTTACCGAATTCGCTCTCTTGCTCGCTTTCGATCTTCACGCCAAACTGAGCCTTGTGCGGCGATCCGGCCGCTTCGATATGGACGCCACAGGAGAACCGTGCCCCCGAACGGCCAGCACTTTCCAATCGCTTGGCCACCGTCCATCGGCGTCAGTCGACGAAGCCAACCCTCGTTTGTGGCTACCCCTCTTGTGTAATTACTATCGTTGATAGCGTGCGCGCGTGAACCCTCGTCCGCCTTCGTCCCCGCTAGTGTCAACAGTCGGAGACACGGTCGAGCATAGTCAGATACCCACGCGTGGAGGATTCGACAGCAGCATCCTGCAGTATTTCGGCGGCAGATCAACCTGCAGAAATACAGAACAAGGCACAAATCAGCATAAGACTGACGCATAACGGTCCATCATTAGCATTACACCATAGCAGGCGGCGCGTCCGTGCGAGGGGGGCTTCCACGGCGGGAGCCGCCTTCTGCCGGGGTCGAACCACTATCCATCTGTCGACAGTAATACAATAGAATAGATTTTATCGTGTAACACTGTGTTGTTTTTACTCCAGCTGCTATTACTGACGCCTACTGTCGCTGTCCTCCTCGGCTAGTTGCTGTCCTGAAGCAAGTTGCCGCCCTTGTATTCGTTGCGTCTCGTATTTACATCCATCATCAGGGATCAAGCACGAGCCACTGATAGGCCCGCCAGGCCAGGATCCCCCACATCGTCACCACCGCTAGCATGAACCGTACACGGCACAGTACGTCCGATGCGTCGGGACGAAAAATCTGTCCCGGAGTCGGCGTCCCGAGGGCCGGGGGGTAGTCGACAATCAGATGAGATGAAGGCGAAGTCCAAGAGGCGAGAACAGAACAGATAGAGACATAACTATCATATCATCTCTGCTCGTATCATCTGCGCCTATATTATCATCAGCTGTCTATGCGATTGTGGATAGTGTCTCCTTGCCGTCAACAGTGTGCACGCTGACAGTAATTATTAATTGTCATCTGTCACCCCCCAACTGCGACTCAACTACCTAGCTGTCTACTACCACCGCCTTGTGTCTACGTAGAGAAGGGGGGGGTGTTCAGCGGCTCCTGTTTGTATTCCTTGAATACTGCTACTGCTGTTATTGTTTTTGTTGTTATTGCTATCATTATTGGAGCTTTTCTGCGTCGACGTTCGCACAGCGAGTCGGTCGCACTTGTGATCTTTCCAGTCAGACCAAGCGAAGACATTGAACAGGTGCAAGAAGGGGCCGACAATCCGCTTCGTTTGTTTCGCTAAATCCCGTTTTCTGGACGCACGTCTCATCCATCCACGTGTATCCATCTGTGGGGCGAGGCGAAGCGAGGCGGGCTTGCCAATCAAATCCACGCAAGGTGCTATTTAGCATTACGTACACATGGCATAATAATGTTACCAGCTTGTGTAAGCCGACCCCCACAGTATCTGTATCTCCCCAATACATCACCGGTCTCACCCCTCATTCACTTTCGCCGTGATGACTGCTAGAGCCGGCAGGCGGCGATGCGTCTAGCCATAGCTGTCTTAAGTAATATATATATTTAAGCTGTCTTAAGTATTACATCTTTCGGAGCAGACGGCAGCAGCGATGAAGGCGGCTCACACCCGTGCTGCGAATCGGTGTTGTGGTCTCTTTCGTTGACGTTCCGTACAGTCGCTAGCAGGCGCGCTTCACAGACGCGTTCGGCCTTTTTGCCTGATGTCCTATGTCCGCCAGTGTTCTGCAGCGCCATCGATGATAGTCGATGGCTGGCTAGGTCGCGCAGTCTTTGAGGGTCACGCGTACAGAGGAGAGCTGGCTGCTTGGTGGACGCGTAGACCCGTGCACCTTGGCCGTGTCTCATGTTTACAGATATATATATATATATATGTGTGTGTGTGTGTGTCTAACATAGGGTGTCCTTCGTTGTGCCGTCCTTGTTATGCAACGTCACGCGCGCTCACGATATGACGTCTGTGGCGGGATCCACAAATGACGGTGGCGTCTTCCTTGCGGGACAGCTCTGGTTGGTGTTCGTTTTCTGTGGTGTCGGGAAAGATGGCTCCTTCGGCAATACCCAGTACTCGGGCCGGGGTCGTCCCGTTCAGCTGAAGCCGGGGCTGGCTGGATCTGAGACCGGGTCCCAATCCATGAATAATTTACACAGCTCACTTAGCACAAGGTGACATTACGGCGAGGTCCATACACTGTGGCGTCGATTCGCCTCACGCATGCACGCTGCCTGGTAACCGCATTGGACTTCGACTGGGTCTACCGGCGGCCGGCAGACTACGGGAAAGAGCCTCTACCAGCAAGTGGCGGCCCAGTCGGTTGCCACAGCCCTAATACCCCCCGTTCCTGCATCCCCGCGGTTCGGGGTTCCCGCAAGGTCTGTCCAGCTGAAACCCCAATGACGTATGCATGCGTCCGTCCATTCGGTCGACTTCGAAGACAAACCCAAACGACGACGTTCCATGAAAGTTGCGGTCGGCGGCCGAAAGACCAACACGATGCAGGCGCGTGACGATGCACGAAGCCAAAAGCACAAGAAAAGCTAGAAACGCGAAATCTGAAGGGCAAACGGAAGATGGGAGATGGACGGCACGGTACATGACGATGTTGGCGCAATAACACCAGTCTTGTTGTATCACAATGAGCCATCGTACGCGATTAGATGTCGTCACTAATTAATCGGAATAATAAGCACTTCATTCACGTTGATTCGGCAAAAACTCCCAATATATATATATATATATATATATATATATATATTATATATATATATATATATATATATATATATATATATATAGAAAGAGAGAAATGAAGGTTACCAGCAGACGTATTGTGGAGTGGTATCGATAGATGGCTATACACACGCGAAGGTGATATATTTGGGGGCTCTACTAGCCACCATCTTGATTTCGATTCGATCATGTAACAACAAGTCAACCTCGCGAATATTAATCATCTTTGTAGCAGTCATGCACAGTAGGCGTGTTAGAACAGTAGAAGAAAAAAAGATGATTGTACCTAATAGAAAAACTGTATAGTCTTATGCAATCTTCAGTGATCAGTGAAGAGCAGTGGTCCAATTGCAGTAATGGTCGAACCCGAGAAGTAGTATTTTCATTCGTGTACTTTCATGGCACTCTTTCCTTATCGGTCAGTGAATGCTTAGTCTAAATCCACATGACAAATATATATATATATATATATATATATTATACACAGATCGAATTAGCCTGATTGGTGGCCTAGCGTCAAGTTCGCGCAGCTTGATCGGAGTCGCCGTCATTCGCCTCGTTCTGCATCTTATTGTTATCTTTATTTGTTGTTGCTAATAAGCGTCGTTTTTAACAGTGATCGTGTATTAATGCAACGCCGCACCTTGTCTCCGGCGATCGTTTTCTACATTTTCATGTGTGCTCCCCCACCCACGTTCATCCTCCACTGTACGCTCACATTCGGCATGACATTGTCCGACGCAGCGGTCGTGCTGTACGTTCTGTCAGGCCTAGGGATCACGGCTGGCTGCCACCGGCTCTGGGCGCACAAAAGTTATCGGGCCCGATTCCCGCTCCGGGTGTTCCTAGGAGCCATGCAGACGATGGCGCTACAGGTATGTACTAATACTTGTTCACTTACCGAGCATAGCGCATCTATCTAATTAGATGTGCGATTACATTATCCACAGAGTACTTTGGCCCCAACAACAACGGGAGCGTCGACAACGTTCAATATGTGCATGTGGAAAACTGGAACTTCTGGAGAAGTGTTTTTGTATAGGGGCACACAGATCATCACACCGATTACGATTCGAACCATTGATTTCCAGATTTTAGACAGATCTCAAAATGTGAGGCCGTTGAGAATCCTTATTATTATGATTGGTAGAATTATGTATAATCCATGATGAATTATATCTGTGATGCGCTGAGATTAAGAAATAAGTCAACTCGCCACCGTTCGCTAGCTGACTATTGTTATCGCACGAACATTATAATGTGCCGGACCATGCCACCTGCCCCGACAACTAATTCCTAATTAAGATTTTTTCAATTGCAATTTATTTAAAGCACTACCACCTCACGGTTAGATCATCTACCTTCTCCCCTTTCATAAGAATCAAATATGTCTCAAGTGCAACGAAGTCACTCAAACTCGATAGTGATATACAACGCGGTGGCACGCACGAGGCGCCGTACCGGATGTCAATTTTCCTCAGCTCACCGATGCATGTGCCGACGAAGCACAAAACACAACGTCACCGAGCGTCCTCACGCAATCGTAACTCAAGCTGCTTCTTGATGCCGAAATCTCGCACGGGCTGATTGGAGGAATCGCTGTGGTCGACCGCGCAACAGACGAGTCGGCAGCCGGGAGCATCCGTTGCACGAGTCGCTGGTCGACGTCATAGAAAAACTAGCAACGAAATCTCGCCGGATAATGATATACGGCCGTGTGTACAACGGACGCTCGTGTGACGTTGCAGTAAGGCAGACAACGTGGAGGTCTTCCTAAATGAGACCTTTGTGGCTATGTGGATCGGCGAAGGTTTCCCGTCTCGCACGACCCGAACCAGAATCTATGCCATGAACGAAGTCC
Source organism: Stratiolaelaps scimitus (assembly GCA_019614645.1). Classification (NCBI taxonomy): domain Eukaryota; kingdom Metazoa; phylum Arthropoda; class Arachnida; order Mesostigmata; family Laelapidae; genus Stratiolaelaps; species Stratiolaelaps scimitus. The sequence goes on from JABWDB010000012.1 coordinate 6,171,670, forward strand.
GGGAGGCGGGCGATTTTTTGCTGGGTTTTTCGTGCTAAGCGAACAGCAACAATATTTGGGAGCTGCTGCCGCTGCTGCCTCTGCGGTTGTTGTTGTTTTTTGTTTGTCTCGGGCAAGTGAGATCACGTCAGTATCGAATTTTCCTCAAGTTGTTTATGATGTATGAGAAGTGGCTGTTGTGGAATTGTGTGGATGACAATTGCTTTTCAATTGGCAATCTTCAGCCGGTCTCATTGTTCGGTTAGCTGTGTCTGAGGTAGAGGAAAGAAGTATTTATTATTATTATTATTAATAACAATAACATCTTTCGTCAAAAATCATTCTGTAATACACGGGGCAGATCTTAATCAAAGATGACGAACGCGCCACAGTGTTTGAAGAGAGACACACGCTGCAAGACACCCTCCCCCACACGTTCTAATATACAACGCTAACAATATAAGTTTTTTGTCTCTTAAACTGATTAGTGCACTATTGCACGATACCGTCGTCAGCAACACCTGTACATCAATTAGCTTGAATGTAACCTACGAATGCTATGTACAGTAAAAATTTTAATTGCTGGACCCCCCCTTCCAACCCTGCCTAAACCCTCCGGCATGGGCCAGCCGTAATGCATGGCTCGGACGATACAATGGCATAGCCATCAGCTGCTATCCCACTGATGGAGTATTGTAGTCGTAACTAGCCAATCCAGGCTGTTTGGGTAGCAGGGGCAGTCTCTCTGCGGGACATTTCTGGTGTCGATTCGCCGCAGAACGAGCCAGCGTCGCCGATTATAATGGCACAATCAGCAACAACAACAGCAGTAGCAACCGCATAAGCGGAAGAGGTCATCGTCGCAGAGCGTCCGGATGGTTCACCAACGGGCTAACTCCTACCGACGAACCGTTGCTGTTGCTCAGCAAACAGCGGATTCAGCAATAGATCCGCCTGATTGACCTTTGTTGCTGCCGCTCTGGTTGCTTAGTGATCTGGGCACAAGTAGCGATGCTTTGCCCACCCGACCGCTGGTATACGTTTGCTCTCTTGGTCGGCCATCTCGATGCGCCGAAATCGAAGATGAGCCCCTGCTATATTCGCAGCTATTATGCTCGGGATACGTGTGTGATTAGTCATTTAAGTACACCGATTAATAACATATATATATATACAAATTTGATAAGAGCGGAATCCTGGTTATCGGCAAGGAGTTCCAGTGCAATGTTCCTGCGGATCATTTCGACTACCTGCCTGCCGTGATATTGTCGTCTCATGCCATAGCGGATCAAATCCATAACATCATTCTTCTATGATAATAGAATCCCACGCACAGAGTTTGAATTACGTATATATATATATATATATATATATATATATATATATATATATATATATATATATATATATATATATATATATATATATAATTCAAACTCTATGTGCTTCTCTCTCTCTCTCTGTGCGCGTGTGTGTCTTTGAGTAAGCAACCACCCAATGTGTGATTCGTCGACCAATGGCAGAAAACCACAAGCGAGCCACATTCGCTCGAATACTCAGAAAACAGCCCGTAATGCGTGACGCCTGAGTGCTATCAAACATGTAAGCACTGCCGCCGGCGGATTATCATTAATGTCGACGATAATGCCAACTTGAGTCGCGCACACAAGTAGCTATAATGTGTTTCGCTGTTGGGGTCTTTTTCATTGTCGAAACCCTTTCCAGAACAGCATATTTGAGTGGAGCCGAGATCACCGGGTGCACCACAAGTTCTCCGAGACGAACGCCGACCCACACAACGCGACCAGAGGCTTCTTTTTCGCACACGTCGGCTGGCTGCTGTGTAAGAAACATCCGGACGTGATTACCAAGGGCTCGAAAGTGCGAATGGACGATCTGCTGGAGGATCCCGTTGTCCGCTACCAAAAGAAGTAGGTTGAGCTGGTGATTTCAAAGGCGGTCTGTGTCGTCTCAGTTATTAGATTTCGTGCTGAGGCTGTTGCTGCCTTGCGGGCACGGTTACGCCTCGACAGGTGTGGTTGTTCCAAGAACATCGTGATATACTCGACAATATAGCGCCTCACGTTACACCATCAACGCGAAACTACATCGTAGACATTAGTTCACTGCAATAAATATGATAGCTTGCGCTTGGAAACAGACGCCCGCCTGGCAGCGCGCCGCAAGCGCCTGCCGGATGCCGCGTCTACGATTCCACCGGATGTGTACGAGTGTCCTGACGTTGATGACTAATTCGCACAAAAATTGCCCGTCGTATCTGACATCGTACTTCATAATCATATTTTCAGTTACAATCCTCTGAGATGAACCTCAGCGGATTCTCACTCAACATGTATATATATATATATATATATGTGTAGTATCTGAGCAGAAAAATTGTTGCCAAATTTCAGATACTATCTACCGCTTGCCATCACTGCGTGTTTCATTGTGCCGACGCTGATACCGATGGTGCTGTTCGGCGAGACGTTTTTGAATGCGTTCCTCGTGTGCGCGCTATGGAGGTAGGTGTTGGTTAGCTACGTATGTATTATGCAATTAGCTTTTCTTTCTTTTAGAATTATAATTTATTTCATTTCAGTCGAGACTGGCATGAACACAGGTGGAACTGGCGATGTAATTAATTGATTTAATTGATAATTGATTACTGTGTCAGTTCGGCTTGTTATCCTGTTATCTCGTCAAAAATTTAAGTGGTGAAGATGTTAACGAATTTAATGATTCTTTAGTAATTGATTAGTAAGAAGTTTATACACGCCCGGCTGCCGGCCCGATTGATCGCTTGTTTGTTCCGTTACTGAATCTGTGGACCGTACACGACAAGACGTCAGCATAGCGTTATCAGATCGACGGTAGGGTAAATCCCCAAGAAAAACAAAACTTTCCCTGATAGATAAGCGCTTGCTCGCAGCACTTCATCACGACATCTTCGCCCTTCAGAGTTGTCATGTTTTGAGACACACACACACCCCCATCGGGGCAAGCATAGAAATTCATCGCGGGGACATTTCCAGACCCGTGATTTGGTACCGGCGAAGCGAAGCTGTGCTAACTGCAAGCTGCAACCGACGACGAGTACGAAGCTATAAATAACTGCCGAATCGTGTGCAATAGTAGCTGTTGGTGTTGTATGACCACCGCTGATGTCCTAGATTTCTTAAGTATTTTGTAAATATCAAACGCTGATTGAATCATTCCCCCCCCCCTCGTTAGAATTCTCTATGAACTATTTTGGTATCGTTCATATACATGCGTTTGCTTCATACATACACACATAAACACACACACATACACACAACAAACGTCGGCTGCCGATTAACCACAGCAATCTTGCCTACTCGTCCACGAGTTACGCAATGGTTGTGTTACGAAGAACTGGGCCGGTTGGAAATCTGCCGCCGTGTCCCCGGGGCGCGACTAAAAATTTCGTAGGCGTTTGTTAGAACGGCGCGCGTGCGTCGTCGCTCGCATCCGTCGAATTTCTAAGCGGAGAGAAATGGTGCAAAATCTGCGCCTACGATGCTAGACCCGTTCAGCAGTTCGTTGAAGAAATTAACACTTTCACTGATATATATATATATATGTAAATGCAGAAGCTTCCGCTGGGTCTGATTTATTCTTCGTGTAGATTGCCTGAAAACGCTCTAGAAACGAATTTCCCGTTGGTGGCAGCAGTGGCCTTCTCACGCTACGAGCGTCTGCCAGACGGATCACGCAAGAGGAGCTTAAAGCTTACGTAAGACGATTTAATAGGTTGTTAGCGGCAGATGACACTGATGCGAACAGACAATCCTAAGGATATGATAGGTTACAATATCAAACGTTTGCCCAGCCATCACTGAGCTGTTTAGGACCGTTTCATTAGCACGATGATCTTCACTTAGGGGCGTCGCCGATACATTTGTTGCACACGTATGAAGTGAAATCCAATGGGCTTACAAAGTTATTAACCAACACCATCAGCAGCCGCGGCAACGGCACCAGCACAAGCATACGCAACAAAAAATCAGCTGCAAAAGTCGTCAGCTTTCCTTGAATTCGTGTCCTTTTTCGCGACGTGTGCTGTCATTCAGAGAATCTTCCTGATACGAGCACCACCCTTGACCGTTCAAGGGCGATCATCCCATAGGAAAATGCCTTCTCTTCCCATCTACTGAAGCGTCCAATTTAATTATCATATAATTATCATATGTCGTCCGGACTGTTCGCGCATCCCAAACACCTTCGCTTATAGCACCCGACCTCTTTAGTATTCAGGTACGATATCAAAATCTCTCTCGAATGGTCGAATGTCACCCCATCGGTCGCGACACAACGCGTGTCGTCATTGTGGGTCCTAGATAGGCCCTAGAGTTCGTGTTGGCCTAAAGTTAGCATCGATCATGAGCCGCTCTCGCTACCGCATCGTTGCTATCACCGCTCTCACGGCGCTCACCGTTATCGAACGACATTGGGTAAAGCAGCCACGAACGCGATCGCTATTGGCAATCTCGCCAAGCCAACACGTGTGGTTACTTGACGCGGCCGTTGCGTCATTTCCACGCCGACCCAACGCTCGACAACCACGACCAGTGGGTCTCGGCGCCGAGTCATGGATTCATCTGGCCGAAAAACCCGCTGTCTCGTGAGGCCTAGCCTCGCCTTCCCGGTCTCCCCTTTCCAATGTCTGTGGTACCCATAACGACACGACATGATCGCACCACCAGCCAGCCGCGCGACCGCGTCAGGCGGCATCGCGCCATAGGAACAGCAGCGATATCAGCCGCATATGCAGGCGTACTCTTGTTACTCGCGTCACGTTGCGTTGGCTGGCTGTGTCCACCGTTTGGCAACGTGTCCGACCTTCCGTTGGCCGCGGCGACGGCAGAAATCAACCGCCGCCACCGCGGCCATATACCACCCAACGAACAGCAGGAGCAGTTCGATATCAGCGTGATGCTGCCACGATCAACGATGGGGCGATACCACGCAGCCAAACACGGTCAGCTCATACCGAGATTCATCAGATCGTACGATCGATTACTATTACACCTATTATCAGTGAGAATGACTAGGGATGTTTTCTGCTGCGGGAGCAGAACTGGACGAGAGCCACAGAGCCGCCGGCGTTGGCAAGCCGTCGTCATAATGGGGGGAGTCGTTGACAAAGCCAACACTATAAAGAGATATCGTGGGATAGAGAGAGAGAGAGTGCGTGAAAAAGAGGAGATGAGCAGGACCTTCTCAGCTGCAGATTTCCAGTTTGCCACCCGTTTCTCGTAGCGGCAAAGTGGCCACTCACGTTGTGCAAGATCTCCCACCCACTTACGGCGACATGGCGATACAGTGATATGGGACCCAGACAGTGCTGGCAGTGTTGCCCAAAAGTGACGAGATTACGTTTAACGCTGCTCATCGTTGATGCGTTGTGCTGCCGCCTGTCGCTAAGCTAAGGTAGGCGGGTTTGTTTTGACTGCACCAGAGAGCGTATTGCTGATCTGCTTGCCACCTGCCATATCACGGGGGTAAATCGGAGACGACACAGATTACACAGATTGTAACAGGCCTGTTAGCGGAGGCAACATCAAGGCAGCTTGGGTCTAGCAACACAAAGTTGCCGGCCAACAAAGCCGTTGTGCGCTGACGAACAAACTCATTTCAGTAGAACACACCGCCATTTTGGATGTGACAGTTTGCTCGGCGGTTCCGCCGCCTCTCCATGTGTCTGTGTGTGTGTGTGTCACCAAGGTGGGGACCCACATTGCCACGGTCAGTGATAGTGGCGGCGGCGACGGCGGCTGCGGTGGAAGAAACAGCAGCAGCAGCAGCAACAGTAGTAGCTGTAGTATCAATGATAAACAGGAGTAAAAGTGGATTAGATAACGTGAGCGCGCGACGCGGAGCGGCGCCACCCACGGCGAAATTGTTGGAAAGCGCAACGGCGATGTCTGGACTATTATACCAGACTGGACACAATGGTAAACTCGGAAGAGGTAGCTATTTATAGCGTACACTTGTCGCGGCCGAGGGCTTGTAGAGGCTGCAATCGATGAGTCATCATCAACAACAACCACAACGATAACAACAAATCATCATTATCATCAGCAGCAGCACCACCACCACCACCATCATCACCGCCGCTGCCGCGTAGAGACAGGGCTCACTCTTCGTCAATCGACGGCGTTACGGCTGTCGCGGCGGTTAATAGATACTGATATGGAGCGGCGGCGATGGCGGCGGCGGCGGTTGCTATCTCGGCCGCGACAACAACGGTGCGATTAGCCCCTTCCCCCAGCTCTTCAATGAGGACTGCGCCCATCGGCTGAGTGTCCTCTCAATGGCTGCACCAACGGCGATGAGATAATCGGATTACGTAGGTGTTCGCCGGACGAGATGAGCAAATGTGGAAACTCGGATGGGTGGGCTCTTGGTGAATTGCAATTGTGAGATGACCCCCCCCCCCCCACATGGCTTCTGCCGATTAGATCAGTGCTGTACATAGCCTGATCATTTGATCAATCTCGAGATTCATTGCAATTTCGTCGTTGAAACCGTGTACCTGAGTAACTCGTGTGTAAGTGCAATTGATATTGACACCGTTGATAATGATTTTAGCGATGGAGTCGCCGCCAGTAGGTGTGCCGTCAAGCCAGTGACCAATATACGGCGCTATGTATATCGACGCCGTACGGCACACTAATCGAACGATGACAGCGAGATATTGCGTTGCGAATCGAGATGATCCCTTGAATTCTGTTTCACTCAACATCTACTCTATACATCGCGATAGCAGGCAGGTATATATGCTGAACTCGCATGGCAGAACTGGCCAGGAATGACAGAATGGCGTCCGAGGTACGGGTGTAAACGTGTGTCGCCCTAATATTCTTCTGCTGAATGAGTCAGAGTGTCCGCGGACAGGGCGTCAGGGGACATGATTAGTCTACAGGAGTCAAGGAAATGCTAGAGATCTCATTCGCAGCTGAGATTTCACACGACAAGAGCTCGCATTGTATTTGTTCGTCCTTGTTAACGAAAGCACTATCCTAATCCAAATATATATATATATGTATATATATATACCGTGGACGTTAAATGTTGGCTGAGCGTTAGCTCGAAAAAGTAACATATATATATATGTATATATATATATATATATATATATATCTATGTATGCGCACATTTGTCGCGACATATGTAAATTACTTAGCTGGACAGGAATGGCGTCTAAAAAGCGACCGATTTTTTTGTCCACAAAATGGATCGACTGTCGTGGCCAAGCATTTGAACCGGATGCGGGTTTTAACGGCGGGCAAAAGACGACCGTCACACCTACCTGTCGTAATGCGTTTCTCAAGGCTACCCTCTACTGCTTTCGATGGAGACGTCTACGACATACAATTGAACCGTGTTCTTTCCATTGGCCAATCTCTGACTAGCACAACGATGCTGCCTCCCGCCCATGAGGCCTAATTTTTACCTCGAGCACTAATTCACATGTACATCCCGAATAGATTATTGAGTTATCTTTACAAGATACACAGGGGGTGGTTTGTTGTTATTGTTGTTGCTGCTGACCGTGTACCCATTCATGAGATGACAAGAACATCACTGTGAGAAATAATTTCTGGAAATTCCATAAAAATTTCGCCCGTCATCGTCAGCATAATGAACATAATGCCAGTTAGTTGATTTATATGTCTACTAATCGGCTTCTGTGATCAAACGTAATTGCTAGCAGAATAGTTAGCCTTGAGCGACACGTGACAGATGGAGAGAAAATGTATCGTCTAATTATTGAGGTGTTCCTCAAGAGATCTGTTAGCATTATATCATGAAGCCTTGAATGCTTCTTTAGTAAAATCTAGGTATTTTGCTAAAGCCATACAGAAGACGATTCTATGGCTGTTTATACTTTATGCATTGAGCTGATTTCGACACTGCAATTCTTTTCAAATACAATCTTTGCTTTTCTGAACAATTACATGTCAGGCTGTCGACGTTGAAGTTGTTGGTCGATTGAATGGTGGTTAACAGCATTCAATCTCAGCGTTGCGTCCGACGAAGAGCTTGACAACACTCTGTAATTAGTGGGGTGGCCCTATTGCGAAGCATTGCAGAGCGTAGCAAGACCTGGCAGCTTGCTATCGCTCGAAAGCGACCGTCTCCCCTCGCCACAAGGATGGCTGATGGCGCTTGTAACTAATGAATCACGCTTGCGTGTCCCCTTAGCATCGTTCTAACCCATCCTCGTCTGTTCCGTTCATCCTCGTCGTCCGCTTACAGGTACTGCTGGACCCTGAATATGACGTGGCTTGTAAACTCTGCCGCGCACATGTGGGGCCAAAAGCCGTATGACGTCCACATCAACCCTGTCGAGAATTGGGCAGTCAGTCTAGGCGCCAACGGTGAAGGATGGCATAACTATCACCATACGTTCCCCTACGATTACAAAGCGGCCGAGGTGCCCTACACGCTCAACATTACGACGCTTTTCATCGACACCATGAAGCTCATTGGCCAGGCGTACGACTGCAGAGTGAGTGTCCCATGTGTTTATGAATAGTGTGCATTCGGAGCTTAGCAGTGTGACGAATGACAGAATGAATGATGCAATGCAAATTCATGGATGGTGTACACCGGTGTATTTCTACACCCGTTGACGACAGCGAACTCGCCGTTGCATCTTGAGCCTCCTTAGACTTTCGAACGAATTCGTTCGTTTCATCTAGCAATATACTGTCCAATATATGAAACCAGATTTCCCGATACATCTGTCTTGGACGACGTTTTGACAGGGCTCTGATGGAGAGTTTTCAGATGTGGCGGTAATTGTTTTTTTCAGTTGTTTTTTTTTCAATTATTCGAATGAGGAAATACCCTTCGTGTTCGTTCGTTCATCTTTTTCCTCTACGTTTCCCCTCAGGTGGTCGCCCCCGAGACGATAAAGGCGCGTATGATGAGAACGGGTGCCGAGGTTGGACATCACCACCATCACCACTATGATCCCGATGAAGAGAAAGACTATTGAGACAAAGAGATATATATATATATATATATATAAAGATCTATTATTATTATTCAGCTAAATAGCTTTTGCGAACTCTGCAAATGCCTGTAACTAAGCGATATTTTATGTACAATTAATTATATAAATGATGAACTCTAAGCGAGCCACAGAGACGCTATGAGGCGGGGTCAGGTCGCGAGGCATCGGCGACTCGATGACATTGTACACGTTAAAATGAGCGGAGCCAAAGAGGAAACAGGAAATGGCTCGCTAAACCGAGGGACAATGCGGTGGGGAACGGAAAAATGAGATTGATGACGATGATGACGACAGCGATAATTACACATAAATTATAATTAAATGAACGATGAGGAACCGATAATACTGGCAATGTCCGGTTTATAGTTCAACTGTGTACCCAACTGACGATATGTTCTGGTAGAGATGGTGGACAAAGAGAGAGAGAGAGAGAGAGAGAGAAAAAGAGAGTGGTATGTTAGAGATGGAATAATAAATGATGCACATATATATATATATATATATATATGTATATGCATATGCATGGTTCCTAAAAGGGCAACGGTGTATTGATTGTAAGTTTTTTGGGATGTCGGAAGCGTTTGACGTGTGCAGTGTGAATCGTGTTATGTCGATAGCGCCACAACTTTGTTACACAGCCTCTGTTTAGTCGACGATAGATAGATTAGGCAATACACAATGAAATGTTCCATATTTGCGTGCAACTCCTAGTGTACGCCATAGACTGTGTCGTATGAAACATTAGCCGCAACCACCCCCAATCTGGCCGTCTGATAGTCATTACCGGGTGCTACGTACGTTGATAAAGAAAATTCTGGCAAAAGAATGCCTACGCACAGTCCTTTGCTTAACGAAGCACACATTATATTAAAGTAGATAGGACTATTTCCTTTCGTTATTTGGTGATGGTTGTACAATTTGAGGATAATTAATGAAGGGACTGTAAAGCACAATTTATTGCTTTGAGAGCCGTTCGCCAAATTTGACCATATCGGAAAATGTCCACGAGCGAAGTACAACTACTGAAAATTTATTAGAAGTCCATGCAGTTTTGGGTAGCTTAACTCATTATAAAAGCACATAAATTAAATTACTTCAATTGAATAAATTTACTTAAGTTTCACACACGAATTGTAGCAGCTATTTATCGAGGGAAGAGGCACAGACAAGACGGTTTTAGTAACAGGCGTTTATATGACACCGCACTCGAACGATATATTTGTATATCATCTGAAATACGATTACGATGCTTCACGGTATATATGTATATATATATATATATATATATATATATATTGGCTATGCAATCATAGCTCCAAATGACCGCTAAGTCACCTTGGTTATAGCTTGGGACTCGAGTAACATTGTACGTAATTAAAATTTTAAGGGGACTGTTTTTTTATTTGATTCAACACTTAGCGTTATGGTCTTAACCAAAATCGCCTTTCTCGGTACTTTCGAACAGCGGTGACTTGTACAATACTTCAGGTATATCACAAATGAAGTAAAAAAATTGGGTAAAATAATAGGGCGAGAGATGTCCATATTGAATTGCAGAACCTTGTCACAAGATGAAGGAATAATTTACATCTGAGGACGCAGGCTCGCACGATCAAGCGATCTCTTATGGCCTATCTCAATGAGACATCATTTTGTTGCGAACGTTATCGCTGCGAAAGTCACATCTTGTTGAAAGATCGGTACCGCAACATCTAATATGGGTTGCTCCATTTGCGGGACGTCTGTCTTCTTCGGCCTTTTATAATAGTTGGACACACTGTGGTATATCGCGATACTGTCAATTCGATCGGCGCAATTTGTATCGTGAGCAAACGATGAGTGCTTATGTTTCGGTGAACAACCCGAAACAAATTCTTATATTTTCCGTAGTGAAATAGTGGCGTCTCCTTAAGGGTCTCAATTAGTTCAAAGAAGCTGGCGACAACAACTAGCCGCAAAAGTGTCGAATTCAGCTGGAGCTTAGGTGCTTGTGGGTGTAGTTCACCCAAGTATACCACGTAAACCGTGGTGCCTTGTCCCATACGGTTGCAAACTGTGAAAACGTCCTGTGGGACAGCTTTCGCCAGGTGGAATTTGTACCCTCCAACTCAGTTCGTCCCCATATGGCCTTAAGATCTGGCTGCAATAAGTGATGGATTTTATCATTATCGCCTCCATTCTGGCGATCTGCTTCAACACCGCCTCGCCGGCCAAGCAGCCCGCCAATAGCAAGAAAGATAACCCTCTGGCGACTGCAATGTCCTTCGGGAGAATCACTCAGCTCGTTCTTGATTCTATTAAATCGCATTCGAAGAGGAAGGAATCGTTGCCGGTATGTATAATACAAACGGGCGCATCAATCACTGCTCTCTCTGCACTTAGGCGACCCGGCAACACATCACCCACACGTAGCTTTGGTGGCGGGCAATCGCGAATCCCCAACCGTTGCACACTAAAGGAAATAGTATATAGATATATATATATAATAGTCAGCGTATAGAGGTGGACGCGACAGAGCCATGTGGGAAAACGGTATATGACCACATATCCCCTTCAGTCTACTGCAAATTTGCTGGAGTTTCTGCTGTGTTCCCCTGATGAACACTTCGATCTGACAAGTGTTCTCTCACTTAGGTCATTAAGAGAAACCTCGTCCCACAGGCTTATGCAAAGATACCCGCGATACTCACAGTTAGTGTTTGACTATGACAATACCAATAGCATGGTTAATGATATCGATCAGTTGAGTATAATAAAAGTGATTTATTTGATATTGGTTCTTGCCAATGAACAGCTGACGGGTCGGGACGGATGTGAGGAAAGTGAAAATTTTATCATTAAACACAGCAAGAAACACGTGTTTGACTGGAGACACTGCCTGGAGGATCTGCCCGTTGATCAGGTCAACGATGCGGGATCCGGCCTTCGTTACATCAGGTAAACTCGCAGCTATTTATTTCATATTATGTTTATTTCAGTTGAAGCTAAGACTATGGGCCCCCGCATCAATTTTGATGAAAATGAATTTCGCAACCAACTAATGTTGTTGATCCTTGGCTTCTTATCCCATCGCGTGATATTTCGATTAGAATGAATACTGTCTAATTATCAATTACCGCTATTTATTTTCTAATCTATCCGTTGGTCATTTATTATCAGGGAAATACCCACAACATCGGCGACTATCACCGAACTTTCAGAGCAAGCAACACGCCTAGCGGACACGTATACTGCGACTGCAGCTGTCATCAACGTTGTACGTCAAGTGCCTTTCCAGGAGCTCAGTGACATCTATATTGAATACGGCAAAATGAAGGAGAACATCACTCGCACCGTGACGGATCTAGCTGATGTGTGTGTCACTGAATATCGAATCGTGGCATTATTTTTAATTGTTATCACTATCAATTAATTACTAATTGTTATTAATGGACATTATTCTCTGTCGTCTTTTGGCTCACTTTGGCTTTTCGAGTTCCCTATTCGACAAACAGACACATTCATACTTCTATACGAATTTCTGGTTCATGGGACCTTCGGGGCGATACAACTTTTGTGGGACTTTAAAGCCCCTTTGTCATACCGTGAAGGTCTATGTTGACATAACGATAATTTTTGATCGTCCACAGGTGTTGAACTGGTACCATGAATACAATATGCCTGCAGCAATTAAACGACAACCCATCTTCCTCATACCACGCAACGTCATGGAAAAGTATTATTACAATTTATTCAAGCAAGATGGCTGCAATTACTAGTCACCGGCCACACCCGATAGAAATACAAGCCTATATCAAAGACCATCCCAAAATTTGATGTTCGCGAAGGATGAGGCTCTTTCCTGCAATATTCGATCCGTTCTCGCTTCGGGAAGATGTTTCCTTTTTGGGAAAAATGTTTTCCCACCTTTTAGAGAAGAAATTAATTTCGTCTTATTAATTTCGTTGCGAGACACCCGTGACAGTCAAATCTACAGAATATAAGAAGGCTGGGTTGTCTCTTTTAGCGTTGTACTACTTTCCTAACACCTTTTTCGGGTTCATCCCACATGCGATGTTTGCTCGTTAGTGGAAACTCTAATATCGATGCAATAATATCCAGTTTCCAAATGGCAGATTGGCTGCGAATAGCCGCAAGTGCAGTAAGCGACTCGAGATCTGTTCTTAGATAGCCAAGTGTGTGCAAGTTCTTCATTTTGCCGACATTTCCGGTAATAATAGCGCAAATAAACAGTCCTGCATGTACTGGTTGTGGCATCTAAATATATGGTGAACTCACCTGCGGTTTAGGAGCATACTAATAAGCATTTGATATTTGGAAACTGGCTACTAGCAAAGCTGTGCAAGGTCCTCAACACAGAATGTCCCAAAGTCAACCCCCGTTTACGGCAAGAAAACTCTAAAATAGTGCACCTCTGCACATTTGTCTTCTGTATTGTCCGTACCACCTGCAGCTGTAGCATGTTCTCTGACCGCGAGGTAAGCCTGTCGCGATTCTTCCAGAAGCTATTGACGATTCGAGTGACAACATTCTTCGTTGGATCGACTGCGCTACCTCACCAGAGTCGCATGCTGATTGCCGTGGAGAACAACCTCGTTCACAATCTCTTCTCGTTTCAATGCTCAGATATGGACCCACCACTAGGGATCCCGGCCAGCCCTCACAGCAGAGACCATTACATTATTGTCCTACTCAAATATCTCTATAGTAGACAGTCGATCACCAATAGGGTATGTAAGAGTTCCCTTGGTCTTCTAGCGATGTAGTACAGAGCGTTATACCATTGAACTTAAGCCGACCTGATTTTGTTGTATGTGTCTGAAACAAAATTCCATCCAGGTGATCCTTTTCGGTGGAGATAACAAACAAATCGAAACGTTCCGATCTGCGGCAATGGAAGCCAAATTTCTTCTACCGCGTTACGCACATCTCCGTGCCGGACGTCCGTGTTCCCAAAACAGGACCGATAAACTCTGGTGGGAAAGTTTCGATCACAGAGACCAACCGAGGGCCTCGACCGGCTTCTGTTATCGCTGCGCTGACAACTGCACTAAGCGGCAGCAGGAAACTCTGATTCTCTCCTTGTTGAAGGATCATTTCAATCTGTCCATGTTGGACTGGATGGAGCACGACTGCAAGCCGACACTTTATTTAGGTAGGTGGCTGAATACTGTAGCAAAAGACAACTGACAACTGATTACTACGGTTACTAATTACGAAGCCGTATGGAGCTGGATCACATAAATAATTAGAATTGACTTACTGTGACGATTGTTCTGTTCTTAAGTAATTGTATGGCATTTATCTTCCGTTTTTTTTTTTCGAGCTGACCTTCAGCTGTTTCCCTATCTGACAGGCCTCAGCTCTTAACCTTTAGGTATTACTATGAGGACCTGTCGGGGCCACCTTTGCTTATTCTCTATTTTACTCGTATTTCTTCATTTAGGTAATCTATACTGTTGTATAATAAGTTGATCCATGTTTTTAGCATTAGCCCTTACTTCATAGTAGCATTGTCTCAGTCGGGTAACCCACAATGACGTCGTTAAGACGATGGGATCATGAGATAATTGACCATGATGAACACCATAAGATGTTAAGGAAATAGACAAATATTTCTTCCATCTGTACAGTGTCTTGCAATCGCTAAGTTCTTGTGATCTTCGCTTATAACTGCTGAATGATCGGGCTGTCAATCATTTATATATAATCGGGGAGATCTTTATTTAAAAGGTCTTCATTATTATTAAAACCGTTTTGTTCACCAGGTTACAGCCACGTTCCCGAGGATAGAAATCGGCGCCTTTTGAGACACACAAAAGCTATCTATGACACCGACGAGGTAATAATTAATGCGATTAGCATTAGTTAAGCATTAGATAACTCGCCATCTCATTCGAACCCTTTTTTGAGTATACTCAAAGCAACTTTCGTTGAAAGCAAACAGTTGATCAATGAATGCATTCACTGGGATATATTATCTATGCAGGGAGTTTAGAACTCTGCACGGCTTCCAATACTGGATCTATCCATTCCCAAGTGATCCTACTCTGTATGTCTCTTCGTAGATAATACGGCGAACTCTTAGACTAAAGACAGTTGCGAAACGGAATTAGCACAAACAACAGTTCCCGTTCTCTGTTTTTCTAGATCGTCATGTTGACCCGAAAACCGAATGCAACTGAACCACAAAATGATGTTGGTCATTCATTGAACGGACCATTTCAACTTGAGGCAGTCTATGTGATTCTAGCCATTGGTCTGATCTCTGTCGTGGTGAGCCCGTACCTTTGTCAGATACCAAGTACATTCATTTTTCTGTTATCGATACTCGTACATTCGCGCGAGTTGAAGTGTCTTCGAACAGCAGACTTTTGCAGCGGGTCTCTAGTCTGTGCTTGGGCGCTCGTTGCTTTCCTGACAATCACCGAGTTTAACTCGCAACTCCTGTTCGTGCTACAAAATCCCCGGGTCGATCACTACGGCGGAGATTCCCTCCTCAATACGACAGCACAGCTCAATGATGCCGTACGACGATCTCTGGAGAAGGACCCGTCCAACAAAACAGCCACATGTGTAAATGAGTCGAACCAGCTAATTTGTGACAGGATATGCTTCGTAGATGAGGTTTCAACCATGTTTCTCTCATCAGAGAACTTCAAGATTCCGCTTACACCGTACACTTCAACGACAAATGATCTGGCCGAGATCCTTCAGGTTTCGAGGTACGTATAACAGGTTTCTTCAGTGATGAGCAGCAAAAAGAGTTACCTTTGTTGGCACAATATCGAGAAATAAACAGATCTCGATTGAGATGGGACCCCTTATCAAACACGTATCTCAGTTCGTATAAATAGAATATCATCGTTATGGAAGCAGGACCGCTTGTTTCTACTTGACTGCGTGTGTTAATTTTGCATTCAGTTTATCTTGGTTGTAGTATTTGGACAACTCTGAAAAACGATAAGGCTACCAATGACCTGCAGCCTGATCTCTGTAATCTTCCTGTACTTGATCTCCAGTCAATCCTATAGAACTGATACATTGGAATTTAAGTCCACCACGGAGGATAGCCACACGCATACACACACATTTATTAGATTTGATCGCATCAATGTTTCCCATGGAACCCACAATCGCTGACGGCAACTGCGTCGAATTAGACAGGAGTGGCTGGGATTTTTCGCAAAAACTTACGAGTCAGCTGTCGAGCAGGAGAAAGCAACGTGTGGCCCTAATGGTAAGAAGAGGTGCAAGCGACCGCACAGCAAAGCGTCGTATCTGAATCCACACTCCCTTCGC
Organism: Stratiolaelaps scimitus; assembly: GCA_019614645.1. NCBI lineage: Eukaryota > Metazoa > Arthropoda > Arachnida > Mesostigmata > Laelapidae > Stratiolaelaps > Stratiolaelaps scimitus. Next base: position 6,188,000 of record JABWDB010000012.1, read on the forward strand.
TCGAAGGAGGTTCGTTTCATCACATCATATATTTGTGGCCTTCATGACGCTGAGATCTACGTTCGGATGTATCGACGCGGCTACCTGCGCGACCCGAAGGGCTGCGTCGAACGATGGCAGCAGCGGCTAGTCTATCCATTCGGCTTACGAAAGGTCTGTCATCAAAGGTCCCTTTTTCCTTTTGAGAGGATGACTTTCTTCAAACGCACGTACATCACCAGAGACATTCTAATCTCCGTGAAAGTGTGCCGATCCACTGCAGGGTAGACGTGGATGACAAGGGAAGGTGTGTACTGCTCCGGCTAGTGTTCTATAGCCAGGTGCCTTAGTTTCCTTCGACTACTTTGGCTTCCGTGTTGGGGTCCTGTCCGGGGACGCTCGTTCGCCTAATCTCCGGTCCGTGATAGCGGGAATGCCCGACGACAAAGTTGTGAATGTGGAGGCCTCGTGACAGGCTGACCAATCTACCAGGAGCTTGGACTGTCTCTGGTGGTGTCCGTGCGTTTGAAGAAAATTTCCTCCTCTCAAAAAAAACCAAGATCCCTATGAAATGTTAAGTGTACACCATTCATGAGCTCGTTCGTCGCAGTGAAGCTAAGCAGGGAATTCAAGTTGAAAATAATACCATAAAACGAATTGAGTATGATGATGCTACTGATCATTTAGAGTGATAATAAATTTCTGATAATCAGATGGTTACAGACCTCTGTCGAGGTGATCAAGTTTCGAAACTTGCTTTGGCAGCAATTTCTCATTAGCCACAGATTAACATACGTTCCTATTAAACCCCGACCTATTTGTTCTTGAATAGGTGATACAGAGGGCGTTAAGCAGTCTGCCACTGTCGGATTACGTGGAGCACGTGTTTAGTCCAGAGGTGACGACGGTGAATATCTACCCCACGTCAGACGCTACATCGCCCTATGCGAAATGGTTTGACAGACTCTTCACGCGTCTCACCGAGGACGGGCTCTTCCACAAAGCGGAAAAACTCGAGTTCCTCAACCAATACCGTCTGGAGGTAACTAGGAGAATCTTTTGAACTTAAATCACATAACACAATAATTTCTACTTAGGCCCCAACTATGTCCTCTCTAACTTTCGAGTAACCTCTCTGTGCTGTGTTGCTGTTGCTGATTATCAAAGTATAGCGCATACGCACGTTATGGAATATAACAGAAACAGGGGATATGCCATTATATAATAACAGCGAAATAGTGAGCAATGTTGCGAAGTCATTAATCTCGCAGTCTTCGTACCTTGATCATCTTCATATTTAACGGTCTCTCCTCTAACTTGCAAGAAGAATACGTGTATTAGTGTGGCCTACAAGGTTAGGGGTGTCGAGTCTTTTTTTAATCAGTTATGCCTCCTTTGGCGACTAATACCAGTAATCTTGGGAATGAGAAACGCATATATGTGTGCATGGAAAAATGGCGAATTTTGCGTACATTACATGATAAAAAACTTAAAAATCAAATTGGTCCATGCTTTCAGGTGGCGATAATGGAACGGGACGATTGGAAGACCTTCGCCCAAAGTGTCACCCTCTTCTCGGAAGAGAAGACCGATCGAAGGTTAATAACAGCGATACAATTGTTAATGCCAGACAGGGTGATTAATAACTAATTCACACATACAGGGTGTTCCGGTTGTGGTGTTTATGCAACCCGATAGAAGACTTACAAAAATTTGACAGTTTCGAAGGTATCTAGTTTTATGATTATTTTCCTATTTGTTTCTTTGTAACACTAATGATTGGACAATGATTGGCTTGCGCGGTATCAGAAATTTCCCAACGGCATTATTCATTCATTTGCAGGTGTTCGTATCAAGCAATCGCCGTGAAAGACAATCCGTTCCTGTTTTGGCTAATGTATGTTGTTTATGCTACATCGATCCTTCTCGTCTTTCTGGAATGGTGCTTTCCGCCTACAAGGGTACCTATATGTCTCAGTGACGCTATACCAGCCTATGGGTGACAGCGTGTGGTATACTTAACGCTAAATCATAACAGTGAGATAGGACAGGAGAAGTTCATATTGAGATGTTCATAGAGAAATCGTATAGATTATAACGTTTGGTGGATAAAGACAATCGACATTTGCAATAACCAATTGGATTCCGAATTCATGTACTAAATACGACACCGATATGACCCATAGGCGGCACAAATTCAAAATACAAAGTTGACCTTCAACGGCCTTGAGCAAGAGGTGAATCTTTTGGTCCTTTCAGATGGAGTCAACTTGGTTTCAACTGCGTCGTCTGTTCAATCATCATCGTCAATGTAACGGCCTACAACTTCATGAGCCGCCACTAACTTCTCATAACGACAAGAAACGGGACTCCAATAGAGGTCTACGGGTGACGCCCACTGTGAGATACGTCGCCATGGTTGAGCCATACTCTCGGACATCGCGATCTCGGTTTCGGGTGAAGGATAGTGGGTATCTGCCCGGCGTGCTGAAACTCGAGCACGTTGACAATCGCTGGCAGAAACTCAGCAGCTCTACTATTGTCCATAGCAACTTGACTCACTGAATATTGCGTGAAGAAGGGTATTATGTCATAACGTATAACACTGTATGTTTGTGCCAGTGAAAACAACGGAATATAGATGATCCGGTACACGAAAATAAGCGTATATCAAACCCGAGTCTCAGTCAACTGTACTTTTTAAATTTAAATATATAAACTGACTCAATAAACTAAGCCATCAGAATCAATTATGATCAGCGACCATTCAATCAATGACTCAGCGGAGTGTGTTCACCCTCGGGAGGTTGGAAAGGTAGTTCAAGTGGTAAATTTGCGTTCGCCTTCTGACGTTGAGTAAAGATGTGGGAATATTTATACATTGACAAATTCAGGTAACAAATGCACAGCGATTGCCATCAGTGTCCTCACGAATAATTTAGCAGCCAAGAGTTATTTACGGCCAAAAGATAACATCCCCATAACGGTATTGATCCAGCATCTTGTAGACGTTATGAATCGTTTATTCAAACATACGGTTGGTCGGTATTTCTAGGGATTATGGGGGGGGGGGGGGTGAGGACGACAATGTCCCGAGGAAGGCGATGGCATTGCCTCTCTGCACGGCGAGGGACAGGCGCTGCAGGAGGAAAGAGCCAGCGCGCTTGTCCCCGGTGGCGCGGATCAACCTGTGGTAGACCCCCTCGAGGAAGTTCGCAGTGAGAGGGCCGTGCCCGCCCAAGGTCTCAAAGGCAAGGGGGGAAAACAGGTGGGTTGCTTGGAGTGCGGCGTACTTCCTTAGCTTTCCCCGTTCCGCACGCGCTACTGCGTAACCGGGGATGGTTGCACAGTGGTTGACATAAGAAGGTGCTAGAGTGTCAACCACAGTGCCGTCCCAGACCAGGTGCAGGCCTCGATGAAAGGGGATAAGGGTGAGGCCGTCAGGGCGGCGCCCGTCAGAGGTGTCGAGGCCCTGTGGCTCCCTTGTGCAAGGAATACCGGCGGAGTGGAGGGCCCGTAGACGTTTATATCTCGTTGTTATCCTGTCTTTAAATGCGATTTACTATCTAGATATTGGTTTAAAAGAGAAAAATGATGATCGAAAGATTACTTCCCAACTTCCGTCCGTGTTTAGTGAATCTTCCGTAGGGTTGCGTGACGTCGCGAATACCCTATGTACATGTAAATTGTGTGTAGGTGATTATTATAGTTATCAATCACCATGTTTGGCCTCAACGTTCCGTCGCCGTCATTAACCTTCGGCTGTAATTCTCTTCTGAGAAGAGGGGGTGACATCTTGGGTAAAGGCCTTGCGATCGTCAGCTCCAATATCGCCACTTGACAGCAAGAACTACTCAAGACATGTGTTTTTCAAAAATCAGCCTTATAAACTCGACACTGCAAAAGCTGCAGAGCAGATTTACACACATTTTTTTCTCCGCAAGTAAGAGGCAAAATCATTAAATACGAAGGAAGTTAATTAAGTCGCGAAGTGCGAGATCGACGAGCGTAGAACATGTCTCAAGATCTGTCTATTACACTATAATGAAATACTTAATTTGATTAGCAGGCAACCATCGCAGCACAGCACAGAGAGGATACTCGACATGATCGATACGAAGTGAACATTCACTTACGTATTAAAAATTATACTTAGAGGGGTATAAGTGGAATGAATTTTCTTATCTGATTTAATTTCAACGGATTCTCCTGGTTACACCTAAACTGTATTAGTTGAGGAACTTGAGCTTTTCTGTTTTGTGGAAAATCTCGACCTCGGTGAGGTACGTGAAGGGCCTTTTATAAACCATTTCGCATAGGGCGATCTGGTATGACTGAAGCCGGATTGGTATTCACCGCTGTTACCTCTGGCCTAAAGACGTGTTCCAACTGTGTGTAACTGGACAATCGCAGACCGCTCAGTGCCCTCTGTACCACATATTTAGATCGGTCGGACAGAAACGTACTTTAGTGTGTGCCTGATGTATGACGAAATCTAGAATAAGGAGCTTCTCTTCAACGTAAGTGCCTAGGGATGCGTAAAGAAATTCATGTACCAGAGCATAATGTTGACCCCAGGCGCAAAATCGTGAAATCAGGTTGTATTTCGGAGAATGAGTAAATAAGGGTCTCGTGTGTACGTAGCGTTGATTGATTTGATGAAATTTACAGGGTCATACGAGAGGCGCGTTTTACTTATTGTTTTTTAGCTAGGTAAGGCTTCAGGTTTTCTATAATCTTAGGGTTATTTTATTGAGCCACATGGAGTAAGGTATGTGTAGTAATAAGGATAGACGAGAAGGTAAGAGGCGCTGTCGGTCGCTGAATCGGTCATTCCGTTCGGCGCCCCAGTCTCGATCTCGGCCCCTACTTCTCGCGCGTACATCAAGGGGACCCTCAGGAGAACACAGCGGACGGTGGCTCTCCGGGTCGCGCAAGCTTACAGATTGGTGAGCACTCAAGCGGCAATGGTCCTTGATGGAACGGCACCCTGGGACCTCAAAGCTGAACAGCGACGAAGGCGATTCACGGAGAGGAGGTTCGATTGGGAACGGACCCTAGATGCCTGGCCAGCAGAATGGGACAGCATCCGCTCCCGGGGCGGCAGTGAGGGATGCCATACCGGACATCAAGGCGTGGCTGGAAAGATCAGGTGGGGAAATGATCTACTTAATCACCCAGGTCATCACAGGGCACGGGGACTTCAAATCCTACCTCCACTGAATTGGTAAGGCCCCGTCGAACATCTGCGTGCTGTGGGATGCAGGAGTCGAGGAGGATCCTCTTCACACTCTGGCAGCATGTAGAGCCATAGAGTAAGTACCGCAGGAGGTCGTGGACTCCGAACTGACAAGGGCCATGCAAGACGGGATTCGAGGGTTCATTTCCTACATGTGCCTGGCCAGAGACAAGTGGAACAGAGGGAACACAACAGCCGAAAGGATCCTCCGGGGAGAAGGATAGGCTAGGATCGAAGAAGGGAAGTGCACGAGGTTTCCCGGAATTTTGACGAGGCCCTGGACAAGGCCAAAAAGGTAATTTCTCCCTCCAGTAGGTGGAGGTCCCCACGAGTTCCCGCTAACATGGACCAGGGATTAGGTGACTAAGCGTTCCCGGGAGCCCAACAGGGAAGCAAAACGTAGTCGTACGAGACTAAGGCACCCGATATAGAACACTAGTCGGAGCAGTTACACACCTACCCTAGAGATCGAAGTAATGCCAAGCGTACCGAATCTAGGGAAGAAATCGACTCTCAGCAGAGGATCCTTTTAGCAGGCAGAGGCGTTTTGTCATCCACGTCAACCCTGCATACACTATTCACGTGCAGCAGACTTCAAGAAGCAAAAGAAGACCTACAGGTCGATGGCCGATGGAACACTGTCAAGCAGGTTGCCGACGGCATGCTCGCGACAGCGAAGGCTGGACCAACGGCGCGCGATTCTTGGACGAAATGATGACGGAACGGAGGAATTAGAAAAGATGAGACGGCGGGGCCTTGAAGGTCGACTGGGAGAGGTTTCTTCTGGAACCGGACCGGTTCTACAGGACCAAGCTTAATTAAAGCCCCCCCCCCCCTACCAGGACTCTGAAGACACACTGAACAAGTAGTTCATTCGATTCACTAATTTGATTCAGTACTCAGCGTTATGGCGTTAACCAAAATCGCCTAAGCACTATTCTTCGTGCTTTCGGAAAGCGGTGACTCGTACAAGACTTCAGGTATATCACAAATTAAGTCAAATAATTGAAAGATTTACTGGAGAGAGACATGTCTGCGGGAACTTGCCACACGTTGAATGAATAATTTACGCCCGAGGACGCAGGCTAGTGATTGAGCGCATCAAGTGATCTCCCACGGAGAACCTACTCTGGCTATATCTCAATGAGACATCATTTTGTTGTGAATGTTGTCGGCGCTAAAGTCATCGGAGCTCACATCTCGTTGACAAATCGGTACCGCAAAGGCTTGTACGTTTTGCTCTTTTGCATGGAAACGTCTGTTTTATTCCCCCTCTTATAATAGTTGGACATATTGTGGTTTATCGCGCTAAGCATACTGTCAATTCAAGCGGTGCAAGGAGTATCGTGGACAAACAGTGACAGACAAAGGCCTCATATGATCCAATGAGTTCAAAAGAGCTGTCGAAAACAACTAGCTGTACCAGTGTCCAACTCAACTGAAAGTCGGGTGCTTGTGGGTGTGTTTCACCCAAGTATATCAAGTAAATAGTGAGTGCCTTACAACCAACAAGGTCCCACGTTGTTGCATACGGTTGCTAAGTGTAAAAACGTCCTGTGGCAAAGCTTTCGCCAGGTGAAATTTGTACCCTCCAATTCAGTTCGTCCCCATGCACCCTTAAGGCCTGGCTGCAATAAATGATGGATTTTATCATACTTTTTTAAGGAGGTTAAAGGTAAATCCTGCGTGGACACCAGGCCATGGATTTTATCATTATCGCCTCGATTCTGGCGATCTGCACCAACACCGCCTTCTCAGTCAAGCAGCCCGCCAATACCAAGTGTGACAACTCTTTGGCGGCTGCGATGTCTTTTTTGAAAATCGCTGAGTTCGTTGAAGACGCTAAGAATGTGCACAGGGAGAGGGTAAAAACGTTGCAGGTATGTATAATGAAAACGAGTGCATCAATCACTGCCCTCTCTGCTCTCAGACAAGTTTGCCTTTTGTTTTTGCGGTGTCCCCATGATGAGCACTTCGATCTCACAAGCGTTTCCTCACTTAGGTAATTAAGAGAAACCTAATTGCTCAGGCTTATGCAAAGATCGCCGCGATATTCGCAGCTACTGTTCTCCTGTGGCTATAACAATATCATAGTTCGTCGTATCCGATCAGTTATCTATATATAATATAATAAAAGTGTTTTATTTAATATTGTTTCTTCTCGATGTCAGCCGACGGGTCGGGACGGTTGTGAGGAAAGTGAACATTTCATAATTAAACACAGCAAGCAACACGTGTTTGACTGGAGTCACTGCGTAGAGGACGCGCTCGCCGATCAAGCCAGCGATGTGCTATCCGGCATTCGTTACGTGAGGTAAGTACATAACCGCCCACCCACTTCAATACACTTGAATTGTCGAAACCCGATCCCTATTACAGAGACGCACATTGTTATGTTGGAAAATTTGAATAATGACCCACTGCTTTCGAAATTACCGAAACAATAACTTTGAGCAACTTCGACTATTTAAAAAAAATGAAATTAGCCGAATTCAGGTGTTCAGGTTGGTGGGTGTTCCTTGGAAGTTAACCAGTCACGAGGCGACTAGCCTGACGCAGGAGCCCCGACAAACATAGACAATTATTAGATTCAATGACTGGTAATGCTATGTGCCCAATCATCAATTTTGATAAAAATGAATTTCTCAACCAACAAACGTTGTTGGTCCCAGACTCCCATCGTTCAATGTTCCGATTAAAATGAATGGTTTCTAATTATCAATTAGTGCTATTAATTTTTTCTCTATTTGTTGGTCATTTATTGTTAGGCAAATACCCACAACATCGGCGACTATCGACGAACTTTCACAGCAAGCAACACGCCTAGCGGACACGTATACTGCGACTGCAGCTATCATCAACGTTGTACGTCAAGTGCCTTTCCAGGAGATGAGTGACATCTATATTGAATACGGCAGAAAGAAGAACAACGTCACTCGCACCGTGACGGATCTAGCTGATGTGTGTGTCACTGAATATCGAATCGTGGCATTATTTTTAATTGTTATCACTATCAATTAATTACTAATTGTTATTCATGGACATTATTCTTTGTCGTCTTTTGTTCATTTTGGGTTTTTGATTTCTCTCTGTTCGACAAACACACACACACACACACATACGTATCTCTCATATCATTTCTTGTCCATGGAACTTTGCGGTCGATACAAAATTTGTGGGACCTTAAAACCCCCTTTGTCACACCGAGGTTTACGTTGACATAACGACAATTTTGATCGTCCACAGGTGTTGAACTGGTACCATGAATACAATACGCCTACAGCAATTAAACGACAACCCATCTTCCTCATACCACGCTTCATCATGGACAAGTACGACTACTATTAATTAAACTAGATGGCTGCAACATAGTTTAAGGGCAGCTCTCGAGCGCAACACAACCCCATCAAAGACCAACTTAAAATTTGATGGTATCGAAGGATGAAGGCCTCTCCTGCGATATTCGATCCGTTTTGGGTTCAGGAAGATGTTTCCTTTGTGGAAATTTGTTTTTAACGTTTCTGGGAAAATATTTCCTCCTTATTCCAAAAAGCTGGAGGCCTCTGGTTCGAATCCCGTGGCGTGACATATGAGAGAACGTAAGCATTGTAGAATTGCAGTTCCTTTAATAAACCAATAAACCTTTACCTTTATTTTTCTCATTGCGAAACACGTCACGGTCAACCTATAGAGAATGGGAACACTCGTTGGTCTTCTTTAGGGCTGCATTACTTTCTGAACACCTTCTTCAAGTTCACCTCACATGCGATGTTTGTTCGTAAATGGCAACTCTAATGTTGATAATTTGAACTTCGTAGCAGGAAGGTTATATTATATCATTGGATGTACTATGAGACGGAAAACTTTGATTTCTTTTTTTTCACTTTCCGCAAGTGTCCTTAGGTTTGCTTAACGATATGAATGTATAATTGCAAATATAGATTCACCCCTCCTCTGAGCAACTACTGAAAGCATTTTTCTTCTACGAGAACTTAAGCGTTGTCATAGCTGCAGTTAATAAACCAAGTATTTATTTATCAACCAACAGGATATTTATTCAAACATACAAATTAGGAATTATTTGTAGGGATAATTGGGGGGGATTAGCTGGGGACCGGGGCTGAGACCGACATTCTCCCGAGGAAGGCGATGGCATTGCCTCTCTGCACAGCGAGGGACAGGCGTTGCAGAAGGAATGATCCTGCGCGCTTGCCCCCGGTGGCGCGGATCAGCCTATGATAAACCCCTTCAAGGAAGTTCGCAGTGAGGGGGCCGTCCCGCCTAAGGTCTCAAAAGCAAGGGGGAAAAAAGGTGGGTTGAATGGAGTGCGGCGTACTTACGTCAACAACCGTGCCATCCCAAACAAGGTGCTGGCCAACTTTTTTTACTATGGTCTCGTTCTATATAGTAAATGGTTTCGCCTCTTTATTGGGGTGGCTTTGGATAATCTCTCCTTGAAATCTTAGCAGTTTCCAAATGACAGATCGGCTGCGAATAAGCTCAAGTCCACTAAGCGACTCGAGGCCTGTTATTAGATTACCAAGCGTCCAAGTTCTTCCTTTCGCCGAAACTTCCAGTAATAATGGAGCAAAGAAACAGTCCATGCATTGAGTGCGATATCCAAAAACATGGTGACCTCACCCGAGGTTTAGGAGCATACAAATAGGCATCTTATATTTGGAAACTGACAAGTTACGAAGCTCTGTAAGGTCTCTGTAAGGTCAGCATGTTCCTAAGCTACCCCCAATTTACAATAAAAAAAGAAACTCTAAAATAGTACACCTCTGCACATTTGTCTTCTGTATTGTCGGTACCACCTGCAGCTGTAACATGTTCTCTGACAGCAAGGTAAGCCTGTCGCGATTCTTCCAGAAGCTATTGACGATTCGAGTGACAACATTCTTCGTTGGATCGACGGCGCTACCTCACCAGAGTCGCATGCTGAATGCCGTGGAGAACAACCTCGTACATAATCTCTTCTCGTTTCAATGCTCAGATATGGACCCACCACTAGGGATCCCGGCCAGCCCTCACAGCAGAGACCATCACATCACTGTCATGCTGAAATATCTCTATAGTAGGCAGTCGAACATTAACAGGGTATGTATGAGTTCCCTCGGCCCACTCCCACTGGACACACGCAAGTGTTAACGAGCAGACCAATAGGATCCAACCAGCCAAAACACGATATTCATGGTAACTCGCACTCAGAGAGATATGCACTAGTTGCCCAAGCCAGGCCGCCCCACAGTTCGGCAATCTTGATTCACCAAGGGAGTCTCCTGGAGATATAGTACAGAATGTTGTACCATTGAACTTACGCTGACCCAACTCTATTTTATGTGTCCAAAAAAAAAGTTGATCTATTTCGGTGGAGACAACAAAGAGATCGAAACGCTCCGATCTGCGCAAGTGGAAGCCAACTTTCTTCCACCGCGTTATGCAGATTTACGCGCCGAACGTCCGTGTTCCCAAAATAGGACCGATAAACTCTGGTGGGAAAGTTTCGATCATAGAGACCAACCAAGGGCCTCGACCGTCTTATGTTATCGCTGTGCTGACAACTGCACTAAGCGGCAGCAGGAAACTCTGATTCTCTCCTTGTTGAAGAATCATTTCAATCTGTCCATGTTGGACTGGATGGAGCACGACTGCAAGCCGACACTTTATTTAGGTAGGTGGCTGAATGCGAACATGTCGAATGCAGTAACGAGTCGCTTGGCAAAATACACCTGATCACTGATATTTCACAGCTGTGCGAAGACACCAAATGTTTGGGGCGTACGTTCATTACTGACTATGGTTACTAATACGGGGCCATCTGGAGTTTAATCACATGACTAATTAGAATTGACTTACTGCGGTGATTTTTTATTCTTAAGAAACATCACATTGATTGTATAGTGCATTTCTCATTTTCTATGTAAGTTGTATGATAAGTTGATCCATGTTTATCACTAGCTCTTATCTGATAGTACCATTGTCTGAGTCATCGCCACTTTAACTCGAATAACCCACAGCGACGTCATTAAGACAATGAGATCATCGATACCATGATTAGCACCATGAGATGTCAAAAAAATAGACAAATATTTCTTTCACTTGTACACGGTTTGGAATCACTACGGTCACGTGATCTCCGCTTATCAATAACTGCTCAACGATCGGGCTGTCAATCATTTACACATAATCGGGGAGATTTTAATTTAACCATCATTATCATAAAAACCGTTTTGTTCACCAGGTTACAGCCATGTTCCCGAGGATAGAAATCGGCGACTTCTAAGACACACGAAAGCTATCTATGACACCGATGAGGTAATAATTAGTGCGATTAACATTTATTAAGCATAAGGTAACTCGACATCTCATTCGAGCCCTTGCTTGAGTGTACTCAAGGCAACTTCAGTTGTAGACAAACATTTGATCAATGAATACATTCACTGGGATGTATTACCTATGCAGGGAGTTTAGAACTCCGCATGGCTTCCAATACTGCATCTATCTCTCCCCATTGATTTTTGCGTATTTCATGACGCTTGTAGTGCAAGGAATACAATAGATATAGAGAAGCTAACATAGAAACTAAAGCACTTCGTAAGCGATCCTACCCTATATGTCTCTATGTATCTTCGTGGATAACATGGCGTACACTTAGACTAGCTCCTGTTGCGAAACGGAATTAGCACAAACAACAGTTCCCGTTCTCTGTTTTTCTAGATCGTCATGTTGACCCGAAAACCGAATGCAACTGAACCACAAAATGATGTTGGTAATTCATTGGACGGACCATTTCAACTTGAGGCACTCTATGTGGTTCTAGCCATTGGCCTGATCTCTGTCGTGGTGAGCCCGTACCTTTGTCAGATACCAAGTACATTCATTTTTCTGCTATCGATGCTCGTACATTCGCGCGAGTTGACGTGTCTTCGAACAGCAGACTTTTGCAGCGGGTCATTAATCTGTGCTTGGGCGCTCGTGGCTTTCCTGACAATCACCGAGTTTAACTCGCAACTCCTGTTCGTGCTACAAAATCCCCGGGTCGATCACTACGGTGGAGACTTCCTCCTCAATACGACAGCACAGCTCAACGATGCCGTACGACGATCTCTGGAGAAGGACCCGTCCTACAAAACAGCCACATGTGTTAATGAGTCAAATCAGCTAATTTGTGATAGGGTATGCTTCGTAGATGAGGTTTCGACCATGTTCCTCTCATCAGAGAACTTCATTATCCCGCTTACACCATACACTTCAAAGGCAAATGATCTGGCCGAGATCCTTCAGGTTTCGAGGTACGTGTAACAGGTTTCTTGAGTAACAAGCAGCAAAATAGTTGCCTTTTTAGGCACAATACATATCAAGGAATAGGCAGATCTCGATTGAGATGGAAGCAACACGCATCTTAGCTTATATAGATATCATATCATGAATATGAAAGACCGCTTGATTCTACCTCACTGTATTATTGATTTTGCATTCAGGTTGTCTTGGTTCTAGTAATTGAACAATTCTGAAATAAACAGGATTTGGCCACCAATGGGGTGCAGCCTGGTCACTGTGATCTTCCTCTACTTGATCTGCAGTCAATCCTATGGAACTAAATTTACTACTGTGCATTAGTAAAGTTCCACTAGCATTACACAAGGGAGAATTTACATCAAAGCCTTAAGTTCCCATACTATACGAACTTACGGCCCTTGAAATTTAAGCCCAATATTTTTTTGTTGAATTTGTGGAATCGGCAATCCCTGACGGCAATTGTCTCGAATTAGACAGGAGTGGCTTGAGTATTTCGCAAAGGCTCACGCTTCAGCTGTCGAACAGGAGAGAGCAACCTGTGGTCCCAATGGTAACAAGAGCTGCAAGCGACCGGGCAGCAAAGCGGCGTACCTGAATCCACACTCCATACGCTCGAAGGAGACTCGTTTCGTCATATCAGGTATTTGTGGCCTTCACGACGCTGAGATCTACATTCGGATGTATCGACGAGGCTACCTGCGCGACCCGAAGGGATGTGTCGAACAATGGCAGAAGCGGCTAGTCTATCCGTTCGGCTTACGAAAGGTTCGCCTTCTACAGGTCCCATTAATGATCTACAAAATCGATGATCTACAAATTGTACACCATTAATGATCTAGTTCGTAGCAGTAAGGCTAAACAGCAACTTGAAATTGAAAATACTACAATAAAACAAACTGAGGATGATGATGCTACTGATAATGAAAAGTGATAATCAATTTCCGATTATCAGATTTTTATAGACGGCTGTCTAGATGATCAAGCTTTAAAACTTGTATTGCCAGCAATTTCTCATTAGCCACAGACTAACATACGTTTCTATTAAACTCCGATCGATTTGTTCTTAAATAGGTGATACAGAGGTCATTGAGTAGTCTGCCACTGTCCAGTTACGTGGAGCACGTGTTTAGTCCAAAGGTGACGACGGTGAATATCTATCCGGCATCAGAAGCTACATCGCCCTATGCGAAATGGTTTGACAGACTCTTCACGCGTCTCACCGAGGTCGGCCTTTTCCACAAAGCGCAAAAACTCGAGTTCCTCAACCAATACCGTCTAGAGGTAACTAGGAGAATCCGTCGAAATTAAATCAAACAAGAAAATTAACTCCACTTATGCCCTACTATGGGCTTTCTGCCTTTCGGCTCCATTTGTGATTTGGTTTGGTTGTTAATCCAGATATGTCGTATAAATATTTTATGAACTGAAAAAGGCTATATGTCATTATAGGGGAATAAACAGATTGTAGGGCATGTTGTGAAGTCATTGATTGCTTGTCTTATTAGTCTTTAGCCGATAAGCACACTGTAATTCATGATTTCGCTTGTAACTTGCAATAACTATGATCCGGTACACGCGAATAAGCGTATTAGCAAGTCTGGTCTGCAAATTTAGGAGTGTCGAGTTTGTTTAATTATCAGTGTACCTCTTTTGGTGACCAAACAGTTACCGTGGGATCTGCTAGCTACTGAAAGAGGCCTCAAGCTCCCAGCTAGGAACGTTGATCCGACCACGGCCCGGAGGGCCACCCTCGGGGGTCTCGGAGGCGCGCACCACCGTTAGCTAGGCCGGCCCCCGCACATTCCCGCTCAGGTGGGCTGGGGATAGGTGGACCTCTTGGGAAGGTTGGCCTGCCTCTCATGGGAGCCTCCTCCTTCGCCAGTCTCTCCCCGCGCATTCCCGCTACGGGCCCGGGATTAGGTGAACGAGCGTTCCCGGGCAGGACCCCAACACGGAAGCCACAGTAGTCATAGGAGACTAAGGCACCGGGCTATAGAACACTAGCCGGAGCAGTACACACCTTCCCCAGAGATCAAAGTAATGCTACGCGCGCCGACTCTAGGGAAGAGATAGACTCTCAGCAGTGGATCGTTTTAACAGGCAGAGGCGTTTTGTGATCCACGTCAACCCTGCACTCGATCGGCCCACTTTCGCGGAGATCTGGTGGTGTCCGTGCGTTTGAAGAAAATTTCCTCCTCTCAAAAAAAATACCATTAATCCGGGATATGAGAAATGATATGCTCATTTATGCAAAAAAGGCTAATTAGTAAAGATAACATTACATTAATAAAACCGAAAGGTATACCGCTTACATGCTTTCAGGTGGCGATAATGGAACGTGATGATTGGAAGACCTTTGCCCAAAATGTCAACCTCTTCTCAGAAGAGAAGTCCAATCGAAGGTTAATAGCAGTTACACAACTTTTAATACCAGACAGGGTGATTGATAACTATTAGGGAATTCCGTTTGAATTTTCGCCTCTTTAAATGCCAATAACTTTTGAACTAAATGAGGTAGAACAAAGATCTTCAGGTATGAGTTAGAGGTACCCTCCAGCTTTATTTTCACACCGATACCCGCGCTCTGGGAGTTAGCCAAATATTTACCGTTCGCATTTCCATTTATAATTTCCTTATCTAATACTTTTGCGAGTAAGTCGATGGTTGCATATGGAACCCCAGCTTTTATTATAATAATTTCGCAGACACAAGGTTTTCGTCATGTCACGCAACCGCATAGAGGGTTAGGTAAGTTTGACGGCTTCCAAGTGGTAACCTTCCACCGATTTTTCTGTGAACATATATCTAGGTAGTAATGTGTATTTCAGTACAACACCACGGAGAGGAACAAGAGACTAGAGAATGGTGGACCACCACCATCATGTGCGTGTGATATATTCACCGTAAACACTAATGATTGGACATTAATTGCATTGTGTCAATAATTTCCTCAGGGCATTCAATATCATCTCTTTGCAGGTGTTCGTACAAATCGATCGGCGTACAAGACACTCCGTTCCTGTTTTGGCTAATGTATGTTGTTTATGCTAAATCGATCGTTCTCGTCTTTCTGGAACGGTGCTTTCCGCCTACAAGGGTAACTATACGCCTCATTGACGCTATACCAGCCCTATTAGGCTTGTATTTAACGCTAAATCATAATAGAGAGAGAGGATGGAAGCAGACCACATTGAGAAATAAATAGAGAAATAGCTTAGAAGTGCGTATGGACTATAAAGTTAGTTAGATAAAGATAATCGATATTTCCAACGACCGCTTCGATCTATTAATAGTAGATCCGTCGAGATGACCCATAGGCGGCACAAATTCAAAATACAAGTTGACCTACAATGGTCTTGAGCAGCTGAATTATTTTGCCTTTTCAGATGCAGTCAGCTTGGTTTAAACTACATCGCCGGTTCAATCATCAGGGTCAATGTGACCTTGTATATCTACATGTGTCGCCACTAAGTTATCAAAATAATAAGAAACAGGAATCCAATAGAGATCTACGGGTGACGCCCACTGTGAGATGCGTGGCCATGACTGAGTCATCCTCTCGAACTTCACGATCTCGGTTTCGGGAGAAGGATATTAGCTACCTGCCCGGCGCCATGAAACTCGAAGACGTTGAGAATGGCTGGTAGAAACTCAGCAGCTCTACGGGACCTACTATTGTCCAATACAATTTTAATTATTACGTATTCAAGAAATGCTATGCTATGATGAGTTTAGTATTGTAAGATGGAACTATTTATATCTAAATTACATATATACAAACCCACGAAAACTCGTTAGATGTTGCATTGTGAGGAAGAGCATTATATTATAACATATAACAATATGTTTGTGCCATTGAAAACAACGGAATATATATATATATATATATATATATATGTAGATATACGCAAATAAGCGCATACAAGAGACGAGTCTCATTCATCTGTACTTAATGTAAATTCAAATAAATAAACTGACTCACTATTGAGGATGGTGGAACAGAATAACTATTGAGGATGGTGTAGCCAATTTCGCTCAGAAAACAGGCTTAGCACAGGGTGACAATTTGAGTCCTCTCCTGTTCTCCATCCTACTGAAGGACCTGCACGCTCGAATAAGAGGAAACCTAGTCAAGGTTATCTACCGTTTTTCGAGCTGACCCTCAGCTGTTCCGCTATCTAACAGGCCTCAGCTCTTAACCTTTTAGGTATTACTATGAGGACCTGTCAGGGCCACCTTTGCTTATTCTCTTCCTTACTCGTACCTGGCAAGAATCTTCAGATCAAGAAAGATGATAAAGAACTCCAAAGATTCTCCGCGTCTGACAGGATTTGAACCCAACACACACGTCCTTCCGGTCTAGCAGTCAAAGTTATCTTATACGTGGACGACTTCGTCATATATGGCCCAAGCAGGTTTCAGGTGCAGCAAGCCCTAGCACTCCTCCACGTCGCTCTCAATGCTTTGGGTCTCACGGTTAACCAGAGTAAGACGGAAGCAATGAAGTTCGGGAGAGGCGGCAGGATCGTGGCCACCGACATCTTGCGATACGCCAATGCACAGCTCGCTTGCGTAAATTGGTTTCCATACTTGGGGCAACTGTTCTCGTATGACGGCCGCAGCTTCACCGCACACATCTCAGAGAGGGGCAGAAAGGCAGTGACCGCCGTATGGGCAATCAAATCTCCACAGCTTCTGTCCCTCGGAACCGCCCTGAGACTGTTCGATCTCAAAATAGCCCCGATCGCGCCGTATGGGATACATGTCATTTGGGAGGACCTAACAGCGCAGAACCTTAAACAGCTTAATCGTGTCAAGGCCTCCTTTGAGGGTGTTCGTGGCGACTGCTGTACTGGTCTCGCCCCCTCTTTGAGGCATATCTTGCCTGGTTGAGGCAACTGGCCTAGGCCCTAGAAGATGTCCTTGTAATTTTCGATGAGTGTCTCTAGGCGGTCCTTGTCTTGGGCGCTCTCAACTTTGCTGGATACTTTGATCAACTCTAGGTCGAGGTGTTTGCTGATAGTAGCGTTTCCACCGCGTTATCAACTATTTGAAATGTTGTGGTTCGTTTCACGGTATCGGTACTGACCTTTAACGTGGTAGATCCCATAGTCACCGTTCGTAAATTGTCGTACATTTTAAGAAGTGTGCGGTCCTTCCGGTCAGTGCGTAGCCCTTTGAGTTTGCTTTGCAACCGCCAGGGTTGTCTCTCTTGCTATTGGCGGGCTGCTTGACTGGGGAGTCGGTGTTGGAGAAGATCGTCGGAATCGAGGCGATAATGATGAAATGCATCACTTATTGCGGTCAGGCCTTAAGGGCGCATGGGGATGAACTGAATTGGAGGTACAAATTTCCCACATTTTACAGCTTAGTACCGTGGGATCTTGTTGGTTTCAAGGCAGCCACGATTGACTTAACATACTCGGTTGAAGTTCACACTATAGTTTCAGCTGAATTCGACACTGGCGCACCTAGTTGTTGTCGGCAGCTTTTTCGAACTAATTGGGACCTCCCATTAGATGTCAGTGTTCCATTATGGGTAACATAAGGCTTTGTTTCAAGTTATTCACCGAAATGGAAGCATTAATTGCTTGTCGTCCACTATACTCATTGTTCTGCTCGAGTTGATAGTATGGTAAGCGCGACAGACCACAATATATTCAACTATTATCAGAGGCAGAATAAGACAGATGTTTCCATGCGAAAAGAGCAACCCGTACAAAATGCTGACGTACCGATCTGTCAACAAGATACAAGCTCCGGTGACTTTAGCGACGACAACATTCGCAACAAAATGATGCCTCATTGAGATATGGCCGTAGTACGTTCGACATAAGAGATCACTTGATGCGCACTAGGTCACGTCCTCAGAAGTCAATTATTCATTCAAGTTGTGGCAAGTTTCCGCTATTCAATGAAGACATCTATCTCCGTATTATTTCCAATTATACACCTATATCCGATTATACACGATATATCCAATTATTTAACTAAATTTATATATCTGAAGTCTTGCATTACTCACCGCTGTCTGAAATCACAACGAATATTACATTTGCCATTTATTCACCTCTGTCAAGTAGTTCATCATAAAGAATAAAACAATATAATACAAATACAATACCAATTCACACACGCTTGTGCGTGGTACCGTTAATCATAATAGCGATTGCGCTGATACTCGATAACGTTCGAGTATGCGTATATACAATATGATGGCAGTGTCCGTGCGGTTTCCAACGGTCCACTGAGAGGCCCTGTTTGCTATGGTCTTATTGGGTTCGCTTAGCAGGACTAAGTCGATGCCCATCCGTGTGACTATCCCAAGCAGTATGTCGTGCGCGTCTTTGCTCCCATTTAGATTTACTTGCAGTACCCTAATCATGTTGCTTGAGAGAGGACTTCTTAACGTACTTTTCTGCCCCAGGGATAGTCCACCTATCGTCGTCAATCTTGTCTTTGTTTGCCGCTCTCCTGTCAGTCTTTCGTTGGCCTTTAGCCTTGTCCGAAGGAGGAATTTGCCCTGCCGTTGGTTGACGCTCTTGTGTCCTCTTATTCCGAAGTTCCTCAACTAGCCTCAACGCCACCGAACTGGCTTTGTAGCCCTTCACGCCACAGGTGTAGGAGCATGGTTCCTTGTCGGGGCAATCTGTCATTGTGTGGGTTTCGGATCCGCAGTTGTAACACCTCTTGCCCTTTACCTTCCTTCCCTTGCTATATATATATAACATATAATACATACATCACGCTCACTTCAGTGGCGATTTGGCGATTAGCTACAAATGGAAGCAGCGATCCAGATCGACAAGTCGCTCGTCTCGGTTACAGCTCGGGACTCGAGTAACATTGCATGTAATTAATATTTTAATCAAATTTATTTCTCACTCGATTCAGTACTCAGCTTTACGGTCTCAACCAAAAGCGCCTTTCTCGGTATATCACAAAGTGAAGTCAAATAATTGGATAAAATAATAGGGAAAGAGATGTCTGCATCAAATATTGGAAACTTGTCACACGTTGAATGAATAATTTACGTTTGAGGACGCAGGCTAGAGCGTATCAAGTTATCTCTTATGGCCATATCTCGATGAGACATCATTTTGTTGTGAATGTTGTCGGCGCTAAAGTCACCGTATCTCACATCTCGTTGACAAATCGGTACCGCAAAGGCTTGTACGTTTTGCTCTTTTGCATGGAAACGTCTGTTTTATTCCGACTCTTGTAATGGTTAGACATATTGTGGTTTATCGCGCTAACCATACTGTCAATTCAAACGGTGCAAAGAGTATCGTAGACAAACAATGACAGACAAAGGCCTCATATGATCCAATGAGTTCAAATGAGCTGTCGACAACAACTAGCTGCACCAGTGTCCAACTCAACTGAAACTCAGGTGCTTTTGGGTCTATTTCAGCCAAGTATATCAAGTAACTTGTGAGTGTCTTGAAACTAACAAGGTCCCACGTTGTTGCATACGGTTGCTAACTGTAAAAACGTCCTGTGGCAAGGCTTTCGCCAGCTGAAATTTGTACCCTCCAATTCAGTTCGTCCCCATGTGCCCTTCGGCCTGGCTGCCATAAGTGATGCATTTCATCATTATCGCCTCAACTCTGGCGATCTGCTCCAACCCCGCCTCGTCGGCCAAGCAGTCCACCAATAGCGAGAGAGACAACTCTCTGGCGGTTGCTATGTCCTTTTTGAAAATCGCTGACTTTGTTGACGAAGCTATGGATATGCACAGGAAGAGAATAAAAACGTTGCAGGTATGTATAATGTAAACGAGTGCATCAATCACTGCTCTCTCTACTCTTAGACAAGTTTGCTGGTGTCTTTGCGGTGTCCCCGCGATGAGCACTTCCATCCCACAAGCGTTTCCTCCCTTAGGTAATTAAGAGGAACCTTACTGTTGACTGTGACCACAGCAATATCATAGTTTATCGTATCAGGTCAGTTATCAATACATAATAAAAATATTTTATTTAATCTTGTTTCTTCCCAATGTTAGCCGACGGGTCGGGACGGATGTGAAGAAAGTGAACATTTTATAATTGAACACAGCAAGCAACACGTGTTTGACTGGAGGCACTGCCTAGAAGATGTGCCCGTTGATCAAGCCAACGATGCGCTATCCGGCCTTCGTTACATCAGGTAAGTACATAACCGCCCACCCACTTCGATACACTTGAATTTGTCTAAACCCGATCTCTATTGAAAGATGTTTTTTTTAGGTTGGAAAATATGCGTAAATGACCCACTGCTTTCGAAATTACCGAAACAATAAGATTGTGCAACTTCGACAATTAAAAAAAATGAAATTAGCCGAATTCAGGTGTTCAGGTTGGTGGGTGTTCCTTGAAAGTTAACCAGTCACGAGGCGACTAGCCTGATGCAGGAGCCCCGACAAACATAAACAATTATTAGATTCAATGACTGGTAATGCTATGTGCCCAATCATCAATTTTGATAAAAATGAATTTCTCAACCAGCCAATGTTGTTGGTCCCAGGCTTCTTATATTATCGTGTGATGTTCCGATAATAATGAATAGTTTTCAATCATCAATTACTGCTGTTTATTTTTTATCTACCTGTTACTCACTTATTGTTAGGCAAATACCCACAACATCGGCGACTATCGACGAACTTTCACAGAAAGCAACACGCCTAGCAGACACGTATAACGCGTCTGCAACTGTCATCAACGTTATACATCAAGTACCTGTCCAGGAAATCACCGATATCGTTGAGGGACGCAAGAAGAAGAAGAAGAACATCACTCGCACCGTGACGGATCTAGCTGAAGTATGTCATTGAATGTCGAATCGTGGCATTATTTTTAATTGTTATGATTATCAGTTAATCATTAATTATCGCTCATGGACATTTTTATCTGTCGCCTTTTGGCTCACATTGGCTATTCGAGTTGCCTATTCGACAAACTCACACACACATTTTTCCTATCATTTCTTGCTCATGGGACCTTCGGGTCGATACAAAATTTGTGAGACATTAAAGCCCTTTTGTCATACCGTGGTCTCTGTTGAAATAACGACATTTCTGATCGTCCACAGGTGTTGAACTGGTATCATGAATACAATACGCCAGCAGCAATTAAACGACAACCCATCTTCCTCATACCACGCTTCATCATGGACAAGTACGACTACTATTAATCAAACTAGATGGCTGCAACAAAGTTTACGGGCTGCTCTCGAGCGCAACACAACCCTATCAAAGACCAACTTAAAATTTGATGGTATCGAAGGATGAAGGCCTTGCCCTTAATATTCGATCCGTTTTCGTTTTCGGAACACCTTTCTGAGAAAATGTTATTTTCCTATTTGAAGGTTATCTGCTCATTTTTTTTCGTGACGAAACACACGTCAAGGTCAACCTACAGAAAATAGGAACATTGGCCTAGTCACCTTTAGGGCTGCATTACGTTCTGAACACATTCTTCACGTTCATCTCACATGCGATGTTTGTTCGTAAACGGAAAAATGTTGATAATTTGTCCTTCGTAGCAGGAAGGTTATATTATACCATTGGATGTACAATGTGATAGAAAACTTTGATGTCGTTTTTTTCACTTTCCGCAAGTGTCCTTAGGTTTGCTTAACGATATGAATGTATAATTGCAAATATAGATTCACCCCTCCTCTGAGCAACTACTGAAAGCATTTTTCTTTTACGAGAACTTAAGCGTTGTCATAAATGCAGTGAATAAACCAATTATTTATTTATCTATCTACCCATATATTATACTATGGCCTCGTTTTATATAGTAAATGATTTCGTCTATCTCAATGCAACTCTCCAGGTTGGGATGGCTTTGGATAATCCCTCCTTGAAATCCTACCAGTTTCCAAATGGCAGATTGGCTGCGAATAAGCTCAAGTCCAGTTAAGCGCCTCGAGACCTGTTATTAGGTAACCAAGAGTGCACGTTCTTTATCATGCTAATAAGCATTTGATATTTAAAAACTGACAAGTGGCGAAGCTGTGCAAGATCCTCAACACAGCGTCTCGCAAAGCCACCCCCAATTTACGGTAAAAAAAACTCTAAAATAGTGCACCTCTGCATACTTGTCTTCTGTATTGTTGGTATCGCCTGCAGCTGTAACATGTTCTCTGACAGCGAAGTAAGCCTGTCGCGATTCTTCCAAAAGCTATTGAAGATTCGAGTGATGATACTCTTCGTTGGCTCGGAGGCTCTGCAACACCACAGCGGCATGTTGGGTGCCGTGGAGAACAGCCTCGTACACAATCTTTTCTCGTTTCAGTGCTCAGATGTGGACCCATCACTCGGGATCCCGGCTAGCCCTCATAGCAGAGAACATCATATCATTGTGCTACTGAAAAGTCTCTATAGTCGCCAGTCGATCGTCAACAGGGTATGTATGAGTTCCTTTAACCCACTCGAAATGAACGCACGCAGTTCTTAGGGAACATATCAATGGGATTAAAATATAATGTGCCTAACTTTGGGAACAATCCTAAAAGGATTGTGAGGTTTTTTGCGGAAGATTGTCCACATCCAAGATCTTCCTCAACGTTATTTTCTAACCCTCCAAGTGTCAACCTTTGCTTAGCCTCCCATGCGTTCGCGAGATGTTCGAAACATCCTATAGATAAAAACGACTCAACCGTTGAGAGACCTTCTTCAGCCTTCGAACGTGTCACCTTCAAACCTGTCCTCAATGTTCTATCTGGCATTTATCCTCTGAGCAGCATGTCATACTATTATATAGGAAGTCCAAGTCAAAAGGGTTGCCCTTTATTTAATGGCTTCACAACTATCGTATTTGCCACAGTAGTGCAGGACTCCCACAAATTAAACCAGTCATCCACTTCTTGCCATTTCTAAATGACCGGGACTGCTCTTCGCGGTATTTCAGCCAGTCATGGTCCTTCCGCCTCTGAGCTTTATAGGTCGTTCCTTGAGTCTTGCTCTGCCGCCTTCTTTCTGGCTCTTTCCAATTCGTCCTCGAGCATCGCAGGAACAATACCACCTCCATTATCACCCCCTTGGCCGAGTGCAGTTTCTGTCGCTTTTCCTCGTCTGGCAAAAAACAGGCACCTGAGCAGACATTGGATGATCTATGTTGTCGTACCCTCACGGATTGCAAAGTGCGTATATGGGGCCTTATGAATTGCGCTATGTTATCTCTCTATAGGTCCCAATAGAGTCACCCTAGTCTAGGCTTTTCCTAAGTAACCTGAAGCTGTGGCTATTTCTAATATGATTAGTTGTCATCACACTATTACAGAAAGTAGTAATTAATTAGAAATACTAATACAATATCGTAAATGCGTTTCATTTACAAAATTATAACATAGATGTCGGCGCGATAGCCGAGACAACAGAACCTCGGTTTATGAGTTCTAAAATAGCTTGTTCAAGCCCCGCTAGACTCATTTTTCACATAGTTTTGCGGAAACACTTGTACTATATACAGCTTTTGGGGACATCTTTACAATAGCACAAGGATACTTATTTTTTTATTTTATGATATCCATGATATGTTTGATATTTAATATTGCACAGTTCGCCAGACCAAAGAGATATGACCCAACAGATCAATTGTATACAATTACGTGCAGTTATCAAATCTGAGCCTGCATTTTTTAGAGTCTGTATTATAAAACGATCTGACTTTTACATTAAATGTTGTCTTAAACTACAGTTTTACGGAAATCCCCCCCAAAGGTAGCGTCTCTGTCTAAGAAAGCAAACCGACGTCATGTGCAATTTTTGTAATATTTTTTGTATGTCGTAACTGACTTTTCCTGCTAGGCCTAACGATAACGTTATATAGAATTGCTTCAAGAACCTGTCATGTATGCATTAGCCGCCAAAGCCAGGCCGCCCCACCGTTCGGCAATCTAGATTCACCAAACGACCCTTGTGGAGACGTAGTACAGAACGTTATACCATTGAACCTACGCCAATCCGACTCTGTTTCATGTGTCTGAAAAAAAGTTGATCTATTTCGGCGGACCTAAACAAGAGATCAGAACGTTCCGATCTGCGCAAGGGGAAGCCAGATTTCTTGTATCGCGTTATGCAGATTTACGCGCCGTACGCGACTGTTCCCAAAACAGGACCGATAAACTCTGGTGGGAAAGTTTCGATAATACAGACCAACCGATTGCCTCGACCGGCTTGTGTTATCGCTGTGCTGATAACTGCACTCATCGACAGCAGGAAACTCTGATTCTCTCATTGTTGAAGAATCATTTCAATCTGTCCATGTTGGACTGGATGGAGCACGACTGCAAGCCGACACTTTATTTGGGTAGGTGGCTGAATACGAACGTCTCAAATGCAGTTACGAGGCTTATTGCAAAAGACGACTGATCACTGATATTTCACAGCTGTGCGAAGACACCAAATATTTGGGGCGTATGTTCATTACTGACTATGGTTACTAAATACGGGGCCATATGGAGCTTAATCACATGACTAATTAGAATTGACGTACTGCGGTGATTTTTTATTCTTAAGAAACATAGCATTCATTGTATGGTGCATTTCTCTTCTTTTATGTAAGTTGTATGATAAGTTGATCCATGTTTATCACTAGCTCTTATATGATAGTACCATTGTCTGAGTCATCGCCACTTTAAATCGAGTAACCCACAGCGACGTTATTAAGACAATGAGATCATCGATACCATGATTAGCACCATGAGATGTCAAGAAAATAGACAAATATTTCTTCCACTTGCACACGGTTTCGCAATCTCCACGTTTGAGTGTTCTCCAATTATCAGTAACTGCTGAACGTTCGGGGTGTCAATCATTCACATATAATCGGAGAGATTTGAATATCATATATCAGAATAAAAACCGTTTTGTCCGCCAGGTTACAGCCACGTTCCCGAGGATAGAAATCGGCGACTACTGAGACACACTAAAGCTATTTATGACACCGACGAGGTAATAATTTGTGCGATTAACATTTATTAAGCATAAGATAAATCGACATCTCATCCAAGCCCGTTCTTGAGTCCACTTAAGGCAACTTCAGTTGTCACAAACATTTGATCAATTAATACATTTACTTCGATATATTATCTATGCAGGGAGTTTAGAAGTCTGCACGGCTTCCAATAGTGTATCTATCCATTCCCATTGATTTTTGGGTATTTCATGACGCTTGTAGTACAAGGAATACAAGATATAGATAATAATAATAATAGATATAATAGATATAGAGAAGCTAATATAGAATGTAAAGTAGTTCGTAAGTAATCCTTCTATGGGTGTTCCTATGTATCTTCGTGGATAACAAGGCGTACACGCCAGTTGCGAAATATAAAAAGCATAAACAACAGTTTCCGCTCTCTGTTTTTCTAGATCGTCATGTTGACCCGAAAACCGAATGCAACTGAACCGCAAAATGATGTTGGTAATTCATTGGACGGACCATTTCAACTCGAGGCACTCTGTGTGGTTCTATCCATTGGCCTGATCTCTGTCGTGGTGAGCCCGTACCTTTGTCAGATACCAAGTACATTCATTTTTCTGTTATCGATGCTCGTGCATTCGCGCGAGTTGACTTGTCTTCGAACGGCAGATTTTTGCAGCGGGTCTCTAGTCTGTGCTTGGGCGCTCGTTGCTTTCCTGACAATCACCGAGTTTAACTCGCAACTCCTGTTCGTGCTACAAAATCCCCGGGTCGATCACTACGGCGGAGAGTCTCTCCTCAACACGACAGCACAGCTCAACGATGCCGTTCGACGCTCTCTGAAGAAGAACCCGTCCTACAAAACAGCCACATGTGTTAATGAGTCGAATCAGCCAACTCGTGACAGGATATGCTTCGTAGATGAGGTTTCAACCATGTTTCTCTCATCAGAGAACTTCAACATCCCGCTTACACCGTACACTTCAAAGGCAAAAGATCTGACCGAGATCCTTCAGGTTTCGAGGTACGTATAACAGGTCTTCAGTGATGAGCAACAAAAAGAGTTGCCATTGTAGGCACAATATCGAGGAATAAACAGATTTCGACTGAGATGGAAGCAACACGCATCTTAGCTTATATAGATATAATATCATGGATATGAAAAACAAGACCGCTGGATTCTACTTGACTGTACTGTTGATTTTGCATTCAGGTTGTCTTGGTTCTAGTAATTGAACAATTTTGAAACAATCAGGATTTGGCCACCAATGAGGTGCAGCCTGGTCACTGTGATCTTCCTCTACTTGATCTACAGTCAATCCTATGGAACTAAATTTACTACTGTGCATTGGTAAGGTTCTAATGCACAGTATTACACAAGGGATAATTTACATCAAAGATTCAAGTTCCCATACTATACGAACTTACGGGCCTTGACATTTAAGCCCAATATTTTTTTGTTGAATTTGTGGAATCGACAATCCCTGGCGGCAATTGTCTCGAATTAGACAGGAGTGGCTTGAGTATTTCGCAAAGGCTCACGCTTCAGCTGTCGAACAGGAGAGAGCAACCTGTGGTCCTAACGGAAAGAAGAGCTGCAAGCGACCGGGCAGCAAAGCGGCGTACCTGAATCCACACTCCCTACGCTGGAAGGAGATTCGTTTCGTCATATCAGGTATTTGTGGCCTTCACGACGCTGAGATCTACATTCGGATGTATCGACGAGGCTACCTGCGCGACCCGAAGGGATGTGTCGAACAATGGCAGAAGCGGCTAGTCTATCCGTTCGGCTTACGAAAGGTCCGTCCTCTACAGGTTCCCATGAAGTGCTGAGTGTACACCATTTATGAACCAGCTCGTACCAGCGAGGCTAAACAGCAACTTGAAATTGAAAATAATACAATAAAACAAACTGAGGATGATGACGCTATTGATAATGAAAAGTGATAATCAATTTCCGATTATCAGATTTTTATAAACTGATTTTCATAGTTGAGATGATCAAATATCGAAACTTGTTTAATAAGCAATTTGTCATTAGCCACAGACTAACATACGTTTCTATTAAACTCCGATCGATTTGTTCTTAAATAGGTGATACAGAGGTCATTAAGTAGCCTGCCACTGGCCAGTTACGTGGAGCACGTGTTTAGTCCAAAGGTGACTACGGTGAATATCTATCCGGCATCAGAAGCTACATCGCCCTATGCGAAATGGTTTGACAGACTCTTCACGCGTCTCACCGAGGTCGGCCTTTTCCACAAAACGCAAAAACTCGAGTTCCTCAACCAATACCGTCTGGAGGTAACTAGAATAATCCGTCAAAATTAAATCAAACAAGAAAATTAATTACACTTATGCTCTAGTTTGCCCTCTTCATATCAATAGGAGTATCCTCTTCGTGACGTGCTTTGGTTGTTAATTCAGTTAGGCCGTATAAATATTTTGTGAACTGAAACAGGTTATATGTCATTATAGAGGAATAAACGGATGGTGAGGCATGTTGTGAAATCATTAATTACTTGTATCATTAGTCTTTAGTCGATTAGCTCACTGCAGTTCATGGTTTCGCTTCTAACTTGCAACGGAGCGTATGAGCAAGTCTGGTCTGCAGATTTCGGAGTGTCGAGGTTTTTAATTATCAATGTGCCACTTTTGAAGGCCCATACCAGTAAACCTGGATATGAAAAATAGATGTGCCGATTAATGCAAGAAAGGCTAATTGGTAGAAATAACATTACATTAATAAGACTGTAAGGTGTACCGCGTCATGCTTACAGGTGGCGATAATGGAACGTGATGATTGGAAGACCTTCGCCCAAAGTGTCAACCTCTTCTCAGAGGAGAAGACCAATCGAAGGTGAATAACAGCTACTGAACTATTAATGCCAATGTACCCATTTTTCTGTGAACACAAATCTAGGTAGTAACATGTATTTCAGTACAACACAATAGAGAAGATCAAGGGACAAGGGAATCGTGGACCAACATTATTATATGCGTGTGGTCTATTCACTGTAAACACTAATGATCGGACATTAATTGCCTCGCACTGTGTCAATAATTTACTCAGGGCATTCAATCTCATCTGCTTGCAGGTGTTCGTACAAATCGATCGGCGTACAAGACACTCCGATCCTGTTTTGGCTGATGTATGTTGTTTATGCTGCATCGATCTCTCTCGTCTTTCTCGAACGGGGCTTTCCGCCGACATGGGTACCTATATGCCAATCTTCTATAAAAAAAAAGATAAAAAAAATCAGTGACGCTATACCATTGAGAAGTAATTAGAGAAGTCGCTTAGAAGTGCATATAGACTACCGAGTTACTTAAATAATGACAATCAACATTTCCAATAACCGCTTCGATTTTATCTATTATTAATAGTAGATCCGTCGAGATGACCCATAGGCGGCACAAATTCAAAATGCAAAGTTGACCTACAATGACCTTGAGCAAAAGATGAATTATTTTGGCCCTTTCAGATGGAGTCTGCTTGGTTTAAACTGCGTCGTCTGTTCAATCATCAGGGTCGGCGTGACACCGTACAACTTCATGAGCCGCCACTAACTTCTTATAACGATAAGAAACAGGAATCCAATAGAGATCTACGGGTGACGCCCACTGTGAGATACGTTGCCTTGGCTGAGTCATCCTCTTGAACTTCGCGATCTCGCTTTCGGGGAAAGGTATTAGCTACCTGACCGGCTTGCTGAAACTCGAGCACGTTGACAATCGCTGGCAGAAACTCAGCAGCTCTACTATTGGCTACTATTGTCCATACCAGCTTGACTCACTGAATATTGCCTGAATATTGCTTTCACTGGCACAAACATACATTGTTATACGTTAGCATTATGTCATAACGTATAACAATGTATGTTTGTGCCAGTGAAAACAACGGAATATAGATGATCCGGTACACGAAAATAAGCGTATATCAAACCCGAGTCTCAGTCAACTGTACTTTTTAAATTTAAATATATAAACTGACTCAATAAACTAAGCCATCAGAATCAATTATGATCAGCGACCATTCAATCAATGACTCAGCGGAGTGTGTTCACCCTCGGGAGGTTGGAAAGGTAGTTCAAGTGGTAAATTTGCGTTCGCCTTCTGACGTTGAGTAAAGATGTGGGAATATTTATACATTGACAAATTCAGGTAACAAATGCACAGCGATTGCCATCAGTGTCCTCACGAATAATTTAGCAGCCAAGAGTTATTTACGGCCAAAAGATAACATCCCCATAACGGTATTGATACAGCATCTTGTAGACGTTTATATCTCGTTGTTATCCTGTCTTTAAATGCGATTTACTATCTAGATATTGGTTTAAAAGAGAAAAATGATGATCGAAAGATTACTTCCCAACTTCCGTCCGTGTTTAGTGAATCTTCCGTAGGGTTGCGTGACGTCACGAATACCCTATGTACATGTAAATTGTGTGTAGGTGATTATTATAGTTATCAATAAACCTGTTTAACCTCAGCGTTCCGTCGACCGTCATTACATAATTTGATTAGCAAACAACCATCACAGCACAGCACAAAGAGGATACTCGATATTATCGATACGAAGAAAACATTTACTTACAGATTAAAAATTTTACTTAGAGGAATATAAGTGGAATAAATTTTTTTATTCGATTAATTTCAGCGGATTCTCCTGGTTACATCTAAACGGTATTAGTTGCGGAACTTGAGCTTTTCTGTTTTGTGGAAAATGTCGACCTCGGTAAGGTACATGAAGGGCCTTTTATAAACCATTTCGCATAGGGCGATCTGGTGTGACTGAAGCGGGATTGGTATTCACCGCTGTTACCTTTGGCCTAAAGACGTGTTCCACGTAACTGGACAATCGCAGACCGCTCAGTGCCCTCTGTACCACCTATTTAGATCGGTCGGACAGAAACGTACTTTAGTGCGTGCCTGATGTATGACGAAATCTAGAATAAGGAGCTTCTCTTGAACGTAAGTGCCTAGGGATGCGTAAAGAAATTCATGTACCAGAGCATTACGTTGATCCCAAGCGCGAAGTCGTGAAATCGGGTGGCATTTCGGAGAATAAGTACACAAGGATCTCGTGTGTACGTAGCATTAATTGATTTGATGAAATTTGCAGGGTCATACGAAATGCGTTGTTTACTTCTTGTTTTGTAGATAGCTAAGGGCTTAGGATTTCTTGGATCTTAGGGTAACTTCTTTCTCTAACTTATTTTATTGATCCACATGGAGTTAAGTATGTGTAGTAATAAGGACAGACAGGAGGAGGACGACCCTCTTTCTCCCGGTTCCATAGAGGAATTCGGACAACTGGTTGTTGAGGAAGAGCCTTTCAAAGAAGACGAACCCCAGTATATCATATAAGCGGCTCGGCTCACATACCCAAATGTTTTCGGCCTGACTCTTCTAGCCGAGACTGGCCTTCTGAAACCCCCGAGGTCATCAAAGGGGTTGTGGGGTCATTTGAGAGAAGGCAATATGTACCTTAGCGAAGGTCATCCGGAGGTGACGGTGGACCCCACTCCCGAGGTGGTGGACATGTCCTCGGAAGGCGTAAACGAGAAGGAAGAGCAGACGAATAAGAATGGGGCGCCGGGGGGCGACAGAAAAAGTGAAGCTCACGAGGCTTCCAGGGATTTTTACGAGGCCCTGAACAAGGTCAAAAAGATAACGGGGAGCATAGACCGCCTATGTAAAAAGCACAGAATGACACCCAGAATGACCTGAAGAAAAATCAACGACCTACGAAGGCTGTCAGATGGCTGATAAAAGAGGATCCAGGAAGAGAAGTCGAAACCAGTGACGAAAAAATGGAGAAAACGGAGGAAAAAAACAAAGATTCGAGAAGAGGACCAATATGCTAAGACGGCGGCAAAGGCTTAGGTGGTTGCACTTGAATCTGTGTTGGTGTTTAGCCCCCAGGTACAGTGCACAGCACTGATACAGCTAAACCAAGCGGGTACCAGGAGGGACTGATGGCGACAAGTGTGGGCGGGTGGTTGTTTGTGTGTAACACAAGCAGCAATAACGACATTAATGCCTCTAGCGACACAGGTATTAGAGACAGCGTAGCCATGAGGCCACGCTTCAATACAGAGAACAGATGGGTTGTTGATGTACACCCAACAAAAACGCGACCGAGGCAGCCCTCGTGTAACTGAATTGACAAATGAATCACTTCTGATCAGCAAAGGCTTTATTTTTTTATCGAGATTGCCAATTGACGATGCTGTGATAAGTATAAATTGGAGAGGGTAGAACAGACCGATAAGTAGTTCATCCTGGTTATAGTTCGGGACGACTGGAGTACCATTGTACGTATTTTATATTTTAATCGAATTTTCTACTCGGAGGCTCCTCATTTGATTTAGTACTTAGCGTTATGGTGTTAACCAGAATAGCTTTTCTCGGTGCCTCCTTCCTAGCAGGCAGTGCTCTTCGTGATTTTGGACGGCTGTGGTTATCACAAAACTTCAGGAGTATCACAAATTGAGTTAAAGAATTAGATAAAACAATAGGAAGAGATATGTCTACCTTGAAAAGCGGAAACTTGCCGTTGAATGAATAATTTACGTCTGAGGACGTGACCTAGTGCGTATCAAGTGATCTCTTATGTCGAACTTACTATGGCCATATCTCAATGAGGCATCATTTTGTTGTGAATGTTGTCACCGCTAAAGTCACCGGAGTTCATATCTTGTTGACAGATCGGAACTGTAGCATTTCATTGCTGCGTTGCGGTTGCTCTTTTTGGTATGGAAACGTCTGTCCTATTCAGCCTCTTATGCTAGTTTGATATATGGTGGTCTGCCGTGCCAACTATACTTTCAATTCGATCAGCGCAATAAGTATCGCGGAGAAACAATGAGTGCTTCTGTTTCTGTGAACTACTTGAAACAAAGCCTCAAATTATCCGGAGTGAAATAGTGGCATCTAATTGGAGGTCACGATTAGTTCGAAAACGCCGTCGACAACAACTAGGTGCACCAGTGTTAGATTCAGCAGGAACTGAAGTTCTTGTGGGTCTGCTTCGACCAACTATACGAAGTCAATCGTGGGTGCCTTGGAACCAACAAGATTCCACTGTTGTAAGCTATAAAAATGTCCTGTGGGAAATTCGTACCCTCCAATTCAGTTCATCCCCATGTGCCCTTTAGGCCTGAGTGCATTAGTGATGGATTTCATCATTATCGCCTCGATTCTGGTAATCTGCTCCAACAACGTCTCGCCGGTCAAGGAGCCCGCCAATAGCGAAAGAGATAACTCTCTGACGTCTGCAATGTCATTGGCGCGCATCCTTCTGCTTGTTAAAAACGCTACGGAGGTGCACAATAAGAGGATAAAAACGTTGCCGGTATGTATAATACAAACGGGTGCATCAATTACTGCCCTCTCTGCACTTAGGCGACCCTGCAGCACATCACCAACATGTAGCTTTGGTGTCGAGTTATCGTAGGAATTGCCAATAGATTGATGAAGCCACTAAACCATCGTATACTCCTGGTGTCTGCCATGCCACTCCAGATGGAAATTCATTTGGGTTAGTAGGGCTCATAGACTAGATGAAACGTTGGGGCCAAGCGATAGAGATATGAGAGAAAGCAGCAGATAGTTTTTTTGTTTATTTATTCTATATCTGTGAATGATGAACTATGATTAATAATTAATATGTAACCCCCTTAAATTTAGTACAGATTATCTGGCGTTTCTGCTGGGTCCCCATGATGCACGCTACGATCTCAAAAGCGTTTTCTCGCTTAGGTCATTAATGGAAGACCAGGTTTGCACAGGCTTATGCAAAGATCCCCGTGATACTCACAGCTAGTGTTTGACTGTGACCATAACGATAGCGTATTAAATCGTATAGATCAATTGAGTAGAATAAACGTGATTTATTTAATCTTGTTTCTTGTCGATGTCAGCCGACGGGTCGGGACGGATGTGAAGAAAGTGCAGATTTTATAATTAAACACAGCAAGAGCCATGTGTTTGACTGGAGCCACTGCCTAGAGGATCTGCCCGTTGACCAAGTCAACGATGCGCTATCTGGCCTTCGTTACGTCAGGTAAATTCACAGCTGTTCTTCGCTAACGGGCAAGAAGATCACGGACTTCGATTTGCCCTCTATAGGCCCGTCAAAAAATCGTCTCAATTTATTTCAGTTGAAGGATATGTCGTTCTCGGCATGAGTAGAAATCGCCAGCGAAGATGCACATTTTTATATTGGAAACGCTGCTTTCGAAATAACCAGGAAAACTATAACTAAAAATTCACAAAAATAATATCATCCAAATCCCGGTGTTCAGGTTGGTGAGTTTTCCTTGTAAGTTAACCAATTGCGAAGCAACTCGCCAGAGGCAGGGGATCCCGACTGACATTATTCGATTCAGTTACTGGTAAAGCTATGAGCCCGATCATCAATTTTGATTAATTTCTCGATCAACCAATGTTGTTGGTTCCAGGCTTCTTACCTTACAGTGTGATGTTCCGATAATAATGAATAGTTTCTAATTATCAATTACTGCTAATTATTTTTAATCTATCTGTTAATCACTTATTGTTAGGCAAATACCCACAACATCGGCGACTATCGACGAACTTTCACAGCAAGCAACACGCCTAGCGGACACGTATAATGCGACTGCAACTGTCATAAACACTATACATCAAGTACCTTACCAGAGGGCCGTAGATATCGCGATGGAATACAAGAAGAAGAAGATCACTCGCACCGTGACGGATCTAGCTGATGTACGTCATTGAATGTCAAATCGTGCCATTATTTTTAATTGTTATCATTATCATTTAATTATTAATTATAATTCATGGACATAATCATTCACTTCTCTGTCGCCATTTGGCTTATTTTGGCTTTTCGAGTTCCCTATTCGACAAACACACACACATATATTGCTCATATCATTTCTTGTCCATGGAACTTTGGGATCGATACAAAATGTATGGGACCTTAAAGCCCCATTGTTATACCGTGATCTATATTGATATAACGACAATTTTGATCGTCCACAGGTGTTAAACTGGTACCATGAATACATTATTCCTGGAGCAATTAAACGACAACCCATCTTCCTAATGCCACGCTACGTGATGGACAAGTACGACTACTATTAATCAAACTAGAAAATTTTATGGTCGCGAAGGATGAAGCTCTTTCCTGCAATACTCTTTAGGGCTGCACTACTTTCCAAACATTTTTTTCAAGTTCACCCCACATGCGGTGTTTGTTCGCAAGTAGACTAGCTGGTAACATCATAGGATGCACCATAAGAGGGGATAGCTTCGTTATCGTTTTGTCACTTTCCTCAAGTTATCCTGAAATATGCATAACGATAGAACTGTATATATTGAAAAAGCCTTTCCTTTACGAGAACTTAAGCGCTGTCATAAGTGCAGTCCCATCAATAAATCAAGAATCTATTTATCTATCCACCCATATATTTTAATATGGTCTCGTTATATATTGTAAATGATTTCGCCAGCGCAATGCAGCCCTCTAGGTTGGGATGGCTTGTCGAGCCCGGTGGCTTGGTGCATTCGTGTGCGCCTAGCAATCGGAGGAGACACGTAGGTGCACGGATTCGATCCCCACCTTTGCACATTTGCATTGAGGGGTCCGTCTTACGAAGCAATGCTAAAAGCAGCTTCACCGTGGACGTTAAATGTTGGCTGAGAGTCGGTCCGAAAACCTTGGGTTGGGATGGTTTTGTATCGTCTCTCCTTGAAATCCTGCCAGTTTTCAAACGGCAGATTGGCTGTGAATAAGCTCATATCGACTTAAGCGCCTCGAGATCTGTTATTAGATAATCAAGCGTGCGAGCTTTTTATTTTGTAGAAACTTCCAGTAATAATTGGGTAAATAAACAGTCCTACACGCATTGACTGTGATATCCAAAGACATGGTGAACCCAGCTGAGGTTTACAAGCATACTAATTAGCATCTGGTAATTGGAAACCGACCAATGGCGAAGCTGTGCAATGTCTCTCAACACTGAGTCTCCTAAAGTCAACCCCAGTTTACGGCAAACAAAACTCTAAAATCGTGCACCTTTGCATACTTGTCTTCTGTGTTGTCGGTACCGTCTGCAGGTATAACAAGTTCTCTGACAGCGCAGTAAGCCTGTCGGGATTCTTCCAGAAGCTATTGACGATTCGAGTGACGACACTCTTCGTTGGATCGACCGCCCTGCCCCACCACAAAGGCATGCTGAGTGCCGTGCAGGACAACCTCGTACACAATCTCTTCTCGTTTCAGTGCTCAGATCTGGACCCACCACTCGGGATCCCGGCCAGCCCCCACAGCAGAGATCATCACATCATTGTCCTACTGGAATACCCCTATAATAGGGGGTCGAGCATTAATAGTGTATGTATGAGTTCACTTGGCCCACTCCAAATGGACACATGGATGTGTTAGTGAACAGACCAATAGGATTAAAATATAATATGCCTAACTTTGTGTACGATCCTAAAATACAGTATGCGTCGGCTTGGATCCTTTGTTTCCTCATCTAAGATTTTACTCAAAAGTAATTTCTAACCTTCAAAGTGTCAGCCTTTGCTTAGCCTCCCGTGGGTTCGCGAGATATTCGAAACACCGTATAGATAAAAATGACTCAAACGTTGAGAGACCTTCTCCAGCTTTCGAACGCGTAATCTTCAAGTCTGTTCTCGATGTCCTATCTGGCACTTATTCTTTGAACTACATGTCATACTAGGAAGTCCAAGTCAATAGAGTTATCCCTTTTTTAACAGTAAATGGCTGACTACTTCGGACTTCACATCTAAGTTATTCGCCACAGTAGTGTGGGACTCCCACCCAGTCATCCACTTCTTGCCAATGACCGGGACTGATCTTCGCACTATCTCAGTAAGTCACGGTCCTTGTGCCTCTTGGCTTTCTAAGTCATCCCGTGAGCTTTCCCCTGCTTCTGTATGGCTCTTCCCTTTTCGTCCTCGAGCACCACAGGAACGATACCACCTCCATTGTCACCCCTTGGCCGAGTGCAGTTTCTGTGATTTGTCCTCGTTTGTCAAAAGCAGGCATCTGAGCAGGCTCTATGTTGTCATACTCTCCCGGGTTGCAAAGTACGCATATGGGGCCTTATAAATTCGGCAGAAGTACCCTTGGAAGTATCCGTGCCTGTGGGTATCTGGGACCTGCGGTATGTTATCTTGTCATAGGTCTCGATAGAGCAGACTGCGAGCATGGCGTAGTGGGTAAGGGAGGCTGTATCAAAACAAAGTTTTGTGAAGCCGGAGGTTCAAATCTGAGTGGAGCCATATTTACTTTTATGGGCAGTATCTCCGTACTAAGATTTGAAAAGTTGTAGTGGCAAGTAAGGTGGTCTGTGGCACAGCTATCACTGTGCAGGAAGGAAGGCACCGTACACGGGGCTTTCTACAGACACCCTGCTGACCACAGTAGTCATTTAAAGACGGGAAGATGACAGAGGTTCTAGAGAGGAAGTCTGAGGTAAGAGAGAAGGCAAGCAGCTGAGAGTCAGCTAACCACGTCAGGTCTGTATGGTGAGGAGGATGTGTGGTGTTCGTGAATGGGCCTGTACACATCACCGCCCCAACTGAAGGGATGCGCTAAGCGATACCGAGAAGGGCGGTGCTGTTAAACATCGACAACAATTTCACAACGGGGGGGTCGTTGCCCCCCTTTAAAAAATTGGTCCCAATAGAGCTACCCTATTGTTCTTTATTTTGAGAGGAACAAATTTCTTCAAACGCACGCACACCACCAGAGACATTCCAATCTCCATTAAAATGGGCCGATCCAGTGCAGCGGGGTTGACGTGGATGGCAGAACGTCTCTACCTGTTAAAAACACTCTGACGTCCATGTTCCCAAAACCGAACCGATAAACTCTGGTGGGAATATTTCAATCTCAGAGACCAACCAAGGGCCTCGACCGCCTTATGTTATCGCTGTGCTGACAACTGCACTCACCGACAGCAGGAAGCTCTGATTCTCTCATTGTTGAAGAATCATTTCAATCTGTCCATGTTGGACTGGATGGAGCACGACTGCAAGCCGACACTTTATTTAGGTAGGTGGCTGAATTCTGTAGCAAAAGACGTATGGTTACCAAATATGGAGCTTGATCACTTAACAAATCTAAATTGGATTACTGTGACGATGTTATATTCCTAACAGGACATAGATTGTATAACATACATTTCTCTTCTTCTATGTAATCTATGCCGTTGTATTATGAGTTGATTCATGTATTTAGCATTAGTCATTATCTGAAAGTAGCATTGTCTGAGTCGGGTAACCCACAACAACGTCATTGAGACGATGGGATCATCGATACCATGATTAACACCATAAGATGTCAAAAAAATAGACAAAATATTTCTTCCACTTGTACACTGTCTTGCTATGTTCGCGCGATCTCGTCTTAGCAATAACTGCTGCACGATCGGGCTGTCAATCATTTACATATAATCAGGGAGATTGTAATTTGATTGATTATGATTATCATTAAAACCGTTTTGTTCACCAGGTTTCAGCCATGTTCCCGAGGATCGAAATCGGCGACTTCTGAGACACACGAAAGCTATCTATGACACCGACGAGGTAATTATTGACGAAAACGGGGACTAAACAAACGATTTAATCGAAAATGAGCATCCGCTTACGGGGCGGAAAAACCGAGGATAGCTGTAATCTTGTGAATATTAAGTTTGTGCACGACACGAAGGGGCACTGCAACGAGATAGAGAAGCTCATGAAACCGCTACATATAGAGAGGGACGACACTGCGATGCTTCTTGTCACACGGACGAGGGGATGTTGTGTAATTTCGGTTTTATTCTCTCTTAAATTCGTGATACCACCCGGCATAGTTCACGCAGTCGACGACTCGGTGACCGAGTGGCACAATATCGATAAGGTGTATCGGACAGTCCATTTTATTACACAGTGTATTTTGTTCACATCACATTTTATCACACAATGTGTGTTGATTGCCACCCTTTATGGGGTGTCGCGGTTATTACACAAATTCTAGTTAGAACATAACCTAAGAATTCATTGCATTACTATTAATCCGCTAATTCTGACCTCGAGTCCTTCTCTCGCCGCCAGGCGGCATCGATCGGTCATTTTTCAATAACGCGCAAGATTTCGAATTGTTCAAAAAGGTTGGAATTTCAGTTTGCGTCCCACTTTGATACATCTTCAGGCAGTCGATTGATCGATCGGAAGTTCCTGATTTGTTTCGTACGGCTATCGTATGCCCCGTGCACAAAAATGACCTAAAGGCGAACCCACCAAAAAAGACCCGTGTCCCTAATTGTCGTGCCATGCAAGCTTCTAGAAAGTATCATCTATAAGGCTGTTTACGACAATGCAAGTAAGCAAGGCTTGATCACGGATCACGCTCAATTCGCGTATCGCCCAGGCAGGAATATATTTTTTTTTTTAGAGGAGGACATTTTCTTTAAACGTACGGTCACGACCAGAGACATTCCAATCTCCATGAAAGGGGCCGATCCATTGCAGGGTTGACGTGGAGGAAACACCCGACAGCTGTCCATCTCCGACCCTCCCTTCCTCAGCCAGACCCCCCCTGTGTCGAGCTGACCCTCAGGCAGGAATACTACTCTGCAGCAACTGGACACCCAATTCGACTGGGCATGTTATACATGCCGTACAGATGAATCCCGCCGCTTCGACGTTATTTACTTTGACTTCAAGTCCGCTGTCGAACGAGTGACACACTCGCAACTCCTTAAGTCCCTATCCCACTTCGGTATCCGTGACCTTATAATCAAGTGGATAAGTGATTTTCTCCGCGATAGAACATTCCGAGTGCGTGTTTATAACAAATTCGCCGACACGGCTCGAGCCACCTCCGGCTGTCCTCAGGGGACGAAATTAGGTCCTCTAATGTTCATATTGTATATCAACTCGATCATGTATATTCGCTAGGGGGATCTCCTATTCACTGCACTAAAATAATGCGGGGCCTTGGGGTGATTACGTCCACCACTATGAAATATACTGAGCATAGCACCGACATTGTGCTCCGCGCAACTAGACGGGCTAATTTCATTCTACGGTCGTTCACGCAAGAGAAAAGGGTCTCCCCTTACCTACAGAAGCTCATTGCTTACTACCTCAACGGACGGTCCGTTACCTACGGCGAATCTGAGTATCCCATGACAGCCGGGGTGCCCGAGGGATCTATCCTTGGGCCCACACTCTGGAACATAGCGTACAACGACGTATTGGAGCTCGTCAACGCAGAGGGAGTTCAAACACTGGCTTACGCGGATGATCTAGCCATCCTCGTGATAGCTCGCGAAGAGGACGAATTAGGCAGAAGGGCCCAAGCAGCCGTAGAAGAGGTCAACCGCTGGATGGAGGACCACGGCTTTCAGTTAGCACCCGAAAAGAGCGAGGCGGTCTTGCTCATCGGGAGGAAGCGTTTCAGAGGCGAGGTCACGCTGTCCCTAAACGGTGTGCAGATTCAGGTAAAACAGTCTGCCGGGTATCTGGGCATGACTGTTGACCGGGCCCTTACCGGCAATCTGCACATAGAAAAGGCGACCAGCAAGGCAGTAAAGGTTGCAAACAGCCTGGAAAAGATCCTGCCAAGGACCCGCGGAGCATCAGAAGGCAAGCGTCGACTACTCGCGACAGTGGCAGAATCATCTGTGCTGTACGCGATGCCCAGG
This sequence comes from Stratiolaelaps scimitus, assembly GCA_019614645.1. Lineage (NCBI taxonomy): Eukaryota > Metazoa > Arthropoda > Arachnida > Mesostigmata > Laelapidae > Stratiolaelaps > Stratiolaelaps scimitus. The sequence continues at coordinate 6,228,151 of JABWDB010000012.1, forward strand.
TGGGGCCCTAGGGCCATGAAGCTCAACAAGAAGAACCAGCTCAAACTTCTGAAAGCCCAACACAGGATTGCCATAAGAGTGGCCAGAGTCTACAAAACGTCTGAGACGAAGGCCGTGATTGCGGTCGCTAGGCTAGTGCCATGGACGAGACTGATCGACGAAAAAATCAGACTTAAAGCACACCCCACACTGGGGAAAGGCGAAGCCAACTCCAGACTGGCAGCAGGAATGGACCAATCTTCCGGACACAGCCCCAGGCGCGTGGACTGGTCATCTCATCCCTGATCTGGTCAAGTGGTTCACCAGACCACACGGTGACACCACATACTACCTGACTCAGGTGCTGACGGGCCACGAATGCTTCCAAAAGTATCTGAAAAAGATAAAGAAAGTCTCTGATCCCACATGCGTCATGTGCGACACGGGCGTTGTTGATGATGTAACACACACACCATCGGCGACTGCCCAGCCCTCGCTGACGCTCGGGAAGGATCACCTGTGCTCGTAGATGCTGTGACGGTGCGTGGCCTCATCGCCTTCTTGCTGGAGATGAGCAGGTGTGGAACCGGAGCTTCAACGTAGGGCGGCCCCCATCATTGTTCCCCAACAAAGAAAAAAATCAAAAGTGAGGTGTAACTTACTGGAAGGCTTAGAGCCACTAAGCAAGGGGTGGTGCCAGCTCCCTAAATGTCCTCTAGTTTAACTTTTGTAACTAAATTGAGGACAAGCGCAAGTAAGGTCGACCATGCGACGTACTTAACTTGAATCTAATCACAGACTGAATTAAGTGAGTTAGCCGGCAACGAGATCACGTCACCCGCCAGCCACAGAACAGCTGATTGACAAACCAGCGACCTCTGTCTCAATGAGTCAAACCTCAAATTACAATTGAGAAATACGCAACACGACCTATAGATAGTACAATAGATATAGAGAAGCTAACATAGAAACTAAACCACTTCGTAAGTACAATACAATACAAACTGCTGTTTATTGACGGAACTGCAACATACATTGCTTGAGTTCTCGTAAAAAATAATAGGTAAAAAGTGTAAAATATCACACTGCAACAGACGAAGTTACAATTGACAACATATTATATCAACGCATACATAGGGGCAAATACATCGACACGATTCCTCTTCCATCATAATCACAAAAATCAACGTTATACGTAATTTTACATGTTAAACATAGTGATCACTACCCCTAAAAATTTTCTTAACTTCGTGGACAAACTTCTTTGCTGAGGTGAGGCATCGAATCTCACTCGGGAGAGAGCCCCATACCTCCGGTAGGCGGTGAGCCACAGCATGGCGACTTGACTCTTTGGTGGTGAATGAACTCACGAATACCGTTGCCCGACGGGTCGTTCGCTTTTCCATAGCAGAGATGCAGAAAGAGATGTCACCAGGAATTTTTCCTCTTACTATTTTGAAGGCAAGAAAGGCAGTCTGAACCTTGCTGATTCCACGGAGGCGAAGAAGCTCAGCATTATCTAAAATATCTGTAACGGAAGCATTGCGACGCCGATCGAAGATGGCCCTAAGTGCGTCGTTCTGAATGATTTCTCCTTTGCGCAGCGTTCCCTGAAAGATCCCACCCCAGATTATGATTCCATAGGAAAGCAGAGGAATGAGTAACATCCTATACACCAGCAGTAATCCCTCAGTAGGTACTCCAAGTTCTCTCAGGCGGCGCAGTGAGGCAATCACCGCATAACATTTTGGAGTAATAGTCCGTAGGTGTTCGTGCCATCTGAGTGTGTCTTGGAGAACAAGACCCAAACATTTGACAGAGGAAGACACCGGAACCGACGAATTGCATAATTCCACTGATTGGATATGAGTCGTCCTTTGTGGCGAGCGAAAGAGGACGACACCCGTTTTGCTAGCGTTTATGACCAGACCAAATTTCTCGAAAATTTTAATCACAGCTTCAACCTTGGGCATCACTCTATGAACATCGTCTTGTATGGAGGAAGGGGAGATTCTGAAAAGGAGCGACGTGTCATCTGCGTATGCAATGGTTTTACAAAATTTGCCGGCTGATATTTCTAACAAGATGAAGTTCATTAGGATAATAAACATATAGGGCCGTAGAATAGAGCCTTGCGGCGCGCCGATGTCGACTGTCCTCCAGGTTGATTCCAGGTTTTCGACCTTGACCGCCGCCACGTTCTCGACCTTCACCGTAAGTGATCCTACCCAATATGTTTCTATGTATCTTCGTGAATAACATGGCGAACTCTAGACTAGCTCCTGTTCTGAAACCTAAAAAGCACAAACAACAGTTCCCGTTCTCTGTTTTTGTAGATCGTCATGTTGACCCGCAAATCGAATGCAACTGAACCACAAAATGATGTTGGTCATTCATTAGACGGACCATTTCAACTTGAGGCAATCTATGTGATTCTATCCATTGGCCTGATCTCTCTCGTGGTAAGCCCGTACCTTTGTCAGATACCAAGTACATTCATTTTTCTGTTATCGATGCTCGTGCATTCGCGCGAGTTGAAGTGTCTTCGAACAGCAGACTTTTGCAGCGGGTCTCTAGTCTGTGCTTGGGCGCTCGTGGCTTTCCTGACAATCACCGAGTTTAACTCGCAACTCCTGTTCGTGCTACAAAATCCCCGGGTCGATCACTACGGTGGAGAGTCTCTCCTCAACACGACAGCACAGCTCAATGATGCGGTACGACGATCTCTGAAGAAGGACCCGTCCAACAAAACAGCCACATGTGTTAATGAGTCAAATCAGCTAATTTGTGAGAGGGTATGCTTCGTAGATGAGGTTTCGACCATGTTCCTCTCATCAGAGAACTTCACCATTCCGCTCACACCGTACACTTCAAAGGCAAATGATCTGGCCGAGATCATTCAGGTTTCAAGGTAAGTATAACAGGATTCTGAAGTAACGAGCAACAAAAAATGTGCTTTTGTAGGCACAATATCGGAAAATAAATTTATTTTGACTGAGGTGGAACACCGTATCAAACACCCTACGAAAAAGCGGTATCTTACCATAATATCAGACCGCTTCCTTCTACTTGGTGTGTTATTAATTTCCCCTTCGTTCATCTTGGTTTTAGTATTTGAACAATTCTGAAAAAAAGGATTTGGCAGGTGCAGCCTGGTCATTGCAATCTTCCTGTACTTGGTCTGCAGTCAATCCTATGGAACTAAATGTACTGCTATTCATTAATAAAGTAGCAAAGTTATATACAAGGAAGAATTTTCAGCGAAGATAGAACTTAAATTTCAAGACCCATAAGTTCTCATTCTACTCGAACTTATGGGGCTTGAAATTTAAGCCAATTTACGAATCATCACAGAAGATAGAACCACACATACACACACACACAATTATTCGACTTGATCACATCAATGTTTCTCATGGAATCGACAAACCCTGGCTGCATTTGCATCGAATTAGACAGGAGTGGCTTGAGTATTTCGCGAAGACCCACGCGGCAGTTGTCGAGCAGGAGAAAGCAACGTGTGGCCCCAACGGAAAGAAGAGCTGCAAACTACCGGACAGCAAAGCGTCGTATCTGAATCCACACTCCCTTCGCTGGAAGGTGATTCGTTTCGTCACGTCATATATGTGTGGCCTTCACGACGCTGAGATCTACATTCGGATGTATCGACGAGGCTACCTGCGCGACCCGAAGGGATGTGTCGAACAATGGCAGAAGCGGCTAGTCTATCCGTTCGGCTTACGAAAGGTCCGTCCTCTACAGGTCCCCATGAAGTGCTAAGTGTACACCAATTATGAGCTAGTTCGTACCAGTGAGGCTAAACAGCGAATCGCAACTGAAAATATAATAATATAATAAAACCAAACTGAAGTTGACGATGCTACTGATAATTAAAAGTGATACTCAATTTCTGATAATCAGATTTTTATAGACGTCTGTGAAGATGATCAAGTCTCGAAACTTGTTTAATCAGCAATTTGTCATTAGCCACAAACCAACATACGTTTCCATTAAACTCTGACCTATTTGTCCTTAAACAGGTGATACAGAGGTCATTGAGTAGTCTGCCACTGTCCAGTTACGTGGAGCACGTGTTTAGTCCAAAGGTGACGACGGTGAATATCTATCCGGCATCAGAAGCTACATCGCCCTATGCGAAATGGTTTGACAGAATCTTCACGCGTCTCACCGAGGACGGACTTTTCCACAAAGCAGGAAAACTTGAGTTCCTCGCCCAATACCGTCTCGAGGTAACTAGGAGAATCCATCGAAATTAAATCAAACAAGAAAATTAATTACACTTATGCCCTACTATGGGCTCTCCGTTACATATAGGAGCATCCTGCTTGTTAATTCAGATATACCGCATAAACATTTTGTGAACTGGAAAATGCTGTATATCATTATAGGGGAATAAGCAGATGGTGAGGCATGTTGTGAAGTCATTGATTTCTTGTATCATTAGTCTTTAGTCGATTAGCGATAATGGAACGTGATGATTGGAAGACCTTTGCCGAAAGTGTCACCCTCTTCACAGAAGAGATGATCAACCGAAGGTTAATAACAGCTACTGAACTATTAATGCCAGACAGGGTCATTGATAACTAATTAATGAATTCAGAATTCGCAGACACAGGATGGTCGTCATGTCACGCAACCACATAGAGGGTTGGGTAAAGTTTTACGGCTTCGAAGTGGTAACCTTCCACCCATTCTTCATATCATCTGCTTTCAATCTCATCTGCTTGCAGGTGTTCGTACAAATCGATCGGCGTACAAGACACTCCGTTTCTGTTTTGGCTAATGTATGTTGTTTATGCTGCATCGATCCTTCTCGTCTTTCTCGAACGGGGCTTTCCGCCTACAAGGGTAACTATACGTCTCAGTGATGCTATCTCAGCCCTATTAGTTTGAGGAGTTTGTGTGGTATAGTTAAAGCAAAATCATAACAGAGGGATAGGATAAGAGAAGTTCACATTGAGAAGTAAATAGAGCAATCCATTAGAAGTGCGTATAGACTATAAAGTTAGTTAGATAAAGAAACTCGACATTTACATCAACCGATTCATTGATTCTATGTACTAGATAGGACACCGATATGACCCATAGGCGGCACAACTTCAAAATGCAAAGTTGACCTACAATGATCTTGAGCAAGAGCTGAATTATTTTGGTCCTTTCAGATGGAGTCAGCTTGGTTTAAACTGCGTCGTCTGTTCAATCGTCAGGGTCAATGTAACGGTGTACAACAACATAAGCCGTCCCCGACTTCTCACAACGATAAGGAACGGGACTCCAATAGAGGCCTACGGGTGACGCCCACTGTGAGATACTTCGCCATAACTGGGCCGTCCTTTCGAACTGCGCGATCTCGATTTCGGGACAAGGATATCAGCTACCTGCCCGGCCTTCTGAAACTCGAACACGTTGAGAATGGCTGGCAGTAATGCATCAACTCTATGGGATCAGCTATTGTCCAATACAATTTTATTTATCTCGTAGTCAAAAAATGCTATGCTTGAGACGAGGTTGGTATTGTAAGATGCAACTATTTATATCTAAATTACATATATACAAACTTACGAAAACTCATTCAATATTATGGAGAAGAGCATTATACCATAACGTATAACAATATGTTTGCGCCAGTGAAAACAACGGAATATATATGATCCAGTACACGTAAATAAGCGCATATCGAGTGCGCAAACACGAGTCTCACTTATCTGCACTTAATTTAAATTTAAATAAATAAACTGACTCAATAAACAGAGTCTTCATGATCAATCATGATCATCGAGTCATTCAATTAATGACTAAGCGGGTGCATTCATCCCCGGGAAGTTGGAAAGGTGGTTCACGTGGTAATTTGCATTTGACTTCGCCTTCTGATGTTGAGTGAAGCTGGTGTGGGAATATTTGCAAATACAGGTAACAAATGCACAGCGATTGCCATCAGTTCCCGCCCGGTTATTCCTCGCGAATAATTTAGCAGCCAAGAGTTGTTTACGACCAACAGATAACATCACCATATGCTATGTCCGCCATCTTCTAGACTTTTATATCTCGTTGTTTATGTTGTCTTTAAATGCAAGTTACTGTCTAGGTATTGGTTTATAGGGGAGAAATAATTATCGAAAGATTATTACTACCAAAACCGTCAAACCTTAGTTAATCTTCTATAGGGTTGCATTACGTTGCGACACCCTGTAAATGTGAATTGTAAAAAAGTGAATTATTATAGTTGTTAACCACCCTGTTTGGCCTTAAACGTTGAGTCGCTGTCATTAACTTTCGGTTATTGGACTTCTCTTCCGAAAAAGGAGTTGTTACTCCTTCTTCAGAATCTGATCACCTTATGACGTACAACGAACAACCAATACATTTTTATCATTTGCATATATATATATATATATATATATATATCAGTGTGAAATCTAATGTCTATGACTGCTAAGAAGAGTTAGTGTCTTCTACAGCGTGTGGGTGAAATAACGCAACACACGTTACGCAGATTTATAGCTGCCACGGATCACCATCATCTTGAGTCCTAGATCGTCTTTACATTTTGGAACATGCAAATGGGTTTTGCTATACATGCCAGTTGGAAGAATTCATGACTAAACATCCCCCGGGAATAGCTGTGCAACTATACGGATTTAAGTCGTAACCCCCGCCAGGCCGTTCAGAGTGTGTCAGACCGCTAAACTCCAGCGTAAATGACGCGCCGCCTAATGGGTGTTATTTGTTTCTCTACAGCATGAAGTGTCAATGGTCCAAGCGCGTATCGTTCATTAGTTCGTTCAGAACGACGGTGTGCTATACTGGAAACTACATGATAGGTCATTACGACTGTATAAATAAATACAATTTGTGGACCCTCCAAAAATGGCTAAATAAAATAGCTATGCGTTGTCTCTCATGTCAAAGCTGGACGCCTCGCGTAGGCTAAAACGTTTGAAGTCACCAAAGGGCGTTCCTGCTTTGCGCGAACGAATATGAAAAGGCATGGCCTCAAACCGGGACCTGACAAATCAAATGAAAACTGCTGACGTTTCTCAACTGAGACGAATTATGTGAGATGAAGACTTCATCGAGAATTTGCTCAACTTGTAGAACAGGGACCTTAGATTTGTCATTCGCCAAACGACAATTGCTCATATCGACGCAGTCGATAATTTATACCACTCATTCATTCAAATTGTGGTTTACTGACTGAACGACAGTTTTTACAATGCTTGGGTTCTCATTAAAAAAAGTATTAAACAAGAATATTACATCACGGTGGGAGTACATGCTGTCGACAGCTTCAATAACAAAAAAATACGACACGTAATTCGAAAATAAAGTATAGCAATGATTCGTAGTATAAGCAACAATATACATGAGATGCACCGAACACAAGAGAAGGTGGTCCAGTAATACCTTACACTATTTCACCGAGAAATATATACAGTTTTGTCATATATACAGATTGCACAATTATGGTAAAATAGCGACATATCCCATAACATAGTGGATTGTAAAATGTAGCAGTTAGGGAGAGGTTCGGCATCTTAATTCTATTATAATATCAACTAGTCTCAGGAGCTGTCTTTTATAAATAGCAAGTACAACGAATCGAGCTTTACAAGAACTTGACTCGCGCAGCGTCAAGTTCATTGTAAAGCATCGCTATGTAAGGCTCTGTAAAGCTATAGCTATGTAAAGCTATATTTTGATCAAATTTGTTGCTAACTCGATTACTTAGCGTACTGTTGCTAACTCGATTACTCGAATACTTAGCGTTATGATCTTAACCAAACGCGCTATTTTCGGTTCCCCCTTCCTGGCAGGCAGTGTTCTTCGTGATTTTGGACGGCGGTGATTAGTAGAAGGCTTCAGGTTCACAAGATGAAGTCAAATGTAATAATTGTATAAAATAATAGGGAGAGAGAAAGATGTCTACATTAAATAGCGAAAACTTGCCACACGTTGAGTGAATAATTTACGTTTGAAGACGTGACCTAGTGCGTATCAAGTGATCTCTTATGTCGAACTTACTATGGCCATATCTCAATGAGGCATCATTTTCTTGTGAATGTTGTTGCCGTGAAAGTCGCATCTTGTTGACATATTGGTACAGCAACGTCTCGTGCGGGTTGCTCTTTTGCATGGGAACGTCTGTCCTATTCCGCCTCGTACAATATTCTAGTTGGACATATTGTTGTATATCGCGCTTACCAGACTGTCAATTCGAACAGCGCAATGAGTATCGTGTACAAACAGTGGTCGCTTTTGTTTCGGTTAAACATGCGAAACAAATTCTCATGTTATCCGGAGTGATATTGAGACATCTACTTGAAGGTCCCAATTAGTTTAAAATAGCTGCCGACAACAACTAGGTGCACCAGTGTCGGATTCAGCAGAAACTTGAGTTCTTGTGGGCCTATTTCAACTAAGTATACCAAGGGAATCGTGGGTGCCTTGAAACCAACAAGATCCCACCTTTGTAAACTGTAAAAAGGTCCTGTGGGAAATTTGTATCCTTCAATTTAGTTCATCCCCATGTGCCCTTAAGTCCTGACTGCGTTAGTGATGCACTTCATCATTATTGCCTCGATTCAGGCGATCTGCTCCAACGCCGCCTCGCCGCTCAAGCAGCCCGCCAATAGCGAGAGAGATAACCCTCTGGAGGTTGCAATGTCGTTGGCGAGCATCGGTCAGCTTGTTAAAGACGCTCAGGATAAGCACAGGAAGAGGATACAAATAGTGCAGGTCAGTATAAGACAAAACGCTTATATCAATCACTGCCCTCTCTGCACGTTCCAATCCGACACATCACCCACACGTAGCTTTGGTGTTGACTGATCGCAGTGATTGCAAATAGATTTTGGATAAAAGTGTTAGGTTGGCCCAAGCAAAAGCCGCCGGACGTAATTCTTTTAATAGAATAGTATTCATATTAATGAAAGATTCTTTTGTATATTATAAGTATGATCCCTGGGAATTTACTACACGTTTCCATCAGGTCAGTCACTCTTGCACTCTCCCTACATAAGACCTACGCGCCACCGAGTTGCCAGTGAACCATCGTATCCTCCTGGTATCTGCCATGCCACTTAAGATTGAAATTCATTCGGGTTAATAGAGCTAGACTGGACGAGACGCTGGCGCTATCGAGATATGTGAAGAAAACAAACAGATGGCTTCTTATTTATGATGTATCTGAAAATGATAAACTATGATTAATAAATATATACCCGAATCCCGCCTCTGGTTTACGACGAATTTGTTGGCGTTTCTGCTGTGTCCCTATGATGAACGCTTCGATCTCACAAGCGTTTCCTCGTCATTAAGAGAAAACCAATCGCACAGGCTTATGTAAAGATCACCGCGTTACTCACAGCTAGCTTTTAACTGTGCCCATAACAATACCATGGCTAATGATATATATCAGTTGAATGTAATAAAAGTGATTTATTTAATATTGTTTCTTCCCAATCTCAGAAAACGGGTCGGGACGGTTGTGAGGAAAGTGAACATTTTATAATTAAACACAGCAAGCAACACGTGTTTGACTGGAGGCACTGTCTAGAGGATGCGCCCGTCGATCAAGCCAACGATGCGCTATCCGGCCTTCGTTACATCAGGTAAATTCACAGCTATTTATTTCAGTTGAGGGCTATGTCGATCTTGGCATGAGTAGAAATCACCCGCGAAGATGGACATTTTTATGTTCGAAAATCTGCGTGAGTGACCCACTGCTTTCGACATAACCAAGGAAAACGACAACTTTAAACATTCACAAAAATAAAATCATCCGAATGCGGGTGCTCAGATTGGTGAATTTTCTTTGTAAGTTAACCCGTGACGAAGCAACTGGCCTGGGGCAGGGACCCCGACAAACAAATAGACAATTATTAGATAAAATTACTGGTAACGTTATGAACCCGCTTATTAATTTTGATTAATTTTCCAACCAAGCAATGTTGTTGGTCCCTGGCTCCTGATCCTATCCGTGTGATGTTCCGATTGAAATGAATAGCTTCTAATTATCAATGACTTCTGTTTATTTTTGATCTATCTGTTGGTCATTTATTGTTAGGCAATACCCACAACATCGGCGACTATCGACGAACTTTCACAGCAAGCAACACGCCTAGCGGACACGTATACTGCGACTGCAGCTGTCATCAACGTTGTACGTCAAGTGCCTTTCCAGGAAACCACCGATATCACTGAGGGACACAAGACGAAGAAGAAGGACATCAATCGCACCGTGACGGATCTAGCTGATGTATGTCATCGAATGCCGAGTTGTGGAATTATTTTTAATTGTCATCATTATCAATTAATTGTTAATTATCATTCTTGGACATTTTCCTCTGTCGCCTTTTGGCTCACTTTGGCATTTCGAGTTTTCTATTCGACAAACAAACACACACACACGTATATCTTTCATATCGTTTTTTGTTCATGGAACTTTGTTATCGATTTCAGATTTATGGGACATTAAAGTCCATTTGTCATACCATGGTCTATGTTGACATAACGGTGATTTTTGATCGTCCACAGGTGTTGAACTGGTACCATGAATACAATATGCCTGCAGCAATTAAACGACAACCCATCTTCCTTATACCGCGCTACGTCATGGACAAGTACTACTACTCAGACTAGATGGCTGCAACTAGCGCTCAGATGTTTCCTTTTTGAGAAAGTGTTTTATCACCTTTATGGGAAGATTATTTTCTCCTTATGATTTTCGTGACGAAACACACGTCACGGTCAACCTACGGAAAAAATGAAAACGTTGTGCAGTTTTCCTTAGGGTGGCATTACTTTCCGAACACCATTTCCACGTCCGCCCCTCATGCGATGTTTGTTCGCAAATGGAAACTTTAATGTTGACAATTTGTCCTTCATGGTTGGCACGTTATATCATAGGATGCATCATGAGACGGGATGATTTCGTTATCATTTTCTCACTTCCTTAAGTTATCCGAGGGTATGGTTAACGACCGAACAGTAGAATTGCAAATATGGATTCAGCTCTCCTCTGGCTAAATATTGAAAGCGTTTTTCCTCTTCGAGAACTTAACAGTTTGTTACAACTGCAGTTCCGTCAATAAACCAAGTATCTATTTATCTACCTACCCATATAGTTTACTAAGGTCTCGTTCTATATAGTAAATGATGTCGCCTGTCGCAATGCAACCCTTTGGGTTAAGATGGCTTTGGACCGAATCTCCTTGAAATCCTGCCAGTTTTCAAATGGCAGATTCGCTGCGAATAAGCCCAAGTCCAGTTAAGCACCTCGCGGTTATCAGATAACCAAGTGCGCAAGTTCTTCATTTGGCCGAAATTTCCAGTAATAGCTGAGCACCTCTGCATACTTGTCTTTTGTGTTGTCGGTACCACCTGCAGTTGCAACATGTTCTCTGACAGCGAGGTAAGCCTGTCGGGATTCTTCCAGAAGCTGTTGACGATTCGAGTGACGACACTCTTCGTTGGATCGACGGCTCTACCTCACCAGAGTCCCATGCTGAGTGCCGTGGAGAACAACCTCGTACACAATCTCTTCTCGTTTCAGTGCTCAGATATGGACCCACCACTCGGGATCCCGGCCAGCCCCCACAGCAAAGATCATCACATAATTGTCCTACTGAAATATCTCTATATTAGGCATTCGATTGTCAATAGGGTATGTATAAGTTCCCTTAGCCCATTCCAAATTGACACACACACATGTTAGTGAGCAGATCAATAGGATTAAAATACGATGTGTCTAACTGTGGGTACCATCCTACAAGCATTGTGAGGTTCTTTGCGCAGGATTGTCCACATCTCTTATTTTACTCAACGTTAGTTTCTAACCTTCAAAGTGTCAGCCTTTGCATAGCCTCCCGTGGGTTCCCGAGACGTTCGAAACGCCCTATAGATAAAAATGACTCAACCCTTGAGAGATCTTCAGCTTTCGAACATGTCATATTCAAGCCTGTCCTTAATCCTCTATCTGGCATTTATTCTCTGAACTGCATGTCATCCTAGGGAGTCCAAGTAGAGTGACCCCTATTTTTAACGGTAAATGGCTGATGTACTTCGGGCTTCACATCTAAATTATTCGCCACAGTAGTGTGGGACTCCCACCCAGTCATCCACTTCTTGCCACTTCTGAGTGACCGGGGCTGATCTTCGCTGTATTTCAATCAGTCATGGGTCCTCTGCCTCTTGACCTTCTGTCGTCCTGTCAGCCTTGCCCTGCCGCCTTCTTCCTGGCTCTTTCCAATTCGTCCTCGAGCGTCGCAGGCACTATACACCCTCCACTGCTACCTCTTGGCCGAGTGCACTTTCTGTCGCTTGTCCTCGTCTGACAAAACGCAGGCATCTGAGCAGGCTCTATGTTGTCGTACTCTCACGGGTTGCAAAGAACACATATGGGGCCTTATAAATTAGATAAAGGTGCTCTTGGAAGCATCCCTGCCCTGTGGGTACCTGGGACCTGCGGTATGCTATCTTGCCGTTGGTCCCAACAGAGTCTAAACTAGACCCTTCGTAAGTAACCTCAGGTTGTAACCCGTTCAAATATGATTTGTTATTATCACAATGTAGGAGAAAACAAATTATTAACGACAACAACAAGATCGAAAATTATAAATATATGTATATATATTATCGTAAGTTATATATAGTATATTATATATAATTATAACAGATATGTCGGCGCGGTAGCCCAGACAACAGAGCCTTGGTCTATGAGCTCAAATGGCCTATCTAAGATCCACTAGATTCATTGTACGCCTCGATGAGCGAAAACACTTGTATTATATCCAGCCTTTGGGCACATCTTTGCAATTGACTTGAATTGAAAGAAATGTATTTTTATTTTTTGCTATTTATAATATGTTTGATATTTAATATTGCACCAAAGAGATATGACCCAACAGATCAGTTGTATACAATTATGTGCAGTTATCAAATCTGAGCCTACATTTTTGAGAATCTATATTAAAAAACGATCTGACTTTTGCATTAAATGTTTAATTAAACTCTAGTTTTACGGAAATTCCTCCCAAGGGTAGCATCTCTCTCTAAAATAGAAACCCCACTTCATTTACAGCTTTACAATATGTTTTATATCTCGCAACTCGATTTTCTTGCTGGGCCTCTCGATAACGCTATATAGAATTGCTTCATCTTATCTAGGCTTTCTCAAACGGCCTCAGCGCGACTTTCATGGTAACCGCACTCAAAGGGATATGCATCAGCTGCTCAGGCCAGGCCGCCACTCCGTTTTGCAATCTAGATTCATCTAACGAGTATCATGGAGATGTAGTGCAGAACGTTATACCATTGAATTTACGACGACCTGATTTTGTTTTATGTGTCTGGAAAAAATACCATACAGGTGATCTTTTTCGGTGAGCGTTACGAGAAGATCAAAATGTTTCGATCTGCGGCACTCGAAGCAACGTTTCTTCTACCGCGTTATGCACATTTAAGGGCCGAATGTGCATGTTCCCAAAACCAAACGGATAAACTCTGGTGGGAAAAGTTCGATCAAGGAGACCAACCGATTGTCTCGACCGTCTTATGTTATCGCTGTGCTGACAACTGCACTCACCGGCAGCAGGAAGTTCTGATTCTCTCCTTGTTGAAGAGTCACTTCAATCTGTCCATGTGGGACTGGATGGAGCATGACTGCAAGCCGACACTTTATTTGGGTAGGTGGCTGAATACGAACATGTCGAATGCAGTAACGAGTCCTGTAGCTAAAGACACCTGATCACTGATATTTCACAGCTGTGCGAAGACACCAAATGCTTGGAGCGTAAGTTTATTACTGATTATGGCAGTACAAATACTTCATCCACTTACGCTCTGTCTTACAATGGCTAAGTTCTCGTGATCTTCGCTTATCAATAACTGCTCAATGATCGGCTTCATTATTCATTCATCTCATAGAATGAAAACCGTTTTGTTCACCAGGTTTCAGCCACGTTCCCGAGGATAGAAACCGGCGACTTCTGAGACACACTAAAGCTATCTATGACACCGATGAGGTGATAATTAATGCGATTAACATTAATTAAGCATAAGATAACTCGACATCTCATCCGAGCCCTTTCTTGAGCGTACTCAAGGCAACTTCAATTTTAGACAAACATTTTACCAACGAATACATTCAAGGGATTGTATTATCTATGCAGGGAATTTAGAACTCCGCATGGCTTCCAATACTATATTCATCCCTTTCTGTTGATTTTTAGGCATTGGACTAGTACAAATAATAGAAAATATAGAAATTAAACCACTTCGTAAGTAATCTTGCTTTGTGTGTCTCTATGTATCTTCGTGTAAAATACGGCGAACTCTTGGACTAGCTTCAGTTCCAAAACATAAAAAGCTCAAACAACAGTTTCCGCTCTCTGTTTTTCTAGATCGTCATGTTGACCCGAAAGCCGAATGCGACTGAACCACAAAATGATGTTAGCCATTCATTGGACGGATCATTTCAACTTGAGGCACTCTATGTGGTTCTAGCTATTGGCCTGATCTCTGTCGTGGTGAGCCCGTACCTTTGTCAGATACCAACTACATTCATTTTTCTTCTATCAATGCTTGTGCATTCGCGCGAGTTGACGTGTCTTCGAACAGCAGACTTTTGCAGCGGGTCTCTAGTCTGTGCTTGGGCCCTCGTTGCTTTCCTGACAATCATCGAGTTTAACTCACAACTCCTGTTCGTGCTACAAAATCCCCGGGTCGATCACTACGGCGGAGACTCCCTCCTCAACACGACAGCACAGCTCAACGATGCCGTACGACGATCTCTGGAGGAGGACCCGTCCAACAAAACAGCCACATGTGTAAATGAGTCTAATCAGCTAATTTGTGACAGGATATGCTTCGTAGATGAGGTTTCGACCACGTTTCTCTCATCAGAGAACTTCACCATCCCGCTCACACCGTACACTTCAAAGGCAAAAGATCTGGCCGAGATCCTTCAGGTTTCGAGGTGCGTATAAAAGGTTTCTTAGGTAATGGGCAGCAAAATAGTTGTCTAGATATAATATCAGACCGCTTGCTTCTACTTGATTGGACTCTTCTGAAACAATTAGGATTCGGCTAATGACCAGCAGCCTGGCTACGATAATATTCTTGTTCTTGATCTGCAGTCAATCCTATGAAATTAAATTTATTACTCTTCATTAATAAAGTTCTATTAGTAATACACATGAAGAATTTACATCAAAGACTTAATTTTTCATACTACCCGCACTTAAGGGCCATGAAATCTGAGCCTAATTTACGAACCATCACAAAGGATAGAACCACACACATACATACATAATTATTAGATTTGACCACATCAGTGTTTCCCATGAACGACTCAGAGGTACGCAATTCCCACTAAATCGCAATTGCCGCATTTTAATTAATTTCGTTTTTATTTGTGGAATCCCTGGCATTTCCTGGCGGCAACTGTGCCGAATTAGATTGGAGTGGCTTGAGTATTTCGCAAAGATTCGCGCGTCAGCTGTCGAACAGGAGGAAGCAACGTGTGGCCCCAACGGTAAGAAGAGGTGCAAGCGACCGGGCAGCAAAGCGTCATATCTGAATCCGCACTCCCTACGTTCGAAGGAGCTTCGTTTCGTCATATCCTCTACGTGTGGCCTTCATGACGCTGAGATCTACATTCGGATGTATCGACGAGGCTACCTGCGCGACCCGAAGGGATGTGTCGAACAATGGCAGAGGCGGCTAGTCTATCCGTTCGGCTTACGAAAGGTCCGTCCTCTACAGGAAACCGTGATGTGCTAAGTGTACACCATTTATGAACTAGCTCGTAGAAGTGAGGTTAAACAGCGAATCGAAATTGAAACTAATGCAATAAAACAAAACGAGGATGATGGTGATAATTAAAAATGATAATACATTTCTGATTAACAGATTTTTATAGACGTCTGTCGAGATGGTCAAGTCTCGAAACTTGTTTAATTAGCAATTCGTCATTAGCCACAGATTAACATACATTTCTATTAAACTCTGACCGATTTGTCCTTAAACAGGTGATACAGAGGTCATTGAGTAGTCTGCCACTGTCCAGTTACGTGGAGCACGTGTTTAGTCCAAAGGTGACGACGGTGAATATCTATCCGACATCAGAAGCTACATCGCCCTATGCGAAATGGTTTGACAGACTCTTCACGCGTCTCACCGAGGACGGCCTTTTCCACAAAGCGGAAAAACTCGAGTTCCTCAACCAATACCGTCTAGAGGTAATTAGAAGCTTCCGTCGAAATTAAATCGAATAACAAAATTAATTCCACTTATACTTTGCCCTCTTCATATTCATAAGAGTATCCTCTTCGTGATGTACTATGGTTGTTAATTCAGGTAGCCCGTATAAACATTTGTGAACTGCAATAGGTTATATGTCATTATAGGGGAATAGACAGATAATGAGGCATGTTGTGAAGTCATTGATTACTTGTATCATTAGTCTTTAGTCGATTAGCTCACTGTAGTTCATGGTTTCGCTTGTAACCTGCAACGGAGCGTATGAGCAAGCCTTGTCTGCAAATTTAGGAGTGTCGAGTTGTTGTTATCAGTATGCCTCTTTTGATGGCCAATACCAGTAAACCTGGATATGAGAAATAGATGTGCCGATTTATGTAAATAAGGCAAATTGGTAGAGATAACATTACATTAATAATACTGTAAGGTGTACCGCGTCATGTTTTCAGGTGGCGATAATGGAACGTGATGATTGGAAGACCTTCGCTGAAAGTGTCACCATCTTCACAGAAGAGAAGACCAACCGAAGGTTAATAAAACGACAGAACTTTTCATGCCAAACAGGGTTATTGATAACTAATTAATGTATCAATTTTTCTGTGAATACATATCTATTTAGTAACGTGTATTTCAGTACAAATCAACAGAGAGGAACAAGAGACTAGAGAATGGTGGACCGACATTATTATATGCGTGTGATCTATTCACTGTAAACACTAATGATTGGACATTAATTGCACTGTGTTAATAATTTCCTTACGGCGTTCAATATCATCTCTTTGCAGGTGTTCGTATCAAGCAATCGCCGTGAAAGACAATCCGTTTCTGTTTTGGCTAATGTATGTTGTTTATGCTGCATCGATCCTTCTCGTCTTTCTCGAGCGGGGCTTTCCGCCTACAAGGGTAACTATACGTCTCAGTGACGCTATACCAGTCCTATTAGTTTGCGAAGTTTGTATTGTATATTTAAAGTTAAATCATAGCAGTGGGACAGGATAAGAGAAGTTCACATTGAGAAGTAAATAGAGAAATCCGTTAGAAGTTCATATTGACTATAAAGTTAATTAGATAAAGAAAATCGACATTTACAACGTCCGCTTCCATTCCAAATTCATGTGCTAGATATGCCGAGATGATCCATAGGCGGCACAAATTCAAAATACAAAATTGACCTACAATGATCTTGAGCAGGAGCTAAATCTTTTGGTCCTTTCAGATGGAGTCCGCTTGGTTCAAACTGCGTCGTCTGTTCAATCATCAGGGTGAATTTGACGGCGTACAACTTCATGAGCTGCCTTTAAGTTATGATAACAAGAAGAAATGGGACTCCAATAGAGGTTTACGGGTGACGCATACTATGAGATACTTCGCCGTGTCTCATCATCATCCTCTCGCACTTCGCGATCTCGGTTTCCGGGGAAGGATGGTGGGTACCTGCCCGGCCTTTTGAAACTCGAAGACGTTGACACTGGCCGACAGTAACTCAGCAGCTCTACGGGACCAACCATTGTCCAATACAATTTTATTTATTATGTACTCAAGGAATGCTATGCTTGAGACGAGGTTTATATGGTATGCAACTATTTATATCGAAAACCCATTAAATATTGCGTTGTGAGGAAAAGCATTATGTCATAACATATAACAATACATATAGGTTTGTGCCAGTGAACAACGGAATATATATAATCTTCGGTGCACGCAAATAAGCGTATACCAGACACGAGTCTCATTTACCTGTACCTAATTTAAATTCAAATAAATAAACTGGCTCAATCTACTGAGTCATTATGATTAATTATGATCATCGAGTCATTCAATTAATGACTTAGCGGGTGAATTCACACTAGGGAGGTTGGAAAGGTGGTTTAAGTGGTAAATTCGCCTTCGCCTTCTGACGTTGAGTAAAGATGTGGGAATACCTACACATTGAAAAATACAGGTAACAAATGCACAGCGATTGCCGTCAGTACCCGCCTCGTATCCTCGCGAATAATTTACTAGCCAAGAGTTGTTTACGGCCAAAAGATAACATCCCCAAAACGGTGTTGGCCCAACATCTTCTAGACTTTTATATCTCATTGTTATGTCGTCTTTAAATGCAGGTTACTATCTACATAGATATTGGTTTATAGGGGAAAAATAATAATCGAAAGATAACTTCGGAAACCATCAAACTTAGTTAATCTTCCATAGGGTTACATAACGTTGCGAACACCTTGTAAATGTGAATTGTGAATAAGTTGCGAGCTCTGGCGACTTTCGGGGCAACTAGAGTAAGTTCGCCGTAGCGTACTGTACACTCCCCCTCCGTATATGTCATGAAAACTGCGTGTTTACATACACGGGGTTTTCCACAGACACCCTATTGACTACAGTAGTCGTTTACGGACGGGATGCGGACGGAGGTCCTAGAAAGGAAGTCTGGGGAGAGAGAAAGAGAGAGACAGAGAAGGGAAGCAGCTGAGAGTCAGCTAACCGTCGTCACGGTGTTGATATTCATTAGCATGGCAACACCCCCTTTAAAAAAAAAGTAGCGGCTATTTGTAGAGGGAAAAGACACAAACAGCAAAAGATTTTGGTTTCGGTAGCAGGCGTTCATATGACCCGCACTGGAATGATATATATATATATATATATATATATATACCCTCACTGCAATGGCGAATAAAGTTGAGCCAGATTTCCCATTGGCTGTACTGCCATAGCTACAAATGGAAGCAGCGATCCCGATCGACAAGTGGCTCGTCTTGATTACAGCTCGGGGCTCAAAGTAACATTGCATGTAATTAATACTCTGATCAGATTGGTTGCTCACTCGATTCAGTACTCAACGTTATGATCTTAACCAATAGCGCTTTTCTCGATGCCCTCTTCCTAGCAGACACTATTCTTCGTGCTTTCGGATAGCCGTGATAAGTGGTAGACTTCAGGTATTCACAAATATAGTCAAATAATTCGATAAAATAATAGGGAGAACGATGTCTACATTAAATAGCGGAAACATACCACATGTTGAATGAATAATTTAAGCCTAAAAACGCGGGCTAGTGCGTATCAAATGATCTCTTATGGCCATATCTCAATGAGGCATCATTTTGTTGTGAATGTTGTTGCCCCGAAGGTCACATCTTGTTGACTGATCGGTACTGTAGCATCTCGTACCGGTTGCCCTTTTTGCATGGGAACGTTTGTCTTATTCCGCCTCGTATAATATTCTAGTTGGACATATTGTTGTATATCGCGCTTACCAGACTGTCAATTCGAACAGTGCAATGAGTATCGCGGACAAGCAATGAACGCTTCTGTTTCAATAAACAACCCGAAACAAATTCTCATATTATCCGGAGTGAAATAGTGACATCTACTTGGAGGTCCCAATAAGTTTAAAATAGCTGTCGCCAACAACTAGGTGCACCAGTGTCGGATTCAGCAGAAACTTGAGTTCTTGTGGGCCTATTTCAACTAAGTATACCAAGGGAATCGTGGGTGCCTTGAAACCAACAAGATCCCACCTTTGTAAACTGTAAAAAGGTCCTGTGGGAAATTTGTATCCTTCAATTTAGTTCGTCCCCATGTGCCCTTAAGTCCTGACTGCGTTAGTGATGCACTTCATCATTATCTCCTCGATTCTGGCGATCTGCCCCAACATCGCCTCGCCGGTCAAGCAGCCCGACAATAGCAAGAAAGATAACCCTCTGGAGGTTGCAAGGTCGTTGGTGAGCATCAGTCAGCTTGTTAAAGACGCTCAGGATAAGCACAGGGAGAGGAAGAGAATATTGCCGGTATGTATAATGCAAACGGGTGCATCAATCACTGCTCTCTCTGCACTTCGACGATCCGACCCATCACCCGCACGTAGCACTAGTGTTGAATGATGGGAGTGATTGCACATTGATAGATAAAAGTAGAGTATTACATTTTACATAAACCACTTTTATTATAAACTAGTATTATAGTCACTGAACTTCCTGCTATCTGCCATGCTACTCGATGAAAATTCATTAGGTTAATGGGTCTGCTTAATTAAATGACACGCTCGGGCAGTAGCCAAACGCAAGCAATTAGTCTTAGAGGAAATTGTATAATAGTTAGCTTATAAGGGCGGACGCGGTCGATATGTGTGGAAAAAACAGCAGGTAGTGTCTTATGTTTATGGTATATCTGTGAATAATGAGCTATGATGAATAGACATGCAACCATATAACCCCTCCAGTCTTTTTTTTTTTTTTAGAGGAGGAAATTTTCTTCAAACGCACGGTCATTACCAGAGACATTCCAATCTCCATGAAAGTGGGCCCATCCAGTGCAGGGTTGACGTGGATGACAAAACGCCTCTGCCTGCTAAAACCATCCTCTGCTGAGAGTGTGCCTCTTCCCCAGAGTCGGCACGCTTGGCATTACTTCGATCTCTGGGGAAGGTGTGTACTGCTCCGGCTAGTGTTCTATAGCAGGGTGCCTTAGTCTCCTATGACTATTGTGGCTTCCGTGAACCCCTCCAGTCTAGCACGGATTTGCTGGCGTTTCTGCTGTATCCCCATGCTGAACGCGGCGATCTCAGAAGCGTTTTCTCGCTTACGTCATTAAGCGAAAACCAGTCGCACAGGCTTATGCAACAGTCCCCGCGATACTCACAGCTAGTTTTTGATTTTGACCATAACAATAGTATGGTAAATCATAAAGATCAGTTGAGTGTAATAAAAGTGATTTATTTAATATTGTTTCTTCTCGATGTCAGACGACACTGCCTGGAGGATCTGCCCGTTGATCAACTCAACGATGCGGTATCCGCCCTTCGTTTCGTCAGGTAAATTCACAGCTATTCATTTGAGTAGAAATCACCCGCGAAGATGGACATTTTTATGTTGGAAAATCTGCGTGAGTGAATTTTCTTTGTAAGTTAACCCCTGACGAAGCAACTCGCCTGAGGCAGGGACCCCGACAAACAAATAGACAATTATTAGATAAAATTACTGGTAACGTTATGAGCCCGCTCATTAATTTTGATTAATTTTTCAACCAAGCAATGTTGTTGGTCCCAGGCTCCTGATCCTATCCGTGTGATGTTCCGATTGAAATGAATAGCTTCTAATTATCGATGACTTCTGTTTATTTTTGATCTATCTGTTGGTCATTTATTGTTAGGCAATTACCCACAACATCGGCGACTATCGACGAACTTTCACAGCGAGCAACACGCCTAGCCGACACGTATAATGCGACTGCAACTATCATCACCTCTATACATCAAGTGCCTTTCCAGGAGATCAGCGATATCACTGAGGGACACAAGAAGAAGAAGAAGGACATCACTCGCACCGTGACGGATCTAGCTGATGTATGTTATCGAACGCCGAATTTTGGCATCATTTTTAATTGTCATCATTATCATTTAGTTGTTAATTATCATTCTCGCAGATTTTACTCTGTCGCCTTTTGGCTCACTTTGGCTTTTCGAGTTCTCTATTCGACGAACACGCACATGCATACTTCTATACAATTTCTGGTTCATGGGACCTTCGGGTCGATACAAAATTTGAGGGACCTTAAAACCCCTTTGTCATACCGTGGTCTCTGTTGAAATAACGACATTTTCGATCGTCCACAGGTGTTGAATTGGTACCATGACTACCATATGCCTGCAGCAATTAAACGACAACCCATCTTTCTCATACCTCGCTACGTCATGGACAAGTACGACTACTACTCAAATATTATATGGCTTCAACTAAGCTCAAGGGCTGCTCTCGAAAGAAACACAATCCTATGAGAGGCCAACCCAAATTTTGATGGTCGCGAGGGATGAAGGCCTTGCCCGTAATATTCGATCCGTTCTCGTCTTCGGAGGTTCCGATGTTTCCTTTTAGGAATAATGTTTTCTCATCTCTCTGGGAAAAATATTTTTTTCTTATTTATTTCGTTGTGAAACACAACCCACGGTCAACCTACGGGGAATAAGAACGTTGCTTAGTCTCCCTTAGGTCTGGATTACATTCCGAAGACCTCTTTCAAGTTCATCCTGTATGCGGTGTTGGTTCGCAAATTGAAACCATGAGAAGGCACCATGAGACGGGATAACTTCGTCATCGTTCTTTTACTTTCAATACTCCGAGGGTATGGCCAATGCTAAGACACATAATAAAAGATAAAAGAAATTATTCAAACATACAATAATTAGGAATTATTTGCTGTATAATTGCTAATTAAGATGCAGCTATCCTCGGGCTAAATATTGAGAGCGTTTTTCCTCCACGAGAACTTAAGCGTTGTCATAACTACGGTTTCGTCAATAAACCAAGAATCCTTTTATCTATCTACCCATATATTTTACTTTGGTCCCGTTCTACATAGTAAAAGATTTTGCCTGTCGAAATGCAACTCTCTGGGTTGGGATGGCTTTGGATAGTCTCTCCTTGAAATCTTACCAGTTTCCAAATGGCAGATTGGCTGCGAATAAGCTCAAGTCCAGTAAGCGGCTCGAGGCCTGTTATTAAATAGCCAAGTGCCCAAGTTCTTCCTTTCGCCGAAACTTCCAGTAATAATGGAGCAAATAAACAGTTCTGCACGCATTGACTGTGATACCCCTAGACATGGTGAACTCACCTGAGGTTTAGGAGCATACTAATAGGCATTTTATACTTGGAAACTGACAAGTTACGAAGCTCTGTAAGGTCCTCAACACAGCATGTTCCTAAGCTACCCCCAATTTACGGTAAAAAAAGAAACTATAAAATAGTACACCTCTGCACATTTGTCTTCTGTATTGTCGGTACCACCTGCAGCTGTAACATGTTCTCTGACCGCGAGGTAAGCCTGTCGCGATTCTTCCAGAAGCTATTGACGATTCGAGTGACGACACTCTTCGTTGGCTCGGAGCCTCTGCCCCACCACAGCGGCATGCTGAGTGCCGTGGAGAACAGCCTCGTACACAATCTCTTCCCATTTCAGTGCTCAGATATGGACCCACCAATCGGGATCCCTGCCAGCCCTCACAGCAAAGACCATCACATCACTGTCCTACTCAAATATCTCTATAGTAGGCAGTCGATTGTCAATAGGGTATGTATAAGTTTCCTTAGCCCACTCCAAATTGACACACACACGTGTTAGCAAGCAGACAGATAGGATTAAAATACGACGTGTCTAACTGTGGGTACTCCTACAAGAAGTGTAAGGTTTTTGCGCAGGATTGTCTTCATCTCTTATTTTATTCAACGTTGTATTCTAACCTTCAAAGTGTCAGCATTGGCATAGCCTCCCGTGGGTTCCCGAGACGTTCGAAACACAATATAGATAAAAATGACTCAACCGTCGAGAGATCTTCTTCAGCCTTCGAACATGTCATCTTCAAATCTGTTCTCTATGTCCTATCTAGAATATATTCTCGGAACTGCATGTCATACTAGGACGTCCCAGTAGAGCAACCCTTATTTTTAATGGTAAATTGCTCACGTACTTCGGGTTTCACATCTAAAATATTCGCCACAGTAGTGTGGGACTCCCACCCAGTGATCCACTTCTTGCCACTTCTGAATGACCGGGACTGATTTGGCAGGCATTGGAAGCACTATGTTGTCGTACTCTCGCGGGCTGCAGAGTATGCCTATGGGGACTTATAACTTCGTCAGAGGTGCTCTCGGAAGCATCCGTGCCCTTTGGGCAACTGGAACATGCGATATGTTATCTCGCCGTTGATCCCAATAGAGTCGCCCTGATCTAGTCTTTTCGTAAGCAACCTGAGGTTGTGGCCCGTTCTAATGTGATTGGTTCCTATCACAATATTGGAGAAAACAAATTATTAACAACAACAAGATCGTAAATTATATACATTATAAATACTATTACATATATTATTATTATCATAAATTATATCTATTATATTATATATAATTATAGCAGATATGTCGGCGCGGTAGCCCAGATAGCAGAGCCTCGGTCTGTGAGTCCTAAAATGGCCTATCCAAGCCTCGCTAGACTCATTTTACGCATCGTTGAGCGGAGACACTTGCATTACACACAGCCTTTGGGCACGTCATTGCAATAGACAAGGAAATGTATTTCTATTTTTTGATATTCATGATATGTTTGATATTTAATATTGCATATTTCATCTGGCAGATCAGTTGTATACAATTAGGTGCAGGTTATTTCCTCCTCTATAAAAAAAAAAAAAAAAAAAGGTGCAGTTATCAATTCTGAGCCTCCATTTTTAAGAATCTGTATTATAAATTCTAATTTTTGCATTAAATGTTTTATTAAACTCTAGTTTTATGGATGGCGTCTCTTTCTCAAAATGCAACCCCACGTCATTTACAGTTTTACAATATTCTTCTGTATCTCACAACTGACTTTCCTTGCTGGGCCTCTCAATAACGCTGTATAGGAATTGCTTCAAGAACCAATCATGTCGACCGTATTGGGCTTAGTCAAGCTTTCTCCCAACAGCCTAACCACGATTTTCATGGTAACCACACTCAAAGAGATATGCATTGGCCGCCCAAGCCAGGCCGCCACACAGTTTTGCAATCTAGATTCTCCAAACTAGTCTCTACCATTGAACTTACGCCGACCTGACTTTGTTTTATGTGTCTGAAAAAAAAAGTTGATCTATTTAGGAGGAGACAGGGAAGAAATCGAAACGTTCCGATCTGCGCTCGCGGAAGCCATATTTCTTCTACCGCGTTATGCACATCGCCGCGCCGGACGCCCGTGTTCCAAAAACAGGACCGACAAACTCTGGTGGGAACGTTTGGATAATACAGACCATCCAAGGGCCTCGACCGGCTTATGTTATCGCTGTGCTGACAACTGCACTCACCGGCAGCAGGAAACTCTGATTCTCTCCTTGTTGAAGGATCATTTCAATTTGTCCATGTTGGACTGGATGGAGCACGACTGCAAGCCGACACTTTATTTGGGTAGGTGGCTGAATACGAACGTCTCAAATGCAGTTACGAGGCTTATTGCAAAAGACGACTGATCACTGATATTTCACAGTTGTGCGAAGGCACCAAATATTTGGGACGAACGTTCATTACTAAGTATTATTACTAATTACGGAGCCATGATGATTTTTGATTCCTAAGAAACAGAGCATAGATTGTATGGTATACATTTCTCTTCTACTATGCAAGTTGTATAAGTTGATCCATGTTTATCACTAGCTCATATCTGATAGTTGCATTATCTGAATCATGGCCACTTTAATTCGGGTAACCCACAAAGACGTTATTAAGACAATGAGATCATCGATACCATGATTAGCACCATAAGATGTCAAGAAAATAGACAAATATTTCTTCCACTTGCACACGGTTTCGCAATCTCCACGTTTGAGTGTTCTCCAATTATCAGTAACTGCTGAACGATCGGGCTGTCAATCATTTACATATAATCGGGGAGATTTTAATTTCTTTATTATTATTAAAACCGTTTTGTTCACCAGGTTACAGCCATGTTCCCGAGGATGGAAATCGGCAACTTCTGAGACACACAAAGGCTATCTATGACACCGATGAGGTAATAATTAGTGCGATTAACATAAATTAAGCATAAGATAACTCGACATCTCACCCGAGCCCGTTCCTGAGCCCACTTAAGGCAACTTCAGTCGTAGACAAACATCTGACCAACGAATACATTTACTTCGATATATTATCTATTCAGGGAGTTTAGAACTCCGCATAGCTTCCAATAGTGTATCTATCCATTCCCGTTGATTTTTGGGTGTTTCATGGCGTGCGACCTATAAGTAGAACAATAGATATAGAGAAGCTAATATAGAAACTAAGGCAGTTCGTAAGTGGTCCTACTCTGTATTTTCGTGGATAACATGGCGCAAACTGAGACTAGTGCCAGTTCGAAAACCGAAAGAGCATAAACAACAGTTCCCGTTCTCTGTTTTTCTAGATCGTCATGTTGACCCGCAAACCGAATGCAACTGAACCACAAAATGATGTTGGTCATTCATTGGACGGACCATTTCAACTTGAGGCAGTCTATGTGATTCTAGCCATTGGCCTGATCTCTGTAGTGGTGAGCCCGTACCTTTGTCAGATACCAACTACATTCATTTTTCTGCTATCAATGCTTGTGCGTTCGCGCGAGTTGACGTGTCTTCGAACAGCAGATTTTTGCAGCGGGTCTTTAATCTGTGCTTGGGCGCTCGTGGCTTTTCTGACAATCACCGAGTTTAACTCGCAACTCCTGTTCGTGCTACAAAATCCCCGGGTCGATCACTACGGCGGAGAGTCTCTCCTCAACACGACAGCACAGCTCAACGATGCCGTACGACGATCTCTGGAGAAGGACCCGTCCTACAAAACAGCCACATGTGTTAATGAGTTGAACCAGCTAATTTGTGACAGGGTATGCTTCGTAGATGAGGTTTCGACCATGTTTCTCTCATCAGAGAACTTCAACATCCCGCTTACACCGTACACTTCAAAGGCAAATGATCTGACTGAGATTCTTCAGGTTTCGAGGTACGTATAACAGGTTTCTTAGGTAACGAGGAGCAAAATAGTTACCTTTGTAGACACAATATAGGAAAATATACAGATCTCAATTGAGATGAAACACCTTATCAAACACCCTATGAAACAGCGGTATCTTACCATGTCTAGATATAATATCAGACCGCTTGCTTCTACTTGATTGGACTCTTCTGAAACAATTAGGATTCAGCTAATGACCAGCAGCCTGGCCACGATAATATTCTTGTACTTGATCTGCAGCCAATCCTATGAAATTAAATTTATTACTGTTCATTAATAAAGTTCTATTAGTAATACACAAGCAAGAATTTACACCAAAGATTCATACTACCCGCACTTATGGGCCATGAAATTTGAGCCTAATTTACGAACCATTACAAAGGATAGAACCACACACATACATACATAATTATTAGATTTGACCACATCAGTGTTTCCCATGAACGACTCAGAGGTACGCAATTCCCACTAAGTCGCAATTGCCGCATTTTCATTAATTTCGTTTAAAAATGTGGAATACTTGACAATCTCTGATTTCAATTGTGCCGACTCAGGCAAGAGTGGCTTGAGTATTTCGCAAAGACTCACGCGGCAGCTGTCGAACAGGAGAAAGCAACGTGTGGCCCCAACGGTAAGAAGAGCTGCAAACGACCGGGCAGCAAAGCGTCGTATTTGAACCCGCATTCCCTACGCTGGAAGGAGATTCGTTTCGTCATATCCTCTACGTGTGGCCTTCATGACGCTGAGATCTACATTCGGATGTATCGACGAGGCTACCTGCGCGACCCGAAGGGATGTGTCGAACGATGGCAGAGGCGGCTAGTCTATCCGTTCGGCTTACGAAAGGTCCGTCCTCTACAGGACCCCCTTATGTGCTAAGTGTACACTATTTATGATCTAGTTCGTAGCAGCTGAGGCTAAACAGCGAATCGAAATTGAAACTAATGCAATAAAACAAACCGAGGATGATGGTGGTACTGATAATTAAAAATGGTAATCAATTTCTGATTAACAGATTTTTATAGACGTCTGTCGAGATGGTCAAGTCTCGAAAGTTGTTTAATCAGCAATTCGTCATTAGCCACAGATTAACATACATTTCTATTAAACTCTGACCTACTTCTCCTTAAATAGGTGATACAGAGGGCGTTAAGCGGTCTGCCACTGTCCAGTTACGTGGAGCACGTGTTTAGTCCAGAGGTGACGACGGTGAATATCTACCCCACGTCAGAGGCTACATCGCCCTATGCGAAATGGTTTGACAGAATCTTCACGCGTCTCACCGAGGACGGACTCTTCCACAAAGCTGAAAAACTCGAGTTCCTCAACCAATACCGTCTAGAGGTAATTAGAAGATTCCGTCGAAATTAAATCGAATAACAAAATAATTTCCACTTATACTTTGCCCTCTTCATATTAATAAGAGTATCCTCTTCGTGATGTACTTTGGTTGTTAATTCAGGGAGCCCGCATAAACATTTTGTAAACTGAAATATGTTATATGTCATTATAGGAGAATAGACAGATAATGAGGCATGTTGTGAAGTCATTGATCGCTTGTATCATTAGTCTTTAGTCGATTAGCTCACTGTAGTTCATGGTTTCGCTTGTAACCTGCAACGGAGCGTATGAGCAACTCTGGTTTGCAAATTTAGGAGTGTCGAGTTGTTGTTCTCATTGTGCCTCTTTTGGTGACCAATACCAGTAAGCCTGGATATGAGAAATAGATGTGCCGATTTATGCAAGAAAGGCTAATTAGTAAAGATAACATTACATTAATAACACTGTAAGGTGTACGGCGTCATGATTTCAGGTGGCGATAATGGAACGTGATGATTGGAAGACCTTCGCCCAAAGTGTCACCCTCTTCTCAGAAGAGAAGACCAATCGAAGGTTTATAACAGCGACAGAACTATTAATGCCAAACAGGGTGATTGATAACTAATTAATGTATCAATTTTTCTGTATCAATTTTTTTTTTTTTTCAATACATATCTATTATATTTAGTAACGTGTATTTCAGTACAAATCAACAGAGTGGAACGAGAGACTAGAGAATGGTGGACCGACATTATTATATGCGTGTGATCTATTCACTGTAAACACTAATGATTGGACATTAATTGCACTGTGTTAATAATTTCCTTACGGCGTTCAATATCATCTCTTTGCAGGTGTTCGTATCAAGCAATCGCCGTGAAAGACAATCCGTTCCTGTTTTGGCTAATGTATGTTGTTTATGCTGCATCGATCCTTCTCGTCTTTCTTGAACGGGGCTTTTCGCCTACAAGGGTAACTATACGTCTCCGTGACACTATACCAGATGCTATTAGTTTGCGGAGTTTGTATTGTATATTCAAAGTTAAATCATAGCAGTGGGACAGGATAAGAGAAGTTCACATTGAGAAGTAAATAGAGAAATCCGTTAGAAGTTCATATTGACTACAAAGTTAATTAGATAAAGAAAATCGACATTTACAACGTCCGCTTCCATTCCAAATTCATGTGCTAGATATGCCGAGATGATCCATTGGCGGCACAAATTCAAAATACAAAGTTGAACCAAAATGATCTTGAGCAAAAGATGGATTATTTTGGTCCTTTCAGATGGAGTCAGCTTGGTTTAAACTGCGTCGTCTGTTCAATCATCAGCGTCAATTTGACGGCGTACAACTTCATGAGCCGCCACTAACTTCTCATAACGACAAGAAACGGGACTCCAATAGAGGTCTCCGGATTACGCCCACTGTGAGATACGTCGCCATGGCTGAGTCATCCTCTCGAATTTCGCGATCTCGGTTTCCGGGGAAGGATGGTGGGTACCTGCCCGGCCTTTTGAAACTCGAACACGTTGACACTGGCCGACAGTAACTCAGCAGCTCTACGGGACCAACCATTGTCCAATACAATTTTATTTATTATGTACTCAAGGAATGCTATGCTTGACGCGAGGTTTGTATGGTATACAACTATTTATATCTAAATTAAATATATAGAAACTCACGAAACCTCATTAAATATTGCGTTGTGAGGAAAAGCATTATGTCATAACATATAACAATACATATATGTTTGTGCCTGTGAACAACGGAATATATATAATCTTCGGTGCACGCAAATAAGCGTAAACTAGAGACGAGCCTCACTCATCTGTACTTATTACAAATAAACTGGCTCAATCTACTGAGTTATTATGGACAATTATAATCATCGAGTTATTCAATTAATGACTCAGCGGGTGCATTCACCCTCGGGAGATTGGAAAGGTGGTTCAAGTGGTAAATTTGCAGTCGCCGTCTGATGTCGAGCAAAGATGTGGGAATCTTTACAAATACAGGTAATAAATGCGAAGCGATTGCCATCAGTGTCCTCGCGAATAATTTTGTGAATAAGTGGACTATTATATAATACAGTGGTGTGAATAAACATAGCCCACCCCCTATATTTCAACAATCGTTACAAAGAATACACATTTGAGGCATTTCTTCTGCGTCAGATTAATGTTCGTGTCAAATAACATATTTACCACAAAGAACAGCGCATACAACATCACATGCAGCCTGCTACAACAAAATGTGTCATATTTCGGTGGTGAAAAATGATAGACACAGGCAGCGAACTGTCATGCATATCTGTCGATTGGCCTCGAATTCGACCATACGTTGTGAAGCAATCAGGCAAGGGTTAACCCTTCAGGTTCATAGATCAACAGTTTTAAATACAATTAAGCGTTATCCGCATATCATACGGGCGCAAATGAGAACAAGACCTCGTCTTCAACAACGCCATATGATTGCCCAACTAAACTTCGCCCGCAACATTATGGACGTGACTGGACATTGATGAGTATTGGGGCAACGTTTTTTTAAAAAGTGTCCTGAGGGTGTAAATCTATCTAAAAGGTACTATGTTGTTTCAAATCGTCTCCAGTGACGAGAAGAAGTTAAATTTAGATGGGCTAGATGGATTTAACGGTTACTGGCATTATGTACGTAGAGAGTCGCGGTACTTCTCGAAGCACATGTTCGGCGGAGAGTGCTTTATGGGTTGGGGAGCTTTGCAAACTTGGATTCACTTTCATCTAATCTCAAATGAATAGCGAGGACTATCAGCAGATGTTGACCAACAACCTACTACCATTTAGTAGCAGATTTCACCTACTTCCAATTGTTTTCTAACAAGATAACGCTTCAATTCACGTCAGGGCTAGTACACATGCGCGGTTAAGACGGCATGACATTGGTACCCTAGAGTGGCCAGCATGTTCTTCTTAGCTCAACCCGATGGAGAACCTCTAGGGCATTCTTATCCGAAGAGTATACGCGTCGAATCGACAGTATACATCCGTGGAAACACTAAAAAAGGCGTTGTTGGAGGCCTAGGGAGATGTCAGCAACCGGATCCTGCTAAATTTCGTTGATAGTATGCCAAACCGAGTCTTTGACGTTATAATTAGCAAGGGTGAGTCCACACGGCACTGATTAGCATAATAAAACAAGAACCAATTCAGCGAAAACACTCGATAACTGAGGGTGTGTCTATCATTTTTCACCACCGAAATATGACACATTTTGTTGTAGCAGGCTGCATGCGATGTTGTATGCGCTGTTTTTTGTGGTAAATATGTTATTTGACACGTACATTAGTCTGACACAGAAGAAATGCCTTAAATGTGTATCCTTTGTAACGATTGTTGAAATATAGGGGGTGGGCTATGTTTATTCACACCACTGTAGTTATTAATCACCCTGTCTGGCCTTAAACGTTCTGTCGCTGTCATTAACTTCGGTTGGCTTCTCTTCCGAAAAAGGAGTTGTTACTCCTTGTTCAGAAGAAGTATATTTTTGGGTAAAGGTCTTCCAATCGTCTCGTTCCAAATCTGTCTTATTTTACATACACACATCTATTTCCGATTTCCAGGTTTACTAGTATCAGTCACCAAGGGAGGCACAATTGATGAAAACACAAACTCGGCACCGCTAAACTTGCAGACCAGACTTGCGCACATGTTTACTCTGCAAGGTAGAGGCGGAATTATTTTTGTAATGCCCAATAGTATTTCCACCTTCACAATTGGCTGCAATAAAGTCTAAGTGGAGCAGTGATCAGTGTCAGTGCTGCCCCTTTGGCTGAAACCGAACTGGTTTCCGGAGAAGAAGGAATTGTCTTCCGAGGTTGTTACTAGATACAGCTTTCGAGGAGCTGTACCGAGTTATGGCAATAGAGATGCAATTTGCTTTTATGTATGGGAACACAATATTGTTCTTTGGCGGAAGTAATCCTTCCTTAAAAGGTACAAAAAATACGTAGTAGTAGTTCTTGTAGGAGACCCATCTTCTGTTGGTGCTCTCATGAAGTCATTGAGGAGAGACTCCCCTTCGGGGCCGTTATTATGTCAGATAAAAGAAGAATTAGCCAAATACAAGAGTTTTGAAATTGAATGCGGAATAGTGCGTCATTGCCTTGATCGATGGGCACATTCTCTAGGCAGTGTCCCCAGTCAAACACATCATGTTTGCTGTGTGGTTAATGATACAATACTCAATTTCCTCGCACCCGTCCAGACCCATCGGTTGGCATTGAGCAAGGACGATATAAAATAAATCGCTTTTAGTTAACTGATGTACACGATGTACCATGTATAGTTATGGTCACAGCCAAACACTAGCTGTGAATATCGCGGGGATCTTTCGTTGTGTCAGTGGTTTTCTTGCCACCAAATTGATAGTGCACCAGAGGAAAATGTTAGCTTAACACATCTAATTATCATAGTTCATCGCTCACATGTACACCACAAATAAGAAACTGTCTGTAGCAATCTCTGTCAACTCCATCGAACCCGCCTCTACAGGTTAACTACTCCACTAATTCTTCAAACGATAGCTGCCTACGTTTGGCTCCAATGTTCCATCTAGTCTATCAGCTCTACTAACCTGAGTGAATTTTCATCAAGTGGCATAGCATAGGTAGGTAGGGAGGTAGGCAGGCATCTATCCATAGGTGATCGATGGATAGAACGGCTCAGTGGCAATTTACCTTCATCCATGTGGGTATGTGTCGGAACGACTATGTCCAGAGAGGAAGGTGATTGATGCACCCGTTTGTACGTACCCGCAACGTATCCTTTCTCAACCTGTGCTTCTGCTGGGCGTCTTGAACAAGCGAAGCGGTGATTTCTTGAACGACTAAATGGACGACTCGACGATCGATTCTGGCGATAATGATGAGGCACATCACTGATACGGCCTGGCCGACAGGGAACACGGGGAAGATGTGAACTCGACGACACATATTTACGCAGGCGATAGCCTTCCCGTGCGGACGTTTTTACGATGAGCAATCGTAGTGCAATATGAGACCCTGTTGGTTTTGTCCACCCAGGATTGACTTGATAAACTTGAGCACCTAAGTTTCAATTAAACTCGACAGTGATGCAGTTGGATGTTCTCCCGTGGCACCCGTCTTGAACAACTAGTTCTATTAGTTCCAGTTAGGACTTCCCATTAGTGCGCACTATTCCATTACGAATAATACCAGGCGTTTGGTTGTATTGTTCACCGGATTGTTCATGGGAGCTCGCCTCATTTGTTGGCACTATTAACTGTGCTGGCCCAAGTGACACTATGGCACGTGCGATATATCCAACTGCAACACGAGGCATGATAAGACAACGGTCCTCGCAATAAGAATAAGCCGTCCAAGCCTCTGTGGTAGCGATATGTCAAGGAGATACAAGATCTGGAGACTTTAGCCACGATAACACTCACAACAAAATGATGTCTCATTGAGATATGGCCATGGTGAGTTCACCATAGGGTATTACTTGATGCTACTACCATCCCACGTCCTCAAGCGTAAATTATTCATTCACTGTGCGGATAGTTTTCGCTAATCAATATGGACATCTCGCTCTCCGTGTCACTTGGAGGTGACTTCTCTAGATGCTCGTCTACAGAACGTACACGCTTGGCCTTGACAAGACTCACTCTCTGTACTTTACTATTGTATATATATCCCCGTTCGAAAATCCCGTTAGACTATTACACCCAATATTGTATCAAGCAACGTGCGGAGCACCTGGTAATGACTATGAAGCGGACGCTTTGGGACTCTATAAACGTTTTCCACAGCTAACGACATAACACTGTTCGTGCCAAGCGCTATTCTGATAACCTTATGATATACAACGTACAACCAATACACTTGTATCATTTTGAATAGATATGCATATGTCTTTTATTGCCGCCTGCTTGATAGTGCTCCATCGGCTATCGCCCTGCAGGTGTTCTCTATTTTGTGTAGCCTGCTGCACGTGAATAGTGTATGTGTCACGTCGTCCGTCTGCCCTGAGGGACACAGGACCCAAGTATCCACCTCCGTTTTGCCGATTTTGACCATATATGTTTCCCAGGGGATTATTTTTTGGCCAGAACCAGGATCGCGTCTGTAGACACAGTCCTGTATGCCCTTGAAAATCGAATCGCCGCCGCCCTCTGTGCTTTGAGAAGAGTGCCTTTGTTCTTCTTTCTGGTCAGGACTACCTTAGCCTGTATGGGGGCGCCATATGAGGCTACCTCTTCGGCCACGGAGGCCAATAGGCGCCTCGAGACTTCTGATGGTCCTCTGACCCTCGTCATAAGCCTGGCAAGATTTTGCGCACTCTTGGGTGCCTTCCCCACAGCGTATTCTGTAAACTGTGCCTGTGTGCCCCGTGTCCAGAATCACTCCCAGGAATTTGACTTGCCTCTTGAGTTGTATCCAATTGTCTTCTCCAACCCTCTTCCTGCCGGTAAGCAGGATGGCTTCACTTTCATCCGGTGCCACCTGTAGTGAGTTGTCCTTCATCCAAACTGTTGTGGCAGCACGGGCCTCGTTGGCTCTGGCTACTAATTCGGCCTCAGTACGGGCCGCGATTACAAGGGTCAGATCATCACATACGCGATGCTTTGAACACGCAAGTGAGTTTCCATACATGTCAATTGGCGGAATTCCCGATTTAACATTGCTCTGCAACTACGCGGATTTCAAGTCGCAACTCCATTGGGGTGTCAGTCCTTTTAATTGTATCAGACCACAAAAGATCAGCGTCCATGAAGTGCCGACTAATTGAGTATTGTTTGTTTCTCTGCAGAATGAAGTGCTAATGGCCCAAGAACGTGACTAGTGCATCAAAGACCGAATAGGTATACTAAAGACAGATGCAAATGGAAGCTCTAACCGAAAACAAAGCATCGTTCATGGTTTCGTTGTGAACGATACTGTGAGCAGGAAACAGTATCATATCTCATAGGACTTGTTTGTGGCTCCTCAAAAAATAGCCAAATTCGTTTGCGTTCTCTCTCATGACAAAGCTGGACATCCCACCTAGGCTAAAGCTGTTGAAGTCACCAAAGAGGGTTTCTCGATTTCGCGAATGAGGGCGTAGATAAAAAGGCATGACGACACCAGCTTCCCGTATATGACAGATCCCAGAGCCTTGCCTACTGTGCTGAGGAGACACAGAGGCCTATACGCCGACCGGGTTTCGGAACAAGTACCAGTTTCCCAGATTTGGGTATAAATCCTAGTCTGTCACTTTTGCACTGCCTTGAAAACCTGCCCTCCCTCTAAAGCCCTTTCTAAAGCCTTTCGGCCAGCTTTAGAAAGGTTTCCGGGCATTCCAGCAGAAAGTACCTTGGCACTTCCTGTGGGATAGAGTCAGGGCCCCGCGTCTTTCCTGCTTTAACCCTGCGTCCGCCGTTTCGAACCGCTAGTGGTGGAAAGTCCGCGAACTCGATCGCCGCTCTTTCCTGAGACGTCTGCTTCTTATTTTAGTTCTTTGTGCAGCCCCCCTATTTCTTCTCATATTTGTTGATCGTGACTCGGAAAGCGAGATCTCCACAGTAAGCAACGGGAGCTTTCGACAGGTTGAATGAATAATTTACATCGGAGGACGTGGGATGGTAGTATCAAGTGATACCCTATGGCGAACTCACGATGGTCATATCTCCAGGAGAGATCATTTCGTTGTGAGTGTTATCGCCACTAAAGTCACCGGAGCTCACATCTCGTTGACAGATCGGTACCACTGAGACTTGTACGGTTGTTCATTCTTCTCTTATACATGTTGGATACATTGTGTTATATCGCGCTTACCGTACTGTCAATTGGATCAGAGCAAACAATACCGCCGACAAAAGATGAGAGCTTCTGTTTCGGTGAACAACCCGAAACAAAGCCTCATATTGTCCGGAGTGAAATAGTGGCGTCTAATTGGAGGTGGTCTCAATTAGTTCAAAGAAGCTGTCGGCAAGAACTAGGTGCACCAGTGTCGAATTCAGCTGGAGCTTATGTTCTTGTGAGTCGATTTCACCAAAGTATATCAAGTCGATCGTGGATACCTTGAAACCAACAAGGTCCTATGTTGCAATACGGTTGCAAACTGTGAAAACGTCCTGGGGGAAAGCTTTCG
This sequence comes from Stratiolaelaps scimitus, assembly GCA_019614645.1. NCBI lineage: Eukaryota > Metazoa > Arthropoda > Arachnida > Mesostigmata > Laelapidae > Stratiolaelaps > Stratiolaelaps scimitus. Next base: position 6,264,358 of record JABWDB010000012.1, read on the forward strand.
CTAGCTGAAATGTGTACCCTCCAAGTCAGTTCGTCCCCATGTGCCCTTAAGTCCTGGCTGCAGTAAGTGATGCATTTCACCATTATCGCCTCGATTGTGGCGATATGCTCCAACACCGCCTCGCCGGTCAAGCAACCCGCCACTAGGGAGAGAGATAACCCTCTGGAGGTTGCAATGTCGTTGGCGAGCATCCGTCAACTTGTTAAGGACGCTCAGGGTAAGCACAAGAAGAGGACAAAAATAGTGCAGGTCAGTATAAGACAAAACGCTTATATCAATCACTGCCCTCTCTGCACGTTCCAATCCGACACATCACACACACGTAGCTTTGGTGTTGACTGATCGCGGTGATTGCAAATAGATTTTGGATAAAAGTGTTAGGTTGACCCAAGCACAGCCGCCGGACATAATTATTTTAATAGAATAATATTCATATTAATGAAAGATTCTTTTGTATATTATACTTATAATCCCTGGGAATTTACTACACGTTTCCATCAGGTCAGTCACTCTTGCACTCTCCCTACATAAGACCTCCGCGCCACTGAGTTGCCAGTGAACCATCGTATCCTCCATCTATCTGCCATGCCACTTCAGATTGAAATTCATTCGGGTTAACAGAGCTGCTAGACTGGACGAGACGCTGGAGCCATCGAGATATGTGAAGAAAACCAGCAGATGGCTTCTTATTTATGATGTATCTGAAAATGATAAACTATGATTAATAAATATATAACCGAATCCCGCCTCTGGTCTACGACGAATTTGCTGGCGTTTCTGCTGTCTCCCTATGATGAACACTTCGATCTCACAAGCGTTTCCTCGTCATTAAGAGAAAACCAATCGCACAGGCTTATGTAAAGATCACCGCGATACTCACAGCTAGCGTTTAACTGTGCCCATAACAATACCATGGCTAATGATATAGATCAGTTGAATGTAATAAAAGTGATTTATTTAATATTGTTTCTTCCCAATCTCAGAAAACGGGTCGGGATGGATGTGAGGAAGGTGAACATTTTATAATTAAATACACCAAGCAACACGTGTTTGACTGGAGACACTGTCTAGAGGATGTGCCCGTTGATCAAGTCAACGATGCGCTATCCGGCCTTCGTTACATCAGGTAAATTCACAGCTATTTATTTCAGTTGAGGGCTATGTCGATCTCGGCATGAGTAGAAATCACCCGAGAAGATGCACATATTTATGTTGGAAAATCTGCGTGAGTGACCCACTGCTTTCGAAATAACCAAGGAAAACGACAACTTTGAACATTCACAAAAATAAAATCATGCAAATGCGGGTGCTCAGATTGGTGAATTTTCTTTGTAAGTTAACCCCTGACGAAGCAACTCGCCTGAGGCAGGGACCCCGACAAACAAATAGACAATATTAGATAAAATTATTGGTAACGTTATGAGCCCGCTCATTAATTTTGATTAATTTTTCAACCAAGCAATGTTGTTGGTCCCGGGCTCCTGATCCTATCCGTGTGATGTTCCGATTGAAATGAATAGCTTCTAATTACCGATGACTTCTGTTTATTTTTGACCTATCTGTTGGTCGTTTATTGTTAGGCAAATACCCACAACGTCGGCGACTATCGACGAACTTTCACAGAAAGCAACACGTCTAGCTGACACGTATAATGCGACTGCAACTATCATCAACTCTATACATCAAGTGCCTTTCCAGGAGATCAGCGATATCGTTGATGGACAGCAGACGAAGAAGAAGAAGGACATCAATCGCACCGTGACGGATCTAGCTGATGTATGTCATCGAATGCCGAGTCGTGGAATTATTTTTAATTGTCATCATTATCAATTAATTGTTAATTATCATTCTTGGACATTTTTCTCTATCGCCTTCTGGTTCACCTTGACATTTCGAGTTTTCTATTCGACAAACAAACACACACACACGTACATCTTTCATATCGTTTTTTGTTCATGGAACTTTGGGATCGATTTCAGATTTGTGGGACCTTAAAGCCCGTTTGTCATACCGTGGTCTATGTTGACATAACGGTGATTTTTGATCGTCCACAGGTGTTGAACTGGTACCATGAATACAATATGCCTACAGCAATTAAGCGACAACCCATCTTCCTCATACCACGCTACGTGATGGACAAGTACTACTCCTCAGACTAGATGGCTGCAACTAAGCTCACGAGGGCAACACAACCCTATAAAAGACCATCCCAAAATTTAATGGTCGCCTTGGGATGAAGGCCTTCCTTGCAATATTCCACACGTTCTCGCTTTAGGAAGATGTTTCCTTTTTGAGAAAGTGTTTTCTCACCTTTATGGGAAGATTGTTTTCTCCTTATTATTTTCGTGACGAAACACACGTCACGGTCAACCTACGGAAAAAATGAAAACGTTGTGCAGTTTCCCTTAGGGCGGCATTACTTTCCGAACACCATTTCCACGTCCGCCCCTCATGCGATGTTTGTTCGCAAATGGAAACTTTAATGTTGACAATTTGTCCTTCATGGTTGGCAGGTTATATCATAGGATGCATCATGAGACGCGATGATTTCGTTATCGTTTTTCTCACTTCCTTAAGTTATCCGACGGTATGGTTAACGATCGAACAGTAGAATTGCAAATATGGATTCAGCTCTCCTCTGGCTAAATATTGAAGCGTTTTTTCTCTTCGAGAACTTTCGAGGCGTTTGTTATAACTGCACTTCCGTCAATAAACCAAGTATCTATTTATCTATCTACCCATATATTTTACTAAGGTCTCGTTCTATATAGTAAATGATGTCGCCAGTTTCCAAATGGCAGATTGGCTGCGAAGAACCTCAAGTCCAGTTAAGAGATCTGTTCTTAGGTAGCCAAGCGTCCAAATTCTTAATCTCACCGAAACTTCCAGTAATAATTGGGTAAATAATCAGTTCTACATGCACTGACTGTGATATCCGAAGATATGGTGAACTCAGCTGAGGTTTACAAGCATACTGTTATAATAAGTATCTGGAAACTCGCAACTGCCGAAACCGTGCAAGTTCTTCAACACAGAATATCCCAAACTAACTCCCTGTTTATGGTAAAAAAAAACTAAAATAGTGCACCCCTGCATACTTGTCTTCTGTATTGTCGGTACCACCTGCAGCTGTAACATGTTCTCTGACAGCGAGGTAAGCCTGTCGGGATTCTTCCAGAAGCTGTTGACGATTCGAGTGACGACACTCTTCGTTGGCTCGGAGGCTCTGCCTCACCACAGCGGCATTCTGAGTGCCGTGGAGAACAGCCTCGTACACAATCTCTTCTCGTTTCAGTGCTCAGATGTGGACCCACCACTCGGGATCCCGGCCAGCCCTCACAGCAGAGATCATCACATCATTGTCCTACTGAAATATCTCTATAATAGGCAGTCGATCAACAATAGGGTATGTATGAGTATCCTTGGCCCACTCCCAATGGACACAAGCACGCGTTAGCAAGCCGACCAATAAGATTAAAATACAATGTGCCCAATTTTGGGTGCGATCCTCAAGAATTGTGAGGTTTTTTGCCGAGGATTGTCCACATCTAAGATTTTATCAACGTTATTTTCTAACCTTTAAAGTGTCATCCTTTGCTGAGCCTCCCGTGGGTTCGCGAGAACACCCTATTCGAAACACCCAATAGATAAAAATTACTCAACCGGTGAGACGACGTTCTTCGGTCTTCGAACGTGTCATCTTTAAGCCTGTCCTATATTTCCTATCTAGCATTTGTTCTTTGAACTGCATGTTATAGTAGAAAGTCCAAGTTAATAGCGTCACCCTCTTTTATACGGTAAATGGCTGATGCACACCAGGCGTAAGTTACTACATTAAGGGTATTCGTCACGGGAGCGTCCCGGCCACTTCTGAGTGACCGGGACTGATCTTCGCACTATCTCAGTCAGTCACGGTCCGTCTGTCTCTTGGCATTCTATGTTGTCCCGTGAGCGCTGCCCTGCCGTATTCTTCCTGGCTCTCTCCAAATTGTGGGTGCCTGGATCATGCCTTATGTTATCTCGCCATAGGTCCCAATAGAGTCACCCTAGACTAGACTTCTCGTAAGTAATTTAACGTTGTAGCCTGTTCTTATATTATTATCACTATATTAGAGAAAACAAATTATTAACAACAACAAGATCATAAATGTGTCTCATTTGCATAATTATAGCAGAGATGTCGGCGCAGTAGCCCAGACAACAGAGCCTCGGTCTGTGAGTCCTAAAATGGTTTATCTAAGCCCCGCTAGACTCATCTTATACATCGTTGCGCGGAAACACTTGTATTATACCCAACTCTTGGGCACGTTTTTGCAATTGACAAGGTGTTTATATATATATTTATGATATGCTTGATATTTAATATTGCATATTTCATCAGGCCTACTAGACATGGCCCAACAGATCAGTTGTATACAATTATGTACAGTTATTAAATCTGAGCCTACACTCCTGAGAATCTGTGTTATAAATCGATCTGACTTTTACATTAAATATTTAATTAAACTCTAGTTTTATGGAAATCCCTCTCAAAAGTGGCGTCTCTTTCTCTAAAAAACCAACATCCTGTCATTTGCAGTTTTTTAATATATTTTGTATCTCGCAACTGACTTTCCTTGCTAGGCCTCTCGATACAGCTGTATAAAATTGCTTCAAGAACCTATCATGCCGACCGTACTGGGTTTAGCCAGGCTTTCTCCAACCAGCCTAACCACGATTTTCATGGTAACTTCACTCAAAGAGATATTCATTAGCTGCCCAGACCAGGCCAGGCCGCCATTCCGATTTGCAATCTAAATTCATCTAACGAGTATCCCGGAGATGTAGTGCAGAACGCTATACCACTAAACTTACGCGAACCTGACTTTGTTTTATGCGTATGAAAAAAAATGCCATCCAGGTGATCTTTTTCGGTGAGCGTTACGAGCAGATCAAAATGTTTCGATCTGCGGCACTCGAGGCAAAGTTTCATCTACCGCGTTATGCACATTTAAGCACCGAACGTGCATGTCTCCAAAACCAAACCAATAAACTCTGGTGGGAAAAGTTCGATCACGGAGACCAACCGATTGCCTCGACCGTCTTATGTTATCGCTGTGCTGGTAACTGCACTCACCGGCAGCAGGAAACTCTGATTCTCTCCTTGTTGAAGAATCATTTCAATCTGTCCATGTTGGACTGGATCGAGCACGACTGCAAGCCGACACTTTATTTAGGTAGGTGGCTGAATGCGAACGTCTCAAATGCAGTTACGAGTTCTGTTGCAAAATACGGCTGATTACTGATGTTTCACAGTTGTGCGAAAGCACCAAATATTTGGCTCGTATGTTCATTACTGATTATGCGTACTAATTACGTAGACATATGGAGCTTGATGACATAACTAATTAGAATTGACTTACTGTGAAGATTTTTTATTCCTTAGAAACATTGATTGTGTGGGATACATTTCTCTTCTTCTATGTAAGTTGTACGATAAGCTGATCTTTGTTCATCACTAGCTCTTATCTGATAGTAACATTGTCTGAGTCATCGACTCTTTAATTCGGATAACCCACAGCGACGTCATTAAAACAATGAGATCATCGATACTATGATTAGCACCATGATATGCCAAGAAAATCGACAAATATTTCTTTCACTTATATACTGCCTTGCAATAGCTACGTTCACCATTAATGACCGCTGAACCATCGGGCTGTCAATCATTTACAAACAGTGTCCTATAGGTTTATTCAACCACACAGTAGTTAGGAATTATTTCTAGGGGTTATGGGGGGGTTGGTTAATCATTAACATATAATAGGAGAGATTTTAATTTGGTAGGTCGTCATAATCATTAAAACCGTTTTGTTAGCCAGGTTACAGCCACGTTCCCGAGGATAGAAACCGGCGACTTCTAAGACACACTAAAGCTATCTATGACACCGACGAGGTAATAATTAATGCGATTAACATTTAATTAAGCATAAGATACTCGACATCTCATCCGAGCCCTTTCTTGAGTGTACTCAAAGCAACTTCAGTTGTAGACAAATATTTGATCAATGAATACATTCACTGCGGGAACGCTTAGACTAGCTCCTGTTGAGAAACGGAATTAGCCAACAGTTCCCGCTCTCTGTTTTTGTAGATCGTCATGTTGACCCGAAAACCGAATGCGACTGAACCACAAAATGATGTTGGTCATTCATTGGACGGACCATTTCAACTTGAGGCACTCTATGTGGTTCTAGCCATTGGCCTAATCTCTGTCGTGGTGAGCCCCTACCTTTGTCAGATACCAAGTACATTCATTTTTCTGTTATCGATGCTCGTGCATTCGCGCGAGTTGAAGTGTCTTCGAACGGCAGACTTTTGCAGCGGGTCTCTAGTCTGTGCTTGGGCCCTCGTTGCTTTCCTGACAATCACTGAGTTTAACTCACAACTCCTGTTCGTGCTACAAAATCCCCGGGTCGATCACTACGGCGGAGAGTCTCTCCTGAATACGACAGCACAGCTCAATGATGCGGTACGACGATCTCTGGAGAAGGACCCGTCCTACAAAACAGCGACATGCGTAAATGAGTCAAATCAGCTAATCAGTGACAGGATATGCTTCGTAGATGAGGTTTCGACCATGTTCCTCTCATCAGAGAACTTCATTATCCCGCTTACACCGTACACTTCAAAAGCAAAAGATCTGACTGAGATCCTTCGGGTTTCGAGGTAAGTGTAACAGGTTTCTTCAGTGACGAGCAGCAAAAAGAGTTGCTTTCGTAGGCGCACTATCGATGAATAAACAGATCTCAATTGAGATGGAACAAACACGTATGTTACCATGTCTAGAATATCATGGATATGAAAAACAAGACCGCTTGCTTGTGTTGTTGATTTTGCATCCAGTTTATCGTGATTCTAATATTTGAACAATTCTGAAATAATCAGGATATGGCTAGCAATGACCTGCAACCTCGTCACGATAATCTTCCTGTAGAAGTCAGTTTTGTAGAATTAAATTTACTATTGCTCATTAATAAAGTTCTACCAGTTGTACAGAAGGAAGATTTGCATCAAAGATTTAAGGTCTCATATTGCCCGAACTGAAATTTGAGCCCAGTTTGCGAAACAGCACAAATAGAACTACACACATGCACACACAACTAATATATTTGATCACATCAATGTTTCCCTTGAACGACATAGAGATATGGTGAATTTACGTTGATTCGCAATTGCCTCAATTTCATTTTCTTTGTTAAATTTGTGGAATCTCTGACGTGAATTGCGCCGGATTAGACAGGAGTGGCTTGAGTATTTCGCAAAAACCCACGCGGCAGCTGTCGAACAGGAGAAAGCAACCTGTGGCCCCAACGGAAAGAAGAGCTGCAAACTACCGGACAGCAAAGCGTCGTATCTGAACCCGCATTCCCTACGCTGGAAGGAGCTTCGTTGCATCACGTCATATATTTGTGGCCTTCACGATGCTGAGATCTACATTCGGATGTATCGACGAGGCTACCTGCGCGACCCGAAGGGATGTGTCGAACGATGGCAGAAGCGGCTAGTCTATCCGTTCGGCTTACGAAAGGTCCGTCCTCTACAGGTTCCCATTGTACACCAGTTATGAACTTGTTCGTAGCAGTGATTGGTTGGTGAAAACGAAGGGTTGCTGTAATCTCTCGTTTTGGTTTTTGTGTCTCGTTTTGGCGTTGTTCCTCGTTTTTGGTTCTGTTGTTTCGCCCTGGTGGCACGAGCTGGGCGAAGGATCCCGCCGGAGGGGAACATGGACGACTCAAACGCCGAGGAGCGCCCATCGACGAATGCGCGGAGACGTGCTGCGCCGTTGCGCGCGCGGCTTCGGCGTACCATAGGAGGGTCGTAGCTGCGGGGAAAGCCCACCGGGAAAGCCAAGCTCAAGCTAACGATGACGTCAAGGGAGGAGGTCGAGGGCATAGACACTCAGGGAATCCCGGTGGAAGAGATTCCGCCGCATGACGGGGAGGGCGAGGATGTTTCTGGGCACAGTGAGGCCGAATTCGCGGCGATGGAGGCCTCCTTGCAGGAGTTTGAGGGCAAATCGACGCACTCGCCCCTCTCGCTACTCCGCGTAATAGGGAGCTGACGTCCGTCACTGAGAAGCTGACAAGTGCTGCAAGAGGGTTCCAGCTAGCCTGGGATAAGTGCGGCGAACTGTGGCGGACCACTGTGGGGGCCTGCGAGCCACAAACAGTGCGCTGCGCGAACAGTCGGCGTCACCGCCAGGCGTGCACCTGCCCGGAGGCCGTGCACACGGCCACGGTCGAGGAAATCGACTGGGTAAACGGTCCGGCGGACTGGCTCCGGCTCGCCAGGACGGTACGCTCGCCTCACCCTGAGTCACAGTACGGGAGTGACGAAGGAGTGTTGGACCAAAAGTTTGCTACCAGACCTCAGGGTGTGGTTAGAGTGCAGCATGGGTGAGCTCACGTATGAGGCGACGCAGGTGCTGACGGGCCACGGGCAGTTCCAGACCTACATGGCTAAAATCGGAAAGACGCAGGTGGACATATGCGTGCTGTGCGACGCGGGCGAGGGGGAAGACGTTGAGCACACAGTGACCCAATGTGTCACTAGTGGCAGTCGAGACAGGGAGACTCGAGGGAGGTTGTGGGGAAATCAGTCAGAGAGCTTGTGGCCCATATGGTCAAATCGAGGGAAGCCTGGGCGGAGGTCGTAGACTGGATGGGGGGGATCATCAGGCTAAAGGAGAGTAAGGAGAGACACAGAAGGGCCCGAGTGAGCCACCAAAGCCCATCCCCCCGGGGGTCTCGGAGGCCCGCTCCACCGTTAGCTAGACCGGCTTCCCCCGCGCATTCCCGCTTAGGTGGGCCGGGGATAGGTGGACAGAGCAGCCGGCACCTCTTGGGTAGATTGGCAGGCCTGTCACGGGGGCCTCCTCCTTCACCAGTCTCTCCCCGCACATTCCCGCTACGGGCCGGGGAGTAGGTGACCGAGCGTTCCCGGGCAAGAGCCCAACACGGAAGTCACACTAGTCATAGGGGACTAAGGCACTCGGCTATAGAACAGTAGCCGGAGCAGTACACACCTTCCCCAGAGATCGAAGTAATATCAACCTTGCCGACTCTGGGGAAGAGATACACTCTCAGTAGAGGATGGTTTTAGCAGGCAGAGGCATTTTGTCATCCACGTCAACCCCCCTGCACTGGATCGGCCCACTTTCATGGAGATTGGAAATGTCTCTGGTGGTGTCCGTGCGTTTGAAGAAAATTTCCTCCTCTCAAAAAAAAAGTAGGTATCAATGAGGCTAAACAGCGAATTGCAATTAAAAGTAATACAATAAAACAAACTGAGGATGATGATGCTACTGATAATTGAAAGTGATAATTAACATATGATTATCAGATTTTTATAGACGTCTGTTGAGATGATCAAGTTTTGAAACCTGTTTAATTAGCAATCTGTCATTAGCCACAGATCAACATACGTTTCTATTAAACCCTGACCGATTTATCCTTAAACAGGTGATGCAGAGGGCGTTAAGCGGTCTGCCACTGGCCAGTTACGTGGAGCACGTGTTTAGTCCAGAGGTGACGACGGTGAATATCTACCCTACGTCAGACGCCACATCGCCCTATGCAAAATGGTTTGACAGACTCTTCACGCGTCTCACCGAGGACGGACTTTTCCACAAAGCAGAAAAACTCGAGTTCCTCAACCAATACCGTCTCGAGGTAACTAGGAGTATCCGTCAAAATTAAATCGAATAACAAAATTAATTCCACTTATACTTTGCCCTCTTGATATTAGTAAGAGTATCCTCTTCGTGATGTACATTGGTTGTTAATTCAGGTAGCCCGTATAAACATTTTGTGAACTGCAATAGGTTATATGTCATTATAGGGGAATAAACAGATAGTGAGGCATGTTGTGAAGTAATTAATTGCTTGTCTTATTAGTCTTTAGCCGATAAGTACACTGTAATTCATAGTTTAGCTTGTAACCTGCAACGGAGAGTATGGGCAAGTCTGGTCTGCAAATTTGGGAGTGTCGAGTTTTTCTTATCATTGTGTCTCTTTTGGTGACCAATACCACTAAATCTGGATATGAGAAATGATGTACCAATTTATGTAAAGAAAAGGCTAATTAGTAAAGATAACATTACATTAATAATACTGTAAGGTGTACCGCGTCATGCTTTCAGGTGGCGATAATGGAACGTGATGATTGGAAGACCTTCGCCCAAAGTGTCACCCTCTTCTCAGAAGAGAAGTCCAACCGAAGGTCAATAACAGCGACACAATTGTTGATGCCAAAAACAGGGGGATTAATAACTAATTCACACATACCAGGGCGTTTCTACCGTCATGAAACCCTATCAAAGACTTAGAGAAGTTTGACAGTTTCGGAGGTACTCTTTAGTTTTATCATTATTTTCCTAATTTTTTTTTGTATCACTAATGATTGGACAAAATTGCCTTTCGCTGTATCAGTCATTTCCCAACGGTATTCATTACCATCTCTTTCCAGGTGTTCGTATCAAGCAATCGCCGTGAAAGACAATCCGTTCCTATTTTGGCTAATGTATGTTGTTTATGCAACATCGATCCTTCTCGTCTTTCTCGAGCGGTGCTTTCCCCCTATAAAGGTATATGTATATGCCTCAGTGACGCTATACCAGTCCTGTTAGTTTGCGGAGTTTGTGCGGTTTGTATTTAAAGCTAAATCATAATAGTGAAGTAGGACGAAAGCAGATCACATTGAGAAGTAAATAAAGAAATCGCTTAGAGGTGCGTATAGACTATACAGTTAGTTAGATAAAGAAAGTCGACATTTACAACAATTCGATTTCATGTTCTAGATACGCCAAGATTACCCATAGGCGGCACAGCTTCAAAATCCAAAGTTGACCCAAAATGATCTTGAGCAAGAGCTGAATCATTTTGCACCTTTCAGATGGAGTCAGCTTGGTTTAAACTGCGTCGTCTGTTCAATCATCAGGGTCAGCGTGACGGTGTACAACTACATGAGCCGCCACTAACTTCTTATAACGATAAGAAACGGGACTTCAGTAGAGGTCTACGGGTGACGCTCAATGTGAGATATGTGGCCATGGCTGAGCCATCCTCTCGAACTGCGCGATCTCGGTTTCGGGGGAAGGATATTCGGTACCTGCCCGCCTTTCTGAAACTCGAACACGTGGACAATGACCGGCAGTAACTTAGCAACCCTACAGGATCAACTAATATCCAGTACAATATTATTTATTATGCACTCAAGGAATGCTATGCTTGAGACGAGTTTGGTATTGTAAGATGCAACTATATATTATATATAATTACTCACTAAAACTCTAATTCACAAACTCATTCATTAAATATTGGATCATGATATGTGAAGAATAGCATTACGTCATAACGTATAACAATATATGTTTGTGCCAGTGAAAACAACGGAATATATATGATCCGATACATGCAAAGAAGCGCATACAAGACACGAGCCTCAGTCAACTGAACTTATTTATAAGCTCAATAAATAAATAAAAGAAGTCAATAGACACAGTCATCATGATCAATTATAATCATCGACCACTCAATCAATGACTCAGCGGATGTATTCGGGATGTTGGAAACGTGGAAGATGCCAGTGACCGAGAATACGTGTTCAAGTCGCTATATTTGAAAGACTAATCAAAGTTCTCAAACACATCTCAGCAATTTAGTCCAAATATCTAAGAGTTTTTTTCCCTAGGCAAAGCTAGGAACAACTATTTGCTGATTTTATTTATTTTGCTGAGGAATTTTTTGTTCTATTGATTGGGATATATTTCGCCGCACATAACTCCTCTTTACCTCTACACGAGGAAAAGAGTTGTTTCCGAAAAACGATACTTCACTTTCGAAAATTGTCTTTTGTACATCGTTTTTTAATAGTTTCGTAGATCCCGGAAGATAAGACGACTTCTCCATTATATTGTTTCCAAGGGTTGTCGTGACATTGGTCGTAATGTGTTGCTCAGCCCGATTAAACTTGAAGTCGATGCGCAAAGCAAAAACAGAGATCTATTGTGAAAAATATATTTGGAGTAAATTGAAATAAATTCCAACAGCACATATACAAATCAGAGTTTGATTGAGCAACAATCAATACCTTTCGTACAGTGAGCTTCCGTGATTCAATTTATATTCGATCAGATAGTTAAACACAGGGACGGAAATCGATGCAGGGTTGTTCCTGTTTATTGTTATATGACTGAGGTGGCCTGTCTCTTAGGGCTAAGTGACGAGCAAGGGAACAGGCAGTTTCTGTCCGAGAACTACAGAGTCGAGAGTATCAGCTAGTCCACCTTCGGTAGAAGATATAAAGCACCTGTTCGGGTTCTAACTATCCTCCCCCGGAGTAGCACTCTCTGCTATCTGTGTGTTGTGTGCACGTTCCTGCATCCATAATAGGCGCGTTCTCGTACAGGGCCCTTTCTGCGTGCTGAGTGCACATTTTCCTATATGTAATACGTGTGTTCTCCTACAATTGATATGATTCCAGACTGTGCCGTGTATTTGTATGGCTTAAACAGAGACGGAACAAAGCTATATATGCGATTCAGCGCCTCCGGCAAAACAAATGTTTTAGAAAACAAATTTAATGTTTATGATAACGCGCGAAGGCTGAAGATATTGTCGATCCTAGTTCTCTTGGTTCCATTGTTTTTAATACTTATTGGCGAACCTTCTACCACTGAGAAATAGCAGGGACATATTTACAACGAATCCTATCAGTGTCTGTCCACATGAAAAGGTTACCCCCTGTTATATCCCCGAGAAAGATATCGCGCTCCGGAGGTATAAATTGCTGCCTACCTGTGTCTATTGTCAACGTGTCTATCGTAACCAACGATCAAAGAGGGCGGCACATATCGATTGCTCTCATATCCTTATCGCCATTGAGTACAACAACAGCTTCAAAAGTGTGTTCCACCGCGATGTAATCATACGATCTATTCCCGTTCGTATTCTCGAATTCGTGTTCTACGTTTCTGGTATTGACGTCACATTAAGCAGCGACGACTTCGAAAGAATGGCTTTAACAGAAGGTCATCGCTACAAGGAGTGTTGCGGGTGGGGGTTCGTGTATAGATAGTGATGAAGAGACAACAAAGATTTCCTATTAATTAATTCAGAAATAGTTGGAACTTATTAGCATTAATAACAAGAAATCGACACATTTAGGGTAGGTAAATTCCAACATTGCAAAAGGCGAGGTTCCACCGAGACTTGAACTCGGGTCGCTGGATTCAAAGTCCAGAGTGCTAACCATTACACCATGGAACCGAAGGTGCTCCGATACCGGGAATTGAACCCGGGCCGCCTGGGTGAAAACCAGGAATCCTAACCACTAGACCATATCGGACAACAACCACTCGATCATTGGTTGAGATATAATCATTCAGTCATATATGAAACAAATATCCGCCGGTCCTTGTTAATGCAACCCTATGAATGAAGCGAACACCAACATTTCACTGCCTACTGCGGACACGAGTTTGCTATTGCTGGGCGCCATTCGCCATATCCGGCCTCTGTCCGGGGCGCCATCGGATTAGTGAGCGTGGGCCAGCCATTGGCAGCGCAATGCGGTGGTCAAGCGGCAACGTTTGCTCCTATCATGCAGAAGGGTCGACAATCGAATCCGGAGCATCGCAAAGAGTTTTCGTTCTATCTACTTACAAAGCGATTGAAGTTTTCTTTGGTGACCTTTTCATGGCACATAGTACAATACAGCAGCCCGGTCCCCTTTAACTAAAGTGTCTCTTTTTTCATGAGAAAAAGGTCCAGGTCAGCGAGGCCAGGCTCCCGCTCTCGCAGATTTGGTTCTCGGTGGCGACGGTGCCAGCCCCGGTGGCAGGCAGACGGTGTCAACCGACGTTCTCCTGGTCCTAGCCAGAATGTTACCTTGGGATCTGTTAGCTGCTGGAAGAGGCCTCAGGCTCCCTGCTGGGAGTCTCGATACGACGATGGCCTGGAGTCCACTGTCGACACCTGGCAACTAGAGTAGACGCAGGTTACTCCGAGAATGACGAAGGTGTATTAGACCAAAAGCCTAATACCAAACCTCAGGGTGTGGTTAGACCCCAATATGTGTACAATGTGTGTCACTAGCGTCAGCCAAGGTCGTGGGAAAACCAGTCAGGGAACTTGTGGTACATATGGTCAAATCAAGGGCGGCTTGGGCGGGGGTCATAGACTGGATGGCGCTCATTACCATCCAGGTGGGCAGGGGACAGATGGACCGCGGAGCCGGCCACAGCTAACATGAGCGGACCTCCTCTACACCTGACAAGAACGCGGTCAAGGCAACCCTCTCGTAACTGAATTGAATAAGTGAACCTCTTATGATCACTAAATGCTGTTTCATCCTCACAGAGGCATCGGGAAAATAACTTTTTGCTTCAGTGAAGATTTAAGTTGAGCCAGATTGCCCATTGCCATGCTACCATAGCAACAAATGGGAGCGGTGGTAGAAACCGAATAGAGGAAGGTAGCTGGTGAGTCTATGAATCTGCTGCTCGACAACTATTCTCGACGGTCTAGTTCAAAGTTGACTCCTAAAAGATATTATAAGTGCCTTAACTATGCCTTCTTTTCGCAGTCCCCCTATTTCTCTTCACATTCGTCGATAGCGACACGGAGAGCGAGATGTCCACAGTGAACAATAGGAACTTTCCTTGCGTTCAATGAATAATTTACGCCGGAGGACGTCGGCTGGTAGTATCAAGTGATACCCTATGGCGGATTCACAATGGTCATATCTCAATGAGAGATCATTTCGTTGTGAGTGTTATCGCCACGAAAGTCACATCTTGTTGACAGATCGGTACCCCCTAGCCTTGTAGGGCTTGTTCCTTTTGCGAGGAGCGATTGTCTTGTCGCGCCTTTTATACTCGTTGGATACATTGTGGTAGATCGCGCTGTCCAAACTGTCCATTGGATCAGAGGAATCAATACCGCCGACAAACGATGCGTGGTTCTTTTTCAGCGAATATCCCGAAACAGAACCTCATATTATCCGTAGTGGAATAGAGACATCTAATTGGAGGTCCCGATTAATTCGAAAAAGCTGCCGACAACAACTAGGTGCACCAGTATCGAATTTAGCTGAAACATAGGTGCTTGTGTGTCTAGTTCGCTCAAGTATATCAAGTTAGTCGTGGGTGCCTTGAGACCAACAAGGTCTCATGTTGTTGCAATACGGCTGTAAACTGTAAAAACGTGTTGTGGGACAGCTTTCGCCAGGTGAAATTTGTACCCTCGAGTTCAGTTCGTCCCCATGTGCCCTTAAGTCCTGATTGCATTGGTCATGCATTTCATCATGATCGCCTCGATTTTGGCGATCTGCCCCAACACCGCCTCACCGGTCAAGCAGCCCGCCAATAGCAAGAAAGATAACCCTTTGGAGGTTGCAATGTCGTTGGTGAGCATCGGTAAACTTGTTAAAGACGCTCAGGATACGCACAGTAAGAGGAAGAAAATATTGCTGGTATGTATAATACAAACGGGTGCATCAATCGCTGCCCTCTCTGCACTTAGACGATCCGACCCACCACCCGCACGTAGCACTAGTGTTGAATGATGGGAGTGATTGCAAATTGATAAATGAAAGTAGAGCATTACATATTACATAAACCACTTTTATTATAAACTAGTATTATAGCCACTGAACCTCCTGCTATCTGCCATGCTACCCGATAAAAATTCATTAGGTTACTGGGTCTGCTGGACTAAACGATACGCTGGGGCAGTGGCTAAAGGCAAGAAGTTATCTTTGGAAGAAATTGTATAATGGTCAGCGTGTAGAGACGGGCGCAATCGATATGTGTGAAAAGAAACAGCAAATAGTTTCTTATTTATTCTATATCTAAGACGATGATTAATAGATGTAACCATATACCCCCTCCAGTGTAGTACAGATTTCCTGGTGTTTCTGCTGTCTCCCTATGATGGACGCTTCGATCTCACAAGCGTTTCCTCGTCATTAAGCGAAAACCAATCGCACAGGCTTATGTAAAGATCACCGCGATACTCACAGCTAGCGTCTAACTGTGACCATAACATTAGCATGGTTAACGATATAGATCAGTTTGAGTGTAATAAAAGTGATTTATTTAATATTGTTTCTTTCCAATATCAGCCGACGGGTCGGGATGGATGTGAGGAAAGTGAACATTTTATCATTAAATACAGCAAGAAACACATGTTTGATTGGAGACACTGCCTAGAGGATGTGCCCGTCGATCAAGTCAACGATGCGGTATCCGCCCTTGGTTACATCAGGTAAATTCCCAGCTGTTCGTCGCTAACAAACAGGAAGATCACGGACCCAGATTTGCCTAATATGGCCTGTCAAAAAATCGTCTCAATTTATTTCAGTTGAAGGCTATGTCGATCTCGGAATGAGTAGAAATACCCCGCAAAGATTTTTTGTATTGGAACATGTTTGAATTGGAAAATCTGCTTTCGAAATAACCAAGAATAACTACAACTTTGAACATTCACAAAACTAAAATCACCCGAATTCGGTTGTTCAGGTTGGTAAGTTTTCCTTGTAAGTTGACCAGTCACGAAGCAACTCGCCTGAGGCAATAGACAATTATTACATTTAATTACCGGTAAAGCTATGAGCCCGCTCATCAATCTTGATTAATTCTTCAACCAACCAATATTGTTGGTCCCAAACTCCTGATCCTATTGTGTGATGATGTTCTGATTAGAATGAATAGTTTCTAATTATCAATTAGTGCTATGTATTTTTTATCTATTTGTTGGCCATTTATTGCCAGGCAAATACCCACAACATCGGCGACTATCGACGAACTTTCACAGCAAGCAACACGCCTAGTGGACACGTATAATGCGACTGCAACCATCATCAGCGCTGTACATCAAGCACCTGTCCAGGAGATCAACGATATCGTTGAGGGACACAAGCCGAAGAAGAAGAAGAACATCATTCGCACCGTGACGGATCTAGCTGATGTATGTTATCGAACGCCGAATTTTGGCATCATTTTTAATTTTCATCATTATCATTTAATTGTTAATTATCATTCTCGCAGATTTTACTCTGTCGTATTTTGGCTCACTTTGGCTTTTCGAGTTCTCTATTCGACGAACACGCACATGCATACTTCTATACAATTTCTGGTTCATGGGACCTTCGGGTCGATACAAAATTTGAGGGACCTTTAAAGCCCCTTTGTCACGCCTTGGTCTCTGTTGAAATAACGACATTTTCGATCGTCCACAGGTGTTGAATTGGTACCATGACTACAATATGCGTGCAGCAATAAAACGACAACCCATCTTTCTCATACCTCGCTACGTCATGGACAAGTACTAATTTTTTGAATCAAACTAGATGGCTGCAACTCAGCTCACGGGCTGCTCTCGAAAGCGAAATAACCCTATGAGACACCAGCCCAACAGTTAATGGTCGCGAAGGGTGAAAATCTTGCCTGTAATATGCGATCCGTTCTCGTTCTAGGAAGACGTTTTTTTTTGAAAAAAATGTTTCTCATCTTTGTGGGAAAGTAGTTTCTTCTTATTATTTTCTTTGCGAAACACACGCCACGGTCAACCTACGGAAAATAACGTTGTGTAGTCTCCCTTAGAGCTGATTACTTTCTGAACACGTGTTTCAACTCCGCCCCTCATGCGATGTTTATTCGCAAATGGAAACTCCAATATGGATAATTTGTCCTTCGTGGCTAGCAGGTTATAGTCATAGGATGCACCATGAGACCATGCACCACAGGATAACTTCGTTGTCGTTTTTTTCACTTTCCTCAAGTAATCCGAGGGTATCGTTGGCAATAGAACTGTATAATTGGACTGTTTCTCCTTGAAATCCTGCCCCTTTCCAAATGGCAAATTAGCGAATAAGCTTAAGTCCTGTAAGCGACTCGAGATATGTTATCAGATAACCAAGCGTGCAAGTTCTTAATTTCGCCGAAACTTCCAGTAATAGTCTGAGCAAATAAACAGTTCTACATGCACTGACTGTGATATCAAAGCTATGATGAACTCACCTGACGTTTAGAAGCTTCCGGTATTTGATTACAGACAACAGGCGAGGCCGTGCAAGGTCCTCAACATAGAATGTCCCAGTCACCCCCGTTTCCTTTTAAAATAAATATTCTAAAATAGTACACCTCTGCACATTTGTCTTCTGTATTGTCGGTACCACCTGCAGCTGTAACATGTTCTCTGACAGCGAGGTAAGCCTGTCGCGATTCTTCCAGAAGCTATTGAAGATTCGAGTGACGACACTCTTCGTTGGCTCGGAGCCTCTGCCCTACCACAGCGGCATGCTGAGTGCCGTGGAGAACAACCTCGTACACAATCTTTTCTCGTTTCAGTGCTCAGATCTGGACCCACCACTCGGGGTTCCGGCCAGCCCTCACAGCAGAGATCATCACATAATTGTCCTACTGAAATATCTCTATAGTAGGCAGTCGATTGTCAATAGGGTATGTATAAGTTCCCTTAGCCCATTCCAAATTGACATACGCACGTGTTAGCGAGCAGATCACTATGATTAAAATACAATATGCCTAACTTTGGGTACCAACCTACAAGAATTGTGAGGTTTTTTGCTCAAGATTGTCCACATCTAAGATTGTACTCAACCTAATTTTCTAACTTTCGTGTCAGCCTTTGCCTAGCCTCCCGAGGGTTCGCGAGACATTCGAAACACCTTATAGATAAAAATTACTCAACCGTGAGAGATCTTCTTCAGTCATCGAACGTGTCATCTTCAAACCTGTTCTCGATGTCCGGCGTTTATTCTCTGAACTGCATGTCATTCTAGGAACTTCGAACTCTATTGAGTTGGTCTTCCGAGTATGGGTCACCCTTTTTTTAACGGTAAATTGCTGACGTACTTCACACTTCACATCTAAATTATTCGCCACAGTAGTGTGGGACTCCCACCTAGTCATCCACTTCTTGCCACTTCTGAGTGACCGAGACTGATCTTCGCAGGCATCTATGTTGTCCTACTCTCGAGGGTTGCAAAGTATGGGGCCTGATAAATTCGGTAAAGGTCCTCTTGGAAGCATGCGTGCCACTGCGGAAACCTGCGACATGCGCTACGTTATCCCTGTATAGGTTCCAATAGTCATACTAGACTAGACCTTTCGTAAATAACCTGACGTTATGGCCCTTTCAAATATGATTAGTTGCTATCACAATATTACAGAAAGCAAATTAGTAATACCAAAAACAATATGGTAAATGCGATTAATTGATATAATTATAGCAGAGATGTCGGCGCCATAGCCCAGGCAACAAGGACTCACTCTCTGAGTCCTAAAATGGCTTATCTAAGCCCAAATAGACTCATTTTATAAATTGTTGAGTGGAAACACGTGTACTATACCCAGCTTTTGGGCACGTATTTGCAATTGACAAGGAAATGTTTTTTTATTTATGATATGTTTGATATTTAATATTGCATATTTCAGCAGGCAGATCAGTTGTATACAATTATGTGCAGTTATCAAATCTGAGCCTACGATTTTCATGGTAACCGCACCCAAAGAGATATGCGTTGGCCGCCCAAGCCAGGCCGCCACACCGTTTGCAATCTAGATTCAACAAACCA
The DNA here is from genome assembly GCA_019614645.1 of Stratiolaelaps scimitus. Lineage (NCBI taxonomy): Eukaryota > Metazoa > Arthropoda > Arachnida > Mesostigmata > Laelapidae > Stratiolaelaps > Stratiolaelaps scimitus. The sequence goes on from JABWDB010000012.1 coordinate 6,283,999, forward strand.
GTCTCCTGGAGATGTAGTACAGAACATTATACCATTGAACTTACGCCGACCTGACTTTGTTTTATGTGTCTGAAAAAAAGTTGATCTATTTAGGAGGAGACAAGGAAGAGGTCGAAACGTTCCGATCTGCGCAAGGGGAAGCCATGTTTCTTCTACCGCGTTTTGCACATCTCCGCGCCGGACGCCCGTGTTCCCAAAACAGGACCGATAAACTTTGGTGGGAACGTCTCGATAATACAGACCATCCAAGGGCCTCGACCGGCTTCTGTTATCGCTGTGCTGACAACTGCACTCACCGGCAGCAGGAAACTCTGATTCTCTCATTGTTGAAGGATCACTTCAATCTGTCCATGTGGGACTGGATCGAGCATGACTGCAAGCCGACACTTTATTTAGGTAGGTGGCTGAATACGAATGTCTCAAATGCAATAATGACTTCTGTAGCAGAAGACACCTCATCACTGATATTTCACCTCTGTGCGAGGGCACCAAATATTTGGGGCGTACGTTCATTGCTGAGTATTGTTACTAATTACGGGGCCATATGGAGCTTGATCACATAACTAATTAGAATTGAATTACTGCGATGATTTTTCATGGTTAAGAAACAGGACTGATAGTAGGATTGTCTCGGTCATCACCGCTTTAATTCTGGCAACCCACAACGACGTCATTAAGACGATGACACGATAAGAATTCAAGAAAATAGACCAATATTTCTTCCATCTGTACACTGTCTTGCAATAGCTACATCAACCATTCTCCGCTTATTAATGACCGCTGAACCATCGGGCTGTCAATCATTAACATATAATAGAGGAGCTTTTAATTTGATAGATCGTCATTATCATTAAAATCGTTTTGTTCACCAGGTTACAGTCACGTTCCCGAGGATAAAAACCGGCAACTTCTAAGACACACGAAAGCTATCTATGACACCGACGAGGTAATAATTAACGCGATTAACAGTAATTAAACATAAGATAACTCGACATCTCATCCGAGCCCTTTCTTGAATGTTCTCAAAGCAACATCAGTTGTCGACAAACATTTGATCAATGAATACATTCACTGCAGGAACGCTTAGACAGCTCCTGTTGCGAAACGGAATTAGCACAAACAACAGTTCCCGTTCTCTGTTTTTCTAGATCGTCATGTTGACCCGAAAACCGAATGCGACTGAACCACAAAATGATGTTGGTCATTCGTTGGATGGACCATTTCAACTTGAGGCACTCTATGTGGTTCTAGGCATTGGCCTGATCTCTGTCGTGGTGAGCCCGTACCTTTGTCAGATACCAAGTACATTCATTTTTCTGCTATCAATGCTTGTGCATTCGCGCGAGTTGACTTGTCTTCGAACGGCAGACTTTTGCAGCGGGTCTCTAGTCTGTGCTTGGGCGTTCGTTGCTTTCCTGACAATCACCGAGTTTAACTCGCAACTCCTGTTCGTGCTACAAAATCCCCGGGTCGATCACTACGGCGGAGAGTCTCTCCTCAATACGACACTACAGCTTAATGATGCCGTACGACGATCTCTGGAGAAGGACCCGTCCTACAAAATAGCCACATGTGTTAACGAGTCGAATCAGCCAACTCGTGACAGGATATGCTTCGTAGATGAGGTTTCGACCATGTTTCTCTCATCAGAGAACTTCACCATCCCGCTTACACCGTACACTTCAAAGGCAAAAGATCTGGCCGAGATCCTTCAGGTTTCGAGGTACGTGTAACAGGTTCCTTGAGTAACGAGCTGCGAAATAGTTGCCTTTAAACATAAACTTTTTCGGGCTGACTCTCAGCCAACATTTAACGTCCACGGTACCGCTTTCGCATTGCTTCGTAAGACGGACCCCCGGAAATAGTTGCCTTTGTAGGCACAATATCCAGGCTGCAACCTGGTCACGATAGTCTTCCTGTAATTGATCTGCAGTTAGTTTTGTAGAACTAAATTGACTATTTTTCGTTAATAACGTTCTACTAGTTATACAGATTTACATCAAAGACTTAAGTTCTCATATTACCCGAACTGAAATTTGAGCCCAGTTTGCGAGCCATCACAAATAGCACTACACACATGCACACACAATTAATATATTTGATCACATCAATGTTTCCCATGAACGACTCAGAGGAAGTGAATCTCCGTTGATTCGCAATTGCCGCAACTTAATTTTTTTTGTTGAATTTGTGGAATCTCTGACGTCAATTTCGTCGGATTAGGCAGGAGTGGCTTGAGTATTTCGCGAAGACCCACGCGGCAGCTGTCGCACAGGAGGAAGCAACGTGTGGCCCTAACGGTAACAAGAGCTGCAAGCGACCGGGCAGCAAAGCGTCGTATCTGAATCCACACTCCCTACGCTCGAAGGAGCTTCGTTTCGTCATATCACGTATTTGTGGCCTTCACGACGCTGAGATCTACATTCGCATGTATCGACGAGGCTACCTGCGCGACCCGAAGGGATGTGTCGAACAATGGCAGAAGCGGCTAGTCTATCCGTTCGGCTTACGGAAGGTCCGTCCTCTACAGGTTCCCATGAAGTGCTGAGTGTACACCATTTATGAACTAGTTCGTAGCAGTAAATAAACAGATGATGATGCTACTTATAATTAAAAGTGATAACCAACTTCCGATTATCAGATTATTATAGACGTCTGTCAAGATGATCAATTCTCGAAACTTGTTTAATCAGCAATTTGTTATTAGCCACATTTTAACATACATTTATATTAAACTCTGACCTATTTCTCCTTAAACAGGTGATACAGAGGTCATTAAGTAGTCTGCCACTGTCCAGTTACGTGGAGCACGTGTTTAGTCCAGAGGTGACGACGGTGAATATCTACCCTACGTCAGACGCTACATCGCCCTATGCAAAATGGTTTGACAGACTCTTCACGCGTCTCACCGAGGACGGCCTTTTCCACAAAGCGCAAAAACTCGAGTTCCTCAACCAGTACCGTCTAGAGGTAACCACGAGAATCCGTCCAACTTAAAACAACCAAAAAATTAATTCCACTTATGCCTATGAGCTCTCCATATTAGTAATTTAGAGTATCCTCTCTGTTACTATGGTTGGTAACCAAAGTATGCCGAACAAAAATTTTATGAAATGTAACAAAAAAAGTTATTATATAATATTATAATAGCGAACCAGTGAGGAATGTTGCGAAGACATTAATCTCGCCCTTTGTGTCTTGACCATCTTCGTATTTAATGGTTTCGCCTCTAACTTGCAGAGAGACGTGTGTGTAAGTTTAGTGCGCAAGTTTAGGAGTGTCGAGTCTTTTTTTATCAGTTGTGCCTCCTTTGGTGACTAATACCAGTAAACCTGGGAATGAAGAAGAGATGTACTAGTTATGTAAAAATGCTCGTTTGTCAAGGATCAAACTAAAAAATTGAGTGATTTGTGCTTTCAGGTAGCGATAATGGAACGTGATGATTGGAAGACCTTTGCCCAAAGTGTTATCCTCTTCTCAGAAGAGAAGACCAACCGAAGGTTAATAACATTTACAGAACTTTGAATGCCCAACAGCGTGATCAATAACTAATTCACAAATACAGAGTGTTTTTAACGTTATACAACCCTATGGAAAACCTAAATTGTTTGACGGTTTCGTATGTACTCTTTTGTTTTATCATTATTTTCCTCATATTCTTGTAACACTAATGAGCGGATATTAATTGCCTCACACTGTATTGGTAATTTCCTTACGCAATTCATTATCATCTCTTTGCAGGTGTTCGTACCAAGCAATCGCCGTAAAAGACAATCCGTTCCTCTTTTGGCTAATGTATGTTGTTTATGCAACATCGATCCTTCTCGTCTTTCTGGAAAGGATCTTTCCGCCTACAACGGTAACTATATGTCTCAGTGACGCTATACTAGCCTATGTGCGGCAGCGTGCGTGTATTTCAAGTTAAATCATTACAAGAGAAGTTCACGTTGAAAAATACATAGAGAAATAGTTTAGAAGTCTATATAAACTACAAACAATGTCGGCCTCGGTCCGATCCTCAACTAATACCCCCCTCCCAATAATTCCTAATTATTGTATGTTTGAATAAATCTAATAGATACTACAAAACTATTAGGTTGGTTCATAAGTTCCCGCGCTTTTTTGAAAGCATGCATTTTCGACACCTGCTCATCTTCGCCTTTAGCCGAGGCCAAAAAAGCGGCCGAGGCAACTAGGGGCATATGTTCTGTGTACGGTGAGGACTCTATTAGTGCGCTGAAGAATGGTTTACGAAGTTCAAATTTGGTGTTTTGGATGTGTTGGCCGTCAAGATGGGCTGGGGCCACCCAACTATCATCAGGCACCTTGATTCGATGGGATATGTACACAAACTTGGGTGTTGGCTGTGGTTTTCCTCAAAAAAAGCGCGGACGCTTAAGAACCAACCTAATAGTTAAATAAGAACATCGACATTTACAACAACCGATTAGATTTCATATTCTAGATACGCCGAAATGACCCATAGGCGGCACAAATTCTAAATACAAAGTTGAACCAAAATGACCTTGAGCAAGAGCTAAATCTTTTGGTCCTTTCAGATGGAGCCAGCTTGGTTTAAACTGCGTCGTTTGTTCAATCATCAGGGTCAGCGTGACGGCGTACAACTACATGAGCCGCCACTAGCTCCTTATAATGATAAGAAAAGGGACTTCAGTAGAGGTTTACGGGTGACGCCCACTGTGAGATATGTGGCCATGGCCGAGCCATCCTCTCGAATCTCGCGATCTCGGTTTCGGGGGAAGGATATTCGGTACCTGCCCGCCTTTCTGAAACTCGAACACGTGGGCAATGGCTGGCAGTAACTCAGCCGTTCTATGGGACCAACTCTTGTCCAATACAATTTCATTTATCTCGTACTCAAGAAATGCTATGCTTGAGACACGTTTCGTATAGTAAGATCTATATATATATATATATTCACTAAAGCTGTTATTCAAAAACTCGTTCATTAATTATCGCATCATGATATGTGAAGAAGAGCATTATATCATAACATATAACAATATGTTTGTACCGGAGAAAACGACGGAATATATACGACTTAGTACATACAAAGAAGCGTATACCAAAGACGAGAAGCAATTAAGCGTACTTCATTTAAATTCAAACAAATAAACTGACTCAATAAACTGAGTCATCATGATCAATTATGATCATCGACAATTCATCGTAACCAACGATCAGAGAGGGCGGCACATATCGATTGCTCGCATATACTTATCGCCATTGAGTACAACAACAGCTTCAAAAGTGTATCCCATCGCGATGTAGCCATAGGACCTATTCCCGTATTTTCGATTTTCCGTTCTACGTTACTGGTATTCACGTCGCCTAAAGCAGTGATGACTTCGAAAGAATGGCTTCAACAGAAGGTCATCGCTACACGGAATGTTGGGGGGGAACATGTATAGATGGTGGCGAAGAGAACAAACCCCCAACAAAGATTTGCTATATATTAATTAATAAAGAAATATAATAGCTAACACTTATCATTATTTATAGTAATGAGAAAAATATTCAGAAGTAGATATATTCAAACATTGAAAAAGGTTTGGAAGTTTCGAGGTTCTACCGAGATTTGAACTCGGATCGCTGGATTCAAAGTCCAGAGTGCTAACCATTACACCATAGAACCGAAGGTGCTCCGATACCGGGAATTGAACCCGGGCCGCCTGGGTGAAAACCAGGAATCCTAACCACTAGACCATATCGGACAACAACCACTCGATCATTGTTTGAGATATGATCATCCAGTCATACATGAAACGAATATCTGCCGGTCTCTGTTAATGCAACCCAATGAACTAAGCGAACACTCATGATCCAACGTGAACGCTACATTGCACTGTCTACTGCGAACAAGCGTTTGCTATCTCTTGGCGCCATTCGTCACATCCGGCCTCGGCCGTGGAGGCCATCGGATTAGTGAGCGTGGGCGAGCAACTGGGAGCACAATGCGGTGGTCAAGCGGCAACGTTTGCTCCTAGCGCGTGGAAGGGTCGACAATCGAATCCGGAGCATCGCAAAGAATTTTCGTTCTATCTACTTACAACGCCATTGAAGTTTTTTTTGGTGACCTTTTCATGGCACATAGTACAATACAGCAGCCCGGTTCTCTTTAACTAACGGGTCTCATTGTTCATGAGAAAAATATAACAAATATTGGCTGGCCAGTATAGCTGTCAGCGGCAAAAGTCAACCAGCTCTAATTCATCGTCTGTCAACTGGCAAGAGTTGTCATATGAGTCATAAAGCATATATTTTTTTATTTTCTACCTATTGTGGGAAACCGCTGGACATTAACCACTATCACACGTGACCGTATTGATGTTACTCAATATGAAGGTTTTAACGTGAATTATATTTATATATCCGCCCCATTTCAAACGCGCTAAACGTCAAAAGCTAGGCGTAGGACGCTTAGCTCATACGGAAAAGGTCTCTGGATGAGAGGGGTAGTATGTTAGGAATACCGCTGAGCTTTAGCAATAAATTCGACTACGTATATACCATTGTCTCATTTCTAATAAAACCAGAGTCTGATGGGAGTTTATGCCATTTCATTATTGATCTTCGTCGATGCACAATTGGGGTGTTCATTTGCAATAAATACATCGAAAATTGCTGGTTCGTCTAATCAAAGCACATTAGCAAACAGCACACGAAGGAAACACAAAAGTCTTGACTTTATATTATACATTCACACATTGTTTTATTTTCCAGCTTTGAGAACTTCCGCATCGCTGTTATATACAGACTCCGTGTCGATGTTAATTACGTCAGACGCATTTTCTAATCACTTGCTCTGCGCGTTGTTCACGTTGAGGAATCCAGCGTTGTTGCTAAAGTATTTCCCGTCTTGAGACTTTATCGACTCGGCTGCATTCGGATTGACAATTTCAAGTCCTTGTAGTGGTGTGAACGCCACCGATGAGGCCGTACCTGCAATATAGCGCAACGCAACGATAGCATGGATTATTAGATTCAGATATTTCAGCAGTATTTTCAGTGATACGGTACGAAACGTAAATCTAGTAGAAGATAAAGTTATTCAAGTTACGTACCGGCGACGTGTCTTCGGACGGTGGTGGCGCCGCCGTACACCTGTTGGCGTTGCAGATTCTTGTGGAGCGTCTTGGAGATGCGAACTTTAGTCTTTTCGTCCACTTGCGCCGTACGAATTCGACTCGCCACGCCTTTCTTGCCTGCGTGGCCGGCGGTGAAGCCCAAATCGTCCTGGTACGCGTCCTCCTCGATCTCACCGAACGTCATACGGTTCTGCTGTTTACGAAGCTCGGTGATCGCGTAGCGTTCCTTCATACGGCGAACGCGTCGACCGCCACGCTTTTTACGGGGGATGTCAATAGGTGCCGCGAGCGGTTTGACCTGGAGGATGGTACGGGCAAATACGTTAGCAGTTACAATACGTATTAGTATGATTGTTCAAACCCAATTCATAGTTTATTTAAGAAATCATTATCCTTATTATTATAATTATTATCTTCAGGGGAATGAGGTTAATCAAAATGGTGAAAAATATGTGGCTCCACAGTAGGCCCTTGGGTGTGCCAATATTTCTTTCACACCAACGAAACTCCTAGCGTCGACCTCCAGTGGCTGTCTCGTGTTGTGAAGGTGGAACCGGAACCACGCGTGGGACATACCCAGGATTTGCTAAAATAAGTAGTGTCGAAGTCGGCTGGGAGCCACACCAACAATATATCGATTTGAGATGCACTCCCATACCAGATACGATGGCCCTCTGTGTAACCTTAAACAGGTAGTACACGGAGGTTGTTTTATGGGAGATTGCAATCTCCTTTGTGCTTAAACGGTGAAATAGTATTCACCTTCTTCAGCTTTCTAGGGAACACTACGGACTTCAAACACAGGTTTATAACGAAAGCCACAGGTCATTTTTTAGCAGGGTTAGATCGCAATTCCAGCCCTCGTCCAGCAGGTTAACTTCGAGACGAAGTCAAAGAACGAGCCTACGAGAATCTGGCCGAGGCGAGGATCTGTACAGATCCTCGCCTTCTGATTTCAGACACAACGGCTCCGTCCCACTTGAGTCTACCTCATTGGAAAACGCCTCACATGTGTATAAACCGTACCGTTTTAATTGGCGGAGGCTCCTGAAGCTTGTCAAGCTTCTTCTCAATGTCGGCACGAAACTCCTCACCGGCGCAGCCATCACGACTTTCGTGGAACGCGTCGACCCGCGCGGCCAAGGCGCACTTCGCCGCCAACAGTTTGGCAGCCTTTCGACGTAGATCGGACGGATAATTTTGCACGTGCTCCGAATAGAAAATGAATCCTGTGTGCGGAAGCATTGCAGTCGCCGAGAAACCCGTTGATGTCTTCTTGGATGCGCCTAAAACCTAGAATAACAACGGTCGTAACAGACGGTCAAGTTCGATCATATACTATCGAGCTGAAGACCACGAGAACCTCTAGCCGTAAAGTTGGGACACCCTGTTCGCTCCGAAAGTCACTGCATCATCCACTGCGCCTGCGGTATTCCCACGAACGAGGCTATGCAGAACCTCTGCTTATGAGAATTACGCGATATTCTTAGAAAATTAGGCGAAATTCAATATATACGATCTAGAGAAAGATTCGTTTTACCTGGATGTTACAGGCGGGCATCTTGCTCAACTTGGTCAAGCCCCCGGCAACCCCCATGAGTTTCGCCGCAACTGAAGCGCCGACAAGGACGCTGAGGTTTGGCGCGATGAGGCTCATTCGACTCTCGACGAAGTCAAACACCTCTGTCTTCATATCGTTAAGCTGCTGTGCCATCTCGCACGCTTCGAGGACGCGCTCCATCTCGGTTGGACTCAACGGCTCGCCTTGCGACGTGGATGCCGAGATCGAAACCACCATGACTGTGGCCGGGGTTAGAATTTGACTTAAGCGATCACTGTTTTTCACCTAAAGCAAGTACACACACACCCAACCATTAAGTGCATGGATAACGGTTAGACAAAGTATCGTGCTATTTAATGATCACATAGCAAACAGATACTATAATCTGTTCACAGAAACCTACAACGACGTACACAGTGGCGTAGTAAAGGTGTAATTAAGGAAAAGGTAAATAACCCAACGCATCATTGTGCTACAAAGTATATGTGAATGATTTCTGTGCAAAAAAACAACCGGTTCGTCTATGTATCGACCGGCAGCGTGTACTTCCCAAGCGGGTTCAATAAGTATTTCACACATTCGTTGACTCTACAGATGCTGTGAGTTTGCGTGTGCACACTTGATGCGTACCGATCAACACAGACATATGAACGAATCTAAATTCGGCACGAATAACTAGAGTAGTTGTATATTGCTTTTAAGTTCATGTATAATAAAAAAAATACGCTGATATCTTTCGGTAGATTCGGTGTCACATTGTCGCATCGAGGGAGACATTCAGTTTTCTTTATATTCCTATGGTTGCTTCTGGTAATAGCAATTTAGTTATATGCTGTTTATTATATGTCATGTGGCAGACTGCACCTTTCCAAGATCGTTGCCAATTTCTTGCACTGTGAGGAGATACTCGCCGGCGCCGGGAACCAGCGACTCGAGCTCCGGAAATCGTTTCGCATAGTGATCACGGGCAAACTTGTGAATTATCGAGAGGTCGTTCTCCATTTCGACGAGAATGTTGTTCGCTGTCACAATCAGAGCGTACTCGGGGTCAGCTTCAACGGGACCGACAACTGAAAACAATACAACATCCCTGTTACCAATCGATCATACGATCATATTCATCAGTATCAAAAAGAGATTCGAGATCATCCTGCTTCAGACGAAACCGGCAAGCTTCCATATTAAGACCAATTCGCCAATTTGCAGGCAGTATCATGGTGTTAATGTTACGATGAGTCGTACACGACAACTACAATGATAATGAGGCCACCGCGTTGGTAAGGCAAAGGTAAAGCGGTATTGATTTATTAAAGGAACTCCACACAATGCTTAAGTTCCCCTATATGTCATGCAACGGGATTCGAACCTGCGGCCTCCGGCTTTTTACCGCCAGAGACTCAGCCGTCCAAGCCATTGCGTATCGCCTTTGCTGCAAGCGTCAGATTTGCTCTAATATCGTAGAAATTGCTGCACTTCCACAAGTACACCACAGCTGACTCACCTTCAGATCTTCGAGGGGTCTGTTTGAGGCGATGAATTTCGTCGATGATCTCCCGCAGTTGTTGGCTGTGCCGAAGCCTGGCAATCTCTCTGACAGAGCGGACGTTCGTGTCAATCTCCATCAGATCTTCGTCTCGATAATTTCCATCGCCGGACCCCTGCGGTGCGCCGGCCGGTACGGTATCGATGTCTTCATCGTCCGAACCGCCCAACGCGTCCTCGTCCGACAACTGTCCCGTTTGACCATTGCCTCCTGAGGAGCCATCGGGCCCCAACTTCAACTGTAACGAGGTTAATTTGTTTTTAATTTAGTTTTGTTGTAATTTCACAAGTCGATTTTGTTTTTCATTAGAAGTCGGGATACGCTACGTTCAATATTTGGCCAAATGAAATTCTCGTTTTATCGAAATCACTGTGCAAGTTTTCTGCTTCGAGTGAAATGAAATTCAACCCTGATCCACCAAGTGCGAACACATAATTAATAATAACACGTAATTAATAATAACAAGTCTGCTATGTAAACAGGGTGTCGGCAATTAGCGACAAATAAAAACCTCCCTCGTGGCGGAAAACACAGCTGCCACTCGAATTCGAACTTTGCTACGATTCCCTAAACGGACTTACAAATCAATTCGACATGACACATCCCGTACGTGATATGCCTCACACCTTGTATCCTGAAACCTTCCCTGAAGCCAGTCGAATAGCAAAGAGTGATTAAACAATATAAGCTGAATAAAAGAAAGGCGTTGAACGGAAGACCGAACGTACCCCGGTCGTTTGTTGAGACGAATCTTCGACCTGTTCAGGCTCGTCATCTTCCAGATCCGCGAGCAGTTCCTCAGCTAACGACATCCCGGATCACTGTTCCTATCCCACAACGAACCCGATATTTCGAGTTATGCACCTCACCGGTAGACAGCTCGCTTCTCGACCGACCCAGTAACAAATGACGGGCTGACGCTCGAAATCAATCGCGATATCAAACACATTCACAACGTTACATGATGAAATTTCGTTTTCAAGCTTGTGTTTATGTCGCCGGAGCCGACCTGTTCGCGCTCGCAGTGTTTACAAACACGCCGCGACCTCCTACAATACTTTCTCTCTGTGTCTTTCTCTCTGTCTCGCCGTCGTCGGCGAGGGGAGGCCCTTCTCAATGTTGTGGCGGACTTGAAGCGGAGAACCGAATCGAACTATCCCCTTGAAACAAGGAATTGCAAAAAATCACTCGAAACAACGTTGGTGCTTATACAAGAACACATCCTCAAGGGTTGGGCCCTATGCTTTCAAGGAAGCGTCTCGATTATGAAACTTCTTTTAGGGGAGAATCCCCGTTATGACTGAGGCGGCATCGTCGGTAAAGGGATACAGGCTAGATCAATAGATCGGTTGTGGGATATGTGCCAGATAGCAGGTTCAAATCCTGCCGAAGATTCAGGATAATGTCATTTTTTCTTGAGCTCTTCTTTCGGATTGATGAAAATGTATACTCTAAGTAAGAAATTTTATCTCAACCATTCAATTTGGCAGCTACTGTTCAATTATATTCTATCCATACATTGGGAAACAAGTCCGATTTTGAAAAGGGTGGTTATTTCTCGAATCTCTGTCATCTTCGTCTCGAATATAGATAATCGAAAATCTCGTGTGTATCCGATATCAAATCGCCAGTAGTCAGCTAGAGACAACTCGCAAGTAATATGAAGCATGAATGCGCTCGATGAACTGTAGCTACAGTGATCAAGAAGGGTATTTGCCTGGAGAGTTTCAATATAATACAATACAAGTACTCCTTTATTTGCAACCCAGGAGCATTATGGTAATAACGGTTAAGATTTTATTTGCTTATTAAAGGAAGCGCACTTTAACAATGCTCACGTTCTCCATGTGTCTCTAAGTCGCGCGACTCGACTCTTGAGCATTTACCGGCCGGAGGCTTAGCCCTCCGAGCCACCGCGCTGATGGCAGTGGACGTAACGTATACTTGTGTACAATTTTACACACTTGTTTTGTACAATTGTCAAAATACGTAATTACATCACTATGTGGAGACAGGTCGAAACGGCCACCGACCGAAATCGCCAGCAACAAGCATAAGAAGCAGGCGCCACCATTAGCCGACCGAGTAAGAGAGGTGCATCAGTGCGGGCGTCACGCAATTATCACGGACGGTCGTGTTCGTCAATGCCCGATGTTCACACCGTATGCGATCGGATCGCACCGTGCAAACGGCCGAATCACGACCATTGGCTTCACCCCCACCCAGCCAACTCCGTGCTGTGCTCGCTGTGACGATGCTGTGCCGCGGCTGAAAGGAGACCACGAACGGCAGAGACAGCACCAGCAACTAAAGCCGATATAAGATCGAGCCCGCCGCCGCCTCAGCAGCAGCAGCAGCTCCGCTGGTAACCAGCCGTCATTGGTGATGTTTCTGGCACCAGAATCGGTGGCGTGCGCTGTGCCGATCGATCGCCTGTTGGGTTGTTGTTGTTCTCGGTGGGGGCGACAGGCGCGGGCGCGTGCGTCTTTGCAGCACAACAAGCAAGCGCTGGGAAAGGAGGAACGAGGCGAAGATGAAATCCAGCGAGTGTCTGTCCGCTGGTGCTCGCTGCCTGGCTGGCTGGCTAACCCACAACTAACGGAGGGAGATACAAACAACGGTCCCTAGCTTGCTTGAATGCTGCCTGGCCTGGCTCGATGTTTGATGCCGTCGAAGAGAGATGATGATACTCTGACTAAGAGCTGCATTGTCCGTTCGTCGTCTGGATGGCCAATGGTATCTCGGGGTCGGGTAGTGTGCAGTGTTCAGTGAAGAAGTTGGATTTGTCGTGCACGATTACTGGCGTATGTCGATAGATCAACGCGACGCGTACCCACAACGAAAGGACATCCAACTCCGCTCACTCTGTTCTCTCGCAGGTTCATGCGCCACTGCGACGGCTACGGCTGGCGTCGATTGCTTGTTCACCATACGAATGCTGCTGCTGCTACTGCTGAATGGTGTTGAACGGTGGGAAACACTATCGCGCGTGAATGGGCCAATGGCCAGCTCGAAGCAGCTTGAAACAGAGGAACGGTGAAATGACAAAGGTGGCCACAGGTGACAAAGTGAAGTGACTCTGCCGAATTCGTTCGAACCGCACGATCTAGCAGGGGCAATCCTCGAAGACAAGGAACCTCCACACTGGTGACAACATCAACATCAGCATCAGCAGCAAACACAACAGCAATCAGAAGATTGTCAGCAACCGCGAATATGAACGACGACCACGACGTCCGAGGATCAACGCAGCGGAGTTGCCGTAAAACGCTGCCGGAACCGCCTGAGTGGCATTGTGCCATGGCCACTATTATGGGCTCGGAAATGATGACATCGCCGGCTGCAGTCAACTCGACGAGTGACGGTCGCCCACCGACGATAATGGCCAATAAAGGAAGATTCACTAAAACAAGCATAAGGGAGAGAAACGTCACAGTGAGACGGACGTTAATACCAGCGTTTTTCCTGAGGGATCTCCTATCGGCGATTCCGTCGGTGACGTTCATCGTCGTAGCGGCTATGTGTGTCGTAGGTGAGAATTACGCTTCTCTCTAACGATCTCGAACGTAGATATCGAATTCGAATGTTGGAGTTCGGTAGTACCGACGTAATGGGTTGAAGGCTTTTTGTTTTGTTTTTTTATTTTTGTCATGTAAATTTGCCTCTGGCACTGAGTTGCGTTCCCGAGGACGGGTAACGATTTATCCGCGATACCTCTTCACATGGGTTACGCTAACCGCTTAACATGCTTCCTTGCCATCTCGCCGGACCGCAACCAATTAACAGGCTAATTGTGGCATGATTTATATTCATATGATAAGCGCATGAGCTAGATTCAAACGATAGTTTGAGCTTCTCGTAATTAGAAAAATATGTTCAGCTTAGAATTAAGCGTGGCTCATCGTAGCATTTAACATCAAGTTGCACACTTGTTCAGTGAGTAGTTCAAAATATCAATATGTTATATGTATACATATATACTAAATACAGTGACACATGACAGGGATTACTTCGCGTCGAAATGGAGATATGTCGTCCATCTAAACGAATTCTTCATTAACGCCCAATAATCGATATGAAATGAGAGGAGAAATAGTCCATTTCTAGGCAACATCTGCAACAACTCAATAGCGATCGTGCACAACCCGATCCTGGGATTACAACATAGTACAGTTCTCTAGTTATCTATCCCCGATATGAACAGAAGTCTGCCTCTCGTCATACATATCTCCCCGCGCAGCTCTTTCTTATCGCACCAATCTTATCGCAAGACTGCAAGCTGTCTATGAGCATCTATCCGCCTGCGAGCCCATGCCCGATTCGCGGTCTCTCCTTTATGTTTCGCTTGGGGGAAGCCTGATCAGTGCAGCAGTTGTTGCTTAATGGGGCCCGTGTTCGGCAACGGCCTGCTGCTGATACCTTCGCTTCTGCGGCTTCCCTTGGCGAGGAGCCCCTCTGTAGCCAGTTCAGCTACCTGCGCAGCTTTGGTACCGTTGGTCAATAAACAATACAATATAATAACAATCATCATCATCACCATAACGACAAGAAGTGATTGAACTAGCAACGTTTGAATTATGTATTTGGCAAGGAATTGTACCCCCAAAGAACACCCCTCCCACCGCACGAGCCTAGTGAACCGCTCGAACCTCAACCCCAGCCACTGACTCGCCAAAGGATGCGACTCCTTTCGGCCATCTACATCAGCCGCAAACATACGTAAAAGGCTTACGGGAGCAGTCACCCCACTGCAACACTATACCACATACATACATATGTAACAGCCAAAGGGGCGGTCTCCTTCCATCATCAGGGGAAGGAACGACTAATTGTATCGGGCGTGGCACGGTCAATTCTATCGTACAATGGTTTCTTATTCAACTCCTTCTCCCATCGGTTTCATGTCGATTACAGGATCTACAGGCATCACATGCTACTGTTGGGGAGAATGTCCGGAACATGTGGACAATCACACGTGCACTGTCGACGGCCCGGGCTCCATGTGTTTCCACCATGTGCAGGAGGTACTCAACGATCGTACCGGCAATCTGGAAATTGAAAGCACGTACGGATGCCTCGAAGAGCAACCGGCGATTCTCGTCTGCAAAAGCCATCTGACAAAGCAAAAGGTATGAACGTGTGTTGTGCCCCCGCCGTAAGGCGACCGTGAGCGTGCACTGATCGATAACGTCGGCGTCGGTAGACCGTTGCACGTGTGAACGGGCTCGTCTCGTTAGCAGTCGTCAGCCGTAAGACGTCAAATCTTCTGAAGACTAGACGTCCACCGGAAACCGTATCCGCTGAGCAATCTCCCCGTTGGCTCGGGATGACGTTGAATCGCGGACGGAACTGACGTCAGGGACAGTGAGCGAAGGTGTCGCGAGATGCTGGGCATAAGTTTAAGGCACCCCTATATTTCAGCAAATCGTTACAAGGAGCACACATTTGAGAAATGCATTATGTATCAGATTAATATACGCGTCAAATATCATACACACATGCAACACATACAAAACATTTTATTGTAGCAGGCAGCATGCAACGCCACGCCATATGCGCTGTTCTCTGTGGTGTGTACGTTATTTGACACGTACATAAATCTGCTACATGATAAGTTTATGCCCAGCACTGTATTAGACACGTAACCGCGAGCCATGCCCTGCTCGTTGACTCCACGCAAATGTATTACTTCCTTACACTCAAGGCATTCAAAGGGCCTCTTTAGACACAGATACGCAAGAACGCTGCCACTGTATGAGAGTCTATCTGAAATTGATACAGACACGGGTGCAACATCTGTATGCCTGCATATGACACTGGCTGCCTACTTATTGATTTCGATTGCACTCTGGCCCGACCAACTATTTATTTATTTATTTGTCAGCTGTTGTCTAGTCGTCATTGGCCCACCAGTGTCTCCCTCCCGCACTCAACGATTCGACACAAAATCCACTAGTATAGATTCTATACTTGTTCTCTGTTGCTCACTCCATGTTATCGTCTGTCTCTGCGATCACATCTGTCCGTGGATGCGTGGCTGTCCTCCACACGGCGGCAACAGGCCGCGATGAACATCGAGTGCTGCCGGAACGCCGACCTGTGCAACTTCAATCTGAGGCCCGAGGTGATCCGGCACAAGGACGATGCGCCGGAGGAGGAGCTACATCCTGAATCCGTCCATCTGATCATCTTTGGAGCCGCGCTGGGGACGTGCCTAATCTTCGTCGGCCTGGTATATCTGATCTTGCACTGTCGTCGCAACAAGCTGAAATCGTTCTCGGCCGAGAACGGCCACTTTCTCGCCTCGAGCGACTCGAAAACGCTACAGGAGCTGATCGAGTGCAGTATCACGAGCGGTAGCGGATCCGGCCTGCCAAAGATGATCCAGCGTACAATCGCCCGCCAGATCGACCTCGATTGCCCGATTGGCAAAGGCCGCTACGGCGAAGTGTATCGTGCGCTGTGGAAGGGCGAGTACGTCGCCTGCAAAGTGTTCAACTCGACCGAGGAGCCTTCGTGGTGCCGCGAGGTAGAGATCTACCAGACGACCCTGCTTCGGCATGACAATATACTCGGGTTCATAGCGGCCGATATACGTGGCCATCGCGGCGTCACCCAGCTGCTCCTGATCACGAACTTCCACGAAAATGGCTCGTTGCACGACTACCTGACGATACATTGCGTCGACGAGGATCAGGCTGTCGAGATGGCGCTGAACATTTGCAGTGGCCTATGCCATTTGCACAACGAGATTCGGGGCAAGCAGGAGAAGCCGAAGATCGCCCACCGCGACATCAAGTCAAAGAATATCCTCGTGAAGAGGGACGGCACTTGCTGTATTGCCGATTTCGGGCTGGCCGTACGCTCCGACATGAATTCGAACCAGGTAGACATCGGGTGCCAGAATACCCGCGCCGGCACCAAGCGTTACATGGCCCCCGAAGTCCTCTCGGAGACGCTGAAGAAGACCAACTTCGATTCATATTTGCGGGCGGATATGTACTCGTTTGGCTTGGTCATCTGGGAGATCGGGACGAGAACGAATTTCGCCGGCATCGGCAAATTGGAGCCGTATCAAATCCCGTATCATGATAGTGTACCCGGTGACCCAAGCTTCGAGGATATGCGCAAGGTCGTGTGCATCGCCCAGGAGAGACCACACATACCTACCACGTGGTTCAAGAACGAGGTAACTATTATTATTATTAGTACGAGGCAATTGAAATTATTATGACGAGGAGTTGTGCATTGTTATTGCCGCAATGTGCTCTAGTTCCTCATTCATGAACAGCTTCATTTCAACGATCCTGATTGCGTTCGATTAGTGCTAATTATCAATACTACTAGAACAAACACTATTAATACTAATTCGTTGGTGACACGTCAATCAAACCTTGGCGCATTCTGCAAGTACTATATAAATATATATATATATATATATCTTACCATTACCATTCGCATTGTAGACGATGCGGCAGTTTGCCAGTATCATCCTCGATCTGTGGTGGGATACGCCCGAGTCTCGTCTACCAGTATTGAACGCAAAGAAGCGGCTGCATCGACTGGAGAACGCGTTAGCACCAAAGGATCGCTACAGCCCATCGAATCGGCGCAACGCCCACCTGATACCGCAATCGTCGTCAAGCGCCGGCCAATCGCTCCTCATGTACGAGACGATGAGCGGACATCAGTCAACAACGTGTCCACTGCAGAATTCGAGCAGCCAACCTGAGGCGCCATCGTCGGTCGCTTTGCCTGGCGACCATCTACAGCGATGCTGAAAGCAACGAACGTTCGGGGGTAATAGGGTGATGGGATACGCAGTGCCTTGTACATTAACCATACGTATATGGAACACATCGACATTGGATCTGTAATTAATTTTGGGTGACTGTATATATATGTATATATATATATATATTTTTTTTTTTTTTCCGATTATAATTATGTTTTACAAAGTTCGTGCAATTTGTCTTGACCAACGGCACCCTTATGTATTAGATAGACTGTTACAGATTCTAGTGTAAATAAAACCGATATATACATATAAATATATATATATATATGTATATATGTATATATATAGGCTAAAGATTAAAACAAAAAAAAATGTCTATTGTAATAGACGCTTACGACGACCACCTGAAGCGTGTGCCAAATATCATATTATCAATGGAGTGTAAATAGTTAATTAATATCATTTATATTATTGTGATGAATGCGTAATGGTGTCTGCATACTGTATACACTATGATGCGATAGTCAAAACTAGACTAAGGATATATGTACATAGATGATCCAGATGCGAAAAAAAAATCGAATTTCGATACTGGCTCAATAAAAACAAGACTTATTTTCATACTCGCTTGGTTGTATGGCGGTAAAGAAGATATAACAATAACAATAATGATAATCACAACGAACTAGACCTCGACTGTAGAAACGTGCCAGAATCAGTGACATAGGCTATCCCACCTTTCTCTCTTTCGATGGGCAGACTCACAACGCCTTAAACATCTAACATCACTCCGCGGTACAACTGCTTCCGGCGTTGCTTCATAAGGCGGACCCCCGTAGATGTAGATGTGCAACGGTGGCCACCGAACCGGTGTGAGCACCTGCATCCGTCTCCTCCGGTTGCAGGGGCACACGAATGCAGCATCAGGTTGCCGGGGCCCTCACCAGGTCATGGGACTTAGGGATAATAAGGAACGTTAAGATATTTAACTGGCCGAAGGTAGAATTTATATATATTATATAGATATTAGATATATATATATTAGATATAGATGTGTATATGTGTCTATGTGTATATATATAAAATTAGAACTCGTCAACTTCGGATATGAACGGTACATGACTGAATAAGGGATTTTCAAGATGGTCAAAGCTAAGGGTGGCGAACGACAGTTGGACGTTTTTCACAAACAGCTAATTAATTGATTGATTGATTGGTTGGTTGGTTGATTTCACGACGATTTTGCAGTGAAATATATATTTGTCAATGTCTGTATTGAGATGGGATGAGATATTGCTTCGCAAAGAATGACTGACTGGATTTTTTTTCCCCCATATTTGTACATTGACTACTCAACTCATAAGTTATCATTGTTCAGGGTGCCGAGAATATTTGGGTGTCGTTGATGCGACGCGAACGTGTGTAATTCTTCTGGGTGTTCGCGCTGCCACAGCATTCATACGGATGGCTTCGTCAATCAAGGGTTATTCATCAATCGAGCGTTATTCCAAGCAATATGATTAGACGCTGATGTCTTATTCCTGTTCAATAAATGACTATTTTAGCTACATGTCGATTGTCGTTGCTATAAGCTCGTAGGTAACTTGAAAAAAATGTTGTTACACAACAGGGTATAATTACATACATGCAGGCATACTGTATTCGATTCATTATCGTAGGGTACTGTCTCATTAAATGTCCTCAATTTTTGTTCTTATCAACTACCCATACCATACGCTTGTACTCTAAAGTTAGACATTGTCCCCAGTAGATTCAGTGGTCCATCACCCCGCCTCGACGAAATAACAAACCTTTGTCGATAGGTTGGATAGGACAGGCTGGATCAGTCTCCGGACACGCTGTCATATCAACTTCAAGGCAGATCGATCTCTGGTGGAGGAAATCCACGGGATGTATGCGTGTATATGCTGCAGAGTCGATGCAGCGATAACTCCGATCTCCGATCTTTAGCAACACTCAGCCACTGTCGATGGCAAGCTTTCCAGCAGCCGCCGCCGCCGCCGCCGCCGCTCGAGCCGCGGGCGAATATCGTGGGACGTCAGTCGCTGTCCACAATCAGACATTGTTATGTATTGAAGATATGAATGGACTTCGATACGAGGTGAATCGTTTGTTCGTTCGACAGGTCACGCGCACAACGTCTGCGCTCACTCCGGATCCGCCCTATCAGAGATCGGGCTAGCTACGCGTGCGTGCGTTTGTTCCGGAACGTACCGGAAAAACAAATCGCTAGGGATCACATCTGATCTGTTCGTCTCTGCCCGTTCCGTGGACCCGAAGCCAAATAGCGAACGCAGCTTGCGAACGCTTCGGCGGTGGTCATTTGAACAGAAACGCTGTTCTCCTAACGCATCGTAGCGCCGTCGTATTCTACAGTCGCTTGCTGCTCCGTGAAGTCAGCGTTAAGTCTGGGTGGATAGAGGACGTCAATGTGTGTGTGTGTGTTTTTTGTGTTTGCTGTGCATTGGCATAGCAATGCCGACAAATGTGTGCGCATCGCGCCCCCGACGTCGATCGATGTTCCAGAGCGTTAGCTAATACCGTCGTGGTTGGCGCTGCGCGGCGACGTTGCCACAGAAGATGGCGAGATCGATAGAGAGATTGCGCGGATTGAGACCAGTGACGAGACGGAGAGGACTAGCCGCGGCAAGGCTAGCAACAAAGTAATCCCTATAGGATAAATGAGGGAAGGTAGCAACAAGTTCAGTCCCTGTGCGGCCGAGGGAATGTGGCAGCTAAATCCACCGCTGGAAGGAAAGATAACCATCGCCGGTATCAACAGCGAGGCCGTTGTCGCTCCCGTTGACGTTCGTGGGCGATTGAGCGCGCGCCGGTCGCCCTTGCCACGGGTAAACGAAGCTGCACAGCAGATACAGCTGAACGAAGCCACCACAGACTGCCGTCGTAAGAGCGAGAGTTGGAGAGAGAGAGAGAAATAGAGGAGAGAGAGAGACAGAGGTCCGGGAGCTCCATGGTGGAGTTTCACTCGACGGAGGAGGCGAATTGAGGTGACGCTGTGTAACTCACCGACCGATGACGCCCCCGCACCGTCCCCGCACTGGAGAGGGCGTTAGTGTGTGTCCAGCTTAGTTAAAGGTAGATCCCACAGTGGTCGCCGATGACAGCCTGTCCGCCGGTCCAGTTTGCGTCGGCTGTGAGAAGAGGGAATAGCCGATAGATCAAGCCGGCGAAGGAAACTACCGCTGGGATTTCGCCTCGGCTGGATTTGACTGCAGAGATCATTCGAGTCTGCGCAGCTGCTCGGGGGTTGTGCTGCAATCGATGACGTGAACTCAAATGTTAGTAGCACTGTCAGGACCACGAATTATAAGTGAGATAACGTAGGATTGTAGCGTGGGTGTACAGTGAATTCAAGGGGCGACTCTGTTTCTCGCGGGGAATTTTGCTAAAGTGAGCGTTTCTCAGAGGAGATCAGTGTCCATTAGCGCAGAGCGGACTTCAGTAGGATTTCAATGAAATCCAACGGAAGTAGGATTTGCTTCGAAGGCCCTCTATGTGCGGGGGGAGGCGAGGGCCTGCAGTAACAGTTCGAAAGCAAAGCAGAAGGCTACCCGCGCAGTGTGACTTGACGCGATTATTCGTGTGCGATCGATCGATCACTTGTGGAAGAAACTCGTATTTGGCTCACGTTTAATTCTCTGTGTGTGTACATAGGCATTGTGGAGTAGCTAGTGTATTTGGCTGCGATAGGTAAAGTACCTGTTTGCTGGCTATAGAGCAGGGCACTCATAGTGACCTGGTGCCGGGCCCTCCTTGATCAGCACAGGACACTCAGTGCAGGACTGTGAGGCTTCGTTGTCGACTCGTAGTGAGATCGTGACTTTTATGAGTTTGTGAGTTTTATGAGTTGTCGATAGCCATTTACCACTAAACATTGTAGTGGAGCCAATGATTTGAGAGTTGGTCAATACATGAAGGCTTTTCGCTTCATCCCAAAGTCAATGGAGAACATACTCCCAAATGTAACTTCGTTCGCGGGGTCAACAATCAAGAAGGAGAAATTTCTATATTTCAATGGTTTACTGCCTTCTCGCAACGTGCAATCGTGACAATAATTAAATAACTAAAATGACAATAACATATATTCATATCATGTTTATTTGTCGTATCGCATAACGAGCCCAGTTGTTGAGTATGAACTTGAAACCTACGCTCATGCTTGGATTCTTCTGAGGCGCTAAAAAGCCAAATCACATCATATCCGCAAGATAGATCATTTGTGACGACCGTCAGCATCTGTCAAGTTCTGTCAATGATCTAAAACTTTGCATTTTGTATCAGTTGTCGCCATATCAATGTATGTTAAAAGGTTTAACATACATTGATATTGCGACAACTGATACACCAAAGTGTATGTGTGTCGTCACCATGTATTGTACTATTATATTATACGACGTTCATATGCATTAAAAAAATTATTGCACTGCGCTATTGCACACCCGAGTCATGTGCAATAGGCGGGCCCCCAGTGATCAGGAAGGCGGGTACTCCAGGAGGTGGCCTCGCCATCTCACACCGGAAGGAGCTCAATGGACTTGTCCTCTTGACGAGTGGGCTTGGTCTTCTATAATTTCTGGATTGTTTTCTTGTTAGTTGTTTGGTCTATTTCGCTCAGCTCGCCGCTCTGTTTCACGCTCTCGTCCCAAATAAATGTCAGTATAAAAGCACACACATTGTCTATACATTGACCACAACGAGCTGTCGTTGTCGATTAGGCCATCTCAGCGGTCCCCGCAGTGGTGCCGGCCTCGTTCGGGCTTCTGGGCAGGGGCCGCTCCCATCGTGATCTAACCATTTTCTGCAAGTGAGTATCTAGTCACATGTCGTGCTACGCTTCTTCGCGCGCTCATTCGAACAAAACGAGTCGTGCGATCTTTGCGGCCCCGTAGAAGATGTCCTGTGTCATTGGTGCTGTGGCAAGCCATCTCGGCAGTGGTCTGACAACCGAAGGGGGACTTCTACTCAACTGTTGAATATATCATGCGCAGAAAGCTGAGCCGACTCATCACCGATTTCACATCGAGCAGAAGTCTAATGAGAAGCTCGCTTGCGTCGCGTTTGTGGCTTAAGCAGTTCTTTAGCTAAAACGCTTCGTTGTTCATATCTGTGCCACATCTCCCGCTCTGCTTTACGAGCCAAGTTAGCAACCAGTAATAACAGCGAAGAAATAACAGCCAAGTCGATGTCAGCTAATATATATCGAGATTACCTGCCGATTGAGGAAGTTGAAGCTTGCGGCCAATTTGCATAGGAGGGATACTCATTCTACACAATTGAGGTCGTTCTTCATTAGAAGATACCATTCTTTCATGTACAAAGAAAGAACTTAAAAGCACTGTAAAAATTGCAGTTCCTTTAATAAACCAATCAAGTCGTTACCATTACCCTTACCTAACCTTTAGGCCGGTGGGGTGGGCGGATGTCTCTTCGAACGGAGGAGCATTTCTTCCAGTGTATATTCGGTATATTCGCGTTCTATATATAATACATATAGCGTTAATTTTATATATATATATATATATATATCACAACAAACATAAGACAGAAATAACACTATAGCGTCTCCAAAATGAATAAGTAACATCGCTAAACGAATCCAAATCTTCTGCTGTGTATTGTCCCTTATTTTGCTGCCACAGGAAACCTACAGCGTCGTCCAACCGCATCATCAGCGCTGGAACATGAAGAAAGACTACGATCTTGACGGAAAGAGCAGATGCTCGAAGGTTAGTGTCTGTTATCTACTAAGACGTGACATGCTGGAGGTGAAATTTGGAGCCTCGTCAAAGACCGATGTCGAGTATCACTTTCTGTTTCATCGTGTTTTTTTTCAATATACGACACGTCTGATCGTTAGCGAGTTGCGCTGATGTGGGTGGCAGATTTCCTAGGGGTGCTTTATGATTTTTGCCATCTTCGTTCTGCTGCATCAGGCCTGTTGGTTTCGGCATTCACTTGGCCTTGTGGCCATTGTGTCCACCACCGCGCTGGTCGCTGCCCTGATCTACCTCATCGTTCGGACCTCAGGCGACCGCCTTCGCATAGACGAGACCGGCTATTGGGGACCGGTGAAGGTTGGCCCAGGTTAGTTTTCCCAGTCCACTATTCGGTCAGTTATATGGGACGGTCTCGTTGTGTGAAACCGTTCCGACTTGATCGTACAGCATCATTCGTTTGTGATATCGTTTCGTTCAAGCCATGGCAGGACATCGATCCGGGCATAGTACGTATTTACGGGACAGTTATTTCTGCCGCGTGTCGCAAAGCTGGAGTGAATGTTGACGTCAGGGTTGAAGTAGTTGATGCTGAGATTTTTGTTTTTTTTTGGCAAAATGTGAACCAAATGTAGCTATTAAACTGAAATTTAGATTCATAAATAATTAGAAATCCTATAATCCGAAAGGTCACAAGCAGCATTTATTGTGACGTAGATCAATCACCTGTACTCCTTGATCCTGATAGATTCTAGGCCGCCACCGGATGACGAGAGAATCTACAAGCGACCGATCCAGTTCAGCGGAGTTATGGTCTCTCGCCTCAAGGAGCACCTTCAACGTACCGCATGGGTTGAGCCGTTACAGGATGCAGCATATGAGTACGGAGTGAATCTGAAAACCTTTAGGTCGGTGATTGACCACTGGAAAAACGACTTCAACCTCACATCGATCGAAGAGCAGATGAACAATTTTTCGCATTACGAAACTCAAATCGAAGGTAATTTACGATTACTGATAGAACTTGAATGTATTTCCTTTTTGTTTAATCACATGAATTAAGTGAGGTTCACGTGTGGCGCGCAACAACAACAACAACAAATCAAGGGGAAACTCAAAGTTATTATTGAACTGCTATAACAAGTTCTTCCATTTGACAGGTTGCCGGTGATTGCAGGCATTACTCTGCCACGTCCGTACAGAGAGCTTAAGCATGGTTTCATAGTAGTAACGGTAGTAGTCTGTGGCGGCCGCGTTCGTACACTGACTGGTTCGGGCGTGGAGAAATCATTAGCGAATTGTTCTTGATGCGCCAAAGACCAGCGCACATGTTCTAGCCGATCCATTCATTCACCCGTCTAGCCTTACACATTGACCTGGACCAGATCAACCTAATTCGCAGGTTTGAAAATCCACTTCTTCCGAAGCAAGCCGGCGATCACATCCGAGGCAGCGGACAAGATAAACGTTTATCCCTTGATGCTGATCCACGGCTGGCCGGGCTCCTTCGTCGAGTTTCAAAAGATCGCCAGACTTCTCTCGGCGCCCCGCGATGGGGTAGCGTTTGATGTAATCGTACCCTCGCTACCAGGTCACGGGTACTCGCAGGGATCCTGTAAGAAAGGTGCGCCCGAATATGATTTGTTGTTGTTCCTTTATGCTTTGGACAAGTATGTTCTGCTTTGCATTTTCTAATTCTTGTCATGGTGACATGTATATATATCTATATATATATATATATAGACTCTGAGAACATAACCCGTTATCAATTGTAAATTACTTCCATTCGTCGGCCTCGTTGTGATAAATTTATGTTAATTAATAACCATGATACTATCCTTCGTCCGTTCTCTGTGTTTTCGTCGCTTAAGCGCCTTGACCGAAGCTTATATGTCCTCACTACTATTTTAGCACGGGTAAAAACAACACGATTGTTCCAATGTCGTTAACTAGTGCGTGACATATCCCTTTGAATAACAGATACCATTGTATTGTATTGTTGTTATCAATATTGGAGCAGGCCTGAATCTGCTGGTAACTGCGCGAATATTCTCCAAGCTCATGTCCCGGTTGGGCTATTCGCGGTACTTCGTTCAGGGCGGTGATTGGGGCGCCGCCGTATCATCCGCGATGGCCGCTCTCTACCCGGAAGTGTACGCAACCAATTATCGAGATAATCAAAATGGCTCGACTATTGTTTCGCATATAATTAACACACATCATTGTTCTTTGTTGCCCTCGTACCTTGGGGGGGGGGGTTACAATTCAACCGTCAACTGACACAATTCAGATGGAACCTTTGTACCAAATATATGCTTGGATGGCTCAACGTTGAACAATTTTCTAGTGTTTTTTTTGCAATGTATTTAGATACGCGCTAGCGGCTGTCACCGCCGATCCCCATAGAAATCCCCCATAAATGATAAACGGGACATCAAGTCACTTATTTCTGCTCTCCATCCCTCTCTTTCTCCCTATGGCGTTTTCAGCGTACGTGGGATTCACGTGAACATGATGCAGCCTCCGGTTAATTCAGCCGGGGCCGTATGGCGGCTAACGCTATTCGCGCTGATGCCCAGCTTCTTGAGCGACAACGTCGAGCACGGAAATCCGTTGCCGCCATGCATGCCCGTCCCGTTGAAGGACTACGTGATTCGCACCCTCCGTGAAACTGGCCACATGCATCTACATTCGACGAAGCCGGACACCGTCGGTAAGTGGAGGCCCGTGACGCTAGCGTCGACGAAGCAACAACAACAATACGAAGAAACCGGATCAAGGATGAAATAAGACTCGGCCGCATTTCCGTTCGTTAACTTGCAGGGCTTCTTCCGCCAACTCCACAGTAGGGAACTTCTGTGTTCAGCGAAGGACATTCGGGTGCACGACGGTGCATTGTGCCCGGTCACCCCACAGCGGGCACCGGGCATTATCTCTTCTTCATTCATTGTTAGCCGAGATTAATTAGCAATCTATCAAGGCCACCTATTCTTTTGACTTATATCTTTATCGGGTTTCTTGCCACATTGTGAAATTGCAGTTCCTTTGATAAACCAATAAAGCTTTACCTTCCCCTTATCTTTACCCTTGGACTTCCTGTTCGGTTATTGCAGGGCTGGCTCTGTTGAACTCGCCAGTCGGCTTGGCGGCGTATATCATCGAGAAGTTCGCAGCGTGGACTCGCGATGAGTACCGATTTCTGGACGACGGCGGTTTGACCCAGAAGTTCACGCTCGATGAGCTGCTCAGCAATGTGATGGTCTATTACGACTCGCAGTCAATCGTTTCTTCATTGAGATTCTACCGTGAGAACTTCGCCTCCGACGTCTTCGAGCTTCTGTTTAGGTAAGAAGTTACGTATGTAGTGTTCGATCTGTAGCTATCGTGTTTGGACGGTGGCGACAAAGAATACGCTCACGAAAACGCTCGCAATACGCCTGCTAACCCAGCAGGCTTGTTACACGTACGACGCTAGCGGATATACAAAAGGATTAATTATTGCTTGACTGGTAATCGCGCATGACTAATAAACGCGAGATATCTGCGTTACGTATCCCCTCCATTCCTAATTTCTCCTGAAGCTGGAGGACTTCAAATACAGTCTCACAGCGCCGGGTTTTCGTGCAAATTATCGTACTTACAGCCGGCCCATCACTGTTCCTGCTGGATACGCGGTATTCCCCAATGAGCTGAGCTGTATTCCACGCTATCTCGCTTCGGGAGTGTTCTCGAATCTCACTAGCATGACTTACCTGAAGGATGGTGGACACTTTGCTGCTCTCGAGACGCCCGAACTTCTGGAGAAGGACGTTCGCGTCTTTGTCACGAAAGTCAACTCTCTCTACCCCGAAACGGTATCTCCGGTCAAGGACTTTGACGAAGCTGTACATACCGAGATCTAACGTTCATGAACTTCACCGCGACTCGAATCCACGCAGCAGTTTAAATGCCGTCGCATGAACAGGACATCTTAATCGTAAATGGGTGCCGCTGCATACATCCCGCATCGTTGAAACTGTCCCCTACAAGTTGTCAACAGTTGATGGAGTGTTGTCGATTTAGTCCCCAATCGTGATAAGGCTAATAATAATAGAAATGAAAATAAAAATGTCACAGTTACTAAAACTTTTATTATATAACGCAAAATTGAACTGATATTTACAAAAACTGAAACCGCGCCAGCGCTTACCTTGCTTGATTCTGCATTTATTAGTGCTGAACTGATGCATACGCTTTCAACTTGAGTAACTGCGAATTATTGACACCCTATTCCTTCTCGACGCAAATAGAATTCAGGTAATCGCATGACGAAAAAATGATTGAGGAGTGTTGATCCGCTAGATTGGCCATGAGGAAGCCGAATGCGATATACGTCTGTATGTCTATAAGCGAAACCCGCAGACGTAACGTAAACTTCTACCTTGAGTTTCTTTTCCCTTATCCTGGATGGTTTAATTTCGAAAAGAAAACTTGCTCGAGACCAGCGTTCCCATCGTTATTATCTTTTGGGATGAGGCCCAACTATAATATTGAAGGAGTATCTCAAACGTTTACGAATTTCAGCTGCAGCGCCTGTCCCTCGCTGTGCAGAGAGGCAATGCCATCGCCTTCCTCGGGACATTGTCGTCCTCACCCCCCCCCCCACCCCCATAATCCCTAGAAATTCCGACCTACTGTATGTTTGAATAAAGATATTACATTTCAGCTGTTGTTTGCTCTACCCTTCATGGTAAGGCACAGAGCTCCTAGAATGCCATGGCCACGATCCCTGATTAGCATGCAGACCACTGGACCCTTTATTTCAATGGCTTCGAACCAGCGAACCCAGGGGTTACATGGGGTTATGGCTCTATCGTTGCTTGCTGAAGTTCAATGTGTGAGCGAAGCAAACTTCGAAATAATGTATGTACTTTGTACGAATCCGATATGGTCTAGTGGCTAGGATTCCTGGTTTTCACCCAGGCGGCCCGGGTTCAATTCCCGGTATCGGAGCTATTTTTGGTTTCATTGCGTAATATTTAGCACTCGGAACATTGAATCCAACAACTTTAATGTGCGAATTTCACTTCGACAATTAGCTTCATCCGCTAACAAGCCACCGGGTTAACGGGATAACCATTTATAATAGCTACCTGCACTATTTCATACCATTGAGCGTTGAGTAGTTAGCCGTGGTTCATAGTCATCATTTAATTAAGGACTTCTGTCGACGCCTGTCACGAAATGCGATTCCAATTAGATTCATTATGCGACATTTCCCCTGGCTGAAGATAGTGCGATAAAACCTCACACTGTAGCCGTCCTCGCTGTAATTATCCAGAATTACAGAGAACGCCTGAAACTACGCCGTAATGATTAAAAGACGATATACGCGTTTTGGGGTGAATACTCTGAAAAGTGTTGGTCAGCTGCGTCGTTAAGTCGCAGACGCTACTCCGAACACTAATTTCTCTATTTGATAAGCTTAACGAACAACACACTAAGACAAGAGTGACAAAATACAACAGAGTATAGACTAACCAGACGAAAGCGTCATTCGCATTTGCTCAATGATCACTGTCCCACTTACTGTAAGCTACAACAGTGGGTATAACACAATGTAGTGTTTGTCCTCGTTGATAAATTTAGATTCACAGGGCTTCGCAGATGTGTAGTTGTCGATTCATTTATTGTTATTATACTGTTGCATGCCCGGTCGACGAGTTGGCTCCCGCGGTCAATCCGTAGCTGTATTTGTCGTAGTTATAATCGAGCCCGTTGTCGGATACTTGCTTTAAAAGCTAACGCGTTGGGTGAATCGTCGTCGTTCGGGGTGGGAGTCCACCAGTCACTTTACTGATCTGGCTGATTATTCCCACGAATGTTCCAGGCATCCAGTCCCTATTCCGCTTAACGGACTAGATTACAGTAACTGGTAGAGGCGTAACTTTAACAGTTGCTACTCTTGGTCAGGGAATACGAGGATCGCCGGATTGACTATGTCGGTTTGCTCGCCCTTCATCGTTTCTTGGTAATCCCATTCGTTGGATCGTGACTCAAACTGAGCTACTTTATATATATATATATATATATATATATATACGAAATTAAATTATTGGACTATTATGTTACATCGGACCCAAGGGACTTCAATAGTAGACCGAACGGACACGGGCGAGAATTGCGGAGTGTGTGGTGCCGGCTGTCGTCAGAATGGGAAAGGCTTGCTGGTAGCTGCTCAATATAAGGCTTTACTGCGTGCAGGTCCGCCAATGATTGTAACAGCCGGTGGACACTGGAGGCTATACGCCTGGCCAGACGCCGACTTACATTTAGTTCTGGGTTGGTATTAATCCCGAAAATCGTTTTCCTGCTGCAACACTAATAGCAACCCACACATGCGAGCTCGTTATGCTGTACTCCTACAGTCTGCTACTATGGTGATGAGTTTGGCCGTCTTCACCATAATTACCGCCACTAATGAGTGTGGATCAGTGTATCTCGACGCAGACGAAACGACGGGGATGTCCTCAGAAGCAGGTGAGGGTTTTTGTGACGATTTTTCACTCACATCAGCGGACAAAACTACCTATTTGCTAGGTGATAGACAACTTTGCGCAATTTCTATCTTGTAGATATATCTAGATATATAATCATCTAAACAGTCTTAAAGTTGTTCATGAACGCCGCACTGTTTAACCCACTGTGTCTGTTAACGTCTGCAGGTGGTTCAACGAATGCAGATAAGTGAATTGCAGAACGTAAGGAAGTTTAATCCTATTATCAACTCCCGGCACTCTTCTTACCGGCCTAGCCATTGTTTCTCTGCTCTGCTGGACACCGCAGGCCCAACTCCGTGATGCGCGTGAAGTGGCTCACCTGTCGTTGCGAAAGATAGACCCCCTCACGGTGCCTGAAACAAGCGGAGCCTGCGGCAAACCCATTGGCTTAACCCAGCAGTGAAAACTCAACCAGATTCCTGGTGGCACGTAACGAACATAGAAAGATACATATGTATATATTATATATGGAACTTCTACCCTCACGCACTGCACGTATATGTTGAAAGTTCTGCTGTTACTACTACAATTAGATTAGGCTGTGATAATAAAATATATTCAATGTGGCATAATAAAGCAAATATTGTATATATATTACTAAAGCAATGAACAGTTCAGAATGGAAAGAAGTATCTTGAATAAAGAACTGTGTAGTCTTTTGATATGCGGTCAATGGATTCCACCACCTTCTTAGTAAAACGTACGTGCACTGTATTCTATTAGATACCTGCTCTGTGTGTTAATTATAAATTAATAATGATTAAGCATTATTTCGATTAGCTCAATTTGGTAACAAGTAACAACCGAGAGCAGCAACATATTTATTATTTATCTTCCAGATCGAATTATCGCCCTATATATTGCTTTTAGGACCCGATAGATCTTATAAGTTTAGGTAGCCCGTGGCCTTTGCGAACGTGCTGGACCATAATGAGAACAATCATCAGGCGTCTTAATTGTTTGTCCATTTTACACAAATGGAAATCTTCTCGAAGTGTGTAGATTTTAAATTTTACACAATGATTATCTATATAGGTAGAAACCCCGAATTATCACAATCTCGCAGCAAATGACACGTGCCCTTGCGTCTTAGTTTCGATTATACAGATGCCCTTTCTACAGATAGGGAAAGACGATCATCCTTTAAGAATGATGCTATTGTTGAATTCGAGAAAAAGCGTGTTTTTTTAAACAATTTTTCCTAAATTGATCTCGATCCATGTCACCATAAGAGCCGTCGATGGCTCTCAAGTAATCGATTTAAATTTGCACAAGAGTAATCTCATGAACTTTTGATCTATTTATAATACTACCAACACTATAAATGCATTCATAAGCACACCACTACTTACGTATGAATAACAACGCACACGATTGATTTGTTTACAGGTTTATCACACCGACATCCAGCCGCAACGTTCGTCAATGATCGGCCAACGAAGCAGAGAGATAACACGCGAAATGTCCACTGAGTCCATTCTTCATTCTCTATATTTCACTCAAATTCCATATTCGATATGCCAACACTCTCACTGTTAACGACTCGGCCCTCGGGAATCGTCGCTCGGGCACCGATGAACGAATTGATGACGCTCGCCTTCCCTCCGATGACGCTGCCGCGGCAAACGATCGAGTGGTCCACCACGGCACCATCGCAAACCTTGACGTCATCATGCAAGACCGACGAAGTGACCTAAGCACGTAAACGAGCAAACGACGCGGGCGGTAACAATAACAACAACAGCAGAACCGAAGATAAGGATACAAACAGATATAAGTACCACGTGTTAGCAACGTGTTTTAATCATAGCGATGAAGTTCATAAGGAGAACCTCGTACGCGGAGTGGGTACATCATCCCAAGTGTGACAGAACCACAGATTGTGTCGATTTTGCCCGCAAGTCCTATTTGAAATCTTTTAAACGAGATAGCGTATTTGGTTTTTATCGGCTTATAGAAGAAAAACAATAGGGGAATCGCTAGCAAGACCACCAAATGCCATGCGGGCAGCGATGACCCGTGAGCCAATTGCGCCCATAAAACGGTTTTCTAGTCGGGCGCTGTGAAATGTTCCAATTAGATAAAACAACACGTATACTACTACACGTTAATAACTATTGGATAGAAATCGTTAGATTATCTCGGGAAACTTCCTAAATTCTCTAATTTAGGTAGGACAAATAGCACGAGGTCTCATTATAATAGGTCGAACAAGGAAGTACTAACCTTGCAGCCGACGCCGATCGATACTCTTGCTCCCAAGACGTTCTTGTTCACCTTATCTCTCGGCCATGGCTGACGTTCATCCTTGGATACGTTCGCACCCGGACGATACAGCTCCTTGAAAATATTCTGTACCTCGCCGTTGGCAATCTTATATCCTTGCAGGCTGTTGACCCTTAGCGCAAAGCACTTCGATACCAGAGCGTAACACCTGCGCCATCAGAGACGAAGCGCGGAAGTATTGGTCAGGTGAACGATACTAAGCTTAATCGCATCCCATTGCGGGTAAAATCAACCAAGTAATCTCCTAAAGCTTCGATCTGAATGTGCTACCGTGGCGACAAACTGAGAGGTGAAGCCCGGACATTCCCACAGACTCCTCGAAAAAAAAAACTATCTCATATAGCTGCTTCCGCTTCGAAGTCGACAAGCACAGTATATAACATTGCTAGCTATGACAATCAGTAAACCAGCGAGAAACTTTCAAACATGTCCTCTAATTCAATCGAGCCTTGCTAGGTCAGCGCAAATGGTCGGCAACTACTCTCCGATAGTGTCTCCGATTGAGACAAGCAAAACTTAAACCTAAAAGCGTTCTAGGGCCATAAGGTGAACTACGATACCTCGTACGCACCACGTTTCTGCGACCTTCACAAGGTGGCACTCACCTTAAACTGTCAATGCTGTCTCCAGCTGGCCGAATTTGCTCCTTGAGGTCCTTTTTGCTGAACTGTTTTTGCACAAGTTTTGGCAATACCTCACCCTTGAACGTCGCCAGCGATTTGTTAGCCATAATAAACTCTACGGCCCGCGGATGGAGAGCATACACGTGGCAATCGAGAAGGTCGGAGTGCACCTGTCGTTGTAGTTGGAGCGGAACACAGAGGAATACAATAGAAATGTAAGAAAATGACCGTGATTGAGCAAAAATCTGAAGCATCAATGAGACATGAACGCGAAGTGGGGCACAATTTGTATCGCGCAGTGTTATAACTCCACTATCGTTAGCAAGAAGAAAAATTCGTTTCGTCTAGAAGGTTGTTCTTAGTTGGCTTTAGAAGGACCTCCGTTTCTTCAAGGGCATATGCCATCCCATTCACGAGGCAGGAGCATGCGGCCACCGGCTTTTTACGGCAAGGACGCCTCGGTCACCACGCAGGCTATTTCAAATAGGGCGCTTTTACTACAATTTCCTTTTTTTTACTTTATTTTTTTACAGTGAAGAGATTTATTTGACATTTGGTTGATTGCAGTCGCAGTGGAGACAAACCGGGACAGATACCCGATTCGGGCATGGGTAGCGGCTGCTGTCAGAGTACTACCACCGGTGTCATGTTATTGATGAATTTCAAATCGGTGCTAGCCACCTGACTATAATTACTTTTAGTTTATGTTATTAGTAGTATCTCGGTGTAACAACTATTCGGCGGATGTCATAGTGTATTATAAGCTGTCGACTAACGGAACAAACTGCAGCGATATATGATGAAGTACAATTTTTAAGCTGTAACATTTAAATTCTATTATTATTAACCCAAAATCATTTAGAGTGCCGCGTGCTCGTCATGTTATATACGTGCCTTCCTATTGTTTTGCTACTAAACGAACAGGTCATATTATCTAAGGGTAATGTATAATAGCTCTACCGATCCGCCGAGCAAAGAAAACCGAAGGTCAATTAAAGCCGTTATAACAAACCTGCATGTTAGGAAACTGATGAACAATCTTCATACAAAAGGGAATATCCCCCGTGTAATCTGCTGCAGCTCCGAATTGCAGGAGGCGATTGGTATCCGCCTCGAGGGCTATAATGTCCCGCTCAGGCTGGTATTTTTTCCGTGTTCCTGGTAAAGCATAAAAAGGATGCAAATCACTCGAGGTTAGCGTGAAACTTTCGTTTTAGATCGTATTTTTCGGGTGGGTCTATATATTTCTAGGGTCTATATATCTATATACAACGATTTTAGCTTTGAGGCCAGCGAGCCACCCTCAGGCTGCAAATACTTACCCGGCATGCTGGTTTCGGTGAGCTGCGCAGGCAGAGGTGCCAGCAGAATTGTTACGAGCGCATCGCTCACCCGTTGGCGGACACATAGCTCGTTGAGATCAATATTCGTCACAAGATCACACGACACCTATGGGTGAAAGACAAGAGATGGGGGAGGGGGCATGCGTTGACATTGCATGTTACAGGACCCGATAATTGCAATGTTATTAGCACTCAATAATGCATCGATGTTCTCAAATAAAGAGATCGACAGTTGAAAATGGCGCTGATTGATTTTTTCTTCTCGTTGCAAAATTTCAGCTGCTAGACAAATCAAGGCAGATAAATGTTAAAACACCCGGTGGAACTATGAACTGCATACGTACGAGTAGAATGTTCCGGTTCGGCTTAAGCTTATCCCTAATGAGTCGCAAGCTTTCCGCTGTTCCTTGCTCTTCCGAGTCGACGTTCACGTGGACGTAATCAACTTTTAATTGCAACTCAGCTGAAAGCAAGACACGCTATGTTATGTCCACATACATTTTGTCTAAGGCGCCGAATAGTAATTTCACCACGTTTCAGAAAATAATAAGCTAATAGTATCATACACACATCATTCGACTTTTCGTACGGTGTTGCAAAGTGACTGCCTAATTCAGTATGAATGATCATTTTATGATACTGGACTCAAACTCAAGAATGAGACTACACACGAAGCTCGTGTACTCAAAGGCTCTTTGGATTCGCCACCTGCAGATCGGATGGCCTCACTTACCGGCTATTGTATCGTCGGGTTTATATTTCGTTGGCACGACAACGGTCACCTCGGAAAAGCCCGCGTTGTGAAGATTCCTCAATGGATAGAACAGCTAACGCACAGTCACCAGCAAGCAGGGCGGAAAAAAAAACAACAGTAAGAGTCAGACAAGAACACAACAATGAAAGCGGGGGGGTATACGCGTCCTTTCGTCGTTCGAGCACTCTTAGCCATTCCGCTGTTTTGGGATGATTACCGAACGCAAACGATCGGTACGGAACACTTCGATAATTTCCTTTTTTTCTTGCTGCACCACATTTTATTCGACTCTTCTTCGAGCCAGAAATTAGCCACGGAAAAATCGAATTGGCCCGAGATTGATCTTCACAAGTGCATATCTAACCTCTGCTCGTAATTAGCACGAGTTAATTAGCGTCGAACATATATCGAAACGTCGAAATACGCTGGGAGCACGATTTCCTGTTGCGCTTCGACTAGTATCTAAGCGGATCAGTAGAAACGAATCAGCTGCCTACTCCGGGTGAACAGCTATAATGCATCAGATTCTACATCCGCTTTTATTAGTTCCTCTCCCCCACCCTCCTCCACCCGACCATGGTCAGGGGATCACTGGTATCATTAATATTAGACTCGTTTTTTTTTCTATATTCATACGCGCCCAATACACTAAGCGATTGCATAGCTCTTTAATACATGGTGTCGACTGCTTTTGTTTTGTTTGTTTTTTTTTTTTGTTGAAATAAATGTCCATTAGCTTCCTTCATCGTTCCAGCCGTTCACGGTTTCCCGGTAATCGTTCGAAGGGCATCTCATTCAAAGCGAGCTTGTTCCACGATCGGAGTAGCAGTTTGCACAGTCGCACACAAATCGTCTGTCGTTCATGTTGACACGATTATGATATTCTATAATAGTCGTCTATCGAGGTAAGTCAATTTTCCGGAGTGAAAACTCACGGCCAACATTTAACATTCACGATACTGCTTTCGGTATCTTGCCTCATAAGGCTGGATAAGTAGGTGTCCCGATGGAAAATATATCATATACGCTCAAAAAGACATTAGAGCTACGTTAAAGTGAAAGAAAATGATAAAGAGGCAAGACTGATCTGTTTCCTTGACAGCTTCGATCTGTACTTTTGTTTTTCGTAACATCCGACAATTCAACACTCCTTTACTTAACGCTCGTTGCGCAACTATGCAGAACATAATGATCGTGTTAAATCGAAGGGAGGGCGGGGGGCGGTATCGCCCAACACGCTGGAAACTATAGAAGTTCTTTCGTTTGGTGACCCTTGATCAGAATCAAAATCGTGTATCTCGTAAACGCTTAACGACTCGGCGAGAACGGTGAGCGCCGGTGCCACTTTCCTGGTGTCAACCCCAAAGAACGATGACGACAATGCAAAAAAGTGAACTTCGTCCATGGTCGCCACGCTCTGTCGATACAGCAAACGTGCACTGTGAATACCTATCTCTTGTCTAGCCATTGTCCTCCCCGTGATGTGTTCCAGTTCTTACCAAGGGTTTGTTGGCAATTTGAATACTGCACTTGAACTCGTCGCAAGCGACCAGGTCCACCATGCGGCTGCCCTTCCCGGCAGCGAGCACCACCGCCTGAAAGTCCGACATATTGCTCATCGGCTGTCCGGCTGTCAGCCCGCTCTTGTTGTTCGCTTCAGAGAAGACACTTGGTACAACAATCCGAGTATTCGTCCTAGTCCACAAAGCATCAACAGGTCCCTAGTCACCTAACATGAACTGGTGTCAGCGTAAACCACACGAAACATATGGGCTCGAGTAAGCATGGCGAATCCGACAGCTGCAGATGGATCGAACGACGATAACAACACGCTTCGCGCCTTCACTTCTTCCCTAGTGTATAGATGAAATTTTGTTGCGCAACCGTCCGACGCCACGTAGCCGAGCTTTATTTTGCGACAACAATGAAAGTGTTCTACGTCTCGAAAACGGTCAACAAAATGCAATCAAACTGCTGCGTTTCGACGGGCTGGTGTGTTGTTCGAGCAAAGTTTCGAACGTCGCGACACTGAATGGATATGAGTCAGTGGAGCCGTGAGAAAGGCAATGTTCGAAAAGGACTGAGTCGATAAACAACAGAACGTTGTTGACTTTGCGCGTGCTCGTTCGACGGCGGGAAATTTCGAATTTAGTAAAAGGCCTCCGGTGTACGGCGCGAGAGTCGTGTTTCGGCCAGGCGGCTACCGTTGGCAGGGGAGAAGCGAGAGAGAGAGAAAGAGGAAAGTCACGGAATAAACAGAAAAAGCACATTGACAAATGTGTGGATTGACGACGAGCGCTCATCGCCGTAATAATTCGTAGTCATGGCAACTTCCTGCCGCCGCGTTACACTATAGTGAATAGATATTAGATGGAGATAAGGTGATAGATAGGTGGGCCAGGGCGTACCACATTACAACGGGGGGCAACGCTCTGCCCCCCCAGAAGCGAGCCGCCGTTCGAAGATGTGCCCGGCGCTCCAAGAGAGAGAGAGAGAGAGAGGATTGCCCCCTCTGCACTAGCAGGCGCTGCAAGAGTCGTCGTGCGGTACGCTGTCGTAAGGTGCGATTCGTCCCGCCGAAACTGTATTGCAGCGGCGCACAGCTAGCTAGCCTCTCGGCCGTCCAGAAACTCCCGGATCTCACGAGTGAGCGAGCTGGGCGAGTCGCTGCAGCGGTTACAGCAGCAGCAGCAGCAGCAGTAGTATCGGCGGAAGCAGCGGCAGCAGCATTTCTTCTGAATATCGCCAATACGCTGGCCTTCTACCTGGGCGCATGTGTAGCCAGCTTAAAGACGAAGAACGGCAGTGGTCGGAAGGAACATACCAGTTGATTCCTGTGACTGACCGATTGACTGACTGACAGACTCGTCTCGTAGCTGCTCTTTAAGCTCAGCACGAGCGACGAGACGCCGCAGTGGACGAAACGCCTCGAGTCCAGCCAGACACGCGTCCATGTGCGGTACAATCTCGCGTCCGGAGCGAAGCCAACAAACAGTGTATGTTAGATATTAGCATGTAGCTTAGGGTACATTGATACGAGCACTTTTGTATAGACACTAAAGCAGAATCCGAACGAGCGCCGGCCAGTGGTAGCGTAAGACGTGTCGTGGTGATCCGTTAGCCCGGTGTGTGCTTCGGCTCGGATCAGCTGTTCGCCAGTGGAATCGTCTCGGGGAGGGAGGGGGAAGAGGGGGCTGATCAGTCGGGATCGGGTCAGATGTGTGCTCGCTGCTTGGCAAAAGTGTTCTGTCGCCCTTGTTGCTTGTCAGACGAATGACCCAGAAGCATGTTGTGTGATCACACTCCGCCTGGGATGTCACATGCTGTAGGCGGGTCCGCTCGGATTCGACGCTGGATAGTGGTTTCGCGACTGGTTCCCTGCGTGCGTGCGTGTGTTTCTGCCCGTGAACGCGTGATCGTACGTGGAGATTGCGATCGATATGTGTTGACGTCGGGTGAGACGGCCAGAGGTGCGGCTCTGCGACTCCACTAGTAACATCATACGGATAGAGAGTGGCCGAATGGCAACCCCGACAGAGAGCCCAATGTAAAGTTCTACGGATACCTCTTAAGCGATTAGGTGGTAACCACGCTCTTGGCGCTCGTGTCGGTGCTCACGTGAGGAATCATCATCGTCATCACCACTATCATCGTAATACTAATAATAACAATAGATCACCTGCTGTGACCATGATGACATAATACCCTCGTGTATCCTTGAAGCGTTGTTGTCTCAATCGGTCGGATGTGCATGTGAGACGTTTATAATTTTCTACGACATGCGCGCGCGTAATGTGAAAGCCCATGTTGACTTTTTTTCTGTTCGTTGCCGTATGAATTTCCGAGCAACTCCCCCTTGGTCACCTGTGTGTCCAGTTTCTGCTGTCATTTCGAGCGGATGCTCGCGGGGTTGGGGCGAGTGATGTGTTGCACAGGATAGCG
Source organism: Stratiolaelaps scimitus (assembly GCA_019614645.1). Lineage (NCBI taxonomy): Eukaryota > Metazoa > Arthropoda > Arachnida > Mesostigmata > Laelapidae > Stratiolaelaps > Stratiolaelaps scimitus. The sequence goes on from JABWDB010000012.1 coordinate 6,323,193, forward strand.
AGCACGTTCAAAGGCAATAACGTGTGTTGAGTCGAAATATAACGATTCACAATTCAGAAACGCCGCTAATAAATGAACCTGATCATTTCCACATTGTCTCTACCTCTCTGAGCCGTATATCAGCCGGAGTTGCTGTCGGGGGCCAGACAATCTCTTGCCAAGTCAAGAGTGGATTTATGATCGTTACCACTGAAGGTGGGGCGCACATAAGCGCTCAGCACAAAACAATGTAATAAACAGCGGCGTTGCGACTGTTTCCAATTTAGTAAATGCTATGAAAACGATTGTAGTACCTAAAATATAATAACGGCGAGAAAAATATCTAAAATTTAAATTATGTGTAAAAAATTGTACACGATTCATAATACAATTTTGCATTGGTTTCTCCCGTCTGGATAACACACCGGATACCTCGCAAGCACTGTCTTGTTTCACTATTTCTTCCTGTTACAACTTAAGGCAAAAAAAACAATAGACAATCACAGCACAGATCACCTAGCGGCAACGATATGTCATATGTCTACTTCCGTATTTGATCGAGCATTGATCGACCCATCGTCGTGTACTTGAGTGCATGCGAAAACTCTAGTTCCGGTTCCGCATCTTATCGTATTGTGTGATCGAGACGTTTAGCACGGTGTAAGCCTCAGCGTGGTGCCATCACCAAAGTGGAGTTAATACAACACAAACATCGTTAATCTGCTCGCCGTGACAGTCGCGCGAGACGGCTTATCAATTTGCATCCATTGGATATTGGCCAAGATCACTACAGAAAACGGAGCGACGGCACAATCAAACTAAAGGTGCTTGGTCGTTCGAAATGATACAAACTCGAGATGAGTTCCAAATGGTACAGTACGAGAACCCTTGGAGATTCTCTCTCTATACGATAATGTCTCGTATCAATTGCAATGGGAATAATATAGGCGTTAGGTCATGATGTTGTGTTCATCAACGGTTTTAGAGAGGAGTTCGATTCTATCAGCGATCTGGGATCGCACTCAGTTAGTGAGAGTGTATAGCAACTAGCGTGAACTTCTGATGACGATACGCCAATGCTCTATGATCCATCTGAGTCCATTTGGTGGGGAAATATTAGTGCTCTTCGTGGTGGTTAGCTGTTTTGTCATGATTTGTAAAATTTTTGATAATGACGACTCGACCGATTGCTATCTCTTTAGAATAACAGAGTGATTACAATCGTTATTATGATCCCTATCTCACACCTTCCCTTTTTTTTAAAGATGTAATCTTCGAGCCTCATATGTACTTCCTTGGCCTGCGACCTGTAGTCTAGAAGAAGGTTATGGAATACGGGGAGTTCGTGTGTCCTTGTGAACATCTCGATTGGTCCTGGTCGAGATGGGTATATTCCTAGACGTTCTATAGGACGTTAAGAACAGGTCGCGTGCGGTGTCCGAGTCATTTGTTCGACGTAATTTCTTAAAGCCTCTTTTGAAAATATCGACAAATCTATCAGAGACATTATCAGGGACAATCGTGTGGGGATTCCCGAAGTGTGTAAAGATGTTTCGTAAGGCCTTGATAGCGGTGTCGCTTGTGGCTGAGGTCATGGAATAAACTTCAAGCCATCTCGATTGGGCATCTACGACTATTAAAAACATTTTACCTTCGACGGGGTCCGGCGAAATCGATGTGGACTCTGTCGAAAGGCTTAGCTGTTATTGGCCAGGGTTGAATTGGAAGCTCAGTTGGATTTTTAGCTTGATTTAGGGGCAAGTACGATGCATTTCATTCAACTGGTACTACACCCCCGAGAAATGGCTACAGATTATGTGAAGGCTGACCATCGGATTCGATAACGTAGACAATGTTCGCACGTCGAATCCGCGACATCTCTTCCAAGTTTCCCAAGAAGGGATAATGTTTCGTAATACCAGCTCCGCACAGTTCACGCATATCGACTCGTCGTTAAATAAATCACACAGACACACGCAATCTAATGAGGAAATGAAAATTAGACAATTCCAAGTGAGTATTCGACCTTTCGATATTTTATAATTCAAATACGGATCTATAACTTTCTGTATCTCTTTTCTTGTCGTCGCTTGCCACAGGTGAACACATCGTGCGACGTCGTGAAGCATCCAAACAATGTGTGATAAGATTCTAGCAAGCTATCAGGGTCGGGACGGCCTGATCAAGACGATTGGCTACACATGCATGCTGGCTGGAGGTCTGACGGATGGCGGGATCCAGCGACGGTGTGTATGAGGGAGTTTATTTGTTGGATATTTTCACTTCAGTGTTTCAGTGTACGATATATATATATATAGCGTATAAGAAGCTGAAACTAACCGGCACCCCAATCAAGGTACATATGGATAATATCAATATATACATAATATATATATATATATATATATATATATATATATATAGAAAAAGTCTGTGTAATCATAAAGATGTCTATTCATATTCGATGTTCGCCTGTGCTGTCTATTTCTCCTTTTATCCAATCTTCAGGTTTCAAACGCTGTCGAAGGAGATGTCACAATGTCGCGTCGTATTACGAATGCTGGATGACTGGCCCATGCTGAAGTACTCAATGCGATATGGATTTGGCAAATCCGAAGAAGATCAGGTTAGCGCAAGTCAGAGAAACAAGCAGAGCTAAACGGCAACAGATGCATATATATATATATCAAAACTAAGCCTTAAAGGTGGTTGCTTTTGTCTTTACTTACCTAAGGAGTACGTCTGGACAGGCCCGTTTGCGAGACGCGTTTGACATACGTTCATCTTCCAATACGAGCCTTTGGGGCGAGCTGCCTGCCAGCGGTGTGAATGACCCGCTTTGGTCACCGAATATAAACGTTTCATTAGAACAACAGAGAGGAGGGGTACGGTGGTGTTTGTTCAATGGATTTGGCAGCATCTCTGTATCTTGCAAGCTCTGTGACTGCAAGCTGACCGTCATATTTAGCTTATGAAACATTCTAATGCCGAGAGCGGTATGAAGTTGTCGTCGTATGAGCCTGAGCCCCACGGATACTCGGTTCGGACTGATCGGCCACATTTAGCACTGATCCTTCATATAAATCTGATCGGAACTCTGCCCAGATCGTCGATATGCTTCATTAGATATGGGTGCTAGACCAGTAATAAACAGAATGTTTGAAAATTCCACGTCGAGCACATTAGACATAAAGCAACCAGCGAGTTTGTAATGGAGAGCATATGTGTGCAATCAATTATCTTTGTACATATGTCAGTACTACTGAAACGATTGGCAACGATGTCGAAAATGTGGCTGCTTCAAAATCTAGGTTCTACCGAGATTTGAACTCGGATCGCTGGATTCAAAGTCCAGAGTGCTAACCATTACACCATAGAACCGAAGGTGCTCCGATACCGGGAATTGAACCCGGGCCGCCTGGGTGAAAACCAGGAATCCTAACCACTAGACCATATCGGATACGAACATTTCCGTAAGATGTGCTGCACTTAAGACGTAGATCTGATTTTATTTTTTTGTTCTTTTTTTTGAGATTTAATTCGTAAAATAATGCAGAGGAATCGATTTATCAGTCTGCGTAATTCAAATGAATTAGATCTCAAACAAGGAACGACAAAATAAAATCAGATCTGTGTCTTAAGTGTAACACATCTGATTTCCGTTGTCGTATCCGATATGGTCTAGTGGTTAGGATTCCTGGTTTTCACCCAGGCGGCCCGGGTTCAATTCCCGGTATCGGAGCAATTTCGGTTCTATGGTGTAATGGTTAGCACTCTGGACTTTGAATCCAGCGATCCGAGTTCAAATCTCGGTAGAACCTAGATTTTTACGCCAGTTTTCTGCCACGGAATTCGCTGAAATTAGTTAATTGTAAAAGCAGAGCTGCCCATGGACCAACAAGCTAATAACACTGTTACCTCGTGTTGTTGTTGTTGTTGTTGACGCTGCTCGATTTTGACTTCATCTGCGAAACTAATTTCGGATCGGACCCAAGATGCAGCTTAGAAGTTTCCGATGGGTTGTGGGAGTCCTATGTCAAGGGTTTGCATCCTTCAGCTAGCCACCAGCACGACCCAATGATGGGTCCGAAGCGCACATAGGTGCTCACTTACAATTATTTCAAAGTACATTGGCCATCGTGTTACCATCGTTTGGTAAACGATGTCGTCCTCTGACCAACACCATGTTCGATACTCAAAGAAATCCTGTTTCAGACTCCAGCTGTGGCTCCAGTGTAACTGCGTTACCATATGAGATCGGTCTGGTCGAAATATTCTGTCCGCTGTGTTTGTTCATGCCGCTATCAAAAACGGGACGGCTAATTAATGTGTTTGAAGAGTAGAAAACAATGTCGTCGTCGTGGTTGTCTGTTCACTGTTTAATTTCATACTATTTTCCTTATTCAGAGGATTATTATTAATTAGTTGATTGAAACAGTAATAATAATTAGTTGATTAATTAGTTTCATATAATTTATATCTGCCTTTGACGAAACTCCCCTGCTATCCCGCTTCCACTCACTTGGCGTCCACACGCCCACAGCTGTAATCAGCTGATGTACCAGCTGTACGGGCTCTATTCTACTTGCATCAGCTGAATGCATTGGCCGAATGATGCCCGATGACTGTTCTAAGCTCGCGCTATCTCGAGAGCAGGTCGCGCGGATACTGTTAACGGCTTTGTCGCGTCTCCCAGGCGACGGAAGCAAACGTCACAGATTGCTCAGGGCTGTTCAGTGGCCCTTGCAACAGTCGGCAGCCGCTATGACCAGTAGCTGGAACAAAGAGCAGGCAGCCTAGCTGACACTAACCGCAGCTAGATAACGAGAGCGACGGTGACAGTACAACCTTGTAGCCGAGTCACAACACTCATGCGAACAGCTGCGAGACCTGGCTAAAAACAAAGCAGAGAGCCATACCTTGCTGCAGGCTGTACAATTCATAACGTACAAGTGGATTACAGCTGAGGTGTGCCAAGTCACGTGTTGATCGATGGGTCGGGGGACAGAGCGCATCTAGCGTTTGTGGACACCTTTGAAAATCAACACGGACATAAGGGCTCCTTAACTAAGTGAAACTTCAAGTCGAATTCACTTAGTGCTGCTAAACACTGCACATGTCTGCCTCCCAGCGTGACTATCACACGTGGTGAGAACAACGTCGCAGCACGATAAATATAGCCAAGTTCCAAGCAAGTTACTTGTCAATGTGCTGCTGGGCGTTGAGTGGCGAAATCCGCCTATGGGCTCAAGTTGTCGAACTTCGTTTCTACAACGGGGTCTGATATCGAGCAACGTTGAGCTCCATTTGGTTTTTTGTCATTTTCCCGATATTTTGAGTGCAGAGCCTCAGTTTGGTCAATTCTAAATGTGGGTGACAATTGTAGCCGCTGAACTTGTGAAATACATCTCAGAGAACACCCTCCTCTGTATATTCTGTCCGATTAGTTTTTCATTAATCTTAAGAATTTTCCTAAGAAATGGAGCCAATGGAAAAATATAGGTTCTACCGAGATTTGAACTCGGATCGCTGGATTCAAAGTCCAGAGTGCTAACCATTACACCATAGAACCGAAGTTGCTCCGATACCGGGAATTGAACCCGGGCCGCCTGGGTGAAAACCAGGAATCCTAACCACTAGACCATATCGGATACGACCACCGGCTGCAGTCAGCGCTCACATGTTGTGCAATTGAGTCTTACGAGACGTCGTCAACATCTCTTATGCCTCTTGCATATACTGAAGTTTTAAGCAACGATTGAGTCTGCTAGCTTTTCTGAAAGCCAGCCAATTCCATTTGCAAACAAGCTGTTCGCTCAGTTTCTTTTTTTGTTCGCGGTGCTATGAAAATAATAACAAACACTTTATTCAAAGGTATAACATAATTGCTGAAATGTGAAAAACGAACGAATTCTCAATCAGTTGAATTCGCCAACGACGATGATCCATGCCCCCCCCACTAGTTCATTCAGTCCAACTCACACAGACATGTAGGGCTATCACATCCAGGAATTATTTTGTCATTAAAAGAGTACGAAGTCCACAAGGCGGACCCGTTAATATGATACTGGTAAGCGGATCTACCATGTGCCGATATCGTACGACGCGCCAACCGGATATTATCCCCCCCTTCCCTCCGTAGATTTATTACCAATCTGAATGACTCTGTCGAAAGGTCTAATGGAATTAGGTAACCCTCCCTAGGAGTCATGTCATATTCTTAATCACCCTAGCTCAGATCGCCTAGAACGTATAGAATATAATCCGCCACTTGACCTCTCTGTAAGTATTTAGTCTAAGGTTAAGAGCTGAGGCCTGTCAGATAGGGGAACAGCTGAGGGTCAGCTCTAACAAAAAACTATTGAGTCAATAGTATTGCTATCAGATTACTGACCACCAGCTACTTATAAACAGCCAACACAGCGAATCCTGCACCTTGAAGTCGACGGTGGGCCAGCTGCCCGGTGACTAAACATGACAATTGGGTGTCATTTGTTCTATCTATTATCATGGCAATGAAAAAGGGGCAGGAATTTACTAATAAACAGTAATTTTCTGTTGTTGTGTTTAATTCCAACGTCAACGTCACATCACGATGTGAGTCGACACCGTAAATCCTATTCGGCTGAGGCGTAAGCAGCTGCCACATAACCATTATTTTCTGCTGGACGCTTCGTTTCTAGTGAAAGTTGAACGGGAAGTGACGCCATGGTTAATGCTGTAACATCAACCGGATCCTGTGAAAGCCACATACGGAGTGGCAATTAATCCGTTACTCGAAGGGCGGTCATTATGTTATGGCGATAATGTACTATAATTATTACTTAACTATATTATTGTCTTATTCTACCCCTCGTTTTGCCTATTATCCTTCATATTCTAGCTGATAGTATTGCAAGTAAAGTTATACAGAAGTAGCTAGATTAACGAGTTTAGCCAGTCGACGAACGAGCAATTAAATCTTCACGAGATTGATCGCTAACGAACAAATCAACCTCGCTTTGTGCAAATCGAATTCAACGGTTTAAATGTGTTGAATTGTCAATTTCGACGCGGCAGTTTGCGGCGGCTGACAACGCCTCGGGTCTAAGAAGACCGATGCGTACACAGCTTATGCGAAATGCAGACCAATATATTTCACAGTTCGATTCGTGGCTTCCATTAGCGAAGTCGTTCTACTCAGCAGAAGGTCAGCTCGCTGTAGCGGCACTTAATAGTCCACTATAGTTAAGTAAATTAAAAAGTGATTTTGCTAAACAGCGGTGTGGTTTGTCCGGGCTGGGCTGGTCTGGTCCATCGTCGATTAGTCTCAAGCCAAACTTAAAAACGATGCTTACGTTATTGATTTATATATTTCAACACTATTGCGCTTTGTACTTTTTCCTTGTCGCTTTTCCAGCTGCTGCGATTCGTCACTGTCGTGAAGAACATCGCGGATCAGCTGTTCTTCCCAGTGGAACATATGGCCTGGCTAGGAGACAAACGGGTGCTCCGCTTTCGCGATACGAATCGACTCTGGGTGGCAACCAAATTTCTCTGGGCATTCTCGCTCTATTGCGGCTGCATCAAGGCGGTGCGGACGCTTCAGAAACTTGACCGAAAAGAGCAGCACTCTCTTCGGGAAGAAACGTACGTTGAATATGCAGCGATCGTAAGCCTGAATGTTCTCGGGGTCAGCCTTAAGCGTTTGACGTTGACGGTAGTGTGTTTTGCATTGCTTCGTAATGCGGACAACGTTTTTACATGGAAATGTGCAACGGTGGCGATCGAACCCGTGCACCTACGTGCCTCCTCCGGCTGTAAGGCCGAGCGGACACGAATGCACCACCAGGCCCCGAGGCGTAAAGAGCGTTAGCCTACCATCTACATATATATATATATCTGATGTATATCGACCTGCACACTCTACATAAGCATGTAGAAGCCTTTCAATATAGAGCACAGAGATAATTGTCATTAATCGTTTGGCTTCTAGAAAAAAGCCAACCCAATATGAGAGTAGACTAGCAATCTATTCATGTTTGCCTATAAAAACCTATCTCCTCATCGCTTTCACCTGTCTTTCTCACTCTTCAGATCGGAGATCCGTCGCGCAAAAGCTCAACAGGTGCTCGCACTGCTCATCTCATCTCTGAATCTGATCAACGCAATTTCGTGGCTACCCAAAGGCGTCCTGTGGGCCGGCAAGCTCAAAGCGTGGCATAATGGCGCCATCGGGCTGGCGGCATCCCTCGTCGGCCTTGTACAGTTACTCGTCAACTTGAAGTAGTACAATAAGTGAAATAGGTCCTATCTGAACTTGGGAATGAGGTTATGCCACCAACGTTGTCTGGTGCAGGCCGAAAACCGTCAACGGGAAACGGCCCTCGTAGACGTTTTCACAGTGCCGTCCGTATACGGTATGTTTCAATGGCGAGCAAACTAGCGGGTAGTGTTGTATAGTAGATTTTGAGTGAGAACTTTCGTGGGGCTGTTATTAGAAGTTGGACAATCCCTGCAGCCTCTTGTGCTTCGCACGGCTGAACCACGATGTCTTCGCAGAGGGCAGGACATTGCGTTGTAATTGGTTTGTTGCCGTTTATACACCTTCTCTATTGTACGACAAAAACGACTATTATTTGTTGTTAACTGTTTATCGGTTAGACCTGTTTTAAAGAGATTATCTGTAAAGGTATGATGGTGACGACGAGGATGACTGAAAAATGCGGTTGCGCAACTTGTATATATAGTGCTTCTCATGGAAAAAGAGAGAAGGGAGAAAGAGAGCCTTTATATTTTGTAATCATCAACAAATTTTTACTCGAATTCTATAATCTACATAAGCAAACGCATACAAACATGCGGATGAATGTATTCGAGTAGCCAAATAATAAAAAATGATATATATATATATATATATGACAAAGCTAACCAATGCACTTGTCATGATTAAAAACAACAACAACCTGAATAGGTAAATAGCTAAACAGTTGATATATTTAATACACACAGCACGCAAAAAGATTTTCGATTTTTCTAGTTCAACACGTTCCGTCCCCGATCACGTTTGATCTTTCCACGTGTTGAGGTTTAATGAACGTGGCCTCAGTGTGGCCATTAACAAGACTCGTCCATGTGCATATTGTATATCTCTGCTATTCCCAGCGCATTATCACAGTAATCCGAATGCAAAATGCATCGCAAAAATTGTACTTCTTACGACGCCGCACGGATGGGCAGTTTCTTCCACGGGGCCGCTCTGTGTTGCATGCAATTGGCGCGCTCTACCTAGCCTATGACAGTGACACCCATGTCGAGACGAACTCTAGCTGCCAATAAATGAGATTCCCTTCTCACCAGACAATCGACAGCAGACTCGTATACATATGAGGGACTGGGCAATCATCGGATACGACGAGCATTTTCAATTTCAAACCCCAATCACTATAGTATTTACTGCATTATTTCCAATTGATGTATCCCCGGTTCATTCTCATTGAATAGTCCGGCTTCGTGTTTGACACGAACGCGCACAGGCCGTACGTATCAGTTGCAAAAAGAACGTTTTTGGCAAAATACTATTGTAGCTCTGTTGTTGTCGTCGGCGGGGCGGCGATACCCCCAAGAGATTTCCACCGATCGCAGTGGTAGCGATCGACGGGCCCGAGAAGTCGTCCGTAGTCATGCTCGATATTGCAGATCCTTTTCCAGCGGTAGCTGGTGTCGACAAGGGTCCATCGAAACACGCGAATACATCGTTCGGTCTCCTCGGCGAGGTGGGCCTCCATATCGGACATGAACAGCTGGTACGAGTTGACCTGAAATTGAGGACAGAGTGAGCCGTTCGTGCTGATATCGTCGCTGGCCCATGCCGCATTGCTTGCATTGTTGTTCGGGAGCGGGGGCTGTCTCGCACTCGGAAACCGACTGGCTTTATCTAACAGAAGAACGCATCCTATTGTCGCTTCCAATCAACGAACGCAGAGATATTGTAACAGCAAACTGGAGCTCTCTCTCTCTCTCACTTTCGAATTGGTCAGAGTCAACCCAGGGTCGCTGTTCGACACTGGGGCGATTTCGAGAGAAAGAGAGACCTCGTAATCAAATCAATATGTACCAATTGTTCATACCATAGTGGATCGATGAGTGCATAGCAATGTCCACTTAAGGGTGCGCGGGTCGAATTCGAACGTCGTGAATTCCTCGCTATCTCGTCCATGCACCAAGAGTTGTCCAGAGGTCAGCGCCACAGCTTCGCAGTCCAGCCAATCAGCCTCGGGGTTCGCGCAGAGACACTCCGGTCGGACGATCTTCTAAAATACACAGCCAATGACACCAGACGAAGGTGTGGTGACGATGATCGTTATTGTTTTTATGATTACCAGGTATAGACGCACGTTATTGCTCACCATTTCAAAGCGCCTTTGTGGAAAAGCTAATTTCCCATCAACAAATCAGACAATCATCGAATCGGCATGCTGCGCCCAAAGATTCCACTGTACGCACAAGCACACATGAATCGGAGCCATTTCAGAGACAACGTGGCTTGCGACTGAATAGCATGCCCCCTTGCTGATCTGATTGACCAGCGATACTCTACGGAGCTATCAACACAGATAATGACTCCATCGCCGATCGAGGGGGTTAGTTGAGGACGCCGTTTCCCGGCACGAACCTACCTTCGTCGGGTTCACCCGGGCAAGACTGCCTTCTCGGCCGAGAATGTACATCACGTCCGTGGTCGTCGGCACGATGCGGTGGGCGTCGTTATCCAACGACAGAAACGTTCGCCAGCGGAACAGCGATGAGAGGAACATCTCGAGCTTCACCGAGCCCCCGGACTGCAGCCGCACGATGGAATACAGGACATCCTGAATGGGCGCCATGTGAACAATAAACGTGTCCCTGGAATAATAGAAATAGACAAATGCGTGTGTATATATATATATATATATATATATGCACCTAGCGCAGGAATTCGTATCCTGTTGCATGACATATAAGAGAACCTAAGCATTGTATGCAGTTCCTTGAATAAATAAATAAATATATCATTATTATATTATTAGCTTTACCCTTACCGTCTTATGGTTTTGTGTTGGACCATCTTGCGTGTATTAAAGCTGTATCGATACAGATGTTGATTGTTGCAGATCGACCAGACTGTCCCGTCGCTCAACGTTGCACAGAAGGCTATCTTGAAGTCTTCGTCGCGCTCCGCCGACTCAATTGGCAGTTCCGCTGTCCGGAACAGCTGCTGGCTGTCATCGCAGCTGCAAATGATGAACAGCTTCGACAGGTCCCAGTTACTCTGCAAGATCACATGCAGATGCTGGTTCGAATACCTAAAAGTGAGGCGACATTTACGAGATGGCGAAGACGCAAAGCGCGAATTAACAACTCGAACCTTCGCCTGTTTGGACAGTGAACAGAGGACATCGGGCACATTGAATGGTTTCGCTAAAGCGGCGCATGACAAAATTCGGCGTTCTGCTGGAAGACGATGTTACGCTGTAAAAATGATGAAGTCAGCCGTAAAAATTTCTATCATTATTATTATCGCTTTTTTAGACCTATTAGTTTTATTATTATTATTATTATTATTATTATTATTCTTACTACTTATCAGAATTAGTCTCACGCGAAATGTACAGATGTACCTTCTGGGGAACTGTTGAACAACCGGCGCGCCAACCTCTTCGAGGAGGTCCTTGTAGTCGTCAAGGATTTGTTTGGAGAGATAGTTCGTGCGGGTGTGCGCCAAAATATCCCTATGCTCAGGATGTCTCTCGGTCCACTGTAGTAGCTGGAGTAAAATGGTGTCTTCGCTGCAAACCTGACAAAAAAAACAGGACCAGAATGATTAAGTATACTATTCTGCAAATTCTATTCGTTTTTTGATTTGAGTGGAAATACGATCATTGGGGTGAAATTGTCAATGGTCAATTTCAGCAAATTTCCGTGCGGTATGCTCAAACGCATTATGCGAATCGCACAAAGTAGGACTGTTCTAGCAGAATGCTTCAATATGACATACAGAAGGAACTCAATTCGGTATGGGCGAATTTCGGTTAGAATTAGGTTCTTAGGCTTTAGGCTTTCGAATTAGGCTCTAAAAAAGTAAACACATGAAATCCAGGTCTCATACTCGCAGATAATCCGACGAGATAACCTCCTCCACTGTTTCCCGGGGCACGGCTAGCCATTCCTCATTGTTAGATTTCACCATCTCTTCGAAGTTGTTCTGCATGAACTGAAGACACTGCGCTCTGAAATTACGAAATCTTTCTTAAATTGACGCCATCGAAACGAAGTATCTATCATAGCAGCCGGTCACGTGCAGATATCTGCGGAGGCCATCTATAATGTGCCGAACGGGCTAGCGAAGCTAATATCTGCATGAAAATTAGTAGAAAATTAAAGAACAAACAAATCGTGCTCCATAGCCAGCCCTCTTTTGCAGTTCAAATTTTCCACGACAATTTTCTACGAAGCATAAGTAGGCGTACGGGGTCGCCCCCGGTTACCTGAGATCTTTCAAGTTATGAGCAACCGCGAACGAGTACACGCTCAGGACATTATCACATCCCAGCGTGTTGTTGACGAAGTTACAGCAATGCCGACACAAGGCGGATGCCTCACAACGGATAGCCCACGAGAACAGCTCGAGGACGTTGTCACATGAGATGCCTGAAGGTGTTTCCGACGTGTAGAAGAACTCGATGAGAATCGACAGCACCTCGAAGCGGCAATCTGCCAAGGAAATCTGTGATGCTCGGGATTCCTGCATGCCTGCAAGCATCATATGGCATAACACGATACAGACAACAGAGTTGCTCTGTGAGCGATCACTAGAATTTTATATTTCAAATTATTATGTGTCTTAGTAATGTTATATGTACATATAACATTACTAAGACACATAATAATTTGAAATATAAAATTCTAGTAATATATATAGCCATCATATATATAGCCATGTTTTCTTATGTATTTTTAGACACATGTGTATTATATATATATAAAACTAAGGCAATCAACTCCTGCTATAATTAATTTGCTAGTTATTGACTTCTCTCTATATTCAAGCTCATGGTGTCTCCCCGTGTTTGACTAGTTCAGGTCACTTGAACATGTATCGAATATATAACCTAAATTAAAAAAAAAACGAATTTAAGCATTAACAAGGCACGAGACAGGTGGGCAGGCGAATTTCTCATTATTTATTGTATAATATATACTAGACGATACTCATATCCAAATATCACAGAAGATTTTAGATTTCAACAGATCAAATCTGCGCTCCACGTCATTCAGATAAGAACAATAAAAAAGGCAAAAAAAAAATCCGAAATTATAAAAAGTCGCATTAGAATGAACGAGACAAAATAAAAACGACTTCAAAAAAAAAAGAAATGCTCCGATACCGGGAATTGAACCCGGGCCGCCTGGGTGAAAACCAGGAATCCTAGCCACTAGACCATATCGGATACGACCACTAACCGCGCCACGTGTGTAGCCATCACCGGCGTTCGTTCGACATCCAGCAACACTACCGCCTCTCGGCCCGGCCGCCAGCGTTCGCGCACTTCGTGACGAACGGCCACCCAGAAACTTTCGAGCGAGCCGATACCCATACTAGACATCGTTGCACGACCACATTCAACGGATGTGTGCAATCGTTCTCAATGTTCCGATTTGAATCGACCACCGCCGTCAACGTGTTACGCTCGCATCTTGTGTCTTGTCTACCATGAAGGGACGGGTACACCGGCTGGTGGTGGTGTCGCCCACCCACGCACGTAGCCAGGCAAAGGGCGAGGATCGGCCGACTATGGGGAACATTCAAGTGAGCTTTTTTGACTTCGGCGAGCTCCCGCATGTATCCCGCGAGGTTCTAGCTGTTGTAATAATAGATGCTTGTGGCAGTTTGGTATAGTCGTTCGAGACATCGATTTGAATTCGAGAAATAAGCTCTTGTGAGGATAGTTGGAAAGACATCATATACATATATGTATATAAAGAGGGAGAATGATTTATAACTGTAATTATAAAAAATTCTGGTTGTAGTAAGGCTAATCATAATAAGAAGAAAAATAATAAATTTAACAGTATACAAACACAATAACTCGACAATAAAATTAGCCATTACGATTATAAATATTGGTAACAATAATTGGAGAAGATGTTTTATTATTTAATTAAAGAAACTATTATTATTATTATCTATTATCATCATTATTAGAAGCTGTAGTTGCTGCTGTTATTGCTACCATGTGTTGACACACTATTCACCAAGGTGTCAATGTGTTATGACTTAACGCAGCTGTTATTATTATTATATTATGCTATACTACTAATTATATGTAAGTATACGATTATATTGTTATACGGTAACTTATTGCCGAATTCTTCTTCGTCCCCAAATATGTAGACAGTTACCGCCATGTAACTGTAATACAAACCACTTTTGACGCTGCCACTTCCTTGATCGGCCGTCCTTTTAGTCCAATATACAGGCTATTATATATTACTGAGCGTAGCGCGTCAGCACGCAACGCGAAAAATGCAAAAATACCCAGATATGGGCGGACAATGCAACGCCAGTCGAACAGAACTGTGCACCCAACAGTTCACGTACACCTTACACAGTGTACGCTATTCCTTCATACAAGTGGAATAAACAGCGACAAAACGAGGGTCTCGTCGAACACGCACGCCATAAACGAACGTACACCGGGTCAATATACCCCCACCGAGAACGGGTGCCGACTTCACCGCCGTGTCCCGTGAACCAACCCATCCCGGACGAGTCGATGTCGAACACTCACACAACCGATTGGATCGGCCGCCATAGACAACTTGACAGCGATAGAAGCCGAACAAAACAAAGTGGTCAGTTCGGCCGTCAATGCTCGCCGCGGAGAGGGACATGATTGGCAAAACTTCTGAGATATTTTGTGCTCTTTTTGTTGTTGTTGTTGTTGGATAAAGAAGTCTGTAATGTTTTCTAACAACAACAAGATAAAGAAGTCTAAGTAAAGATAAAGAAGTCTGTAATGAGGTTTGTCTTGAAAACACTTGATTTGTATTTTCACAAATTTGTGAATTTGTGAAATTGATTTGTCTTGGAAAACGTGTTTCTTGTTGTCGATTGAGTCAGTTCGTCTCTTCTTCGACGTCGAGGAGTCAGTGTGAACATGGTTCACGCTTAGCTTAGCTTCTCGATCAGATCACTTTGTTATCAGAGACAGGGAGAGTGAGAGTGAGAGAGAGAGAGAGAGAGTCGTGTTTGAGGGTACGAAACAGGACGGTTTACTTACCACAGGAGAGCATCTTATGGAAATAGTCACTCGAGGCCATAAGCACAAGCTTGTGACATTTGACGCCGACGTCCGAGTCACACGCGATCAACTCGACATCGCACAGGTGTCCGCCATTCAGCCGAAAGGCGTTTAACCGTTGACCGAGGCTCGTCATGGCCGTTCACACACGTTCTGAAGGAGGAAATATATATATATATATATATATAGATATATATATTACGATATACAGACATTATATATATATATGCAAATTATTGCGTTCATTGTGCCTTGTAACAGTAAGTTCGCTCTTGTTCTCATGCTGACATACCTGAGATATTAATCATGCACCCTGTATGACAGAAAGTGCTATGTTTTTTAGAACGATGAATCGAACAGAGTTTGTTTTGGTTGCTTTTCTTACTGACAACGATATTTTTTTCATTCTCGATAGATGAGAAATTTCTACTGAGCTTCCGTAGAAATTACGTTACGATCAAAATATAATGCTGCCTCCTGGCTATCTGCTCGCAACCCGGACAGTACGTAGAAGGTTGATGACGGTATTCATGTACTTTTACTCTCGATGCTAACCATAGAGTCTTCTGGATGGGGAGTTAATTATCTTAATTTGCTCAGTTACCCCTTAACCAGCATCCCCCATTTTGTGTAATTTCCTCATAATGAGTAGGCAATAGACAGGCGTTATCACGCTACATGCCCGCCTCCCCCCGTAGCTTAGCTCAAATACGACTTCTCTTCGGGAAAATCGCTGGAAGATCCCTTTATGTTTCTGCGTATGTCTGTTGACGACTACAGGACAACATAAGCATCCTAGGAGCCATCGGCGAATGCCACATTGACGTTCATTCAGTTTCTAGTTAAAGGTGTCCAATGTATCCATTACACTTTTCAAATATTTTGGCACCTTCGTCATATCAAGCATTTTATATTTCCAGAGATTTGTCTTCTCCCAAGAGGGTAGCCGGACCTTGAGACGATCTCATGTCACTGATTTGTAAGCTGGGTCGTTGGAAGACCAACAGCGATATTAGATAGCGCAGTATCTCCACCGTCGCGAATGCAACCGAGAGAGAAAGAGATCAATCACTCGTAATCTAACGCCGTGTGTCTACCCTAAATGCTAATTGCTGCCTCTGCCAGTACGTGGAATGAACGGTATTTGTCTGAGCTGTTTATGGTTAGCGCGAGTATTAGAAATCGTTTAAGAAAGTCAACGTAATCTTGTGTGTGTCCACCGCGGGACAGTCAGCCAGGTTACTACCGAATTACGAACGCAAAACACAAAAAACCGATTCGATTAACGGCTGCTGCTGCCGAAGAAAATATACGCCAAACATGCGATGATAATACCAGAGGATTTAGTGACACGGATCGAGACACAGCAACCGAACGTTGACAGCAAACAAGTACAACAGGAAATATCAGAAATGAATAGCCCGCAATTAATTAGTAATAAGAGAGAAGACGAAGAAGGATGATAATGATGATAACAACAACAACAACGTGAGCATTAATAACAATGACAGCAACAATAACAACGAAAAATGTAGTAACAATATTAATCAGAGTCCCCCCGGCTATAGTTTCGCTGACTTCTCCGAAGCGATCTTTCTCACCCAGCGTCTTCTAGGTTGAGTGTCGCAAGGCAGAGCACCACTCGAGCAGATAAGTTAAGCCGCGCCCGCGCGATGACACGACTCACCGGAATGTGTCTGTATCTGCCCGCATATGCGGTCATGTGTGTTCGCGTCCACTTC
Source organism: Stratiolaelaps scimitus (assembly GCA_019614645.1). Taxonomy (NCBI): domain Eukaryota; kingdom Metazoa; phylum Arthropoda; class Arachnida; order Mesostigmata; family Laelapidae; genus Stratiolaelaps; species Stratiolaelaps scimitus. Next base: position 6,340,237 of record JABWDB010000012.1, read on the forward strand.
GAGAGTTTCGACTCGAGTTTTGAGTTTTGACTTCGAGCCTTCGAGCGTCGAGCAGCAGCGGGGATACCCGTCCGGGGCCCAGCGTCAGCAGGCCCTCCCCTCGTGTTGCGCGCTTGGGGACCCTTCGGCCGAAGCAGGATACCAATGGACGACTAGGGCCGTCAAACAAACCCGGTGGCCCACCGGTGAGACGAACCCGCTGGACGAGTCTGGCTCTAGCAGGCGGGGTGGCCACTCGTAGACTCGTGTGCGACGGCAGCTCTACACGACGCCGGGTCTGCCAATTGGCTCAGCCAAATATGGCCTCGTTCACACGGTCTGCTGTGGTCGCTTCTCGGTTTACGGTTAGAAACAACGGCGGCACCTCGTTGACACCCCGTTTAATGCATGATGATGAAGATACAGGGTGGCATATTGCCCAGAGTTACGAGCAGCACTGTACGAGGTAAATCACGAGTTTGTCAAGAAGGAACAACGCTAAGGAACACTTTTCAGTGTTCGCTCATCCTGATGCCGGGTGACATTGCTTCTACGGGACGTACTCGTAATTCGGACGTCTGTTCGAAATGCACAAAGGTGTCCGCTGTTCGATTCCGATCCTGTGTCGCCCGTTCACTCAGAACGCTGCGTGTGACAATGGCGGAAAATCGATGCACGCTCGTAATAGCCTCATATCTGAGTCGATCTGATTAGGTAGAACAAGGAACAGAGTTCCTTCCATGGCCGGTGGTCTCTACGGTGATCAGCAGCCGGAATCTGAACGAGCGGATCAGCTGATTCGTTCTCTGTGTGGTGGGGCCCACGTAATCAACAGCACTGCGCGGCAGCACTCGTCAATGGTTTGCTTCGCGACTTGTTTTGGGTTCCCGTGACAACGGGGCCTTTAGCGACGGTGGCGAGGACAGAAGGGACCTTACACCAATGGACGCATCACAGGGACACCCGCTGATGCCGTGTTCTCAAACGAGCGGAAACGCTGTGCGCGTGCAAAAAGCAACGGCTGGCTTACAATGACAACAGGCATCATGGCTTGGGGTTGATGAAAGCCTGGGGGAAGTTTCTGTCGTTGTCAAGCTACCAACCCGATGTGGAATCCACAGTGATTTGGCTGACAGACTTTACTCATATAGCTGTTACGTAAAAGTTTGAAATTGTAGTCAAAATGGCATTGAGACTCTTTGAAGCTACTTTTATCCACGCGAGAGTAAACACCTCAATCGCATCTCAATTAGCAGATCTGATTAAGAGCTACTACTGGTGTGCTGGAAACGCTGATTTATCCCGGCGGACGCTCGACTATTCCGGGCTCATTCCGTGTCGAAATTAGCGTACGTTGCTGTACCACTCACGTTCATCTACAAATCGATCATGTAATGACAACTATATGCTACATTTAATGTGCTTTACAGCCATCGTCTCTAGTACGAATTGTACTAACGATCGTAACTATAGAAGCGCAACAACTCCATCTGTGAGTCGATGTGATTAACAGCAACGGATCGTACGAGAATCAATCGATGTTCAGCGTCCGTGTCTACCGTGAGAGCCGCCGCTAGACGCCAGCCGATACCACGCCTGCGTTGTTCGACATTCAGTAAAGACAAATCTTCCAGTGGATTCGAAATGACGCAATTTCGCCGACTGACCTCGACTGACGTCTGCGGCGACGACGGCCGCACACACTGCAGACAGATAAAGACGGAAACGGCGAGGGCTGAATATTTCGTGCCGACGGGGACCCCTTTGTCCCGAGAGATCCTTCGTTTCTGGATAATTCTCGTCGTAACTATTAACTATGCTCGGCGCACGATTGCACCTGCGCACCATCCAATGGCGCGCAGCTGTGTGACAGCTGAACGCCGGTGGTATCGTCGACTCGTCGAGTTTCGCGAGACTACGCTCAAACGACACACAGCTTCTATGAACTTTTGATATTGTTCGTTGCTGTTGTTAGCTGCGCGCGCAATTTTTAAGCGGCAGCAATCACAGGTCGTTAGTTTGGTTACGTTGGATTGCCAGTACGAGTTTTTCCGGGCTTAGTATATGTTTCCTGACTCTCTCACAGAGCCTTCAACATTTGATGTCAGTCCACGGTAGAACTGCCTTCGGCATTTCTCCATAAGACGGACCTCGCGACGGACCAAATTAATATTATTATTATTATTATTATGGTTAGCTCGGCGATACTCACCGTACCCATCATTGCTTCAAGGCGGCAAAGAGATACGATAGAGCCGATAGCCCACTTGTTGTTGGCCAAGTAGTAAATTCCCATAGTTATCACCATCGATCAGTATCAAATCGTTCAAACGAGTTTCATGCTCGCTCCTTTCAAGACTGCCTTGAATCGTTGTCTTGTAAGCGAATTCTTTGTCGTTTCTCATCGTAGCACCTAAAGGTTCAGTAGTGACATCTGTCAGATAGGGGTGTCCGAGCGGAGGGTCAACTGTTTAAAAAACAAGCGTTTCTTCGGCGTTTTCGTCAACAATCACACTAAAATCGCAGCCATTATGCATCCTAAATGTCTTCGCTGCATTGTCATCCTACTGCATCGATGATAGTACGATTTATTTATAATTATTATTTTGCATGAGATTGATTCAGGCAAACCCGCCGGACGGTTTGACTTTTTACACACAATAGTTATTTATTCATATTAGTGAACACATTGGGCGTGAATGGGGGGCTGTTATAGGAATTGTGGACTCGTTTCCCCTGGCGGAACATCTCTGTTGATTCCTACATAGACACGGGTGCGCATACAGTGACATATGAACCAGAACAAACAATGTGCTTCAACCAATCGTCCGCGACCGCGACCACGGCCACCACCACCACCGCCACCGCCATCAGCGTAATCATCACCATTACTCTCGAGATAACAGCTCCTTTGACTCCGACATTTCCTTCTGCTGATCATCCCCATGTGACGAGTCCTTCACGATCGCCCACCTGCTACCGCGTTCTCAAGGTGCAGTCTCATCTGTCAGTGGGCACTTCTTTCAGCAGCAGCAGCAGCCGCCGAAAAACTCGGGAACGTTCTCGCCACCTCCTGTTTTCTCCAGATCGCTGCCACGAACGCCGAAGACTTCGTTGTCGCTCGGTCTGTTCCAGCCTAGGTTAAATATAGCCAGCTTGGAGAGAGGGACCGACTGGCACTGGCCGACCTATGGCATCATGGACGAGACACGTATTGGCGGGGCTTAGTTTGCTTTGTGACACGGTGATTTCTGACGACATTTCTTCGTCGTTGTCAGTTACCGGCTTCGTCGTTGAAAGCTGCTTACTCTACCGGGGCGCCAACCCTCGCCGTACAGAAATACCACGTATCATACATCAGCAGCAGCCAAATGCCGTACAGCGCTGGCTAGAGGGTGTACTGACCCGGCGATGACGGCATACCCGGGTTCGCCAGAGGGAACTGACAGCTAGCACTGCCGGCACCGGCGTCGCCGGCAGCGCGGCCGGCGTTCGCCGCCTGTCGACCAATCGGCCCGTGCTACCCCGGCACTTCTCCGGGATCAGCGAGAGCAGATCTGACTCTGCCTGGGTTGGCCCCGGCCGCCGTGTTTCACCATCCCAATGACGTTCATGGTTCTGGTGGTGACACTGCCGCTGCTGCTGGTGCTAGTCAACGCGTCGGCGAGTCTTCACCCCGTGTGATCTTTCGCGGCGGCGTCCTCCCGTCCTGCGCGGAAGAAAAGCTTGCGATTGTAGTAACAACATATCGCTGATACATTGAGATGTGTTGGGCCAGGCAGTCAGCCATTCAGCTAGCTGTTTATTGGTTCTATTTTGAGCCGGCATTGCCGACTCTGCCGGCCGACTTCGAGTTTGTCGCGTCGAAACGAACCAACATCGGGTATCGTCAGAACAGCGAGGGAGGAGGAGGCAGAGAGAGAGACAGAGCTCTGACCATAACGTCGAGAAACATCGCGAACATCCAGAGCAGCGGCATGGTCCCTTGCAGAGAGTCAGTGGCTTTACCGAATTCGGTGTCACAAGGATGACTCATGCTGTTTCGATCGGCGGACGTTGACTGAACTCTCGTAGTCATCATCAGCAACAGCAACATTCAGTGCTGCGGTTATGATTAGATCATACGCAATCGAACAGAATAATATAATTATATAGCTTCAGCCTATACACAATGCTTTCCAGCCTTGTATATATATATATATATATACTATTGTATGTTTGAATAAATATATACCAGGAGAGTGATTCAATATATATATATATATATATATACGGATGCCGCTGGGGCAGCGACGACGATGGTCAAATCGACCGCTAGGGATTGCCCTGTCGTCTCATCTTATTAAACAACGCGAGCGGGCGAATCCGCAGGCCCGTTCTTCTTGACTTGTATCCGCCTCGCTGTAGTCGCGCACACCGCGCGATTTCCCCATTGCCACTTATCCTGTTTGTCCTGCTGCAGTCGCTGCTGCTGCCTTTGCCGTGTGGCTGTGTGGCTCGGTGTGACTCGAATGTCTGAATCGGTCGATGACGACCAACCACCGGTTACAATGACTGTCTGCTCGATCAGTGGAGCAGTTTTTCCAATGCGACAATCGAGCTCACGGCAGCAAGACAGGGTAGAACAGGTCAAGCAGCAGCACGGGCGAGCATCTAAGCAAATAGGAGAACGGGACGGGACACGGACGACAGAATGAATAGCCTAACCAATTATTGCCACTACCACAGCTACGACTACCTCAACCATAACGACTACAATGACTCCGACTACTTTGGTAGGCCGAAGCCAACGACGCGATGTGACGTCTAGCTCAACGGCGGGATGCTGATCGCTACAGGATCGCTGTTGCTGGCGGTGGTGAGACTATGAGCGGGACACAATATACGAGGGATATATAGCCGATGGCCGGCGAGCGTTTACGAGCCATGAGGGCGGTGCGGATTGGAGTTTGCCAAATCGGGCCTGCTTAGCTTATTCTCTACGTATTTATCCGTGTGGCCGTCGATCTGAGACTTCGGAGTAAAACCCGTCCGGCTGGCAGACGTCGCGCGGTCGCCGTATCCGAGGTCCATCCAATCGTCAGACTGTCTACTGTCGGCCTGATCGCTGCTCAGCCTGTTTATCAGCGTGTCTGTATGTGTGTCAGAGGCAGCCTGTAGTCATACGCTTGACGCAGCCCGGCCCGACCAGAGCTACACCTACGCAGCCAGCAGACGCAGAAACAGCTCTACCAACGCCTGCGCTCGCGATGTTGTAGCCAGCGCGATGGCTCGTCGCGCTGGCTACAACATCGCGCGTTCGCGGCGCACCACAACAGCGTCTCCCGCGCCGAAAGCCGAAGAATGAGCGCGAACGATTCTATGATGCATCCCCTGCGGCACCACCAGCAGCGATGACGTTTCGGCAACACGGATGACCCGAACTGAGCGCCGAGACACACGCGGGTAAGCGTCCGGGGCCATATTCGTTTACCACATGCACATACACATGTGAATGTGGCTACGTGTGTGTGTGTGTGAGCAGGCAGCGAGCCACCAGCGGCCGCCGATCGGCCGACCCGAACGGGCGCGCTGCCGACGGCGCTGCTTAAGGAAACACACGCCGAGGCATCGTATCATCACTGATGCCAATAGCGATCGCCATAGCATCCGCGGCCCTAGGTCCCCCTCCAGCAGCCTCCAGCCCCATCTATCGCTGACAGCAGCAGCAGCAGCACCACCGGAACCTTTGCAGTCATCTCAGCGGCTGTGGTGGCGGCGGCGGCGGCGAACGCAAACATCATCATTCTGTACCACTACGGTCTACCACCAGCACCACCATCGCGTCGTCAGTGGAGGAATGAGCCACTCACCATTCACCATGGCTCGGCTGCCACTTAGGCTCTTACTCAGTCTGGACGTATCGCTGCTGCTGTCGCTGAGCGGTGCGGTCAGGCGGCCAGGCGGCGGCGGCGGCGGTACCATGCGCCACCGAAGAACATTCTCGCGTATTCTAGAGCTTCCAGACTGTTCGAGGAGTCGCCAGGTGGCGCCACAGTCGCTATATAAGCTGGCGCGCGGCTGCCGTTGAACACAACGACGCTTTCGAGTCGAGTGCTACTGCGCCTCAACGTTGAATGTCTGCGGCGAATGTGGACGGACAGTAACGACAACGACGATCGCAGGGATCCAACGGTGGACTAGAGACAACGAGAAGGTTCTTCCCTCCCCGCCTGCGGAGTGATTCAGTGACACAGCGCGAGTGACACACGCGAATAGGACGGCAGTGAATTTCAAGAAAAAAATCACTCAGTGAACGTGCGGCCGACAGCGAGCTGACCTGAACGGACTGCCTGTGTGACTGTGTGCGCGCGCTCGAGTCTATAACCGCCGACGACGACGACGACGTGAACCTCGGCGCCAACGGAACGTGGCAATCAACTGTACGGGTGAACTCGCCGTCTAACTGACGATCAGAAAGATCAGACGGATCAGATTCAGAGAGGGCATCTTAGTTAGTGGCGGCGTTTGGTTGCTGCTACTGCTACTGCTATTCGCGTTAACGCCCGTCTTCACTGCGAGCTGCTGCGGTGACCGACCGGCTCTCGTTGTTAGTGCGAACGAAACTGCAAACCCGTCCCGGCTTGCTGTGTGCTCTCTGCGATTGCAGGACCAGGCCAGCGGTGGTCGGAATCGGATTTTCTCCCGGCGGTTGATATTCCGGGGAACGAAGAGAAGGCCAACGAGCGCTTGTTCAGCTCCACTGTGTTAAGGACACATTTGTGATCTGCGAGTAAGTGGTTGCAGTCAGTATGCCGAAGGCCCCAGCAATGAGGACGACAAACAGAAGGGGCGCATCGCCTCGAAGAACGCCCTCGAGAGTTACTGCTTCAGCATTAAGTCCGCTCTCGAAGGCCCCGGATCGGAGAAGTTGGCCGACGGTGACAAGAAGCCCATCATCGACAAGGTCAGCGAAACGCTCAACTGGCTCGACGCCAACCAGCTGGCGGAAACAGAGGAGTACGAGGACCGCCGAAAGGAGCTTGAGCAGGCGGCGAAGCCCATCATGATGAAAATGCACGGTGCCGCTCCCGGTGGCGGGGCGCCGGGTGGCGGTGCTCCTGGCGGTCAGGGACCCACGGTCGAAGAAGTCGACTAAGCCGAGCGAAGGATAACAGACAGCTTATGCTAAATATCTATGCGGCAAGCTGTAAAAGCCTTTACTTCCATACGGCCAGCCAGCCGGCCGGCCGGCCGGCGGGCTGGCTAGGCTGGCTAGCTGATCCATCTATCCGCAACGGCTATCAAGCGGCGGAAGCTTTGCTCTAAGCTATTATGATATATGTACATAGGCCCAAACGAGATGGGACCCCAACCGCTGCTGGGTGCGACGTTCTCGATGTTTCATTCCTATTTATTACACTAATTAAATGCTAATGATAAAGACGATATACACATATATACCCCTTAAATGAAGTGTGAAACAAGAGCTTTATATTTATCATGATGTTAATCCATCTTTCTTCAGACAGATATTCCCCGATGTTTTCTGGCAACAATACAGGTACCAACTCAGCGTCGCGGACTAATCAATTTCGACTTAAGAGGACGCTAATGAGAGTAACAATATTGCATCCAATGACAGCGAAGAGTTTACGTATATATATATATGTAAGGACTACGAGAGAATGATTCGTCTCTGTTAAGCACCACAAACCCTGAGGCTGATAGAGCGAGCTCATTATGTGTTTTGCTGTCGGTTCAGTGTCGCCGAGAAGAGTCGACAGTGACTACGTCTAAAAGGATCAGGAGAAATGTTTCCGTGAGCTTAGACAAAACAAGTGTACGCAGAGGCTGCTATTGATCAATAGAACCATAATAATAATAATTATTATTATGATGATAATAAGAACAATAGAGAAATAAAGATATATCGAAATAGAAGTAGCATCGATACCTCAGAGGGAGGCCGCATATATTGTGGGTATATATATATTATATATATACACTACACGTTACGCATTGAATCATTCAGCTAAGTGGAGAGTAAAACGAAAACGCAGAAATAAAGTGGCATTGTGGAGAAATGAAAAATGGCAATATCTTCATTGAGGTGGTAATAATTAGACACACTTTGGGCGCAATCAGTGTCGATCGTCATCAAATTGACAATGAAAAAAAAACAAAAAACTTTAATTTATCTCTAGGTAAAATATATTTTAAGTCGAACTGGAATTTAAACAAAATAGTTAATCAAGAATGGCCGAGAATAGTAAATCATGAACAAAACAAACCAAACGGCTACAACTAAGCAATAACTTAATGCTAATTATCACCGCATTCTCTACTCATAACTAGCCACGTGATTTTTCAAAAATCGTCCACCATATAATAGTCATATAACGATGCATATGAACAGATGAACAGTGAGTGTATATCTAGGTAAAATTTTCGGGCAGATTCTCAGACAGTATGCAAGTGTCCACGGTGTGAGTGCTTTCGGCATGTCTTCATCAAGCGGACAATAGCCCCATTGAAATGTAAATTTGCAACAGTGGCTATCGAGTCCCTATTCGCGTAATCTGCCTATCTCCTCCGGTTGCAAGGACAAACGCACATGAGTGCGCCACGTCACCGGCTCGGCAAGTGATGTATGTATATCTGATGCTCAAATCAGGTTCCATAACTCATTGTCTCGCACTTTTTCCTTGGTCAAAGCTGGAGATCAATGCACAATATTCTATACGTGAAACATACGACATTTGATCCAAGTGTGTGTGTGTGGTGTGTGTGCATGTCGATGTTTTAAATCTCAATGAAATTAACGTTGGAACGTTTCGGGCTTAATCTAACTGTTGTGTGTAGATTTTTGCATGCTACATCGTTGTCGTTTTCGTCATATCATACAAATGAGCCCATCACTCTCAACAGAGGCTCGTTAGCCAGCTTCATATGCTCATCTCCAATTTCTAGACACACACGTGATATGCAACGTTGATTCTCTATTGTCCCTGATAGCAAATTACTTGTCTCAATTTGTCTCCCATATTTAGCTTGCAATAGAGGTGAAATTCACTTTGAGCGATTCACATCCTTGCCGGTTATGATTATGTGTGCAACTCGACAGATGTTGTGACCCGGACTTCTCATCTTCTATCAACATCCTCGCCCTCTGTGTAATCTAATATTTCGTTTTGAGCAAATCGATGATGTTGTTGTAGTTTGTTCCTGTTACCCAGTTAAATATGCTGGGTACGAAATTATATCATATGTCGACGCTTGTATTTTGCTTGTTCTCCTTCTCCTTGCCATTAAGATTATGCGTAGCACTTTTGATTTACTAAAGTTTATATATATATATATATATATATATATATATATATATATATATATATATATATATATATATATATATATATATATATATATATATATACATATATATATATATATATATATATATATATATATATATATATATATATATTTCATTGGATAAAAGTTACTATAAGAAAAGTTAGGAGGTGAGAATCGAGGAAGGTCTTAGCGAATAGTGTTTCACGAATAGGCTTGTGCGTTATTTTCATTGTACTTTTCTTATCTAAAACGAAATTGGTCAATGATGCTTAGAATAAGATGGGTCCGGCTTACCTGAAAATTGTGGATCTTCAGTGTTATAAATTTGTCTATGGCTATATTGACACATATGTGGAACGTAAGTTTTTTCATTATTGTACTTTTTACTAATAAGACTATATTGCCAATCTGTAGTTGCTGATGTGCCTGTGTAAGAAGGTCTGTTCGGCGACCATTCGCGCCTTCCCTGCGAGTGACCACAGGGTCCTTGACACATATTTGCAATGAGGCATCCTTATGCTGATATTGAACATAAAGACACAGTGTTAGAAGTACTGATTATTATTAGAAAAATAATATTGAGAGAAATAATATATTAATATAAAATATAATACATACACATAAATATATAAATATATTATATGTAATGTAAAAAATGCATTTATAAAAAATAAATAAACAGCAATCAACTAAAGACATTCGTTGTTGTCAATAAATATACTAAGTCCATGTTTTATTCTTTCCCTTCCATCATTTTCGGTTGGCAACCGATTCAAGGTAATATCCATCCTGGGCAAACATCAGGTAATCACGACTTCAAGGTAGTTGCTTGGCGGTGTGAGAGTCACACGCACCAATAGTCTTGGACCTTGCAATGGCAAACTTGGAAAGCTTGGAAAACTTGGAAAAACTATAAGTATCTTTACCTGATTTGCGGGAGGTTTGGATTTTTCGATTTCTTGTCCTACTTATGCCTAACGGCCAAGTGTTGAGACAGAACAATGAAGGACAGGGGCCAGCGTAAGCTGACAGCGGTAAGAACTTTCTACGCGATTTGCAATCATGTACAGGACTGCTGTAACTGACACATTACCCAGTGGGCGATATGCATGTTATCGTCATTCCTGACCCGTGTTTGTCTGTATAATGCTAAAGTACATGGTTGGAAGCTATTGTTCTTACAAAAAGACAGATGCCACCAGGTTGATAGTTACGGTTGGTTTTTAGCCATATTGGTGCTGCATGTTTGGATCGAAATGTTAACGACATTACTGCGAACATGTCGTCGCGTACCTCAGCATGACACGAAGTATTATATTTGCGGAACTGGATGCTCAAGATGTACAATGATGATATCTACTCTATGATAATAATAACTGTTATTATTCAAATATACTTTATTATCACATATACACAATTTATGTGGCATGTTTGTACTCTATGGGCCCTATTCAACTAAATACATCTAGTTAATATACACTGTCGACTTTACTCTTGCTGCATATTCAGTCGATGTTAATATGCTTGTGGGGTTTACCGAGGATAAAGACCTTGCCTCCAGAACGTTTTCGCCTGAGTTCCTTCAAGGCTTTCTTCTGACGGATGTCCGCAAACAACGAAGAGAAGAAGGAAGAGCTATTAAACAAACGCTTGTCTTTTGAGGTTGTCAAGAGGAAGCGCGTATTTCAAAGTACGCCGCCCATCAGCATTGCTGCGTTAAGCTTTTGTGAGAGGAGATTTCATTTGTTTACCAACCGCCCGTAAAACTGGGAGCACACATTTCAATGTTTGAGATCGTACCCAGGTAGCACCACGAAGCAGCCTTCTCATACTTGTTATTCCATATTTGTTCTTTACTCTGGTCTTATAGTTTCGAGTGGATTCATTGCAAATAGCAAAATGAAATCATGAATCTTAGCAGGAGTATTTCTTTCCAATTTTTGAAAGTGTTCCAACAATGAAAGCTGTCCACTCAGATCGGGTCAGTCGACATCGTTTATATGCGAACAGGAAGCAAAGAGGCGTCTGGCCGCACTGAGGGAAAAAGCTTTGAATATTGTGTTCCTCTCACCCGGTTGAATGAATGAATGAAGAACGACCGTCACTCGGCGAATCGCAGCTCGTCGAAATCTGGCAATCGTCAACTACGAAGAGTCATCTCTCTCTCTCTCCTCAAGGCAACGTGTCGTGTCACAAATGCGTCGATTTGGGCCACAGTGAAATCGTTGTGATGGGCTGAGTGATGAGTGGAAGGTCACTGATCATCGGTCGGGTGGTTTCTCCGTGTTCTTAGGAGAAACGAGTCAATTTTATTAAGCATGTTATTTGGAGTCAACTCCCCTCCATGCTGTCTCACTAATAGATAGCTTTCATTGTGTCGATATTTCTTGCCCGCTTGAATGCTCTCGAATTGAAACGAGCGCGCACGCTGCCGAACCAAGCCGTCGAATGGTTGGTAATCTACAGATCGACCGCTGTTCCGGCTTGCCAGGCTCGAGCCTGGCGCTAACGAACACCAGCGCTCGATTTGGAAACACCACTGCTACCGAGCCAAGTAGGTGGAAATAAGTAAATAAAGATTTTCTGGACGGACGGCGCGATTGTACATTTACTTAGGAAATCTACAGGGTAACTTGTAATCAGAGCTGGATCATTTCTGACGGCTCGGACAAAGCTCGTTCTGTGAAATGATTGTCGAATTTCGAATTTGACGTTCACCACTCTGTGATAGATTGAGACGCGCTAAGATGCAATACGAATCCAATTTGTACACGCTATTACAATGCATTATAATTATTATCAATGTACGCGCATCTTCATACAGGTTCCTTTTTCAACGTCCCATAAGTGTTTAAATGTTAGAATGGTATACACATGAATGTGTGCCTCTTCGCAAAAACAGCTCACTCCATGACGACACGAGCTTCATTTAAAGATGTCCGCTATTTTCACGTTATAGTTGTAGCGGTGTACGTATCTGATCACGTATGTAAGGTCTAGATAATAACATCGTCGAAATCGCCCCGGAAACTGAACGCATTGATCCTCTGTCAATGTTCCAATCATTCGTAGAAGTATGCGTAAACGTGTACATTTTTTTTCCGGGCTGAAAGCTCACAGCCAACATTGAACGTCCACGGTACTGCTGTCGGTGCAACTCGTACAGTTTCAATGACGTTCATTGGCGCGGCCTGAACTCGTAGCAGACGGCCGGGCCCGACCGGGACCAATCGCAGCGCCATCTCTGTTCGTCCTTGCGCCGAACGCTCGAATCATGGAACGAACGCCTCTCGGGCCGCCGGACGGGTCAATAGCGCTGCTACCAGTGGGCGGTATCTCTGTGCTCCGAGTAGTGTGGGTGCGTGACTTCGTGCCTGCCTGGTAGTTCTTGAGGAGAGACAACCCATCTGTCTGTCTGCCTACCTGCTGTTCGGTGTTTTGAATACGGGGGTGAGTGAATTTCTACGTCCGCTAGATAGCGATAGAGGGATAATGGACCTCGATCGGCCTCGATTGGCGCAATGAAGTTATCACAGCACTTGCCTGATCTCTTCTCACCTCAGCCTGAATGACTTCGACGATTCGAGCCGTAGATGTACGAAGGAGTCGATACGTTCCTCAAAGGGCTCACTAACATCGAAGTCACACAGACTAAGATACGACAGAGTTCAATTCGAATGGCCCAGACGGATGCGCGGCCCGTCAAATTCAAATCGAGTATGTCAATCGTTCGCTGTGTGTGTCATCGTCCAGGTGATAAAAACGCGTGCTGGACAAGCGCGCGCTCGACCGTTGGTACACACACACACACATAGCCTACGTCCTGTACATGTAGTGGCAAGACTCTACGATCTTCGCCTCCATGGCATCACATCACGCTGATGTGAAGAACCTGCTGCAATCGGGTACCGTTACAACACATGTGTTCGAGGCGAAGAACGAAGCTGTGTGGTGGGGGGGGGGTCAATCACCCCATGTGGCAGAGGTGGATGGACAACGTTCGAAAGCGGATTCGTCTCGCGTCGTCGAGACGTCGGCGTCAATCGACGATCGATGTTGATCTCATTACGTTTCCCCATCATGTGTTGTGTTTGCTAGTTAGCCTGCAGAACGGAGAGGCCCAAGATCAGTGCACTCACACAGCTGGGCAGAGGAAGGGAGAGAGAGAGATAGAGAGAAAGTATGTGAAAGATAGTCTCTGAGAAAGATGGAGTCTCTGATAACGAACACAACAGACTAAACAGCCGAACTCATTCGAAGCGGCTGAGCTGAATGTGTTCGCTGATTTTGTTGCTGCTGCTGCTGCTGCTGCGTTTGCCTGTACTTTCAAAAACGACGCTTTCAATGACGGAAGAGGGCGATGTCTTCAACCTGTTGATAGCTCGGTGACGATCCCCGAACTCTGGGGACCGTCAATGAATTGCTCGTTAAACGCTGTATGGCAGGGTTTCTATTGACTGGGCCCACTGACAGGTTGGACCGATAGGATCGCCTGGGAGACTCTTGAGATCTGCCTCTTGGCTTTGCGCCAAATCGTTTATTTGCATGAACCTTGAGGGTATCGCATCTGCACAACGTCCAATGTACCGAACGTGCCTTTTGGTCTTTGGTGACCACGACTGCTCATATCTGTCTTATCAAGTTAGGTGTGGAGGTACTGGTATATCGAACCTGAGGTACATAACACAAAATGGGGTTTTGCACTCTACGGCTACCTGAATGTTGAATTTATTCTTAAAATCATAAATGTGGAGCTGTCACATAAATGAAACTCCGGGAGTATTTACACACGTCAGGTGTTCGTAATGAAATTTCTTGTTAAATACCACTGGTAACTGCACTGAACAAACGACACAAGAGCGAACAACTAATTATAGCAATAAATATACTATTGGTATGAAGACAGATATTTATGCGAGTAGACTATTTTTACCTAGTTTGTTTACATCACGTAATTATCTCGCTGTTGCCGCTATAATTATAATTACATATCTTGTGTTTTTCTTCTGCGTTCGAATCACACTGGGGTCAACTTAGTGAGTCGGGTTTGTTCATTTGCATTGTCAACGATTTTAGTTTTAATACCTTCCCGAGTACAAAATGTAAACCTAGCAATGTACGTAAAGCTAAAGCTTTATTGGTCTATTAATGGATCTGCACAATTTCACAATGCTTAGGCTCTCTTACATGTAGAGCGATTTGTCAGCTAAATGGTTACTGTATTATGCAGCACAAATATATTAACATGGTTCGCAAAGCAGCAATGCATCCTTCATGCATTCGGCGAATGAGCCGTCGGTGAGCGTCACGGGCAGGTAAACGATACGTTTTTACCAATCGAGTGTTATAGTATAGCAGCAGATTAATATATATATATATATATATATATGTAGCCGTGTAGTATCTCGCGTCCTGCCAACGATTCTATATGTCTAACCAAGATGTCGATCTCATCGGTGTGTAGCACGCAGACGTCGAAAGCTATGAGCGAAATGGCACGAACACATGGGACTTGCTGAAACACTACATTTGCTCCGACGAGAGACACCCACCACCGACAATCTTGTCTATTCGCAAGGCTATTGTCAGCTTTCTGTGACGCGCTGACGCAAGCTGCACCAGTTGTTCGTCGGGTCCCGCCCAGCAAGTTGGCATGCCTCAGCCAACAGTGCGAGGATTTTTGCCATGATTGGCAACATTCAAATGACACCCTCAGCTTGTCGTCGACACTCTCCATCCACCGTTCGGTATCTTGCGCGAATTACCTCTCCGCTGCTGATTGTTGCCTCATGCCAGTGGTAAGAAGTAAACAGATGTTGCCCCTTTACGTCCACACCCCAGCCCCCGACGATTAGCTATCGATCACAAGGGGAGACCAAGCCATAGCATTCGTTCGTCGTTTGGCCGTGCCGGTAGGTGTCAGTACAGCCACTGTATCACTGTTACAGGCTCGTTTTTGCCGACTCACTGTTGTGGCTCTGGTAAGTAGCCGAGAAGTAGAAGAAAGACGTCCATGCAGAGTAGCGTGATGCTGCTGATGCTCGTTAATAACAATTAGAGGCGTAGCGTGGCGTGGTTTCCTGCGGCGTCGGTACGATAGTGCTCGCGATGACGGACTATTAAGCCCTGACATGCTATTATTGCTGTCGTTCGTGGCCGAATTGGCGGCCGAGGCCAACCAGACCGAGTCGGTTGCCCCGCAATGTCCCGCCTGTTCATTGAACTCTGCACCCTAGATACTGTTACACAACGGTGGGGCGGTCTCAACCGTTGGAGATGATGGCAAATCAGGACGTCTCCATGAATCGCGCAACGATACCAAAGTCACTAGCAGAACGATTGCGGTGTTGCCACTGCATGAGAGTTAACGTTTGATCCTATTGAAGGAATGAATCGCGGGTGGATCCCCGGCCAGATAAGGTAAGGGAATCAAATTATATGCTATGGGCGTACAGTGGACGTCTTAGGTCAGGTTGTCGGTGTTCTAATGGCTGCTCAGTTCTGGATGATTTTCCGGATTGGTTCGGAATGAATGTTTTTATGCTCGCTGATTTTGTTTGGGATTTATCCCCCGTGCTGTCGTTTGCGTGGTCCCTAGACGTGCACCTCATTCTTGGTCTCATTGTTGCCCAATGGTATCACCGTTTGGCTGGTGGAAACCTCGCCCTTTTGCACCTGATTCTATTACCATGGTCATGGGCGCCTTACAGAGCACCTCATTATATACTGTGTCCACCCGCACAGTCAGTCAAGCGCTGAGATTAGTTGGGGTCGATCAACGATATCCCGGGACTATATTTTGCCTTCCTTAATTGCTTACTTTTGATGCAACAGTTTACAATAGTTGACAAGTGCTCGGGTTATCCCCCGTGTTTCGCTCGTAGAAGCAAAACCCGTATTTCTGACAGCGACGTCACGAGTTCGCCACCGCTGTTCGGTTCGTTGTTGCAACGAGCTGTTGTAACGCTATCGTTCGCTGCCTCGAGATCATGTGGCGGGCGTTTTTTTCAATATCAACAGCAGCAGCAGCAACAACAGCAACAACAACGTCATGCACCTCGTTCAGCTCGCTGTGATAAACGGCTGTGGAGTAATCTTTGCCTTCGCTCTGGCTGGTTCGGCCAACACGACGATCATTGCACCGGCCTACGGTACCACTTGCCGCATTGGCCTCTGTTGCGTCATTTCACGTTGAAAATACGTGGAGGCGCCCGTGCCCCGTTGGCCGTTGCTTTCCTCCACAGAAGAGAAAATACGTCCCGCTCCTGTGGCAGCAAAATGTGATGTGGACTTCATCCCTCCAGAAACTGTCGCTGCGAATCTCATTGCAGCTGGAGCCCTGTGATGATTCGCTGGAAAGCAGCCTATGGAATGGAGCGAGGTTGTTTAGGTTTTGACGATTTGTTGTGTTCGTTTCTCAATCTGATCTATATTCGTCTCATCGAAAACTCGATTCCAGCACCTTTTCGGCTGTCGAAGATCGGCGACAATTTGCCGATTTGATTCGGCGGAACAAAAAATAAGAAAAACTAAACAGCGTAGACGCTGTTGGGTCCGTTGGCGTTGTTTTTTTTGCATGAGCTGAGATGGGGTGAGCCTCGCTCTTGCCGGTCTTGACCCGAAAAGCGGAGAGTGGACGAATCGCTAGTACTTATTTATTGTGTGTATTGATTTATAATGTTTACATTTTATCGATGTCCTGCAGTTCTTATAATAGCGACAGTAATGACTAATAGAAACGTAGCAAACAATTCGTTGCCGTTTGCTTCCTCATTGTTTTCTGTTCGAAGTAGAAAATACCTGTGGGAGGAATTAGCAACGTCTTCGATTGTTCATAGCTTGAAAATCTTCATCTTTCTCATTTGATTGTCTCGTGCAATGCTCATGTCGTCGGTACAGCGGCAAACACTGATATTTCGCTAGATTACGGAACATCTGTAGGTGATCTTATGACAGGTGTCGTTCGACTGTTAACTGTTGGTGGTGGCCTAGTCACTAGGTGGATTTGTTCAATATTCTCTTGTGTAGAATGTTGTCTAAAGCTGTTGTGAAGTTCCTATTTATCAAGGGGTCCATTCACTACTTTGAGGTTTATTCTCGAAACTGCAGTTTCAAAATGTTTGAGTTCTCGAAAACAAAAATTTATGATAGAAGGTGTATATATATATTATTATATTATATATTATATATGGGTGTGTGTATAATTACACACACACACATATATATATATATATATATATATATATGTGTGTGTGTGTATTTTACTGATTGTCCTAGTCAAACAGATGTGTGTACCTGTATTGGAGCGGCCTTCTCGCACGTTTTCCTTGAAGCGATCAGACGTTTTCTCCAGCTGGAGTAGAGGCAGTTCTGTTGGAGGGGACATGTGGTTTTCCTCGTCGGTCGACAGTGAACAGCGGGCGAACGTTCCAGAGCAGATCAGACGATCTGTCACAGCGCTAGTATTCCTCACAAGAGCAGTTCTGCTCGCTTCTGATATGACAACCCCCTTTTTCGTTCCTAGTTAATACCAACAGCTGCGAACTTTTCGGCGTTTGTTGCTGTCGTTGTCACACAGTGATCCCGCCGTGGTTCTCCGCCCGAGTGGCAGAAGTCTCACCGATTAAAATACGCGGAACGCTGATTATAATGCGAAAAACAAAAAAAAATCGTTGTACATGTCGCCTAGCACAGATGTTCGAGTGGTCGGCAGCTTCGGGGATCGCGAAACGAGATATCAGGAAATAGCCCCCCCCCCCACACTAAACGTGAATAACATATTGCATACGTATATTGCGGCGGTACCTCAACCCCCCTGGCCGCTCCCCATCGGCGATGTTTTATCAAAAAAAATACGACCGACGACCTTGATCGACTACTTTTTATCTTTCACGACCTGCGCGACGAGTGTTCGCCGAGAACAGTATTAGTCAAATATAGATATACAATATATTCCGTGAGATAAATCCGCTATTATAGCAGGCTTTTATCAGGATTTGTTCGACCTTGATGCTGCTGTTCCGAGTCGGAGACGCAGTGTGGCAGTGATCCCCTGTCGCGTTGTCTAGTAGATGGTCTTTTTCGTTCTATTGCTGTTGACTCGATATGATTCGATCGTGTGATTTGGAGCGGGTTCCCGCTAAATAAACATCCACGTATATATGTATTAAACAGATTTAATTTTCTCAGCGACTAGGGCGATTGCTTATTATCCACCCATTGTGTGTGCGAAATCTCGTGGTCGATTACTAATGGATTTGATTTCTGGTGCGTTTACCGCAGTTCTGCTTCGTGTCGGAATACAATAAACTGCAATAGTCTCAGTAGAACGGGTGATATTGTTTTTTTTATGTCAGCCTCCTTTATCTTAGATTAAGCTTATTTAGATAAGTGCTTGAACGTCCACCTGAGCGTCTGCTGTTCATCGAACATAGTTTTTATAGACCTTCAGTTTATAATAGCTTATTATAAGCGGAAGTGATGGACTCGCAAGTTGGCGCAGTAGTCCAGCAGGATGATTCGCAGTGGGGCACTACGTCCCAATGACGACACAATTTCCGCTTACACCGCAATCTTGTACTTGAATTTAGGCAGGGCAGAATTTGAAGTTTTATATCAGGGAACTCTCAATTTGAGGGTACTTGTGGGAAATACAACGACGACTATCGAAGAAATTGGATCGTTCTTATTACTCTCATGAAGCGGTATCCCCCTCGACTCACCTACTGGTTAGGTTTGAGAGGCGGATTGTCAAGACGCCTGAAGGCAGTATCCACCTCAGTGTCCTATCCAAAATTCAAATTCGTTTCGACGAAACTTCGTCATTCGGCTCGCATTTTATGGAGGTTCTCGACGTTTGGAGATTCTGCTGCTAACCTTGCTAAACCTGGCCAATCGAGCGTGTCCGCTCCGTGGTGTTCTGGATACTAAAGGAAATTGCCTCGCCCTCCGTTGTCCACCGAGCTCGACTTGTAGCCCAGATCTATTTACATTTGCCTGCATCAAATACACATATAGATAGATGTCCACAACGTGGCCCGATCGCGTTGACATCACAACATTCGATATCACGGTCAACGCCGGCCAATGCCAACCCTTGGTTGTTGATGGCCATCGTCTTCCTCGCAATAGACGTCGTCAATATGTTTCTGCTTATGATGATGATAATGATAATAATAATAGTATTAGCAATAATGGGATAGAGCATAATGGGAATTCTTTCCCTGTTTCAAGGTGGAGCATTTTTCGTAATAACTTCAGTTTGTTTTTTCTGCGACAACCAGCTGATGTCAACAATATGAGCCACATGATTCGGCGATTCTGACGATTCGTCCGCCAGTTCAATTCGTTCAACGCTGCGCTTTATCTTAGTGCCAACACTCTGCAGCTTGTCTGTCACTATGTATCTTACTATGCTGCCTGGGCCCGGCGCCTTGTTGCCTTGCCGTGGTACGGCTGGTACGGCCTTCTCTTACCGACGCCGCCGACGCCGCGGTGGTAATGTTGTTTCTACCTCTCCAGCGAGGTATCTTTCCTCTCCCTCGCCCAACCGCAGCGGCCACGGACACCAGGCGTTGCGCGTAGCTCCAGCCGCCACCTGTGCTGCGCCCTGCACCCGTTGGCTAGCGTGGCTTAATCGAACATCGTCGACGGCCTGCAGCGGCAATCAACCAGTCAGCCAATGGCTAGCCCAGTCAACCAACCAAGCAGAGTCATGCAGCCGCGGCAACTCGATAAGCCACTCGAATCCATACTGTTGGCCACCGCTGCAGCGGCATGACAAGCTCACGCTTTCAGCTGCGATCGCTGGCGTAGTCCGGCAGCGATTTCTTCGTCGATTAGCGACGGCTGGTGTCGCTTTTTGCGGCGGCGGCTGCGGCAGCGGCTGCGGCAGCGGGTGCAGCGGCGCTTCTGCGCGGCCGTGGCAGGGCCGGCCCCGCGACGGCGTTCGGGTACCGGCGGCCGCGGCGGCGGACGCACGGATGATTTTGACGGAGCCGGTCGATCGTTTACTCTACACGCGTCCGTCAAGGTAGGCAAAGCAACAGCTGGCGAACACCAGCACCAGCAACGGCCCCAGCAACAGTAGCACAGCAACTTCCACCGCTGGCCGCGTAGCTGCCCGTTGATCCTATGCGTTTACCTCGTCGGTCTATGTTCCGTATGTATATGCATCTACCCGTGGGACGTGGCTGTGTTTCGCGTTGACTGCGGCTGCCCCGTCGGGACATTTACATTGCCGCGCTGTTGGCTCGATTCTTCGATTGATTTTGCTGCTTTGATTTTGTTATATCGATTTGTTGCAATAGGTATGTGCCCCGTTTGTAACGGCTGGTGACTGATTATTGTTAATTTTTATTGTTATTAATCTTATTGCAGTTAGTGGTGCCTTTCATTGAGTAAGTGTGTGGTGCTGAAGTGATGCCTGTTCGAGATGACAGTCCATCCGCAGTATGCGACGGCCTAGCGTACAAGTACCCAGGGCTTTCTTCAAATGGCCACTGGCGAACAATGTACATTTCGATTGACGTTGGCTCGATGCGGCGTCTCGAGATTACGGCCGTTACCGAAGTCGGAAGAGGACTTTGTCTATTTGGTGTTGGCTAGGTGCAAGAAACGATATCAATGGCTTGATCCTCCTGAAAACGTACGGCTCTGTTGCACCTGGTGTGCTGAATGAGCGTGCCTTTGATTCCGAGCAGGGAGCATGCAGTGTCTACGCTCTGGGAATCACCACCCATACCTTGCAGCTTTGCACCAGTACTAGGGCAGGTAGCTTACTTAAGCACGTCGACGATCCTCGATGCGCCCATGATTCGCTTTAATCTTTCCACTGAACGCTGCGTTCACTGATTTCAACGACATTCGATTGTCCAATGCGTTATGTACATAAAGAAATAATGGTAACCTCAACAACAGAAAGCAGCTTTATCTCATCGCGGCACAACCCTGCGGGCTTCTGACCCAGAGGCGCGCTTGACGAAGCAACACAGGTGACGCGTTCGTATCGACCTGTTGACAGATGTATGGTGTTAACAGGGCGAACTCATTGCTGTGATGCGCACCCTGCTCGCCCCAAATGTTCTAGCCAGAACAGTTAGCCCTACGGCACCTTCAGCACTGGTTCTTCTCCGAAGAGTGACTCCACTGAATCGTCAAGTGAACGCCTTGACCTCATCGACATTCATGCCCTTGGTTCAGCGTTCGGTACGAATTCTCACCCCATTTACATAGGTTAGTTCCTACCGGCTACATTTGCCGAGAAACAACCGCACCAAACGGACGAGGTGGACGAAGTTTGTCTATCTACATATCTAGCTGTGTTGATATCGTGCATTTGACACCCGTGTCACTGACGGTCTTCGGCCGATTGACGGACGAACGGAAGTTTATCTTGGGCGCCGTCTTTGTCGCTGGCCGTGTCGCTGTCGGTGTTTTCAAGCAAAGGCCCTTCGGCGATATTCTGTGCTAGCTGTGACGGCTTGCTTGGCGGCCCTTGTAGACGGTCGATTTGAAGTCGTAACTAATATGACTTTCTAGTATAATGCAACTCTAGGCAGAGAGCGTAGGGTGAATTGAACAGAAGATAATTTTCTTATACAGTTGAGTGAAGGGCAACGCGAGTGTTCATAAATACAAACATTTATTCATCGTCAATATTCATGACGTCGAGTGTGGTTCAATGAGATCGGGTATTTAGATTATGCACACTTTATTATTCAATGCATATATATATATATATGCGCATGAAAGAGAAGATTATTTGTTTGATGGTGCAATCACATTTGAGCCCTTTTGCAATTCAAGACATAGGTGGTATATATATATATATATATATATTGTGAATGCATTTAATGTTCACGGGCACCTAAGGTCTCAAGTACGGAGCAAGAAACTCGACGATGGCTTACGAATATCATATTTACTGTGCAGTCGTATTTCTATTGTAGTGTCTATTCGCAGACTTGTCTTGTTAGTGGTATACATTTTCAGTTTAGCCTACTTTAACTCATTTTCTTCCCCGCATCCCAATGTTACAGGCAATTGTGTAACCGTACGTCGCTTCCCAGCAACTTCGCGCCATCATGTCGTGTCCGTTCGTTAGCCGCCTGACGACGTCCTACGTGAAAAAGTATGCGTCACCTCTCATCAGCATGTACCAACGGCAGTGTCCCTACCTCGCGAGATCGGTCAGCACGGCGACCACCTGTAGCCAGCAGGCGAATATGGAGAACGCCGAGGCTTTCACCTGTCCCGTGGACGAGGAGAGCCGGTGTAACCGTTGCCCGTTCTTGGCCGCGAATCAAGCGGCGGTGAAATCAGTTTCGCGGCCGGATGCCGTCGAGTACGCTGAGAGGGCGCCGCTCTCGCCGGTGGAACCTGCCGTCGACAGGCCGGATTTTGGCTACGAGAGCCACTTTCAGTCGATGATCGCCAAGAAGAAAATGGATCATTCCTATCGCGTTTTCAAGAAGGTCAATCGGCTGGCGACACAGTTTCCCCGGGCGACCGAGCACACCGAGACGGCTGACAGCTCGAAACCGATTACGGTGTGGTGCTCGAACGACTACCTGGGCATGTCGCGTCACCCGAACGTCAAGGAGGCTGTGCGGCTGGCGTTGGAGAAGCATGGCGCGGGCGCGGGCGGCACGAGGAACATCTCGGGCAACTCGTTGATGCACGAGAATCTCGAAAAGGATCTGGCGAAACTGCACCAGAAGGAGGCCGCCCTACTGTTCACGTCCTGTTTCGTAGCGAACGATACGACCCTGTTTACGCTTGGCAGGCTCGTTCCCGGCATGCACATCTTCTCCGATGCCGGCAATCATGCCTCGATGATTCAAGGCATCAAGAACTGCGGGGCGCCGAAGCACATATTCCGCCATAACGACGTCGCCCACCTGCGGGAGCTGCTCAGTCGAGTGCCGAAGTCGGCGCCGAAGATTGTCGCCTTCGAGAGCGTCCACTCGATGACCGGTGACATCTCGCCGATGGAGGAGATCTGCGATCTGGCCCATGAGCGCGGAGCGATGACGTTCGTCGACGAGGTCCATGCGGTTGGATTGTATGGAAAGCATGGCGCAGGCGTTGGCGAGCAGCGTGGCATCCTCAATAAGATGGACGTCATTTCGGGGACGCTAGGAAAGGCGTTCGGTAACATTGGCGGTTACATCGCGTCAACGGGGAATTTCGTCGATTTCATTCGGTCGTACGGGGCTGGCTTCATCTTTACGACGTCGCTACCGCCGACAGTCCTTTGCGGTGCTCGGGCCTCGATTGAGGTCCTGGCCGGCGATGAGGGACGATCACTTCGAAGTCGCCATCAGGAGGTGGTAGCTTATACCCGGGAACGGTTGAGAGCAGCCGGATTGCCCGTTCTTGACTCGGAGTCGCACATCATTCCAGTGCACGTCGGCGACCCAGCAGCGTGTACGCGAGTCAGCAACGAGCTTATGCGCTTCGGACATTATGTGCAGGTAACGTCAAGCGCACGCATGATCCACCGAGGTGGATAGATGTGATACCACGGATTGCCCTATCAGTTTATATATATATATATCTATATGCTGGTCTATCAGCTAGGTGTCTTTTACTCCTGTTGTCACCCATGACCATTGTAGCTACGTCTCTCACAGGCATTTTTAACTAGATAGGATCTTCATTCAATATTAATCTATATAGTATTTCTATTTCTACCAATTCACGCGAAAATCATTCATTCATCACAGCTAAGAACATTTTCGGACCCATTAACACCTCACCTATTTGTTCACGTCTAATTCGCTGCATTCAACACTGTATCAACACGATGACTAGACGTCTAGATCGATTTTATTCCAGTACACGTCAATAGTGGAAGTGCAGTCGTTTCGGCAAGGACGGATACGATATATATATATATATATATATATCACTTCACGTGTGTGTCCCGTAGGCGCGTCTAATGGCTCGATATATTTTTATCATTCGCATTCACGATATCTCAGTAAAACCACTGGCCACACGGTGCGTTCACGCTTGCTGATGCTAATTATGCCCATGCTGCTGCTGCTGTTGCTTGCAGGCAATCAACTATCCGACAGTTGCCCGCGGCGAGGAGAGACTGCGGCTCGCGCCGACACCGTTCCACGAGGAGCCAATGGTCGATCGTTTCGTTGCGGATCTGTGCGAGGCCTGGCGTATCGCAGGACTGGACCCCGCGTCGCAAAGCTGCCAGCAATCTTAACAGTTCCGAAGGTTGACAATAAAAAGAAGACCAAGTTTATTTTAATTCGTACGCTAACGGTGCAATCTTTACGCGGCGACATCTCTTCTTAATGATATCCCCGATTTATTCCCTTCCCCCCTTCGTTGACACCTGAATGAATATGATAGATTCAGATTAAAAAAACGACGTGATTCAAGACTGACGATTCGATGCATGCATGTTTGCGTGCTTCTGTGCGAAATCGCTTAAACTCATTGGATTTGCATTGAACTTAGGTTCAATTTGCACGAAGACAACTCATCTATATATATATATATATATTGCGTCGATGGAAGCAATTTGTTGCTAAGAGTATAGGAGCAGCGAAAAAGCTTCAATTCTCATGAGATGATGAACATTCAAAGATTTGATTGTGTTCTTCAATTCTCAATTTTTGATGAACATTCAAAGATTTGATGGTGGATTCGAACCGGCGACTTCATCATCGTTCGAAGTTTCCGACGTTGCCTCCTCCTTTTGGGGCTACCTTTGCCGGAAGTGCTTTCTACTTCATACTACAGTGATACGGTTTTATTATCGCGGCTAGGCGTAACTTCTCACGTTGTTACGTCCAACGGCACGCCGGCCGCTAACGACACCTAAAGGCACCTTGCACACGGGCTTGTGTCGAATGTATTCATAATCACGTTCCATATTGCATTTTTAGTCATGCTGTAACACAACATCCGAGCAATCACTAAAAGCCAATCTTATCCAGCCCTGTTTCGTGGATGGGACCTGACGATCTCAGCGAACAAATCCTCTATCGTGTCCAACGGCCGTCGCGTGCTTCGAGCGTACCAATAACAATGTAGGGGGGGCAGCCGCATCAGCAGATGAACCCACAAACAATTGAAGCCTGGCTGCGCTCAGTTCGCTGTGTCGAACTGTGATATTTCTATATATGCGCCTGTATCCCACCCCCTCGTATGAAACACGGAGTTTGTCAATTAAATTACATTCAATTTTGATGCGTATGACCTGTGGTCGTTGACAACAGCGTAGAGAGCTACAACAACAGCAATGGCCAGTGATCATCCCTTGAATAAAAGAGCCCTTTGAATTGTGGTATCATTTGTCTTGTTTGATGCGAGCAGTGATTTCCATATAAATCACATAAGAGACACTGAAGAAAATCTGTTCCGGCTGGCCCCAGCCCATCTCCTACCAGATATTTATTGGGACTTCTCCGGTATGGGCTACGTTGCTACGAGAATTGTCGACAGGAAAAAATCTGCACCCGTATACGATTCGCGCCATGTACCCACACCACATGTGTGCTCGTCTCAGCGGAAAGGATAACAATGTACATTTGTATCGTTAGGCATGACAAGAGATAGTGCTCCGGCAACAGTGATCGTTCACAGATCGAAATCGTGCCTATGCAAATCGTTTATTGAAGCGTGTCGCCTTCCCCCTCTGTTAAATTCGTTATTTTTGTCCCACAGCGTCAACGTAAATGTCCCTGCCACCCTCCGGCGGACTGAGTTCCGAACGATTCCCGTATTGCTGAAGAACAGATTCAAGACCATGGTTAGGTTGCTCGCTTATGGATAACTAAATGATTGTCAGGAAACCTCCGTTTGCGGGATGTGCGTTTCGAAATGTTCGGTTTTTTTTTTGAGAACTTGCCACCACTCTCATATGCTGCTGGAATTGTCACAGATATTACTGCAGCACTTCTCAGATGCAACTATCAGGGCAGAACACAAATTCGAAGAGGCGAGCAACACGATGGGATACGTCCGTTTTAAGTGGGTTTATTGCTTGTGAAATAATGTTGATCTCGTCTATATTCGATCGTTTCGTTCCTCGAGGAACTCATGCGTTTCGCGTAATACCCATGCGGGGCTGTTCCGCGCTTGCTCGAGACATTGGCGATTATAAATTTCGAAGTACACAGAGCGGGCCATTTCAGCAGCATCCTCGAACCTGGCAAAACAGGAAACAATGAGAATATATATATATATATATATATATATATATATATATATATATATATATATATATATATATATGTACCAAGACATTTGCATCGGATGTGGTATTAAAGAGAAGAAGTTAAGTTCGTTATTTTTGTCATTGAAATCGGACTTTTAATGTATTGCTCTACTCGTCCTATACATAGATATATTAGTGTTCCCGTGTGTGTGTATGTAAGCATTTTTCTTCTTATGTTACAGTCACTTTCTTTTCACTAGACCTCCTTTTTGGGGTGTACGCCTGTGTACCTCAAAGTAAGAAAATATTCACAAATATTCACACTTTCCTATAACGGGTGACCTCCTGAGAAGGAGTAATCACTGCTTACTTTGACGCCTCACGAAGACAGTTGTATAGTTCCTCGTCACACAAACAGTGAAGAAGTCCCTGAGGTCCCGCAGCGACGCCCAGCGCTTTCTCAAACGAGTCCAGCTTCACGGGACAGAGGTCATGGTTCCTACAGCACGAATCCGTTCTCCAGGTGGTGCCTAAATACGAATAATTTCGCGCGTAGTTTCCTGGTCCACACCACACCATCCCTACAACCTCGGCAAAAACGTAAACCAAACCAAGAGGGTTCCACACATAGCGAAACACATCGTTAAACTCATTTGTAGTTCTATAAAAAGGAAGAACATAGTATGGAAAGCTCTACATGTGTAGCAAGTCGCATTACATATAAATGAGTTCGGTGAAACAATTAGTCTAAGCTTGATCTTTTCGCCGGTGTAGAGGAATATGCGCTCACCACCCAACGCGTCAACCTGAAAACTTTAAAGGTCAACGTGGAAATTAACTAATAAAATTAATTGAAATTAATTTTTTGGTTGAATGCGTCGTACAGTGGCTGAAGCTAGAAGCAGCGTTTCCTTGGTTTGTGACTCGAGAGCAACTAGCCTGAGCCACCGTGGATGCATAATTTATTGTGGTCTTGCTATTTACTGCCTTCTATTTATTTATGTATATATATATATATATATATATATATATATATATATATGAATTTGTGAACGTACCAAAGAAGAAGCCCCTGGTCAAATATTTGAGTTGCGTAATCGCATCCACGTTCTGTATCAGGCGGGGCGACATTTCTCCGCAAAGACGAATTCGGTTGAGGATCTCCGTTAGGCTGACCTTCTGAACATTGGGGAAGTGGCTGTACACCCAAGGCATATCGTATTCGGGGCTGAAAAATGCGTTATGTAGCTTAATGCAAATTCGTTTTAAAGGCATCTCGTTCAGGTGGAGTATCGAACCAAAATTTTAAATCGCTCACTCGATTCGAGTCCCGTGCCGCGGCAAGCCACATAGGCAGAGTTCAAGGACCAGCGATTACGTACTGTTATCATTATTCATTAATGAGTAATTTGATAATGTAGAACAAATAATAACTGTATTAATAGAACATAACCATACAGGAAGTACATGACCGTCCGCATCGATTCGTATGTGCCCTAAAAGTAAATTTTCCGGGCTGACGCTCAGCCGACATCCAAATATCCACGGTACAACTGTTTTGCAGGCATTGCTTCATAAGACGGACCCCGTGAAATGCAAATGTACAATTTGCAATGCAAATGGCGGGGATCCAACCCGTGTATACACCTATGTGTCCCGTCCGATTGCACGGCGCACCACGTTACCGGGCACGGCGCACCACGTTACCGGGCACGGCGCACCCTGTGAGATTCGAACCGGCAACCCGCTCGATTTCGGTTCCCGGCGTTGCCCCAGTTAGAGATTACCCTTGGCTATTATCTTGTCTGCCAATCTATCCATGCGTTCCGAGTCAAATCACAGTGACATGGTGTAACTATCGCGGAGCGGCGCAACTCTCTCCACTGTTGTTAATGAGTCCTCCGCCTCCCCAGGCTGAACAAGTGGCTAAGGCAAAGGGCTTTCGCAATTGACGCGGTGTCAGACGCCGCTCAATCATCTCCGTAGATCAATCATCTCGGAGCTAGCTCCGAGCGAGCCCAATCATCTCTGAGCTAGCTCCGAGTAAGCTCAATCATCTCCATTACTAGCTTGAGGGGCCACTGTTGTGATGTGGCCATGAGCGCACAAATTGAACGCAAGCGTCAATATTCACATACTTTGACGGCAGATGCATCAGCCTTCGCATCCTGATGCATTCATTTCTAACAACAAGTTGCTGTGTAACATATCGTAGCATATTGGCTTACTATATTTCGGTGACCCTACAGGCGATGGGATTTCCCGACTCGTAGCGCGTTTCGACGAGAGTTCCCTCGCCGAGATGGACAGAGACGTTTCCATCAAACGGCGTAAACTCCTTGAACGCCGCCCGACTGCCGCTCTAGAACGGGGGAATCGTGTGTCGTAATCATTGTATGTAGAGCGTGATATCCGAGCAGCATAATCCCAATCATTCTAGATAAATTTTTAATCATAAATTAGTTCCTAAGAGCTACACCGTATCGTGTCGTCGTATTGAAGCCGAACTACTTGCGGTGACTACATAAATGCGAGGAGTGGTTTAGTATATGTAGTTTGGACATGTGGCCTGGATAAGGCCAAAAACAAAAGAAAGTCTATAACTTATCCACATCTGTAACCAACAACAATAATTGGTTTCTTCCTGGCCCCTCTCTTCCGATAGTTTTTGCTTCTGCTGCTTCACATCGCATTAATTAGTACGGTTATGACCTGCGTCTCTCTCATTTTTCACTGTGAGTACAAAGGTAAACGAAGGCAATAATCTATTAATGCAATAATAATCAATTTATGAGGTGCAGAAGCACGAGCATCAATGGAAATAGTTGTTGTTGTCAACTTTTAACGCCAACTGCATCCTGGTTCATGCCGCTTACCTTTTCGAATAGCCAGTCAGTGGATCCATGGCACGAGACTGACGGACACAGTCCGCCATTCAAAATCACGATCGTCGCCAAGACAAGAAAACGCCTACGCCGTAACAAAAATCAGCAAGTTTTGCCTTTAAATTTGATGATGAAATACATACTCGACGATGAATGGTGAGTACTCTGTTCGGCACAAACCTTTTCGAATGAACATCTAGCCCGAAACAATAGTTTCAGGGCGTTCGGACAGCAACACAACCATGTGGCAGCTTAAAAAAAACTGCGCCACCCGCCCGTCCAAAATGCCACGCAAAACGTTGTTTTACGTGACGACACGTCACGTCAAACGCAAAATCCTCTCGGGGTAGGGTTCCGTGTGTTTTTCAACACTTCACATCGGGTCTCCGCAGCGGGCTCGAAGTTTACACATTTTCTCAGTTTTGTCGTGCAGCAGCCACAGTACTAGTGAAGTCTGTCCACAACAAAACTTGTACACGTCGCTTATACGTGTTCATTCATATATCTCACTATTAACAAAAATCCATTTGAAGCAAGTAACAAACGTATCTCACTTAGTCCGCAGACGAATCAACTCTGCATGGATTTACCGAAATCCAATATTCGGCAGCAGTACGTGTATGGTAGTCGATCGTAATACGCGTCCGGGTTAGTTAGGTGTCCGTAATAGGCTGTCACTGAATGTCACAAAGTTACATTATGTGCATATAGGCTCTCTAGCAAAAATTAGCACAACACAACCGTTACCCTTGTGCCGAACCGTGTTAATGTGACACTTACATGCTGTAATTGTTAGGGCGTCCAATTAGCAGGTCAGCATATCAAGCAGGAAGCGAAAGCTACTCACTTAGCTAAGGTCGGATCGAACGGCTGATGTTTGTCGTCCTTCCAACTCGACAGAATATCCTCTAATTCTTACATGTGCCATTAATGTAAAACAATCGAATTAGACAATAATCTCTATCCTATCAGTAGCCGTAAGCTGAGTCTCGCATTCGACTGTTTCAGGTGGATATGTCGCCCTCGGCCTTCTGTCAACGGCAGCTCGCGAAAATCGGCCGATCTCTCTCTCAAACATTCAGATCTCTTGACCTTTACCTCCTTGCTTTACGCCACGGTAGAAGCAATAACTGCAATAGCAAGATATTATTTTAGCAATAGCATTGTCGACGAAACACAATAAAACAGAGAACGTTTGACAAATGGTTTTTGGCTATACTTGGGAGACGACGTAAACGTTGTGTCACGATCATAAAACTTCCAGGTTTAATAGGTTGTTTTAAAGGATGAACTCGAGGAAAATTGCTTCGCAGGTTTCACGGAATACGTATAGCTATATTGGACAATGTAGCTAGAAAGGTTTAAAGCTAAGCCATCATCTACCTCAATTGTTAACCTGCGTATTTTTCGTCATTGTGCACTTACGTCTCATCTTGTCTACTACCGTTTCAGCTGTCGGCCTCCTGCTCGTTCTATGGTCCCTTGCGTGTGCTCTGAGTCGAATATATTCTAGTCATTCACATTAGAGTTACACGAATGTATTCGATTATAATTCAGAAAATTGTTTCAACCGAAATCTTCCTCAATGCAATGGACAGCCGGAGCTTCCTCTAGGCTAGATGCTGGACAGCTGTCCTTCCCAGGTATATTTATTCATCAGCTGCTAATTGACAAATGCTTCCGGTGCGTTCATTTGCAATCAATCATCAATAGTAAGCTTCAGTATCGTATTTTTCGACGCAACTAGAAAACGGAGAGGTCCTACGAAATATTAACTCGGAGAAAAAAACATTTTCGGGAATCAAATACACACAAATTAGATGTAGCACCGTTTGCTACGATCCACGTAACTACTTTATTACGTTCAACAAATAGCGACCACCAACAACTTGCGGCGATTCCGAAATAGCGATTCACTAATTAGAACTATCCCACAGACATACGGACCCTCGCGCCGGGAATTCAATACCCCGTTCGCTTATCACCGTCGCACCACCTGATACACTTTATAAACAAATTTGTCATTTTCCAAATATTATTCATAATGTGTTTTTCTGACGCCATCACCTGGTATGAACCCCTGAGTGATGCCACAAGCTTTTACCTTCATTACTTCAATGCGCACTCATTATTATTAATGTACAAAACACCTCATGGATAGGTGGCCCATGCCCACGGCGCGGACGGACCCAGTTAATAATTCGGGGTATGTCTTCAATGATTATACAGCCACTGTACAACCGTCGCCACGAGAATCGAGGTCATTCGTTGAAATCGCGCACATGACGTCCAATCAAGCAATCTCAATCAATCAATCATTCGCTTGATCGTTCACCCACCCACCCGCTCACCCCAGCGAAATTCGCGTATCCTATAGAAACCCGTTGACAAGCTAACTCTATTCTAACTTTCTCCGTCCACCCCTACCAGCCTGCACTTTCTGCCGCTTGGCCTCGTTCTGCTGTAGCACCTTGCATATGTGACGTTTGACTTGACGCTGCTTGACCAGCCGCTTGAGTTCTTGTGCTTCCATTGTTCGCTTGTGCTGTCGAACACGCTCCTCCATTTCCCGTCGCATTTTTAGCTGTCTCTCACCGTGGACCGTCTTCATCATGGACATGACCTTCGAGACGCGTTGTTCCTGCTCATCCGGTACGATGGCCACTCGACGAAGAGCGTTGCCGCCCTCGGTGACGCTGTCGTGCTTCGGCTTGTCCTTGTAGGGTAGCGCTGCCTGCAGACTCTTCGGAAGCCGGAGCGGTTTCTCGAAATATTCGCGACGTTCGGCACCCTGCAAAAGAAAAATTTCGTAGAAATGAAATGATTCCCGAAGAAAATACGCTAGTATCCGTCTGTTTGCGTTTGGCGTAGAACGACGTAATGTTGGTTGAGTACACTTACGACCGTATTTGTCATGAGCGAACTCCAAGAATGACATTATTATAGTTATCAGCTGCCGTGTAGAAGGGTTATAGTCTAGCGAGTGGCAAGTATCGAATTCATCAGATAACGGCCATTTAGTGATATATAAACAAGTGGCACTCTACTTGAAGAAGCTGTTTCTGTGCCGACTCGAACAACAACAACGATCTTCACGACCAAATTGTCCGACTAAAGCGGCACTGACCCCACCGTAAGAAGATTATCCGAGTTAAAAAAAGCCTGGAACTTAACACAGTTGTTTACACACAACGTACAACAGCAGAATTACAGCTTCTTACCGTATACAGCGAGTCCTGATTGACGGGCGCCGAGAGTCCTCTTTCCGCACGAAGCTCTCCCACCGTCTTCATGCCCTTCCATTGGTCCTTCTCGTGGGGCGGCATCAATAACGTGCTGGCGGTTACAAAGAACTTCGGCACAGGCACCGTGTACCACGTACGCAAGAACACAATGTCAGCCTTAAGGAGTCTGTCCTCGAAGGCGGCCCGAAAGGCACCTGGAGGCGCCTTAATAGGCTTCTTAATTTGGCCACGTATTCCTGAGACGGTGCGGAGGGCAGCTCCTTCAAACTTGGTCACCTCAATGACACTGTTAAACATACCTTCTACAAAGGCAGTTCGATTCTTCACCTGTAAACAAATCGTGGAGTCCATTACGTTTGTGGCCAGACCTTATGTTGAGTACTTGTCAACAAATAAAATAGACAAATATCATCGATCATTTACTTGCTCTACGAATGTGTCAACGAAGCATCTATCTGCGTTCGAAACTGAATAAAATCTCATGTGCCACCTTTCGATTACCTGAATCACAGTAATATATATATATATATATATTGATATTATCCATATGTACCTTGATTGGGGTGCCGGTTAGCTTGAGCTTCTTAACGATCTGCGTTGTTTTGTCAATCTCCAGAACAACACCAGTTGCGCAGACGCGGAAATCGGCCTTAAACATGAACTCGGAATGTTATCATATTGTTGTTTTGGCCTGTAAATCATATTTAGTTACGTCTTTTCGACATTTTCTTATATTCCGTTTCCGACACAGATTGGGACGGCCCACTCGTGCTTCGTTACGGCATTACTATTTGGGGTAGTGCATAGAGGAAAGATAATTTAAAATGATATATATTTTGATGTACATTCACGCTCGATTCGATCCATTGACTTTGCATTGACGCACCATAGTGATTAGTATCTTCGAATTCTACCACTCACCTTATCCTGCACCGAGTTTTGAATAGCGATAAAACCCGAGTTCTGCGGAGTGATCGGGCCCCAGAAAGCCGCGTTACAATGCAAATGCATCGGCGTGTACTTCAGGAACCTCTGCCGCATGTTGTGATCCTGCGTAAAGAACACCGGTGTTGTCTGGAATCGCCGCCATCCGAGCGACATCACGACAGGATCGGCACTCTTCAGAATCTTCTTGAACCAGCGGTGCTTCTTGACGCGGACCTGAGATCATTCCAACGCAACACAGAGTATCTAGGTAAGATGCTAGATGGCACTCATTTAGCGCGCAAGCGAGAGAGAGAGAAGGTTGCCTAATTATGTTCCTATGTGAAATGTGTTCATTTCCCGTAATTATGATGCTTATTGTACTCTGGCAAACGTACGATCCCATCATATGTGAATGCCTCTAATCACCCTTCGGGAGCATTCAACGGAGCGAAAGTGACAGCGTTTGTCCTCTGTTCTTGGCCCCCGGCAGCGACCTACACTGTTGCCTTGTCACAATAGGCAGTCTCGTAATGATTACCTGTAAATATCCAACGCGATTCTCCGCTGTGTTCAGCCCTCCTAGAATGATCGGGTATGATGGGTCAAGATGTTGCACAAGCTCGCACGGCATTCCCTTGAGCTCAACCCGGACATAAAGACCTGCACGAAAACCTTCGTACAATACCCGGCGTTCGTCATCCATTTCCGCAAACTCAGATTTGTTAAGCTGGAGCGGACAAATAAACGCGAATGTCATAGGCGTCAGGCTATATATTGCTAGTTACCTTGCTAATCTCTTCTATTTATTAATAAAATTTTCTAAGTTGCACCATTAGGTTATTTTATATTCGTTCTAATATATATATATATATATGATATCTGGGATCTTTTGATATCTTAATCCTCAAGTGGATACCTTGATGCTTTTAGCATCAAGCCCAGATTGATTTATTAATCATAATGTGGTAACCTAATTGGCAGAAACATCTCACCTGCGCCTGCTGATTCATTTCCTCTTTCATTTCATCGTAGAGAGTCTTCTCCTCTCCTTTCTCGTCGTAGTCCTGATCAAACATCTCCTTTAGACGTTTTTTTTTCTCGATCCTGAACAAAGAGAGACATATTGTTAAGGCTGCAACCTGTAAAGTGTTACTACATAATAGGATTCATCCAAGCCACACACGGAAACACCGCTGGAATCCACTTCAATCAGAGCGATTCAGTTGACTCAAACAAACGCACAGTGTACATTACGACGTAGACGGGGCAAGTACTACGACGATTCACGCGTGTGATCTTCGAGATGTTGTAGGTACACCGGGACTCGCCATAATCAGTAGTTCAGCGTCATGAGGTGTCTTTCTTGCTCTATGTTATATCAACAACTTTATTGATATATCAGCAAGAACTAACCCTTTCCGGGCTATCTCTCGGACAACATTTAACGATATGTGCATTGCTTCATAGGACTGTCCCCTGTATCGCATCCCTGTATATCGTCCAAATCGCCAAACCTACCTTTTCGCTTCGATCTGTTTGAGTCGCTCTTCCCGTGTTGTAGCTTTCTTTTCCGGCTGTTGTGAACTCTCCTCGTCGGCTTTGTCCTCCTGTTGTCCTTCCTCCTTGAGCTGTTGCTCGAGGTCTTCGAAGTCACCGTAGAGCTCTTCGTCGTCCTGTTGGGCCCTAGCCAGAAGCTGCTCCGCATCCTCGGTGGCGGCCCAGCGGCCCGTGACGAAGCAATCACGAATCAGCGTGCACATCTGCATGACGATAGTTGTCAAACACGACAGAGACAAACAGATTTTTGAGCCCCATATTTGCTAAAGGTCTATGAGAACTACGACAAGAAGCGCTTCGCCGTCAAGCGCCCCTAAGGAAAATATCTGAGCGTGTTTATTTGCAATTGAGAGAGAGAGAGTCATTTATTTCAGATGCATAGCAGTGCAGCTGAGATTCGCAAAATACAAATCGAGAAAATAGCCACAAAATCGGCGACAATTCAAGCCGGTATTAGGTGGAGTATATGCCCGATTTTTTCCAATTTAATATTTTTCTCTGGCAACGAACAAACGCCACTGGCCTACATTCGCCTACCTGATCAAACTCGAGTTCATCGGTGACAGCGTGGTAACGAGTGTTTTCCGGAGCGTCGAGATCCTTCTTGGCCTGGATTTTCCGCTCGGTATTTTTGGCCTTAAAAAACAGACCGCCAAGGACCTTGTCCTCATTGTCGTCCTCGTCGTCGCTACTTTCCTCGACGTCAGTCCCGCGACCAGTCATCTTGGCTAACATATGTTGAACACAAACAGCCGCAGGGACAGAGTGTAGTATTACCATACAACGTTACATCTAAATCGCTGCGTTATAACTGAAATTGTTATAATTGATATGTAGAGCAGACTTGAGCGTTTCGAATATAATCGTCGACAATCAAACACGCACTGATCTAAATGCCGGATAGAGTGGGCAAGCTCCAAGCTGTTGTTGTATATATATATATATATATATATATATATATAAGAAAAGAAAAATATAATGAGTGAAAGTATCTGTCTCACCATCACCGTAGACGAGGAATTGAAGATTTCCGAGCTTCTTACTACGCGCGGCATATCCCTCAGCCAGCTTCTTCATCATTCGGTCTCGTGCAGTCAGGGGCATATCTTCATCTGGAAGTAAAGCAAACGATATAACAATAGGTCACGATGAGTAGTAGTAATTCAGCGAGACAAACCATTACCAAATACGAATTAGAAACCAGCATGAGAAATCATCATGCCCTTTGTTGAACGAATGTGCACTTACGGCCGATGCATTGTTTCTGTTGCGATGCGCGAAATGTACGAACTTACCACCGTCGGATTCATCCTCAGGTGCGGCCATGTCCACATCATCTGGGGCCCCTTCCTCCTCCGGATATCTTCCGCCCCACAAATTCTCTTCGGCGTCTTCAGCGCCGCTGTCATTCTCACCGTCATCATCTTCATCCTCGTCATTGTCAGAGTCATCATTCTCGCCGTCTTCGTCGGCCTCATCGGAGTCGGCCGAGTCGTCGGCATCAGGCACCTCAGCTTCATTCGATGATAAAATTGGTCGGCGCACCCGTCTGGTCAACCTGAATCAAAGTAGGATTTCTTTAACAATTAGTTTCGCGCAGAACACACAGCCACTACCGCATCGGTATAACAGCAGAAGAATCTTGCAGATATGATTAAATGAGGAGAGTATCCATATCATATCATACTCATTAGTTTCGTCCTCATCGAGAGGCTTCGATCCCGACACGAGGGTGAATCCAATGTTTGTGATCTTCTGATCGAGAGGAACTTTCGTTTGCAGTAGAGAGTCCAGCAAACCTTGTTCCTCGCCGACTTCGTCACCGCCCGCCG
Source organism: Stratiolaelaps scimitus (assembly GCA_019614645.1). Classification (NCBI taxonomy): domain Eukaryota; kingdom Metazoa; phylum Arthropoda; class Arachnida; order Mesostigmata; family Laelapidae; genus Stratiolaelaps; species Stratiolaelaps scimitus. The sequence goes on from JABWDB010000012.1 coordinate 6,377,186, forward strand.
CACCCCCACCTGTGAAAATTCGAAACAATCAAATGTTGAGAATTATTTTGCTGCGTTGTATTTACATGGGACTTTCAAGAGACGGGCAGGAGTATAAAAGGTAAGGTCAATTGAATGTATTGAGTCGTTGTTAAAAATAGGCAAAAATAACTGGTATACTCCTTGTGACGGAGACTACATCGAGAACGTATTGATCGTGACGTTATTAAATAGCCAACCGTTGCGGTCTCGGATTTACACTCATTCGTTTCTTCGCTAACCACCGGTAAAAGTAAAGCTTTATTGGTTTATTAAAGAAACTGCAATTTTACAATGCTTAAGTTCTCTTATATGTCACGACACGGGACTCGAACCTGCGGCCTCTGGCTTTTTACAGCCAGAGACTTGGCCACCGTCCAACTGCCACCGTTCATAATCACTCATTCTCCCCATCATCTAGATGTGTGGATATGAACGTGTACAATACACGTCCATCATGTGACATTCATCTCTCGATAGAGGAAGCTTGCGCACGTAAGCGCATGCTTACATACCTGTTCCAATTTGATGTGAATGGCTGCCTTGTAGGTCAATGTAGACTGCATCCTTGTCGAACACCACACCACCGACGCCTGACATGGGCGCGTAGATGAGTCGCTCTCGATCGTCTAATTTCCGCTTTTTCAGTTTGTCAGGTAGCGGACATGGATCGGGCAGGTAGGAGATGTCTGCGGCTGTGTAATCGCCGCAGCCTTCAAGAAAAAACATTAACACAGGAAGCTTTATGATAATAATAGTAATAATCGCAGTAATAATGTTACAGCAAGCACGTTGGCCACTTTCGGCTGCATAGGCATTGCAATGTTATGATTATTATTGTTAATATTCAAGTGACTCTCGTTCCTTGGCGTATGTCAGTAGATCTTCTGCAGAGTAGTTCGATTGAAACACCAAACCTTGAAATCGTATCGAAACCAGGCTAATTTGCAATAATTAACTTACTGTTTGTCAAAGGGTTTTACCTGGGGGCTATCACTCTTCAAAGAAAACAGGGGTCCTCCACCTCGATTGTAGCTTTGATCAAGGATCGTATTTCTATTTTCTGATCTCAATCAACAAATCAGCGCCACAATCAGTTTGACAAGACATATGTTGCACTGTTGACTGAGATACCTTCCCAAAACAAGAGCAAGCTGCCTGTAGATTTATGGTTAATGATACTCTAGAGTTATTGGGTCGAAGCATGTATGCCTTCGGGTGACGGAGAAAGAGAGTGCGAATCCTACCAGGAATATGAAAGAGGGCATTCTGTTTGAGGTGCGCCCCGCGACTGTAACCGTAGAGACATATCGTTCGGTCGATCTTCGGATTCTGTCGAATGAGTTCCTGGCTAGTGATGTCCTCAAAACGATCCGCCAGGATGTACGGATGAGACGTTCGCCAGTCGAGCGGACGAAACTTCATCGTGGAGATAAAACGGCCCAGATTGTGAACCTCGTGTTTTAGATAATCGCCGTACATCATACCTGAGTGAGAAACGCGTCATCGCAGTTAGAGCTGTTATCAACAGAAACGATTGAGTGACAATAAATCTGCATTACACACTGAACACATTTACTATCATTAATTTCCAAAAACCCGCTATGCATTCTTAATACTTGAACATAGCCAGCGTCCAGGGAGGTGTACGACACCTCAGGTATATCGCGTCACGGTTTCCGGAAGCCGAAACATTATAGTCATGTCTTCACTATTCACTGGATGTGTTGTAGCATTGAGAATGATTCGTTTTTTCCCCTATATCGAATTTGTTTAAAAAAGTTTAGTGAAGGAAAAGCGGCCAGCCAATCTCACCCGAAAGATAGAACAATTTCGCCCCTTGATATATTTCCGTCCAGAAGCGATGCTTCATCTGCTTCTTTGTATTTCGCAGCGTTTTATGGTTCTTGAACTGATCGAGATGCGTAAGGACGCCCATAATTCTCGGGAAGCCATGCACCTGGCAGATGTTCAAAAACTCAAACGTTTCCATTTCGAATCCGTATGATGCGTCCACAACGAGCAGAACGAGATCAGCCACCTGATATGAAAATGGCACAAAAAACAAAACAATAGACGAAGGTGAACACTACCGAAAACGCCGTTGTGATGTCTATTCAAGGGACGGCGTCAGTTGCTGTCGTTCTGGGTGCGGCAATTTATTACAGAATATACAATTATACAGATAAATAATTACTCATAATTCGGATACAATAGAGGAATATATAATACTATGGCTTAAGTAAAAAAATAATCGCGCCACAATTACGCTACGCTGTATTACTGCTGTAAGACTGATATGTTTCTGATCGTTCGAGTTTCACTGCAGGCCAATGGTTACGGTAGCTTACCTTGGCTGTATCGATCATCGAGTTGATGTCATTGTTGCACTCGATCAATGTTAAGCGTCTTTTTTTACCCGATACGACAGTAACCTAGAGAAGGCAAATAAAACAGAATATAGTAAAACAACGATTAGCTAACAATAGCATATAACAAACAAATAATCAATTAGAAATAAATTATATAAGGCAATGCCATCGCCTCTCTCGGGGGTGACCATGATCCCTCCAGGTGCCCAATTGTTGTATATAATCGACATTTTGTTTAACTAATCGAAAATACAGCAACACTCGTCGCTGTATAAGTCTATCTTGTTTGTTGTGTCACATATATATATATATATGTATATATATAACGGTTCGATTCGAAGGTTTCGTGTTAAATTTCGATCCAGCCAGCCTAACATACCGGTCCGTTGACGTTGTTGATAATCTGCCGGGTGTAGTTTTTGATGAGGCACTTTAGCAGTGTGCTTTTGCCAACCTTTGGCGGACCAACAAGTGCCACAACATATGGAGGCGGCTCGATCGGTGTCCGATCCACAAGTGGGATGTGGTGTCGCTTCTCCTGAAGATCTTTACGACGCCGGAACATCTTCTCCGCCCTAACGGCAGACTTGAATGCGAACGCCTTTGCATTGTTCGTCTTGCCAATTCCTCCCTGCTCTCGATAGAAACACCAAATGCACAGTTGGTTACAAACACCACCAGGGCGAGGCATTTTCGCTTACTCACCATAACTGCCACGTTCGCCACGTTTTTGGGGATACGTTGGGATGATCAGATGGGATCTTTATCGACGCTAAACATATAGCGTAACGAAAAATTACTAATAATAAACATCGCCACATGTTAGTACGAGGAAATAGTATCACTGCGGTAAATACCCATAGGATCGGCCCATCTTATCTCATCTCATAACGGCCCATCTTAGCCGTGCCATTTCAACAGGAGTTCACCCCTGTATCATGATCCGTGGACATGCAATACAAAATCATAATTTGATTGCTCAGTGATTTGTGCAGCAGTTGATTGCAACATATGATATTAGCAGTTGTTCGTACGCCCCAACGTATGTCGAGGAGTTCAGTTCGGTAGGGCATCAACACAGACCTGTTTGTTGGTTTTGGCCTTCTTCTTCTCAGCCTTTCGGCCTGAATGCCGTGCGACATGCTTCTTTTGGGGACGGTCGCCTCCAGTGGCGCCTCCAGCGGTGGCGGAATCTGCCATTTGCGCTTATTTTTCTAAAAAGAACAGAAACAATGCAATGCTTGGGCTATTAACGGAACTGTATGATTAGCTCTCGTCGCTGACGTTCTCATCTTCACACCCTTTCGCAGGGGGGGGGCTTTGAACGTGATAAGTTTCTTACAGAATCAGATGCAGCTGGCAGGTATTTTGCATCAAGTCATCAAGATTCGATTCTTTATTTTTTTATTAGTTTCTATATGTGTCCGAAGGATAGAGGATTAATACAGGAGGTAAGCGATCGTTAAGTGTAAAAAAATCTAGTGGTATATATATATATATATATATATATATATATATGTTATATATCTCCATTAATCCTCGATCTTTCGGAAACGTATAAAAACTAATAAAAAATCGAAAATCGTTAGTAAAAATAAAATGTATGGCGATATAACGTATAATATTTCATTTTCTGAGTATAATCTCCTCGCGTTCTACATTTCAGGGAATATTGGTAAAAAGAACAGTACTTATAGAGCGCAGGGCCGATTACTCCGCCGCACGTGCGTTTAACATTCGAAATTTGCTAGCGGGCTCGTAGCTATGAATTTGTCATTTGTCGCAACCGTACCACATTTTCAGGTTGTAGACCAAACGTCGAACCTTGATTCAAAAACATACCTCGAATAGATATGAAGCATTCGCTTGTACTAATACTTCACACGAAGAACTCACGTCACAACTGTTATTATTATTATTCTCGTTGTTTAAAAAAGGTTCACATGTGTATGATACATACGGACGGGGTTTATTTGCATCGCGGAACCGGTGTCCGCCATTTAATCCCGTGGATTCTCCGGAACGAGTCGGAGCGGTAACGCAGAGGCCGGCCAAGCAGATTCTACTCAACTTATGTTAAGAGAAACTATCATGTACAAACACACACACACACTCGACCTTATGTCGCAATTAGTCGTCGTTAACATCACACGTGCGCCTATTTCTCTTTGATTTATAGAGAGAAAGAAAAGTTAATGGTCCCGAGGGGATCCGGCCTGTCGAATTTCGATTTCGGACCCTCGTAATCGGCGGAGGTGAGCCTCTGCAGTGAGTCGACAAAATACAGTCCGTGTGCCAATTGTTGTTGGCGTTCGGCGACAACAGTTGTTTACACCGTTCACAAATTTGACGGTGGAGTGGAGGCCAGTGTACGATCGGATACTTGCGTGAAAGCCCGAATTCAAGCGGAAGATTGCATACGACGAAGTGAAAGATGTCGGCAGAAGTGTGCGCGTTTCTTGCGAAAAAGCAGAGCAGCAGCCCTCCGGAAGTTTCGCCACAGTGGGCAAAACTCGAGGAACTCTATAACAAGCGATTATGGCACCAACTCACCGTAGAGCTGCTGTCTTTCATCAAAGTACGCACACCCACACGTATATATATATATATATACATTGTAGTTAGACGGTTGAAGAAGGCAAACTGGCTGAGTACTGAGTGCCATTTTTTGGGAACTGCGGCTATGTCATCGATTACAATAGATGTGCACTACCAGATATGTGTACAGTGCACCGTGCGGTGTCCGGCAGTAATCGCCAGGGACACCGCTCGTTGTGGAGGCCCTCCCTCGCTACATGACACCGATCGTGTCACACCATAGCCCGTGTGCGAATCAAGAATGAAATTGATGTGGATTGTAATAGCATTTATTATTCCAGTACTTTCCTGTTGTTTTTTTTTGAGAAAATAAGAGTACATTTGATCCTGGGACCGACTGTGGGAACCATTTGTTCGGGATCATTATTCCGGTACTGGCTCTCGTAATAACATATTCAAGTAATTTCAGGGTTAAAAAAAAGTCATATTCCACTTAGTTGCCGGAAATTATTTTATTTGAGTGTGATGAGCAGTAGCCATAAACAAAAGTAGATTCGTCTCCTGAACAGTGGTTACAGCTAGATAAATGTAGTTATTTGTCCTGCGTTTCTCTCTCTATCTCCCTTTCTCTCTTTATATTTTATTATTTGTGTATGTTTTTCGAAGCCTATCGACGAGACATCTATCTAGAGGTAGTAAAACCATGCACGTCTTGATATCATTCGAAATGGAATGAATTTTCGTGCGGTTTGTCAGCAGGACATGTACCCGCCTTCCTCTTGATTTCAATGCTCGCCGTACACCTCTGTATCTGGGTACAACCTGCCGGATATACATTCTTGTTATTATAGAAAATTGTATTCAGATTTCTTTTCTTCGAAAACTAAATAGATAATGCGTTAGCTGCTATATCTGTCTAGTCTTCCATTGCCGTGAGTCGATGCTTTCTGCACCACGACACCACCTGGAAATATTACGTCGAAACAATTTGAAGGAGCCAGTAATCACCATTTATTCATTAACGGTTCGTGTATGCCATATTTACAGGAACCGCATATGCAAGTCAACGGCGGCCTCATCGAGCTGTACGCCAACTTTATTCAGGACTTTGAGAGCAAACTCAATCTTCTCTCGCTTGTGGAAATCATATCGGCAGTCGTTGAACAGATGGTCGACCATGACGAGTGCATGGCCTGTCTACAAAAGACCAAGGAGAGAGTTAAGGTAAATGTCTGACACGTGCGTGAAGTGGGGTTTACCTCAAAACCCGTGGCGCTTATTCAAGCGTACGGCTAAACAAACTATCATTAGTAAGGTATCATTGAAAAGTAGTGTGGAGCCAATTCGTATTTACTTATTTAACGTGACTTGGCGTGACATAATGATATCGACATGACTGATGCAACAATATGGAGTTATTTTATTTATTCATTTATTGGGTTGCAATCAATCGAATGACACCGTAGGGCTAAATCGAACCGATTTTTGTTCTACCGATTATTCTTCAAATGATTTCGGTCCCATTTAGTCGAGTTAAGACCTCGCTGGTATGTTGATGTACAGGACAGTATGATATACCTATGAGAGTATACAAACACATGTATCAGAATCCAGAATCATCTGTAGGTTAGCAACGTGAATTGGGGCGAGGGTAGGGGGTTATCCACTGCATTATTGGTGTATCCTATAGCTGTATTGTACGTTAACCTATCTGTCACTGAAATTTTCAGTCAAACCCAAAGGCCGTCATTCTGTGCAACATCCTCATTGGCAAAAAGCTCAAGGACAAAGGCGAACTCGAGCAAGTGAAGAAGGTTATTGAAGAAACAGATCAGCAGGTACATGGAGTTCGGTGATTTGGTGTCGTTTTCGCAATTGTTTTGTAATAACATATGCTCATTTGACGTCTACTTGCGCGGAAAAGGAACAGAGAATTTGATTTTCTCGACCCAACGAGATCGCCAACGTTTGTTGGGCATTAGTTATCCACGTGAGAAAGTCTGCTATCGGTCGTTCGTATTCCGTTCTATTAGCTGTATAATGACACAGGTTTGATATTGAATACACAGCTGAATACACTACTTCGTGTGCCTGACTGTGTCAGTAGCCTGTGGCACTGTTTCCTTGTTGTATGTTTGTCCTTTGGATTATCGTGATTCAGTTATTTTGGGACTATTTGACTTACATAGCTTGAAATTAACTTTGGACCTTTCTTTTCTCTTGTCGTTGCTTCGACTAGGTGGAGGCTCTTGGCGGAGTGACCGAGGTGCACGCTCGCTTCTACCAGCTGACATCGGAGTTCTATAAGTCAACTGCCGATTACGCCAATTACTATCTGCACGCCTTGCGCTACCTCGGATGTACTGACGTCAAGGCGATTCCGTTAGAGGAGCGCCGCGAGAAGTGCTTCACCCTGGCACTGGCAGCCTTGCTAGGTGACAACGTGTACAACTTTGGCGAACTTCTCTGTCATCCGATCGTGTCGAGTCTCGAAGGGACGCCTCGCGCATGGGTTAGTGTAGTTTTTTTGTACCCGCCTATAGTATATGTATAGGTTTCAGTGGTAATACCGGTGGTTACGAGTGAGTGTACGGCATGTCGAGTTCCCTAGACATTGGCACTTTGTACGTGAGTTCCGCTGGCATTTGCATTTGCCCACATGGGCCAACGTTGACTTCAGGGAGTCACCGACTAACGATTTTATATGAACTCTCCTATCGGTTTCCAGGTTATTGACGTGCTACGCGCATTTAATCATGGAGACCTCGCAAAATATAATGCACTCCGGCCCCAATGGACAACGCAGATGGATCTCCAAGCTAACGAGCTGACGCTGAAGCGAAAGATGTGTCTTCTTTGTCTCATGGAGATGACTTTGGACAAAGCCACAAATGAGCGGGTGCTCACCTTCCAGGTAACAGGCATTTTCTATCAAATTGTCTTCTAACACACACACAATTTGAGTTTCCAAGTTCAAAATCTATCAGTGACTTTTTATCTTCTTTTGATGTCGAATTGTAACAATGCAACGTGTATCATTTCTCAGGAGGTTGCAACGAAAACTACTCTGCCGGTCGTCGAAGTCGAAGTTCTCATGATGAAGGCACTTTCGCTTGGACTTGTCAAAGGTAAGCGATGTCCGTTCCTTGAATAAGGGTTTGCCTTGGCCTCCTGCTATTATGTATGATCATATGGAAATCTATTCCTACCGTGTACCTACGAGTCCCTATTATCCTGCTCTTCTGCTGTGTATTCAGGCACAATCGATCAGGTCGACGAGAAGATCACGATGACGTGGGTCCAGCCGCGCGTCATGGACAAAGGCCAAATTGCCGCAATGAAGCAGCGACTCGACCGCTGGTGTCAAGACGTTGCCCAGATGGAGATGCTGCTGGAAGATCGAGCTCACGATATTCTCACTGTATAAAAATGGCCGCCGCAGAGACACTACTAGAAGAAAACCCTATAAAAAGATACCAGAAAGTCTGTTTCTCTCGTTAACGACAATGATACCTGTTTATGTAACCGATACATCTGGATTGGCCACTCGCTGACTTGGACCATCAGCGCGGCGTTTCGGCCGTGGAAGACGACTTGGAACTTTCAACTTGAGATGGTCGCAAACCGAACGAAAAATGAAAGCCCTGCCGATGATTATTATATAAAAGGTGGGCACGGGTGTCCGTGAAGGTGTCATCATACAAATATATATATATACATAAGTACATGTGAATACGCAATCTGCTATCCAATTAACACCTCCATCTCGTCGGCGACAAGGACACTTCAATTATATCGTAGCGCGGCTGGCAATTATCAAATACGAGCGTTTCGGTTTGTTCCGTTTGTGTTAATTAGTTCTTTCTGGACATCGCCTAGCGTTTGTCCTCTACCCTCCGGAAACAGATCGGTCCTCTTTGTTTCTTTGGAACGCGAAGGGCTTTTTTTTGCCAGCCAGTCCTGTGGTCTTAAACACCCAGAAGGAAATCAGGGTCGGAACGAGAAGAACCTTCTGGATTCAATTGACATACGTCCCTAAACTTAGTGGTCCGGCTCACAGCCACAGATAGCGCTACTCATTGAGATCGTGTGAGCGCGTTTGTTTAAATTCGACGGTAGTGCGGCGTGGACGACGAGCGACTAGACGAGTGAGTAGTTTTATTCGAGAGATGATTCTGGGCACCGCGTCAAAGGTCGACTACAAGGAGAACATGAGCGGGAAGACTTTGACAAATGATCGCATGAATTCCGGGGGACAATATAGAATATGTGGTGATATTTTGAGAAATGTGGCGACGAGATACTGTGGAGTTAATAAATAGCGCGAATAAACAAAGGCGCGCCGCTTATGTAATTAATGCATTTTGTCTAATTCTGTCTGTACTATTTTGTCGGTACCGAACCCGTAAGTCGCTTCGTTCTTCTCGAATTGGCAAAAATACCAAGACGAGCAATTCGTTAGGAGATGTTATTTATACGTGTTTCATCGATCTTTGAATAGAGATTAAATTAAACGGAAAAAAGTAATTCTTCGTCAACTTCTGAATTCTTTTCTGTTCTCTGTGTCGTATAATTGGGAGAAATCCATTGTTTCAGATAAGCTTTCCGAACGTACTCTGCCAAAGTTGTTCTTTGGAGATATTCTATATAGCATGTTCCTCATCTGAACAAATGGGTACATTTATTATAGAACACCATTGAGTGATTGTTACGTTACGTCGTGCCTTTTTGGCGTTGAGTGTCCCGATATAGAATGGCAAAATCTGCCGATAGTATATAGGGTATGTGTAGTATCTGGCAAGGGACACTCGGCCCCGGGAAAGCACCGGACATGAGGCGCGATTTATCATGTGAGAGCGCATTTAGACGAATGGGTAATTTTTCTGAAATGTTTCTCGGCGCTATATATATATATATTTTTTTTTTTTCTTCTATTTATATATTTTAGTCAAGAACATTTTCAAGAAGCAGCGAACGCCGCGAAATCTTACTTCTACTTCACCGGTCAAGTTAAAAACGTACAATGAAAGATGTAACCATCTTGTGTTAATCAAATGCTGGTGCGCGAACGACCTTCCCGCTGCGGGACCAATTTGTCTCATGGCGCTGCAATAACGTATAAATGGATGGGAGACCGGACAAATATTTACTTCGACCGAGTGTCTCACTAACTATTCTATGTTCTTAGTTATCTAAACTATCATACTCAGGACGGAACTGAGTCGGAAAGCTATAATTGCGAATTATCTAGCGTCTGTCATCGCGCATCTGACGTCCTCCAGTTACGTAGTTAGCTCTGTCACTGGCTGCCATATCAGATCAACGCTTTCATTAAACAAAGAACATTGTTGACGACTCTTATCGCCGTCGTCTACGTCGCTCTACGAGGAAAACCGAAATGGTTTCGCTTCAATTTTACGATCTGTTCCATGATCCGCCTCCGTCCGACGTCCCGGAAGTCGACGTGCGAAAGCGTAACAAATCACTGATTGCGATCACTTGCGATTAAAGTTACCCTTCCCAATTCACCGTACAGTTAAATTGCACACGTGTGTGATTCACTCTCGCGTTGCTGCACGCCGTACGAGAGACGCTTGTCTAGCTAGCGAGCGAGACAAGAGTCTTCTGGTCCAGTTTTGAGGTCTCACGACGCGGAAACATCGCTTTGGTGAAGGTTTCGGCCTGGCGTAACACGCTTTTGGCTGTCGCCCGCGACTGCGCCTTATTGCTCTTTCGGGCCAGCTGACTGGCTGGCTAACTGATTGATGTGACGGATAATGAAACACCCGGTATACCCAGTATCAATAAATTGTTCCGTTAATACAATAGTTTCTGCTGGTGAACACTATATAAGCAGGGATTTGTAGACTGGCGATGACTGTTAGTACTATAATCATTCGCTGTGTTAATATTAAAATTTGGTTTGGTGAGAGACCGACCTGACACCGTCGGCCTAAGACGCCGCCAGTTAGGGTGTCAACAGTTACAGGTAGGCGTTTAAGCGGCGGGCCAGCGGTAGCCATTATGCTCATAGATTGACGATTGTCTCCCTTAAAAGAAAAACCCTGTCCTAATTCCGTGTCCTGTTTTGGTGCGGTTTCCACGAACAATAGTCCCTAAATTTAGGTCGACATACCTCTGCCACCCGGTGAGTGACACGCACAATGTCCAGAATATGATCACAATAGACCGCGCATGATCCTTACCTTTGTCTCGCGACGAACTAGAATCGAGTTTAGTTCGAACGACTTAACCTTCCAGATCGAATTCAGTCCGCTGTTTCTCCCGCCGTGCTTCGCGAGTATAAAGAAACGGTTACAAGATGTATACAACCTCTCGATTTTCTTGTACTTTCTAGCGGTAAGCCCGCTCACCAAAACTGTCCTCGCGGCGGGCCGCCAAACAAGAATCGCTAAGCTCTGTGAGGCTCCCGGTTTGAGAGTACGCGACGAAATACCCCGTGAGATCTATTTTCGCTGTTTGTGTCCTGATTCGACTCGAAAGTCGGCGCGGCGTGTGACGAATATTTCCACCCGAGGCCGGCTGTCGCCCGAGGAGCCTCGTACCTCTGGGTCTAGGCGAATTGATCATCCGTCTGGACACTCTGTCCCGAAGTAAATCCACCTCTTGTGTATCGTTTATATATCCATCAAATGTATTTCGTTTGTAAACTGCCTTTGAGCACGGTCCTTCAGCGGGCTCCGCCTCGGCTCTGCCCGAATCTTTTCGCAGATCTCCGCCTATTTGCATCGAATAACCTCTCGTTACCATTACGCCACTATCTGCGCCCTGTTTGTTCTTCGGTGTCGATCATCATAGCCGAGTTTGAAGCTCGATACTTCAAATAAGCCGAGGCATTTTCGGCACACTTCGAATACATACGTCAATTTGTTTGAGCATCTATGTGTCTGTGTATTTAATAGTATTTTTGCATCTTTGTGAGCATTTAATGATATTATATATATATATATATATATTTGTGTGTGTGTGTATAGTTAATATAAAATAAGGCACTCTCCGGTTTCTGGCAGACAAAAAATTTGGAGGAAAAAACAGGGACGTTTGCATTTGTAGAGTGGAGGGGGGCGGGGTAATGTTGCCATGAGGATATGCCCACACACCGTGGACAGACACACATGGACAAAGAACCAACTGTTATCTGTAGCACACAATACACCCAAGTGTTGGCTCTTTGTTTAAAAAAAACATTATCAAAAACAGCGTGTGCAGAGCAATCGAGTAGAGCTGAATTGCGAAGCAGAATTCGCCAAGTGTTTGATTTTTCACCCACTAAAACATATAATATATATATATATTATATGTTTTAGTGGGTAGACAATCCAACAATTGGTGAATTCTGCTTAGGAATAGAAAGACGTTGCTATGAACCCTCTGCCGCCACAAGCCGGGTATCATTGCTAATTATTTAAATTAATAAATAAAATCATTAATTATTAAATATATATATAAATATATATATATATATATATATATATATATATATATATATATATATATGATAAACATGTTCAAATTGCAGTACGAACAAATTTGAGCATGGGCGTATTCGTTCGACAGGAGCCAATTGCTTAATCCAGTTATGATGTCTCAAACGGAAGGTTGCCTAAGTGACTATCGCAACATTGCTAGCTGCCTCTGCAACCCTTCACAGTGTTACAGAAAAGTCGCTGCAGCTGTAGAGACATTAAACGAAATGAACTTCAGATGCAGCACAATGATGAGGACAGCAAGCCATACCGGGATAAACGCCGTGAAGCGCTTGGGTGAACAGTTAACGATCTCCTTTTGCGTGTGTGTGTGTGCGTCCCTGCGTGTATATGTACGTATGCGTATTATACAGTGTACACTAGAAGCGAGTCATCACTCGGAGGAGTTGGTCTGTTCTCGCTCATCCGTTGGTTAAATCTCACTTCGTTGACGCACGCATAATAAGAATCATACTAGTAGTAATAGATCCCAGAAAATTTCAACTGTTCCCTCCAAGTGTATTTATCTGTCCAAGTGTATAAAAGTAGGCGATAATTGCTGTGCCCGCTGAACGTGGAATACATCTAAGAACAGCCTCGTTCGTCCGTCTCCCTGTCTATTTTCTCCTTGTTCCTCATATGAAGGGCAGATCTGCCCGGGGGTCCAGGACGATATCCAGCGGACGCGTCGCTGCTCCGACTTTCCCCGAAGTAGAGAAGATCTGAAGGAGCGAAACTTAAAGCCGGCGTGCTGTTGCAATGCTGCCCGCTCGCGCTGAATTGCTCGGTGAGTCCGGTGAATATGTCGGAGCTCCATGGGAATAACAGCATCGAGATCCTACTTTTGTTTTCGTTACTGCGCGTCCCGTGGTTATCAGGTACAGGTGACTTTTTGGTGGAGAGGCACGAACTGCTGAAAATGGCGGCTTACGTTTGGTTGGGCACAACCGTTGAGAGATGGGTGATGCCTGCCGTTTCGTGGTGATCTTTATCCGGTCAGTATCGAAGTCCGCGTAGATAAAAAAGAAAAAAATTAAGAAACGTAGAACGTGTAAACACATACAAATCTCTAAACAACGCAGTACAAAAAAATGGAGCATTTTTTCCTAGCTAAACATGCAGACAAATTTCATCGAAATTGGCCTTTCTTAACTAAGCATTTGCAACTCTTGAAAAGTCTTCTTCGTTAGCGAGTGCGCCGTGCGTCGTGACCGGTTTTTTGTTGTGCTCTCCCATGCACTTTCAACAAAGTTCGGCAAGCTGAACTATCAACTACAACTTCGAAACAAAATGTTCACTTTTGCTTAATACATAATTAACACATAATTCCATCTCGCCTGATTCGATCGTCCGCCACGTAACATGTGCACTATATTAGGATTTCAGATACGAAATTGCGATTTACAAACGGTCTACAATCGATCATGTCTACAATCGATCGCGCACATAGGTGTCCACTAACCGTTGGGTACGTGGGGCTTACCATACTAATGCATGTTAACACCGTGACCGTACCCCCTTCTGAAACTGTTGAGAGTGTCCAACGGCACCGGCCTTCCCGGTACAGCTTAGCGTATTCCTTCAATAACCTTTCCACCAACCTATGATGGCTCCGCTACCAAGCGATCGAGATGCCGTGGCGGTACGGAGCGACGAACCGCCACTATTTCGTCCGTGGCCCGCCCACCACACAGCAGCCAGATGTCGAAGGTCTGGGCGACATCGAACACGTGATCAACCTATTTGAGTGAGGTGTACATAGATATGCAAGAGCAGCATCTGCCAGGACTGATGCTGCGGTGTTTATTCGCAAGGGGGGTGATACCGGCAAAACGTGCCTTGTGCTCGTTGGCGACTACATAAACCTCCATGGATCCCTCGGCAAGTTGTCGGATAATTCGCTCTAGTTATTGAGCGACTGTTCGATTAGTCATTGAGTCACTTGACATTAGCGATCTGGAGTTGGATCAACGAGCACTGCCCCTCGATGCGATTGTGTTGCAGCGGATCGATAAATCTGTTTTGGCTGTCCGACGAACCAAGCGGCTTCAAGTTGACGCCCTCATACCCTGTAACTGCCATTGGTGTGTTGGACCACATCTTGTCAAGATCGTCCAGGGTTGTTGGATCCTCCGAGACAAACCTTCATGACGATATAATTAGCTTATCTAGAACTTTCATTTGTTTCAGTCACTCGGCTTAATTACAGAAAGTGTAGGTTACGTAGGCCGAGATAGAGAGAAGTAGAGAATCGAGCAAGCAACTTTGCGCGAGTAACTGCCAATTTACAAGGTGAATTCTATTCGTTTTGTCGTCTCCACGGATATAAGAGAGCTTCAGCATTGTAGGGATTGAAGCTCGCTTCATAGATCAATAAACTCTTAGCGGACCTCAGCTTGGTTCTGCCCGATGTTCTTTGCACAATGTGTGCCCGATGTGCTTTGTACCACTAAGTATGGACTAATCCATATAGCATATATTAACATAACATACTTTTCACAGTATTTCGAATTGCTATTATTAATATTATTATTTATTATTTTTCGTCTGCACTGCCTTCCAGGACAAAGTTCTGATATTCTCGAAACGAGCGAAAATATCATGTAATTTTTCTTAGCACGGAAAGTACTCTCACCACTCGATGTGCGCCACTCATCCATTGTCTCCTCCTAATGAATGGTCTTTGCGCGCAAACGGAACTTGACGGTTACATCACACACGAGCAGATACTGTTCTTCTATTCGCCGCCTTCCGTGTCATCATCGTTGCGAGGTGTGAATGTCGTCACAATGAGAACGACTCGACTGGTGCTGCCAAGTCGCCAGTTCGGAGGCCTGGACATTTTTGACAATTACAGCCAGGAAACAACACGTAAATCCGTCATATTTCTTCCCGGTCGATGGCGGAGATGAGCCGTCGAGCTTGCCACCGTGCTCCAATCATCCGAGTGCCACCTGAAATAATAGGCGCGTTCCAGTCCACAATCGCCTGGCATCAGGCTACCTACTGCGCTATTGTATTAGAAGAAGAAGCTGAGAAGCTTCCCGGTCGCATCGAGCCTAGGCGATCGTGACGGGAGCATTTCTCGGACAGCAGCGAGGGTATTGTCAAGGTAAGCCTGCGTTTGTATGGTTCTTAAGCACAAAAAAAAAGCAGATGATACGAGATAATGCAGTAGCAGTGTGTGGCTGTACGACATTTCATGCAACACATTTCATAGATGGGCGATAAGTGTCTACTATATTTTCAAAGGTGGGTTTCACTCGTGTTTTTCTGTGCTATTCCACCCTGTGCCCGCCGACAACTGTGGAATCATTGCGTATTTTTTGATCGCTTTGCTTTGGCGGGGGGCTCTGTAATCTCTGTGAGGTTTTGCTTCGTAAACCTCTATTATGCATTTTCGAAGTGTGGCTTCTTCGTTGAGATGTCAAATTTTTCGTGTCGATCTGCCCCTCCGTGCCACGTCGTAATCGTCCGGACGAGAGCTCGACGCAGGGCTGTGTATTTTGTGCTCGCTCATACTGAGAGGATTAGCAGCACGAACAGGTTGCCACACTGCAATAACTCCTCGGGGGCCCGTTGGCCACTGTAATAGAACAATGGGAAAAATCTACTCTTGAGCAGTAGTTATCACAGCCATAAGCACACAATGGCGATTTAGTGTTTTACTCTCATCGACAAATTCGACAAATCGGATGCTTCTCCTTGCATTGTCTTCCTGGCGGAATGGAGCTGCAGTCTATTTACAAGGCAACTCAAGCTCTCGAAGGCGTGATATGTTCACGTTATTCGCGGTCGCTCTTCGACGGCGAAACCTTCGCTGTTCGCTCTTAAAAAGGTACACTTTCGCAGGCTACGCAAATGCGCCAATGCGACCGGCCTTGCAATTTTCAGCGGTGTTCAGTGACGAGAGTTCTGTTCGAGACTTTGGGTTCATCTCTGTTGTCATTGACCGCCAGCCCCGTCGATGCCACTCAGCGGGAGAGTCCCTGTCGACAGAAGAACGCTAAAAACAAAGATAAGAATTGGCAATGAGATAACGACATACAACGAACAGTATACGGTGGCAAGAGACCCCCCCAGACACACACAGACACATATATACAGAGAAGCACGCGCCATCATTCCTTGGCCGCGCTTACCCACCACATCACTGTTGATTGGTCTCAAATCTGAGCGTCAGTCTCATTTAGCTCTGAGGGCTCCTTCGAGGAGAGCAGTTCCCCTAAGAAGTGGCACGTCACCAAGGGAAAGCCGTCACTGGAGCGATCTGGGGTGGGAGAGAAGTACTGTCCATAATGCTCGAGGCGGGTCGCCCGGGAAAGCAGCATGGCACCGTATGCGAGTGTCGTTTACGTATATAAATACAGGAAAGAGACAAGGTCAGATGAAGAAGGCGACGACGACGGCGATGCCCGCGAAGTTGTCGCATTCACAGCTCAGTGACGGAGTGCACAAGTTCTCCCTATAGCCGCTGGCTACAACAGAAGTGAGGGATCGTCGTGCGAGGTGCGTTCGTTCGTTTGCTCAGTGACTGTTCGGTAAGAGCTTGATTTTTGCCGCGCGTCCCGATTATATATATATATATATATAATTGCCTTCAAGTGCGTTCGTGTGTCATGTGTATTATAATGTATGCATGCGTGCTATGGTCAGTTGGGGTGAAACTCCCGGTCAGTGTCCCAAGTCAAAATCGCTTCTGGGTTTAGTCAGTAGGAGTCTGACACTACCAGGCAAACAGCTTAGTGCGAGGCCTGGTGTCCATGCAGGATTTACCTTTAACCTCTTAAGAAAAAAGTTGACGTGGAACTGATCCTGAAATGCGATCAGGGCCTATTGGCGATAACAGGTTTACCAAGCGCAAAAACATAGGTGTGCTAAATTTACTTGAGAGAATCACGCCGGATAAAAACGATGAAGGGATCAGTTCAGCCGAAGCCTTAATATCATTCGAGTTGTTACTGCAAGTGGCGCTGCGTTGTAGATAACCGAGTTCTGGAAGGTTGAAAATCAGGCTCCCCGGTGGCCCCCAGGTCGCCTCATCATCTACTAGTACCGAAAGGTTTGGAGGCGAGGCGTGTCACATGACGTACGGGGCGCAGCTGAGAGAGAGAGAGATCAGCTCAAATGGTGTTTCGGATGCGAGAGATGCCGCGTTGTGAGAAGCCTTCCTAGTGTAACCTTCGTCCCTGGAAACGACTTGCTCAAATATACGTATTTGATATATATATATATATATATTTATATGATGAAATGCCGACTATTCATGTGACTGATCGACTACAATAGTGGCAATTTTTATTCCTGATCGCCTGAAACGCCGCAGCCGGGTCCAGTTGTCGCCATAGCACCGGGCCACAGTCGAAATACACCGTCGTTATTACTGCTATCGCCGTGCTGCCGCGCTCGTTAGCACGATCTATAAAAGACAGCTATAACTAGGGACAAGGTCACCGTATGTGCTCTCATGTTGGTCGTTGACGATAAGCCACACTCGAATAAGTTAGAGCGTGTGTCTCTCCTGTCTTGTACACGTTTGTTTCGATAATTAGTTCCTGTGATCGGGCTTCAAAATGGTCGACCTGATGGCTGCCTTCCCCCGGGAGCATCGGGTACAGGGTGTCCTGTTCGACTACCCATCGTTGCTGTTCTCCCTCATTGGCATCTACCTCGCCGTGGTTCTCAAGTTTGGCCCCGAGTATATGAAATACCGGAAACCGTTCAATGTCCGCCCCTTCGCACGACTCTTTAATGCTTTTCAGGTAAGGACGCGAACCCTAAATCATATATATATATATATATGACACAATTGTTTTTCAAATTCAATATTGATATTTCTTCGACAATTATCTTGCTTCGGTTATCACAATGCTACTGGAATAACACTACATAATTTCTAATGTATAGTAATATAATCAACATTATGCTCCAAATGATGTTAGCGCTGCGTACAAACGAGCATCGCAAGATATCCTATTGAGTTCCATTTGAAAATCATCGACTCAATACCCTTGTGCGGAAGGAACAGGTGACGTCAAGTAACGTAAACCTTGACAAAGGACTGCTTGCGCCCCAAGAGAATTACCCAACAGGAAAGATTTGACACTGACCGACGTGTGTGCTGACGGATGGACCAAGCCATCAGCCGGATACGAGTTGGAAAAATTAACACGACCCTCTGATCATACTCTACGTATGATGTTATCAGATATTAGTTGTGACATGATTATTATCAGACAATAATGTTCTCTTTATGATTATCATATCACAGTCAGGTGTTATGGCTATCGCGTGGAAGGGGGCAGATGCGTATCGAGGTGCCTACATCTATATATAGGAATATATATTTGTGTTTTAAAAAAATACAAAATTGTCTTATATCAACGTCTGGTAGAAAAACTTCCAAGGAGCAGTGATGACTATTGCTCCTTCTCCTCGAGGCTGGCAAGGGAAGGGCCGAGGTACCTGCGGGAATTAAATTTGAAATGATTTAAATTCGAATATGACAAAAAAGTACCTCTCGCACTCGACGACCTTCCCACGAAGGCTATTAACTAACTATACTATAATATACGTGACGTAATACGCGTGAGTACTAAGTATACTATACTATAGCAAAACTGTACTACAGCGATTAGCCATCATCGACTTTGGCGAAATGCGACCTTGGACAAGGGATATTATATAAAATTCCCAATATTAGAATTGCAAAGCTCAAGAAGTTCATTAGTGAGCCTTTCGTGAACTCCACGAGCATCTGCGTTCTACCTAGCGCACGACAGTGATAGCAGCAGTCTGTCAATAACGTGAATTGCTTGCCCATCCGCAGATTGCAGCCAACCTCTGGTTCAGCTATCACTCACTGTCGCTGGCCTGGCGATACCGGAGTATGAGCCGCTTCAACTTATTTTGTACTCCGCCTACAACACAACAGCCTAATCTCGAGTTTCCGGGTGACACCGAACGTCTTGTGTTCCTCGGTCAGATGTACCTGTACGTCCGCATACTGGACTTTCTCGACACGCTGATGTTTATTCTATCGAAGAAGTTCTCCCATGTCACTTTTCTACACGTGTATCACCATGCCATCGTTGTCTCGACAGGTAAGCGACGACAGCGGACAGAGTCGTGCTCAGCAAACTGGATGGTGTATTCTATACTGTGAACAGCTGCTGTCTCGGCACAGCTACATAGCGTATGGCACCGTTCATCATCGAGCGTAATTATCAGCTACAGATATATACATTGACCATGGGGGGGTTCTGTGCCCTGGAGCCGCGGGGGGAGGGGGCATCGAGTTCAGTGAGACGACGGCTAGACGTCGATCGCGTTGTAAACGGTTCACCCCATAGGAACACATGTTTGTATTGACAACCCTGGTCTTGCGTTTAGTCTATTTGTACAGCGTTGGGCAGGATCGATTGCAGTGGAGTATAGCACGCATGGCGATTTCGACAGCGCTAAATATATTCAATAAATTGGATTAAACCAGACGCTCAATGACAGACGCTACGACAACGGGTATCGGCGAGTGCTCAGACGTTATACCTATTCTTCGGGGAATTTCTTTTGAGAGCAAAAATATAACGCATTCCTCTCAGTGCTTTGCCAGCTGGTTGGGATCCCCACGTTCACCAATGATCCTCGAAAGTTGCTTTGGGTAAATCTGACGCGAATGCACCGAACATTTTCGAAATCAAAGCAAAATTACTATTAGCGAACACTTCCCAGCTATACGCGTACGATTGTACGCATAACGCACGCTTAGTACACACGTCGGCACGGCACGCTTCCGGCGTCTCAAACGACCCTTTCTGCCACGGCGACGCGGGAACCGGGTGACGGCCGTGCACAACCCGCCCAGCGGCCTACAGTCAATCGATAGACGGAGTTGCCACATGGCGAGCATTTCTAAGGCGAGCACCACTTCTTCTGTTTACAGGCTACATCTACATTCGGTCGGGATGGGGTAACACCCTGTTCTACTTGTCGGTAATGAACGCGCTCACCCACAGCGTGATGTATACGTACTACTTCTTATCGACGTATCCCGAAATGCGGCCATATCTCGGCTGGAAACGCCACCTCACCGCTCTGCAGATCGGGCAGTTCTTCCTAATGGCCGGCCACACGTTCACCATCATCGCGTTCAACTGTGGCCTACCGCTCATCGTGTTGCAATACAACATGGCCCAGATCGTCCTATTCATCTTTATGTTCAGTCGCTTTTATATGCATCACTACCGGGATGAGCTTGGCGCTCTGGCCGAAAATCTACCCCCACCACCGCCGATGGTGTTGAACGCTAACGGAACGGCCCTGGGGGGTCCGCAGGCGTACTGGAATGGTTCAGGACATTGACAGCAACAGAAGCATGGAGTGCTGCATGAGTCGATGTGGACTGCTGACGGCAACGATGATCATTCAGGTGTTGATTAATTATGGCAATACTTCATTACTACTACGTTTAATAGACAACTTCGTTGGCAAGTTAATTCAATAATTTATTGTGGTACACAACTGTATTCAGCTGTGCGGCCGTACGTCCAACACAAGTATATTATGTGAAAATGTGTATACATACGAGCAGGTTATTATTATCATAATAATAATAATTATTATTATGATTATTATTATTATTACACATTCATAAGTACCCGCAGAGAAATACGGCGATTGTGAGCCGCGTAGTCCCTTTCTCGTCGGTTGACCGTTGAAACTGATGCTGCTCCAACTGTTAATCTACATTTTCCTCACTGTGAAACCTACATATATACTTTCCCTAACTGTAGAATCAATATTTTTAACCTACTGTAAACCTACCTTTGCCTCCGTCCGCCTCATCGCCCTGTAAATGTCAAAGAGTCAAATGGTACTTGATCAAATGCCAGGTGTCAGATACTTACCCATCAAACGTGTACCAATGACACAATTGCGAGAAATGCCGGAAGGTCAAATTCACACCCGACTTGGTAACATTGCATTTGTACATATGTATGCCATGCGAAAGCGCCGGCCGCTCGATGCAATATGGCCCAGACGTAATAAACGTTAGGCCTGCCCTGTGCTGCGTACACTTGCAGGTGTTTTCGAGCGATGTTTATTATTTGCAACAAACCCAATAGGTATAAAATGTGTCCTGATGTAATATTGAGATGATGAAATCACTCACCGGTATATTTATTCACAAATTTAGAATAATTAGGAATTATTTCGAGGGATGATCGAAATTGTTCAGTTTGGGTTTTTTAATTTTAGGTATTATTCGGTTTATGAGTGCATTTCGTAGGCGGTAATTGTGTTAGAATTATATGAGTGGATATGCTCTGTAGTTTAGTCGTGTATTCTGTAGATCGCTCATTATCTTCGTTAGGCTAACAGCAGTCGTCACGTAAATCAGATGGGGAAAGCTCAAATAGGTCGGGCAGGACCACGTTACCACAGGATATCAGCTGCCGTTAAACAGCAGGTTACGATGGTATATATATATATATATATATATGTGTGTGTGGATGTGTATAATCAGCAGACAGGGACATATGTTGCGTCAGTCCTTTCTACGGATAAGCTTTTTCCAGGTCCGTGACAGCTGGAAGAGCTGCGAGGACCTATTGGTGCGTCCAACGCGGGGCGGCAGGGTGTTTCGTAGGGACAAGTGACCCAAGCAGAGGTGTCGATTCTTACAACCCTAAGATATGAGACTCAAGACGAAGAAAAGGCACTAGGAGAAAGCATAAGAATACCCCTGCAAACCACCCCATGAAGGTTGGAGGTACAGGTAGAGGTAAAGCGCTTTATTGGTTTATTAATGGATCTACAATTTTACAATGCTGAAGTTCTCCTATATGTCAAGCTCTTATATAGGTAGAGAGAGAGATTCAAAGTGTGTCTCAAATATGGATGATTTAAATAAGAAAGTACTCAACCGGCCACACGGGCCTGTTCGGGAGAAATGTAGTTATCTCTCCGGTGAAGGGCGGTTCTCATCGTTCATTCAAGATTTGGACCACCCGGAATCTTCACTGAGACAGTGAACTCAGAGCTAGATACTAATTCAGTTCTACACTAATTTTTCATATCTACGTTATTTCGTTGTTTTGCAACTAATGCCTGCAAAATAGGATTGGTATTTTCGAATGTCGCGAATGATGCGCAGCCGTGTACGGGGTGAGTAGAAAACCATTCGGAAAATCACCAGTGAGGGACATTTGGAACGACGCTGTGTAACTTTTGGCTCAGCCGTGTAATCAATACATGGGGTTTGGATAAAGTCACTTGTAAGCCACGTGGTGATTTCTCAGCCGTTTGAACATGATTGAGCCTAAACCTCGCCATTTAGAAATAGAACCAACTAACTTATGGTGCCTATGTCACCGTGCGCCGAGATGGCCATTAGAAAGACAACCCTACTGTAACCCTAGCTTAGCCTCCGCCCGGCCACCATTTTAGTCCACCCTGTAGACAGTGAATTATCGCCAGAACATTGTATAACGACTCACGGGGTGTACGACAACAGAAGTTATACATCCGGTACGTAGATGGAACACAGCTGCCATGTTCAGATCAAGAACAAGTTCTAACCTCTTAGAACCTTTGGTGTTCAATTGTTAGCCGACTTCGGTGCGTTGTTGCCCATCAGCTGTTACCAGTGACAGCGCCTTTTACTGTTCTTTAGCCAAGGTCGCAAGTGGTTGCTACCTCTCAGTTTTCCAAGTCTTCACTACCCTGCCCGCCGGCCACACACACACCTCGGGAGGTTAGGTATTGTGCTCGCCAGGGTATCACAATGCCCGGTGGCAAGGTGGCGTTGTCGACTGCAGAGATATTTCTACATTATGCCTTGCTCCAGTAGGAGCCCGAGTCCCGCCCCAAAGTTCACTCTGCGTGTTGGGCTGCGTCGCCTTTCCCGAGTCCCCAAGCCGGCGTTCTCAGCAACGACAGATCCTTATCCTATCCTACAACACTGCAATCGCAGGTCCCTATGTCACTGAGTGTCTGCCCGTCCACCAGCTGTCTAGTTAAACAAACGAAACAAGAAGGTTGCGTCGCTGGCTGGTGATGCCGGGGCTGGCTGCAATGCTGCCACCGATGTAAAGGTAGCCCGTCCTCTCATGTGATCTTGTGACGACAGACAAGTACACCTCGCGCTCGTTTCGTTGACTCGCGCTCTGTTGGCCGAAACGATGGAGGAACAGGGCGAACAGCAGTATTGAGACAAGGACGAGAAGGATACAAGGCTGGGCAACCAAAGTCGACAGAGAGCACAAATAGTGTTCGTTCGAAAGGAAGGCTAGCATTGAGAAGAGGACAGAGGCGCTGGCTGGCTGGCTGGCTGGTCCGACGGTGGGTGGCTGGACCCGGAGACAAGTGATCCTCCGTCGCAACGGCCGCCCACGCTGCGGGCACTGACGGTAGCCGTGCCGACGATTCGGGTAATCGGCTATCCCAGCCATCGTTGCTTGTCCCGGCCGCGTTGGAAACGACAAGAATCAAGATCAGAGATCCGAGAAGCAGGCGAACGAAGACGAGAGAGACAGAGGGAGAGAGAGGACTCTGGGGGTTTGGGGGACACTTGCCACTCGGACGATCGGACGACGGTTGCGGCAGTTGCGGATATAGACAGTGATGGATCGCCGTGGGGCTGTTGTCGGATGGTTGTCGGTCCGCTATTCCTCCAAGCTCGTTCCAACCGTTGTTTACGAACCGCCCCCACTCCAGCCAGGGTCCCGCGTAGGTTCCATCGACGTAGCAGACATCTACTGATCTGCCGAGCTTTCTCCGTTTCTCTCCGCTTCTCCACCCGCCATTGCCTGCTGCGGCGCGCAGCTTCGGGTACTGACTCGTCAGTAGTGGTCTCTGCAGAGATCTCCTTTTTCGGTACGGGTGTTCAGCGCGCCACTTATAGGTATTAGCATTCGCTTCTGGTTGAAATATAATAGGCACATATGTAGCGTTTACAGGCGTCGCTTATGCTGGACCTGAAGGTCAGACTCAATAGCACACCGCTTAGGAGCTAACACCGGTTAGGCTGAGCGTCGGAGCTCCGGATTCACGTTGTGACCCTTGCGACTCATGTGATTTACGCGTCGGGGAGAATCGGCGCGCTGGAAGCGAATATGGCTGGCACGTGGGAGGTGATCACCTCTTGGAGTCATGTTCGTCATCATTAGAGACTTCGATAGGGGTCGCCTTTTAGATAGTTCGATTATCTAATCTTGTTGGCGTTACACCAACGTGGGGGGGGGTTCCGTGGGGTTCACGACTTGCGACTACTCGGAGTGTAGTCGCCGAATTTGCGAAATCGTTCCCGAAACAATTCATGGCTTTCTCACGTAGCATTCAGGTGGTGGCATGTCTGCCTGTATTTATTGGTGGCCATAGTCCTTCCATTGGATTGGACGACATTGCATTGGGCTCACCCTCCCTTGTCAGCTTTTCTAACAGACCCGGAGTCCGAGGTCGGTTGTCTCGCTTGTTTTTCGTTGTCATCTTCCCTATGGAAGCTGACTGTATTCCTTATTCGATCTCTCGCTCAGGCTCCCCGCCCACCACCTCATTGCGTTTGGTGCTTCCTTCCAGGGCTTATCGTCATCGTTGCTGTTGTGGTCGTTGTTGTCGCTGGTCCTATCCGACCGATCTCAAGGGGAACGGCTCAGTCAAGTGCCGTGTCCGCGAATGGTGGCTCTGCTACCGCTGTTTCTGCCCGTTCATTCGTTTGATCTCTTCTACGGCCTTCACTCCGGTCTATTCAGTGAGTCTCAGCTCACACTGCCTTTGTTCAATGCATTTCCTGGAATGGTCCCTTACAGGATCCGGCCTGCTATGTTCAGTCTCATTCGCTTCCACATTGTTGTAGCAGTAGCTGTTGTACTGGTGGTTCCTGTAAACGTGGTACTGATTTTATGTTCGGCTTGCGTTTCGACACAGTGGCCTGACATATAGTTGGCTGTTGCTAAGTTCAGCAGTTAGCCTGACGTGCCTCTTCTTGCTGTTTTTGTTCACGCAAGGGACAGGCTAACCATCGCCGGCATCGGTACCACGGCGTCAAGTCCTACTGCCCTCGGCACAAGAGTGGAATCTCCACAGGGTGTTGGTGGAAAGCTGACCGATTCTAGGACCAGGAGCTAAGCCAGGTATCGCCAGGCATGGCCAGCATTGAGCAGTGTTGCTCAATGCTGCCGCGTGAGAGCAGCACACACACAGACACAGCCTATCGGCGGTGCGAGGACGGTAGGCCCAGCTAGTGGGCAACATCCCCTCCTTGCCCATCTGCCCTCTTGGCTACCGTGCTACCCAACGGTCAAGTGGCTCGCCTGCTCACCTTCTTCTTCATTCTCTGCCTTCAGCTTTCTCCCAACGGAACTTAAGGACTCAGCCGGCCTTCGGTGCCGCTTGCCTACGCCGGATTCCTCGGCCTGAGTGCGTCTGTCCCGCCTTTGCTTTTGCCGCTGGTGGTGCCGCAGCAGTTGGCCCCCTAGGCCAACTGAACTCTGACGACCTGCTGCGCCTCATCCTCTGCTGCCTCGCTTTCTTGCGTGGCGGCCCCTTTCGGTGGTCTTTCGGGCGCTCCGACTCTCGGCACCCTCCTCGCACGCCTGAAGCTTTCTACCCAACCACCGCAATTGCCGCAGCAAGCAGCCAAAGTCCCACGCCGTCCCAGCGTGCGTGGCCGCACATGGCCACTCGTTGCTTTGACCCGCTTTATCCGTCGTCCCCCCTCTCTCTCTCTCTTTCTCACGCTCGCGCACAGAACGTCGACAAGCCGCTTCCCGGCGCACAGTCTGCCGCTTGCACAGGCGGCGTTACGGCAAGTCCCAGAGGCCCCAGCCGGTCAGGTTGCGGAAGAACCGGGGTGGGCATGGACGAAGCCCAGCGTCCAGAAGGTCTCCAGTGGCACGGTCCCAAGGTCCCTTGAGGAAGCGACGCGGGTAGGCCTACTGCTCGCTCAATTGAGCCTCTCAATCTCTCGTTCTTTTCTCTTCGCACTAGCGCACGGCGCGTGCGTTGCGCTAGGCCAGCCGCCTTCTCGGCCATCTCCCATTCTCACCGCCGCCACCACCACCAAGCCCACACCCCTCTCGCTATTATAACAGAGAGTCGGGGAGGAAGATGGCCCTCGGAAGAACTCCGTGGCAACGGGGGATACCGGGACCAACCTTGTGGACGGACCTGCAGAAGGCTGCTTGCCGAATGAAGCAGGTTCTCCGTGCCGGCGGTGCTGTCCACCGACCGTCCCGAGGGTTTGGATAAGGGACTTAAGCAAGCCACGCAGCCTGCTCTCTTCCCCTGCCCAATCTCATTCGAGTCGGGGTTAGGGCGTTCAACCCGTCCGGGAGAAGGGGCGCTGAGAGGTCCCCCGAGCAAAGGGGATCCCGAGTTTCTTTGTCCTTTGTAATTAAAACGCTCTCCAGATAAGGAACACTCGCCTACCGAGTCCGGCGGCGAGTGGACTAGCTAGCTAGCGGCTCGAGACGACAGCGAACCACGGGCGGACCGATCCGACCAGCCAAGAGCAGGCCATCCTACATAGGCTTGCATTCCTGAGGCGAATCCCCCGGATCGACAAGACCTAACGGCCCGAACGATCAAACACCCACAGTGCCCCCCCAGATATATTCGTGGCACTCAGCCGGCCCACTACGGAGCTCTGTAGTGGCGGCTTACTCTGGTTCGTCCGTGGCCGATCTGGCCGCCGCGGGCAGATCTGGACGCGCCACATGGAGCTACTGGTAGTCGGGCCGAGCCGAGTCGGCGTCTTGTCTAACTCGGACCGAAGTGAGGTTGATTGGGAGTTTGGGTCGCCATTCGACGTCTATGAGTGTGTGTCTGTCTGTCTTACGACCAATAGCGACCTGAACGGCAGACCTCCTTGGACACTGGACTCACTGAGGTGGTAGTGGCCGAATTCGATCAGACTTATTCAGTTCGTACAGCAATTACGCATCAGAGATAACACCGATCGGGTTCGCCGCTTTGTGAAGAATGGCCCAGAACGAAACAATCCATGTCTATTCGGCGTCATTGCCGACACAGGCCCATCTGATTGCCTATAGCCTTTGAGCCACTATCAGCAGCCGTTGAATCAACTGGCCCAATGCGGCTAACGTTAGCAGCTGGCTGGGCTTATGGACTGTCTGTCGTTTCACTGATCCTGGATTTGCGCTCAAAACAATGTGAGCAGTTCTCTTACACTCAACGCGTATGAGTAATTATACTCTGTACGATATTATATATATATATAATTCATTTACATTGAGATATCCATATTTGGCGGAAAGAAAGGGGAAATAATTTTTAATTCAGAACTGTACAGGATAAGCGAATTCGGACCAGTTGATGAGCTCGTTCGGATGTTGCGGAACACTCACATGGTTATTGATACAATTGTGCATTCGTCTGACTACCAGTCACATTAATACGTGATTAATTTTCCCGGTGCGAGCTGTCGTCTTAGGCCTAACGATAAACCCTGCGCTGACTTCCGACAATTGTCCAATCTGCTTTAAATCAGCGCTGTATAATTATGTGTACTATATATATATATATAGGTTAGGTCGCATTTCGAGATAACCGTTATTCAGCAAGGTTTCCAAAATATGCTGAAGACATTTTAAACAGTTTATATATATATATATATATATATATATATATATATAGATATATAATTGTTATTCATTGTGGTTGTCGTCTCAGGAGACAACCTCATTTTCAAGAGATACCCAGTGAATATGTACTTGGTTTCCGAAATAATACCTATGACATATTACACATGGGCCTACATTTGTGGATATAAAATAGCATGACGACAATAACACCACTTCGGCTCTGACAGCGCCCAGAATGACTTTACGGGGCGGCGGCGTCGAAAATTGCTCGCTCGACGACACCGATTGACCTATACGCATCGGCAACATGCACTTGGCACGTTTAGGCGTAGTCACGCTGCACGTTCGATTGGCCAACTTCGATCTCCACGTGACATCTGGCAGACTGCTCGGAGGATCGTCGGCTGGCCACAATGATCGGTTGGCAATCTGTGTCCTTTACGGGCACTGTAGCTTGATCGTAGATTTCGGCTTTACGACAGCCCGTGTGAACTATTTACATAACTATATGCATTACGACCCTTGGAGAGATACAGTTTGCACTTTGTGGGCCGCTCGGCTGGCTGATGTCCGCCGCCTCCGCCTATAGCTAACCGTGAGGGTGGCTCCACCCAGGGGGCGCGACGTGGGTACGTTCGAGCGAGAGTGCTGCCAGCGCGTTAACGCACGCTGGTTGCTTTTCGACCGCTGCTGATGTGAGATACCAAGTTGTTGTTAGTGTGGTCATACCTGCCGTCGATGGTGAGGAGCGGAGATCAGGCAACTGTCAGATACGAAACGGGCGTACGTCTAAACGCCAGCCGACCTCTAGTCCAAACTATCGGCCATACGACTACCCACGTCTAGGCCCTATCTGTGCGTGACTATAGGGCGGCAAATAGGGCTCGGTGCGAGCACTAGACTAGGTGAGGGTGTCTGTATCGACACAGGATCTGTGAACAGGTACAATTTCAGGGTTAGCAACAAACCAGTGAACAAACTGTACATGGATGAGTAGAACCGAACGCTGCTGTCTAGGGGCCACACCCGCCGAGTTGGCACGGCGGCCTCCTGAGCGGCCGTGGACGATGTTGGCAGCAGTGTGATAATTTGACGTTCGTCACACCACGATCAACGGCGACAAAGTCAAGTCAGTTAATGCGCTTCTACATCATCGCCACCACCACTCACCCCCGTAGTTTGCCATCTATGCCCTAGAGCCCCATCTATGCCCTCAGGAGTATGGGCGCATATATATATATATATATATATATATATATATATATATATATATGTATATATATAGAATGCGTGTGCAAATACGCATGTATAGGGCTTGGGGAGGCGGCGGTGGAAAAAATATCGAGGGCTATCAGCGCTCGTGGGTGGTGGCACTTACGAGCATTGATACATCATCTATGTGTAACTTTCCTTGCTGGCTAAGTGGCAACGTGCCACTCCAGATGACTTCGGCGCGGGGTGGGGGTCGGGTAGGCGTGGGGCTCGTGCGTCGTTTTATGGGGATAGCTGCTCAGGTAATCATTCGTGCGTGTGGATGTAACCCATGGGTTCAACTGCTCTCAAGCGGGTTGACCACCTGTGTAGGTATGAGGGACAAAGTGTTACAGTGTGTGATCTCCTCGACAGTGTCCATATACCTAGTGAAGGTAGGAGGTGTGGCCTTATCCGATAGTATGTACTATTATAGTATAGCTGCGAATGAGGAATACAGGGAAGCGAACTGAAATAGAGGAGGTGTGCGAACGAACTAAATCTTCCGTCGACACAACGAGACAACCATTGTAGGGGGCATTGTAAATGTTGAGTCGGAGACAATTTTATGTACGAGATCTAGAAATCCCGCCGTGCAGGCAAATCCATATACATTCACTGTTCAGCTACCAAATGCTGTTCATTCGAGGTAGGATTCATTCCGTGTCGTGCAGTGTTGTTCGGAATTTACTTTGAAACCTTGCATAGACTTAGTTAGCGAGCTAGAGGTATAGATTTAAGATTTCTCCAGAGAAACGAGTAACGGTTTCAGAGCAAAAGAGCTATATCAATAATTCGCTGTTCCTTTAAAGGTCTAAGAATCGTTAGTGTTCAGTCAACGCAGTCTTCGGCTGTAATGTAGCGTGGTCGGCTTTGCGGGGAAGGCGAGACACCCGGAAGGCAACTGCTTACCATTGGCTAGGCCAGAATCCTCAATCAGAGCGAAATTCAATCGGGAGATATCGGGAGAAGGACGTCGAACCCGACAACAGAACCTTCGAGAAAGGCGACAGCGGGAACTGAAGACACCGAAGGTCGTCGTCTTATGATACTATCGAACGAAAAGACGGCGTGTCCCTTCAGCTCAGCATTGCGGTCAACGCAACGTAATCGTCCAAGCGGACGTGGTTGGTACGTGTTTCAAGAATCGTTCGTTTCCGAACACGGACAGTTACACGTGGACTGGACCAGTTTATCCTGTTGTCAGTTAGTCAAGCGCCACTTATCTTTGGAGAGGTGCTTGTGAAGAGTGCCGGTTAGGTTACTCTTCCTTTAGCCTTCCCGCTCTCTGCATGCCGGCACCCGTTCGGGGATTCGACCTTTCGCCATGGTCGAGGGGCAGGGATCTCTTTGCCAGCAATGCGACGCGATTGACGTTGGCTGTGCGCGTCCGGCTGCGCGACCTTCTCTAACAAGGAATAGAGTGTGGCCGGGAGCCCTATCTCTGCCGATCACCTAAAGTGTTGAAATGGCGGCGTTCGCAGCCGTGAGCGTTCCCGACAACCCCAACCTTCAACGCGGTGTTAGCTCTCTACCCACGCACGCTTTTGGCAGCGGCACATAACTGGCCGTGCTGGCAATCCGTCCGATACCCCGGACCAACATTCCCTGCTCCGCAGCCAGGAAAGCCGAAGACGAACAACGACCTCGAGATATTGCCGACCCAACGGACGAATCATCGCGAATCGAGGCGAGGCGTGCGCGGTTGCGCAGAGGCACAAGCGCGGTCCGTTTTCTTGACAAGGGACGCAGCTTTTCTGCCTCCCGCTTGGATCTTAGGCGGTGGGGTGCTGGCCTCTCGTGGATCTCACTATTTCGGCCGGCCGTAGCCTCCAGTTCTCTCTGACGCAGTCTTCTGTCGATCGTGACTGAAGATGGGCATGACTCCTCGCGACTCTTTTGCTCGTCCCTTCAGAAATGAACGACACTCGTAGCCAATGGCCTGTAGAGGGGACGCTTGCGACAACGACGCTCGCCCGCGTGCCGATAAACTCTCTTCCGGCAATACCTCTCGTGGTCGATGCTGGTACCGTTGCAATCGAAGCAAAAGCGGCAAGATGACGCAGCTGGACCGACAGGGATCTGCAGGAACGGACCAGCGTCGCGAGCTGTCGAAACGCTGTGCTTCGTCGCAGGCGAACAACGGCAATCGCGAGAAAGCGAGTCGAGGAAAAGAAAAGAGCACACAACTAAAAGGAAGAAAGCCAAGTGCGAAGTGAAACGCCCGATCCGCAGCCAACGAGGGTGACAGCGCTCGAGAGCTGAGGACCGGCCGGGGGTTGTGGTGTCACAAAGCCCCTCGGCCTATCCTGGACAGCGTTGGGCAAGGACAGACACTGGGGTTCGAATACCGGAGCAATGGCCCTTTTTGACATCATCGCCGCCTTCGTCGGCGTCTCAGCAGCGGCCATCGCAACGGCGGCAGCAGCAGCAGCAGCAGTAGCAAAATCACCAAAAACCGCTAGCCCCACGTACCCCGCGTACCCCCATCCACATAGAACCCGCGCCTCAGAAGGATAGGCGGAGGCAATCGCAGGGCCACGAAGGCGAACACGGCCGGCCAACTACCAGGCTGGCAAGTCGCGCAAGCAGCGATCGAAAACCGCAATCCCACCACAATCCCACAATGATCACCACCTCCGTCCTCTGTGGCTTCCCCTTCCTCCGAGGCTATCCCTAAGCTGCCCAGCTGAGGCGCTCTTGGGCGCTATCGTTCGGGAAACAGACGCGTACGAGAACGCGCCATTTCAGTCGGGGTAATATCCGCCGGCGGCCGGCGCATGAGAATGAGTCCGCGGCTCGAACGGAGAGAAGATCGGATGGAAAAAGCCTGAACATTGTAGTGATCGTATACGGTCGTCTTTCTCTGTTGCATTTCAACGAGACAGAACCCAGAGCTGGAGTAACGAAGACTGGATAGAAATGATGTTCTAGACTAGCACGTACGCGATGTGTGGGCATTCTAGAACGAGTTTACGAACGCTACCTGTTGCGCGTTGTGGGGCAGCTGAGGGTAAGTGCATGCTGTTTTCTGCATATAAAGTGACAAGAGAGATGTTTTTTGTCCTCTCCCTCATCTACGGGGCTCCTGTTGAGCAAAGCATAGGATTACGAATATTTACGTTGGAGCAGGAACACAGAATTTGATCGTGGTAAACGGCTAGCTAGCTACTATGCCTACCTATAATCGCGTATATGGCTTTATATGAGGAGCTAAAGAAACGCAAATTGTAGGCAGGACACATCGAGGCCCCGGTGGCCTGGTGGAGCCTTTTTGTGTAAGTCTGCCTTGCAATCGGAGATGCAACACGTAGGGGTGCCCACAGGGATTTGATTCCCGCCGTTACAGGGTTCGTGTTATGAAGAAACGCCGAAATCAGTTGTACCGTGGATGGTAGATGATAGCTGATGGGTCGGCCCGAAAAACGTAGTTTTTCTTAAGTGGGCACAACTTATAGACCCACATCGCTATTTCGATGGATGCATTTTGCAATGTTTTTTTTAGAATCGTACCTTTATGCTTGTAACCTTGTAACGTGAGTTCTTTAGAATGCTTGTACTTGTAAGTTGGACAATCGTTTGTAATCAACGTAGGTAAAATTTCAACTAACGCTCATATGCGCCCGAGTCTCCACTGCCAGTTGAGAACCGAGTAGGTCCCCCGTCAGCACAAAAACAGGCCCACAAACGCTCGTAACGAACGCGAAACGATTGGAAAGAGTCGCATTGAATATCCCTATTATAAATAAAGGGAAAAAAGACGGTTTTGTATTAAAAAAACAAAAATCCGTGACATCGCCTAATGTTCTACCCAAGATTTCCGTTAACAGTCGAACTAACACAGGACTTCCTCCCGTCCAATCCATCCAGCTGCTGTGTCTACTGCTGTCGGCTTAGTGGAAACGACACACCCACGCTCTCAAACACTCACAGACAGCCATGTTCAGTGGCACCCAGTGGTCAGAGAGAAGGGGAGCCCTGTAACCTCCCGCGCAATGTTGCCTACGGCGTGTAAACGAAGCCCATGACCACCGAGGCGAACCCATCACACGTTGCTCCCGTTGACCGTCCTCCAGCCTCGTTCGGGTGTTGAATCCGTTTTGCGCGTCCCGAATTGGTCACATGCATGTCCTGCATAGCAGGCCGACGGTGGGTGTCGGGTTGGCACCAGGGATCGAGTCGGGAAGGAGCTTGACGAACGCACAGGCACACATGGACAAAAACGGACTGTTTTCCGCCTGACCCACCCTCGCGCTCGACTCTCATCCATTCGCCGTGCACTGTACTGTACGGTGCTTCGTTGGGAGGCGGCTGCCGAACGGGAGAAAGACGCGGGCGCGGGGCTTGCGCCTTGGGGGTGTTCGTTGGTAGGCTCGGCTTTGTCTGTCTGCCTGTCTTCTTGAAGAGGCCGGCTCGTTCGCCCAAGCCAAAAAGCGGTAAGTTAGCAAAGGAATGGGGAGAGCTGAGGCGAGATGATTCAGATGGCACGGGGTGGCCTCGTTCATGAATCAGACGGTGGGGTGTTGGCTTGTGCTCGCTCGCCTTTAACCAACAGTGGATAACGTATGATGTGTAGCTAGTAGTAATTGTGAGAGTCTTTTTTTTCATATTTTCATACCATGAATCGTTAGAAAAGAGAAGATCGTCCCATTCGAGCCCGGTGGTCTGGTGATGCATTCGGGTGCGCCTGCCTTGCGCACCTCTCGGAGTCTTGCGCACCCCTACGTATTGCACCCCTCGGAGGGGTGCAATACGTAGGGATGCCCACAGGGTTCGATCCCCACCGTTGGACATTTGCGTTTGTGGGGGGTCGGCCTTATGAAGCAATATCGAAAGCAGTTGTACCGTGGACTGAGTTAAATGTTTAAGGCTGTACAATTTATCGTACAATTACAATTTAACCAGATATTTTCACGAATTGTACATGCATACACATGCAGGTGTAGGGCCAAAAATGTAGGCTTTATGCTGTTGGGAATGGGGTGGCCTTCCGTTTCGAAATATGTAACTTTCCCGTTAGGAGAGAAGTAGGTTCACACTTGCGGTAGAGGATGATTTATTGGCTGTCTACCTCAGGTTAGCTGGGAACGTACATCTCTTATACACATAAACAGTGGGCCCACTTCGGGCGTAGGTTTTGACCCAGCCTATATTTTGAAGGACACACGAAATTAGGTGTCTTGAGCATTCGTGTATAGATTGAACAAAGAATGGGTGCCCGTAGGGAGTACAAAGGGCTTCACTTGTGCGCGCATTCGCACACTCTTAGTTGGTGAAATCAACGCATTAATAGAACGTGCTATCCCTTACCGAAACAGACCTCTGGATGCAAGATCATTATGGATACTGTCTGCAAGATCGTCTCACAGCAAACTAATGAGTAGCTTGCTTTAACCGTTAGATACAACAGAATTATTAAGATTTCGTGTGCCCACAGATAAATACTTGCACTAACACATTTGTTTAATTACTTACCTCTTGGCTTATTCCTATTGTGGTTTTATAGGTGGCCCTCAGCTGTCTTCGGCTGACCCTCAAACAGGTCAAACCTTCCCCCTTCGACTTCGGTTTCTGTCATCGAGATCTTCCTTATCTAACCGAATTTATTTTTTTGTATCGCATCACAGAAATGTCTTTCGTTGGTGCCCCTCGTTATAGAACGACGTGTTGTATATATGGAACCTCACTGCAAATCAGTGCAATTTTTGCATGTATCCAACTAGTAATAATAATAACAATAAGGAAGAATTATATAGGAAGAATAATATAATAAATATCTGGATAGTCGGTTGAGACGTCTCCCTCAATCATCTTTCCTCTGACATTTTCAAGTTTGTCCAGATATGACTATAATCATTATGATGTTCTCAAATGCACCGCTTCCGTATGCGCTTGTTCCTACGGTGCCAGTCACAACGCTTGGTGCCTGGCTGGTGTAGGTGGTCCCGCAAAGCCAAGGGGAAGTCTCTACTAGAGTCAAGTCGGCGTAGCCGCACCATACAGTGACTCACCGCCCCACCCATGTGTGTGACCGTAAGTTTTCGGTCTCATTGTCGTCCCATTTAGATTGCCTCTTAGGACATGCGTTCTTCATCCTCTTTGAGACAAACGTCAAATGGGCGGATGTCCAAGGGGATGTCGTAGGACACTTTGTCTCTGTTCCTCTCTCTCTCTCTATTTCTTGGCCTTTTTTTTGGCCTTTCCTGCTCATGCTATTGCGTCCACCATGAGGTTGACCACGGCCAACTCCTTACCGCTCTTCGTACTGGCGCCGCAATGGCTTTCCCTGTGAATGCGACTTTGTCGAGATTCTCCCTTCAACTTGCCGGCTCTGCCTTTTTGACCCCTTAGTGGGTTCTCGGCTGGACGGCTGACGTGGCCAAGACTCCCCCCTCACAAAAGATAGATAGTGTGAGTGAGACAGAGACAGAGAGAGAGAGATGGCCAAAAAAAGGAGTTGTCCGCGAGCGGCTGGATTTGTGTTTAGTTCTCGTCTCGTCAATCTCGACGCGTCCTCCCATCGTCCTACCCATACCGCGCGGGCGATTGTGGTAGCCCAAAGTTGCTCTGCCATGAGTCTGCATTCCATACGCGTTCGCTTCTTCATTGCCGCTATTTCCGTTCGCTTGCCGCCTCGGCCTCGCGTGGCCGCGCAGTAAAAAAAAATCGCTATGAACAATCTGCCGCCACCGCCGCCACCACCGTCGATGACGAGTGTCAACGATAAAAGCTGCAGGAAGAGTGGACGTCGCGGCAATAGACGGGAACACAGGGGCGAGGACGGCATGAAAAGAAAGTATATGTATTCTGGTATACGATATGTGAGAGAGTTCGCGGAGGGGGCGTTGCGCGGCGGGGCTTGCTCGGATAGAGATGCATCAGGATCGACGGCAGAGGGGGGGGGGGGCGCTGTGGGGTGGTTGGCGGCAACGAATACGGTTAGGTTATCTATGTCTGTCCAACCCTGTCTCTCTTCTGTATGTGTATTGGTATTGCTGTGACCGAATTGGCATGCGGTATCGCTCGTGTAAGGAAAATGAGACGACAGCTATCCAGCCAGCCACAGCTGAGGAGGCGAGAAAAACGGCGGGAGACGTGAAGAGATGGGCGGGGGGTAGGGGGCAGCTAGATGCCGTCGTAGCAGCAGCAGCAGCAGGCCGCTTGCAGCTACCGTCGGCCGCGCCAACAACCAACGAGAAGAAGCAGTAACAGCAGCAGCAGCCGTAGGAGTCACAGCACCACAATCCGCGGCCGTGTGGGAGGAGGCCGAAGCCTCTCCTCAACGAGAGCGTGGCGGGGAATGGGGGATAGCTCAGGCAGGATCCCATCTTAGCCTGGGCCCCGGGACGTCCCTTCGCGACGACTATTACTCAGATTTATCGCCTAAATGTCACACCCCCTTGGCCGACTTCTCCAGCATCACCAGCCGGGGTCACACTAGGCGGGCTCAGCCCAGGCCAGGCCAGGCCGACCAACCCAACCGAGCCTGCCACGTTCCTATATCTCCACGGCTCTCGACTCATCCTCCCATTCGTTCTTCCCTTGCTATCGCTGTCTGGCCTGTTCTGTTACCCGTTGGTAGGCACTTTCATCCGCGTTTCTTTCCTTCTTGCTTTTGCCGCTCGCGTCTATCGTCCGTTCGCTTGCTCGCCTGGACCCACCCGAAGCCCCAGCCCCCGCCGCCCTTGCTGGATCTTTTCTTGCTCCGTCTTCTCGCGTCCTGCCACTCCCTACGTCTCTGGCCAGTTAGCTCTAGCGATTTTGCCGCCAGCGAGCACAGACAGGAAAGGAATCGCACAATTAAACGCCTCCATAGATAACCACCCCTAACGGGCCCCCGTCGCCCCCCCCCCCCGCGCGCGCTTGCCGACCAAAGCAGCCCGGAACAGCCATCTCGCCATCTCTCTAGCGTTCATCTCATCTTCTCTCTTCGCCACTCAACACGATGACGCCTCTTACTCGGGTGGTTGTCGTCTTCGTCCTGCTCGACGATTGCAGGCCTGCGTCCAGACATTTCTGGGGGGAATACGACAGCTAGCAGGGCAATTCATGGCGGGGCAGTCGGCTCATGGCCGAAGACGCCCCCAATGGGCTAGCCCGTAGAGGCGCGCGGGGCCAACTTCCTCCCTGTCGTTGGCTCCGTCTAGCTGGAGACTAGAGACGACGACAACACGATGGCCGTCAAGGGTCGTCGGAGCGACGACCACCGCGAGGGTCCCCCAGTGGCTGCTATCGCGGGCTAGGGGCGGGCGGGGGGAGGTTCTCGGCGAAAAAGCTCTCTTGCGAGAAGCCTAGCGCTTTGTCTGCCACTGACTCTGCTCGGGAAGAAGTTAGTGTTGGAGAGGGAGGTGGGGAGAGAGAAAGAGACAGAGAAAAAGTCGACGAGGAAGAGCCACGCAGAAACGACGCGAAGGCGGTGACGGCGGCAACGCGAGGGGACACAATAAGATAACAGATCGCAGATAACTGATAATGAGAATCATGCTTTTGGTCCTGCGGCGCCCGTCCTGCTGCCGCTGCCGGAGTGGGCACTCCGCGCACTGCGTGTTCCGTTGGCCACAGTTGCTCCGCTGTGAGGAACGGTGAGGACCTTCCAGTTTCTCTCTCGCTCTCTCTCTCTCTCTCTCTCGCTACCCACCGCGTTGTACGGTTAACAGTGGGGAAAAAACGAACAGACACAAGAGAGCGAGAGAGAGAGAGAGAGATGAGCCTGGCAGCAGCAGAACTAGTAGCAGACCCAACTCCACCACCTCATCTTACTGCCGCTGTGTCCACGATCGCGCATCCGACGGACGACGGCTGAAGGACGGCAGCTGATCTTGTTAAGTGGGGAATTATGGCCGGCGGCGGCCGCCGCCGCTGGGCCGGCCACCGGACGGCCGTCGGCGCCGTCAAACAACCGGGCAAGAGGGCCTCCCGAAAGCAGAGGAAAGCATTAGCACATCTAGGCAGCACCCGCCACCGCCGCCGCCGCTGCCAAGTTAACGTTGTGACAAGGGTGACGGTACGACAACAGCGGGCAGGAGTGCGACGAGGCAAAGATTGCTACAAAAATTCACCACCATCACGGCGGACGGCGACAAGTGCAGCGCCAGCCACGAACACCGGCGATGTTCTCATCACTGGCGGCTCGTCCACCGCGCCACTCGTCAGGAGGCTCCACCCTCGTATACACGACGCTCGCGTGTGTATACGACTTTTCGCCTAATAGCAACGATGCCGGCAAGTCGACAGCTCTAATCCCTGGCGCCGTGGCGTTGTTAGCGAACACCGCGACCGCCCTGTAGGCGACGAGGCATCATACGTAGACGCGGGCCGTTATTTTTCGTGTTTCATCGTCGCGAGCCAACTATTACGACCGGTAGCTGGCCTGGCCTGTTCTCTGGCTTTGTTTTGCTTTCAACGATACGTTCTCGTGCGGGCTGGCACGATAGCGTGATGCGTCGAATACAACAGGAGTATGTAGGAGGGATTTAGCGTTTCTTGCCGAAATATGTCGCCTGTCAATGATAAATCATGACGGTGACGATTGTGATGATGAAGAAGATGATGATGATTATTATTAGAATTATACATACGGGAGTAGATATACGGAGTAATAGGCGTTATTATTATTATCTTCTTCACAATTGTTTTTGTGCATTTATTCACATGAAAGAAGGCACCGCGCTGGGCATACGGTCGCCTTCTGCTAAATGTGCACGTGTGGGATCATACAAGTGAGCTGGGCAGTTTTTGTTCTTGGCAATTTCAATAAGTTTTAATGCCGGCGTGACAGTTGGTTGTATAATACAAACGTATACAAGTAGCTGTTGGTCGCAGTTATATATATTCATATATATATATATAATTATTGAGATTGGTATCGCTTGTTGCAGCAACTGGTGAACGGTCCCCTCCAGCAGCTGTTGCAGCTGTTGTTCTCCAGCTGTCGCATCCAGTCAAAGTCAGCTGGAGAATCTCGGTCTATCCACGGGCGTTTGTAGTTCTCTTTTCTATGGAAAAAGGGTTTGTCTGGCCCGCGCCAACATCGCGCTGGTATTGGCCTTTCCTCCCCGTTTCAGACCGCCACCGGTCGACGGCCCCTCATAAGCGGGTGGGCACGAGGTATCACTCGTTGCGTCTAGCAACAACAACAACAACAACAGAAATAACAACGTCAACAGCAGCAACAACAACAGTAACAGGCACATGTTCCGCTGTATTTGTGACGTAGTAACTGTCCAGAGAGCACTGTGACGTCGACGTGTGCGGGTGGGTGCGTCTGGTGCAAAAATCCAGCCGGTGACATGACGGGAGGATAAAACGGTTGGGATAGGGTGTCAGCCCGATGGGGGTGTTTGCTTGGTGGCGTCGGCGGCGTCGGCGGCAACAGCAGGCGAGTTGAGTCGAGCCAGACGTCGATCGTAAGCCGCCAAAACACCATCGCTGCATTGGCCCGCGGTTCACCCGCGTACACAACGTTGTGCACATACCACAATCATACAAGAAGCCACCGCCACAAGTTCCTCCTCAGAACAGAATCAGACAAAACTCACAGGGGTGAATTGATCCGGGGTCCAGTGATAAGTAAGGGGATTGCGTGCGCGAGGTGGCGGCGGTGGTGGCGGCGGCCGCCAGCCAGTTGTCGACGATGACGTGTGCGCTTGCGATGCGAGGAGCCTTCCTGAGTTGCAGGAGCGAGGCCGCTTTTACTTTTGTCCTGATCGACGGATGGAAGAGATGAGACGATCAGGCCCGCCCGAGGTTTTTCCCCTTTCCCTACATGGTCAGACGATCTTGCGATTTGGGATAAAACCGTTTTCTGACCACAGCCAAACATCCACGCCCGCGAGTCGTTTTTGTCCAGGGTTTCTTGTCGGCGCAGACGTTCATAAATAGTCGGATTCGACTCTCGCACTCGACGCAAGACGCAACCCTGTCTAAGCGCGTTCGCTCTCCGGCTCTCCTGACCGGGTTAACCCCGTTCAAATGCGGCACTCCCCTCACCCGTGAAGTTCCCACGCCCCATAGGCACGCAAGCAAATAACATCCAGGCGTCAGCCGACCATGGACCAATTCGCTCCGAACAAAACACGCAATAGCGGTAACGGCCCGGTGCGTTTCCACCGCGCCAACACGAACATTGCCGAGGCGGTTAGCCGGCCGCAACAAAGCTACACCACTAAGGCGACTAGAGCAAGCAGTACGATGTAAGGGCCAGAATATCATCGTCATTTGTTCCTCTCTCCGAATCCTACTATCCTCGGCTCAGATTTTCACTCGCGGCGGATTCGTTCACCACTGCCGCCATCACTTGCCTGTGTTCTGCTCGTTCTGATCCGAGCGAGGCTCCCGTCGGGACGGGGAACGGCCAGGTTGGCCCGGGCTACCGGTTTGGGGTTCCGATATCTCGGCCTTTGAGTCTGCCCCCATCAACATTCGCGATTTCTTCACTTTTCCCCTGCCACCACGGCTACTGCCGCCGCCGCCGACGACTTCCCCAATGCCCTGAAGCCAACTGACTCCCAAATCCCGGCTTCGCTCCGAGCGCCATCACTCGCTCACATCCGTCCACATCAACAACCCCCTCTCTCTCACACCCCGCCCCACGAACCCAACCGCCCCCCCCAAAAAACCCCACAAATCATCGCGTCGCCACTGCGCCTGAATGTGTTGTGTGAAACAGGCCCCACATCCGGCCGTATCTGCACGCTGGTCCGTCCCTCGTGTAGGCGTCCTATTTTGTCTTGGCTGGGAGGGCTATGTTAAGACAGGGTGGGCTTTTCTCATATTTGTTCCACATCGCCTCAGCCCCTCTCTCTCTCTCTCGCTCAGTCTCGCTTTTCTTCGTCTGCGATCTCTGCTGTCCCGCTATTCCGCGGCGTTCACCCGACGTGGCCGTCATTTGGGCTGTCTGTTTTAGCCATTTCGGCACCCCTCTCGGCATTACCCCTCTTACTGACCGGCCCTCTGGCTTCGCGCGGGGGTCTTGAGCAGGCGACTGCAGAAGGATTTGTTGCAATATATATATATATATATATATATATACCTGTGCTACTATTTCTCCTCCCCTGTGCACGGATGTGGCTGCTGTTGCGCCCGCCGGCTGCAAACCACTTCTGCTTGCAGTCAACTGACCCGCAGTCGGTACCTGGCACAACGACTAGAGGCGCAGCGACGCGGAGCTCCCAGAGCCCCCACCATGGAGTGGCTGCACCACGTACCGAATGTATTTATGTGGCTGAACAAAACGTGGCGGCCCCAGACGTTGTTCGTGGTGCGCCAACAGTTGCTAACGCAAGGCGTATAGTCGTGAGCAATGACTTTCAGCACACAGACCGTCCGTCGCACACATCTCCGGTCAGGCCCCTTGGCCCTGCCGTCTCGGTCTGCAAACAAAAAAATAACAACACTGCCCACATGGATCGCATTGAACCATACCATACACCATATCGAAGTGCTGTCCGAACAGAGGTCCGATGTGTCTGGTCAACTCGAGTGAACCACCGTTCGATTGCGCGGGACTGTCTGCTTGGACCGCTTACATCAACAGCCAACTCGGCTTGGCAGTGCTGAATAAATGTGTGCCCCTACCCTCATTGTTGTCCGCGTCATTACCCACCTCGCTCTTCTCCTTGACTGTCTTCCCGGAGCTTGTTCGTTTTTGTTACGTTGTTTTCTTGAGCCTCTCGGTCAATATTCGTTTTGGCGTTTTTTTTTGCCACTAACGTAAATCCGATCGAAGTTTCCGGCGCGCTTTCCCGGGGAAAACATACGCTCAGGTTTATGGCTACTACCCATGGCTGCAGCTTTCGACTCCTCATGCATAATATGTGGTGGAGTCGGCACGTTATAGTCGATGGTTTCTATGGATACTATATTGCTTGTGGGTCTGTTAGACGTTTGGATTCGGTGGTCGACGCATCACCAAGGTTAAAGGTTTTATTGGTGGCTTGCTAAAGGAACTGCACTTTTACAGTGCTTAAAAAAACAAGAGCAGAAGCATTCATACTCAGTGCTGTGGCGATTGGACGGTGGCTGAGTGGTCTGTGGGAAGCCGGAGCTCGGCTGGCTCGAGCTGTGTTCGACACCTGATGTGAGGACATTTAATAAGAGAACTTGTTAAGCATTGTACAAATTACAGTTCCTTTAATAAATCAATGAACTTTTACATTGACCTGTGTGCTTGGGCGCCGGCAGAACTTGAAAAGTTTCTTTTTGTGCAACGGAAACTATTGCTAGACATTGTTTGTATTTGTGTGTTCGCCGATCAGAGGACCTTTTTCCTCGCACGCCACCACTCTTGTTCGGTGAGCGAACTCTACGTTAGAGTACAGTTGGCTCGAACCGGAGCACAACTATAATACATTCATTGATCGCAGTTCGATTCAACGATGGTCCCCAGCTCATGAGCGATCGGAAACAATTCGCCAAAAACAAACTCTGAGAGTGTTTGTTCTTCTGGCGAGGTCCCACTGCTAAACAGTGGGAAAGTGTACCATAGGAAGGGCACAGAGACCAAGGGTATCGATACCTCCCCGACTCCAGGCCCGACACTTCTCTATTGTTGCTGTTGTTATTGCGTCCGTTGTCGTTGTTCTTGGTGCTGTCGCCGCTGTTGGAAACCCGTTGGTTGGGGCGGGTAAAAACCTCCGCCCGCAGAACGACGCCGAGGGGTCAGCTGGCCGCCGAGCAAAGCCGCGCCCGCGACAGCAGTGGCCGGGTCGACAGCTTTGCCGTTCTCCGGTTGCCCTGATCGCGTTTGGCGCCGTCCAACTCGTACGACTGCTGCAGCTATAGCTAATCCGTATGCCGATAAAAATGATCAATTCGCATTGAGGCTGTGGCTCATCCAGAACGCCGGCGTTGGCGCAGAGAACGAGAGGAGGTCGGTACGTCGACTGTCTCCCGGTGCCGGGCAACAACTCGGCTCCGAAGGCTCCCCAGCCTTCGGAGTATTCCGGGGTGGTGCCAACGGAGGGAGTCTGATGGTTGCGATACTCAATTCTTCATCTCTCTGGATGGTCGCTGGATGTGTGCTCCACGATCGTTGCTACGTCCGCTAGTGTGAATGAGTGCGGCAGTTGTATCGCTGTGGACGAAGCCGCCATTATGTCCTACCACCGTTTTTCCCCTAGGTCCCCCTCTCCTGCCTTACAATCCCCTCAAAATATCTCTTTTCCCGAGCTCTCTTTCTCTCTCACGCACGCGAAAAAGCAGCTCCCTAAACACCCCTCTAAACATCCTCGCCATGCCTAGCCCCCGCCCCCCGCCCCCCGCCTCTCCACGACTTCACCCCCGTCCGAAGTACATCTTCACCGACCCCGGCGCTTAAACAACCCAGTTGAGAGAGCCCAGTTGTCTTCGTCGTCCCTTCTCGCCGTTTGCTTCTTGACCGCCGCCGCCGCGGCCGCCGTAACCCTTCGTGCACGCCCCCTATCCGCCACGTCATCCGGCGTCATCCCCGCCGTGGCGTACGACTGCCGCCCATTGCTTTACCACTTCCACCACTGCCGATCTCCGCCACCACGGCCACCACTAACGCCAAGACCACCACAACGCCACCTCCGCTCCTTATTCTTTTCTCCTTCTGCTTCGCTTTCTGATTCAAATCTTTTTCTCTCGCTCTTCATTTCTCTCTCCCGGTCCCCCTCCCTCTTCTCCCTGCTCCCCTGCCAGAACAGCCGCTCGTCTTGAGCCCGCCACTCTCCACGGCCTCTCCTCAATCGGACGCCATTACTCGTCGGCGTTGCGATTGCTTGCGGCGCCTGGCGGCGCCTCGCCGCGCGATGCGCTGCGTTGCTGCTATGCGTTGACTACCACAGCCAGCGCCAGCGAAACCGCCACCGTTTCGCGCCCTCTGTGTTTCGTCGCATTTTCCGCCTTCCCACCTCCCCGGCCATAGTTCCCATCGTTTCGTAGTCCGACCTCCCCTTATCCTCCTATCCATCGTATCCTATCCCGGCATCCTCTCAGCTTTTCCTCGGTCGGCGTTCCATAGCCCTTCCAAGCAGCCGCGCGCGCTCTCCCACTTTCTCATCGTTGCGGGAGGCCCCTGGCCGAAACGATGGCGTGGCCCATGGTGCCATCGCGTTTGTCGATTTTTGCCGATTCTTCCGCCCGCCCTGCTCTGGCCCGATCCGGCTCCGCTCAGGCTACAAACGGCTGCCGTGCCGTCCGATCATCGGCATCAACACCGAGCAAGAGCG
Organism: Stratiolaelaps scimitus; assembly: GCA_019614645.1. Taxonomy (NCBI): domain Eukaryota; kingdom Metazoa; phylum Arthropoda; class Arachnida; order Mesostigmata; family Laelapidae; genus Stratiolaelaps; species Stratiolaelaps scimitus. The sequence continues at coordinate 6,421,648 of JABWDB010000012.1, forward strand.
CCGCCGAGACTATCACCAGGACTTCCAACACCGAGTAGTCGCCAGGCAGCAGCGTTCAGCGGCGTTCGGCATCGCTTGCGAACGGCAACGTTCAGCGTTCCTCGGCCTATGGTCGGTGGTGGCCCCGTCCTTCAGTCGTCGACGAAGAACGTCTGCGCGAGGCTGCTGGCGAGGCGTGGCGATCCGGATCCCCCGAGCCGAACGCCACAGCCTTTCCTTCTCTCGGCGGCCGTTGCTGCGCCTCAGCACTGTGGTACAATGTGGCGCTTCGTCCCGGCCATTTCTTCTCCGTTCGTGTTACCCCGTCCCGTCAGCAAAGCCTTGCTGCCTCCCGTCCATTCCTGTTTTCCCATTCTTTAGTAGTAGCAGCAGCAGCAGCAGCAGCATTTTTCGTCATCGTCGGGCAGCCCACTCCCAACGTCTTCGTGGCCCCTACTCATGGTCGGCCCACCGAACGCGACGGGGCGACGTCGGTTCAACGTCATACCGTTTTGCCCTTTTCGGTCGCCACTGCTGCTAGTTGGCGGTTGGCAGGGCCGAGGCCGAGCAACCCGTTTCGTTGCTTGCCCGTCTGCCGCTTAGATCTTGCCAGTGGTCGTCTCACATCCAGCCCTCGTGCAGCTCCTTCGATCGACTCCGGTTGGCCTCCGTTGTCCGCCTCGTCTGGGGTTCGCATTTTGTTCCACACCACTCTCCCCCGCAAACCCCGTCGACCAGAAGGGATACTGGCGCCGTTGGAGCCGCAGCGGAACAAACGGAAAACGCGTCAAAGCCGGCATCGTTCCCGATCCCGAAGGGCAGGGATAGACCGGCCGCTGTTGGCTGTGTTGTTACGCCCAGCCAGCCCCCACAGCGATTATTTCGTGCCCGGTCATTTTGCTGCAATACCGGCACCCGTCCGGCGCCCCCAGACTCTCCCTTAACAGAAATATGACGAGCACAATCAGTGTAGAAGCGGCGGTCGCTAGTATTTTCCGATCATTACTAATGCCTCGGTCGTTCTTGTTGAGTAGCTTTCTTCTCATAGGTTTCTTAATGTCGACACAGATAAGGGCTTTATATGTAGCCGCCTCTAGCCTTTACACCACGTTGAGAGGCCTGTGTGACCGCGAGCTCTGTGAGTAATTGTAGCCGAGTTGCTCAAGCCTTGACGTGGGAGGCCGTTGTTGAGACCGTTAAAAATCTTGTGCGTTTAACAACGGCCAACGGTTTTATTGTATCGCGCGATCGGGAAAGGTTCTCTTGGTTTCTTAAAGGAACTGCGTCAGTTCAACGAGTCCTACCACTTTTGCATATAAAAGCTATCTTCGTGGTAACATCTCATTTCATTGACGGCGTTTGCCGCTGGATGCGCATCTCGTACTCGACGTCATCCGAACTCGCCACAAGAGAGCAGAACTGATCCGAGGCACCGTTCCCCAATTGGCAACGTGATCGGTGGTTCCTGATGACCCATTCGGCGTTACCCTGCCAGCGTCAATCCACTGCTGAGATGACCAGTATCCGAAAGCACTGTCCCCGGTGTTTCGACGAAGTCAATCAAACCTCTCTATCCGATACTGGCCATCGAATAGACAAATAAATGCAGCCCAAAACAGTCAAATGAATGAAGACACACGTCTTTCGTTACCTTACCGGACCGGAACCAAGTTTCACATCGAGTTCAACTCGCAGGATAGGCGCATAGGATCTTGACGCTCGTAACGGACACGGCTTGCTTTTGTCAGCCAGCTACCTGCAGCCCGTGGGTAGGCAGGTCGGGCGATCGCCAACCTCTTCATCTTCATCCTCTGAGGCGCTTCCCACCAAGAGGCTCTCCAGCAAACCACGAGACGCCTGTTCGACTTCGACATACACCGGCCCCGCGCAGCCGGACGCAGTCACTCAGCGGTGGGGCAGACAAGCAGGCTGGCGAGCGTCGAGGACGACCAGCCCTCAGAATGTAGGTGTGATTCTCCATTGGCTTTTCCCTACTTTTACTACCTCTACGACTCGCTACAATGCTGACTCGCCGAATTCGATCCGCCACGTTTTTCTTTATTTTCTCTCTGCTCTTACCGCTGTTGCTATGAGTATGACTACTACTAAACAGTGCATCGCACCCCTATAGTGGCGGACGGCTGACTACCCGTTGAGGGCACGCTGAAATTCTCAAGAAATCGAAAAAACGAGCTACGAAGAGATCGACCAGATCAAACTAGCGTCTTTCTATCGCAGTGCACCGGTTCGCTTCGTGCAGCGGCGCGTCTCTCTCTCTGTCCGTTCGAGATACTTGGCGTGACTTTCAACTTGAATCGAAACGAGCCGGGCCAACGGAAAACACGAAACCAACGTGGTGGCAGGCGCTAGGAGTTCCTTGCCGTGTCTTGGGGCAGGGAACCTCTTCTTTTTGGGCGGCGGGGCAAAGTTGCACCAGCCGATACCGTTGTTGCCCCTGCCGTCACCCGAAGGCCGAGGGAACATTTGAGAATCGCAGAAGTTCACTGGCAGAGTCGGCTGCACGCCGGCCGGTGGGTGCGTCGCGGCCGGCGGCCTCCTCCTCCTCCTACTCCTTAGTAGTAGTGGTAGCTGGACTCGATAGCGTCGTTGTCTCCACTGAGAAATCAAGGAGGGGGGGGCGAGTAAAGGAAACGAATGCCGATGACGATTGAGGGAAATAGAGAAATTGAGAGGCAAAGAGATAAACAGCCAAACGCACTTGCCTCATAGACATACCCGTGAACACGCGCGCACACACACGCACAGACATACTGATGCCGATGGAGAACAGCCTGAACGAGAGCAGGACACCGGCGCGGTGTGAAATGGACGCAAAGAACCGAGTAGCGGGAGACGAGGGTGTCGTGTGAGGGCAAGAAGATCATGGGAGCGAACAGGGGAGATTGCTGCTCCGGCTGAGGCGGGAGATGCAGTGCCATGGTGTCGCTTCACCGCACTACCGTCACCCCTGCAGCGGCAGCAACAACGGCGCTGGGAATAAACTGACGGGCCGGAGGTAAAATGGGGTCGAGGCAGAGCCGGGCGTGCGGGAGATATAATAAACGTGGAACGAGAAACGGGCGGACCTTGAAGTGGTGCCGGTCCCGAAGTCGAGATGGAAGCAGACGATGCCCATGATAGCAGTTGATGACGTCAACGAGAATGGGACACGCAGCGACCAAAGCGATGTGGAGCAGGCGACGAGGAAACTCGAAGAAGGCCATTGAACACCATGGCGAGCTTTTTGGTTGCCAACTCCTGTGGAGGTAGACGAAGATGGACATATATGGAGCGGGCTGAAAGCTGAAAAGAGGAGCCGAAGATGCACAGCACGGACTCTAAAGGGAAATAGTCGTCGCTCACGAACGAACTCGCGAGTTTGAAATAGAAGCACGCTGTAGGGTGCAGAAAGTAAATAGGCCTTTTCCACTGGGGGATATCGGGGATGGCGCACTCCATCGAACTAGATGAGGAGCAGGGGTCAAGCAATAGATCATTGGGCGGCAGGTCTGCATAACGGACCACTGATCACACTAATCGCGCTTTGACCTAACTAAACACGCATTTAATCGCAGAGCAACATGACGAAGAAGAGCCGTCCCTCTGGGTGCGCATCACATGTTGACATGATCATCAATGTAGACCTGAACAGTGTGGCGGTGCGTGACGGTGCGTGGAGTCGAATCACGAATGAATGGCGTGGCAGCCCTGGTCGTTACCTATTATACTGCCGCACCTTGTATTATTCTTGCGTGCCTTATTCTGCGCAAATAGTCCGAATAGTCCGGATAGCTACTCAGGTCGGCTCCACTGTATGCAGTTGGCATCAGAGTGTTGTGTGGCTGACCAATGTGGCTCACGATGAGCCTGCGCGCCCAATGAGACCGAAGGGGACTCAGATAGGTAATCTAGCCATGTGCTGGCAGAACCAGTCTTGTCGTAAGTGGCTATAAGCAGTCAAGGAGTATGACCACTCCAGGGCTGGGAAACACTATACAGTCGTGGCCGCCTCCGAAACTCGGGGATTGTCTTCAAAGCGACAAACGACTGATTTTCGACAGACAGGCTCTTGGCTCTGTCCGTATCTAGTCGAGCAGTGACGGGCTCAGTAAGAGTCAGGCAAGTCACTCTGTAGCAACGGCTCCCCTGGGACCTCATGGACTGGCTTCTTTAGAGTTGTGTGTTGTAGGATATCCCGAAGAACAGGGCATTTGAAACTATGTACCCAAACGAGGAAAACACACATAGAGAGAGAGAGAGGAATCTGACCTGGAATGGTGACTCTTGAAGCTGAAATTGAGACAAAATTACCCCAAATCAAAAAGCACCTCGCCAACTATCGCATCACTAAGTGTACAATGATTGCTTGATTTTAGAAAGAAAGCCGACCCCGTACATTCAAATGCTGATCAAATAAGATTAAAGAATAGTTTATACGGTAGAGGGAGGTCAGAGGAGAAGCACCCCTGACCGACAGCCGGCATCACGCTAATAAACGATTAAACGATTAGTATATATATACATTTTACTGGCTGTTCAAAAGGAGCGAATGTTATTCGTACGGAGGCCGAGTGATGATTTGCTGCAGCGATGGATTGTGCACTCATGTATTTATATTGAGTATAAGTGTTTATTCATCATACTATTGTGTGTCTTGATAGATCCAATAATTAGTGACACAGTTGGGGACAGGGTCTCAGGCTGTCATGATCCCGCGTCAGGCAATAGCATGGCCTCTTTGAGGGTTTTATCTGTTTCGCGCCTGATGTCTTTGGCATGTCCAGATGAGTATTGACTCTAGAGAAAGACTAATGAGGAAGATATCATAGGAGTTAAGTTGGCAAGGCGCACGCCAAGGTCCTGTCACGTAAAAAACACGAAATACCAACGAAGGATTCGAAACCAAAACAAATTCATCACTTTGGTTGTTTGTGTATGCTCGCAGATCAAGAATCTGTTTCTTAGCGTTCCAACAGCTAGCACGACTTTATAGGGACGGTAAGAAATTGATTAAGTGATGCGACAAAGCGCACCTTCAATAGAAAATACACCATGCACCAGTATGATGACGGGTCTATTCTGCGAACGTCGTTCTCACTATACAATACACGCTGTCAACGAAGTTTACTTCGCACAATTTCGGTCAGAGTTCCTTCGAGAAGTCTGTTTTGGTATCACAAGCCCCCGCACCCCCCAACCCGGCTCGAAGAAGCACGAGATAAAGTTCAGCCCTATAGGTAAAGTATGAGACCCGTACTTCGCCTCCCCGACTGCCCTCTGCTCCGAGACGTAGTAATGACGCCACATATCCCTCCCTCACGCTCCGCATTTTCCGTATTCGGACCATTCGACGTAGTTTCATGGCCGCATCCAACTTCGACCCAGCTGTTCAAACCTCTTGCAATGGGTATATCCGGTGTCCTGTTCCGATCCGTTCATGTACCACTGCTCCAGTATCTCCGCCGGTGCTCGCTGGTATAGCCGAAGTCGGTTCGGCCTGCTCCGAGCTGGACGGGAACTGTTCGAGGTGTTCGCAGGGGAGATGGTGGACCAGCCATTGGTCGCATGACATGCCCCGCGGCGTCAATTACCCTCATGTCCAGCCTTGCCGAGAAGCCCTGTTGGCTGCAGCAAACGCGCTTGCTATCGTACGACTGGCTGGATAGCTGTGATCCGCCTGGAGTCAGACGACACGGAGAGAGTCGCTGCTAGTTCGATCTGTAACGGATCTGAACGGTGCGCCACCGAGTACTGGCCCACGGACGGGTCCAATGCCAACTGATGGAGATTCGAGAGTACGGTAGAGGTGTCCCTGCTTGTCGCCTTGCTCGCCGCACTCTGCTGCACCTTCCTTGCACTTACTCTACTTTCAGCCTGGCGAGCTTTGGCGAGATCAGATCAAATGAGGGCGCACCGACACAAGATATACTATAGCAGAGCCGTTTGAACAACTACGAGATATGGATGGTTGGATCTCTCTCTCTCTCGATCGATCGACCGGCTCCGCTAGTTGGCTCGGCCTTCGAAATGGCAAATAATAACGACCTCTCCGCGTCCTCCGTAGCGAGCAATCTATGACGGTCGTGTGACACGAACGGCAATGCTGCGATGATTTTTGGCAATTCATGCCAGACCACAATGCAATGGAAGTTGTTATTTCACTGTGTGTCTGTGGAATAGCTGTGCAGGCAAAGGAAACCGCGCTGAGTCGTATGGGCTGACGAAGGATGGGTGGGTTCCTGTAGGACTGTCGGAGTCCCCATAGTAGTGGACGTTAAGTGTTGGCTGTGAGTCAGCCGGGAAAGTTAGCTTTAGTAGATGGTCTAACGTGTCGACCCCGGTGGCCTGGTGGTGCATTCGCGTGCGCCTTGCAATCGGAGGGGACACGTACGTCCACAGGGTTTGATATGCTCTGTGGCGCATTTGCATTTAAAGGGGTCCGCCTTATGCAGCAATGTCGAAAGCAGTTGTACCGTGGACTGAATTGAACGTTTAAGGCTGTGAATCAGCCCGGAAAATGTTCTTAGATGATCCAGTGGTGAATGTCTTCGGTTGCTAGACAGGAGGGGGACATAAGGCTTGGGGTCCAAATCCTGCTGTCAGGCCCGAAGAAGGCCTTTGGGTTTATTTATCATCATTCTTTACCTGGGGATGCTAGCTAGACACGTCATGGCTCCAAAATAAGACAAAGGTTCCCCTGATATTTATACCTAAAGATTCAGTAGGGGGCACATCTGATAGTCAGCAAAAAGGTTGTCTTTTTTGTAGGATTGCAGGTTCCTTGAGGTCCCCTTCAAATGCTGTGTTGGCATCTAGAAACGAGCAGCTTATTCATCGCGATATTTGTTGTTGGTATGGAGTTCCCTTTATAAACTGATAATCCCTTGCCTTACTTTACGTACTATGGTTTCGGTCAGAAATAGATACGTTTCGAGTACGCATTTCACGTATGTGTTCTACACAAAATCATTTCGTTGCAGAATATTTGCTCTTTGAATAGGCCATTATGTTCAATGGTCGATGGCCGAAGTATGAGTCGAATCCCCTCAACGTAACAATATTTACAACTATTTGTTTCATATACAGAATATTTACTATCGCCTATTTTTCACTTTCGTTCTATATAGTTCGTTCCATATTATTTTTATCGAAGGATTCATTTAGCACATACAACTACAAACATACAAGAATAACGCCTCTCCCTCGCTGTGCAGAGGGGCAATGCCATCGCCTCCCTCGGGACAATGACGGCCTCGGCCCCAAACTAATCCCCCTCCCCAACTAATGCCTCTCATCATTATTAGTACTATATATATATATATCTATATATATATATATATATATATGGACTGTCAAGATGGTGGCACGTGGCTTCATCGTTGGTCCGCAAGCTGTTTCGATCTAATTCCTGCTGCTTTTGACCGCGCGTATCTGTGCGAGCGTGGGTGGGTGAGTGTGTGTGTGTTCGTTTGACCCCAGTGTTGGAGACGCAACAGTGCCACCCGCGAGTTCGCCACAAGCGCCTCTTGATTACTCGCACACCTTCATTCACTAACATCATCTGCCGCTATGGCGTTTGGCAGGACACACAGGCGCTTTTCGTGTGACAAACGCAAGTCTTACGGCACAGCCTGATGCTCGGCCTGATGATGACAACGAGAAAAAAAAACGGCAGCAGCCACAACAGCAGCAGTAGCAGCATTAGCAGCAACTTCACAACGAGAACACCCCGTCCTGGCGGTGGCCCGAGACCCAGAAGTCTACTGTTCAAGGGTTTGTGGTTGGCCTGCGCGCTTGTCCTGCCGCTCTCTCTCTCTCTCGCGTGCGCGCTCTCGACGGTGAGATCTCGCGCGTTGGAGGCTCCCCTAACGGCTCAGCCGACCGAGCCAGCCGTCAGCCGCCTGCTGTTGTCTGCCCGGCTTCATTTTGCTTCACCGCTGGCGGCCAGCGGATGAACCAGCATGAACGCATGAAAGCGGCAGGCCAAAGTGGCAGTGACATAGCTCACAATGTGAGTGGTGTCTCTGTTATGTGGTACAGGGACCTGCTTCGTCCGCGCCGCTGATTCTCCTTGCCGGCGTCATGCTTGCTGTTGTCGTTACTGATGTTGCTGCCGCCGCTGCTGCTGCTGTTGTTGTTGTCGTTGTCTACAATATGTGATGGCGGCAGGCAAAAGTTTCGCCGCTGGCTACGAACCCTAGGGGTGGTGGCACGCCTATTGGCCGTGGGGGGGCGGGGGGCAGGCTTCTGCTGGCGGTGGCGCCGCCGCCGCCGCCGGCGTTGCTGCGAAAAGGTTGGATGAGTTTGCTCGCTCGGTGGTTGCCGAGTCGCTACAGAGAGCGGCAGGGCCCTGCCTTGTACGGCAGTTGCGAAGCGCCTATGATGAGCGGCGAGCCGGTGCGCGTTGCTGCTGTCGCAGGAAGCGGCAGGCAGATCACATCTCTATGGCCACGTTGTGCCGCATTACGCCACGGCACTATAGTGTACTATACGATACTGAGCTCTACTCGGTCTGCTAGCGTAGCCCGGGTCTCTGCCACTGTGGAAGTAAGTGGCCCAGCGATAGAGTTCGTAGTCGGCAAGTCTGCTGGCCTGTGTCGGTGGGTCGGCCGTGTGGCCGGTGGACCGGTGATTCGCTGGCGACTCGGTGAAGAGCTCCGAGCGCCAGGCTCGCCACAGACTAGGCATTCAGAGATCGAGATCGACAACGGCAAAGATGGGAGACGTTGCTACACAGGGAGCGGGCAGCATAGAGAAGAACAGGAACTGATGCCGCTAGTGCGTTTCGGGGCCTGGAGAGAGGCGAGAGTAGATCCGACGCGGCCTCGCAAGAAGTGCCGCAAAAATACGCCCGGTGTATGAAGGCGGACAGGGGCCGCGAGACTGAGCAGGACTGACGGTGAATCAGACGAGTGTGTTCATTCAGGGGTAGCTTCGGGGTGAGGGGGGGGGGGTGGGGCGTTTTCGAGCCTTGGGGATGGATAGTTCATTGGGGTTGCGTAGTTCGGAGGGTGGTGCCAGTGTCGGAGGCGGCAGCCGATGCCTGGCCGATTGTCGGATAGATGAGGGAAAAGTGAATGGGCTGCATGAAGGTGGCTGGCACAGCAGCATGAAGAAGCATAGCTAGCACAACCGCCGCCGTAGCCACCACCATCACCACCAACACTACTACCGCCACGGACCGTTGATCGATGTCATCACCCCGACACCACGCGAGTGCCACTTTCGTGGTAAAAGTAGAAGCAGAGAGAGGAGCAGCAACAGCAGCAGCAGCAAAAACATCATTCGGTGCCCGCTTGCCACGGCGACTGCCGCAAGCCGTCAACTCCCCTCAAACGCGCGGATCCCCCCTTTCGATAGTGCGGTGTCGTTGTGCTCTCGAGCGGCCGGATAGGCTGGGGACAGGCAGCAAAATGGGCCGATGCGCGGTGGCAGCGGTGGCGGCGTAGTGTCAGCCTCCTCTGACGCTTTCGAGGGGGCTGGCTCGCTGCTCGACGTGGGGGCGGGGCAAGTTTTCGAGCAGCGTGTGCACGGCAGACCTCTACACACCACAGTGGTCCCTGTTTTTCCTCCACATCTCCGGGGTGCGGCAGTGCACTTCAAAAGAGTGCCGGCAGGCCGGCCGGCCGGAGCGGGGGTGAGTCCGGCAGCAGCGTCAGAAGGGTGCGGAGGGGGGGGGGGGGGGATGCCGGTATAGCTGGGAAGGACGGGGAGTGCTGGGACATTCAAAAGTTTCCCAATTTCCACACCGCTACTTTTTGGCTTTTTCCTACACCGACACCGCCAGCAGCAGCGCCACTCATTCTCTTCTGCCGTTCGGCGGTAGCGAGGATCTCCACCTCGTCTTCCTTGAAGTCTCATTCTTTTCTCTACCCAATCTCTCTCTCTCTCTCTCTCTATCCCTCTAGTCTTTGTGCAGCGGCCGCGTCCTCCTGAGCCCGTTTACTGGCACTGCCTCTGGCCTTCCCTGTCGGCTCCGTGTGCAGCCAGTCTCTGGCTAGCGCTCCCGATCTGGAGCGCCGACGGCGGCGGCGGCGGCGGCGGCGGCGGCGGCCAGCTTCTGGGTCGGCGCATACCGATCACTGTGGTTCTGTCGAGGAGAACGGCGTCGCGTACTTTTTCTGACGTGTAACGTTTGGCCAGGTCGGCCTCGTCTGCTCTGACTCTCTGAGCCGGCCAGGCCGCGAGCCAACCGGCCTGATCGGCCTAAGTTCCACACCCTTGAGGAAGGTTCACAGCGATCTTCTTCTTGTGCACGGAGACCTTCGCCGTTACGCCCGCTATCGCATTAGACTCAAGCAAACGTACATTCATAGAGAGACTCAGACACCATAGATACAATTCATGGACACATACTGATCATACAAGCCGCGGCCGAACAATGAACATCCACTTCCAACGCAATGCGAGAGGCAATGGCCCGGCGAATGCGGACAGCATCAGTGCCAAAGGCAAAAGTGGCTCCGACACAGGTCCTTTTCTCGAAACGTTCGCCTGCTGAAGGCTTGCCGAAGTCTGTGGCGGCCGATGACTATCGACGACTCGACTGCTCGTCGACCAAAGGTCCTCGATCCCCGATGTGGGCTCTGGGCCCTGGGCCTGCTCCCGGGTCTTGAAATGACACCGATGACGCCCGACGCCAAAAATAACGAAGCATAACAGAACGGCGAGGACGCTGCTAAGCGCGGCGTTTACAGCGGAGCTCCTCTAGACTTCTCACCAAATGTACCAAGCGAGAAATCTTGTTCCTGGCACACGCGCGACTGTTATCTACCGTAACACAACGTACGGGGCACTGTGTTGTTCGAGCGAAGGACGAAAAGGCCACAGACCTTAGAAGGGAATAGAGGACCAGATCGCGATCAGGACTCTGAAGCCATGCGGCTCCGTTCCCTGTCAATCGCTCGCGACGAAGGGCTCCTTGGTGTGCTGTAGCTGCAAGGCAGCAGCGACGACTTGGGGCAATGCCATAGCCGTATTGAGAAAGGTGGACGCCCTTGAACAGCCACCCGGGAGCCCGCCCAACAACGTAGCGCATTTGCCCGACCCCGTTCCAGTCTCGTGAGAATGAAAGGTGAGGTCAGATCGGCGGAAAGGGGCAGCAGAACGTAACAACAGCGTCTGTGTGACAAACAGACGAAAAGAAGTAGAAAACTTGGGGAAAACTTGGTGACGATGGCGGGGGAGGGAAAGTCAAGATATAAGATAGCGGACGTGAACACGACAACGATAAGCGATGTCCGTTTGTTAGTTTGGCGGAGAAAAACCGCGCAGGGGATCACTCGTGGACAAAGTGATACACGCGGTGATATGAACAGCGGAAGATTGTGCTTGCTCACGAGAATAGTATTGTGGCGGCTAAATGAGCTGGATTTAGTCGTCCTCAGGAGAAGCGTTCCCCCCCGTCAACGTTATAATTGTTGCTCTTCACCGTTGCTTATGCTATGGACCTTGAGCTCACATGCGAGCGCACGCAAACTTCGCAGAAAACGTGTTTTAAACGGTGAATCCGGCGCTCGATTGCTCTGCCGCTCGATGGTAACTTCACTCAATGATAATACATTCGTCTTTACTCAATACAAGTGCACTTGAATTGTTTTTGGTAGCGGACGTTTCGTAAGGATTATTTCCCCTCCTCAATTCCGGATTCCTCTTTATCCTGCTTGGTCCTGTTCTGCAAACTATCTCTGGCTCGTCCCGTCACCCTTTAACTCAGGGGCAGGCCGAACGACAAGGCAGGACGACCGTAAAGAGGAGCCCCGACGAACAGGAGGGCCAGTGCAGCTAGCCAGTTCTACTGGCCATGTCCAATAGTCGCTGCGTGACCATGGGTGAGCAACAAGACGCTTACCACCCAGCATTAGCAGTGCAAAATGAGCAACACAGTGCGTCAGCAGCGGGGAGCCACACAGGAGCTTGCTCGTGGCGTCACAACGATACGAGATCCTGGAGGGGAATCAGTTGGCCAAGGGAACGATTGTGGCCTAGACAGCTATCGTCGGCCAATCGACTGAACCTTCAGCTCGTTCAATCGCGCTTCGTCGATGGGGAGAGACGGCGTCATCGCGTTCAAATGATATACTGCTTATCATATCGTAAATATGTATGTTCATCTACGATTAGCCGTAGTCAGCGAACAACACAGATTCTGACATGCAAAGTCTCGTCCATCGTCCAGAAAGTACACGAATGCGCAGCTCCCGCAAACCACCACCATCACCACCACCGCAAAACAACGGGACCCCACTACCAGGAACAACAGAAGCAGAAGAAGAACAACACCACTTAGTGATAAGCATTGCAACGTCAACGCCATAGAGGACAGCTGCGTGTCAATGCGCGCTTAGTCAAAGGGATCTCTAGTGAGAAGGGCCGACAGAAATGTCGCCTCCTCGCCGGTCGGTTTTTTGCTCCACTTAAGTGGGCAGTGTGGTGGCTTAGAAGAAAAACGAACGAATCCGGACAGGCCAGTGGCAAACTGCGGCCGTCGTCGCAGGCCCGAATGCAGCATCGTTTTGGACTTGGTGACGGGGAGGGGGGCCAAAGACAGCCCCACACACAGTCATTGCTGACGCAATGGCAATAAGCAATGTGGACAAGTAGAGATTATCTGCTGTCATCGTCTCGCCACGGCCGTCAAGCCGCTGCGCGAACACACTGGTTAACTGGTAGTGGTGGGACCCGGCCAAGTGGCCGGCCCGTGTTGGCGAAGTGAGGCCGGGCTGAAGCGGTGGGGGTGTCCAAGAGCACCCGCTGCCGTTATCCCTGCCCTACTCTCCAGCCTTGTGTACATATATCACCACGGTCGTGAGGGGGCTGAGCGGCGAGTGTGAGGTCGGCCCACCCACTAACGGCAGCAGTGGCACAGCGTCGCTCGACTTTGCCGTCTGGTGAAGGCGTAGCACCAAGGAGAGGGCTACTCCCAGCGCCGTATGGCGTCGTTCTAGCCCATTTCGCTAGCGTCTCCCGCCTGCACGAATGCTATTGTTCGTCCTAGCATATCTCTCTCTCTCTCTCTCTCTCTCTTCTCTCTACCGAGCGTCAAGTGCGGGCAACCCTAATTTACTTCTCATCGCCGGCGGAGAAGGATGTCCGAGGACCAACGGCTAGTCGTTCAGCTCATTGTCTGTTCTTCACCAGCGCGATTTCGCCGGACACCGCGACACAAGATATGGCTCGGGGAAGAGCAAGCGAGACGGGACACCCACCGTCGGGTCCACCACTGATGCTCTATGGCTGGTAACACTGGCTGGTCTGGTTCGTTCAAACACTATATGAACAGACGAAGGGCCAGTTCGCTTTTGCCTGCTACTGCGTGTGTAGCGTGTGATTGTGAGCGTGTGCGTGTATATATATATATATATATATTTGGGCGAATGACGGGCTGGGAGTGATGCAAGTCCCTCTTAGCCAGGGAACCATCCTATTCAGCTGAGGGCAGAGGAGACCGTCGGTCAAAGAAGTGTTGCCTGACTTCGACGTCAGCCGGGTCAGGCCCAACAGGGTGTGCTCGTTTATTCTTCGCCGTAACGACGGTTACTTATCCAATCTCGAGACGCTCTCGGGGTCACCCACAAGGGGTCCTGAAGGAGTCCCGCAGAATCCCGCTGAAATCCTTTCGAAGTAAGAGGCTATGAACGATCCGTTACATTCTCTCAGCAGGAGATACACGCAGATAATTGAGCAGTGAGCACTTTGGCCGTGGGCCGGATTCGGTGGTTTGTCGATACGCCCATATGAATCGGGTGGACACGAGGGCTAGAAGGAGAACCGAAACATAGTCAGTATTTCAACTGTTCCAAGACCTCCATCCCCTGCCGAGGACTGCCTGCTCAAAGTCCCGCATCTCGTTCGCCTGCTCACCCCCATTGGGATGGACCATGGTCATTCCCTCATAGGGTCGACGAGTCCAATCGAAATTGCATTAAGTGCTTTCCACTCTGTCTTTAGTGGAACTCGCGTCCATAGTCCCATTTGAAAAAGAAATCTCAATGAGCAGATCCGATCACGTGTTAAGATATATTAAGTCTGAGAAGTCGATTAACACCACCCAAGCCTCTTATACAACGAACCTGTATCCCTTGGTTTGTCAGCGAAATAGTTCGATAAACCAGTTAATAACATCACTGTTGCTAGACTTGACTTGTTAAACATATTCCTCCGTGGACGCGATCTTCCAAATCATCTGTTTAACGGCCTCTCCCGTTGAAAATTAATTTTCCATAGTTGATCCAGATTGCACAATGATTGTTCACGTTGATCACGTCTCGATAGCGAAAAACTGCACTTGTGTCATCATGGAAGACAGGCCTCTATCAATACATATGGCTGCCTGCTGAAGATCAATCCATCGTGGTACGCCTCGTTACCTAACGTGAGGCATAGAGCTCCTTCGTTTTAGGCAGGGCCTCAAAAACAACCCTAGACAGGCTTGCGAACAGTGCAGTGTTTCGGAGCATCTTGAACGCTTACAACAATAACATCTGTTGTGTTTCCTACAATTTCGTAATGGTTGTTTTCGTGGACGAGATCGTTCATTTAAAAAAACTCAGAAACGTTCAGATCTCACGGAGAAGCGCCCGGCAACATGCAACAGAAGTCTACAGCGGCTTCGGAGCGTTCTGCCGGCTGACCTCACCGGTTGATCAGCGAGCAGTTTCAACGTAGCAGTTCGTCGTACATAATTGACAATGAAAAGATGATCCTCTGCCCTCTGGGTTTATTTGTATGTGCCCCAAGAGAATCTTCCGAGAAGCCGGAGCGCTCCGTGACCTCTTTCGGTCAGAACACTTTCACCGGACATGATATACCACAGAAATGGACGTCCTTCTCCGGCTGGCCTCCCGGCGGGCCACGGTAAGTAGGCTTCTCGAACTACACGGCCCAGTGCAACCGTTACGATGGTTATGTGATTTGATCAATAGTGCGATACCTACTCGCACACACATATTTGTCATTTGCTCGAACGAATCTTCACGGAAGCAAGGCTCACAACAATAGCTATAGTAGCCGCTCTCTTAATACACCAATAAATCTCTACCTTCACCTTTACTATCGTGCGTGTAATCCATCAGTGTATTGGCTGCTCAACGGTGTCCTAGCAACATTTAGCAGTATGAATAAATGATTTTGTGGTGGGAGGGCTGGGGGCAGCTTAAGTTAGTACCGGTTTCAAGTTTAGTGTTTCTGAAGCGGTGGCTACCGGACGTCTCGTTGCAAAACGACAGGAACCGCAGATTGTCGAGTTATCCCGCGACCTGGTGAGGGCATATGAATAAACTTAAGAGCATTGTAAAATTTGCAGTTCCTTTCATAATACAGTCAAGCCTTTACCCTTTACATAGTATAAAGATAAAGGTAATTGTTTATTGGTATTGCTTATTTATAACTATACTTTTTGTTGTTCCTGATCAAGCGGGTGCTGAGCTGATATTAACTATCATCATATATACGAGTCCAACAGTGAACAATCGCCAACTGATGTCCCCAGGGCTGTCTGGATAGGTGCAACTTGGTTACAGTCCCGCGACACTTTGCATAACACCCTTTTGACAGCGTACGCTAGGAAACCTAATAGCTTGAGGCATTCAGCAATACCGCTATGGAGAGGGCCAGCAGATAAATCATGAAAGATATCGCCCGAAGTACTGAGGCACTTGCGCGAATTCTTTGCGAACTTTCACCCAGTGAGCGCCTGTCTCATTGGCGAGGCGACTCTTACCCACGTATATCAAGAATATGTGCCCCACACTCTCGTTGTCACTGCTATTGCTGTTATTCGGCTTTCAACTCGCAGCTGTGCTGCAGCATGAAAACCTCGAGTAGGAAAACCTGCCCCCGACACATTTCCCCCCACTTTACAGTCGAGCCTATCGAAGCCGGGATAGCCTGAGCGGTGACGGCGCTCCGATCCGATCGGCGTTTTGTCGATCTTCTCGATCCGATAGCGTGCCGCCGTGATTCCCATCGACGGAATCCTTACCACTCTCACCCAACAGCAAGAAGCCCCAAGCTGGCTGGCTATCGGGCGCACGCAGGCCTAAATGAGTTCATCCTATTTCGTGGGGGGGGACTTTCTTTCAAATTCTACCGCCATATCTTCTATTTCGGCACGTCTCAGATATTCCGCTAAGTCGCTTGCGTCTGAGCTTGATACCGAAGAGAACTATGTGTAAATCTCAGTCAAAACTAGTGTCAGCTAAAAAGCCAGAACAACATAGTCGTAACATAACGGACATCACAGTCGAAATCACGATTCTGACACTGCTCGTCTCGTTGAAAGTTTGTCCATGCCCAGCCAAAATATGATTCAGCTCTGCAGGTGGGTAAGCGAACAAGTTTATCTATTGCACAATACTGATCATGTCGTGTGAAGCAGCCAGACCCGGCGTCACTACTTGGCTTGCGTCACCCGGATCCAAGCATCGTCTCGCGGGCCCCTTTGAACACTGGACAACGGCGGTCCACGGCGGCGCCACTCCCCCAAAACATCGGAGTCGCCGGCGACAGATGACGATTCGCCGAGTGACTCTACGACGTCCTCGATTCCCGCGGCCGGCTCGATCTGCCCCGCTGGTCGCAAGCAGCATCTGAATAAATCGTCCGCTCCTCTCGTTCGCCATCGCGGACCAGCTGACGCCACCCGGGCCACAGTTTGTGTCTATTGACGCCGCGAGTATCCGGATGCGTTCAGGCGTCCGGATAGCTACCGCGCGACGACTGGCGGTTTCGAAAACGACGGTTTTAGCCAGCCTCTTTCACAGAAGTCCCCGGACTCGGCCAGCCCCGATCTGAATGAAGAGGCGGGGAACAGCCATCTCTTACGACGTCAATCGAACTGTATCTGTTTTGCTCAATTCGAGCAACGCGGGCCGCGTATCGGCGACGCTCGCCGATGTGTCTGCCTGCATCGCTATGTATACATGTTTGTGCGTCTCTGTCGAACTGCTCACATGTGCTGTATAGCAAACCCTTCAATATGTAACGGGAGTAGGCAGAGGCGACGTACTCAGGCGATATATTGTTTGCCACCAGAGGGGGATCTCGAGGTGCATCTGCATATCGAGAAAATGGGACGAGCAATATTCCAATTGATTACGTCGGCAGAATCTAGTTAGATCTGATTGATTCAGGGCTGGCTAGCCAGATCGAAATGGCCGGCATGCCCGAATTCGAAGAGATCAGTGCTAGTTACGTTTGCTCCGTGGATCGTCATAGAGAATTTCAATCTCACACATACGTGCACACAAACGTGCGCGAGCACTGTGAGATATCCAGGCGATATTACCAGACGAATTGTACTATGTCAGCGTCGAGTGGCGCTTGATTGACGCATGTCAGCAGACTATCAAACTAGAACTGTCGACGACATGCACATATGTGTGCGGCTCGATTTTTTTATTGCCCCTGAAAAGCGTGCGCAAGCAGGCACAAACTCGAGTTCTCGGCTACAGGCCGATCCGACCACAGGCATAGCTCGCCATTGTATTATATTAGATATGACTGATAGGGCAACACCACTCGCTCGAGGATACTTCCGTCGAGCGTGGCGCAATGCATAGTTGGCCGGCCGCGCACCTCACTATTGTAGAGGATTTAGATTTGATTCAAACGCATGTGTTACCTGAAAATATAAATCTTTAAGTGTCTGCTGATCGCCGTCTAGGTAAGCAAAAAAAACAACTGAAAAGCGAGCGAGGGAAGGCGAACTATTTGCTAAAATAATCATAGTTATTCTGCTGGTATTCTCTTTCGACACATTGTCTACACACTGATATATAATTGTGGATAGCGTCATGCAATTTTATTTTAATTATTTTACCTTTTATTTTTAACGTCAACCTCTTGTCCCGCTTGTCGGGCTTCACTCACCGTACTCCACCTTCGCTGATGCTCGTCCAATGCTCCCAGCTCTTTGAACTCTTCGTCTTCTGATCTAACGTCGGCTACCTCTTCTGCTAAATATGAATGAAATGTTTACCTGTGCATAGGTACTGCAACCGCATGCGGCGCCCACGGCGCCCATAACGACACTGTGGAAAAGACTGGGACAGAGTCAACAAGCCAAGGAGATACAGAAATAAAAGCAGAAACATACGTAGAGAAGGAAGAGAGACAGAAAGATGGACAGATGAGGGATACAGCCTGCACATCAATTCCGGAGGTGCACACGACAACCATGAGAACGAGGAAAAACACTTCTGTTCCGTGGAAGACGGGAGGGGGCCTTGGGATAATGTGTGAGCAGATCTCAGCAGATGCAATGCACCTTTTGATGACCTTTGTTTTTAATTCTCTTGTAGGGGCATAGCACAGGACATCGGCGAGGGAGCCAATCCTTCGGGCGTCGCAAAGCGGCTCCGCCCGGGGAGCTGCGGATCGCTGACGGAACGTGCGGTTCATTGAATGTGAGGATCTTTAATTCATCCGAATGACAAACGCAACGAAGGCAGCGCTGTGTTCATACAGAAGCGCCGCGTAGTGTAAGAATACAGCAGAACGGCAGGACAGCAGGACTCCTCTCGCCTCGGGCCGGCATGTTGGGGGTCAAGTGTCCAGGGAAAGGCCAAACAAAAGGGGGAACAACGAGTACGAGTGAATCGCCGAGGGAGTGCGTGAATGATTGAAGATGTACCTCGAGTTTGAGAGAGTCCATGCTTGGGTCACAGTAGTCCGTGAGATCGCCCCCATCAATCGGGCGTTCAGTTTCACCTGTGGCCGAGCCTGCTTCGGCCAGCGATTTCACTGGCTTGTCGGGAGGAATAATAAAGGCTAGACGGGAAAACAGAGAGAGAGGACGGATGGGTGGAGCGTAAAAAGCGGAGGACACGACTCAATGCTAGAGACGAAGTCGTCCTCCATGGGGAGGACGGCTAACGGAGGGAAATACCTGTCGCCGATGTGGGGAAATCTGACGAAAGCGGAGGACCACCGACTCCACTGATATTTGTGGCCGTTTGCGAATATAAGAGGACAAAGGTCCAGTGATATCCCAACGAGTATCGCGTTGTGTACGTAAGAGCGCATGGATTTGAAGGACCCAGTTTGGGAATGAGCTTGGAAAGACTCAACAAAGGATTTTTGTAATGTAGTCACTACACCGGAATGACTGGTGTGCTTTCTTGTTTGTACTTAAACCTATTAAAATGTTTGTTGTCAGTGTTTATTTGTGTTGTTGAAACTACAACTCTGTACACTATCCTGAAAAGTTTATAGACTCCTATACACAAACGTTTTCTTCGCTGATTCACTTTATATCTTGGTTTGAAATACACATTACTATCCAAAATGTGCATCGTATCTGCAGAAAATGAACCACAGTAAAAGAAGGTTAGTTTCGAAAGAAGCGAATTTTGGTTTGTCTTGAAAAGGGCTACATAACGTCAACAACAGCCTGGATATTTTTCCGTGAGATTATACACATTATATACACTCAACTAGGCTAACGGCACTGTGCTTTTTCATGATATAAGGACCCCAGAGAAGCGCATGCATAGAAGTAGAGCCTAGGGTCCACCTAAACAATGTGAAGGTCCTGTGTCGAAGGTGAAAGGATATTAGAGACACTCGAAAAAACAATGGGTTAGCTGATTGGCCGGCTTCTGCGCAGAGCCTCTTTCGTCCTCAGTGTTCAGAGGGAGCGGCCAACGGCGCGGAACCAACTCGTCAAGGACGAAACTAAAGGGCAGCGCCCAAAGACGACGTAACGGTGCCCCAGACCATAGCAGTGGATATGAGCTGACACATCACCAGTGCATAACAGCTGTGTAAGATATGTTATAGCTTTCGCGTGGCAGCGAACGCAAGACAAGGGAATTCATTGACCTTCCGAATGGTTGACGCGCGTTGAAGTCTGACTCACGGTAAAGCAGGACAGGCTGCTCACTCAGGCTGTAGTTGTTGCCAATGCGAACAAAATTGGGAGCTATGCTAACCAAGTATCGGAATATCGAGAGACATGGTTGTTCGGAGCTCCAGACGACAACAACAACAACGACAACATCAACATGAAAGCATAATGGTTGTACACTCCACGTTTCGAAAATGTCGAGAAGGACAGGACAACGAAGGCGTCCGGGCCGGCGACATGCTCCATATTGTCGATCGTTTTGACAGTTTCTGTCTACCGCCGCGAAACGTTACGTATTTCTTTTGCGACTCCGGCGGCTGGTGGCTCAGGAGTGACCTAAATTGCCGAAGGGCAAGGATTTTCCGGAGGATCTACGTTCACCTTTTCATCAGGAGGGGCGTCGCATCAACGCGACATGGAGGCGCGCAGTGAACGACCGATAGTCAAATAATCACAAGTTGGTCACAAAAAGAAATAATACTAATGTGATTTGTACCATGTGCACGCAGCTTCTAATAGGCTCTCATGTTGGTATGCCCTATCCAAGGTAGGCTAACTCGTTAGAATATTCAACAGCTGAGTTGTTCGCGTACTGTATCCTGTCTACTGGCCTGAAATTAATTATATATATTATAAATGGGTCCATGAAAATTAGACGAGGCGTGAGGTAAACTCATGTCACAATATCTCCTACAACTGTTAAGCAATAAAGGCAAGAACAAAATGGTGTCTCGTGACTGAGCCTCTCATTGCCAAAGGGTAAAACTGACGATGGACTCTTACCACTGTGATTAATATGTGTGTCATGGTGCGGCGTCCTTTAGGGTCGGCAGGCCTTCGCCAAGCCTTCGCTTCACCATTGTTATTGGTTACCGTTAACAGCATTGCTGGCCGAGTCGGTAGCGGCGTCCCGAAGCTTCTAGCAAGAACGAAAGTATCTCGCTGAAGGCTGCTCTCGCAGCAGGACCCGGCGGCCAGCGAACGCCTCTATGGTTACAATCGTTTGCTGCACAATGGTCTCGCCTGTCCCCGTCGGACGCGCTCAGTTCGTTCAGGGCAAACACACATAGAGAATTCTATGAGTTGCATGACTAGGAGCTGAGCTGCAAATCGGCCTTCACAACGCCAAATCTGATGTAGATGCGAAGAATCCGCGGAATGGTACCCAGCATCAGCCGAGAAGAAACGGAACGCTGAGTGATGCCGCTGCGAAGCAACGCCGCAATGGAAATGAGCTGAAGGTCATCGTCGAAGTGGGTCAGGTTCAAATCACCCTTTATTTCTCCCTCTTTCTCCCTCTACTCCTCCGTATTTTCGTTGTGGTGCCTATGGAGACGGCGATCACCGTCCCTCCAAGCCTAGACCACCTCTCTAGCCATGACTCAACGTCGTAGTCAACGCCTCAACGCGATTGGAACCGACGACCGCTTCGCGACCCGGTGGCGTTCTTCGCAGTGGGCGTCTTGGCCAACAAAGCCAGCAGGGTCGAAGGAGGAGGCCGGGGGACCGGCTAGCGCAGACCACTGCTAGACGGACGAGTTCGTGGTCCGCTCCCGGACGCTCCACAACTACTCTAACCCCGACAGCCTTTTGGAGGAAGGGGGAGGAAGACCGCCGTTCTCTGCAAAAACTGCACCACTTGGTCAATTTTTAGCTCTCTTTACTCTGCCGGATAAGGTTACAGCGAAGCAGCGACGTCACGAATGTTGAAAGCCAGATAACGCGCAGAGCAGCAGGCCTGGCATAGTTGGCCATGGCTCACAGCCAGCCTGCATGGTATGCTCTGTCCTAGCCGGCCTCGCGTGTGTGTGTGTGTGTGTGTGTTATCAACCCCGTCACCGCTAACTCCAAGGTTGGTAAGAGGGCGGAGGACACGGCACGCCCCGCACCCCCCGGGAAGCCACGAGCTGTGTAGGAAAATGGCGAAGCAGAAGGCAAGGGGTATAGGCAGGAAGCGAGACAGAGAGAGAGAGAGACAGGAGAGACGGGAGATGGGTGATGGAACGAGGAACTGAAAGGACGAACGCAGAGGAACGTACAGCGAGGGCGGGACAGCCAGCCAGCCAGCGTCGGTGCGTGTGTGTGTGTGCGCGGTTCGCGCGTGGAAGCGATCGAAAAGGTACGGCTGGCTGGAAGAATGCTCCGAGGCCGAACAGTGAAGAGCTGCCGGGGAGACCTGAAGCCACTGCAGCAAAAAGCAGTGGCAAGCGGCCGCAGCGTTTGCGGTGGTGGCTAAGAGTCTATAGAGCACAGGCGGGCACTGTGGTAGTTGTAGTGATACTGGGCCGCACTCTCTATGGCCTCTCTCGATCTTTCTCGTCCCCTCTCTTTTGGTAGCCCATTGTGGCGGCCAAAGCGAGCTACCCTATGACGGTAGGGTGAGGGACCGGTGGTGAACGATGCTGAAGTGGCTGGGCTGCTACACGACGCGCGCCGGAGCCGCGGCCGCTGCTGCTGCTGCCGATTGCAGATGAAGCCAAAGGCCAGCCAATCCATAGCAGCTCTGCAGTGCACAGCCACCGCACATTACAGCGGTAATGACGAAAAGGCCGAGCTCTTAGGGAATACCCCGCAGACCACGAGCTGGCAACCGAATTGGAGCGGTTGAATTGGGGTGTCCGCTTTTTCCTCAGTCGATGGCCACACATCCCTACAAAACGAACACCCGCACGTGCCCATATATGCTGTAGTGATAGAGGGGCACGCATAGACCAAAACAGGAACAACAACACATTGCCGTCGAGTACAATAGACGTACGCGGGACAGGGGCGCAACGATAGGAAATTGAATACTAATGATATGGCTGCTACGAACCATGGCAGGCCGAGGGGTGAAGCTTAGTGGAGGGAGTAACAATGCGGAGGCTGTTTCTTTCAGGGTTGATTTTAGGGGGAAATAACGGGGGCTTGGAGGGGGAGAGGTTTGCAATACAATGGGGTGAATCCGTTGCTAGCGTAGAGAGCAACGACGAACGACGCTCTGATAGGATGCTGGAAGCTTAACGTATACTATGTAGAATCGCGCAATGCGATGCGACAATGAAATATAAAGGGTGAATTATGGTTTTATGAAAGGAACTGCAATTTTTGAGTTTTCGTTTAAGTTCTCTTATATGTCCTTAAACCATGTGGCGGGACTCGAACCAGCGGCCTTCGGCCTTTTCTAGACGGAGACCACTTAGCCACCAGGCGTCCGCGCTGAGAAGCGCTTAGATAATACTGATGTTTTCTGTTAGACGTTGTCAGACAGTCCCGGTCAGTGCTCCAATCAAAATCGGTTCTGGGTTTAGTCAGTAAGCGTCTGACACTACCAGGCAAATACCTTAGTTGTGAACCCTGGTGTCCATGCAGGATTTACCTTTTATTTAGCGTTTACACCGTACTCTTATGGTACCAAGAGATTTGGATCGGAGTATCTTAATGCCGAACAGGGGAACGCACTGAACAGCCCGGAACAGCGTTAGGAGCTGGAGGAAACCTTAGACTAAAGTAAAATTTTGCAGACCCTCAAGAATCGGTCGACAAAATGTGGCCTTCCTCGGAACGTCGAAAGAACTGCGTTTTAAGCGATTCGATTAAATGTCATCCCTCCTCATTTTGCTCGTAGCCGGACCAAAACACGTATGCTTAATTATACATTAGATTTGCATAATTACAGCCGACAAAAACTCGTCTAACAGATTCCGTTACTAATGAATACGAGACATAGGTAAGGATGAGTCACTACCTCTGTCAGGTTTAGGCCTAAGGTGATTGATAGTGATGGCCATGAATCATAATGAGTTTTGCTATGTATAAGCCAAACATGTGTTGGTGATTAATAAGCTGCCAATGTTTCTTGGCTTATTGGCGTTCCGGCTTAGCTCAATGGGCATGGCAGCTTAAAGTCACTGCTGACGTTTGGTCAGAACACTCAAATATTGAGCAGGAATCAGCCTTTCTGCGTGAGGACTTCCCCGTCTGCGCACGTTCATGGTAATTCTTTGGTGAATGGTGGCGGTGCGCTCTGGATCTATCACCTCTAATAAGAGTGTGAACTAGTTGGCTTTCTGACCCGTGGAAGTATGTCCGTATCTGCTAATGTAAGTAATAACGGTTAGGATATTGATGATTTCAAACACGATCCAAACGAGGAAACCCAAACTTGTCCGGGACTTCCAGAGTCTACCTAGGCGAACGTAGGGCTCTGTCAAGCATGCTGTGTATTGAGCTTCGCGGGACCCCGACGGGAACAAGCGTACGTTACAATAAACTCATCATCGCCACGACTCAATCATCTACTTAGCTTATGCAACCATAGTAACAAATGAGTACAAAAAATTATGACAAAAAAGTCCCTGCTGTTGGCAATACATGCATCTCCTTCTGAGCGGATGCAAGATGCCATCCGATCCTCTACTTATGCAGCCTGTTTCACAGGCTCCCCTTGTAAACACGAAATATTAAACTTCAATGTGGTCCTTCGATGCTATTCGGCATTATATGTCAGTGCGCTCTCTCCATCAAACTGTTTCAACTTTTCCATCGGCGCTGTCTCAAGCGCCCCCGAGAACGCCATCGAATGCAAACACTCAGTGTGCGCCTTCGCGCTGAGGGCCTCTCAGCCGCAGGAACTTCGTTCAACCCCCGCCTGCACGCATCAACAACGACGCGGATGCCTCAAGACTACCTTTCGGAAGAGCCCCATGGAGAATAGCCGGCACGAAGCGGGACGCCTTGTGGCCCTTCTCTCCACCTCATACTTTGAGTCGTTACCGTTATCAGGAGTTGGTGAGAGACTCACGCTTGCGATGGACCACTGCACTGGTACTGGCTGAACGGTCACCGGTACGGCGGCTATGGAGTTGCCGTTCACAAGCGCGTCCTAACGCAATCCGGGACAAGGGCAGTTTGAAGATCCCGTTGTTTCAAAAAGTCATCAGATAATGCGTTTGTGGCCAGCGATTCGGATCATCCTTGCTCCGACCTCGCCTGACGTTGCCTTCGACCAGTGACCACCACACCAGTGCTACTTACTGCTATACCCCCCCTCCCCCCCCTTTCCACCAATGGTTGTTCCCGAATGGTCGGTATACAGTATCCCAAGACACTTATCCCAATCTTGTTTCGTTCGTTCCGGTCGACTTGACATCACGCCCGGCGATCCGCACACAGCGAAAGCTGGTCGGCGACTCGTCATTGCAGGAGAGCGTGGAGGCGCCAGAGCATGGGATACTCGCCAAAAGAGCGGGTATTGCCCATATCGGCGTTACCGTTAAAAACTTCTGAGCAGAACGTTAGTGGAGAAATTTAAACGACCGGACCCCAAAAGCCCTACGCAATGTCCCCAGGCAGACTTTTCAGCAGGAGGACGCAGAATATCATGGAAAACAGCCCGTCACCAGTCGTGACTGGTCGTCATACGATAACGTTGATTTTTGAACCATTATAATTAATCATTTAACATTGTAGGTTATAAACAAAAGGAAATTTACCTATCCAGATTTTTGGTTTTTATGTATTATATCTATATAATGAAGAGTCTTTGCGTTTTGGTATCATCTTATGATCAATTTCCTATTATCGATTGATTTTACCAAGATATTTCTTCATGTTTATATGATTGCTTTCTCGTAATATATCATATTAGGCAGCTTTGTTTCTGGACAATTGACACGATGAACTCGTAAACAACACCTTTATTTACAAAAATATAAAGGTTTTATTGGTTTATTAACCGAGCTGCAGTTGTACAATGCTCAAGTTATATAGGTCAGGTCTTGCGACTCGAGCCTGCGCCCTCAGGCTTTTTGCAGCCAGATAATTAGCCGTCCAAGCCACCGCGCCGAATAAACGCTGCATTCGTGTCGACCGAGATGGTGTGCATCGTCGGTGTCCAGAAATGGTGGATCGTAGTGATTTTCAGCACGGTGAGTGTTCTGACCATCCTCATTAGCAGCAAACGACCACAGTCTGTATGAACGACTTTGCCAATTCAACGAACTCAAGTCCCGACTAGACAAGCGCGAACCTAGAGCAAATCGCCGAGATACTTACGCAATGTGTGCGACGTTACGATGACAATACAACGTAAGCACCGACGACTCGAATCTCGTCTCGGCGCTGTCGAACATCCCCAAACTGCTGACGTGTCCTGTGCCCGTATTGAACGCCGACGCCGCTTTCAGGCACCAGCTGATCGCAAACGACCAGATACTGAGTAAGCAGATAGATCGAGTGGGTAGATTGTTGGTGAGCCACGACCACCAGTCGTAGTGGCACCATTGGCAGTGCATTTGAGCTTGCACGAAGTACGAAGACTCGCAGCCGTCTGCATGTGACGGCGGCCGTCCTACGCTGGTGTTAAGCAACGGCGCGCCGAAGCCGTCGCGTCGGAACAGCTCAGGCAGAATGTCCTGTCGGCTCGGTCGGGAATGTTCAGCAGCAGTCGGAGCCGAGGCGGCGTTGGCCTGAAGGACTGCGTTAGGCCGGGCAGGGGGAGGCCGCCAGCGTCGGCAGGACGTCGGTCGCGCGCGTGGCAGCTCACAGCTCTCCCATTCGAAGGGTAAGCTTCATAGGGAAAAGCTGCCCAGCTGACTAGCCGGCTGAGACCAATGGTGCCTCCAGTAGACGATATCTGGGTATCGATCGGCTCCGAGGGCCATGGCCCTCGGAGTCCTCTGCAGCGGATTTTTAGATTAAATTCGTCTTTGCCCCGAGCGTCACAGCGGCACCCTCGGCTGGCCCTGCGACCGGCGTCGGCAACGGCGACGGTGCTTTGCTCGGGCGGGGACAGGGTGTCCGCCGTCACCGTATCTATCTAGCTAGCTAGCCTCTTCGGCTCTCTGAGCCTGATAGACTACTGGCTCGCTGAGAAGCGTTTAGGGGGAACAGTGCGGGCAAAGGCCAGTGGGTTCGCCAGTGGAGGCCGAGTCGACGAGTGAGCGACCTGGTGTTCGCAAACTGCGAATCGGCCAACCACTGCTCGGGAAGCAGGGAGGGAAGAAACTGGGATCAGAGGTGTCTCTGCCCGAGTGTCGTTTCCCGACTGGGCACCGCCAGCAAGAACCCTCGGCATTGCTTGCTCGTGCCAGTGCCGCTTGCCGCCGCCGCCGCCGCCGCCGCTCCTCCTATAGCTTGATACTGGGTCGGCGTCCCAGTCGGTCGGCTGGTAGCAGGCGAACCAGAGGTCGACGGTGACGCGTCGCAGTGCTCTGCGATGAACTGGTCCGTTGCATGGTCCCCATGCCTCTCTTTTGCTGGGTCCATCCGCATTGCTATCCCCACGCATTAGCCCAAACGCTACACTAGCACTGCTGTTGCGCGATCCACGATGCTCTCGCAGACTTCCGTGCCTGCGCCGCCATGTCTCGCTGGTGGTGATGGTGGTGCTGCCAGCATTGGCAGTCTCTCCGGCGGTGGTAGCAGCAGCAGCAGCAGAGGCCTGCCCAGCGCTACGGCTTCTTTTCCCTTGAGACCTCGCCTCAGAGACCTCTCAGACCTCAGTCAGCTAGGCAGAAAGAAGGCCGTTGTTGGCCGCTAAAGCTTGACTGCACAGCACAGAACGAGCCATCCGCCGGTTCGAACCGTTCGCCTTTAGAACTAGGGCAGTGCCTCTCTATTTCTGGCCTTCTCTCGCAATCTCTCCTGCAGCTTGCCTGCTGTAGGCCCGGCCCCCCTGCTCGTCCCGCTCGACGAGTAAGAAGGCACAGCGGGGATAGCTTCGGGCCTCTGAGTGGCCAATCGGTCCACAGACGAGCGAATTCCTTCTTTATTACTTTCTGATAGTGGCGGAGGCTTGAGGCAGGCTGAGGTCAGCTGGGGCGTAGTGAGCCCAGAAGCAGTGAGCGTTACTGGACACTCCTGTGCCGCCCACTCAGGAGTGAGACACAGGACACAGCCGGATAACGTGCCACATGCGATCTCCTCCTCAAGTCCCTACCGTCTCCGCCTTGCCGTACCTCTTTCCTATTCC
The DNA here is from genome assembly GCA_019614645.1 of Stratiolaelaps scimitus. Classification (NCBI taxonomy): domain Eukaryota; kingdom Metazoa; phylum Arthropoda; class Arachnida; order Mesostigmata; family Laelapidae; genus Stratiolaelaps; species Stratiolaelaps scimitus. The sequence continues at coordinate 6,449,430 of JABWDB010000012.1, forward strand.
AGCGCCTATAGCTTATGCTTAGCCATAGCACCGTGGTCTCCTCAGCGTCCACATACTCGCAACGCTTTCGGATATCTCTCTGCAGATCACTCACCCTGCCTGCTATGGGGAGAGCGAGAACCTATTTCGGATTGGTTCGGCGCGAGATTCGTCAGATCAGAATCGACTGAGCTAGCCCGATCGGTTCTTGTCATTCTATTTTCTGTTGCCCTTTGCACAAGAAGACTCGGCGACCTTGAAGCTTGTGTACTAACGCAATCGGTCATTTGATATCAGTAATTTCTACGAAGCACAAGCAATTGTAATAATTCTGTTTATCATACCCAACAGGGTTAGTGTCTAGCTCCGTTTCAAAAGAGAGTTAATGAACAAGGTTGATATGAGGCGATACATCGATGCTGCGAATCACGGTCAGGGAAAGCATTATAGGGTAGCATAACCGTATACGAAGTCGGTCGCATTCGTTTGGTACATCCTGCGAGTACATGCACTATTCTATGGGTTCGTGTAGCACTATCAGGGAGTAATATAGCTGAACAGTGAGAATGGGCTTTAACATGAAACACATTCATTCTTATATAGATAACCTGTTACTATTCGCACGTGTGTTTGCACAAAGCTCGCGACGTACAGTGTTGTCCTTCTTCAAAGCGTTCGACCATCGCAATTTAATCGGGCCTTACAGTCCTGCTCTTCCAGTGACGTTCGTTTTTTTCATTGGAGATAGGTAACCTTGAGGGTGGATCATGTCCCTCGAAACAGCTGCGGCATAAAGATAATCTGTGCAGGAATTGTACAAATGTGAACGACCACTCATCACTACGGCGAATCAGATGTATTATATACTTATATATACATGCTATTGCAGACATCGCACTGGGTCATTCCGTTCTTTGCTATCAGCTGGCTGTTCCTTTTGCGTGTGGTGGTTAGCAAGCCCTGATACTCGTCACAGAGTATCCAATTCTCGAATGTCGCTTTACATAGCAGACCGTTTGAGCGTATTAGAATTTGAGACACTTTCCTTTCACACGGATGGTCCGCTCATGGCCAGGTAGTTGAGTGCCTAAATGACTAGAATAGTCCGGTCCCGGGGGATACATTCCCAAAGCCATCTCTCGATTCCCAGAACAATGTGTCGTTTTCCGAACCATTGTTAGGCCAGATGTTATTATAAATTCACCCTTCTCTTTTGCCAGACATTCAACTCTTTTTGCAGCTCGCTCGATGCCTGTACATCGTCCTAAATCTCGCGTCTATCGTCGATCGCATCCATTTCTTGTCTTTGTCGTGTTTCGACCGTTAGAACTAGTCTACTCGTCCTGCATGATGATCCCCATCAGGTCCTCACCCCCCCCCCCCGTTATCCCCAATTCAGGCCCGTGCCCTGCAAATAGTTAGCCTTCCGCCTGACTCCCCTCCTCTACATTTGTCGGCGTTGCCTGCTATATAATGCGTTCACATGCATTCGCGCGGGCAGGCAGGAAGGGAGACCGTCATAGAAGCGCTGGACCCTCCTGCTAGAAAATGTCTCCCTTCAGCTTCGCGAGTGAGAGAAACGCTCGGTCATGTTTCGCCTTCCGCCCCTGGGAGGGGGGCGGCCTACGCCGTAGATCCCTGAGTCCCCCGAAAACGAAACCGTGGCAGTCCCGTCTGTTCTCTCCTCTGGCGCAGCACACGAGTATGAAATGAGGCCTGGTCCAAGCGCGACCGCAGCCCTGTTTGTCGCTCGCGGTCCTCTACACACGGTCCTCGCGAGCATCCGTCGTCCGTCGAATGCTCGCCAACCAGTGGACGACGTGTCCTTCCACCGAAAACCACGCTTCCACCGAGGACTGACAATGGTAGCGTCGTTGCTGTGGTTGTGGCCGGCGAGGCCAAAGGGAGCGGCCATTAGCCGGACCGAAGCTGGACCACGGCCACGTCATACGGAAGCTAGTAGTCGCTGGTCGCTTGGCTAGCTGCAGAGGAACAAGCGCTAAAGGCTGAGTGAACATATGGCCCTCTGTCGCGGAGCTTCCTCCGTTTTCCAGAATGTTTCCACCACTTTCGGCGCCACTGTCGGCAGCGAGCGGGACCCAGCCATTCGGCTGCTCCATGCTCGAAGAGCATTCGTGCTTTCGGTGGATGTCGCAGGCTCGCGGAGCTCGGCGGTACGCTCGTCCTTACGTTACCACTGTCACTGCGATGCAACGTCAGCACGTGTTATCTCCGTTGGCAGCCACTTTGACGTCCCCACCAGCCAGCAACGGGGTACAGACTCTAGACAAGAGGCAAGCCGTAAAATGGGCGACATCCGTATGGTCGCGCTGGTTGGATTAACCCTTCATCAGCGGCGACGTCGGGTAAACACACACAGCGGGTAAACAAACTCATTTGAACTGTTTGTGACTGCTGCTCGACGGAGCCATGGACGGCCAGAACGATGATGTCTCTCGATTAATGAGTATTTTTTGATAAAGTAAAAATGATCGCTGCAATGTGTCCTGTGTACACGATTATCTCAAGAATTGCTATGGTAATTGTGCTGCTGCTGCTTTATCCGCTGTACTACTCAAGAAAAATTGCATATCGCCTCCTATTCACTGCTTGCAATCAGATTTCTATAATAGTAGATTAGAGAAGATCTTCAGCAATACGTGCTACGGTATTGGTATATCACAAGGCCCCTGGGCTCATGTGAATCGTTCACCCGAGATGTGACGGTGACTCTGTTTGACTTTCTATTCTGAGACAGACTTCCTCTGGCTCCTACTCAGTAGCATTGCCTTAAGAATCTCAAGGCCTCCTTGTCTCGCAACCTCAAGGTCTCTTGGACGCATGTGGGCCCATTCCAACAGATCTTTCTCATATATATATATATATATATATATATATATAGAACGAATGTTTTATATCATTATCGACCATTAATGTTTGTTCGTTGCTCCAGCCCCAGAGGGCGATTTTTTCTCTCGCCATCCCCTTTATTCACTCAACCCTATCGAATCCTAGATTTTCGCTGACATTTTTTTGTGCCAGGGCCTCGTCCCCCCGTCACAGTATTCGCGACCATTATATATGTTATTAGATGGGTTGACACTGAGGGCTGGCGGTAAGCTTCCGAAATGCTCGACACCCTATACTTTCCAGCCTTGAACATTAGAAGGCAACGGTAAACATTTACATACGTGCTACCGTTATGTACAATAAGGACTGATAAAAATTGCGCATCTGCTGCCATTTCCCGCAGGACACAAGTGTAGCATTTGCTGCGCAGCTGTTCGATCGTATCCTACGAGCAGATCATACCGACAGCGATATTGTCTCTTGGCTACTGCAGCTACTGCTGCTGCTGGTGTCCATAGAAAACGGGACAGCACAGACGCCATCAACAGGCATTGAACCACATTGGTTCCTCCCTCTTCTCTCGACCAACTCGCACTGCCTTGCCAATAAGTCCTTTACGCCCACATTGCCGTTTGGTGGACCAGCACAGGGTCGTTTCATCCCTTTTCACAATTCTCTGCATCTGAGCGGTCGTGGCAGTGGCGCCGTAATGCTCTGACCTTCGGCCGGCGAAACCAGTCCTCATACGAAGACGCCACAGGTCGTTTGCTGCGATGTTTGGCAAGGAACGTTCACCACGACTCCCGGCACCTCTTCGATACGCCGCGTCGACCGATAACTGGATCACGGTGGCGTCATTAAGCGAACGAAGTAGCATACACGCTACGATGGCCCCACTATCGTGGCAGTTTTCTCGGCAGGTCAACATCAGTATCAGCAATCAACAAATTGTAGCGATAAAATGCGCGCGTTTTAAGAAGTTGGTTGTCGCCGAGACAACGGGTGCTGCTTTTGGGTGTCTGGCCCGCTGGCTACCGGCAACGAACGTCTATCGCACAGAGCGTGTGTGGCTGACCAGCCTCTGCGTCGTGGGCTAGACGTCACGCCAGTGGCACACAATAGCTTCGGCAGACGCCATTGCACCGGACGTTGCTCCAAACGCTCAGCTGACAATGACAACGCCGCCTCCTTCGCACAGAGATATACCCCAGGCAAGAGGGGAGAGAGAAAGGCCGCGAGAAGACCAGACAACCATTCGGAAGAAGCTGGAAGGCCGGGAGTGGGCGTTGAGGGGCGCCCAGAAACGATTGCATTGAGGCAAAGAAAACTGAAGCGAGCTAGCCACGTTGAGGGTTGGGTCAAGACCGTAGGCCTTCGGGCCATAGCAGCAGTCGGCCGAGCAAAGACGATTCCGTAAAAGGTCTACTACGCTGGACTTGCGGCGGCCACGACCTCTTTCTCCTCCTTCTAGCGGAACACAACAATTCGCCTTGAGATGTGCTCGCCCAGTGTGCTGGTAGCTTGGTAGAAACATAGCCCTCGATAGAGTAAGCCGTTTGGCCGAGGCGGAGGATGCGACCAGCGTAGATGAGAGTCGGCGCTATAGATATTTTTCATCGAGGCAACAGTAGAGGACTGGCCAGCGGTAGGATCCCTGCTCCTTGGAGCTGCTCCTTCGTCTTAATAAACCCGCCACCGAATGCCGCCATAGACAGAGATGAGGACAGGGGACAGAGAGCTTGAGCCCCGCTCGTTTTTTGTCCTTGATACAGTTTCACCCCTAATGTACACCGAAGTTGAGATCCCTGAGCGTATCGGTCAAGGTTGTATGTATTCGCGCAGCGTAATGATGCAGCACGAGAAGGCAATATGTAGTTTGTTCGTGCAGGAAACTTCTCAGTAGGTAATGTTAGAGGTAGACTTTCAACAGAGGATGGTTTTAGTAGGCGGAGGCGTTTTGTTTACGTCAACCCTTCACTGGATCGGCCGACTTTCAGTAGAGATTGCTCTAGTGTCTCTGGTACGTCTCTAGTGGTGTCTGTGCCCTTGAAAAAATGTCCTCCTCTTAAAATAGTATGTAGTGTTTAGGTAATGTTTAGAGTAAGGAGCTGTGAGCGGAGAGTTGTTAGAGATACGTCAGATGATTATGTCTTACAGCGAGAAGAATGGAGAAACGGCAGAATATATAATATTGTAATTCCTTGGAAAAGCATCACTTTTTACAAACATGAATTCGTCTTCAACAAGCGGAGTTCGAATCGAGCACGCGTGTGAGCAGGTGAAGCCGTACCAGGGCAGTGGTAGACAGCTGAGGTTAGGCATAGAAATTCAGAGTGGACGGGTTTTCAGAGGGACAAGGGTAGTGAGAAGGACAAAAGTGTGCGAGGACTGGAAAAATTATCAGATGACCGCGGAGTCCTTCAGCGCCCTTCGCCGCCTGTTCCTGCCGCCACCACCCTTCTACAGAGGTAGTACCGCCCTAGAGAGCCTCGATTTTTTTTGAGGAGGTTAAAGGTAACTCCTGCATGGACACCAGGCCTCACACTAAGGTATTTGCCTGGTAGTGTCAGACTCTTACAGACTAAACCCAGAACCGATTTTGACTTGGGGCACTGACCGGGACTGTCAAAGTACTTCAGTCAGTGCCTTGCAGGGACCGGCAGTTGATTCCAACCATGTCCTATCCATCAGTTCCTCCTCTGGGGCGAACCCTCCCGCCCAGCCGTAGCGGATGAGTTCCGGGCATTTTGGAGAGCCTCGACTTGGGACCAGGCTTTTGTCAGCAGTTTCCCTTGTAGAGTACGGTTTTGCCAAGTGTTGCTTGTCCCCCTACGCATTAGTGAATTTCCATTTTGCTACGATTTCGGAGCTCATACAACGACGGTTATCAGACATCACCACCGCCAGCAAGTACCCCTTTGCTTACTCACGTGGATTCCTATAGTTTCAGCCTCTTTTCAACGCACCTCCCAATCTACTTCTTCGGCAGGCAAGCAGACCAAGTTCTCGCAGTGTTCCGTTCGTCGACTAGACGACGCACTTTATGACTCCTCTTCTATATATTCCCTATAGCTAGTTGCCTTTTGAACACAGTTTTTTTTCCGTAGTCTCATCTGAAAGATATCTTCCTCTCGGTAATTCTCTCTCGCACTATTTTCCTGCGACTAATTTTCTCCATCCTCCGATATTTTCTGACTAGCACTGTAACTGCCGGTCGTTTACTTGGTAGCCAGTGTTGTTTCTGGAGGAGGCAACGGTCAGCACAAGCGCACCACCCAGTGTTGAAGACCAGGGCACCCCTTGCACGGTGCCCAAACATTCTAGTAACGTACTAAGCAGCGATCTTCGTAATAGCTGCGAAGCCATTATCGTACGGTGATAGATACCGGGAATCCTCTGGCTGGTAGCGCCACTGCAGCTGATAGCCAGAGGGGCTTTCGAGGACTAAATACTCGTGTACGTAAGGTTACGCAGAGCACGATAGAGCGCGACCGTAAACGGCCTTCAGAGATACTCTGAGAACAATTCCGTTCCGGTACGAACGGTGGAAAAATGAGGGCCAAACCACAAAGAATATTCCATATATAATCCCACACTGTGTGGTAAGTGTCCGGTGCAAGATCCGATATTTGCATAGATACTGCTGCTATTGGTGCCGCTGCTAGAGGATGTCAGGACTTAGGGTCCGCTCTAGCTATGGCTCCTTCTTCGTCACACCCTTGACCGACTTGCGCGCTAGAGATTTACGAGGCGCAGCAATCAGTCCAAGCACAGAAAAGCTCGAACCAATTTCATTTGACTTCGGAACCGAGTAGCTTCTCTCCCGCTCTCGTTCGTGCCGGATAGAGATACAGGAAGAGGCTTAAATCACACACGTTGACCCCTTCGCCCTGTATATAATATCGCAACGAATTTTCCTCCGAAATAATTTTTTTTTCATGGAAAAGCGTTCTGAATATATTTCAACTGAGTCCGTCCTTCTAACATTTCCTCCCTTATGCGATGTTATTGCTGCATTTTCTTTGTTTTTGCTGCATGGTTCAACTGCCAGACAGGTTAAGTTTTACGTTGTCTCGACACATCCGAGTGGCTCATTGTTCTCGATGAGAAACGACGCCCAAACTAGCTCCCAGCAAGCGAGAATCTATAGGGTTGCAGGCACGAACAACATATGTGATTGACTTCCTTCGGATTTCCACGAGGATTCGGTTGGTTGCCCGAATCGCCAGTCGAAGTTTGAGTCCGTCCACGCTCGCTCCCCTGAGCCGCTCTCGGCTGTTCGCAGCTTTCAGGCACGAAAAGAGCCCGTAGTCGTCGGGCGCCCCATTCCATTTGTCACGAACGAACGAACAGAGTCCGCCCATCGGCTACTGAATCCGATGTTACCTACACCTTGCCCGGTCGATCTAGACTCGGCGTAGTGAAACTGCATCTCCGGGTTTCGGCTTGTGCTTCTTTCAAATTCGCCTCAAGCTTGCCGTGTATACGCCGACGCGAATGGTAACCACCGTATGGAGACTTTATATACTCAGTGGCAAGGGAAAGACTGGATTTTCTATGTGGACACTATGAAGACACTGGGCGGATTTGTGTTCCTCATAGACGTCGGCAAACGTCAGCGAGATGGCAAGTGCCAACGATTCGGTTCTGGTTATTTTCCGTGAAAAAACCCTCGTCCTAACGTAGCCCGGAAACGTTTAGCCTTCTATTATCGAAAGTTGGTGTTGGCTCTTAGTGTTTGATTCCGTTCCAAGGCTCTCCCTTGTTTCCTATGAAGATCTATCTACTCGATCCATCGACAAAGGATCGCACACCGACACTTCTAGCAGAGACTTCGTTAGCTGGGCTCTCGTACTCTCTCTGTTTCTCTCTCTCCATCTCTATCTCACTTTCTCTGTAATTTCAGTTAAAAATGAGTTGGTAGCTTGGACGTCTGTTTATCCAGCGTTTCGCGCTGCCTCGAGCCCTCTCACATCGTTCAGTTTGCCGACGTGTTTATCCCTGTACATTTCGTTGTGTAGATATTGTTAACTCACTCGTTGTCGGTCTGGACTGTGAAAGGGTGACAAAGGAAGCTGACAAGGGCCCTTCGAGATGACTTGCTCAATGAACAATAGAGCCTCGCCAGCCCTTGAGACGAACAGAGCTTCTGCTCTTCCCCTTCGAGTTCAAACAATTGCCGTCCATTGGTAGGACACTCGCCTGTCATTGTGTTACCGAGAGAACAAGATACGCTCCGCTTGCACAGAAGTCATCATGCTATGCATATCCTACCGTGCACTTATCTAGGAAACGGCATTCGGTAATGGAACTTTCTTGGGTATTTTTCGTATACACGTAAAGTGTAAACGGGACCGAAGACCGACGGTTCTCCACGGTACTCAACAAGTCAAAACCTTTTGTTTTAAAGGACGTAAAAGGCGTTGGAAAAAAGTCCATTTATGAACCAAGTAATCGGTGGATGCTCAAGAAAGCTGAATAGGACAAGTCATTGATAAAATAGACGAGGAATGGTAGTTGACTTCGATGGGTGGGATAAACTACAGCCATGATTTCGAGTCAAATGAATATCGCTCCGGCAGAAATTATTCTCATTCTCTAGTCCGATAGTAAAGACGATATCGTTCTCGGAGACGCCAACCGGAGCTAGCGTCTAGATGATAGGGTTTATGATACAGTTGATAGAACACCAAACGCGATATCTTGTTTGCATATTGTTCAACGATCTCCTGGCAGAAATTACACTTATTTCTGCTCTACGATATACTAATTAGTAGTGAAAGTAATAGTAATCATGATAATGATAAATAATAATCATAGTGCTCTGCAGCACGTCAAGCCTATTCAGTACCTGAAGTACGGCCACATTAGCAGGTACACGACCTCTCAATGAGTAGTTTCTGCGAGATTGTTCCACATTGCTAGTGCATCGATTATTTCATAGATGGATTCCTTGGGCAAATGCAAACGTCCGATTTTCGATATGGTAAAAACTGTTGACCTTGGACATTTTCTGAATGAAATTCCACTATCGCTTTAAGGAGCACATTTACCTAATAGAACAGAGTAATATGCCCTAATGGGCTCTGGTGTATTCGTGCGTGAGCTGGGTTGGTGCTAGCGACTGGCTAGTGTTGAAGTGCTCTTATTGAATACCAATAATAATTTAAATACAATAACACACAACATTCAAATACATAATAGCAATAATTACAAACAATTGCAAACACCTTTGACGACTGATAGAGCAATTGCAAATTACAGCCTATGTCAAGTCGTTTTGTTCAAGCAGTCCCAGTATCGGCCCGCGCCCAGTTAAGTACTTTCGTTCAATCTCGGATAGGGTCTCGATTTGAGAAGCAGTTCAATGTGTCTACCTCGAGAACGAAAAACCAAGAAACAGTCACTTTTACTTTAGGGAAGGAGATGTATGCATTTGAATACAATAAACCGCCAGCTACCTGGAGAAATCGTCTTGTATCTGCAGAGATCTAATCATGTCGACTGACCCGCTGAAAAAATATATGCTCCTTGACTGATATACCATTGGTATGTATACCATATTTATATATATATATATATATATATATATTACGTTGTTCGGCAGTGTAGATATATTCTGGACCTTTCCGATCGATTTGGCACGCCATTCCGAAGCTCAGTAAGACTTCACTCAGATATGTCCTTCAAGTCTCCCGAACCGCTGTCCGAACAAGGCAACATTAAATAATAATGCCTAGCCAATCGTATTCGTGATATGGTTCAACTCGTAACACATTGAATGTTTGCTTTTGTCAGGACTCTACTGCCATTTGTACAGCATATTTACACAGGCTACATTTGAGACGAATTTTTCGTCCAAGCGGCCCGGACTTTCGCTACACTTTCGGCCTGTATCTCTTCCTCCGCTGCATCCACCCATCCATCGTACTCCCTCGGACCTTCCAACCTGGGGCCATTCGATAATGCTCCGCTCAGCTAGCAGTCTGGCTAGATAACGATGAAACAAACTTGGATCATGAGGCAAGGCCGTCCTTCTATCTTTCATTGTTCATCTGATCTTGACCGGACACTTCGCCTGCCGAGGTTCCCTTCCGCCGTATCCAAAGGCAGGTCTGTCTTCGTTGACTGCCGGACCGCCTCCGAGGGTCGGATAAAGGCAGCTGACTGGCTGACCACCAGCTGCCGACCGGCGAGATCCGAGCTTCGTGCGAAAGCCCTTTTGGGCAATACCCACAGGGTGAACAGAATAGAATGGGTATGAGTAGAGGTGGATGAGCTGCGGGTGTGCTTCTTACTATTCTCCTCGGCCGGCTCCCGGACGGTTCTTGGCCCTTCTCCCGTGTGAGGTTGCGAGCGGCAGGCCACTCTTCGGGCGTCGCCTCATCTATCCGTTGCTTCACTAAAGGGCACTTCCTGCGTCTCATGACCTTCCTCTTCACCTTTCGTTCGTTTAGGAACTGCTCGACTCATAGTGTTCACCGCTAGAATAAGGTCGTACGAGGCCGTATGATCGCAGGCAGGGCAGGTAGGCACAGGACCAGCTTCGGAAAACGGTCCACAAAACCTCACAGTGCAACGTGCATACGCCAACCCTCAAATGGCCTTAGAGTTTTCCCTGCGGGCCGTATCTATGGCTGACGGTGGCGACGGAACACGCAATAATTGGTGAAGGGCGTTTCTTGGTTTTGTTTGGCCTGATCGATAAATGGGACCTTCCGTCCGCCGTAAGCAGCAGGCACTGGTCGTCTGTTAATCGGTCTGCCTGTGCAGCGACTGCCGGATCCCAGCAGATCCCAAGCACCGTCCCCGGCTCGACCGGGACCTTGGGGGAGCTCACACTCACTACATACTGACTCAGACCTTCGACGTCCCCTTCGCAATAGTGGGGTGCTGTCTTGGCCTGGAGTGACCTTCATTCCAGAGCGAACGCCCATGGAGCGTATGTCTGCGCGGGTGTGTCTGTCGGTGCCATTAAAACGGTTAAGTAGCCACCCCAGACCTGACCAGGTCTTAGTCAGATCTTCCCGCTCGCAGTAGGCGCACAAAGAACTCTCTATCCCCTACCAGCCCCCGAGTTAGCAGCGGCCGAGGTCGCTTCATTGGGTCGCCGACTGCTTGAGTGACCAGGGTCCTGCCCGGCTTCTTTCTTCGGGTCTGCTGTCCTTCTTTTCCCCCTCTGCCATTGGAGCAGAGCAGTCGAGTCCACTCTTCAACTAGGCTATATCCTACCCACGACCCTCGCCGTCCCCCGCGCTAAACCAAACCGAAGCGTCTCATTCAACGCTTAGAAGCGCGAAGTGAAAGAGGACGAGGTAGCTCCTGCTCGGTTCGGCTCCGTCCTTCTGACAGGCTTCCTGTATTTGCCTGGCCCCTTTACTGACATCATGGTCGGCAAAAGAACGAAGCCCGAACGAACGACGCTGGCCATGTTCATGGTGATCCAGCCACATTTGCTCACACCTAACCACCATGACGACGTCACTTTTTGAGCGAGGGTTGAAGAGAGCAGCCCTATTTATGTTGAAGATCTTACTACACCCGAGCTGAAGGGGCCTCACTGCTGAGGCATAGTCAGTTTGAGACGTTTGACAGTATTCGCTTTAATCTATGGCTGTGGAAGGTCAGCGGGGATCGGCTGTTGACTTGTAATGCCTATTGTGTTATGAGGAAAACGACAAGTGTATGGAGCTATAATACAATAATAGTAAGTATATTTTCCGGGGTTGACCCACAACGACACATTTAACTCAGTCCAGGGTACAACTGCTTTCGGCCAGACCACCGGGGTCTCGACATGGTACAATAATAACAATAATCATACATGCCCCATATTGCATTAGTATGAGCTCGTTACAGGATTACAACAAGTGAATCCATATAACTCCCAGGATCCATAACTGGATCCATATAACTCCCTCTCTCTTGGCCAAACGGGATGCGCCTTCATCCATACAGCCTTAGGCTGTATTTTCTTTGGCATTTAGTTGGATACGGCAGGTACATTCAAACGGTGTGAGGCCTTTTCTCGTATACAATATTGAGCACAGCGTAGGGGGTTGTTGTTACGCACGCATTTTGCCTACTGCCGTAACAGGCTAGCCAGCATCGATGAGCTGCTGAATCGGGAGAATCGAGCCGCATATTTCGAGACACATTTAATCATACAGCTTGCGTGCATACACATGCAGCGTTGTCGGTCAGCAGCGACAACGTCGAAATAAAGCCGCCTAACTGAGCAGTGGTGGAGGCTGGCCACCACCGAAGTGGTGCTCGCCATGGGTGTCCAGCAGCATGATCACATTCGACGAGTCAACGTACCACGGACAGAAAGGTTGGCGGGCCCCTGACAGAGTTGAATGAGAGAGACACTACTATGGCAAACGAGTACGGGGGCGAGAAGACATTCACTAACCGGCGGCTGCTGCGGCGGCGGCTGCTGCGCCTCGTTCGTCGCCACGCAGAAAATCAGGATCAGATGAAGGAATGATGAACAGATCGGGCAAAAAAGCGCCCGCCGACCGCCTGGCGTACGCCCCTACAGGCAACGTCCGACTGCCGCACGCACAGCGCTAACGAAAGGCAGCGAGACGCAGTGCGGTCCGAGCGCCTGCAGGCCCATAGGAACTGCAAAAGGGGTCTGCAAGAGAACCTGGCCGAGGCAGAGACTGGACAGAGAACGGGGGTGGGGACAGAACCGCCAAGCGAAGTCGAGCTAAGAGGAGGACAACGGGAAGAAGCCACGAGCATAAAAATGAGTGAATATCCAGCAGCGTTTCGTGTGTCCGCGGGCCGGCAACCAGACATCCAGCCTGATTCTGAGCAGAGACTCTAGGCAGAGTCGGAGCTGGCGCTGTTCGTGAGCCTGTGCGTCGTGCGTTCGCGTGCGTTTGTCCGAGTGCCTGATCGTTGCGTAGTGTGATCGTCGCAGGAAGAGCAGGTTGTCTTGTTCCGGCACTGGGGCGTCCATCTCGGCGAGAGAGGAGTGATGGTAGCTCACAATGTCCGCATGTGTCTGCGTGTCAGGGTGTGCGCGCGTGTGGCTGTGTGTCTGTGCGTGTCTGTATGTGTGTGAAAGGGGCTGTGCACCATAATCAATCGTCACCATACCCAGCCGATGTCGAATATACGAGGCAGGGCCATACGCGTGCGTATGTATGGTCGAAAATGAATGTTTTTTCCTGCTTGTTCCTCCTCAGAAAAGGGTTACTATGTACGAGAGTGTTACCAGTTAGACCAGCGGACCCCGGGGGCGAAGTGGGCACTATGGGAGTGTTTCACGCGGCTTCGTGGCCCAAGAAAGGATCACATCCCCTTCGAGCGGATGCTGATGGTGGCTGAGAGATTGTGGTGAGTTTTTCTCCGGGTGAGCGAGCGAGCGAGCGAGTGAGTGTGCGTGAGCACATGGAGTCAGTAGAGGTGGGTGGTCGGTCGATATTCATCATCCAGGCGGTGGCCGGTAGTGGCGGAAAGCAAAATGAGTGGATGGCCTGAACCTTGAGGAGTCCCCATACGCGTCCCGTTCATCACTAGTCCATCATAGACACCGCTCAGTGCTGTGGCCACAGCAGAGGCAGCAGCACAAGCAAACACCACGTCTTGTGAGCCACCCCGTAAACCTAGCCTTAGGTTCGTTCATTCCGGTTGGTGTGTGCTTTATCCCAGCGTTGTGCTGGGGGCCTATCCCATTCTTAGTCAAATGGCGATCTCTTAAAGATGCCTCCGGATCAGCGGTGGAACCTTCAGACTCTCAGTAGGCAGCTTGCGATGAATCCCTAGATGGATGCGCTATGTTATATACTTTATGCGCGGCGCCACTGTTTAGCAACGCCAAATCGACGTTGCTTGTTCTCGTTATAAGGGAGATAATTAAGACTTGAATTGGGTTCGAGGATAAGGCTCGGTTGGAGCAGGTGTTTCTCAATAGGCACGGTCGACCGCCGCTCACGGACAAAGAAATGGGAAAATGGTTATGAGTGATGAGAGAGTAATGACAGCAGTGAGTAGTCTCTGCTTTTCGGACCAAACAGTCGGATATATCTCGTATTGAGGCTCTTCTCCTGACAGGCCTTTGAAGCAATGCTACACAGCGAGACGTATCATGGACGGAAGGCAGCTAAGAGTCAGCTATGGAATATCTATGTGTAGGGGTCTATCAAGAACACATGAACTCCAACGGGAAACAGCAATAAGCAGCTCGTAGTAGCAAAATGCATAGTCAAAAGTCTTGTCAACCGCTATCTCGATTTATTATGAGACTTATGAGGGCCAACAACTTAAACAAGAGCAATTTTGTTGTCCAGTCGTGATGCCGGCCTAAGAATAGATGCACATGTACATAGGTTAATGTCGAACGACAACAGTTTCGGCAACATCGGCTAGTTAAGGAGTAACCAAAGGCCGACTCAACCGTCGAAAGAGCGTGAGATGAGTTCGTTTCGGAAGAGACAAATACGAGCAGTTAGGTTTCTCCGGGTGTCGGGTATTGTCGGCACTGTGAAGGGATTCGGGCCAGAGTGGTTGGGGCTGACTGCATTAATTTTAGTTAAGTGTAACGAGGTGGGCATAATGCCGATTTGTTTCGAGCAAAGCCAGTTGAACGGAAGAAGCTTTAAGCACGGGCGCGCATACACTAGCATTGGAAGCTTCATTGGCTTCAATGCCCCGGTGGGGATAGCTTGCCCTGGGAGGTTCAACCGTCGGAGAGGGGAGAGATCGCTCTGGACGGCGCGAAGTGCACTCCACGATGTCGACCCCGACGGCCTGTCCTATTTGCCGTAGTGCCGTAGTCTCATTGACTACGAAGGCGGAGGGGGCAGTCGGGGTCTCTGGAGATCTCTTCGCGCGCGTAAAAATGTCCCGAGACTTCGGCGCTAGCAGAGAAGAACGCCGGTTTTCAACGGGTGACGCTCTCGGCTTCGCCCAGTCCTCCCATCTAAATACTCAGTGAGTTAACACGACGAATCAGCTGCACAACGCGAGATAGCGGAATTTCCCTTCACGATTATCAAGGGGCCTATTTCTGTATATATATATATATATATATATATATAGGCTTCGCGCTGCTTAGCTCACCCAACACACTCGCTAGCTCTGTGTGTTGGGCCCGGAACGATCGCGGCTTAGTGGAGATAATGCCACATGGTGAGATAAAATTACTGCCGTTTGTCTGAACTGTTTAACCCGTTCGATAGTTCGTGTAACGACAGATGTAGTCTCGCGGAAGAGGCTATTTGGTATTGTGGAGCTTTTACGTGCGTTCGATTTATGCGTATCCATGTTTACAAAGAATGCCTATCTCTCTCTCTCACATGTTAGTATTCCTTGTTGCAGACTCTCGGGTGCAACTTGGCACCACCCTCGGACAGGGGTACAAACGCCTCATTATAATTGAATTACATTTATACAATTTAGACATACATGCCGAAATTCACCCAAGGATTCGTACGCCACCAGCGACCCGCTTCAACTTTGACTTTGCGCAGATACCTAACACGTGTTCGTTCAGTGACACTCAAGCATACAAGTGCCTATGCACCATATGTATAAGCTTAGCTATTATACCCTTAGACACTTGCCATCATTCGGCATAGCTTGTGCATTGGGCGGGATTGCACAATGTGAAAATGACTATATGTGGTGTTCTGCGTGGGCCGATTCAGTTCATTCCCCGCTACGTCCACCTCGGCGGGATCTAAGGGTTCGCGCGGGAGGATCGGGTCCCTTGTGGCGGATGACTATGGAACGAATGTCAAGGAGGCAATAGACCGCCGCGCCGGAGATTCGCTTGTGGGGGTTGTTTGCGCGGGGGTGGGGCCGGGGATTGATAGCAGACAATTCCTTCCTCCTACTCCAATTCAATGTCGCTGCTCTTTCATAATGAGAATGAATAACTCCTTAATTGGCCTTCGCCGTCAATTATTCACAACGCGCCTCGGATGCGCTGCGTCGGTGGAGCCACGGCGAGTGGCCTCGCTAGCCGAGCTGCACTCCCCGGCCGGCAATGTTCCAGGCAAGTTCACCTCTGGTTGGACCAACTTTCAAATGTTTGTTATCCTACGGGAGATATACGCTACGGTATAAGTACAGGGAGGAATACGATAGACAACGAGCAAGAGGCAAACTGAATGTGGGCGAATTGTGCTACCCTTTTTAAGACTCTGTTTACACTACGTGATATGATAACCCGCCCGTTGGGCCTCTTCGATAAATAAATCGCCTTCAAACATATTAAATATATATATATATAGACGGACTTGCTTTTATATATAATATATATATATATATATATTGATGAAATTTAGTCCGTCTACAAAGATGATCCAGAGGTCGTTCAGGTCAGATGGGCAGAAGTTGTAGAACAGAGAAGTTGCTTCAGTATATTTTAGCTGAACAATGCAGGTGAGGTACTGTTTTAAATTGCATTTCTAGAAAGTTTAAAACGGACAACTTCTTGGAACAAAACGGCTGGCTGACGAGCGCGCAAATTTGAAAAATGGCAAGGCCGACATTCAGCCTCTTGTTGTCTCTGTTCCAAATCGAACTCGCTTTTCGACTTGATGAGGCAAGCGGAATGAGCAGTGATTAGGGAGAGGCTTAAGCCCCTCGGCGTTTACTCATATCCGGGATCGAATTGGAATCAGGTTTAGAACAAAAAGCTTATTGAGCAAATCTATCCAGCAGCGAGGAGCGCAGTGGCGCAAATAAACGTTAACACATGAGATGTATGAATCTGGTTGCGTTACGAAGTTCGATATCAGAGCCTCGTCAACTATTGCCGAGGCAAACAAACTACTGCAAAGCTTGGGTTAGATAACATTACGTCTACAAACCTGTCCTTACACTAAATTATATATCTTGCACACTTGACGTCTGGGAGCGGCGTCGTCGACCGATGATGGCTGCGTTCCTACGATTGGCTTCGCATTATGCGCCCTCCGCTGATACCCAGATTTAGTGATATCCGCTATGGTGATCCCTTTTCGAAAAAAAATGATCGGAGCGTCTATTTTGAAATGTCGTCTGTTTTAAACTCATTTTTTGTTTACCAGCTTGTTCTGGGCTCTAAAGAATAACGTCGACTAACTGATCACGTATCTGTGACTATCACCTGTACGGGGGGGCGTACATCTTGCATAGAGGCTCTATTTATCTCAACGTTGAAAACAGCTGGAAATTAAGAGTAACTACCACAGAACTAGCCACTTGCGAGGAGCTCCTATAGGCGTCAGTTCTTTCTCGGCATTTACAAAAAATACTCTAGAAATATCCTACAAATAAAAGTATCACACTGTCAGTTTATTCAAACATACAAATAAAATGCATCCTTGCTAATAATAATTCCACTGGATCGTTTTCTTTGGGGTGAATTGGCAAATTAGGCCTAAAAATGTCGATATTTTCTAAACGTAATCAATTGAGCACTTGAAGCATATTACTTCTAGGAAGTACCCTCTTACAGATATAGTAAAAAAAAACCTTTCCCCTCCCTCCCCTAAAAAGAAATTCTGTTCTTTTCAGTGACTTCGCTAGAAGATGCAAATATAACCATTAACAAACTGTGCCGATATGTCCATTCGCAGCCAGGTTATAGCAACGACATTCGTCAAACGGTGTGTCACTGGACTGAGGCGCACGTTTCCCTTAACATTTTGCGACCACTCTATTACTGTCACAACCTCTACGAGTGCCTCTCAGCTCTTCCGTCATCCTTCCGGCGGATTCCATTCAGCTGAACGACATCGTCGACCTTCTAGGCATAAACTTGCCCGCTGCATACTGTCAGGCCAGCCTCGTACGGAAATATACACAAGTCGCCGTCCGACACGCATACACCGCACATATATACAAGCACAGCCAAACCGAGAGATAGGGAGGCATCGACTCGCGCGCTTAAAACGAGAAGACGAAAAAGAGGAAGCGTCGCTGTAATGCCGAAACCGACTTCGAGTGGCTGACTCTGCCGATGGTGCTGCTGCTGTTGCAAAGGCGGAGAGGGCCCCCCCCCCCGTCTCCTACTGGTGCTGCTACTGCTACTACAACTATTTCCACTGCGACTAACCGAGTCCTTTCGGGCTGCTCCAACTACTCAGGCTTCCGTCGAACCACGACGACGCCCGCGCCTCGCCCACCAGTGCCTCGCACTTACCCTCGCAACCCCCAGCGTTTTAGGGGCCTGCTTCCGTGTGCTTCGTGCTCGCTCCCGAATCTAACCACGTTTCTCACTATTCCTGTTCATTCTTTCATCCATACCCCTCCCCTTGTCGTCGTCGTCTTCGAGTGGCCGTCGATGGTCCGACGCCCGGCTCTTCTCCTCGGTCGTGGCACAGCCGCAGTTCCCATTCTGTTTTGCTTGGGCTTCTCGGCAACCAATGCTTGCCGAGAAGCCTGTGCGCCGCCACTGCTTTTGCTGACTGTCTACGGGCCCATTCGACTCCCCCCCTCTCTCCCGCTTTCGCGCGATGTCTCTTGCTCTCTCTCTCTCTCTCGTTCTCTCTCTCTCTCTCGTACTCTCCTATACACAAACGTACGGCAGTAGTGCTTTGTGTGTTCGTTCCACTTCCGCCCGCGAAATCGGCGGTTTCCGGTTAAAGCTAGCAGACGGATAGACGGAGCGGACAGTAGCGGAGGCGCCGAATCGACCGGGAAGAAGCGACGAAGAGGTTTGGCGGCGGCGGCGTCTGCGGCTGCGGCCGAGTCGTCGCTAGCCACTTCTTCTCCCATGCTCCGTGTCCCGAGTCCCCCTGTCGTGCAGTGCGGCAAGCAGGACCACACTGGCTGGCACGCTGCACAGGTGCGCTGGGCTGGGCGGCCCGGCTGGTTCAAGCCGAAAGAACTCAGCGGAGGAGTCTTCCTGCGCCGTCTTGGGTTTGGGCAAAACGGCTCAAGCAGTAGGGAGTCTGTGGGGGGACGAAGCATCGGGAACGGGGTAAGCAACGGCGCCGCCGACTATGCTGGACCCGAGCCGAGTCGGGTTGAGCCGAACAGTACAGTGCAGATGCGTGAGAGCAGGTCGGGGACTCGACTTGGGGCAGGTGGGTCGCCAGGGACGCGACCGATGGCGCGGGACTTCTTCTGGGCTAGTGAAGTGGTGGAGCACCTCCAAATGCTTCTTCTTCGCCTCTCTAAGTAGCAAATGATGCGTTTAAGCCCTGGCCGGCAGGCCGCTTGGCAGTCTGCCTGCTCGCTCTTGGAGTAGAGCCACCGACTACCGGTCACACACGAGCGAGAGCGGCTCCTTTTCTCGAACTCCTGCTCCCCATTCCTGCGGATGAACAGTACCCGGACGTACGCCCGTATCCGCCCGTTCGGCCGGCTACGGGCTATGAGTTCCGGCGAACGGGGCTTCTTGGCCTGCGCAGGCCAAGAAGCACTGGTTCGTCCATACAAATAGTGGCAGCGTAGCTGTCGAAGTGGATGGAGGATGAGTATGGGGAAGAGAAGGCCAAACAGCTTGCCGACAACAAGCCTAAGGTCCTCCTCGGCCTCAGGTCCTGGGCCCTTTTTCTCTTAGCGAGCCGGAGCCAAAGCCCACACACTCCTAAGCACGCTCGATGCTCCCCGCTTACCTTCTAGTTTCGGGGTGCGCTTTGCGTTCCAGCCTCGCCCGACCTTGCCCGCACTGGCCGTGTCTCGTCCCATGCCTTCCTTCGGCTCTCTATCTCTCTCTCCTCCTTCAACCCATGGCTGCTATGCTATTGCTACCGTCCAATAATTAAACACCACGACTATAACTTTTTATACCCAGCGTCCTTTTTCCCCTTCTGGCGAGTTGGGGAGAGAAACCTAGAAAACCTAGAGACGCTTACACGAGCGCCATCCACTTTACATCCATACGAAGAAAAAAACCAGAGTCCTTGCTTAGTGGCCTGACGATTGTCCGTCTTTTAAGGGACGGTCGCCTCCGAAGCGGCAAGGCCGCCAAGGACCCAGCGCGGCAAGTACGCGGCGAGTCTCCTTATTTAGCCGGGAAAGAGCAGGCCGAAGGGAAAAGGCCTTTTTCCACTCAAGGCCATCAGGAAGATTTAGCCGCTGGTAAACGCTGGCAGCGATTCTCGTTACGCCGATGCCATTCCAGCGAAAGTAAGCAAGGAAATCTCGGGGGGGGCGGGACGCGAGGTGGACGAACGAACTATCATTGTTTTGGCTTTGTTTGCCGCTGGGCTGTATTCGCATCGCAGTATCGCGACGCGCACAGCAGTCAACTGTGTTATTCTATTGTTTGTATATGCTTGCTGTGACGGTTCCGATTGTATTTAGGGGTGACGTATATATCGCTCGATAGACAGGTGCATCTTGGTACGGGCGGAATAGAACATAGTAACGAACTGTATCACGAAGCCTGATAACGTTAATGTTGCATTGTCTAATAGACCCAAGGGAGCGGAGAAAGATGCACGTTGGAAGAGATGACAACCGTCTACAACATGGGCTCTTTGCCGCTGGGAATAAGATGCAGCGGATGAGTGGCTCTGCATTGCATAGCTACGGGATGGGTAACTGTTTCGTGTTCTGTAGTTAAAGCAAAGTGCACCAATCGAAACTCAACGTGGACTATAATTAGCTTGGTGTCATATTGCCATAACATAGACGGTAATCTAAGTCATGATGGTAGCTACTGTAAATAATTATACCACACTTGCATTGCACTAGCAGCAACCATAATTATGAATGCATCATTAGGTAATCGTCATGAATTTAAAGTATCACGAAGTACCTACGAGTTCTCTCTATTCCATTTAAATCCAAAGCTCCCACCTCATTTCTGGTGATTCCTCGCTACAGAATGATCAAGTGACTTGTGTTTCTACGTCCTCCTGTCATATTTACTATACCTGCGGTCAACCGTATGTCATCGGCAGTACCAGCTTCATCGTATATGGTCACATATACGTATACACTGCCGAATATTAATACTGCAAGCCTAGACGCATTGGTCCATCGGGCACGATATAGCACAAAGACGTAGAGTCAACGAGAGTAAATTGGCCTCGTTTCGTTCTTGGCCAGGTAGAGGTAGTTCTGGTAGTCGTCGTCGTTGTAGGGAAGTGGGTATACAATTTACAAAGAGAAGCCGGAACGAGAGAAACAGCGGAGGGAAAAAAGCACGTTGATCGATCCTTGATCGAGCCGCTTGTACGATCAGAAATCGTGTGCCGGTGTCCGGTGTTCTCCGGACTATTGGTCGCTGATTCGGCCATCCGCCCGTAGGGGGAATGCGTTGGTGAAGTTGGTTGCGAGCCGTGCTCGAGACTTCGAAGTCCGCCCGGCGCTAGTTCCAGTGGCTGGTCCAATCCTCGGTGGTCTGATATTTCGCTGCTGCCTCGGGCCGGCACCGCGCTCGAAACGGATGAGTGCTGATCACTGCAGCTCAACCTCAGGCTCCTCAGCGTAAGTCCTCGTTCATTGAATGTAGTAGCGGCGCTGGCCGGCCAAGGCGAAGCCGCCACGCCACTCTGTTCGCAGCAGGGGCAGCCGTCGCCGATCGCGACGGCTAAGTTCAAATGCTTGTTTGTTTGCCGCAACGAACCCGGTGGAGCGAGACCAGTGCAAGTTTCAGGTGATCGACCAGCCATTGCAAGCATGACTGGTCCGGGACGCTGGGCTAAGAAGCCAACAACCGGTCACCGGAGAGATCCGAGAACGAGAAGCGCGGGGGGCTAGAGAAGAAGTGTTTGGGAAACCAATGGCTCGCGGCTGGTACAATCGCGACTACCGCCACAATGACTAGCAGAACAACTATTGGAGCTGCTCGGACCCCTATTGCCACTGGGGTTAGCGGTCACGACACGACATACTGTTCGTCTCGCAGACTAAGCCAAAAGTATAGAGAGAACACTCCAAACGAGGCCAAGAGTCTCGAACACACAGAAACACCGGCACAGAGCCACATGCGCGCACATGCTCACATCAAAGTCCATTTCTACAATGTCGTTAGGCTGCCCCCCGCCTCGCTGTCGCTGCTCGCCAGTTGCTTGGGTCGTCGATAGCCGGGGAATGCCCTAATAAACTGGGCAAGCTGGGAGAGGCTGGTAGGTCAGAGAGAGAAAAAAAAAAGCCGAACTCACGTAGCCTATACTGGGGTATACTGGGGTGGCCCAGGTTGCTCTTCTCTTAAGAGAATTAGTTGACCAAGCGCGGCGGGCTTCCTGGCCAGCTAACCAATCGGTGGCCACCGGCACGTTCCTTTCAGATATTACAAGCCAACAACGAAGAGGACAAGAGCCAAGATATCGGTAAGAGCTAGGCTAGGGGGATTCGGCGCGTAGCTAACTCCCAGCGGAAGCTACTCAAGCCCATCCGCTGTAATGGCGGCAATAAGCAAGCCCGACATCGGGTGCCCCCGCTTAAGGGGTTGATCCTCCGAATAAAAAAAACTGCAAAAAATACAAGATAATATACAGCTGATCGCGATGCGACCTTGGAAAGAATTAAATGACCTTGGTATGAGATCGCTAAAAATCGGCTTCGGGTAAAGGATTAAGTCAGATTCAAGGTCACGTACCGGGAAACGTAAGGGGTACATGTCGATTAGTGAAAACGAACAGCAAAGCTCGTCTCTTTTTAAAGCATTATTGAGTAACACAAGTTTTATTTTCGGCATCGGGTGAGAGGGCATCAAATAGGCACTAATCAGCTACATAGGCCTACCATCTGCCTTAATGTTCAATTTATGAATAATGGTGTAAGTGTGAGATCAATTAATTGTTTTCTTGCCTGACGGATGATGGTTTTGTGAACCGAGTTACGACAAGCATGACAATGGTAATAGATATTTTGAGGAGGAGTTCTACCGACATGTGCCTTGTAAAGACGTCCATGAAACAAACATCCATCAAGAAGTCCATGAGAGCATTGTTTACTACAAAGAACGCTGTGAATTAAACCATCCTGTAGGTACGCCTGTTAGCCGATATCTAATGGCGATTGAGGGCAACATCGGCATCCATGGTAAGGCCAATCGACGCCAGACTGTTTGCCCTCGTTAGTAGAGCTATGGGCCGGTGGCTCTACAAGTTACTTCACAAGTTTGTACTTTAATGTGAGCTCTGTACAATATAGTATATACGTTATCCTGAGACAGATATGTAGTATGCGCCTCATTTTTCCCTGAACCTTCACCTTCCCCGGCCTGATCCGCCTTCAATAACAGTGCCTTCGCACCCCTTCTGTAAACAGGGACAACTTACTTTAAAAGCCAACCTATCAGTCAGCTCCAAATGATTCGTATATATAGACCCCAATCTGGTGAGATCGAAATTCTAAAAAGCCTCAAAGGAACGACGCCACCAGCTGAGCAGCAGACAGAGAGCGCAAGCTTCGTTGGACGCAGCGAAGCCGTGTGCTTCAATCGTGACCGGTGTTTTTCTTATTTTAAAGCGGACTAATAAAGCAATAAAGTGTACAGGCACGATGATATATCTATATACGTCCATATATATATATATATATATATATATACATACAGACATAGGACTTCGTCGCTTGGACGATCGTTCGGAAATCGAGCCACCGGATATGGGCCGCCAACGGCAGCCATCATCGTGGCTGGGTGCTGCTGCTGCTGCTATTTGCTTGTGCTGCCCTCAGCGCTCGTCGACAGAAGGTGAGCACACAGCTCCGTGATCCCACTGGAAGAATATTATCACTTAGCCAGAGGGGCCGAGAAACGGCTGCTGAGGAACGGATGTCTATGAACTGCTCCCGCCCCGCCGCAGCAGAAGGGTCAAGCATAAATATTGACTTCAATGAAGAGCCCCCGAACACCGCGGCTATGCGTGCGCGTGCGGCCCAGCAGACCATACCCATGAGTGATATTATTAAAATATTTTCCCATCATACTGTCGGCCTGCACCAACAACAGGCGCCGCAGCGGCGCAGCGAAGGCGGCAGACTACCACTAACGGCCAGCCTATCGTACCTATATTGGTTTGCTGATGGCAAATTCTGCCAGGTCATCGGCAGGATCCTCGCCATCCTGTCGTGCCCCCTTTCTCCATACGACTCCGAGTTGTGGATGTATATGAGCTGAGACGAAGCTTCATTCGAGGAGGAACAGACGATATATAGACGCCATATTCAGGGCGGGGGGACAACGTAGTGGACGGACTGCCCAGCGCGTGTTGTACCGGGGACAAATTGCCGCTCGCCCCCGCCGCATCGTCCACGGCCGCGCAAAGGCGACGGGACACGTGAGTCTGGTGTTCTGTGGGACATTTGGGAGCCAACCAGTTTTCGTCGCCTGACGCTTTTGAGAGCGGGAGAGAGCGGACAGCCGTCGGCTAAACGCGCTCTTGAGAAGCAGTGCCCTTTCCGTAGACGGGGAGCGGTAAAGACCTCCTTCAGGAGGTAAGCAGCGGTCGCGTACGGCGACTCTCCTTTCTCCCAGGGAGGGTATGACGGAAACTATAGGAAAATTCTTGCCTCGCGATAACTCCACGATCGTTTTGGTGACATAGGAATATGTGGAGGCCTTTGGACTTGTAATACCAAAGGAGCGGGGTGTCGGTTCGCCAGTAAGAACGGACACTGAGCGAAATACAAGGTCTAGAATTGCAGGACGTCATGAACTCAGTAGGTAGCAAGAAATGCAAGACATGATATGGAACACCATTCAAAATAAATATGATAATATCTATGTATTTCACCAATAAATCAAACAGGGGTAGATAAAAGTCGATTCGTATCTGTGCGCCTGTGTGCATGTTCTCGAATACGTCTATCAGATACACACCGAGTAGTTGACGTATTGGGTGAGAGATCAAGGACATGGTAGGCTTCGAGTACGCCATAGCCAGTACTGGTGTAGACTTCTGTGCGCCTACACGACGTCTTATTACGGCGGTCCTTTTTTTGTTCGTTTCCGTATAGCCAAATGGTAGGCGGCAGTGTTGAAATATATCGAGAAGGTTTTCATCAAACGAATGAAGACTAAGGAAACGATCCCTCAACCGGGATCGGGACGAACGAACAGAACCGCGAATTTACAACCATTGGGTCTCCGGTTCGAACCTCACAGGGAACCAACGAACCGATGCGCTCTTTACCATCGATATGATTGGTGAACAACACACGATCTACCTTTATAGGGTTTTCATTCAAGTCTCGCAGATATTACTGTGGAATCAATAAACGTCGTAGTTTCCGGATGACGTTCGCTGCTGGAAAAACCGTATCCGAAGCTCAATCACGATTAAGTGCTTCCGTGAATCACTGTTATCATGACGCATTTGAGATTCTGCTTGGTGACGACGATTCTGCTTGGTGACGATTAAAGGAACTGCAGTTTTTACACTGCTTAACAAGTTCTCTTGTATGTCCTCACCAGGTTGCGAGACAACTCGAACCTGCGGCCTCCGGCTTCGTGCAGCCAGCGACGTAGCCTCCCAAGCCCCCGCGCTGTGTTAATGAACCTTATTATTAATGCTACATGTATTTGCCGCAATAAATAATACAGTAGAGCCACCATGTTGAATGCACATTACAGGAATCAACTACGCACTGATACCTAATGAAAACATCACGAGCTCATCTCTGATTACTGTTGATTTGTGGGACAATCGCCTGTTATTTGTGGAACAAGGCCTGCTCATACTTCTTGATCTAAGAACACCCGAAAACTTGTTACGATCCAGTACGTACGAAACCCAGTCGCTGGCGAATTATAATTAAGCATTCATTTATTAATGCCATTGCACAACGGCAGCTAACAAAATTTGCCTTCAATGCAAACATATATCACAATATATGTACATATTATATTTTGGATAGAACTCCGAAAACATCGTAAACAAAGCATTTAAGTTAATTGAGAGTCGTCATACTTGGCCTCATCAGCATTAGCCAAAAATGGCTGTCTCCACCCTTGTGCCGTTCTAGCTAGTCTATAGGCCCCGCAGCCACGGGATAATGAAGGTCTGTGTCTAATCCTTCTAGCCTATCTAGGTTCCAGGTAGATGAACATTTGACTTTCTTGACGCTGTTCCATTAACGGACCTACGCCGTGACGGTCTGCTTCTAAGCGGCTCATCTGTGCTCGCTTTTGTGGCACTGGTACGGATCTCTCCCACTCTGACCGTTATTCAGTCTACCGGCCAGTTAGCA
Organism: Stratiolaelaps scimitus; assembly: GCA_019614645.1. Taxonomy (NCBI): domain Eukaryota; kingdom Metazoa; phylum Arthropoda; class Arachnida; order Mesostigmata; family Laelapidae; genus Stratiolaelaps; species Stratiolaelaps scimitus. The sequence goes on from JABWDB010000012.1 coordinate 6,475,362, forward strand.
CGCTGTTCTACCCTCTCAACACGACTCACTCGTTGGAGAGGCCTCGGCCGCGCACTCGTGGAATGGCAAGGGAGATACGGTGTATATGGATATCAGCGACACGTCGTGTGTTCTCGTTCATGCTGATTAATAGCCACAGGGGTTAAATAAGTGGTGGCCGTGGGCAGAGGAGCAAGCCTACAATGCATAGCAGGCCTCCGTTCATTCCTTGGCCGGTGTATTTCGTACCGGTAGCGCTCCGGTGAAGGCGTCCGCCACGCGGCTGGCCATACTTACTTACATCAACAGGGTCTGCAAAATGTCCACGAACCAATAACACACAGTGGCGGTGCTTCCGCCGCTGGTCTCTGTGAACCTAACGCCACCCGCCTCTCGTCAAGAGCATCATACGAGGACATTCTTTGCCTTCGGCCTATTTTCCTTCAACGGCGGTACTTTTCGTAAGTCGGCTGTCCTGCTAGCGGTGTCTTGCATCGCCCGTGAGCTGTTCCTAGCAGGGCCTGGTCTGGCCTGGCAGCAGGTCCGAGGTGCTCGTCGCTCTACTGAGGTGTGTCGCACGCCTTCATACAGCCCCATGCGTCATCATCACTGAAGGGCCGGCGTTGACCAGATCTTGTCGACAGATTAACCGACAAATGAGCGCAATGGCGATCATCAGCCTATGCATCGAATACGCTCAAGGGAGAAAACGTGCAAGCGCCCCCCAAGCACCATGGCTCATGTTAACAAACTAAGTAGGTGCGGTTTACCGTGGCGCCCTGTTGGCTTTTGTAGCGCGGCACTGTGAGCATCCGGGTGCGGTTGTATACGTCGTAGATCTCTGTAATTATAAATTTACAGTATCACACGCATACGCTGCGAGCACATGTAGACGATGTTAATGTAATTCGGCATACAGCTTTGCTTAACGCGAATGATCTCTTCAGACCAGCGACTCAGGTGGCCAGCTCATCGAACCGCTCGTGGATGGTCGCGCAGATGGCGCAGCGTAAACGACAACACCTAAAACGCAATGTATACAGTGAACCGGCAGCTGGAAATGGCGATCTGGTTACGAATGAAATTGCCAACTGAGTATATATTGACCTCAGCATCATTAACGATCGACGCTGTGCAAACCGCTGACTTGCTGCACCTGGCCGACATCAGGCAATCAGGCGATGGAACCCCAACCTTTGTGTGAACAGGGTTAGCTGTCACCGCAACAGATGAGGAGGCCGCCTACAGATAGATGGTGATGACAATATTATTGGCGACTGCCGCACCCTCTTGTTCCCCTGCGCACGAGTACTGCAAGACGCTCCGCTTGACACCGCGCAGATCGGCCGAGCGATTGATTACAGGATCGCTCCAGCACGGGTCGCGTAGTGACATGAGACCACTGAGCTAGACGGGCAAGGGCACTGCGATAATTCAACCATTCGCGCTCTGACAAGCATGACAGCGTGGAGAGGACCATTCGTTCAATAGCCTCATATACCACACACCCATCTCTTCATCTATGACATTTCTTTGGGTGGGGCCAAGTACAAACGGTACGAGTGCTCAGCAGCGCATAATGACCCCGATGGATGGTGACATTCGTGGACGAATTCAAAGGTTCGCGCGCAGGCAGGCGACGTCAGCATTCCAAGAGAGTCGTTTTGTGGTTTTAGAGAACCTCATATATTAGGTGTATAAGCAATACAACACGTGGTGCACTCCGCATCATCTGTTGAAAAGATAACATTACGACGATTCGCACGGATAGTATGAACGACTTGGTCAGCAAGTATATGTAGTATTTATAGTGCAAGGGAGGTGTCACAGTATAAGACACACGTTTGGACTAGTTGTGCCGTTCATAGTCTCGCTGCTCCGCAATTTCGTGGACGTTAAATGTTGGCTGAGAGTCAGCTCAATAATATTAACACACGTTATACCACTTATCCAGGCCTCGCTACTCGGGTGATGGTGATTGTGGCGGGAAAATTTGAAAGTGGGTCACGCTCCACTAAGCATAGACATTTCTCCCCTAATCCACAGTCACTGTACATATATTACAAACAGGTATATTGCGGTTGTTTGCTAATATGCCAGATGGCGGCCAGGCTCGTGAGGAGCCTCGCATGGCCACGGCACTGGACGCTCTCTCCATATGGCCGAAATGCCATCAACTACTGAAAGTGAAGACACGCCCATCTGGACCTCGGATGCTCTGGTCAAATTCGGTTTTCTAATGAAATTTGAAAGACACTGTGCCTTGCGTCTCCTGTTCCTTGCTGTCGGCACAACGCAACGTAGACATACTGAACTTCAGGACATAAGCACTGGCAGCAATCGATCCCACCAAAGAGACACTTAATAAATGTTATTTCGTGGAAATTAGCAATAACAGTCCCCTTGATTCGTATGTCCAGAATATCCGGACGCGTGGTATCATCGATCGTCCTAGTTGGAAAAGTGAAGAGATTCGAATTGCATTCAACCCCCCATATCACGAGGTCGAAAAGGCTCTTTACCATCGCGCGTTTGTTTGTGCGATGACAGGCATCTGATATGAGCAAGAAGCTCCTCGTGTTGTCTAGATCAAATCCAAAATATACGAAGAACGTTCCGTCCTAGTGAAGTCTGGACCTTCTTCTGTCGTCGTGCCGGACCTAGGATCGGACCCTCCAACAACCCATACGCACCCCCGTCCCCCCCGTCGATCTGGAAAATAACCCACATCTCGACCAGCAGATATTGTGGTAAGCTACCTGTACCTTTTATTCCTACCGTGCGCTCGTATTGCCGAATCGAAATCTGCCACAACTCAACGAATGCGGGCCTCTCGATTGCCTCTAGACCCATGCGGGAAGCGAGCGCGGTCCATACCCGAGCGTTGGTTGGCGGTTGCCGACAGGCTGTCGACAAGAAGAGACGTGTTGGATCGCTCGAGAGGTCTCGTATCTAAATGCGATTTTCGTAGACGGGCGCCGGAGCGAGCCGGGCAAGGCCACCCACCGTGGCCTGGACAAAGTCGTGAGAACAAGCGCCAGCAACCAGGTGGACCTTGGACGGCTAAGTCTTAGACTGTCGAAAGCCCGAGGCGGCGGGTAGGAGCCCCGCTGCGTGATGACATATAAGAGAGCTTAAACATTGTGAAATTGCAGCTCCTTTAATAAACCAATAAAGCCTTACCTTTACCGTCGGCGGGGAGCCGCGAGAACCCAGCGGAATCTACCATAATGAAACCGCCATTGCCATTATTTAAAACTCAGATACAGGCCATGTTCTAGCTGTGTTCCAAGATTTCTGTGCCTCCTTTAAATGCACTGACAACCATGGACGATTGATTCACTCTGCTGTTTGAATCGTTCCGTATTTTTCCCCGTGTGCGACATATCGTATGTCCACATAGACACCTTACTCTGAAATCGCTACAGGCGGCTTACCCTGTTTGCTTCCAATTCAATGTAAAGTTCAATGGGAGTCTAGGTCAGTTGGGAGGAGGATGCTGCAAATGTTCTTTCTTCGAAAAACAGAGCATGCAGCGTGGATAACAAGCATTGAATGAAATCGCGCATACTTGAACCCTTCACGTGGGGCTCTTTACAGATTATGCCCATTCAAGCCATGATAGGGCGACACACTACAAATCTAGACCCTGCTTCTCCCGCGGGGTTGCGAGGTATGCCACACATAACATATGCAGTGTATACCCCACAAACCCGCTTAGACGTGCTATGAGATTCGATGTACTCATTTTGTACTCATGCGTATTACTACTGTAACGCATGAATGTATTTATTATATATATATCGGTCCATTGTGGGAATTGGGAGGGGCGGGGTACCGCCGCTTGCTATCTTCCCATTCGAATCTCCCGGTAACGCCCTTCCAAAGGACAAGCATAATTCAGATCATCAGAGCCCGTACGCTACGCAGTATTCTCGGCTAGCGCATTTACGCAAGGCGAGCAGCGTTTTCCAGCGACGAAACGTGAATGGGGACTTCGAGACGTTGGAAACGACAGTGTTGAATTTTTCATGCATTTTTCAACAGTAAGCAAAGGGTGTCGCCGGTGGCGCCGGTCCCACCACGACAAGTAAACGATGACGGAATGAATATAAATTTAGGCGCGGGCTCTTTTGGGCGCGGTGATAGAATGCAGCAGGCCGAACGGAGGGTTTCGCGCGGTATAGTCACAACGGTTGAGTACTTCGACTGGTAAATATCGTAGATATATGTGCATTGTGATGTGTGTGTGTGTTCTTATGATGAGTTTGGAGTTAATAAGCTGACTCGTTGAACGTAGTCTGATCAACCGTGAGGTGATTATGGTTCAGGCCAACCATAAATTGACTGCGAGATATCGCGCGCTTCGTGGTTCCCCTGTCACTGTGTCGAAATTCGTTGCTTGCTTGGAAGTGCTACGTAGAAAGAATATTAATATTGAATATAGCATTAAATGGTGTTCATTGGCCTATATGTATAATATCCGGGGATTAGTACAGCTTACTTGAAACCGCAGGAACACTGGGTATATTCTGCGTGGGATTACAATGACGTCCTGATCTTCTTCGGAGATGCCGCGTGATGTCAGCGCTACGGAGTATATTTATTCATTGGCCTAGTGACATACAGTGCTACCGTAAAATGTTATATAGTCCTACTCGGTTGAAACTCATTCGAAAAAGACGATGTTTACTTACTATACTTTGACTACTGTTTGCTACGTATACCAAGGCAGTGATTATATCGTTTGGTCACGGGACATTTTCCCGACTGCGGATAATCGCTGACGATTATACAATTATGTGACACCTTTATAAAATTAATCACATTATTAATTACATTATTTCAAAGATAACTGTGATGATGATGACGATATCGCGACCACTGACTGCAGCTCAACATATACCGTGCGTGTATGAGTTAGGTTTGATTCATTTCATCGACTTCGCTCATCGCGAGGAACCCGCCCAGTGGTTCATCTACCTCCGAGAGTTCCTAGTTTTACTTGATCGACGCTGTACTCCTCTATAGGTGGTAACATCTCTCGACATGGATGGACAAAGTTGCGTCGGCATTTAGGACGCCCGCCGGAACTAGGTCTTAAACAGACAGAAATAGGCCTGTTGGCATCACCCTTGGCCGCACGGCGGTGTTCGATCCAGCAACATTTTCACACATCGTGCAAGCAGTACACGGGGTCGCACTGTGGATACTGGAAGGGCCGGGCGATTCGAGTGAGACTTCAGTGCACAAAGAACCGGTCCTAGTTGGCCTTAAGACACCAACTAGGGTGTGAGAACGGGAACTGGGGTGGTCTCACTGGCCCTGAGCCCCGCGGGCGCCCAGCTGGTCTCGACCATCTTCTCTTCTTCGTCGATTCTTAGCGCCTTCTTCAAGCGCCACAGCCTCAGCAGCAGACACCCGCTTCTGCTGGCGATAGGGCGGCTGCTCCTGCGAAATATTCGATATCGCCTCAATAGTCCCGTGACCACCCTCCAGATCGTGCGCGTTCTTCGATCCGTTTTCGTTTCTCTCCACTTCGGCGATCTCCGAGTCCATACGGCCTCGGTGGCTCGCGGTCTCGAGGCCGGAGCATATGCGTCGTAGCTAGAGCAGCGAGTTGAGACGACGAATGGCAAGAGGCAACGGCGATGGCGGCCGCGGCGGTCGCAAAGATTCGCGAATGCTACCACCGACTTCAAGGCAACGCCGACCATCGCACTCGTCGGCTAACGTTGGCAGCTCACTCAGCCGACGACTGGGTGTGACGCTTTCTCTATCTGTCTCTCTCTCTCTCTCACTCTTGTTTTATCTCGGGATCGGGGCCAGCGATCAGAGAAGGATCGGTGCGGGCTGGTGGGTGTATCGGATGAGCGCGTGATCCGACCCACAGCGGACGGCCACAGCAAGCGGCCAGGCACCGAGCAGGCTGCCAATGCAACGATCTCCAATCGACAATTGAAGCTGGCCGATGGGCGAGTCGGTCGATTGGCGGATCTCACGAATCGCCGCGACTCATTGACGCTGTGAAGGCGGCAAGCGGATTGTTCCTCCTTTTTTTCATTCCACCGTATTTCTCTCGCTCTATCTCATTTTTCCTTCGAGCGACGAATCTCAAGGCCCACCGCGTTGTTGGTGCCGCCTCACCGACGTTGCTTCGCCGACGTCTCGCCCTGTTTCCTTAATATCTCTCGGTATATCCGTTTCTACTGTGTTACTGTTGGTGGAGGGAGCCGACTCGTGCACGGCTATTGACTGGGACTTCGGGGGATGGTAGGGGGGGTTTGGATGAGAGGAGATGTGCGACCAAGCCGCGAGAACAGTACTAGGAGAAGCAGCTGGGCGAAATCGCAGGATATGGAAGCGTTGCTTCTGAGACGACGATTCCCGATGAGCAGTCACTCAGCTACCACTCGGAGAAGTCCTGCCCCCCATCGAACCCCCTAAGCAGAGGGTGGACTTTGGAGGGTTGACTTCAAGGGGTTTCCTTGGCGCTGGTGCTGTCATCGGTGTCCGCCGATTTTCGTTCATCTCGCTGGCGAGATGCACGCAAAAGGCAAGGGGGGAGCTAGAGAAAATCAAGGCTCGCTGGCAAAGTGTCGACCAAGGGTCGACATTTCGGTGACGCGGCATCGGAGCAAGCGGCGTTGCCCGGAAGAACGCAGGCGTTCTTCCCTCTCAGACGGAACAGAAGTAACATCATCAACAGGAGGAAAGAGCGAGAGAGAGAGAGAGAGATAGAAAGAATGAAAGAGAGGGTGAAGATGGCAGAGACTGATTTGACGATGTGCCCATGCCAAACAGCAGCGCCGCCGGAGATGGCTGTAGCCACAGATCATTTTGTCAGAGCGATCAGCCTCTGGGTTAAGCGAGTGCGGGCACCAGACGCGCCTAACTCACTGGCACACTTTTTTTGATCCTCGATCAGGCTGAAACCAGCAGGTCTCGGTCGCGCAAGTTGTTCCTTCTGTATCTTTCTCTCTCTCTCCCTCGCTCATTTCCTCGCAGAATCGTTTTTCTCCTCGTGCGCTGCCGGCAAACACAGTTGTGGTGTGCTGTTGCCTCGTTCGCTCGCTGCCGTTAGTCCCCCCCTCCAAGGCTCGCGCACTTCGCTGTCGTCGAAGGATGCCCCCACCCCATCTTAGACGTTTTGTCCGGCCTCTTGCTTTCCTTGCCTCCTCGGATCCGATCGTCCCGTCTGGCTCAAGTTCGTCATCGACGGTAGCTCGCGCTGTGCCGTCTCAACGCTGACGCTTCTTGGGCGATTCTGTAGCTTCCATTTATAGTAGTTCCAATCCATCTCCTCCCCTAAGATCCCTCGAGCGAATTGTTTCATTCAATGCCTCGGCATCCGTTTCGTTCCCTCGGTTCCCCGATTTGCCATCCGAGTCCGTGGATCATCTGTGTCCGCAAGATGATGGTTCTGTTGCTTCTGCACACGCCGCTCCCTATCCGCTTTCCGAGTCCACCGGTTGCTAGCGTTGCAGAAGCTTAGGCGGGCTAGGTGGGGGGGGGGGGTTTGTTCCAAAGCAGCAGATACTTAAGTGATTCTTATTGCCAGAAAGCTAACTGGTAACTGAACGATAGGGGGCGCCGGAACGAAACGCACAGCTGTGTTATCGGGGTGCGTGCTGACTCGCGCTCACCGACGAACCAGTCGATTCAGATCGAAGCGAGCCAGCCGCAAGGACAAGACTGGGCCTGCTGGCTATAAGTGATCGACGCACGGTCCGTGATGAGCCTGGGCGTCGCGGCCGACGAATGCGGCAAGGCCGCATTCGCCGAGCCCCGTCCAAAGCCCTCGACACGTACAGTGAGTCAGTCTTTCGCGCAGATTGCCTTGCGTGCGTTGGGTCCATCTGGGAAAATTAGAAATGTCGAAAGCAGAAGAATGCCCGCCGCGCGCATTGATATCAATCGAACGAAGAAGAGGCGAAGCGGGATAAGACGCTAGATATATAATACATAAATAGATCGAAAGCTGAGAAAACTGAGAAGAAACTTATTAGCAGGCGAAGCCATCGAGCTATCGGATTGGCGCCGAGATGCGCCGCCAAAAAGGGGGGGGAGAGGAACTAGGAGAAGCCGGACAAAGGCGAACGTTGGGAAGAGCGGTAACCAATGGCTGGCGTAAGCTAAGCAAGAGCTGAACAAATCGCATCTAGCCAACCGATATCGGTCAAGTGCCCGCCAGCGCGCCACAACTCAAAATGGCAAGTCGAATCAAATGGAAGGCCACTTTTTTACGGGGGATTCTCTGCGGATTAATGGACGCTAGACGGGCTACAACGCCTAACTATGCCGTCCCGCCTTTGAAGGATCGGAGCGTCTCGAGTATAGCGGCGACTGGTGTTGATGATTGCAATGCTGAACTAAATTCGAACGTAAATTGGATAGCGCCGATGAAGCAAAATGGTTTTCATTTCTCTGGAGCAAGACGTGATAATCAAACATAGGGCGAAGGTGTCACGATGAACGAATGATGAATTATCAGCGAGGCGAAGATCGGACGCACGGGGAAGCTTTGTGATGTCGCACGTGATAGCTTCGGTTTCGGAAGGCGAGGAGTATGGGAGGGGATCGAGGACGGGATCGATCGGAGATCCGAAATTCAGACGATCAGCTTGAGAGCGATCGTGGCGTATCCTTCTGTCTATTCAGCGCACGTCTGCGCAAACTTCGCAGCTATGAAGCGTGTGGGTGAAATAATGGGATAAGGTGAACGCAAATCTACGAATATGCAAGAATATAGATGGTTTCTCGGGTTTTTCTTATATGTTTATAACATCTCGGTGGCACTGAAATCCCCTCCGGAGAGCGCACAAACTTGCGTTGAGGGTTGTGGACAAAGCTGTCTAAAAACTGGCTTTCGTGGCGATTTTTTTTGTCGTACACTTTAATAAAAATGCTCATCAGCTCCAAGAGCTTCATACTCTGTCGCTCTGCAAAAAAAAAGGTGCCACACTGGTGAACCGGAATGATCTTGACAAGTTGCACAGCACCGCGTGTGCTAAGTTACGTTCACCGTTTGTCGAAATAGGGCGACCGGCGCACCCAACATAAGAATCACGTTGTGGATTCGGACCTCACGCGATGGGTGGGAGAGTTAGCTATGGGAAGTTCAAAAATATTAGGAAACTGAACACCCTGCGTCAATCCGGATACGAATGACTAGATCGAGTCGGAGGGGGAATCGGCAACCGTACCATTCATCCCCTCAAGAAACAAAGCCATGTAAGCTATTTTGCCTCGGCTAGACAGCTGAGGGTTGCTCAGCTCTGTGCGGGACTTGACAGGACGGGGCCTTACTGGCTAACTTAGCAACAGGAACAGCAGTTGCTCCACTCTGACGCTAAGTTAACTACTGAGCGTGCGTATCGAAGGCCCGTTAAGGCTCAGCATTTGTTCCCTGTAGGCACGCCGATCCGCGAGCTTCTATTGGAAGGCTGGGAAATTTATGGCCTGCTGTATTCATATACCGAGCATATATGTACAGGGAATGACCCTTTTGAATTGACTATTACACGCAAACACACACATACTTGATTGTGATATCTTTATAAAACCCACAACGACCAATCTGTTCATAGAGAGGCTATTAAATCGACGAATTCTCTTGTCGAATACGGGTCAGAATCCGAAGTCCATAAGACAACAGTCGAGGTATAAGATGGCAGCTTTTTTTTCGACTAAAAGTGATGAAGCAATTGTTTTCTCTACCGCCTCGAATGAATCTGCCGGAATTAGTCTCGGAGCAGGGGTATTGCGTTCCAGGATTTCATTCATCCCTCCGGTGTGGTGTTATTATATTTGCTCCAGGGAGCACAATACGTTTTCAGAAATTCATCGCTTCCCTAAGCTGTGTAATAGATATACTAGCCAAAAATTACGACGCGGCTCGCGCCATAGACACGCCAGAATTTCGCAAGAGCACATATTGCCGAGATTACCCATCCGAATATTGATTCGTTCTCTCGACGTTCGCGCTGGCTTAATTTCTCATTGCATATTACGGGCTGGCGCATATACCACAGCGCGACTCAGTTAGTAATCGCACTGTCTTCCTGCAGAATTATCCAGGATTGGATGTTTTACGTGTCCTCGATCATTGACGTTCGCCGCCGCCGCCGCCGCCCGATTGCTTATCGCGCAGTCCCTATAATTCATTCAGGCATCGCTGGCTCCAAAACGTGCTGGCTTCTGCTACGCCGCTGAGCTCCATTTTGCGGTTCCCACATCTCAGCTGATCTCAGCTATGACCAGCCTCCCCGTCCGTCTACCCCTCGGGTTCTCCTTCGTCTACAACCGTTGAATGGTGCCCCGCCAACCCCACGGGCTTCTATACTCGCCCAGTCCGCTCAAGCAGTCCCTCCTATCGTGATGCCCTACTGAATCGGCGGCGGCGCTCGGTGGTTCGCAGCTCGCTCGCTCCCGCGTCGCGCGCCTCGGCTCCGCATCACTCCACTTCCATTCATCGCTGCAATCGCCCTCCTGCGATGCTGGCGTTGCTTGTCGAAGCGGCACGTCCTGCTCCTCCGAGGGTCGGACAGATCTGGCCGCTCCTCAGATCCGGACAGTCCACGTCGTTCTATCTCGTTCACTGTAGAGCCTCGCCGTACAGCCGGCCAGTCAGCGGCTAGCCAGCCAGTAAACTATCACCACTGTGGCAATGAGCGCGAACAGCGATACCCAGACGATTCGAACGGGTTTGCCGAACCATCCGCCAGGCGCCGCCACCTAGCCCCGTCGCGTGCGCAGCCGATTGGTCCCTCTCCCAGGCCGAGCGTCCTTCCCCCTAAGCACAACGTGCAGCATTCCGCCTGCCTCTCAGCGCGCAAAGCTCTTCAGTGCGACGAAGACCTTGACGTGGAACTGCGTGGCGTCGTGTTGTGAACCACCCTGGTGGCCCTGATGTCACCGCCTCGCAGGACTGGAGGGGACTGATCCTTCGTCAGGGTGCCAGAGACCGACCGTGTGATCGGGACAGACCCTCTCATCAAGTCACGTCCCACTGCTTGTCCCCGTAACCGGCGGTGGTCTTATCAAAAAAGAGCGAGAGAGAGAGAAAGAGAAAAAGCCCATTTGTGAACCTCTGAGAATACATATATATCTTACCAACAAATGTCCACCTTTCGATCTGTGTTCAGCATGTGCGTTTGTTATTGGTGTTCACTAGGAGGAGGAAGAGGCGAATAGCCAGCAATTCGACTCGGCCATACAGCTAGAACAAGTCGACGAAAGTGACAAGTGTAACATCAGTTACTCAATACAGTGTCAATACATAGCATAACAACCACCTTGTGTATTAATCAGCTTTAACGTGCTTTGTGCTGTGTGAGCTAGATGCGAGAGTGTTTGGGTCGGGGACATTCGGCAGTGTCAGTGCGCGTGGGATCTAGTTAAGGGAAAATTAATTGTAGTTCTTCAGTTTACACTGTTACGCGGTTCTTGATGTCCGGCTGCGAAGCATATCCATAACGTATCTATAGCTAGCTACGCATAAACAGCAGTAAACGCGTACAAGCATACAATTCCAAGACAACATACAATATTCGTGTGCATATCAGCCACGGTACATCGTTCGCATATGCAAGGAGACGATGTGAGGGGATTGCGAGCGGCCCCCTTGAGTGGCTATTTCCGAGGCAGAGCCGACCAACAATGAGGCGATTGATTTCCTTGGTACCTGCCGCTGGCAAAAACAATAACATTAAGAACAGCAGCAGCAGCAGCAGCCTCAACAACATTAAGAACAGCAGCAGCAGCAGCAGCAACAACAACAACAACATCATCAACAACCGTCAAATATTAAGCCACGAAGGAAATTGCGAATAACCGTTCGACACACGATCAAATTCGTTGTGCCTCCCGCCGTATAGCCGTCTACATAAATATTTTTATGGTGCACTACCATAGATGTTACATGTCCGAGAAGAATGCTGTTTGTTGACCTCAGTGCTATTGCAATCGTGAGCTATCCGGGGGTAAAGAAAGCACGAAGCTGTCGACGTTATCAATTTGCTACTTCAACGATAGCCCCGCGTAACACGGCGACGTCAACGTTATCATCGGCAGCGACAATATATCGCAACAACAACAACGTCATTAATTACTCAGCTAAGGGAAATACGATCAACGATGTGCCACTACCCCCAGTGACCGAAGCGCAGCAAAAAACCACCAAGCCGAAACATCGCTTCCACGAAAACTTGCTCAAGTATCTGACCGGTGGTGCTAAAGCTCATCTCAAGAATCGCAGAGGTGATGTCAACGTAACAGGCGACGTGGACGTGCAAATCGCGAACGCAAAAGAGCAGCTGAAACCGTATGAGCGTTATCAGCACGAATCGCCGTCGATTGGCAAGAGCGGTAATCATTGGCGCCGACTGTGCTCGTACATCCAGTTCTTCGGATGCTGTTTCCTCCCAGCCACAACCCGGACCAGCACTACCACCGCTACGATGAGTGGACCCACCGCGCTGTCAACGCAGTTGTTGTCATTGCCCGCACCAGCGGCAGGTCGCGTCAGTGATGCCGTGTAGGTTGGCAAACCCTTAAAGTCAGTGGACGTTAACAAAGCGGTGAGGTTACAAGAGACGGCGTCAGATCCAACAGTTCGAAGAATGACGAAATTAAAGATCACCACCTAGTCGTTCGTGTCTTCACAGTTGTTGCTGCTGCTGCCGACTCGAACGAGCAGTAAATCGCCAACAGTCGTCAATCATGTTGACGGAAAAGTCGGAGACAACACACACACGCTCTAAATCATTGATCATGCTCGACGGCGTAGGTACCGTATTCGCCGTATCTCGCAGCGGCGGTATTCTACAATTACGAGCTGCTTGTTCGTGCAGCGCACTGAGCTCGACACTGGATCGAGCCATCGTCGACGGATACTGAGATGACGGCAGCGGTGACGGCGACGTATTGAAGATTGCCACTGGACGAAAAGGCACCGAAGAAGCTTTTTTCCCTCACCCTGCTCTTGAGACCGAGCGCGAGGACAAGCGTCTTGGCTTTGCGAAAGTGTGCAGCCGCGTCAATTCGTTGGCGGGCTGGTGGCTTTCTCGTGTGAAATCTACGCCGACGCTGGTGATGATGATGTTGGCAGTGTCAATCGATATCGTGTGTGCGTATGTGCCAGTGACCGTATTGAGGAAGGTGTGAAGAACGCAACGTCGTTGTGAGAGGTGTTACACCGGTGTTGTGATTCGCTTCGATCAACCCTCTGGTGTATCTGCGGGCGTCCTCCATTCGAAGGACTACTGCAACCCCGGACTCGCGGACGTCAAGATGGCAAGCATATTGCTTGTCACATCTTCGCTCCTCGTTATAGGCAAGTGTACCAGAATATTCATTCGGCCGATTGTCAGCAAAAAACATATATATATATATATGTATATATAGAGAGAGAGAGAATGTGTATGTATGAAACAGAGAGCGAGAAAGAGCAGTGTTTCCCCGTATTATGGTTCGTGTTGGTTGTGTCTTGAGGAGCTTCGAGGGGTCCGGAGCGTATCGGCTTGTGTCAGCTCTGTATTATCAAACTCACCGTAACTCCGCTTTCCCCTCGGGGGTGTTTTTCCGTCAAGTGTCGTAGGCGATTACTGTTCTGTGTTACGAGAAATGAAATGCCTCTGTAGGCGAAAGCGAAACGCGTGGCCAACATCATACTCCATAAATATCCCCACCAATGATTGAGTGATTCTGCGGCATTGTTGCCGCATAATGCCGATTTTCGAAACCACTACACGTTCAGGCTATCAACCTTGATATTCTCCCACGTCGCCATTCACTGAATCCCGCTCGTAAAAAAATCCCCTGATATGTTCATTTTTTTTTTCGCAAAACATCTTACATTCGCTGTTACACCTTAAATGGGAATCCAGAAAATTGGCGGCAATAAAACGCAATTCTATCTTTAGTAGTATGCTCAATATTTTATCTCGTTCGTTCGTTGTTCTCGCGTGCATCGTAGCAAGGCCAGCCCCAAACGCGAAAATGCTTCAGAGGCTCGACTCGGAGAGTCGCGCGCGGGGCAACTTTAAAGAACAGGGGGCCCCCTGCCTGGTGAGGTTCGCGCATAGTAAATAAATCGATACTCCGATTTCACTCTTCGGACCTCTGGCCCCGCACTTCATTTGGACGGTGTAACCTGATAATGAACCTGTGATCTAACACGTCCACGGGCGCACCGCTTCGTCCGTGGCCTCTCACATGCGAATGAGTTAAATTTAGTGTATCGTCTCGTAGAAATTCCCATTCATTCGACGATCGGTCGAATCAGCCTTCAACGCTGAGCGTTCGTACGCACCGTTGGCAAATGGACAGCGCCGCTTGTTGTCATCATTCTGTGTGCTAAGGCAGGTTTGTCGTGGCGCAAGATCACTACACGGTATCATAGTGACAATGCCGGGTAGAGACCACGAAGTCGGGAACATCTTTGTGTCTGTAATCGGCATGTGAGACATGAGGCATGAATTGACGTTGGCCAGCAGAGTTTCGAGATTTGCCTTTTGTACTCCAGCCAGCTGGTGCAGTGGACACAGTGAACTCTCATCGGATTTCGATCTGGGAGAAACGGTAGCCGTTGTTATCTGTAGGGTTCTTTTGTTCTCCGAGCTGTTCAAAGGTGAGCTTTCGTCAGAGTCTTCATTGGATTATATGAAATGACTAGTTAGCCTAGTGGTTAAGGCCTGTTCATGACAAACGAGGTGGGTTCGTTGGGTTTAATTAAAAACCGTGGTCAAATTATTGTGTTGACAGTCTGCTCACTTTCTCTCTCTCTCTCTCTCTCTCCCTTATGCAAACTGGCTCGAAGGGCTGGTTGTACTCATGTGGTCGCTCTGCAAGGTCTCTAACCTGTAGAAAATACACCTTACAAGTGTGGAAGGGTTGCGACATAAATAGGCTCGGGATCGGCTGGGTTGCAGGCGCAAGTCCATTAAACCACTATTTGGGGTGACACAACATCGTGGCCATAACACAGCCTACCGTCGCCTCTTTGTAACGCGTTTTCTCCCGAGAGCTGATTAATCAACCGGTCGAAGTTACTTGCGTCCCAGTTGTCTAAGGGCATATGGAGACATTCTGTCGTTGATGCTCTGGCTTGACATTATGATAATATTTCAACAGCGTGTTGCAGCAGCAGTAGCAGGTGTTGAAGATTCGCCAGTGCAGGTGATCTATCATGTCTGATGACAGCACAGCGCACGTTGGCATTCGAACTTCTCTAAAAAATAACTTGCATGGTAGTTATCGGCAGTACGCGACTGATAAAACGGCTCAACCGCGACACAAGCCACACGATACGCTATAGCCGGTATTGAGCCGCAGCGCGTATTCTCGCCCTACAGGGCGCAGATTTATGCCTTGTTCTATCAGAGAGATGTGGGCTCTTCTTCCTGACATTTCCTCTCGTAGCGATGCCGTTATTCGAATGCGTGAATGCACCAAGAGGCGTCTGATGCCTGAAGAGCTGGTGGCCTCCCCCCCGTCAGCCGCCGACAAAGCCCAAACAGTAACGCATATATTCTCTGTATATACAGTGGAAAGGTGCGCGGGTCTGTCCCGATTTCAGCAGCTCGATTCGTTACTTTGCCTTGATTGGCCGTGCGATCATCAACGGTTGTCTCCGGTGTTTCACCACGGATGAAGGTAGAAGTACAGCCGGGTCCCGAAAATCGTTTCTTGAGCCTGCCATTTATTATAGAACAGATACAAAACTCGTAAAAGTTGTGTGCATCCGCTCATTGTTCAAGCGCAAATAAGCGCTAGAATATCATCTTGTTGTGATTGGCGGCGTGCACTGCCATCGGACGCCGATACGTCGAAATGACGTATCGTAAAAGTTACCCGCGCGAAAAAGTCAATGGTTGTCACAGTTGTATTTTCTGTGTAATTGAGGGAGAGAACGCGTTTGCACGCATCTTGTCGTTCCTACGGGGACAAGTATCAAGCTCGATACGTCGAGGTCAAGTGATCGACTAGGCTATGTTTCCTCGGACCGATTTACACTTTCGAGTTTCAGCTTCAGTCGAGTAGAAGAGCGCCGTTTCAATATTTTGCGATACCGCATATCGAGATTATCTCGTTGTGAATGCTTCCGAAACACAACGAGTAGCCAAAGTGCCGCGTTGTAAGTATGCCTTAGTGTCCTATATATACAAGTAGTGTACACCGTATCGCACAACAGTCGTCTTAGGTAGACACACTAAGGCATAGATATAGCTATATATATATATATATATCCTTGAGTGTGTCTGGCGATGCCTCGGTCGCTGGTTGTATATTGCTGGTTGAGCTCGGGGGTGGGCTAAACGAGGCGTCCATATTTGCATATGAAGGCAACACTGCGGAGCCGCTTGCCGAGAGACGCCGTTTCAGCCATAGCATATCTTACAATTCCCCCGGCCCCCAACCCGCTGGTGGCCCCCGGGAGCGAGGCGGAACTTCAGCCTATGCCGTATGCCGGACACGAAATTGTTGCTAAGTTCCTCGCGATAGCTCTACCCACTTCGTCCATAGCAGAAAGTGGCCGGACGTTGTGGCTAAACTATGCTAGGCAAAAGGATTCGCCGATCAAATCTGTGAATATGAAACGATCTACCATAGACTTCTCCATCGGCGTCTTTCTTCAACACAGTGCGCAATGACGGGGTATCAGATTATCTGCCTGCTCCCATAGTCTATAACTTGGCTAAATCAACGACGTAAGGCTTTGCTTGGTTTGATCGCGCAGTGAACAACATTGCGCGTGCTGTTCAGCTTGCCAAATTTGACCTGTATTTTTTGGGTTTTTAAAGCGTACAACGATACTGCTGCCCAAATTATTATTATTATTATTAGTAAATAAGGTAGATAGAAAAGTATTAATCAGTATTTAATGGCTAATCTGTCTGAATCTAGAAGTCCTAGGGGGCGGATCTGCCACCTGAAACCATGTGAAAATTTTCTCATAAACATATCCCATAACCGCCATGATTAATTAAGATAAAAAAAGTCACGGTTTCGCACAGAGATAATATATATATATATATGTATATCATAGTTATCGTGCAGAAACGACAATTGCTACCAGATACGTCGCTCTAAGGTCTACCTATGGTCATTCCCCTAAACCCAAAGTTTGCCTGACCTAACCGCCATCGCTCGAATTTCGAAGACATAGGTATGGATACCAGATACCATAGTTGTCGAAAGCAAAACAGCAAATTACTGCCCTTTCAGCAGACCCTCCCATCGTACAAGAGGAATACTGAAGAACACCACTTTTTCTTCTCTCGTAGATCAGCTGTAATGTTGCTTCGAAATTGAGCGGCTTCTAGCAGTAGCACTTTTACGTACAACCCTCACGTTCCAATATTTTGGAAATTCACCTTTCTCAGCGTCGGTTGCCGCCTGACTCACAGCCGCGTTGAGCCCCTCGGCCGTAGAACGTTTTCGAAACGAAATATGGTTACACGTCTGCTTCGTGTTCGCCTACCGACTACCGCAAGATCTACTTGGGTAGGTGGAATTTTTGTTGAGAACTCAATTTTGGAATGACCCCTTTTTTCCTTGTGCACCGACACCTACACACATTTGACTCAATATAATGGATGAAGCAGCACATCAGCGGGACAACAATTCAAATACACCTCGCCGGTGGTTCGGGCCCGGACCACATTGGACTCGTTCGATATCCGACAAGCACTCCTATCGCGAGATGCCTTTTACGTGGCCTGTATTTCTTGCCGCCACCGAATAAACGTGGTAAAATGAGTTAGGCTCTGGCGTCGTTCTAATGAACTCAACGTGTTCCGACGTTCGAAACGAAGCTGTACATCGACATGTCGTTGAATACTGAATATCAATTGGCAATGGTTATTGACAATGATATTATCTCTACGCAGTTATTGTGTGGCAGCTTAGCTGCCGAGCCGAGCTCGATACTAGGCATGTATTCCATAGACGTGTGTATTTTAGGGGATTATCTACCTACTCGATAGCCACGTTTGAGCAAAATTATGCTGCTCAGTGATAGTTATGGCATGGTAATCTATTTTGGCTCGGCGTCCAATACATAATTGACGTACACCAATCGTGTTTTTGATCAAATGCAAGTAAGTCGCTCAAGCAGTTCGCATTCGATTGACATAGGCAATGAGAAGGCCTATTTTTCTGCACCCGTCGTGAGGATGCTCACAACTATTCGTAATATTGTTATGATTATTGAGCATTTTTCTTCGGGCACTTGTTGTACCTTGCGTGATCCGTAATGCCGTAAAAGCAGCATCCTTCGAAAGTGGATCACCGTTGTTCACCCTCTCCTGGAGTGCTATCCAGAACGGTCAGCGGTCAGAGTAAGGGAGCCCCAACGCAACGTAACACAACGTTGAGAGACACCGTTGACGAATCAGAACGTGGTTGGGCTTTGGGGCTTAAGCAGTACGGCGGAGAGCCTGCCTAGACTCTACTGCTGCCGGCGGCTACTGCTGATTCTGCTGCAGGCGGGCATCATAGGAGTTACTTGTAACAACAGTGACAGAGAGACGATCTCGTCCCATTCAAGGCTTCACGAGGAGGTTGAGGTCTTCCGGTGGTATCCGAAGGCCAACATCGTCCAGCGCCCGGCTGTGGTGATGGTGCCAGCGGTGAACTCCCTCGCGTGTACGCTCCTCCGGTGGTATTCTCTCCGACCGGCCATGCTATCCCGTCGACGAGTTAGTTGGATGAGGGTCATGGACGTCGGATGTCGGCGACGGATGGCGGATGGACCCTCTAGGTTGCCGGTCTCGACAGAGGTAATTGCGTGGAGTCACCAGGGCGTGTCCCGCCAGGCAGTGAGCTCTCTCTCGCTCGTCGTCTATGTGTCCCTTTCGAACGAGCTGCCTCTGGAGTCTCTGGAGCTCGGCTGGCTCGTCGGCTAGACGTTACTTCCCGCCTGCCGCCTGCTAGAGCCGCGTACCAGGAGCGAGGACCACGAGCAGTCTCACCCCACGGAGAAGACGGTCGAACGACCCCAACTCGCCCCTCTGCTCGTGACCCATCCGAGGACCACCCGCTCGCTCGCTCGCTCGTGCTTACTCTCCCGGGGGGATCGCTCCGCAGTGCTGGAGCATTGACTTGACTTCAGTTTTACCAGCCTGATTCGTGGCCGGCGGACGCACGGACTCGATTTTGAGAGAGGAGACGGGCTTAGGGATAGATCGAGGAGGATCGTACAACAACTACGAATAGTACTACTGCTATTGCGCAGTGAGCGAGGGACGACGTCGCCATCCGAGTTCCGCCGTTGGACACGGATGACGCTGTGAACAGCAGTTCAGCAGACCCCGTGGTGGTCGTGCGTGTGGAAGGAGATCCTCTCCTCTCCCTACTGGCCGGACACCGGTGATGCTCCCGGGCCGACCGACCTATGTGAGCCTGGAGTGAACAAGAGAGTAGGCCCCTGCGCCAGCGATCCCCCCAGATCGTTGGCCTAGTCTGGGGTGTCTGGCGGCGCCGTCGGGTAAGGCGTACTCGGCGCGCGGGCGACACTGTCGGATCGTAGGGCCGGCTCGTATCCCTAATTGAAAACAAATTGAGTACGCGAATCGCGATTAGGTCGAGCATGATACGGACGAATGGGAGAGATCGAGCCGAAGAGAGAAAGATGGTCAGTCTCAGCTTGACGGCTCGTGCGCGGGGGGGGGGGGCGGGGGCAAATGGGAAGATGGCAGATGGATAGATAGATAAATAGAGATAAGAGAAGCCGTCGTGAGTTCGCGGGCTCTGCTGATTGCTGGATTGTCGGCAGGTCCTGAATAACCTGGCGTAGTTAACGTCATTCGTTTCGGATCAGACCACAGGAGCAGAAACGGCCGTAGGATCTCCAGCTGGCGCTAGGACGATCCACGGATAGCAATTTGGGACGAGGGCGAGGCAACTGCCGCCCGCGGCGGTGGTGGCAAGTGAATTACTACCGTTGAAATTCACTGCTCAAAATTAATGCTTTTTTTTTTTATAATAATATATTATTAACATGTTATTTATTTCTTATATTATAAGCAACCTATACTCGTTTTTCATTCATATAATTGGAGTAACAACTGTACCCCGTGAACGTGTATGAACAATAGAGAAAAAAATACTACGACACATAAGTGAGTAGTGAGTGATGAATACACTATATATATATATATATATATATATACATATATATATTTGTAGTGGCAGTTGTGTGTATATATATATATATATATATATATCTAACGCCACCATTTGCGGGTGCTACTCTGCTATGTGTAAGCGTTGCGTTGATAAGTGTGTGAACAACGGCGTAATGATTAATCAATATGCAACTTCTTATATATAAAGTGTCGTGCGTAACGCATTTCCCCATCTCGAGAACCATAAATAATATATATATATATATATATAAATATACAACCTTGGTGTGATATGACGATTTGTTCGAAGTAGTATATATATAATATATATATATATATATATATATATGGAGATGTTGGCCAAGCGCTGTGTGATTCCTTGAACATCCGGTCACGGAACTCTCGAAGAACTTCGGCATCGACGGCTGAAGCCGATCGTCGAATGCATATGCAGATCTCTCTCTGTCTGGCTGTCTGCCGAGTCGCTCAGAGAGCAATCCAACTTTTGTCCTGTTCGCTGCCGGCACCCCGATCTCCCAGACCCTCCCCTATCCTGTACTTCTTGGTACTTATCCGTATGCAAGCGGCATTACTACGAGAGGAAACGTGCGAGGAAGAAGCCGCACCTCCCTACGGCCAGCCCCACTATGACGCAATGGAACTGCAAACACCTGTTGTTCCGCTGAACACAGCTGAACGGCCACGTCGTTTGATTAGCGAGAGGCGGGCCGCTGATCGCCGAGGCAGGATCTCGAGATGCTGGCCGGCCAGCAAGCTCTAACGCGCCCGGATGGAGCGCCACCCACTCCGATGACCCAGTGTTGAACGCAATGTCGGACAACGTCAGTAAAAACAGAACACCAGCGCCTTGTTTATGCTGCTGCCACTACAGCAACGGTCCCGTGGGACGGAGCGACGGTTATCTGCAGTCTACAGCCAGCGGCTGTCCGTGGTCTGTCGTCCGGTCGGCAATCGTGCAACACGCAGGACAACCGTGTCACATTCAATTTTCGCCTAATGGTTGAGAACGTCGGGGGCTTCGCGGTGAAATGTTGATTTTCTTAAGAGGCCCCCACAAGAGTGCCGGCACCCCCCCCGCCCCCACCCCCCTCAGCTCGCTGTTCAACGTGGACTGTGAGGCGGCATGCATCGGCATGTTACGCCGTTGTGAAATGCGTTATTTTTTTTTTTATATAAACGTCTATTTGACGGCTGTGCAAGCCACAACAGCGACTATCGTAAGGCTCTTCAACGATGATAATACACAGGATTTTTTTTTCGTTCGGTTGGTTTCGTTAGTGATGCACGCGTTTAGCGTATTTGTATTCAACTCTAGTGTTTCCACATAAATCAACAACAATCATTATAATTATTATGGTCATTATAGTGTCTCCAAACAATAGATTTGTGATGTGCGAACGTATACACGACAATGGAGTGACACCTCATCTTACCCCGCAAGGTCAGATCTCGCGAGGGGGGGGGTGTTGATGAGGAATCACCCTGGTTTGGGTTTACGACTAGGAGTCCGTGAGTGTGTGTAGAACAAAAACGGGGTCACACGCCAAGCGGGGCTGGAACAGCAACTGTACAATTCACGCACTCGTAAAATGCATTGTGAAATTGGTTCCTGGAAATGACGATTCGTCAGCATATTTCCATGCTGTGCAACATTAATTAGTCTTTTCTTGCCTTAGTTCGGATAGCCCTTAAAAAGGCTAACTACTCGTTATCATGATGATCCGTCATTAGCATTTGATAATTGCATGGTATTACATCAAAATACCGAACAAGCGTGCCCCTCTCTCGCAACATCTAATTATCCGACAGAATGATTCCTTCAATCTTCTCGGCCTTCGAAACATTTGACGCATTAAAGTGGCCATCTCCTCAACGAATCCTTGCTCTAGCTTCTCTCTCTCTCTCTCTCTCTCGCTCTATCCTGTTCACACGTTGTCCACTCACTATGATCTGAAGTCACATGCGTACGCCGCCAGCGGGGACCCCGCGTCATGGGCAGTCCCAGCACGGTCGGCCTCATCAGTGATATCAAGGATCCCACCTTCATCGAGGATCACACCGCGATCGACATCGACACCTTCACCGAGACCGAAAGCAGGCGGCAGATAGGGACTCAGTGGTGTCCTCGATCGAGCCTCTTTAGCCTCTATACCCATATCACTGCAGTACACGTATTGCGTGTGCCGTGCGTGTCTTTCCTTCGCTCACTCGA
This sequence comes from Stratiolaelaps scimitus, assembly GCA_019614645.1. Classification (NCBI taxonomy): domain Eukaryota; kingdom Metazoa; phylum Arthropoda; class Arachnida; order Mesostigmata; family Laelapidae; genus Stratiolaelaps; species Stratiolaelaps scimitus. Next base: position 6,497,706 of record JABWDB010000012.1, read on the forward strand.
GCTCTGCCGCCAGCATTCCCTGGTCCGCTGATCAAAGGGCGGGCAAATGCGCGATGTCCGCCGTGCGTTAGGCCGTTCGCAAGCGTCGGTGTCTGCATGGCTGGGTGTGTGCGTGTGTGCATGGGTGTTAGAATCAATCGCCCGCTTGTGGATTGCTGCCTGCCCCTATGCGCTCTGAGTCCCCTGTGTCCGAACAACGTCGGGTGTAGCGCGGTTGGTTCCCCGACAGCAACAACCACAACGGCGAGAGCAACAACGACATCAACAACCTACACCCTAGCGAACTGGGCCGACCAGCACGAACATCAAGGGAGCGAACAAGAGCGAACGGGACCAAGCACTAAGTCCTGTCTGGGGCACCGCCGGCCGGACTGGTCTCACTGTTCCGAAGCGATCGACATTCGATGGGTAAACCCCTTCCTCGAACTGACCTACCCCCGAGGGCTGTCCCCGTTCGATACGGCCGACGCATCGCCGCGACGATCATCGGGAGGGAGGGTGTGTTGGTGCGAGGCAGAAACAGCTAGCACACTCATCGACTTTAGTTAACAGCAAGTAAGCAAGAGACATGCTCACTTCCATTGCGTAGCAGATGTGAGTCACAGTGAGCGAGTAATATATATATATATATATATATATATTTATATAGGTGGGGCGGAGGGAACCACCTTAATCTCCCCGTTGGGAGCTCCAGATGTGGGTGGTGTACGGTAGAGGGTTCTGCATGTGCCAGTATGGGCCATACGTGAGCCTGAAGTCAAGTCATGTGAGTGATGTTTACCCAGCTGATATTCGCTAGAGAGATGATGACGAGTGGCCCAGTGGACTTCGGGAACTGTAAATGCGCTAGAGATCTCCTAGGGTGGCAGCAGGCTTTCAGTGAAAATTCACCTCAACTATATATTATTTTTCGAGCTGACCCTCAGCTGTTCCCCTATCTGACAGGCCTCAGCTCTTAACCTTTAGGTATTACTATGAGGACCTGTCGGGGCCAATCAAATGGCTACGTCAGACCTACGGCCCGCTGCATGAGGTCGACTTTAAAACTGTGCTTGGGGTATTTTTCATAGCTATCAGCTAGAAGACTGCTAGACTAAGCGAAAACATAGCTCTTAGCTATTTAACAAATTCATAGCTCTATATCTTCGTTTGCATCGAAACCTATGAACGAAGCAGTATAGATATAAGCAAAAATGGAACATATGCATTTGAAACAGGGCATGCGTCCTACGCCGTAGATGTAGTGTCATTCAGCAGCTCGCCTTCATCAGCTGCCTTAACACATTTCTTACTGAATAAGCTCCTGCGTTCATTGTATCAGGAAAAGAGAAGCAAAGGGGATCTCAAGCTGTCCACTGTGAGAGTCGGGTTCCTTTGCACGCCGTAACGTTGCGTGATTTTCCGAACACCCTGTAGTTAGTTAGTTAGTTGAGTGTGACGAACGAACCGGCTATCTCTCGATGGCCGGCCCTAACAGTCCGTCGACACCCATGTCGGCCCGTAAAGGCACGATGACAGTTGGGGACCTCTAGGCGTTCATTCGTCTAGGGAGTATATATATGCGTCGCACGTCCACGCGAACATGGCGTATACCACAACCAGCGCCAACGCGTGGTCATTATTGTCGTCCTCGTCGCCGGCGATAGATGGCACGGCAGCGGACTGTGAGGACCCTCGGGAGATCACCACGGTGTTAGATTGTTCCGTGGTCCGTCGGGTCCGTGGCGTCGTTCCGAGACCGGCGGGCGCATGGACGGACAGAACGACATCGTGCACCCGCTTACCAAGCTCATTGACCAATGAGAAGCTCAGGCAACACCAATACCTCGAGGAAGAGTGGCTATATCAGAAACGCTGACTGCCTAGTCATGTTCAGCGTGCCTTACAGCACTGCCCACCTGTTTCAAATCGGCAGATGAGAATCGTAATCGACGTTACGGACAGGTGACACAGGGCAAGACCTCCGCTAGGCTTTAGAAGGTCTCATTTTCCTCACTGACTGGACGAAGAAACGGTGATAGCAACAGCCACTACAAGCACATTTTGCATCGAGACTTTCAATCAGAACTTTCAATCAACCACGCTGTATAAACGAGAATCCGTCGCCCACCCACGACTTTCCACCGGTTCAACCCCTGCCCGTTGGCTACCGATCATGTAGGACGTTTGGTCATACAAGAAAGAGACGGTGTGATCCGCAGAGTCTTCGTGAGATGGCCTACCATCTGCGGTGCCATACACAGACATCAAGATTGCACGTTAGCCACCCTCTGCCTGTGGACCCTTCGTCTCAGCCAGCGTAACAGTGGTAACAGCTAACCCATCGCTATTGGTGGCAAGCACGCAGCACACACACACACACATCAATGATATGGTAAGGTTTGCCTCGCCTGGTCAGACTCGCCCCCGCCACCCCTCGGAGCGAGACCTTGGCTCGGCTCGCTTTCTTGGATGAGCGGCATCAACAATAACAAATGCGAATTAATAGTGCACGTATGTAATACATTTGGCGCCCCGCAGGTAGCATATGGGCGGGGGGGGGGACGGAGGGCAAAACGGGATAGCGAATAGCCATCTATCCTATAAAGGTCCCGAACCTCTTCGTCCTGGCAGGACTTCCCTGTTTCGGCGGTTGGATGGTCCCGTGGCCGCAGTCACACACCAATGCCCCCATCACCCGCTTCGCCAGCGTTGGCGTCGTTACCGGTAACACTGGAAGTAAGGCAACGCCGGCGAGCTGGCCCGGAGGCACCCACGTCTTCATGGGCGGGGGGGTTAGGGAGTTAGGGGTTAGGGAGAGTTAGGATGCGACCGGGGAGCATTGGCCAGTAAGGGAGTGCCCCATCATCTCTTGGGTCTGACTTCCACGCGTGCAGAGCACACGGTCAAAGACCAACACTCACCGGGGCATGCTCACTGCCTGCCACTGTGACGTACGCTGCATGGTATGGCGTCTCCCCTGAGAGCGAGCCGGTAATGGAAATGTGGCCCCGGTCCTGCTCCCAGGCCACTGGCTGCTTCGTCGGCTTTCCACGAAGGGTCGCTCAGGCTAGCGTTGGGATAGCACGATGCAGCTATGGGGGCATGGAGGATTGCTGAGCTGAGAGATGGGAATTGGGAGAGGCGTCGGGACATCCGCGCACGAAGCTGTCTCGCAGAAAGCAGGAATTCCCAAAGATCGCTACGTCCTCCTCTTCATGGGTCCTTTTCGGTGGTCTTTCCTCATGGGTCCAATGGGGAGCCTGACAAGGGAAGGCCGCATGCCAGAGCACTCACCAGGGTAATGTAATCGAAAACTATCATAATAGTCAACAACTACCGACAATGCTATCGATTAGATTGGTGAAAATATTTAAAGCAAAATGTCAATGTCCATGATACGTAGACAGAGGCTTGATGCGAGAAAGGTGGGTGAGAAAGAAGAGGATCTTGACCTCGGGTGACCAGTGGACTTATGCGCCTGTCCATGAACCTGTTACTGGTTATATATCAGTGTATTCGTATGTACATTCATTCAGCCATAGGTTCTTTGTTTGTTGCGACGTGGTTTCTGCGATATAGGAAAGACGTCTGAAATAGCGGGCTCGGTCGCCCCGACTTGGTCATCGGTCTCTTACGGACTCAGGGATCATGTCCTAAGCACGTACTTACAACCCACTCCGGCTATAGCTAAAGAAAGAGTCACAAGGTGGAGATCGGCCAAATATGACGGGGGCAGCTCGCCCGTGTCACACGGGTGATCGCATGCTACTATGCAGACATGCATGTATTTGTTAAACTGTAGATGTATATTTGTATATAAATATATATATATATGTATAAAGTACCGGCGAAACCTAAAAGCCTATCTGCCCAATCCAACGTGCCAACCTATACACCTGACTGCCACGAACTCGAAAGGGTCGTTGAAGACGTTGTATGTCAGTTGGCGAAGAAGGGCCTTAAGAGAGGGAGAGAGAGAGAGAGACATAACGAGCAGGATAACTCGGAATCGCATAGCCGTAATAGGTAATTATTATCATTATTATTACTACAATCACTATTATTCTTTGCAGGTGCAATGCCAATACAGATAAATACAATGCAACATCCTTGGTACTACCCCAGCCCCACCTGCTAGTATCCCATTCCTCTTCGGCTGCTGGGCGTAGTGCGAACACTGAGTTCAGACCACGGTGTTCTACCTCGTCAAATAGTGTCAGTCCCTGCGATACACAACGTCGGCAACAAGCATCCCCATCACTCAATGCAAAGGAGCGCTACCACGGACTAGATAGCATCACCGCAACGATTCTCTACGTTGTACAGGCAGGGGCTTGAAGAAGAGAGAGAAAAAAAACGGGCGATCAAATTGATATTGGCTCAACAGGCTCCGCATCCGTGACGCAGTGAGATCGAATATATATTGCCGGCATCACATCATCTCCCTTCTCCTCTGTTGCCTTCTCGAGTATTAGATTTGTCGGGTAGCGAGTTGACATTGACTGCTTACGGGGGCCATCGAGAAGAATACAGTTCGATGGCATAGACGAGAAGCGGAGAAACAGATAGGGGGGACTCGTTGCGGCGGCTGTCAAGGGAGTCGTCGATTTTATAATATGATATGATCGCTTAATAGCGGGTGGCAGTGGTCACATATGTGGAGGCCGAATAGTGACGATGATGAGGTAACAATGATACTCGCAATAAGAACTTTATTGGCAAATCTGCAAGTACAAGACTCCACCGATTCCCAATTGCTCTGTGGGATTCGAACAGGGGACCGTATGTTTGCAAGTACCAGTCGCGTCCCTCCACACAGTTGTGCTGACCAGCAGATGGATAGGTCTGGCCTGGCACTTTTGATGGATCTGTTAAGTGCTGGGGAGCCGTTCTGACTGGATGTGTGATCGTGCGGGACGGTGCAAAACTACTCAAAATTTCACGGTCGCCTTCCGAAAAAAGGTCTTCCGTTCGACGAAATACACAAGTAAACACTGCCCCCGTCGGCGTTCATGCAGGCATTCATTTGTATGCGCATTAATCTGCATCCAACTTGAAATGTGCCCATGTTAACGCAACAGCGACAAGCCCAACGGAAACTTGTTTTTGTAACTATGATATATAATAAGGTAAGGTAAGGTAAAGGTTTATTGGTTGTATCTGTCCTCCACAGACCCAACTCAGTACCTATCTCTCTCAGACGGATACTTAGCGTGGTTACGTGTCAAGAATCAATGTGTTGTCTGTGAGCGTCCTTACGCTGTGGTGGCCATGTATCTAGAACGATGTCACCAATCGAATCTAAGCCTGGTCGTGCTGCCGACTACACTTCACCTTGATTTGCCTTCGATCCGCGCTACCGCGAAGGATGACAGAGCCCGCCCCGCTCAGTTCCGTGCGGCGATGCGTTTTCGTTGTTTGCACCACGGATCCGATTCTGCGGCGGTTTCCCTGTCAGAGGAAGAAAGGTCGACCGCGTCAGACGAGGCCTGTCTTGCCTTGTTCTTCACGGCTGCTGTAGGCGCCTCCCGGAGAATCCTTATCTGTGGCGGCCGTTCGATCGGCGGGCCCCCGTGAGACCCGATGCCCGATAATGTTAACAAAGCTCACCCATCGTTCAGCGACACTAACGCCTCCAATACTACTATCATGACCAATACATCTAGTACGACGGGTGCTGCTGCTGCCACTGCAGCTACCTGTGGACGGAAGTGACGCTCCGATCGTGCGGAGAGGGATTACCTCTTTGGGGTGCACTGCCTGCAGGAATCAGCGCACCTCACTTGATTGCGTGTGGGCGCCGATGCAGACCACACAGACAGACGCAGATCATGGTTGTACGCGGGCTAACTTGTTCAGCAATGGATGGCTAGCTCGCTGCAGCCTTGAATCAACATGTGTTGGGGTAGTGAGTCTCATGAATTTTTCCTCAGCTGGAACAAGCGTAGTAGTGACGGTTGCCACGGAAAACGATGACTTGAAGTGACGATGACTGTAAGTACAACACGGACGTAAGAAATGGATCCAAATGATCTCCCCTGGAACACATCCAACTTGGTCTTATAGAGACAATGTTAATTGTGATGAGATAACATGCTAAACCTAATAATACACGGCAAGATCAACTAGTCGTTGGCGATCTGCAGCTGATTCTCAAATCACCATACGTAAATACGTGCATCGCGTGGCGCGAGCCGGCAATGGCAACGGACCTCATCGGCTGTCTCCCTAACCCGAACCATTCAGGGCAACTGACTGACCATCCCGATCCGTGGGTTCTTACCAACCGTGTTTTCCTTTGGAGGTCGTGACACTGACCGCGAGCAGTTTCCATCTCCAGAACGCTCACAACGATTATGCGACGCGAGTATGGGGAGCAGCTACACCCTTCGGAGCACCATCGGCTAGATGGCGATCATAGAATGTAGTCGTACAAGAAACTCGGTGGATGGTAATTGGCCCAATATCGACTTCGTATCAGCGCCAGCTTCTCAAGTAAACTGATATCTGCTGGACAGTCTAACGACCGGCTGTGCCCTCCCACAGGTTCGTTGCCCCAGTGAAACTCAGACACTTGCTTGCAGATGGACTATACGACGCTGACAGCGAGCGACAGGTACAGCTCGTTTTTCCCGACAGTAGCTATCGTATCACATGGCCCTACGCTACAAATCGTATACGTTTTTTTCTGAAGCAGCTAAATTGCGGTAAGTTACAACCCAGTCATGTGGCCTCTTCAGCCCTACACATGTCCCTCAATGTCCCTGAACGTTGACGTATACCGCCTATTTATCCTATGGTTCGTCGTGGCGACGAAGGCGCCACCAACATGCCCGGATAATCAACGCAATTTTATCACACCTCGAGGCTTTAGCTCTCTTTAGTCAGGAAGGCATCGGGAAGAAAAGAAGACGAGTCGGGTCCGCTTTTCCGCTGGCGCACACCGACGTCCCTCGCTTCAGCATTCGTTGTCTCTCGGTCTCCACCGCCAAGTCGGCGTCTCTCTCGGTGGGTAGTTTGTTTACCAAAACCCCGTCGTACGTGTCTGTATCATAGAAAGACTGCGCTGCCCGGTTGCCTCGGCTGCTCGCCCTCTCGATCTCTCTCTCTCTCTCGCCTTCTTTGTCCGTCTGTCTGAACGCCTTCTATTCTACCATTGACTTTCCTACTTGCCAACGACTCCCAGGACCCATTGCTCTGTCCGCCCGCTGATACGTTCCCATCTCCTATCAGCGTATGTCGGCTGGCGTATGTCTCCATTTGGGGTCCATTTAGGCCATCCGCCGATGGCCACCGAGTTGCTCAACGCCATCCCGCCAGAGCCGAATGGAGACGGGGGGGGGCAGGCGGCGGGCGGCGGTCCGGCGAGCGGCGATTATCTGATGCTGCCGTTGCAATAGACGCGCGCCGCAGGAGAATACGACGACGACGACGACGATACTAATCGTAATGATTCTTTGTGCCAGCTCAGCACTTTGCCTGCGACAGTAGACCTGAGACAAGGCTAGGCTAGGCAGCAAACGCAGCCGGGCAACCCACGTCCCCATGCGTTCACCCGAAGCAGAGGTAGTCGTCGTAGTAATGTGGTAGCTCAGCCGGGGACTTAGTGAACGAACATCGGCAAAGGGGCTGGGGCCGAGATTATCTCCGACCACTATTTCTGCTACCTGGGGAATCCCGAGGCTTTGTTACTCCCCACCCGACTCGGAGACCCGGCTCGATATCGTCGGTGCGCTCTGGCTCGCTGACGATAGACTATAGGCGAGGGTATACTTTCTTAGTAAAGTACAGATTGGGAGGGTAGCGTACCGCTATAGACAACGCAGATACGTGTGTACAGTTGCCCAGATGGTCTCCAGCTCCAGTGACAAAAGCTAGTGACGTCTGCGTATCTTCCTCGGATTCGTGGTGACGGTGTTATAGACTCGTCGGAAACAGGGCTTGAATTCCCTATGGGCTATCGTAGCCATTGATGAGGAGCTTGATGAAAACGACCAGGGGATGTTTTTGCCCAAAATCAAGAGAATACTCAATCTTGTTCAGGCCATACACATAGGGTTTGTGAGGTGAATGTGTGGCACTCGTTTCGTGGGACCCATCTGGGACCTAGCGCTGCCACTGGGAGAAGTTAAATGTGTTCTGTTCCGATCATTTTGAGTATTCTTGCCAGGTTACTTGTTACTTACTACTTGTTACTTGTCTTCCAGGGTACTGTACTTTGCGCAATTAGTGTGAAGAACTTTCGGGGTTCGGCTGGGAAAAAAATGTTATCGGCATTAACGTGTATTCGGCAGCGGTGGTGTAACGATTCCAAATTATACTTGCTATATATTCAGAATATACTCAACCGATAGCGGTGGGGGATGAGACGCAGAATGTCTTCCAGTCGAATCCAACAAAGCCCGTTGTTGAAGGCGTTACAACTCCGACAGAGTGCCCGTGACCGCCAGGGCAGCAACTTGGGCCGTACCTGGTGACACCGTTTGGCTAAATAGCCAAACGTGGTGGGACGAATCGCATGGCAGAACAAAGTCTTGACGTGGCCTAAGGCATGTGGGCCTTTCTTCTCTATATTTCTCGTAGGAATTGCTACCTCTTACGACTGTTACTAACTCGCATTTTGGTCGTGACACATTATTCCTCGAGATAATACTCATTTCCAGATTGTTCAAATAGACATCTGAGGACGTGATGGGCCACCGAACAGGAAGAGCCGGCTCGTCCGTCATTAGATTATCGATCAGAAGACGTTCCCGATCAGCCACGACTGCAAAGGCTGCAATGGTTTCACTGCCGGCCAGGCTAGAATAGCTGTCATCAGGCTTCATCGCAGTGGTACCTACGTGAGAGGAGAGAGCGATACGACACGCGCTGCTGTGTCCTGCAGCAAAAGTAGGTGCTTTGTGCTGCGTTGTGCCATTTTGCGCCCCCTCCGCCCCCGCTGCTGTTGCCTACGCTACCGGCGAGTTCCCGTCTTTCCGGTTAGTGTCGGCCTCGGCCTCGTCACCGAGTCGACCACCGCCAAGAATCTAGACTACCAAGCAGCAACTCGCTGGAGTCGTCGGATAAGCGGGGTTCAGACGGCAAGAGCACCTTACTCACTTCCAGCCAGAGAGCCGTCGACGAGAGTATATGGGTATATAGTCCACCATTTATCAAGCGCGCCCAAAGGTGGCGGCGGCGGCGGCGGCGGCGGCCACGGTATGAGAGTAACGGCAAAGCGACGCTATCTTGCGCTCTCTGCTCGACGTCTAATGGTCAGAGCTCACGCCGATATCTCCCTACCGGGAGAGATCGCTCTCGACGACGGACGGTCCCAAGTCCTGCTTGCTGGTGCAGCCAATTCTAGCAGGGAAAAACCCAACCCCCGGGGCCGTGGCCAAAGCCCAGCCACGGCCAAAACCCACTCTAGCCCAGCTTCGTTCGACGCGCAGCAGCCCCTACCCTGCCGATTCATTGCCCCCGCTCATAAGTGGAACTCGGCAGATTGCGTTTCAGCCAGCTACCGACCGCCACAGGATGAGGAGACGACCATGACGGATAGCCAGCAGAGCCTTCACGGCATCAACATCTACGAGGGGGCGGGTTTGAGCTGCTCAAAATAACACTAGTCGCTCTAGCAATCTAACGCGGAACCGAACGTATAGAAGCGTCTAGAAGCTTCGGAAGCGAAACGTAGCTAAACTGATGACGGCGGTTCGATTGGCCGCGATTCAATGGACGGGATTATATAATATATATATATAAATATATATATATATAGTTGAAATCTATTTGTCATCTTTACCAGGCAGCAGCTCGGTAGTATAAATAGCAAACGTAAAAAGTAGTAAGTAGGAGCAAAATATAGCACAAATACTGACCCTGATTGAGTGCAATGTCACAGGCTTAGCATGATCAATGCAAAATTGTCGTGTGATAACACGAACATCCACATATGTTTACATACACATTGATCTGAAGGTTCGCGAAATATTTAGCTCGGAGCAAGCGAGCTCCCCTCTGAAAACCGTGAACTGATTCCCTCGCTGTTCGTGTCAGTTCCGCTCACTCGACTGCTCGTAGCTAAGGTTTCATGGAAAATCGTGGGTCGATTTTTGCAACATTCTCTTCTTAACTCTGTGGGAATATTTGCTAGACTGGGTTGCGGGAAATTTCAAACACGACATTTAAGCTTCTCGATCAGCGAGGACGTCTCTGATTCCTCATTGAGATCTCGACGCCCATTAGCCTGTTCAGAGGTGCCGTTTGCACACGAGCCGGAAGCGCTCCCCATGACCCACAGTCAAACATGACTCAACTACTTCCGACGGTGGCCTTCCCAGACCCAACTACTCCTCGTACTAAAAAGAGCATTTATGTATAAATAATGCTTAGTGGCCTACGTCCATGTGTGTGGCCATAAAACGCCATGAACATACGTATGTGTCCACGCTCGTGACCAAAGTCGTCGCCGAAACAGCTTCAGAGTACATGCATCCATGAAGGGCGATCATTTTGCCATTTGCGCCGTTTGTTGTCGATATTGCCCAGTGATACAGATCGTACGAATGGCCTTGCGCATGTCACCCGTCCTTCGGCCTATTCTCTCGCTTCCCATTGGGCCTGGTCCGCTGGCGTCATCAGGAGTTGGTTACTGTCCTATTTCTTATTTAGTTGCACGCTATTCCCTTTATCATATCTGTCTGCGATATCTGCTGGACCTAGCCGGTGTCGTCAGCGTCTGCTGTTTCGCCGACAGTCACTTGGCGTCGAAACCGCCCTGGCCGCACCCTTGCATTCGCTTTCAACGCACGTCGCAGATAGTCTTCCTGCGCGCGCCCGCCGGCGGAGGGCACGAAGTCTGGACTATTGATGGATGGTTGTTTGTTATCTGTAGCGAGCTAACGCGGCGTCCGTCCTTGCCCGCGCCTCCCACCACCTTCGACTCGTTCGGGGCTCCAGTCGACGACAAGCGGCGCCCAGCCCTCTGGTCTAGGTTAGGACCAGATGATCTGAATATAAGGAGACCTATCGGGCTACAATGTACGCAGGCGAGTGATATATGTGTGTACGCCAAGAGAATATATAAAACGAAGCAAAAAAAACAAACGAAAACTCCGAGAAGGAAAAAAACTCGGGGTTCCTGCAGCGTCTGAACAGCAATCGAAGATCGGTCAGATCAGTGATGATGTATAATACTAGACATCAGTCGTAGAAGAAGAAGCCGATTTTGTTTGCAGCTTTGTTCCAAGATGGGTTGCGTTAGTGCGTTGCTAAAAGTGGAGGGGGTGTTGCCATGCGGAGGTATGCCCCGAAGGAATTGGCAAGCGTAAGTTGCAATGCGACTGCAAACTCACCCTGGTCCCGTGAAGATAGCTGCTTCTACCCCCTGGAGACACGAGGGAGGCGATCTGCCGGCAACACTGGTTGACGCTGTTTCAAAAGCGGAAGGCTCGATGATCCGGCAGACCTATACCTCATATTGCAGTAGGTATGTAGGTATACAAATTCGGAGATTTGTTATATTGCTCTAAATATATACCAACTATTATTAATGGATTTGTTGAACTATCGCCGTTCTTGTCCGTTCGATAAGGACGCGTTACAAATGATCTAGTTACCGACACCGTGCGTCATTGAACGGACCGCGATGCTGAAGCACAGCCATTAGGTGTGCACTCCTACAGTGTATACATAGAAAAAACGTATCCATCCTTCAAGCTCTGTGGCAGACTTCTTTAGGCAACTATCGTGAATGAGAACGCCGGCTTAGCTGCATAAATATGGTTTTCGTCACCCCCAGGGTCCAATAACACATATGCCCATGATGCGCCGAGGATCACATGAGCGAACTGCGCTCTTGCACCTGCCATTAGTCGTACAAGCTAACCAACGACTACAAGCCATCGTGGAGTTCGAATCAGAGAGTGAATACGGGGTCGCGCTGCGAAGAGGTGAGATGCAACAGACAAGAAATAGCAAAGACCTACAAATCTGACCCTAACCTGACATCGTCTAGCTGGCTCACTGCGGTGCACCGACGTGCGGTGCTGTGCGGACCACCACGTATTGTACTAAGTTAACGTGTGCCAGAGTGTGTTTATGTCTAGCAGAGTACGTGCTCATATCAGAATGTCCGCTGGTGTTAGCTATAACGACGTACCTGGCAAGATTTGCCCAACACGCGACAAATACTTGGAGTGCTCGGGTGCACTGACTCCTTGGACTTGTCCAGAGCCTTTATTCTCCGCGGTATCACGAGACAGACAGACTGGATATAAAAAGGGTGGGCTCAACACAGGAACTGAACTGTGTGCAACCGAACGGTTGGCTTTTACTACTATTATAATATAACAACAAGAACAACAACAACAAGAGCCGCTACTGTGGATTGGTCTAACCGGCGACCAGACCTCCCAGTGTCCATAGTCTCAGCCTTGAGGGCTGCGGGATGCCTTAGGAACATACGCGCACTTACGCCTGCTTCCGACCTTCGCTCTATATAAGCACACATAGATTATTCGCACGACGAGCCGGCAACGCATAGCCAGCCTGGCCGTGTGCCGAAGTACAAGCTTAGCCGAGTCGGCGCTCACAGGCTCACCGGCGACGATATGCGGCTCGCACGCCATCGTGGGCCTCGGCGCTCACACGATCCACTGTGGAAAAACGGTCCGTCGATCACTCGATATCGCTGGCCTGGCAGGCGCCCGCGCAGGCAGGATGCCGGTAAGAGCAGATCGCCTGCTGATACCGCCGCACGCTACAATCGCATGGCACTCGCCATTATTCGGACGCGGCTATGTTTAGCAGCCATCGTGACCTAAAGAGGAGCCGGCATCCGAGGCTTCCGACAGCCCGGCAGTCCCCCCTCTGCCAGTGGCTGGGTACTCCACCTGCGTCGTTGTTGAGAAGCCGCAGAAACAGGTGGAGTGACACCAGGACAGAGAGACCCCGAAGGAGATCGCTGCGAAACAAAGCGGCCGAGAGACGGGCGTTTGCAGCACTCTGCTGCAAAACATACGGAGGCACTTTCGGACAGATGGCGCAGAGGGAGGCGCAATGGAGAAGATGCGAGATCTGGAATCACTGTCGTGCTAGCTGTGGCCGCTTGGTAGTCGCAGAAGCAGCGGTTGAAAGGACGCTGCAACATATGACGCCCGACAAGACGAAAAGGCAATGGAAACAGCAAAGAAAGGCGGGCATCGGCAGCGGGACGTACCTCAGGGGGGTAGAGTAATTCGTCAGGCCGATTTTCTGCGGGAGCTCGGAGGGTGGCCGGCAGATATAGGAGAGGGGGCACGCAGCTTGAAGGGAATTTGTGGAAATTGTATCGGACCAAATGTACAGGAGAGCAGACACGAGGGGTGGGTTACAGACGGCTTTATTTTTCATTTTTAATTCGGCTATGGTGCAGGTTTGATCGCAATGAGACTCGATTGGTATGTTTTATGTATTAGATTTATCCATATACAGTGTCAAGCAACGGGGTTCCACGCGCCGGCCGGCACCTGCCCTCATTATGAGGTGTGGCGAACCGTGCCCCAAATATTATACAATGCAGCAGCGTGCGTAGTCGTGCCGTCCTTAGGCGGCCTTGCCGAGAGGGCTCCCGCTTGAAATTTATTTTTCTTAAGACGCTAATAAAAACAAGTAAATTTTAATTTTAAAAAAAAATATATATATATATATAAGTATTTATCGAGGTAGCCAGGGCAACACCAGGGCTTGTAACCATACAATCTCAATTTCGGATCCCGAAATCACTGCGCTCCTGTACTTGCAAATTTGTCATAATATATATATCTTTAATTTATAAACATTTTTATCCAATTATAAAACTGGGCGATCTATATATATATATATATATATATATATATATTGCTACACTCCAGGCTGAAATAGTCCTTCAAATTCTCAACCCTAATTCGTCCAACATTTCGTCCAGCAAATGCCGTCTGTTCGTGACCCGTTACAAAGCTTCCCCGTATTGGGCGACCAAGGTTGCTGCAGCAGGTATTGTTCATCTGCAATGTTTGTGAGAGCAGTATAGATCTCCGCTTTCCCGACATCGCAGTCGCCGTCATCACTGCAAGACACCTCCTCTGCCACCGGTTTCGGTTGAGCCGAAGGCTACCTTGCTGGTAACAGCGAGACGGGAACAGACCAAAAAGGAGAGAGAGAGAGAGAGCAAGTAGCAAATTGAGCGGCAGATTCGCCTCGTCCATGGGAAAAGCTACAGATGGTGCTTGTTTCCTGAGCGAGCGAGCGAGCGAGCGAGCTCGCGAGCACCGGACGGCTGTCATCGTGGCCGCCGCCGCCTCACAATGATCTTATTGACGTTGCGGTCGCAAGCTCGTCGTTCATAGGGGCACAGCGGTCGGCAGCGCTGCCTGAGCGAAGCTGAAAAGGAGGCTTCGAAGCCTGAGGGCCCCGCTGGAGGGCTGGCTGTGCTGAGAGAAACTCGAGCGTTCTGTTGCACAGACGTATTGTACGATCGAAATGCGCTGCAGCCACGTAACGGAGAGATGAAGGAACCAGAGGACAGTACTTTACTCAACGGTTCGAAGATGTACTGTGCTTCGTACAGCGCGAAGAGCAGGACAGTGCTGCAATGTTCTCTGAGCCCATCGATCTATCAGTCTATGGCAGACAGCAACAGCCAGCAGGACAATCAACAACAAGATGTTGAGTCACAGAGGGCACGCATATCCGGAGCCAGCTTTTCTACGCACTCAGGCGGCTCAGAGGATGGTGATGCTTACTTATTCTTGGATTGCATGGCTCACTCAGGGCGCTCTTAATGAAAATGGTAATATATCAACTCGTCCAAAGTCGTGCATTGCGTTGTTCTGCCATATATATATATATATATATATATATATATATATATATATTTTATACATAATAATTGTTTTTGGAGTTAACCCTCAGCTGTTCCCCTATCTGACATGCGTCAGCTCTTAACCTTTTAGGTATTACTATGAGGACGTGTCGGGGCCACCTCTGCTTATTCTCTTCTTTCCTCGTACCTGGCGAGAATCTTCAGACAAAGAAAGATGATAAAGAACTCCAAAGATTCTACGCGTCTGACAGCATTTGAACCCGCGTCCCTCCCGTCTAGCAGTCCACGACGCTCACCACTAGACCATCCAGGCAACACGTGGTTACATGGTTGCCCAGAAGATCAGCTTTCAAACGAACAGGTGGACTTACCGGGCGGACGATATCGGAGTTGCTGTATGGATTTGTATTACAAAATAGCTCCTAACATCGTATGTACACTATTAGGGTGCTGTTGAGGCTCGTCACTGAGCTACTGAACAAAACGAGATAATGTGATTATTTCGTATAAAGATTCGAAGGGTAGATTTGACGAGTGGTTTAACGTCCCCCCAAATAAAACACGCCTCAAGGATTACGAAGCCTCGAATCACACACCGATCGTAATCTCTGCGTAATCTAAACCATTCACTGTAACTTATTTCGTGCCAGCTCGGCGATTGCAAGCATCAGCTTAGTCTTACTACCATGATCATCTGCCTAAGACGGACGTATCTCTTAACGGTTTTGTTACGTCCCATCTTCTAGCCGCACAGCAGTCAGAGTATCACAAGTGGGACCAGTTCGAAGTTCGAGCCGAAAGAATCACCAGAGGCAATGACCGGGGGGTCAGTGAGCTAACTGGATGCCGGGTGCAGCGTTTGACGGCGAATGACACCGGCGGCGCCGGCGACGGCCACCCGCTGAAAGGAAAAACTATGGGCCGTGGCCTATCCGTCATTAATATTTATACAACAAGCAAGCACCTTGATACCCTCGGTCGCCGGCTGGTGGCGCTGCTGATACACCGTTTCAGCTAACTGGAGTGGCTGGAGTCGCCTGCCCCGGGGACGTCTCGGATCCCGGCTACTTCCAGATGCCCCCCGCGTCCCCCCCCGCCGCATCCCCGCACCCTTATGGTAAACTAGGCGGGTAGGGTTGGACCGAGACTGTTTCTCTCGGCGGCTTCGTTGTGCCACTGGAGAGTGGGGTGGATGGGTGGCTTGCCTCAGCGCCACACCATTACGCATTGCTGCTGCGTCCCACTGGTACCGAACGGCAAAAGGACGTCAACAAACGTTAAGTCTATGGCAATGAGCAGTGGAGCGCACACACGCTGCCCACAGTATCAGATAGCGAATTCGGTGGAGGAAGAGCCGTGTCTCGAGCTCGACACACGGTGACTCCGGAAAGGCTCAGACTGGGGCACGGCTTGGCCCCATCGTGGGGAGCCGTGGGTGGTCTTGGCCCGATGGTGAAAGCGAGCCGCTCCTGCGTTCCGTGTATCAGGTGGGCTTACCGGTGGAATTGGGCGACCATCGCGAACCACCCTGGCAGGTTACTTGTGCGGCACGCAAGAAGCCATATCCACCAGCAGCGAAGTCACCGGCTCTCAGTCATCACGCCACGGCCACCGACACAGCCACCCATCGGAAGCCTGGCAGTACCGTTATTACATTTGCGGCTGATTCTACTAGCGCTGCCGGAAAGGCTGGTCTTACCGGAGCCCCGGCGGTATCCCGCCTCCACCTTTGCCGCTACACTTGTGTTTCGTAGTCGGTTGAGGTGCGGCGATACCATAGCGGGCAAGGTGTGACGCAGTGCGAAAAGCTGTAGAACAAATCTAACGAAACAACCTAACTGCATGAGACTTCACTTGGGAGTTGTAGTCGCAGGCGTTGATTTGAGTTCGCATTTGCCGTTCGGTATTTCGATTTTGCCCTTAGCTCTACATTGTCGCAATAGTATAACGTGCTGTTCAGCGTGGCCAGCGTGTGCGGAGTGGGAGCGAGGAGTGCAAATCACTCATGACCATTAACCACTGATATTTCGTCACCATATAAGCATGCAGACTAGCTAGCACAGGTTCCATACGGGAGCACAAGGTTCACTTTTACACTCCTTCTCGTCTCGGGTACCTATATGTAACCATTGGAAACTGCACTGTTAGAGAATTAGGGAAGCATTCTATTGTTTTCTCGAGCCTACGATCTGGCGTCTCTTCATTGCACTTTCCCACACTTATACCACCAACGCTTCTCGACTCGATACGAAGTCCGATGAAGAAGTTCGCAAAAATATCCCCCTTAACCAGCCATCCGTTCTTCGCCGTCAGCCCTTGGCCGTTGGCGCACTGTGAAATAACGAAGGCGCCGTCGCCGTTCGCCTCTACCAACGGCCTCACTACCTCGTTCGCCTTTGCTTCTGCCGCCGCGCTCTCGGTCGCGTCGAAGCCTACCTAGCCGCCGCCGCCGCCAGGACCAAAGCCAAGCGGGAAGGCCAACAGCGGGTCGCTGACGGTGGTCGGTCCAAGGGGCGGGCCGGGGCGAGGTGCGGTTGGGGTCTCAGGGATCGGTTGGTTTCTATTTATCGGCACTTCTTCCGTTGACACTTCGACACTCGCGGAAGCAGCTCCGACAGCGGCGGGCAAGCAGGTCTTCAGTCTTCGTTCCTTCGCTGCTTTGCCATTTGGCGAAATAATAGAATCCTTATCTGCCCTTGCGCCTATAGAACACTGTCGGCCTCGCCCAGCTCTGTCGCAAGGATCTGCGGCCCGGTAGGATCTCCGAGGAGCTCGGGCTGCGCGTCGAGGAAGCGGCGCGCTTGCCACCTCGCGGAGAGGAGAAGCACAGAATGGAAGAAACCGCGTTACGTTTCGACAGGCCCGAGAACATAGGGGCAAGTGGCAAGCGACCCGCTGACGCTGTCCTCCTCGCCGGCAACGGCAGAGAGAAAGCCACCGGTACGGGGGTAACGGATCGGGGAGCTTCCAGCGTCATCCTAGGTGCAATGTCGGCACGGAGAGAAACAAAAGTATTAGCGGAGTCGACTCTTGGATAGAAGGCGAACCAGCCCAGCCCCACCTCGGGTACACAACGAATCCTCCAAAGGGGGTGCGACGGGCAGCCCCTTGGGGCACAACGAGGATGGGGGTTGAAGGCGCTGGAAGTAGGCGCGAGAACAAAAATCCTTGCAATAAGATGACTAACAGTGCGCTTCAATTCGTTGCTCTGATGCGCTCCCAAAAATTCAACACTATATATAATATATATATATATCTATACATACACTAAGTATGTACATGTGACATGTACGATTAATGCGTTGTTGAACGCATATGTTGGCGCTTTCTATTGATTTTTTTCATTTAATTCTGAGATTAACGTAATGTTGCTCGTTCTGTCAACCCTTGCAGGTAAGTCACGAGAGCACTGCCCGGTTCCAGGCGATGGCACTGGTGATGTCTACACATTCGAGGTACATTAGTGCCTCAGCTGAAGTGTCCGAACGTGGATCAGCAAAATCGGTTTCCAATCTGTAACACAGCTCGGAGACAGACTGAAGAAGGTTCCGTTGAATGCTAAAGTATCTCCGACTTGAAGTATTGAATCATTATGATTGAAGGTGCTTGTAAGGCCCATAGGAGACCCATAGGGGAGTTGCTGGATTAAACGGAAGCGGGCACGGTAGCGGTCGCGCGTCCATATGCAGGGCCATTGCTGCGTCACCTCGACGACACTTCATTCTACTGTATAAGCTAATATCGCATGCAACTCATCGTGTCATTGACGAGGCCTGTCAGCGACGCTGTCCGCCCGTATATGTGATCGCTATACTAGATTGTTAAGGCAGGCCAGGGGAGTCATTGCATACATTATTCGGTGGCATACGCCAAGCGAATGGAACCAACCGTTCGCGTGCGGCACTCCGATATCCGCGATCTCTATAAATACTAGACTACGCTTAACCCAGTGCAATAGTAGTACAAACATTTCTGCTGATAGCTGGACCTAACGCAACCTATCAGGTTTACCTGAGGACAAGCGATGTATCTCCAATATCGCCGCGCTGGGTAAGCATGAAATACCCAAAGTGCTCGCGTGGCAGTAGCGCTACACGGATAGTACAAACTTTTCTCTTGGGATATACAAGCTATATAAACAAGGAGTGTCGAATACTATAGCGGAGAAACTGGATAAGCCACACTCCGAGTGGCGTTAGGCCCATCCTTGATACTGGCCAAGAGCCACTAGGTGATTTCCTCGATGCATTTTGGCAATGATTAAATAACGAAAAAACAAAAAACGTATTAATTTCACATGGGTTCACATCAAATCCGCTCTCGGGTCCTCGCATCTCTTTCTCTCTCATCGTCCTCTATCTCATTGGCCCCCCCTCCTCTTTGCTTCGTCGGTAGACTGTCTACAACAGCATGACACCAACACCGTCTATGACCGAGCATTTGTGCTCATACACTGCCGCCGCTGATGTCAAGCTGGCTTGGTTATACACCACCATCTTCACCACCACCGCAGCTGCCGTTGTCCAGCGCGACCGTCATCCAATCACACGATAGTAGGTGTGGTAGTTCCCTCCTTTTCATCTCGGCATCATCTCGTTGTCGATCTCCCCCCGTCTCGCCTTCACCGCGTGCACCGCTTCTCGGGGGTTCCGCACTTCCAAGCGAACGAACCTTCCCGCGAGCTTTCTTCATCTTTTCTTCTTCCCGACCCGCATCGCAGTAGCGCTGCACACCCCCGAACGATAGCCCTCCTAGTCCTCCTTCTTTATCTTGATTATCCCCTGCCCCGGCCCTTGTGTCCTTGCTGTGTGTCATGCTGCTGATGTGCCGTTGGTGCATGCTTTGCTTTTTCTCATCGAAGAACGTCGGGGTGTCCTTCCTTCAGTAGGCTCTGCCTTGTCGGCCCACGGTGCGCCCACCGCTCACGCCATCCCCCTCCGGGCTATATCCGCGGGGCTAGCAATTTCCTCGAAGGAGCCCCCCCCCCCCCGCCTCGCTCTCTGCGCGTCCTCTCATCCAAGCACTGATCGCAGTTATTATTAGTCATCTCATCTTATCTATCTGCCTGTTTCATCTATGCCGTCAGGCCGTCCGGCCGGTCAACAGACAGGCAAACTGTACAGCGTGGCGGCGGAGTCGCCGGCGCTTTTCTGCCTTCTCCCATAGCCACAATGACCACGAACAGCCAGGATGACCACCCGTTACTCGGCTGCGGGTCGGTCGGTGTCGGACTCTACCACGACGAACTACTAGCCACCGATATATATATATATATATATATATATTCGTCGTGGTAGAGTCTCTCACACACATATATATATATATCGAGGGTATCCCATCTCCTCAGCGGAGCGGCTAGCCGTATCGTGGAGAGTTGTTAGGTTCTGCCGATAGCAGCACCTAACCGGAGCGGTCCACCTCTTTCTCATCACGCGTACGATGGCAGGCTGTGCCTGCTGCCAGCTGAACGACTAAGGCCCTCTATTCCTTCATCTTATCCTTTTTCCCCACGCGATGGTTCAGTGGTGGCGATGGGACCCGTCGTTTTGCCCACGTTCATCTACTAAGCTCGTCCATCTTCCATCTGGGGGGGGAGGTGTGAACACGCCCTGCGTGCTAGTGTGCAAGTGCTAAGCGAGAGCATGCAAGGGAAGCTCGGAAGGAAGGCGAGAGAGAGAGGGAGAGAGCCAATTCTGCTATAAAGTCACCCACCATCCGGTTTCCTCAGGCCGAAGGCTTGCGATAGCCGTACGTGGAACACTCGTACGTGATGGCATTGCTCGGCGACGTTAGATCGCGAGGTATTGGCTACTTTGGGATTGGTGCCTTTGTACAGTACTAGGACGACGCGAGGTTTTGTTGCAGGGAGAACCTTTTCCGAGAAAGGAAGCCTGCGCTTCGTATTATCTGCACCCGACAGCTTCTTTATTCTTTTGAAGAGCAAGATAGCGATAAGGGGGAGCCTAGTTAGGCCTATGTCACACGTACTTGCTATGTACCTGACTAATTAATCAACAGTAATTCGACATACGAATCATCGCATTATCAGGAGCCTGTGAAATGCTGCAATATTACAGCGTACAGTTCTGCTAGACCAACACCATGACTGACATAGACACACATCGGAACAGCGGTGACTTCGCACAATATTGACACCCGCCACCACTTACCATAAACGATTGTATATTAAACTGCAGCAAACAGCAGGTGCTTACAAGGGCAACTGTAAGTCTACTGTTTTCTCCAAGTAAAAAGTGGCGTTTTGATCGTTCTGTACATTCATATACATATATTTCGTTGGCATACTACCAGCGTCACTGAATTGCTCAATCGATGGGCAGTTAAACAAACCGACAGACGCGGTGTAATCTATGCTATGAACGTGACAGCTAAGAGTTAGTCACTTCCCAACCACCAATATCCACTGACTGCAGAGTAATGTCGGCCGCAAAGCAGTCATAGGGGAGGTGGACGTCCCTTCTCACCTAGATATCAGCGTCAACGAAGCACTATCACAGTAAAATAAGAATAGTGGAACAGCAGCGCGATTCCTGTCGTTGTCAAGATCGCGTCATTGCAGCTGAGGCAAGCGGGACGTTTGTCCCAGGTTGGCCGCCGCCGACGACCCACCAACGGGCCTTATGTTGCCCGTCCCCGTGCGAAGGCCCAGAGGGCCGGGCAGTGTGTCGTTACTCGGCTGGATCGACCTCGCAGTAGCGAATCTCTCTCTTTCTCCCCTTTCTCTGTCTCTCTCTCTCTCACAATTACTCTCTATGGCGAATTCGAACAACGAATGGGCAGGCTGTACCCTGGAGAGATCGGCCAGATGCGAAGCTCCCTACGTATACCATTTAATACCTTCCTCCTTCTTCCTGTCGGCCTCCTCCGTTTGACTCCAGTCGCCGGAGTTATTTCGTTCATGGCGTCCTCTATATGCGATAGCAAGCAGACACAGGATCACCGGCTCCTAGAACGGCCCAGTCTCCCAAATACTTTCGGTTGTAACATACGCTTCATGTCTTCCACGCTGGAGTTAGCAAAAAATCCACAAGCGGGATGCGGGCTCGGCAGGAGTACCCCGAACTGGGAGCCTCGGGTCGCTCATCGGGACCTGCGCTGGCATACGCCGTGTCTCTTGAAGGGAAACGAAGCGCACAGTCGTTTGCTTATTGCTTGTTAGGCGGACGAAACGTTGTCGTTGATGACGACTACGAGTATATTCTTGGGTAGCTACGTTAGACTCGTTACGTTGGACGCTTGTTTATAATAGATATTAATTTCGATACAGCCCGCTCCAAAGCGCGTGTGCTTGCAGATTGAACAGAGACAACTTTGGAGGTCAAACTCATTCCAGTGACTGTGATATATTCACTTTCATCACAAATCGTCCGAAAGCCCAACATGGGGTGGGCCTTTTATTTCTTTACACTTACGTATGTTGCACTCCTCTTCAAAGGCGCACGCAACCGCACATATATGTGTATGCCGTACCAACTCACTCTACAAACTACGAAGTTGGCAGTGCCACTCACGCACGTCAGCTGCAACGCGTAACGAATTACCGGCGTAAACACGGCGCGAATAGCCACAATCCCCATGCAAATCTGTCTGGCCATATCGTCTCACAGTGGCTCCCTGCAGTTCGCTCCCTTCCCAGCCTTCATTCTTATAGCCTCGGGTCTCGCGTCGGGTAGGCGTCCTTGCCTGAAACTCACCCCCTCATTTTACTGATGCTGCTTGGCTAGAGGTCTGAGATCTAGCTAGGAGATCTAGCGTGAGACCTGGCTGAAACCGTGCCTCTCAAAAAGGTCTGTCTCTTTCTCACCCCCACAGGCCCCATAGCCTTCTGTTGTACGCCACTGGTCGACCGTCGCCAGCACCCAGCTAGCGGATCGCTTATTACCACGTAGCTGGGAGCGTTTGGGGAAGCCGGCCGGTCCCACGACGGCCATGGGCTGGCTGACTCATCCATCTTGGGCTGCCCGCACCAAGTCCCGCCGGCAGGAGGCCGCCGTCCCCATCAAGCTGCCACGACGACGTGTAGAGCCGACGGCAGCAGCAGCAGCGACGGTTCTAGCAACGGCCATCCGTTCGAGGCCGCATGAGAGCCTTAGTCTTGCGCCCCTTGCTCGCTCACGCGCTGCCCTCGGTCGCGTGCAGGGCTACGGAGCGAGAGCACTAGTGCCCTCGTAGAGACTGCTGCAGACGATCGTAGCAAGACCTGCGTCAGCGGGCAATACTAGTAGCTATGCTGACGAGTTTTGATAGGCCGTCGGCGCGCGGTTTGCTCTGCACCAGTTGCGTTGGGCCGCTGGTCGGATGTAGTGGAAGCTGTGGTGCCGACGTCCCAGGTTGCTTCGCGTAGGAGGCCTGCGGGACAAGACCAGGAAAAAAACAGAATGGATAAAGGAAGCGAAACAGTGGGCGTCAAAATGGGGCGGGGGTAAGCGCTAACAGCAAAATGTGAGGAAAAGTAGCTAAAATTCCTTACGCATTCACCTCGGCGTCCCTTCCTAGGCCCCTGTTCTTTCCCAGGCGGCGGCGGCGGTGGTGGTGGTGGTGGCCATCTCCTCGAGCGTTTTCGTGGCGGCCGTCCTTCACCCTAAACGCGTTCGGAACGTGCTGGGCCTTGAAGTTTCGGAACGCCTTGCATCCCATTTCTGGAGGTAAACCACCAGCACGCTGTACGTAGATTGCTACCGGGGCTTCGTTTGTTGGTCCATTTCAGTGGAGGGAGGTGGGCTAGGTTTTTTGGCTGTAGCTGTTGTCGTCGGCGGCACGCGAAGAAATGCGAAGAGCACACTCCCTTAGTCCCTCCTTCTTCTATAGGGCGCAACTACGCGCAAGAGCTCCGAAGGCGCGCGTTCTCGCAGAGGCCACTTAATATAGCCTCTGTTGGCAGGCTCCATAGAGCCAGCCATCCCGGCCCCCGGTCAGGCCTTATCGATCATTCGATTATTCCAATCACTCGCGCGCGCGCTTTTGCAAGCTGGGCCATTCTCTTGGGTGACGGCCCGACGGCCCGACGGCCTGAACGCTTTCGCGCGTATACGAAGCTATCGACAACGGCAACGGGCGCGAATAGAGTGTGGCTGAAGAGGAGCTAAACGCTGCTGCTGCTGTTGAAGTGGTTTGGGGCAGGGATGTGCTGGATAAATACCGGTAAGAAGGCGTTCCAAACAGGGAGGATATTATTGACAGGACAAACAACGCGGCGGTGGGGAGCGCAGATGTGGAAGGCTGGTAATGGGTATATTCATGGGAGCGAGTCTGGATGGGTAGCCCTCGTGGTGAATTTTCTACCACCGGAGGGATCCGGGTGAAGCCTGTGTAGCTGGATATGAAGTAGTGTCGTCTTTGGAAAAATTCGAATGGTTCTTAAATACGTGTCTGTTTGGCACACACACTCCATATGTTAGTGCGTTTCGATTTCGATATTAACAATAGGTGTCCTCATTTGTACTCTCCTAGCTACAAGCTCGACTCATCGTAGCCAACGGTGAGAGCAGCGTTCCTACTGAATTACGATTCAACTATGATGAGGCATCCAATAGCATCCCATGCCATTATAGTATATCACCCTTTAAAAGTTGTCATATCCAGGACCATTTTCCCTGCACTTCGGGCCAAGCGGAATCCGGTTGACTTGATCAGCTTCGACAATGAACGAGCACATCGTCGTTCGCAGTTGCCTCTCATACCCCGTAGCCCATATTGTTTTATATGGGTACGTGTATTTCTGTGTGCACACTGCAATACAGAAGTCTTGCAAGCCCCTTCGAAGTCCGTCAAGCTCACAGCCAGATCGAGCCACTGGCCTCACCAATGGCTGTCGGCGTCCGTGGCCCATAATGGCTCTTGGAGTCACAGTTGTCGTCGTCGTCGTGCCCGAAGCTTCGACATCATCCTCGCGGCTGCTGCGCCTTGCCCCGACTCGTCCCTCTTCGCTATCTCTTTTGCCCTGGACGGCGGCTTTGGGCTCTGCGTTGCGCGTTGGGAGCTTCTCACTTCGTCGGATAGTGTCTGGAAGGCGGGCCCTGCCTGGACTCGCTGTCCGAGCCACTATCGAGCGGAATTCTGAAGGACCCCTCGCTCCTACGGGAGCTTCAGACCCGACGCGCCGGACCCCTCTGCGTCGACTCTGGCAGCCTGCTGTTCGCCGATCGGCCTTCGGGGCCGCCTCCTCCATCGTTGCTGCTTCTACTGCCGCGTCTTCGGATCTCTTCTTCGTTTAACGGAGCCTCGCCGGCCTTCCCCGTCGGTTTTTTGCTGCTCGTCGTATCTTTCCCGTTCTCTAGTGCCCGTACTCCGACGACCGCTAGCAGCAGCGGACGGAGACGACGACGACGACCCAATACGGGACATCCAGGCCGCCGAAACTAGTCGGTCCCCTTTGCCCCTTACGGCACCTTGCTGGCACCGACAACCCTCCAACCACTGGGAGGCTTGCAGCCGTATCCCTGGCTCCGCGTGTCTTTTCCTTGGAGGGCATGACACCCGCCGAGCCTGCCTGTGAATTCTAGCAGTGTACCCACTGCCTGGGGCATTTTCTTTGGTACCCACTTACTTGTGCGACCTTCCGTTCCGAGAGAGGAAAACTCAGGGACGTTTGTGCGATATAAACGTGTGCTTAAGTGTGTCCCTCAAAGGGTTCGTGTTTGTTGGCGATGGCTGGGAGGCTGTTGGTTGCCATCGACCTGGCCCCTGCCGTGCATGTTTATGCCTAGGCTGCGTGTTCATCTCCTGTGACAAATATTAGGTCAGACACGTAGTTATGACCTTATTATATTTTGTGTGTTGCGTCTCCTCTATTGACGCCACTGCTGGCGACACCAGACGGCGCGCCCGCAACAGCGTACAGAGCACTTACGGCCCTCTATAAACAGCCGGTATTTTTGTTCGTCTTCTATGCCGTCGTGACTTCTATGCTGTCTTTGATATTGGGTTTAAACGAAGATGCTATTCGAACCCTAGTTTGTTGCCTTGGGACCGCGATTGACGGTAGTACCGTTAATCTATGGAATAGCAAGCTGGCGTTAACCGAAGAGATGTTACCGTTACATGCACGCAGCTGGTAACCGCTCGAAGCATAAGGATAAGAGCACTATTTTCGCATAAGCGCTCACGTCAGTAAGCCGTAACCGTGTTTTGACGCCGCCAAAAAGCTATAACAGCCAGACGTCAAATATGCACATAAAAGATACCTAAGAGCGAAATAATCAGTATGGCTGTTTTGATTACTTTCTAAAATCCACACAATACATTTATTCACCTATATATTCTCATGTGACCTAATGCTCTGTAAGCTTGTGCGTGTTACATTGATCCATCCAGCTTGAAGGTGTGCACGTAGTGTTCATGCCATGGAACATTAAGAGGTATATAATATATAATATTTATAATGATGATTTGGAAAAAACGCTGCCTTTTGTGGGTTATTGCATAAATGCAGAACAACCGTCCCAGATATCAACTGAATTATATCACAGAACAAATGGGTCACCCTCTCGATCCAATCTAGCTTGCCGCACCATCCTGTTTGACATCGTTATCTAGCTTCCGCAGTAAATCTATGTGCGTACAAATATGGGCGATCTCCTCACATCTCAGGGCCGGGTGCCTTCAGGCTCGTCTTCGAACGCTCATCGCTATTCTGGGAAGGCTCTTTGACCTGCCCATGGCCTGCATCAGCCAGCAGCCGATGGTGAACGAAACGCTATAATACGCCAAGGAGATGCAATGGACAATCTGATGTGGACAAGGCGACCGGATACAGCAACCCCCCAGGGCAGTTGCACAAACGACGCCGTACTCTGGTCCAAACAAGTATTGACCCCCAACGCCCCGGTCTCGTCATCCTAGTGTGCTTTTGCTCAACACTCGTTACCTTGGATGGCGTTACCCGGGCGTTGCAATAGCGTCTTCAACGGCGTTCCCGGCTTGACACATTCACAGCAGCATTTCCTGCCGGCAACCAGCAACCCAACTTATGTAGGCCTTCTTGCTGATGTCTGACCTGTCTCGCGAAGGCCCTGTCGGGCCTGGATCTTGATGGTAAGCATGATCGCGTCACCCTTCACAGGCGGAGAAGGGCAAAATGTCCAGGAAATGCGCCACTCGTCTTTTGGAAGCCCATTGTACCAGCGAACAATCATTTCATATTCCAACGTATCTGGACGGTGTAGGCATATGGTACTTGAGAAGCACAATATCTAGCTTTTACCCTGAGAGAAGCTTTGGCTCATAATGTTCATTAGAAATAAGTCTGTCAGGTAAAAAAATGTGATGGTCGTCATTTATGCTATTTGGTCGTTATATTCCGATATATACGTACCTATTTCTCATTGATTCTGTTATAGATTCGGCAGCGTATTATACAAGAAACATCCATATTGGTAGTAGAGTCTAATTCCTGCCGGTCATCGTTACCTTACATGTCTGCATAGCTATAAATATCAACCAATAAGATGCGACACTGTCGATTTTACCATCTACTGCTTGTAAACGACATTCTTGGACCCCGTCTCAGCGTTCCGACATATGTGTTACCTGACATAGCTGGCAATGTGTTTTGCTTTGTCACTGTTTTCTCCTGGGCCAGCCACTGAGCCAATCCCGTAGGCGAGATTAGGACCAAAGGTGCGCGGCATCCAGCCGAACATCAAAGGCCGACAAAGCTACACGGCCTCCCAGCCTAGAGGTTGGATCGCCCAATTTACAAAGAGAGGAAACGCGAAAGACAAAGACCTACCCCCTGTTGTAGACCTGCTACGTCAGACGTGAAGCTCTAACGTTGCGAAGGTCGCGGGGCTAGGAGCCTGCCTTCGACAGGCTGAGGATCTTTGCGACGAGAGGATGAAGTCGAGGGCGAAAAGGAGACAGATCCAGGTGGCGAGGCCATTCCTCTCACCAGCCGCCAACGGTTATGTGAACGAGTTGTCGAATTGAAACTGAGCGGGCGCAGGCGAGAAAATAATAACAAAAATAGCAACAGGCGGCGCGGAGGCCTCAGGACACAACAAGAATGAAGGACAGAGGGCAAAGCTCTCCTGTTCAAGATTTGACCCCGACGCCAGGACAGGTCTCCCCGTTCCGTCCTCCGAGTAGAGAAGAGCCGCGGACGCTAAAGCACACGAACAATGGCGGACCCGTCGTTGAGATTTGCGAGTGAACCAAATAGGTCTAAAAATAACGTATATATATATATATATATATATATATATATATATGACATTTATTTAATAAAAGCAAGCAAATATAATCGCTCAAGCTTCACTATATAGCAAAAATAATTGAAAAATCAAAATGATATGTTAGATACATAGTGTATGCATGAGATACCTCTATAAGACGGTGGCCCGCTCCAATGTAACTCTCAACGACCTCTCTAGAGCCCAACGCAGTTACATGTAATTGGCGAATATAGCAACGAAAAAAAACGTACGCACTATATTATACATACGATATTCTTCAAAATGTAAATGATTGTAAGAATTAAGTGATTCAACTCTTAAGCGAGTTACGGATTGTATCCGACTTCCATCTATGACATTTACCAGTGACCACATCTCCTTCATAATCGACTCCCGTTCAAAGATTCGTCGCTGTCCCCTCTACCTTTGTTACCGATTGCTGTTCGTTCTGCGCGCCAGTAGACACTGCTACCTCATCTGTGCCTTGTATATACACCAGCAAAGTATACAAGGTGGCCGCTAAGTGAACAAAGCCAATTGATGACATTAACCGCAACAACTACAATAAGCGAGCGGTCCGGGGTCTCGGGGCAGAAGACAACCCCCCCATCGGTCCGGTCTGTCCGACCTCAGCTCTTAGTGTCCCTTATCAGCTGCGCCTCTTCTTTCACTGTCTGTGCCCCGTCGTTTAGCCTCGTCCCTCTCTCCTGTGTAATAGAACCACGCCAACGACAGAAGCGACAAAAGCTTTGGGGGGAGGGTCTTTCCCCGGCACACGTTGGGATAGATAGAGAGAAAACGGAAGGCCAATGGAAGAGCCCGCTCGTAAGAGAGCAAGGAGAATGCCTGTGGTGGGGGGACCGCATGGAGGAACACTTGAGATAATGGCGGTAACGATGCGTACGCGCCGGGGACGAACGGGTAAGGGGTCCTGCGGACCTTCGGCTCGATTTTCCTTGAGATCGTCCCGAAGGCAGGGAGCCACGCCGGGCCTAGGGGCAATCTAGGCTGTTCGTCGACTAATGTCCCTCGACGGCAAAAGGGGTGTGTCTCTTTTTCGGGCTCTCTCCCGACCACCCCAAGATCTCTCTCTCTCTCTCTCTCGGTCTTCCCCTGGTTCCGTGTATTTCTTCCTTTGAAGAGTTGGATGTCCCGAGGACTGCTCCTGCTGTATACTCGTTCCCCCTCCTCTCTCGCTCATTGTCGTCGCTTCGCTGTCCTCCTTCGACTTGGTGCTTCCCTTCACTTTGCTTTTCACTCTTTCTTTCTCACAGTCGCTCCTCGAGCCTTTGCCGATGGCCTTGGCCCCCGGGCTGTGGACGACCGGGCCCACTGAACGGGGCCCTCTGGACACCGCGCTGCCGGACCCAACACGCGCGTCTTTCCCGGTATTCCCTTGTCCGCTCTTCTTCTTTACCGGGCGGTCAGCCAGCTGACCAAATCCTGGTTTCTCCTCTTCGAACGCCGCCAGAGCCACCCACGACCCTTAGAAGGGTCCTCCCTTTACCATCGCTAATTACAGCGACGACAACGAACCACCGTGCGGCAGTCTTCTCTGCCTTCCGTAACGTTGCCTTTCGTGCAGCGTGCCTGTCCTTACAGGCTTCCGCTACCGAAAGCTCGGCCTAGCTTTCGCTACTGGCGCTAGCCTCGGCGTTAGCTAGGTCGAGCCGTCCGGCATGGCTCAGTAAGGCAGACTCGGCGACGACAACGATGAGGACGATGACGGCAGACCCTCGTTCGTTTCTCTAGCTCGGGCTCACTTGCAGCTGATGCCTTCATCAAGGGGCCCCTTCCTTTTGGCCCCGCAAACGCAGCCCAGTACCAGCCAGCTCCCGAGAGAAGGTTAGCCGCACCAGCCTTCTGCTGCATCTCTCCTTCATCCGTCCGTCAGACAGCTTCTGGCGGAAGAAGGCGTTCGGTAGCTGGGCTAACAACGCTAACGCGCTACGCCTAGGCCAGCTGGCTAGCCCCGCTAACGGCGGTGGTTCGGGTGACCATCGCATCATTTATAACACGGACGACGACCACGCTACACCGCCACCGCGCCGGGCTTGGCTGGCTCGAGCTGATCCCGGAGGCTTAACGCGTCCCGTTCCAACCCGTCGTCTATCCCCCCCCCCCCCACCCCCCCGGGCCTATCCTCCTCTCTCGGCCTTTCGTTCCAAGACAGACATAAGGCTTAGCCAGCCTCTGTCGCGGCTTACTGTCCAGCGGTATGGCGAGCATAGCCCGGGTCAGGCAAGGTCCTCGCTATCGTCCCTCCGGCACGGGCATGCCATCCAGTGCCCCATCTGTGCCACGTTTGTAAGTGAGTGTGTATGTATGTATATGTCGTCTGTTTCCTCAACAAAAGGCGAATCTATTTCCCCTATGTCGTGCCCGATCTTGCAGGACACATGACAGCCTTCCCGAACCTCTGGCCCCTCGTGCGCCGCTGTCGCCTCTGCCTAAACTCGTCATCTTCCGCGCCTTCGAGGAGGAGCAGGAAGAGGGGCGAGGCTAGAGGCGCGTTAGCAAAATGGGGCTATAAGTGGCTAATTTGCAAAAGGGCCACCTGAGCCACAATTGATAAAGATTAAGACGATGATGGTGATGGTAATAATGATGGCAATAATAATAATAATACGCGTTGTCATAATGACAGTAATATATGATTATCAGAGAACCACGCCATTGGCAAGGGCAGCATAGACATGCGATGCGGTTGTTCCAAGCATGACCTTCGACTTGGTCACTCCCTCACGATACGACTTGCCCAAAAGCTTGAATACTGGCTTCTATATTGCGCAATGTAATAGACGCTCAAAAGACGGACGCGTACCCTGCGTCCCTCTTGCCGACGGGTAGCCGTATAGGCCATTGTGCACTGGGATAGGCTTGCTGCGTGGCAGCTAAACATCGATGGATACATCTTCATCCACATTGTCTACCCAAGCCTCGTTGCTCTGTCTCTCTCTCGCTCGCTCGCTCGCTCTTAAACAATGCCTATCTAATTGGCGGCGGTGGCGGCGGCGGTGGCGAGTGTTCTTTTGGGTGATGCCAACTGCAAACCGGCCGATGGTGCCAACTGCACACAAATGAAAAATAGCCGCACGGCAGTTTTTCTCCAGTTGAGCTGGTCTCTGGAGTGCGCTAATACGTTTTACGGCCCGAAATGGGCCACCTGCTGCCGTTATGGACGAGTCGGCACTTGCTCGACCAGCGTTGTCGTAGCGGCATAAACAAACGTCGCGTGGCAACGTTTCGACCGCGACGCCGCATTATAATCATGTTTGGTGGGTGATGGCTTGAAATTAGTTTGTAAGAACCTTTCGTATTATTATATAATAGGTAGAAGATATTGGGAGGCGAGGGGGAGAGGCGTGCCATTGTCTTTGTATACCAAGCACCTTCACTATCTTCCCGACGGAGACTGACAAAAGACTGACGAAACTCTCCATTGGCACTGAGAGATCAGGGCTGGAAAGGACTGACACCTCTCAGCCACTCTCCCATTACTCTATAATTCGTTACTTAAGTGAGATTTGATTTCACCACTCGAACTCGTTAATAAAACAGAGCAAAATGATTACCAATCAATGTTAACTGACTAATGATGCAAACGGATAAGGACTTGAAGCGACTGTCACGTACATTGCAGATGCCCCCGTAGATTCCCCATGAATAGTAATATTATATAGTACACAGAAAATAGACGTTTCTTCCACATCCTCGGATACGCCGAGGAAATTGCTTGGCGAAATCTCAAAGAGGATACCACATGCGGTAATGCCGTATCAACAAGCCAGCGGTTTTACGCTGGATATATTTATTAGACCTTTCGAGACCACCCTGGCCCACCGCCACCACATTCAACTATATTCATAATGCCTTCATAACAATGAAGGCCGGGGTTTTCTGCGCTCTCTATCGGGACTGAGCGATCTCGTAGCCCCTTCGATAATCGCCAACCTTGTGTGTGCATCGACTTACGTGGTAATGCGTATGTCCTCTGTGGAGGGCTGGCGGGACAATGTAAGCACCGCCGGGCAAGTGGACGTATTTAGAGACAATAGAACTAGCAGTATGTATACTATAAACCTGAATGGGCGCACGGCTAGTCTAGATCCGACTCATACTCTGATCGTGTGTCCCGTAACGATTCCATTATGATGAACATCCATAGATGCAGATGTACCAATGTATTTAATTTTTTTTCCGACCCTGTGACATTTGAGGGAATTTCGTTACATAGTAGCTGAGTGACCTTTGTCGAAATCTGCAGTAGCAAGAGGGCGTCTTTTAAGGGTTATGAGCTCTTGTGGAGCATGAGTAAGCCGGCTAGCATTTGGTTTTCAGATCTTGGGTGTGCAAAATGGAAATTCTAGCCTCCGGCGACAATAAGAATGACAAAGGAGCGGCGCCTATACCTACGTGCAAAGCTGGCGTTGCTTTTGGCGAAGGAGCTGGAGGTGTTCGACATTCAGTTACTGTTTCCACAGAGTAGTCAGCGAACGCACGAACTTCCCTTGAACTCGGAGAGTGAAATCGTTGGTGGTTGGTTGGCGGTACTGCTGCCATCTCTCTCTCTCTCTCTCTCGCTGGTAGATGGCAGGCCACAGTTTCGTAGCGTTCTACCGCTGCGTTGGCAGGTGAGACCATGCGGGATCTGAAGCCAGCCGCAAAGAGAATGCCCCCGTTGGGCATACGACCACCACTAATTCTCATGTGGTTCCCGACTCCTGCCTGGACTTTCGGTGGCGCCAGCAATTAAAACAACAATGAGCGCCGTCTCAACGAAAACCTTCTGTTCCGTAGAAATTAAGTTGGCTACCGGGGAATTCTAGGTGTGGGAAACCACCTCTCCATCACATTCTCGCAGAAACGCACCAACGCACAGATTTTGGAACAGGAAAAAGTTGCCCGAGGTAACTTCAGAGGCACACCGACATCATATGCTACCTCCTGCATAACAGAACAGGCGAGGGGCTTAGCCAAGCTCTCGGTAAACATGGTTTACCCATGTTGTTCTACAGTGTAGACAATTAGTCCGGTTCACATCCGGTTTCCCGGTCAGCAAAACAGATTCTGAACCAGTTACAGGACGGATAATCCCCTCAATGATCGCTCCCTAACACCGCCATATATCGGGCCGAGGCAGAGACCCTGCTGTTCCCTCCATTGTTTAAACAACCGACCTTTTCGCGTGGCCAATCGCTCGTGAATCAAACAAACCCTTCTGCGGCGGGGACACCATCTCGTGCGGGAACAGAGGGCCGCAGCATTCTCCCAGCGTAATCGCACACTTGTCTTCGTTCACTTGCATTGGGTACGTAACGACCCCTTAGCCTGGGGGCCACTTTCGAGGCCTATCACACAGGCCGAATGTCCAACGCACGTGCTTCGAGCCATTCCTATTTAGGCAGAACAAAGCGCCTGTAATGGAGTCAAAAGCCTTTGTGAGATCTAGATAATAGCGTTTTTGCTGCGCGTTCGCCAACGACGACGACGGAGGAGGCCACAGTGATACGATGTGGCGTGCATGTGATTTTACTAACCGGACAGCGCTAGCGTAGGATATGCCAGAGTGGACTGATTTACAAACCGAACTAGCATTGTACTTGTTCGACGTGGAGCGACGAGAAGTTCAGCCTTATTTTTAGCTCTTGCATAGTAATTACTAACGACGCGTGTCGTATTTGTTACCTGTGTACCATTGAGAATGGTCTATAATTTTTAATTGAACACACGACGCTCTCTTTAGTAGAAACGAACATACACAGGCTCTACCGGCGAGGCACTTTGCTCAATCATACAGTGCACACCATACTATTCTCGATCAGAATCAGAACCCTACAGATGAAGTAGTTTTCACATATCTAAGCCCAGCAAAGTTCTATAAATTTTCAAATTCTATTTCAAGTTAGGAACACGTTGTATTTTACGGTATGCCATGTCACGAGGCTAGAACAAGCGATCTTTGTTTCATGTCAGCGCGAAACATAACCGCGATAGATGTCGTAATGTCAATTCCTTTTAGTTGTTTCGAATAAAGTCCAAGTATTTTAGCCACGGCTGGCCTGCCTTGATTCTATTGAGTGCTTTCATATATAGTCCAAGACTATTTGCCACTGGATCCAGCCAAAATCCTCAGCACGTGGAAGTTAAGATGCGCATGTTTTACGACTGCAAACAAAAGAATGTCTGAACACTCGCACGTACGGGCCATGCTGCATCCACGAGTGGCGCCAATCGTCCAATTACGCTACTCATCAGTTATTAGCGACAATCAATAATTTATGTCGCTGACAGCCTTGTGTTCACGCCCATAAGCACTCATTTTCTCCCCATCTCTGACTCGCTTTGTCAAGGGGTACTAAATAACCATGCATGTATAATGCACGAACGCAAGTGAAACTAGACTGTCACGTTAACTGGCACCAGGTTGCAGTGGTCCAGGATCGGATCGACCATGGGGTCCGTGTGTATACAGCAGCATCTTGTGGTCGGTCAGCTATCGCTGGTCTCGAGTACACTAGCGGGACGGCTTTTCGACTGCGTCGACTGTAAGTGGCAGTGTCATCCCTCTGCCTGGACCCCGCACATATCGTGTACGCGTGCACAGTCATACAAAGACACTGGTTCACTATGTTCGCCTCTCTGACGCTGAATAGCTGCAGTCCAGCTGCATGTCTGACCACGGCGAACTACACTGACGCCGGCGCGGCCCCAGCACCAGTAGCAGCAGCAGCAACAGCACCTGTACGAGGAAGACGCGGCCACGCCACAAGCATACATACGCCCCCTCCCTATACATGCGCGTGTAGTACAACGTCTTGCTTGTCTCCCTTGGGGCAGGCTGGGCGGGAACGCTCTCTTTTGCAGGGGCGATGCAAGCGAAGGCGATTAAGAAGCGGTAGCCGCATCTCCTAGCAGCAGAGACCGGCTCGTGTGCGGCTGCTGCTGCTGCTGCCTCCTGGTGGTTCCCTTCTCGCTTCGTCTGGTCGCGAGCATCGGCATGCCCCTGGAGGGCACACTCCCATATGTCCATCCTGTATCCAGCAACGGCAGCAGCAGCAGCATCTCCCTTTGCCCCAGCCTCCACTGTGCCCCAGCCTCCTGCAGGACCCTCTAGTGCAATATGCAGCAGTCCACGGTAGAGCGCGATAGAGGGAGCGAGCAGAGTGCAAATGGATCTAGGATCAGCAAGTATGCTGGGTGGCTGCACGGTGTCCGCCGCCATGTTATACTCCCGCGCTACGTGGCACGGCTAAGGGCTGTGGTTGTGCCAGCGGGTGCAAAGAAGCCAGGCATAGAGCGAGAGTGGGAGCGAGAGTGGCAGAGCAGAGCAAGCGGCCACGGTGTCGGTGGTGGCCCCGTACAACGTGCAATATACGAACTTGTAACTTGCTTGTTGCAATGGGGAGGGGGCAGACGAAGAGGTTACGAAGCTGCCACTCAAGACCGCGGAGCTGGGAGCTGGTAGGCATAACTAGCCGAGCCTAAAGCAAGTGCTTCTACGGTTGCATGATATAGGCAGGCAGGAATGAATTTAGCTAGGAGACTTTAGCGGATTGGAAGGAGAACAAAATAAATGCGCCGGAAGCAGCAGTAAAAGAAAGCGAAGGACAACAAATCGATGGTTGAATGAACCAGAATGTGGGAGCTGTTCTAGTTACGCGGGAGATGGTATATTCGACTCCGATGCCAGCTGGGCCGAAGGTAGTTCATGTCTGCAGCAGAACGGACTACCAAACAGCGACGGACCCCTCGTGGACTTCTAATAAAGGCGCACGCAGTTAGTGGGTCACGCGTGTGAGCTGTCGATTCTAACATCCGCAGCCAAAATCGCTTCGGCCGCAAGCCATCACGAGCTAACAGCCTCCCGGGATGCGTGAGTTATATATATATATATATATATATATATATACATATACATATAGACCAGCCACGGACGCATTGCAAGGTCCGGCCGAGAATAGGGTGGAATTGACCATTTGTATGCATAACATCATCGTATTCGTTCGTATCTGACAAGGGTTAGCCATCGTGTCGCATGCAGTTATTTCCTTTCATCTCGAGATTTCTGATAGGTGTCGCCAATTATCGACCACGTTCCCAACGATATCGTCAATCCCGATATCTCTCTCTCTCTAAATCAAGCACACATTATACATGTTTATAGGATATCCCAACTGACAAATGGGATCCCAATGGCACAAGTGGTCCATTGAACACGTGCCGTTGTCGAGAGAAATGGATAGCAAGCAGTGGCGGACGGCGAAGCTTGTCGGCACTGGTGGCTTGGGGGCATCCTGCTAACGAATCGCATCGCGAACAGCAGGCCTCCGGAATGAAAGTGCTTGGAAAGCTTCCGGATACGCTTCGCGTGGTGCCGGCGGCGACCGCGGCGTCAGCTACAACAGCAAACGCCAGACGAAATATCGCCGATGGTTACAATGTGTCTACGGCAGTAGCAGCAGGGCGGGCAGTTATGAGGGCTAACTCGACGGCGTTGAACCACAATGCAACAAAAGTGTTGCCAAAGCGCAGAGCAACAACGCGTTGTGGCGGAGCCACCGTGCGTGGTGGCTATCACACAGCCGGCAGGCAGGCAGGCGCTTCGCAGCTGGGCAGAAGATGCTGCCGGCGGAGGGCCGCCATGCACAGGAGGTGGTCGGGACCCGGAGCCGTTAGGAATGGCCAGACGGGCCCGGGAGGCGAACGCAATAGAAACAGCTGGCGGCTGCCGCCGTCCGGAGGACGACCGGGGGGCGCTGGTCGTACGAACAATTGCTGCCTGCTACGCGGAGAACGGCGGATACGGCGATAGCGGGAACAGCGACAACAGCAGACCACAACAGCAGAAACAGCAGCAGCAGCAATAACAGCAGCAGGAGCGGGCGGAGCCAGAAATTGCAACAACAAAATGATTAACAGCAGAGGCAGTAACGACGCCGAGCACAACAATTCGTGGCGAATTTGTGATACGCGAAAGGAAAGTGCGCCTCAAGCAGACGCTGGCCCAATGGGTGGCAGGGTGCACTGTTTACGGGAGCATGGTCCTACAAGTGTATACCGGACATTGTGGCCCCGTAAGGCTGCCACGGACGTGTGGCAAGCTCCGGCCGCGTACATATGTGAGTGTAGAGGCTTGGCATGGGATTCGTCTCGATCGCGCAGTCGGACGCGTTGCAATCCGACATGCATGCATCCGGTCGGGGCTCGGACCCCCGAACCCCGCCAGATGGCCGGCATTGGCCGGCGAAACCGCGTTAGACGACGCGGCGGGCGGTCTCTCAGCGCATGTTTAATTCTTCGAGGGAATAGCATCGAGGACATATCTATGTTCCGGCAGAGCTGTCGTTGAGCGTTTGTCGTTGCTCTGCTGCCGTAGACCGATCCCGCGGACTAGTCCTGCATTGGTGCTTGTGACGGAGTATTCTCTCATTTATTTGACTCAAGTCAATAGCATTCGGTTTGAGCTCTGTCGGTATCATGACCTGTATATAGCGTGGCCGAATGTCCATTTGTGCCGACGAAATTCACAGTCAAGTGGTGGTGATGCGGTATGGTAGATTTGCGGGCGCAAGATTCGTTTCCAGTCGAATCGCAGTGGACAGCCTGATCGGATGCCATATGAGAGATGGTTGACAAGAGGGCGGAGCAGGTAGCCAGCCCCTAACCACTGCTGTCCAGTTGCTAAGTGATTATGATATCACCCCCCAATTCTAGCGACGACGATGACAACGACAACAAGAACAACAACAACAACTAGCATTGAGTATTATCGTTCGGGATGATACGATCCCACGGTTGCTGTCTGTAATTGGATATGCCAACAGTGGTGTGGACCCACTGTCAATGATCGTACAGCTGGTGACCAGTGTACAGGCTCGTCTATGTATGAGATGGGGCATGGACGAAATTAGTTAGGTGGCTGAAAGTTGACCAGTGTCTCGTCGAAAGTTACTAATGACAACAACGATGTGAACATAATCGCGGTGGCGGACTCCCGCAGATGAAGGCCGCAACCGTTGTCCTCACTTATATCCCCGCTGACAAGTTTGTTTAGGCTCGATCTTGAAAACGCATAGCTTGTGGCAGAACACGATGATGAACGCATTGTGCTGGCAGATCCTTGATATCACCTCTGGGAACACCGCGATGATACGATGACAACGACGGCTTGGCATTGGAATAACCTCCATTATGGTACTAGAAATCAGTAGTAACAAGGGTAGCAACGGAAGAAGTTGCAGAAGTCACAGAAGCAGCTGTCAACTAACAGAGAGCACCACTGCTGGGATGAGCTAACTCAGACAAACGTAGTGTCATTATTTTTGCTCATTGAGTGATTCATTCAAATTGATCTTTATTGACGGAACTGCAGTTGTTCAATGCCTACGTTCTCGTAAGCATAATGTTATAGTAAACATGAATCAGGTCATTCTTCCTAATGCCAAACGAAACATCGGATAATGTATCAGGCATGGACATTATATCAAACCCTGGTTGGATTGGTTTCATGACTCCGTTGCATCTTCGTGGCCGTTTCGAGATAGCGCTTTTTGTACGAGGAGAGCTGGTTCGTTGAGTGTGTGCACCTCGGTATCAGGCGCTCGACGGACGCGTTCGTAGACGGCAAGAAATGAGCTGGATTGCGCGTTAAAGAGCACTCCGGATTGAGTCGTACAAACAAACTGGAGTTGGTGTTGCCCTCGTCCCTGATCCCGCCGCCAAACTGCTGAGGCCCAGCAGCGGCGGGGCAGGGCGGCAGCGCCCTTTGGAGAAATGATTATGGACTGTTGGACAGGAAACGAGCGACTTCGCGACCTCGTAATGCGGGAGGCGCTCTTGCCCCAGAGGCCCTCGAACGAACTGCACCCCACCCCCGGGAATGGTGAAGGCTAAAGCCGTGCTAGAGCATACTGGCTTTGCGTTTACATCTGGCGGGTCCTGCAGCGGCACTCGCTGATTCTGTTCCCTTGCCGACGTTTGCTTGCCACTGGGGTGCCTATGGTAAAATACTACGCGGGGTACGAACCTCTACTGGGGGGATCCTGGCGACGATGTGGGCGAACACGTTCAGAGTTAGTTTGCATCTAGAGGTTCTCTTAGTCTCCGGCGGGTGCTTTGGGCCGTCGTCTCGTGGCTAAGTCTGCCGCACTGGCGAACGCAAACCCCACTCGTGCGCTGAAGTGCTAGGAGAGACGTCAGTCGTACTGCGAGTCCATATACGCGTACAGCCTTTCCCTATGAGCTGGATCGTCTAATGTCTTCTCATGTAATGTTTTTGTGGATTCCCCGTCCCCGGACAAGACTAGACAGTTCTGTGGACGTCGACGGCCAGAAGATGCCTGTGTGTTCGTGTCCACGATGGGGGACGCTGTTGAAAATTGTGTAGTGGTAAGCAAATGGAAACACTTTCT
Organism: Stratiolaelaps scimitus; assembly: GCA_019614645.1. Lineage (NCBI taxonomy): Eukaryota > Metazoa > Arthropoda > Arachnida > Mesostigmata > Laelapidae > Stratiolaelaps > Stratiolaelaps scimitus. The sequence continues at coordinate 6,537,122 of JABWDB010000012.1, forward strand.
GCTAGGGTTGAATCGAAGAGCTTCGTATAAACTTGAGTCTACCAGGACTGCTCTTCTAAGTGAGGCCATGAACTCCCTATACTATAAGGAATCACCTTAAACCCAGACAGACCTAGACACGACTCAAATGGTGGATTTGCTCCCCGAGTCCCCACAGAAAGGGGTCTGCTCTCGGAGTTAGAACGCACTGCCTTCTGTTAAGCTTAATATGCTTTTGCCAATCCTTTCCTCCGAGGTGTTCCCCGATACACGTTTCAAGTTGGCTTTCTATTCACACACACGCACACACACGCAAACTCACTAGGTTTCAACCCTCCATATATAGAGCGTGCGAGACCCGCCGCACTGGCTCGGTATATTTACCGGCTACCATGCTATGTCTGAGAACGCCGTTTTCTCAGCCAACCTAGCCTCTACAAGCGCATATAGAGGCCTGCGTACACACCGTACAGCCAGCGTGGTATGTCAGCTCGTGCAGCCTGCGCCGTCTACCCGAACACGCGAATGCCGAATAGAGCTGAGGCGAAGCCAGCCAGCCTGCCTGACGCTGGGCTGTTGAAAAAGCTGAAACAACTGGGTGTCTCGCTGTTACCGCCGGGGTCGTAGCCTCAGCTTATGGACTCATCGACATCATGGAGTCTACCTCTATCCAGTACGTTCATGCTGCTGGTATTGCGCCGGCTTTGTTCCGACTGAGAAGAAAACAGCAGCAGCCATGGGACGCTATACGTGTCGGCTGGCGGTCTCTGCCGTTGCGCGGACGAGTTGGCTACTTTATAATTCATGGCCACTTTGTTGCCTGCCGACTGCCCAGCGCAACGACTTCTTGGGTGCTGGGCGGGGGGGCGCCGGGATCCTCTGCTCTTTCGTCTTTCTCCCATCTTCGCCCCAAGAGCACTAGCACTTCTTGAGCTTTCTTTCTCGTTCCGTTTTTCCTTTGACTTTGGTGGCAGGCGTGAGGCCGCCGGTAACAATTCGGTTGGGCGGGAAAGTCCCTCTCTCGGCTGTGGGGCCTTCGTCGTCAGGGGGCGTGCAGGCCACGTTTCGGGGTAAACCGGCCGCGGTGCCCTGGCCCGCTATCCCTCGCCGCCGTTACGCATTCCAGCGTTCTGCCATAGAGGTGCCGGCAAGAACCACCGGCGTCGCTGGCCCCCGGCGCACCGCCTTCGACGGGGCCACTCACTGAACTCACTCTCCTGTCCTGCATGCCATGTGCCGTCAGCTCACTGCTGGGCGCCCATGCTGAACGCCAGCCCGCGAAACGAATGGGGTCTGAGAGTGAGTATACAAATGGAGAGGTAGAGAGAGAGAGAGAGAGAAATGCGACGGGGTGGTTGGCTCTGGCGGTCGGTCGACGTTGTGCGGCCGTCACCGTACGTAAGCCACAACGGACACAACTGCAATACGAAGTAACGTAGTCCACGCAGTCGCAATAGTAGAGCAGGAGTAGCCGCCGCCGCCGCAGATACCGCAACGAGTCTCCTACGAGTAAAGTAGCTCTTGCGCAAGACGGGGCTGCAGCTCCGCGCGTTCAGCGAGAGCGAGGGAGAGGTAACTCTATCGCTCGTGGATACTGCTACTACTCAAGGGTGGCGTTCCGTATTCCATAGTTTTACATCGGATACAAGCTTGTGCCCCGTTTGGGTGAGGGGTGCTATAAGATTCAACAGTACCGGTGCGCAAAGAGATCGCTGCTGTGCTGCGCAACAATCAAGGCTGTTCCTGAGCGCCGAGCCACTCTTTGCTGATTGACTGTACCAGTAGAGTCTGGTTACCTCAACGAACGATGATTAGTACACAGTGAGTACGTCCATGCGTGGTTTTCAGTTGCGCATGATTGGGTTGCACACACGCGCCTGCCTTACCTCTCGATGTGCCTGGGGTGATACCAACCCAAACCTTTCTGAAGCTCCCCCTAATCCGCCCCGTCGTAGTGCTCTTATGATGGTAGCAGGCTGTTGTCTTTGAGACGGCCAGTCTGAGATGCAGTTTGCCATAATTGTACGCGAAAGAAAAACAAGAAAAAGTGTAAGAAAAAGTGTAAGAAAAGAAGAATGCAATTCGTACACTGCAATTTGCCACAGCATTTTGTCAGTTGAACTCCGCAAGGATGAGACCCCTTAACATGCCGCGACCCCACGCGCGAGATTACCCCGTCTCTGCGTGTGCTTCATTTTCTTCCGCCTTGACACTGCTGAGGAATTGCCAAAAAGGCCAACGGCAAGCGATGCGAAGATCCCCAATGTGAAGATCCCCAATCCGGACGCGCCTATCGCTCAGCGCCTATCATCGCTAAGCCAGCATATCCCAGCAGCCCGAGGGGTGGTGTGATCCAGCATGCAGCAGCTGTCCCCAAGCGGGATGAAGAACTTGGATCTCTCTCTTCTGCGAGACGACCTGCTCCCTTCCGCTATGTAAGTTCGCGAGTGGTGTGGTCCCGGGGCCGCGACGATGACTCTCGCTGCATCCTCGAGAACCTCCTGTGCTGCGAGTTTCCCGAAGGAGCTCCAGGAAGTGGATTGGGGTGAGTGGTGGCAGTGGGCGAACGGGGCCACGCAACTTGCTTTCCCGGATAGGCTGCCCCCCGCGGCAGCCAGCGCGAAAGGCCGATCTCGTGTAGCGTAAACGTTGCTTACATTGGTAGCGTCATTCTAGAAGCGGCAGAGCAGGCTAGCAGGAGTACTAGCGAGGAAAGGATATGCGCGCCGAACAAACCCGAGGTTGGGGTGCTGTTGCCCCGGGTAGCCAGCGCGTCGGCTTGAGAGTACGCGAACGGGTTTCGGCGACGCGGAACTTCCGGAAGGAAGTGCCGTCCCCTGAGAGAGAGATAGAGGGGAGACGACTGGAGATAGAAAATATATATATATATATATAGTGGTAGAGAGAGAGCGAAAGCGAGTCATAGAGGTCACGCATATGCCCAACAGCCTCCTTGGCAAGAAGCGCCGAGAAGGAGCAGACGCACTAAACAGTATTACGGGATACGTCACATGGACAGGAGTCGCTCGGTCGTAATGGCGTGACTGACGTGACAGTCGTTACTGTGTCCTTTGTGTATATATGTATTCTCGCTCGTGAGCGTTCGTATGTGTGTAATTGATTAGGGACATACGCTTGTTGCTGCTATATATATATATATATATATATATATATAGCAGTATCAACCCATATATATGGATTGATCAAGACAGCAACGAAGTACTCTGTTATAATTTCCCAGGGTGACTCACAGCCAACATTTAGCGCACTATGCTGCCTTCGCAATTACTATATATAATGATTGATGGGGCTGTTGTAGGCTGATGTTTTTTGTTTGTTACATAATATATTAGTATTATTATTATTATGATGATGAAACATGTAACGTCGTTCTCGTGCTTCGGAGGTTGATCTCTGGTTAGCTGCATCCCATGTCCAGTATGACACGAGTTGCCTATGCGACAATATCAGAACATTGGTATGGATAATATATTTGTAACTAAAAGCAAAACTAGAGGGTCATGATTTGAAAAACCATAAACGAGTTCAATACTAAAAGCTACAGAGTCCGTGGAGATCGTGGTATAATAATAGCAATAAGAATCAATATGACATTAATTGAGCTGAAATTGCCCTTAAAATGTAACTTCCTATCATCTGCAAAACCTTTTGAATGGCGCAATGAACTCCCTCTCAACTAACGTATGCGTCTTCCTGTTTTACAGGTAAGGGACAGCTGCAAAGAGGTGTACATGCGCACTTCATTGAGACCCCACAAGGACATAGCAACAGAAGAGCCGTATCGAGGTATTCAATTAGTAGAAATAAAACTGGACAGTACAGCGGTACTTCGAACGATCTCCCAAGCGACTATCTCATAAACATAACATGGACAGCTTCGGTGCATTCGGCTATGCGGCTCACGAGCGAATTGTTTGTATGCCAAATCATTGCCTCGTTTCACGTGCGCTATATGGAAAGTGCGAAAAATATGGAATTTCTCGATGCTTACACATCGCACCTGCATCAAAGAGTACATCTTGCGGTTAGCCGCAACGCGAGTAGATTGATCCTGCTAAAGTCTCTCCCGCCTTCCCGACTCTCGCTAGTGTTCTTCGACAGAGGTGACCTTGACTTATCGAATCAGCAAATAGCCTGCTAGTTTGTCCTTCATTCGTTGAGGTTTAAGAAGTTGGGCAAGCCTCGCGATTGCAGAGGACGAGAGAACGTCTCGGACACGCCAGCGAATGATGTAGGAGACCTCACGATGGAACACGTCTGGAAAGGGGCGCAGCGCGTCGGGAATACGATGAAAGAGGCGCCGTTCCAGCGGTGGCCGGCCCAGTGCACAGCGGGAACTGGCAGAGCGAGAACATCGTCAAGACGTCAAGCGAAGCCGACCAAGGCGAGGAACAGTTTCAGAGCAGAGGCGTTCCTGAGAGTAAATTATCTGTGAAAAGGAAGGGCTCTCTAAGTACGACGACTGTCTCGAACATGGCCGCTCGCCCCATGGAGACCCACTCCCAGACCCCACCACGTAGAAGCAACTGTCCCGGCCAACGCACAAGTCGATGTCGGCCGTCTGCGGCGTCGCTAGGTTGTACTCGACACTTGGACAACGTCGAGGAGAGAAACGGAAAAAGAAACTCAAACAGATTTCACTGGTCAGAGAGGGATGTATTGTAATATAGTGCAGAGATTGAATTTGGCTGGAGAGAGTTTTAAACGAGTGCTTTTTGTCCGTTAGAGGACACAGTGCTCTCACGCATTTGAGTGGCAGCAAGGGATATGAGGCACACGGCGGTGTAAAACGCTCGTGGAAGTTCGCAATGCTTTCATCACGTATTACAACATGTTTCTATACGAGTGCTTTGTGTGTGTGTGTGGATGCATTTGTTTATTCGAAACGATTCGGTCGCTTTCACCGTGTGTTTAATTCGAAGGCGCGGCTAAACCCTTCATAGTTGTTTAGTGCTCTCAAGGAGGAACCAGAAATAAAAGCGAGACGACAAAAAGGCACCGTCTCCCCGCCCAAACTACAGGTAGCCAGCGTTAGCCGTGCCATGGAGTTTCCGAGAGGCGAAATCGTAAGTTTCCGGTTGAAACTTCAACTGGCAGTCTCGCATACCTGTGACGAAAACGTGTAAGAGTACAGGTGGGCAAAATCTTATGAAAATCGATCCCAAATTCGTCGTAACGGATTGCTCACAACAGGCTACGAGAGAGAGAGAGACAGAGAGTGAGGAAGGTTGGTGGTACAGGTGTGCGAATTTTGGGCACGAGGACAGTCGAGTCGACTGAAATAAAATGATACAATGTATCACATAAACAGTCGTCTACATACCCTACATTAGTCAGTATGTAAAACCTACCAAAATAACGGTTTACCAAAAATCCATTTAATGGGACCGCAGATTAATAAATGCCTAAGAAGCAGTATCGTCGTTGCCGCTTCGTCGGCTGAAGGCCTCACACTAAACGAGCTCGGGAGCGCCGGCCCAGCCCCGATAACACGCCATCTATTTATATATAGATACGCGTCTTCCCTTATGAGGTGAACACATTCTGATAAAATGTGCGATCGATTTCTAGCCAATGTATTTCAGACACTGTGTATTATATAAGTACAATTGCAGCAGACCGAAACGCAATCACATCGTGTCTATGCCGTCAATGCTATAAAGGTTAATGCTCTCAATGTCACAATATTGGCGGGGCACTGTGACCATTGTACGCCCGGCGCTCAGCGTTTGTATTCTATAGATTCTCCCGGGAAGCAAGTGTCCATGCCGCTGCCTCAACGAGCGACGCACATCGCTCAGGAGATTTGTGGATTGAATGAATCCAACGTGTGGCAGATGACTGGCTCTGTGTGCTACTATGATTCGAATGAAATGGTTCTGCCTGCGAAGGGCCGAAGGCCCGAGAGGCCCCTGGGGCTATGACAGGCCCGTCAGGCTGCACCCCACTGGCAATAACGGAGGAATGAAGTGTCTTGTAGGAGCAATTCGGCCCCGACCTACCTACCTACCTACCTACCTAACCTGCGCACGGGTCAACAATTTTCTCTCCTTGCTCTGCAATGCTCATCCAATTGATCTTCCATTGAGGTTTTCCAATTTGGAACTCACCGCAATGTATTTCTCTCGGTCTCTCTCCCTCTCTCGCTCTCTCTCGTCTCATATAATTCTGTTTTTTCTCATGATACATAATATAACTTTGATACATTCGTCTATACATATGTAGAGTGTGAAATAAATTATGATAACGTGACATGTACGAGAACCTCTTAAGCAATGTGAAAATTGAAGTTCCTTTAATTCAACATCAATAAAACATTATTTACTATTTACCTTTTTGACACTATGAATCGAATATGTTCTTTGACATGTGTACACGGAGCGCCCATCTAATATAAAATACAACTAATCGGACGCATGCTTCGCGCTCTCATCCCGTGTAGTATACGTCAATTTCGTAAACGTGACCGCTGAGGGTTTAAAATAGGGGTTTTTTGCGTTTTTGATGCGGATCTTCGTTGTCGTTGCTTTTTTGTCGTTTCGTCCTTCAAACCTATGGAAGGATTACTCGCTACGGCGGAGCGCGATGAACACTGAACGCCACAGAGGAAGGAATATTTGCTTTCCGAGTATCGTAAGGAGACACGCATGCCGCGTTCACATTCGCGACATAACCTCAATTCGAAGAAACCAGAACCGAAACTATAACATAAGCTGTCAAGTGCAATGGAATACAACTCATGATTAGAATCATGGTGTTCAGTATCCATGAATACAGTTCCTCCAGCAAGAGTCACATTGGGAAGTGTCATCATGCGATATTACACGATGGGTGGCCCCAACGTGGACAGGCGATGGCCAGGGCCAGCAAGAAGCATTCCGACGCGTCGTAAGCTCGCCGAGCGAAAATATGGATGAGAATGAGTGCTACAACAGGAAAGACACTGCTAGGGATAACGGTACCCATAGAAAATCTTCCTTCTCGATGAGAAATTAGTGGCGGGAAGAGAGAGAGAGAGAGAGATAGAGAGAGGTAGAGCAGGCAAGTCTACTACATAGGCCTGACAATATGTCTTCTTGGCTAGCCTCGGTATCTCGTGTTTATGTTTCGTCATCCCGTTCGCCGCCCGCGCTTGCACGATCCCCCTGTTTGCTCGACCGAACGAGAGATGGAACGAGATCACATAGCATTGCTACAATTACACCAGCGGTAGATGGGGAACGGACGCTGCAATTATAGCAGATGCCTGCCGCCTTGCGGTCGTGGGCTTCGGTGGGCTCTCTGGCGGCTTTCGGCTGGACTTTCGGTCGGGCATGCTGAGCCGGCGAGCAGCCGGCACGAATGAATGCCACGGCATATATATATATATAAGTCGCAATATAGCTCTGTGTGTTCACCGCATGCCTCCGAGGCTTCCAGAAGACAGGGTCTCTCTTCCCAGGGGAAGCACTAGGGTCATTCTTTCGCTGTGTTGGCACGAATCCCGGAACGTTCGCAGTCTTGCGCTAGCCAGCTAGCCAACCAGCGACTCGGCGACTTTATTCCGGCATTACTTCATCGGTGACGAAGTCGTGCCGCGTCGAGCGGGATCTTCCCCACAAACGGAGGCGTTCATGCGGGACATGCATTTATTAGGAATACCCACACATCCATGCAGCCACAAGGACAACACGCATGCGCAGCATACGCCCGCAGAGTCTCGAACGAACGTGCCACCATCCTCCCATGTACACGGCGCGTTTCCAGCGAAGGCTGAGCTAGCCGCGGATCGGCCATCTATACATTAGCCTCAGGCTCGCTCGCCACTGAGTTCCTATGGATGATGGGGGCGGCGGGGGCGGCAGCAGCAGCGTCAGCAGGACGGTGATAGCTAATGGCGAGCGACTCGCCTCTCCCTTAGCGGAGTATCGTCGCCAGCATGACACTGAGATGTATCTACAGTTACGCTCGGGGACGTATACAATATTTATTGTGTGTATGTAGGAGTCTGGATAATGTGGGAAGACGCTGAAAATATCAATGACGACAGGATATTTAAGAGTGGACGACAAGTGGCACTGTACGACAGCGGGGTGGGTAGTTGGCAGCTGGTAGCGATGGGAAAAACGGCTCGGGGAAATTTGTGTTTCATTGCCATTGTGCATTACGCAAGGTGCGGTAGAGAGAAGGCTTGGGAAACGCATAGAGCTGGACATGGGACACAATTTACGCTGTCTGTAACACAGATAAGGGATTGCCATAAGCAGGTGTCAGTAATGCCACAACGAAGACGCACCAGCGGATGAGCGAGCCAAGCATTCTGCAACGGGAATAGCGGAATCAGTAATTATGTCAGGAGTCATTAGCGACGTTTCTTCGACGAATATTTCCTGTATGCTGTTGTTGTAGACATCCGAGTAATCAAGAGCAGGTGACCTTTAGCAAAAGGAGACGATAACTGGGCTTGCCAACTCGAGGGATTGAATGATGCCTTGGATCTGAGGGAAATATCCATCATCGGTCCACTCACATGACTAACGTGTGTACACCCCGGAATTACCACTTCTTTCAAAACAGTTAGACTAGCACATAGTTGCTTCGCATGCTTGTCTATGCCTTTGTGTACGGTCAAGTGGTATCCGTGCGTCTGAAGAAAATGTCCTCCTCTAGGCCAGAAAAAATTCACCAATTTATCCGATAGCAGTTTATACCAGGTCGCCCGTATGATACACAGTAGCTAACGCATTTTAGACCCAATATTGGAGTCGACGTTTAGATATTGATATCTATCCATAATACCGCCCTTTGGAGTGGACGTGGGGTTTCCCATCGTCGGGTTGCTCTTCTTGTTGTCATGTATACCGAAAGGTTCAGCGAGTGCTGCTGTAAGCCTCCGTTACTTCCACAGCTTCGTCTAGGTCTACCCAAAGAGCCCCCAAGGCATCCGTCTCCCCGTTACTCCGGTGAGAGTGTGCTGCAACGGCCAAGGAAGAGCCTCCTTTACCTCCCTCGATGCCTGTACGGCTACTTGATGCCTTTGAGTTCGTAGGCGCTAAGGCGGGCGCCAACTCACGAGTTCCGAGCTCCTTCTACTGTACGTATGTATGCGTCTGTTCAGCTCGCTCTCGCGCAGCTCACCATGTCTTTTTGTGACATCCTATCGATGGGTAGCCGAAGCATGTCACCGAGGACCGATCTGCTGGTACGCATCGAGGTCGCGCATCTGCCATCGACCTTTCATCATAAGCGGCTTACGCTTGTAAGCCTTGTGCGCGTTGTGTCGCGTCATCGTCGAAGACGATGGGGTACTTTGCACGTCGTCGCTCCGCGACGGCGCCGCAACTAAAGCAGACGGGCGTCCACGGAGAGGGACATGGATGATATCTCACAGCCCATCAGCGTCCGTGTCGAGACCCGTGGCTGGCCCTTCAATGACGACGTGGCCGTGACCTGTCACAGTGGTCACAACGCCAACGACGGTTGCCGACGGCGGTGGCGGTAGCGTACTAGAGGTGCAGCTACCGACGGAGGAGGCGGCTGGAAGACGCAGGACGCCTTAGACAGACGTCGGCCCCCTCTCTATCCAACAACAGTTGGCTCGCTGACATCGCCGATGAACAGCGCAGCATGCTCCGTGCCTCCCCTGTCAACGAGCCGAGGCCGCTATCGCCTTCTCCCGAACCTTCTCAACCGAATAAACTCCTTGCACTGGAGCTCCCGACAACGAGACGAACCTTGGGCGAGGAAGGCAGTGAGAGTCAGGGAAAATATCCTGATGTAGGCCCAAGGCGGGGCGCGACTATATATGAGGACCTATCCTTAGTAGCAGTTGTTCCATTCCAGCTATTCATGATAAAAGCGGCAAGGAGTCCGATGAACAGAGTCCAACGAACGGCGTAAAGTCTCGAGACGTAAATCCATGAAGTTTTGGTACGTGTGCGTCTGCGTATGTATCAAACGGGTCTGTTTGTCTAGCGTGTCTTGTGCTATCTATTGGTTGCTATCGAGGAAACGGGTGTTGGATACCAACGCCGTACGTTGGCTTGAGGCGCGAGCCATCAGGACGACGTGGGTGTGTTGGGCGTCTGCGGTTTCGGCGATGATGGAGGGAGACATTGGCAGCTGATGACGTCCAGTAAGCTCGTATAAGGGCGTGGGGCAGAGAAGCGAGCCGTCGGACACCACGTGTCGAGACTTTCGAAGAATATACGGGAAGATGGGGAGAATCGTCGTTTGGGTCCGTTTTCTGACAGCAAACACCAGCGGGACGAGACCAAGTCTGACGAACGTTGCTTGCGCCGATGAGAGATCCGATGGTGTCGATAAGGGGGGCGACACATCGAACGTGTGGGAGTTTCCGAGAGGCAACGGTGGCATTGATGGTAAGCATGACGATATGATCATTCAGCTGGCTTGGCATTTGGCTTAGCTGGTGCGTGGTCCTCTTAGGAAGTCGGTGAAGGCATTCGGAAGAAAGCTATCCAAGAGACGAGCTGAAGTGTCAGAATTTGAATATTTGCGCCTTTAATGTCGCGCAGCGTAGCGGGCAGTGGGGGTGCCGATTGCCGATTACGCGGAGTTCCAAACCGATACGTTGCTGACTTTGCAGTGGACGTAAACAATCGCTTCGAGTCTGTTAAATCTCTACGAGACGACGAGAAATGGTTAAGTTAGTGCATGCATTTTGTAGTATTCCAAGTACGTCGCCTGAATCTGCTGAGTCAAAAGTAGCCGAAATATTGTAAAATTCACATTATCCGTGTAACAAAAAAGTTTAATCCGAGTAAAAAGCGATAATTCATTTTGAGCTGGGTGAAGTGCTCTCATGTGTTTCTTATGTCCGGACATTATTTGGCATCCGACTGGGACAAGTACTTAATTCTTTTTTTCTGGTCGACCCTCAGCTGTTCTTCCCGAAGTGTGCGCCTCACTGCTGGGTACAGTAGCATCCTATGAACCACTCAATATTGCAATTTAGTGATAGAGTGGATCAGCTCTTGCACTGAATCGGTCATAAAATACTGACAAGCACACCCAAGCTTGTTAGACATACTCTAACTTGTACAACAGCCCTATGTGACGGCACAGTAATTCAACAAACGATGCAGGACGAAGTGGACTTCAAGCGTTGTTCGAAGATAATGCCGCCGCCACCGCCCCCCCATAGGCGGTCGATCCGGGAGTGTCAAACCAGTTGCTTTGTCTATAGATAGCCGCGTGGACTTTTCTCCAGGCCATTGCGCTACTGCTTATGGCATAAGGTGCGTACACTTTCGATCGAATTCGATACGAATACTGTCCCCGAACGAAATTCCCGTCAACTTTTTATCCGGGGTCGCGTTTGCAGTTACGTACAAGCTTACACAGTCACAAATACACACACACACACACATGTATGTATATACGATGCAACCGATGTTTTTTTTCCCAACACGGACACTGAGACGAAAATACTATATTACGCCTTCCATTAAAGTTCGCTTCAGCCAAGTTCGAACCGGACCGGGGGAATAGAACTTCTGTGCAGTAACGCTGTTTATCTCAACGCTTGTTCTAGTGTACGCAGATCTCACTCTCGTCGAGTCGCCATCGTCTCTATGAAGCTGGCAAAATTACAGGCCATCAGCCTCCGGACGTCGTCGGCACTGAACTCTCTCCGGGAGCTCGAAAAAAAACAACAGCGTCAGACAACTTACGGAGTTTTCCGACCGTCGTACAGGGACACGTCATCAGTGGGGTCATGTAACTGGGTGACCGAACCTCAGGCCAACTAACTCGAAAGTTCAACCCCAAAGTGAATAGCGGGTATGGCGTTTGCGTGGCCCGCTCGTCTCGTCTAGCACGGTATCGCATTCGGCGTTGTGAGTGACTGACTCTCTTTGCGAGGTCTGTGTGTCAGTAAGCACCATACGTGGATATGCTCCGAGCGTGTGCGTACGCGCTAACGGTGAAGACTGCGAGCGCGTGTCGGTACTACTTTGTGAAGTGGTACTTTTGGCACTCCACCCCTGCTCAGCAGAGCCGATTGCGGGGTGGTAGCGGTGGTTGCGCTCTGTCAATGGTGACCCCGATCGCCTCGGTGTGCTGGGCGAACAGTGATCCACCTTCAGTTGAGGGCCAGGGCTGCCCGCCCATTGTTAGTGAAGAAAACTCTAGCCGACCCCCGTATCGTTCGCCCGCAGATAAACATGGGAAACACGAGCACAGGGTGATCTGACGAGATAGAGAACACACAGAATGACGAAACGCCATTATCGGAACAGGACGGCGATTCTGGGGGGTGGTCTGCCAACTCCCAGTAGCGCCTTCCGATATGACGACGAGTGGATCCACTTGCTGTGTTCGTGTGTGTGTTGCGACCAGCTACGTACAGCCATTGGCCAGCTCACGCTGTTCGCGCCACCTGCACAGGCCCTACCTTATCGCCTCGCCTGTGAAATGGCCTTTCGGGGATTCGGTATCGGGGAGGAACGAACACGGAGACCTTCGCGACCTTCTCGACTTGGTACAAAGCTTTGGTTCGAAGTGCCACATTGCGCATCTCACTTTTAGGCAACATCATATCGAACAACACATTGAAGACTTAAGGGGAAAATACCTCAAGCGCTCAAGAGCTTCACTCTACGAGGCTGTCCTCCGCGTTTCGCGAATACCCTGGGCTTCATTAGAACGGCTCGACGTACGTATGAACTGTTGTTATACAGACTTTCTTGGCCGTTTGGCCTCTTGGTCCGCTTGGCGACATCGGTGTCCATCGTTTGTCTCTCGCTATCCTCCGCTGCCCTAGACCTGGCTGGCTTTGCTAATGCTCCCTCCTCTCGGTGCCGGTGACAGTACGTACTCGAAATACGAGGGACCAGCAAGTCCCAGAAAACCGCCGCCCTCCATGCCACCGTGCCACGCTTGTGCTGCAAACGTGTGGCGTTGAAGCAGACCAGCAGAAGCAGCTTGTCCTGTCGTATCAAACGTCGCCCACCGCCTTTGGTCGCGGCAGTAGCTTCTTTTTCTCTGCTGGCCCTCTCGTCCCCTCCATCCTCAGCCGGCGGTAGCGGTCGACGGTCGGCCCACGATGCCGGCCGTCCCATCCGCCGCCCACTTTCCTCGAGGGCGACGGCTGCTAGCAGCGCACACAGAGATGGGGGCGGAGGCGGCATGTTTCTCGCGTGCCTCGCAACGAAAAACGCCAGCCTCGTCTGCTTCCTTTCCGGCTTGTACTGCTCGAGCAGCAGCAGCAGCAGCCAGTCGTCGTCGACACACTATGCTCCCGCCGCATAGGTGGGTATTCATGTCCAAGATGGATGACCTGAGAGCGTGCCAGCCAGCAAGTCTGCTAGCGAACCCTGCTTACGCTGTATCGCAGTGAGAAACGGCTGGGGCCGGGCGCGGTGAGCAGCCTGCGTCGGTATGGCTCGCGGCGAAGTCTAGCAGCAGTTGTCGACCAAGACAGTAGAGCCGGCCACGGCGAGGTTTTGGTGGCCGTAGGTGCCTCTGCTGAAAGCTGCCTCGACCACCAAGTATGTGTGTGTGTGTGTGTGTATGTAGCTCACTGAGTGCCGAGCGGATGCTGGGGGCAGGGAGCTGCCATCTACTTGGCTGGTCAACTATTACGCGACGAGTAACGCTGGTGACGTTGGCAGCGGAGGCGGCGGCGTCCGCCGGAGGCCGAGCGTGTATTCCCCGTCGTAGTGAACATCACAGTGAACCATGTATAGCCGTAGACGGCCGTGACCGCCTTGCCTACTCGCGCGTAGCTAGTCATAGTAAACAGGAATCGATGATCAGGCGGTGACGGTGCAGCAGGCCCTGGGGGGACTACTGCCCCGCAGAGACTAACCACGGATGGGATCCGATAGGGCAGCGATGGCGGAGTAGTGAGACTGAAGAAGATTACCCGCCACCGTCGACGCGGCTGGCCCGAGCTATCCCACGGTGGGGGACATGCAGTGGGACACGCCAAGCATCACTCCGCTTCATATCGAGCACTCGCTGCGGCACGGATGGCAGTTTCGGATCGACACACAGTTGTGGTGATATTGGGCTCGACGCGTACACCTCATCGAGCAGACCTGCAAGGAGAAAGTATGGAAAGCTTAAAGCATACTATGCTTGGGAGTGTGGCCGGCCGTCCGTCCGTTGGTTCGCCGCTCGAAGGACCTCCAAGGACGATGGAGGGCCAGGCAAAGAGACGAAGGCGCCGTTGCTCGCTGACCATAGGTAGCATGTCCAGGGAGCTCAGAGGATCCTTGAGAGGGAAGGCCACGAAGCGCAGTGGGGAGCCCCCAATGAGCGGGTCCGGGCAACGCTCGAGGCAATGAGGTTGGACGCGAGAGAGGTCGGTGGGATTGCGAGGTGAGTGTCGCAGGCCTCGCGCGTATTCAAAGAAGAGAAGAAGAACTTTTGAGCGATGGCCAAGGACACGCCTTTCTTCAAAATAGCGACGACGTGCTTCTCCCGCTATAGCCATTGAGCTTGCAGTGAGAAGGCAGCTGGCGACAAGAGAAGCCGCCGAACGAACGAACCGGCCAGACGAACAACCGGCCAGGACCTCCTCCAACGGTATGTCTCCAAGGAAGGTCCTGGCCAGGATGAGACGGGCGAAACGGGAGGAGAAACTGCACCTGCAACTAAGCCGCTTAGTGAACTCGACAGACGTAGTGACATGCAGCTCAAACGTCAGCAGGTAGACATCTCTGCATGGTAAAAACGGACGGTGCACCGTCTATCTGCCTATGCGTGGACGCACACGCAAAACTTGAATGTCGAGTGGTAACGAGTTACTATTTCACCATTATGTACAATACAACTTTTGAAAGGATCGAAGGATCGAGAAGGCGTTGCCCATCTGCATGGCAGCCTAGTCCGTCAGCTGGCCATGTCAGCGTTCACGGAACAGCCGCATAGCAAGAGGGAGAACATTGACTCACATGGCAACCTTGATAAAGTAATCAGCGTCTCTAAGCAACGAGTCTCCAAAGAAAACTAGCCATGCTTTTTGTCTATGTATTACGTAGCACGCACTTAGGCGAAATACTTTACGGAAATCTGCCGACTCGTTAATTCAAGAATTATTATTCTTATTCGACTTTGGGCCAGAAGTAAGCAATTCATCTTACCTTCTAAATAGTAGCTTGCCTGGCACGGATGTATCTTGATGCAACTCGACATCCAGTATCCCGGAGCACCCCGAGTGCACGATCCTAGACGTGAGTCCTGCGTCAGCGTAATCGTTTTTTTCGCTCACGCCTGTCTTGCTTTGTTTTCCCTCTCTGGTTGCCTCCAATCTGCCAAATCGTCCCTATCTGATCATTCGATTGTGTATATAGGTGATACATTCGACGATTGTAGTGATACCGCCGTTGGCGCCACGTCATTCCCTCGAGTTCCGTCCACAGTCGGCAAGGCCTCTTCCGTTGTTCAGAGTGCTCTCCGAAAGGTGGCTTCTTCCAGCAGAGCTACACATCGAGGCAACCACATCGGCTTTTCGAATGGGGCGTATCGATCTCGATTACGTATCATCCTCGCGAAAGCAACAGCGAATTTACAGAGCGACCCAGGCGCGCACGTCTTCCTGTTCGGGGAGCCTCGAGACGTACGTAAATAGACGTTTGAGCAAGCACATTTATAGCGTCGGTGATGGATCATACGTATTCCGTTTATTTCATACCCCACACACACACACACCTCCCGACATCGGCCGTTTTCTCCTCGTTTGTTCCGCTGAACTGTGACTCTGAGGGGTGGTTTGGGTAACCTGCTTTCGGGGGGCCACGTACATTCATTCAACTGTGACGCAAACGATACTTCGCCTGGTTGAGCGCTGCACCCGCCGGCGAACAGGGCCGATTGTATTCCTCAACACTTATCCTGTGACTATTGCTTAACACGTCTATGGCCTGCGTCGGTGGATATCGGTGAGGTAGGTTGCAGTTACCTGAAAAAGGGGACGCCATCGTCTGCGGACAACGGACTCGACTAATTTGACATACCGTGAAAACGTTTATGAAGCGGAGGGACAAACTCACGCATCTATATATATATATATATATATATATATATTTACTGGGATGGCATGCAGGGGAACGCCGAGGACCTCGAGCCATAGAGGCGCCGGCTCGAAACCAACAGGGCGAGCACGCAAATCGATGCGGACGGTCATGTACATTCAGATTTGTCGATACGCTTATTTATATAATATATTCATCTAAGCAACTTCTTATGTAGTGAAATTCACCTAGCGGTTGTTTGACAGTAGCATACTGTAATAGTACACATCGTTCATTCTCCAAACAGCAACAGCTGAGCAAGTATTTCGAATCTTTCATAATCGTTCCGCCAGCGCCAACCAGCCTCTGTTACTTGGGATTAGGTTCCGCGCTTCAGCTGCGACAAACTCCCTGCCAGCAGCACCAGCGCGGGGGGCAAAGTGACGAACGGAGACTCGACAGACTCTCGCCCCCCATCCCGACCCCCGACCACCCACCCCCCCCTGACTGGAGTCAGTTCGTGCAGAGCTGCGAACGAGGATCGCGTGACCCCTGTTGACAAAGTGCTCTCGTCTGCCACCACTTGCACGGCTGGGCGACGAGTCACGTGAAACAGAGCTTCTTGCCCGAGAGTGAGTATGTCAAGCTGTCGGTGGCAGACAGCCGGGCCGGGCTGGGCTCTCTTCCTCTACCTCTACAAACGAGCTGCACTTGGCTTAAGTACACGCGCCCTTCTCTTCCGGAGTAGCCTCAGACAGGTTTCTTTTGTTCTCACCTGATTATGTTGCGTTTGTACACGGCTGCACGCCGAGTTTACCGAAACATTCTGCAAGAATCGGGGCAATTCTTGTCCTGCGCATGCCGTGTGCAAGTGCGTGCTATAGTACATAAATTCTCGTTAGCGTCATTTGGGCTGGCTTATCAGCGGGCTGCCGAGAGCTTATTCGAGTAGAAAACATTGGGCGTGTGGAAGGATTCGACGTTCATCCGGGCCAAGAAACTATTCGAGAACGGTAAAGGACTGCTGGCGAATTGTTACTCGGGGACGGCTATAAAGCTGGTCAATGAGCTTTGTTGGCCAGGCACGATTGTTGTTTAATTTCTGATCGAAATATATGTACATAGGTTTTTTTATTTAATTATTTATTTATATTCAATTAATTTGTCTGCAATTAATTGAATATAGATAAATAAAAAAATATATATTTTCATTTATTTGTCTATATTCAATTAATTTGTCTACAATTTGAAGCCTGAGTTGGATAACGCTGGACATTGGTTGTGCAGGCTGTAAGCGCTTTAATTCTGACTCCTCCGACTGCCCTGTCATGCAAAGAATTTTGCGTACACGACCTTGTATGCGTGTTATGATAAAATGTACAAAAAGTATGTATCCATTATCATCGTGCTCTTACATTTCAAAATCGGCTATGTACCTCGCGACTCGGCAACCATTGCTTAACTTGACTCGACTCGATTAATGACATCAATCTCCGATATAGCTTCTTGTGTTCACTTGGGCCGCACAAACTACGGCCACGCTCTTCTCCTCTTTGTCGTCGGCTTCTTCATCATCTTCGACTCATGAAGATTCATGAAGTATCTTCCCGCTTTCTCCGCCTCATCACATCATCCATTATTTTAGTTCTTCGAGTTTGAACGAGTCGGAGCGATAGAGGGGCTCGAGGGCGCAGGAGATTCGGGAGTTCGAGGCTTGCGAAGGGTTGGCTTCAGTTGACGACAATCGTTGGGTCGGTGACGGGGTCTAGCAGTAGTCTACGAGGCCCGGCAACGGCATCGGGAATGCCTCTGCCTGATGGAATGCTTGCGCGCCGGCTCGATGTTCCCTTCGTTGTGCCACCCCGCGGCCACTATCGTATCATCTCCTCGGAACGTCATCCATGCGGTTCGTCGGCCCGCCGAGGCCACCGTGGTGCTTTAGGAAGGAAAAGGCAGGCCTCGATTTTCGGCTCCTGTCCAGACAGCGGCTAGCCAGCCTTTGTATAGCTCCTCCGTAACGTGCATCGGCTTGTCGTCGTTGCGTAGCGAAGAAGCGAGGCAGGCTGTGGGGCCAACGCAGGTTCGAATTTCCGCTCATTGCGTCCTTCCCTTGAGCGAACTCCAACGCCGCGGCATTGCCCCAAAACAGTGTGCCCTTTCCTGATGAACGTGTCGACGTTCGGCTTCCCGCGGCGACGCGCCCCTCGAACACGCTTCTATCTGGTCAAGCCCCGAAGTACTGGTCTCCTTGACTATGGCGGGGTGACACTCACCGCTCGCATCGTTGACGCCACACGGCGATGTGTCCTTTGGTCATGTCGAGCCCGAAGTCTTGGTGCCCCCTTCTTGCTCACTGCGTAGCGAGTTGCAGCTGCAGAACCAGCATGTGACGTATATTTCTCCTCTCACCAACGCCTCCAGCTCGCGCTGCTATAGTCTCTCGCTTGTGCTCCGGCCTGCTCCGCTGCCAGCGTTGATGCAGTGCAGCCGGCAGGCGCCCATGCAATGCCCATGGGCTCTACTATAGCTGTCGCCACGCCACGGAGCCGCGATGCTCGCCAGCCAGAGCCGGCCAGGGCCTGCAAGGACGAAGGAACCCGGAAGGCCGGCAGCATGCTGCCACTTCATGGCAGCAGCCCTTTTCTTCTTCTTATGGCCTCATGTCGGCAGGGCTGACTGCTCCGGCGGCCTCGGAGGCCGTCGGGCCCCTGACGAACGCGGCAAGCGCTTCATCAGTCATTATTCTGCTGTCGACAGAGCCTAGATGCGAACGGACGCCCAGGCGTCTCACGACGATGACAACGACAACGAGGACCACAACAACGACAAAATGAACCCGTGACTGGGAGAGATCGAGTTAGAGGGAGAGGACATTAGAGTAAGAGAGAAAGTTGCGTGTGTAAGCGAGAGAGAAAGAGAGAGAGAGAGATGGGCGAGATGCCCAATTTCGGATTGTGGGTTAGGGGTCAGTGATGGCTTTTGGGGTTTTTGGCCGAGGAATTCGCGACGGAGCGAGACAGGCGCAGCGGCAAAGACGAAGGAACGGGCGGGCGGTCGGTAACGCGACAACGGCTCGCGCGGGGAGACGAGGGGATGGAAGTGAGTGCAATGACGTCATAAAAATGGCGCCGTAATTGCCATTGTGATGATTTTTAGCTGCGCCGTCGGTTCCGCTGTCTCAGTTGCAAAGACTTCAGCCAGTCCTTGGCCACTGCAACTTTTCGGATCCGGATCCACTACGACGTTCGGCGCGACATTTCAATCGTTTCTGTTCTATTTTCGGTCACTCGACGTTCGACGTATACGACCATGAACGAGCGGTGAATCGCAGTGTCGAAAGAGGAAAATTCACGAGAAACCTCTGAAATTTTCCGCTTGGGTCGAGATTAGTCTAGAATTTCCGGCTGTCCAGATAGAATTTCTGAACGCTGCTGTTTTCGGCTGGTTCTAAGCACCTTATGTGGGAAACATTGAATAGGTTCATTTGTGCTGGGCGCAGGTTTTACATCAATACGGGCACACAGGTGGCCAGGGGAGATAGAGGGATTAACCAACCAATAGATGGTAGCAGAGCGTATCCTGTGTTGACAATGGCCGTGGAATACGATTTGTAAAATATTGACATAATATATGTATTTGTGCGGCATGCGTTTCACATAAGAAGCTGAGCTGAGCGAATTGAGCACGTCATACGATACGTTTTGTTGTACCGTATATTGTTGACAATCCGTATGCAACATGACCTTGTTGTCAATACCCAACCATTTTGCGCGTATTCAATGCACGCTACAGTTTGCTGTGAGACTTAGTCAACGTGGATTAACACAACGAGACCCCACTCACCTACAGTAGTGATTTACATATGGTGGTGATTTTCATTTATTGAATGTGTGGTAACCAAATCGAAACGATCCTTCGGGTATAGCAGGGCCTCAGGCTTAGCCATTGGTGTTCGATGTAACGCGGCCGTCAGCCCCGCCGCAGATGTTTCAAGTCGGAATGCTCTGCCCTACGACAAAACGTAACTCTCCTTCGAGCTTAATCCGTTTCCTTAGCACCTTTTCAACGATAGCCTAACATTTGTCTGCCACGGATAGGTTCAGGTCTTCAAGAGGGAATCTCTTTGTCAACTTCCTTCCTTCGTTGCCGAGGTCTCAGCCGCTTGGCTGTTCCCTGGCCGTTGTGATCGAAGAAGTGGATTCTGTCAATGCTCTCGATGACTGATGACCCAGCAGGATGTTATCGGCTCCCGCCGATGGGGTCCCGCTAGCTGTGCTAGCCGGCCCAGCTTCGGCCACGGTCCTTACTCCCTAACGACCTAAGGCGCTGTCCGGCCCACACGATACACGGAGGTCCCAATTGGGATAGCAGACATAGACCCTCCCCCCAGACTGCCACACGCACCGACACATTTCGCCTTTTCGATAGAGAAAAAATATTTGATAATAACAATAATAAATAATGCATCACGGGATGACCGTCTGTCCATCTGTCGACACATCGACAAGCTGCTGCCGGGCCGATGAACAAAACGCTTCTCTCAGTAACACTCTGGGTGCACGTTGCTAGCGTTTTCGGGGGCCGGCCCGAGGCAGACGTCGAAACTCGACGACGAGCCGTCAGGATAATCTGTCAGAGTTGTCTAGCGACGTCATCTTCACGCTTTCAATAGCGTCGAATGACTTGAACTCACAAAATATGAATAATCAATAACGGAATGTATAGATCTCTTATATACACACATATATACATGGTTATGTACATACATGTATATATATATGTGTATAGTGGTTCATGCGGGCTTGCGTGCCAACTCCCACTCAAGAGGCCAGACTGGCATGGCTTGCGTGCTGCCTACGAGAATTTGTAGTCACTGCTTGATGGATTTACTATCCTAGCTGTAGGGTATCGCAAACCATCACACATGTTGCCTAACATCACTCCGTCTACCGTCAATGTGTGGACAATCTGACCTTGCCGCGGGCTTTTCAACCTGCACGGTCGCCGAGTGGACAGCAGGCTCGGGGCTGAGAAACACGCTTGTCGAATCTCAAGTTTAGGTTAGGCAGACACGAGAACAGCTATAACCGAAGAGGAATAAAGATACAGAGACTCTATTAATGGCCTAGGTTTTCAGGCTGACTCCCAGCCAACATTTAACCTCTACGGGTAATACCTTTAAAATTGCTTCGTAAGACGGACCCCTAAATGCAAATGTGCAAAGTGCATTAGTGGCCTAGCGATGTCGAGCTAGTGACACGCTCACATACCTTAATCATTTTTCCCTATGACGACGCCCTCTGGCGCGCTCAAATCAAACATGGACCAGTTAACGCCTCTCTTCGATAAGTAGAAAAATGCTGGGTTCATAGTCACACCCGCTCATCTGTGCCGAGCACGCGTGTTCCATGGCAGCACGCATTACACAACAACCTCCAACCTCTACCCATGTGGGGGGTGTTTGGTTACGCTCCTCTGTGGTCGAGCCCCGAAAATACAAGCCCCGAACAATTTTGCTCGAGTGGGCGGTAACGTCGGGCGCCGCCCCTTTGATAAACGGGGTGGATCGTGGCATTCGATGACATCGCGGGATGCCGCTCTTTGGCGACCCTTTTAATTACCGGGCCTTTATTTACCTCAGCCAGCTGGCGAACCTGCTGAGGCCGTCCGGATCGGGTTAGACAACGCTGTCGACGATGGGGTCGGGCCATTGAAAGGCGCGACGAGCTTGGATAGGTAACTTTCCCCTAGTTTTGTAGTTTGATTTCAACAACGTGACTGAGCTGGTGGTACACACTGGTGATCAATCCTTTTGTTGTTGTTACTGAAATGTTGGACGTACAAGCGCAATGACTATTGATATTGTACTAGTCTCCCACCCATGCGTTTCGTGGAAAGTAATGACAGTTTCAGATAAATGCGTACGTTTGCAGAATATATATAGAATTATTATAACCATTAAGTTGAATCCGCATGGACACGAATAGACGCGATCACATGCGACTCGCTTACAAACAGCCTGTCGCGTTCGGCAGCCAGCGCACGATAAGTCACTCTAAATATCAAGCCTCCCTCCAACACTCTCCGGACGTCGTGTTAACCAGTGCGGTCACTGGCCAGTCTCTGATTATCAGAAGCCAGAGGGTGCAGGTTCGAGCCCCGCTGTGTGACATATAAGAGGGCTTAAGCATTGTAAAATTGCAGCTCCTTTAATAAACCAATATACCTTTACCTTTACACTATACTACTTTGAAGAATCAATTCCAATCTGTGACCCCCCCTTGCCTCAGATGCCGCTTGCATGTCGAATCATAGCTGTTGAACCGGTCGACCTATCCCCGATAGGGAAGGCAAGGCAAGACCACCTCATACGTTCATGCCAGGCAGCCGCATTGTATATTGCCTGCGCTCGATGCAATATATTCCATTGTCACGTCGCAGCTACAGGGGTGGCTGGCTAGCTGCTAGCACCAGTACGTTCATCAGTTGCTGCTCAGTTAGGTGTGATATAGAAGGGAAGTAAAAACGTTTCTTACAGCGTCGACGGCGCCGTGCGCGTACCACCGTTTCGTGTTCGCAACGAGAACAATCTGCCTCAGTCAGAGGCAAGGCAAGCGCCACCGTGTGCCGGTGCGTCTCTGGCCCAATGTGGCCGTCGCCCGTTGCTGCGTCGGCAGGAAGCGCAGGAGGTGGAGTGTCCCCTCGCTATCCCGACTTGTCATAGAGCAGCGTTCTCCTTGCCTCCCTGCAGAGGCACACGAGCCCCGTTGCACCCGGAGGTTCTTGCACCGTGCAATACTCAAGAGGCACTGCCTTCTTAGTGTTTCTCCTTCCAAACGCTTCGCTCCTGTGGTGCCCCTATTACCAGCCACCATGTAAGCGCCGTCTTCAACGGTATTCAGCGAGCTCTAGTCGCTAGCGGTATGGCCCTCCTCGTCGCAAGCTACAGACGCGGATGCCGGTGCAAGCGAGGCGGCGGGTATAGTCTTCTTGGGTCTTCCTTCGTCGCCTGAAGGCGTCAACCACATTCGCGCACCCCAGCCGGAGACTTCGGGCTTCCGTCCGCTGGCCGTCTCCCCCAACCTTCGTGTCCCTCCGAGCCACGGTGGCGGGTTTCTGGGGGTAATGTCGCAAAAACGTCGCCGCCATGCCAAAGTTCGCTCGCTAAACTCCTCGTGCGTCGGGAGGACGGCGTACCGCGGTGTTCGTTTGCCACGCGCCGTGGCAGCTTGCCTGAAGATGGTTGCCCTCCGGTCGACACCGGAAGAGAACGCAGGCAACAGCAACGCTATGCGAGAGCTTCTTGCCGACAAGAACTCCTTAGAAATAAGCGATGAGGACACCCTCGCGAAATGTTGCGCCATGCGAGGAGGAGACGTACACTACACCATCACATTGGTCTATTGTTCAATGCAATCGCGGTGTTCATACCGGTGTGCGTGACCGCGAATCTCTCTCGCTCGGTTCAATTCGCTCTCGTGTCCGTCCTCTCCAATCCGTTCGGATCCCTACGGCATTTCTAAAAGGTTACTACGACGGATGCACTCGCATGGTGAATAGAAACGTTTATTTGCGGCCT
Organism: Stratiolaelaps scimitus; assembly: GCA_019614645.1. Taxonomy (NCBI): domain Eukaryota; kingdom Metazoa; phylum Arthropoda; class Arachnida; order Mesostigmata; family Laelapidae; genus Stratiolaelaps; species Stratiolaelaps scimitus. The sequence continues at coordinate 6,560,663 of JABWDB010000012.1, forward strand.
ACTTTGATGATGTCTGTTTTGAGCTCGATCTGCGTTGTTCCAAATGAGTGACTATCGTTTTGGTTGTCTGACGCTGTCAGAGCTGTTAATCAGGGGAAAGCCACCGTAGAAGGCAGTGAAAATTTGAATGGAACGCAGAAAGAGATGTTGTACCGTCGGCCACGTGTCGGCATGGTATGATAATAATAATAATTAATTGACAAGTACGCCAGTCCAAGACCGTGTCAAGCGGTATATCCCCATCAACCTTCGAGCGTGGGACCCTACTATTCCACCCTGCGATGTTGCCATTTCTCTTGAGCTTTGTTTGAAGATTCGCATCAATGCCAACAACGTTTGCTTGGAGATCGCATCCTGAGCACGCGGTCCACAAACTTGTTAAAGTTATCCCTTTCGAAATGTATGATGTGTTCTCTTCTAATGAACGTTGCAGATAATACAGTATGGGCCAAATCTCCTCCACTAAACGAAATCTTAGCAAAGCCAGAGCATTACTTGGCTATAGCATAATAACATACGCTGTCAACGTGACGCTCTCTACGATCCCCTGTTACTTACTTGTACGCGCATGTGTGCAACTATATAGCCATGCTATATATACATATACATATATATATATATATATATATACTAGGTGCTTGATGGGTGCTTGTACCCCATCTGGGGTCCAGAGGTTTCCGTTCTTCTTCGAAGGGAATTCGCTGAAACAGCGAATCCTCCTTGTAGCCCCTAGTGGCCATCGCTGGCCTAGTGATGACCCCAGTCCCTCGTTTCCCCCGGTACCTCTCCGGGTAAGGACTTCGGCAAGGAGGAACGAGAATTCCTCCTGTATCTGATGGGAGGAATTGCTAATTTTGTTTAGGTTCGTCTTCCACGACTACGTAGCACCGCCCCGTAATGAATCTAGATAATTCAGGCGGCGACGGTCCCCTACCATCGCCGCCACTGCCCGGAGAACCTCTCCGAGCATACAAGCCAGACGCGGAGAGTGTAGCAGCGATCGCCCCGAGCGAATCGTAGGAGTGTAGCCACCCAAAGTGTATCGGCGAGAGACTCTCTCTATCGGCTCGGCTGTAGCTGTTGTAATTGCTAGACCTCTGACGCGGCCAAGCTGTACTTCCCGCTGGCGAGTGCCAATGGACCGATACACAGTGCCGCAACGGGACGTCGGGAGTCCACATCGAGAGGAGGGCTAAAGTGCCCCTGTTTATATCGTGCAATTCAGATGTATTTAGTGACAAACGATATTGAATTAAACAAATAAAAAGCTTGCTGCTGTTTCTTCGTTATGCTTGTTTGGTGCGTAACCATCGACCGATAGGACAGAAACTCGAGGCAACAAAGAGGCGCATTGATTTGCTTTCCGTCAGGTCAGTTATCAAGAAAATGCAGCTATGTTATCGATAGAATACGTCCGTATATTGTTGCATGCTAGTATAATGAAACACTACACAACGATATTTTAGTTTTATCCCATTTAGATTTTTACTGTTGTTGTATTTGACTAGGTGCCTAGGTGTATATATATATATATATATATATAACACAATATTGTGTCGATAAATGATGAGTTTTTAATTACTAGCAAATGAAACAGATGTATTTGTCTGTTGAGAAAAGTCACGTGGAATCTTCCGCCGGCCCTTTATAGCAAACACACGTCCTCGCAATCATAGCACCCCGTTCCAATTTAACTTATTCTCATCCTGCATACACAGGAACAACATATCGAATTAAACAGTTTTTGAGCGGACCCTCAGCTGTTCCTCGTTGTGACGGGGCCTCAATACTAGACGTTTCTATTACGACGAGCTGTGTGGGGGGGGGCACCTCTGCCTATTTTTTTGTTTGCATCGGTCGTGCCTGGCTAGAAAGGCGAGAGACGATAAAGAAATCCAAAGACTCTCCGAAACGCCCCGTAGAATTTCCACCCAAACCACTGCCCCAAGCTCTAGGGGAATGATGATTCTCGCTTCGGATGCGAGAGGTCCCTAAGTCAAATACGAAACATATCAACAAGTAGGTAACATTCTGTGTCTTGCTTATATATATATACACATATATATATATATATATATATATATATATATACACGCGACAACGATAGAAGCAGTGGCGACCTCAAATCTGTGACGGGCGGCAGCTTGGCAGGCCGCTTTGCGTCGACACAGTGGCCCACCGGTCGTCCTTAGATAGGGGCCGAACGGTACTCGTTGATTCGTTCGTTCGTCCTTCCGCCGCCGGTACGGCCCGACAGCTCTGCCGGGTGCTCTGGCTAGCCCGCATTGTCTGTCTACTGAGACACATGACATGTTGCCGCTGTCGTGCTCGTCTCGCGTTCTCCTGGTGCCTCTCTCTCTCTCGCTCTCTCTCGGTAACAGCCGCCCCGTCAAACGCCAAAAACGAACAAGATGATGGCCCATGTCGTGGCTGCTCTGCCCTGCTGCTGTTCGTTGCACTGTGTCTCTCGCCTCGTCCGTGTCGGGAGGCGGGGTGAGGGTGGCACCCGAGGCGAGAAGGGCGGCAGTGAAGAAAGAAAGTTTTCTTTTTTGACTTTTTTTCCCTCCGAAGCCGTCATCGACAACGTCGAGAACGATGGCGGTAGCGGCAGCAGTGACGACAACGAAAATAAGATGTCAAATTGTCACGCCCCGGCTGGCTGGCTGGCCAGCCAGCGAGCCTATCTGTCGTCCAGTTCACCCTGACCCCTGGCGCATCTCTCGGGCGAGCTGATCGGATGTCCTCGGTGTCCGACTGCCCCGCTGGACAATTGTCGACAACAGTCGATGCACTTTCGATTCGACACTTTCGCCAGCAGGCCCGAAGCGCCATGTCAATACGGGGACAATACGAAGTCGGCGGGCGAGCAAGACCGAGGAGGGGCGCGCAAATTTGCACGACATATGGAACGCGCGACGGGGAACGAGCGCACAGAGGGCAGTGTAAGGGAAATCCAAAATGCTTTGGCTGTCGCCGAAATCGACGCCGGACTGCGCTATCGGAATATCTGCACGGTGTTGTCGCTGTTTGCGGTTGCTTTGTGTTAGGGGCGGTGAGAAGCGGACGGCAGACGCACAAGCAAACAGAAGTAGATGCAGGTGAAATATAGGGCTCAAGAGCACAGGAATAGCGAGGAACCTCTTCGTCTGATGAACATTCTCGCCGTATTGAGTTCGTGGTGGAGGCGATTGCTGACGTCGTTGTTGTCGTCAACGTTCGTCCCGCCCTTCATCGGAAGGTGTCGCTGTAGTTAGGCGGACGCCTTTTGAATTTGGATAGTTTGGTCAGAGGCAGGGTGTGTGTGCTCGAGAGGGAGTGATGGCCACAGAAAACGCTTCTTTTTGAGAGCTGCGAGCTCCACTATCGGAGTCCTGTCCCGCGCGAACCCACACAGTGACAGAAGTTGTTCGAGACATCGGTGTTGAACCCTCCTGAACGTAAGCAGTCGCTGGCAGTTTTGTTCCGGGTGGTGTTAAGTAAACGCGGCATTCAAGGATATTTAGTCAACGTTCTCTGCCTGCACCAATTAGGTTTGTCAGCAAAAACTGCTGACTCCAACAAAACTTGCTGATTGGATGCCATTCGCTGGCGATTGCGGCAATTGCCTACCGGAAATATAACACAGGACAACCGTGAGCAATCGTTCAATCCCCTGTGTTGTTCTATCCACAATAAGTTTTCGTGATATTAACAGCAGCTCGACAAGTGGACCAACTTGTGGAAGGCCCAGGATCCACTCCGATTGAGTGAACAATCTCATGCCATCCTCGGCATATGCGAAGTCGTTCGCCGCCCCTTACCGTCCTTCGTCCGAGGGCCTGGCTAGCTTAAATTGAATTTCTGCGCCAGGCAATAAAGCAGATCGAGAGAGCCCTATCGGTGTTGCGCTGGAGTCGACAACGAATTGCCCAAATAGAGGATCGACGGGTTCAGACGCAACCGCAGCTAGTGCTACATTCAGACGTTCAGTCAATCTCCAGGAAAGTGGACCAGAGGAGACGGTTACGCATATATGATCCGAGACTGTGTGCGACATAATGTAGGCCATGTTACTCAATGCTGTAAGGTTGTATTACGACTATAGATATAAGAGTAGTGGTAGGCCTGTGAACCTGCAGTTCCAGGGAAACCTCTATAAAACGAGGGTAATCCGTAAACATTCTTATTGCAAGTAATACTTTCACCCGTTCGACATTTGTCAAAATGGTTGGATGCACAATTGTGTGTCTGCTGTATTGCGAATGGGCGTGAATTACAACCCTTATTCGGCACCGTATACCGTACGAGGACAGGCATTTGTTCCAAAGCACGGCCACGACACGAATCACCTATTATAATTCCACTTAGTGATGTGTAATAATAACATTAATATATATATATATATATATATAAATATATTGGTAAAATTATCTCCACAGTGCACAACTAACCCTTGCGGTTCTATCGAAGCTAACTCACTAGTTGTATGTGTGCCTTATGTTAGTAATGCTGCAATAAAATCGCCAACAAGCAACATGAATGTACGCAGCTGGATCTATCAGCTTACACAACATCAGCAGGTTAAACTTGTAGGTCCGAAACGTCGAAACTCCTCCATAGTCCCAACGGGTGACCACTTACACCATTGCGCCACGGCGGAGACGGTTATTCCAGCGCTTTCTCTCCCAGCAAAACGCGATAGGTACGACACGACAAACCACGAACAAGGGAGTCCGGCCTTGCAAAACAGAGTATGTAAGCTGTTCGAGGAGAGATGACGAAGAGAGAAGGACTGAGTGTGTGTGTGCAAAAGGAAAGACCTGCCGAAGCAGAAAGCCTGCCATCGGGCTTCAGCCGGCGCGGCATGGCGGTGGCAAACAAAGAAAAATCGACATATCTCAATCGAATGAAAGCCCAGACCCTCCGGCCGCTGACTGGGCGAACAACCTACCAACCAACCAGCCCAGTAACGAACGCAGCGGACGGCCGTCGAATCGAAGCGGCTACCGCGACGGCCGCTGCCGTCGCCGCCAGCGGTGCCCAGGTTCCGGTAGCGGAAAGCGTAGACACGCGGCAAGGTACCCCAATCCCATCGAGCTCCCCGCGCGACAAAAACCCCGGGTAAATCCCCATTGAGAGACAGAGAGAAAGAGAGACAGAGAGAAAGAAAGAGAGAGAGAGAGAGAGAGAGAGAGAGAGGAAAAAGAAGGCAAAAAATACGAGAGGGAAATATAAGGATATCTTCCTGCTGCCTTCCCTCCTCAGTTTCTCCCCTGCCTCGCTGGATAACGAATGGAGAGAAGAAAGTGGAAAACAGGTCCCTCCAATGAAGCAGGTCTTCCCTTCGCAGTGGTCTCAAAAATTTCCCCCCCAGTCCAGGGGGTTTGACGGCGCTCCTGGCGGGTTTCGATGAGAGGAACAACGAGGAATTGCGGGGTGTGGCGATCGAGGGCGGAGGAGGTAAAAGGAGGGTTTCGACGCTACGGAAACCGGTCTAAAATGGAGAACAGGGATCTGAGGGATCTCAGCCTGGTTTCCATTGCTACACTCACTGGACGGAAAAGGGGAGGCGACGGAGAAAAATAAAGCCGGCCTAGAGGCAGCCGGAGCAGCGTGTCCGGAGCCGCGCTGCAGAGGGGAACATTAACCTCGGACGATCACGTCGACCGATCACGGTGCTATTCGGTGCTGCTTGCTTGTGCTTGTGTTCGCTGGGCCGCCCCGCCGTTGCGATCAGCCCGAGCGAAATTTCACATCGAAACTCCATTCATCCGTTATAGCTAACAGTGCTGCTGTTGGCTGGTGCTTGGGCAGGCATACTGTTCCAGCTATTTTGGCTGGAGCTGCTTTGTATTGAACGAAGCAAAGCCTAGAGCCTGTTAAGAGAAAGATCCCCAGTTTTGCTACTATGAATGAGTAGTTACGCCTTGAAATGCTTGCCGTCATCTCTTTCTCTCTCTCTCGCTCGCTCTCTTTCTCTGTCTGTGGGTAAACATGTAACATTGCAACATCGTAAGAAAATCACACGGATGGGTAGTGGCGGATGCAATATTTTCAAGGCATATTTACGTTCCAACTGCGGTAAACTGTTTTTTGCTTATATGCATATTATATTTAAACGCGCCTTCTGATTTATCTGACGTTGACCCGCACTTTTTCGACGCTCAGCTGCGTCTTATCGAAAATTCTCTTAACACTTTTTACCAAAACCTTTGGTCAGTAAACGAACATTTGTATTGTATTGTATATCATCTCAACGCTATTACGAGCGTCTTGTGAACCGACGAAAACGTTGCACTCGCACGACCTTCAATCCTTCGCGCACCTGACATGGGAAACTATCACGAAATCTATGGTTCCATAAGGAGAAGGCTGATGACAAGCTAATGTAGTTCACTTCACGGCAGTGCTCGCACCATCAGCTAGCTTCACGGTGGTGGATTGCCTATCCACAAGCATGAGGTACCGAGTCACTTCAAAGTAGGACTTTGCAAGCGATTTCTGCAAATCATTCCGAGTTGCTAATAGGGCTTACCGCCCAGTTCAATTTGGCTAGCGTGAATGTGATTGCACTTCTGCCAGCGACATCCTCGGAGTGGTTCCCACTCCGCCACAGACGCTGTTGCCTTATTGCTCGTGTTATTATATTGGCGATGATTCTGGGAGGTTTCAGCCGCGAAGAGCGTTTGAATAGGGTGCACATGCTGGACAATACAATAATGAAATTTGGGTAATCAGGGTAATTCTGAAAATCCCATGCAGCTAGAACAAAAAGGTTGATCGTACAGCGCGTGAGAATCGCCCTGCGATTATGATGAAAATCACGCTATTTGAATTCAATTACGGCTCAGGGCGCCCGACGTAAACGGCACAGGTGAATTGAGCCAGTGCATATGTTGCACTTCGTAAACGATTCGGTCCGGGCGTACAGTGAATGAGTCAGATAAAAATGAATAGTGGCATAGCGGTTGCGGAAGTTCGCCGCGCATAAGCAATCACCTCCCTCCGCGATCAGCGCCGAAACTTTGCGCTGCTGGGTTCAACAATACTTGCTGATTCCCTTGAAGTGTAGTATACATTTATCATCGGGACCTAGACGAAGCCGAGAGACCCCCCCCTGAACGATAAGAGCGGCTGAGTTCGGCTGTCCAGCAATTATAACATTGTTTATTACAATTACTAAAGCAAAACATTTTCACGATCTGCTGCTTCTGTTTGTTTTACTCGCCAGCCGAGTTCCTTTGCCTTGACGCTCTGCTGGCTCAGGACCACCGCCCCGCACTGCTGCCGATACCTGTTCGCGGTGATGCCTGTCGAATCTGTTTGCACAGGGCACAGGCCATAAATGCGACGAAAAATATCCTTCTTAAAATATTGCGCACTTTCAACTGCCAGGGACCGTCTGGGCACCGCCCGGGACCGCCTCAGATCCCCACCAGTCGGCTGCTTGATTCTAACAGTGCCTCGGCACTGTGCGTGATTGTCGCAAACGGAAGCAAGTCGCGAACAAATGCGCAACTCCAGAACAGCATCAAACCGTATCCGCCAAGGCTATCTCTATGCGTTACCCCTCGACAACTCGCTAACGGTCCTACGCGGCATGTGCTGTCAACTGTGCTGCCAATCGGTCGATACAGCTCCGAGCTCGAAGAGAAAGGAACAAACGAACTTCGCTGAGAATCCTACCTGTTATGTCCTGCAGGTCAGTGAGGCGTTTCGCTGATTGACAGAACGGTCAGGGGTTAATCAAGCGACAGCTTGATAAGCTGTCGAAAAACAAAACCTGTCCAATGTACAGCAACAGGGACGCTGGAAAGAATACAACGATTACGGCAATATTTTGACACCGACGGCAAAGTTAGAGAACGCACGCGTATGCCAATATGACTTAATGTTCGATGTGAACCTTGCCCAATTATCTGCCTGTTCGGATGTTATTAATACGCCTTTAGTGCTTAGTGCCATCGCAGCGGCAGCAGCAGTAGCGGCAGCAGACCTGAACACAAAACATGAGCGTATCTCTTTCATGGATGACGCGTCGGCGGCCTGATGTTTGCTGCCTGGTTCACAACCGACGGCGCAACCCCTCGGGCAGTGCCCCTGTCACGTTATTGGATTCGTTCTTATTGCCCCCGGACGCTGCTCAATCCTTTCGATGCTCGTCCGATCTGGGTCGGCTGTCTCAATTAACTCGAAATGCTGATCAGCGTCGTCGAGTCGGATTGCGCCAAAGGTTCGGGCACGATTGGCTTGTGTAATGGCTTGATCGTCGACAGCCTCAAAGTCAAGTTTCCGGCAGAACCGCGTTGCGTTCCGCGCGACTCGAGTCACTTATTGCGCTTAATCAATGCATATTTAAACGCACATCCATTGATTGCTACGCGGCAGCCGGGAAGCTGGTGTTGGGTGGCCAGTTTAGTGAGCTCCTTGATCGATGACGTAAGCCGTCCATCCGATTGGCAGCAGAAATTGTGTTGTTCGTCTCGCGTTGTTTGCATGCCCACCACGTGTCCCGCCTCAGTCATACACATACGTATATAAGCGTGGGCAGATCTGTGCCGCCATCAATTATATCTAAATACAATGATTCGGCCAACATTTGAGAGAGTTCCGCATTGAACAACGTTCACCAAAAAAAGGTCCACCACCGCTCTGACATCATCATAGTATATTCGTGTTCTTTGTATACGACCATATCATTATGGTACGTGGCCATGGTTTGCATCGTATGGTACGACCTAGGCGAACCCGACTCTAAAAGTTAACAAGAGATAAGTAATCAAGCGGTCATTACGACTCGAAGACGCCAAAGAAGATTAAGTATGAGACGACGAGTGTTGATCATATCCCTCTCATGTGTTTACGGTCTGACCCTCAGCCTTAAACATTTCACGTCCACGGAATTGCTCTTTGCATAATTTCGTGGGGCGGTTAATTTCGACGACGCCCCGAACTCCATGTCTCCATGCACCGAGACGGCACCAGGTAGAATAACTCATTATCGCCACTCGCTTCCTGTAGTTCGTTTGTTTCACATAGGATCATATGTATATCATATATATATATATATATCATACATATATATATATATATATATACGCCCGTTACGTAATCGAAATTCGAGAATTCGATTCGAAGTTTTCCAAGCATATCAGTAGCGATTTGAATTCGGTCCGAACTTTCAATATTCTCGGTACGCGTGCACCAATCAAACAAAACCAATCTTGTGTTGTTGTATACGAATAAACAAACAAACAATAATCCAATGTCGTTTCCGTTGCGTTACAGGCGGTTGGCGTGGTCGCGGAGATGGCCTCGGCTTTTCGGTGGGTGCCTTCAGGGGATGGTTATTGTTACTGACGTTGGGCAGCTTTACGGAGGCGAGCAAATATCAGGCGCCATCATTTCATGAGGAGCCTCCGTCCCGGGTGCGCTTCCTCAACAGCAGCGGTGTCGTGATCCCATGCGCGGTGCAGGGGCTGCCTCCGCCACGCATTACGTGGATTCATCGCGATGGTAGTGAGGCCCTAACGGTGCCAAGTAAGTTCGACGAAAATTAAGTGCATTGAATCATTGATAGCATGTTGGGCCTTGTGGCGCTTTTTTTTCTTGTATTATGTTCTACATGAGTATATAGCGTGCATGCAAAACGTGAGGTTCTTGTTTGACAAGCCGCCAGATAAGGCTGTGGTGAGGCTGACCGATTTCGACATCGATGTTCGTGACTGTGCAGTCTGGGCATATGTATGACAAATTTGTTTCAGGTTAATTTGCTCAACATAGAAGATATGGATTGTACCTATACCAGTAATAGAAACGCACGTATCCAAAAGTATTATATTCGCAAGAAAAATAAACCATCATATATATATATATATCACCGTAGTGTCAACATATATATATATATATATCACCGTAGTGTCAACATATATATATATATATATCACCGTAGTGTCAACATATATATATATATATATATCACCGTAGTGTCAAACAAATCATATACTTATTCAATTTCCCCCAAATTATAGTCAGAAAGCCGCCACAGTTTCAACAACCTCGAGGCTAAGGTTGCCTTGGTGGTCCACTGTAGCCAAGTGAATTCACTTATATCTGATGGACAAGATAAGCCTAAGGAGTTTTTGTGATTTTCACAAGATAAATATTACGACCAAATCCACGTTTGCATGGCATGCTTCACTAACGTAATAGCTTTTCGAAGCAGATGTTGGCGCTGAATGTTGCAATATCCCCAACACAGTTCGAGATCCCCTTTCCTCTACCATTGCGGCATTTGTATTTATGCATGTTTTGTCGGCGTGTCGATCCGCTAAACGGGCTTCCAAAGCACCCCTCGCTCGCCCGCTTTACTGTGGTCCCACACTGTCGATGTCGCCTAATAAAATATCCGACGAAAAGCATCGTCTGGCAGACGATTTTGCATGCACCTTGTGTCCTAGGTTCTACTGCAACTACGATTTCTACTGACGGCGGTAGCAGTCGATATTGTAGACACTGGCGTCCCGCAACGTGTACCTCGGCTGGTTTCATCTCTGCTTTTACGTCAATTTTCCTTTGCGATGTGTACGCCAATGTCGCCGCCATCCACCGCCCCGACTCCTTGAGCTATACGTGAGGTATCCTTCATCTGTTCCCCGTATTCCACATCTTTTGCAAACCGCTCCTGCTCTCCTGGTTCTGCCACGATCACCACCACCACCACCACCACGGCCATATCTCTGAAACGTCGACCAGTGAGAACCTCTCTCTCTCGGAGCTGACGAGTGTTCAGGTGCACGAGAACGACGAACTTCCCTAAGCAAAGCAGAGCAGCGGGACAGGTATCTGCTAACCCCGCCTGCTTATTTACCGTCCGCCTCATCAGATAGCTTCTGCATGCTCTAGATCGCCGCCGCCGACGCCGCGAAGGCCCGCCACAGGCACAGAGAATATCTAATCACGACGACGTGGGTTTCTGCTGATTCACCTTCATACAGATCTCCGCCACGTGCGGTCCGATGGCGCGTTGGTGTTGGAACCGTTCGCGGCGCAAGACTTTAGGAGCGACGTGCACGATACAGCCTATCGATGTTCCGGACAGAATCCGGCCGGGGCCGTCCTCAGCAGGGACGTCAAAGTCACCGCAGGTGAGTAAACTAGTGATAGTAGCAGTAGCAGCAGTCCAACGGTGTTCGGGTCCACCTGGCCCGGGCCGGTGGTGCCAAGTCTTGTAACTTAACTTTAATAATAAATATAATGGGATCGTCTCAAATCAAGTCCGAAAATGGAACTTTAAACTCGGACGCCGGGTGTCCTTTTGTTTCTCGTTCATTTATTTGTAAACGTGCATTACTCACTATTGGGTAGTTAAGCTAAGTCGGAAGTGAAAGGACGGATGAGAATTTCATTACTATTAATTATTATCCATTGAGTGTTGTCTTGAATAATATAATAATAATGTGTGTGGTACACAAGGAGAAGCTTAAACAGCCTTCTAACCGTCAAATCGATACGTGGCGTTCGCGCAAGTGACATATGGAGCCACTTATTTTCCAAGTTCAGCTGAGTCGGCGTGTTGATCAATGCCCAGACTTTTCTTCCAAGATCAGTTCCATGGTGCCATACGCTTCCGTGATTTCTCACTCTATTCTCTAAATTGTCCGTAATTCCCTTTACCTGCCAGAGGCTCGTGATTGTTCTAATATGGGGAGCCAAGCGCCGGAGGCCCTTAGATCTTCCTCCAGTAGTCCACATCCTTGGCATACTTGATCCATTGATGCCGGGCCCGCCGCACTTACTGTTCCTTTCGACAGTCCAGTCAGCAAACCAACCGTCGACAGTTCGTACGAACGTACCCAAGCTCCCAGTGACCTTATCCTGAGTGGGGTGCCTTTTCGGCCAGTAGTACGGCCTTAGAGCCGGCACTACTAGACTCAAGCTCAAGGCAACGGCAAGTCAAGTTAATTCCCTGCGAGCAAGCAGAGATCTACCCCCCGAACTCCCAGCTTCGTCTCCAACGGTAGACTGCGTTAGCATGAGAGGGCCTATCGCTGCATAGTACGAGGATGCACTAGCAGCACTTACCCACTGCATAGCACTGCTGGTCGGCGCTCACACACCAACACAAGTCCCGGCCACAAGCGCCACCGAGGGAAACGGGCTAGCTCGAAGCAATCTCTAGCTGCTGCTAGAGGAGCTAAATCCTCTCTGTGTGAGGGTTGTGAGGCCACCCCAGACAAAACCCCCGAGCTAGCCTGGCCCTTGGCCCCGCTCGGCGGTCAAGTATGCCGCCACCGCCGCGTCGCTCTGCTCCGCCTCTGCGCGCCACTCAAAGGCCTCTTAGGTCACTCTTGGCGCGGGATGCAGGCCGGTCGGCCATATAATTACCATTTATATGAGAAACTTGCCGCAACGGAGCAACTACGGAGGGCGAGTGGTAGTTGTAGTCGCCGGCTGAGAATTAGAGATTGGGTATAGGAGGACGCGGACGCGAACGACGACGAGGGTGGCGGCAGCGTTAGTGGCGTCAGGTTCTGGGTGCTGGCCAGGAGGGAAGTTGGGCTAGAGGATGACTCCCCCGGCAGAGCAAACGGGCAGGCCAGGCACTCCGGCCGTCTAGTCGGCTGGTATGACTGACTCCATATAATTAGAGTAAATTAATATGTGCATAGAACATGAAATCAAGGAGAGGTCAAGCAACTGGAGCACACGGCGAGTACCGAGTCGCGCAGTAGTCGCTGTCTTGCCCAGTCGTCTCTTTCGCTAGCTGGCTCGCTCGCTCGCTCGCGCTGTTTCTCGCTACGCCCCATGGGACGAACGGCGGCGGGGAGACGCCACGCTCTAAGAAGTACCCGTCGACGCGACGGATATATCGCCTCTTTCCTCGAGCGCCTCGTTCTTACAGCTCGCTTCGAGCGACGCGAAGTTCACTGGCGCGGAAGCCACGCCGCAATGCGACCACTGCTAAGAATGAGATGAGGGACAAATGATGGGAGAATTAGTAGCGCGGATAGGAGTATATATATGTGTGTGTGTGTGTGTGATACTCTGTGTCGTCATCCCAAAATGCGCGTTCAACTTGCAAATTCTGCCCGGATTCATTGCACTTGGATGAGCAGGGAGCCCAGATTGCCCAGCTGGAGAGTAGGGGATAAATATACGCGAACGTGAAGATTAATTGGTCAATATCTGTCCGCCGTCTCGTCTCGCAACAGGCGACTCCCTGCTTTAGGCTGGGGTGACTTCGAATCAGGTATTCTCACAAGCACGGAAGGGTTGCACCATAAGAGAGTTAGCCGGAGAAAGCATCAACAGATGCAAGTCCGCGGCATACGTGTTAGAACTTCATTCCCGCTTGGCTTCTGCTGTAGCAATTAGAAGCCAGAACAGCTCGTCCTGGTTCCTTCCTTATACGGGCATTTCAGCTCGCTTTTGCGTGGAGGCAACAGCGCTCTAACGCGGTACGCCGACGCGTCTTGACTTTGGTATGACTACCTCCATTTTATCATATATCATTTCGTCTTTCATGTGGTCGCGAATAGGCCACCTTCCAGAAGATGCGACCTCTCGAGATAATTGGGGTCGCAGCGAGGCATACTGAAAATGCATAGAGACTGGCAGGTAGTCAAGTGCGCAGAAGGTTTTTTACTTACTTTGATGTATAATGAGATGGTAATTTTTAGACACGAACATGATTGCACTTGGCGGACGTGTTGGTGCGACTGTCCGAGTAAGGAGTATACGTGAAAGCTCTCCGGACCCGTGACGAGGATCTAGGGCCGAGGCGAGCCAAAGTCTATCTGTGTATGAGTAATCCATGTTTATGGTATCTCTGTAAAAGTACATCGGCCTTCTATAGTCAGTAGTATACAGTCACGATTATCTAGAATTTGTTTTTACTAAATTTTGACATGAATTTCCTCGTTTCCAATATATATATATATATATATATATATAATTGCAATATGTTTGCTAATGATGCTAATCTCAACCTCTAGCTTTTCGAGTACAACCCGTCATGACCACACCGCTCATTTCACAGATTATTTTCCACTTATCTTAGGGCAGCACCTGCTATTATAGAATCAACTGTCCGTAGACGGGCTAATACGATTCATGTCATGCGGATAATTTCATGTCATCTGTAGTCGTGACTTACGTATTGCAGTACAATGTATATTGCTGTCTCTTCGGGGAACGTGTTCCTAAATCGGTACTGTATGTTCATAAAGGTATCAAGTAATTACACAATGTCTTTCATTCAGAATGTATTGATGTTCAGTAATGCGTCCAGTCTCTCTCCCATCTCACTGCTGCCTCATTGTCCATGTTGCTCTCACTACGCAATGGTAGCAACGCTGGCAGTCGTGGCCAGTGACTTCGCGGCCCCTTCGACGTATTTTGACGACGGAGATTGCAGAATGCGGAAAGCGTCGCATTCAGCAAAACAAATGATGTCTACCGTCGGAGAATGAGCTACAGTTGAACGGCAGAACACCACCGAAATGGTGCCAGACCGCCAATAGCCGGCTTATTTACAAGCTATGTAGAGGACGATAATCAGTGAATCCGACTCGGCCATTTTGCATGAGCCGATGCAGCAGTTCGCTTCGTTGGCACGACACGCAATAGACCTCTATCAAAATATGACCTGCTCACCCGAATGCTAATAGCCTTAAGGTGTCTATCAGCGTTCTTGTTTGTGTCTTGACGTAGTCGTGGCTTAATTGGTAACCCTGCCAATGGCGGTGAAATGATCTGCTCGCAAAGAGAATGGCACCTATCGCATTTCGAGACTCGAGCCATCGTGTTACTAAATAGCGACCTCTGCAGGCAGTTAGATACTGACGACAAAGTACAATTCAGCCATCAATATCAACGGACGCACATCGGCATCGGATCTATGTTACGTCTTGGTTCTGACGAACGAAACGTAGGGGACCGAGGGCCGTCACCTCCAAGGTCGTACAGGAAACAACCTTTGCATGGCTGAGTCTTCGGGTTTGCCTTCGGCGCTCCTGTCGTCTTGTCCCTGCAGCCCGAACGGAGTCTGTGCGCTCTTCCTGTCAAGTTCCAACCCTGACTGATGGAGGTGTGCCGGGTTGCATTAAAGATTTATGGGTCGTCAATTGCCACCTAGCTGCCGCCCCCTCTCGACTGCACTTTTCCAATATCTATTCAGCTGAGGCAGCCTGACCTCTCTTTCATATCCTTGCTTGCCTTCGAGCCTTCTCTCCCTACAGTCTCACTAACATCTCCCACCGAGCCGCCGCCATGCTCCGAGAACGCACAGCGCTGTCTGTTCCTTTCGCTTGCGACGAATACGGTATGGCATAGCAAGTGAAGGCAAGCAGCCGTCCCCATCCTCATCTTCATATGTGCGTACGACCGTTCGGGCCTTTCACACAGACTTTTGGCAAGCACTGGGACACGGTCAATGAAGGACGAATCCTTCTTGGTTCGGTGACGAATAGCGACCTTTCGGTGGAACCAGCGACGACGTCTTCGACGGTCGTTCTAAGTTCTCCGCGCAGGGCATCACCGGACAGTTTCGCCCCGTTAGCAGGCATCTTCTGCGAAGGTATCCCATCCGTTTTGTCCTCTGGAGATCTCTGCCGGACCCCTATTGTCTCTCGCTACCTTCACTCGCGCTAATCCTCGAGAAGGGTAGTAACTTTTCCACGAGGTGTGGATGAACGAAGCCCTTCTGGCTAAGACAGGAGAGATGGCGGAAATACTTCTTAGGTGGCGCGTCTGGTTAGGTAAGGCCCGGTTGGCTAGGCGCGCCCTTCTTCAGCAGAGAGAGCTCTGACGATGGGGCACATACGAGCGTCGGAGTTAACCCTCACGGGTAGGTCGCCGATGAGCGCGATGGATAGAGTTCTCCTAGTAGCGAGAGACACACAGAGAGAGAAAGAAGAAGAGAGAGAGAGAGGCCAGCCGGGGCGAGCCCGAAGATGGCTAAGTCGCCTGGAAGCAGCGAGTCGGAAAATTAGAGCGAACGACAAGAAAATCAGAGAACAAAGACTTGAAGACTCGTAAGATCGTCCGGAAGCCCGACTCGGTGCTCGAGGATAAGGGGAACACCGACTGTGGAGCGGGGAAGGAGGTCGTATGTATGGATGGTGGAGCCGCTGCCAGGCGGGGCCATCCACGGAGATGGGAGGAATAGAGAGAGGCAGGATTGGGAGCGAGTTCAAACGACGAAGGGGCGCCCCTCAAAGGCGAAAAGAAGCGAAATACGAACTATCGAAATAATAAGTTGGTAATTACTATCACGGAAGGGTTTGTGGTCTTGACGCAGTGCACGCTTTCACGTTCGTGATAGTGTTCAGATCCCTGCGGCGTGAGAACACGAATGCGCGAATACAGCTGTGAGCAAAATATGAAGCAATGAATAGGGACGGATTGGTGCATTGCCTCGCTTAGCAACAGTTTGTCTAGTGGTTGCTTTGGCGCTGGCTTCTATAACGTTACATTACCAGGGAAAGAGGTATACGTTGCTGGAGAGATTGAATTAAGTTTTTTTTTCAATTTTACTCTAATTTATTAACGGAATTGCAATTGTTTCACGCTTAAGTTGTCATAAAAAAATATAGTAAAAATGGGCGTAAAATGGAGACCATCCCTGGTCCGTAGCAGCCGTTAGAAATTCACATGACAACTATATTCGAGACACAAACCATCATGTTCGCCCCCTCAATACTGTGGATATTGTGGCAGGCCGGGTCAGTGACCGGCTCCGATGGACAATGCAGGTGCTAGGTGCTAAGATGTGGTCTGTCTACAATGGGGATCGATCAGAGCCGATCTGGGTCGACTGGAACTGATCGGGATAGACGCAAGGTTATTCTGTCTTGTCGTTCTTAGTTCGCCCCCGGAAACGCAACACGGACGGGACGATATACTAAAGGAGAGTAACCTGACCACCCTTCCGCGAGCTCGCCATAGCAGAAATATGCTCAGTTGCTGTTGGAACTACGGAACCACGAGCAAAACAAAACCAATAGACTAGCCTGTGGCACGACGAAGCGAATCGGTTAGCAGTGTCAAACCATGAAGTTATTGCGCGTAATGCATAGAGAACTACGGACAGTGGAAATTGGGAGGACGAAATAGCCATTCGATTTCGTTCGGCTTTGAGGGCCGTGACTATGAACATGAGGCACAACCTAGCGTCTGGTAACTACCGAAATTACGGACGGGGGCGCAGGAATGAAGGGGCAAGCCGATAATAGACTGAGAAGTATTGCATTCAACATAACGAGCTGCTGCCGCTTGGATATTTCCGATTGATTAATTATTCAGCGGCTGCCTGTGCGGGGGTGATGGATTGGGAAGTGGTCATGGGGGGGAACCTCTGGTCTCAATATAGATATAATATATACAACTATCCAATCAGCAAGGTTAGGTCGTCGTTGTGTCTCATTCATGAGCATGTACGCTGCTTGCAGACACTCTGTGCTCGAGAGAAATGTATGGTGAATTTCGGCCACGCACCCACTGCGAATCGGTGGGGGCCCATGAGCCAATGCCGCATTACAGTGGCGTGGATGCTGGCCGAAAGGCGGCAGACTTGACTAATGCGAATATGCAAAGGTAGTGGCCAGAAACGAAGTAACATCGGAAGGATATCTTCAATTGTAGCTCCTACACGACGCTTGTAGCTACCAATAAGCAACGCGATCGAAGCTCTACCGTTTTGCGCTGAATTACGAACCACATGGCACTGTCGTACACGATGCAGATACACAGACACACCTCAATGTGGGTATGCCTCACTATCAGAGTGGGAGTCGTCGAGCGACAACAGAATCGACAACAATTGGCCAGCCTCATTCTCTCTTGTCTTTGCTGCCGGGCCGCCCGAGCTACTTTATATCTGGCGAACAGCGATCGTGCGCTGCCCTCCGAATCGCTTTGGGTTGGCCCTTGCATTTCTATTGTTTATCGTTCGATTGCCGCTTAGCATAGCGTTCGTGCCGACTACGGTGTTGTTCGGCTGCGTAGGCTTGCTTCCACTACCCCGTCCCCCTCGGGGGTACTCCTCGCAAATCGTTGGCCAACGAAGACGAACACGGCCGGACAGCCAGTGCAGCAGGAGCGATAGCGCGCACCAGCCGTGGCCCATCTAGAATACGCAGGACGGTGAGTTCGTGCGTGCGTGTGTGTGTGTGTATCTATGTGTACTTGGAAAATAGGCCGTGGAGCTCGGATTCTTCCCAGGCCAGGCGTTTTGTCCACGCCTTCCATTGCTATTCCTCCCCCGAGTAGAAAAGGCCTCGCCAACCATCTACTGCTCTGTGTGAGGAGGTCTAGTGGGTGAGGTCTCGTCCGTTGCCTTGTACTGCCCGCGTATACGTCCGAAGGCTAACTCTGCAGGCAGCCCGCCCTCTGCGAACTCGAGTAGAGGTACCACAGCAGTAGGCGAGAGATATAAAATTGGTTCTCCTTTGCACAAGAAGAAAGAACGAAAGCAGGAAAAAGGAAAAAAGGACAATGTGTCAGCATATTTGTCTGTACTCTTCGCCATCTCCATCTTCCCCCCAACCTACACCCCCCAACCTACACCCCCCAACCTCCACCTTTTCTGTCTTCTCTGTCTCTACCGGTCGCGTACTTTTGCTGTCTCACTCCCATTTGCGTTCTGTTCGCCTATTTCCGCACCGAGCCGAAGATTCCCGGGAATACCAAGATGGGGGTCTCAATATCTGAAGGGGTTCCCTTTTCCAAGGCCTGCGAACAGCTTGTTTCAGCCAACCCTTGAAATTCCCCAACATCACTGGCCACCCATCAGTCAGCCGTGAGAGTGGAGCCGTAGCTTCACAGCTCGTTTCAGCTATTTAGAGGATGGGGATTGCTCCGAAACGCACTTGGCGGTCTGGAGGTTCACGGCTAGCAGCCCAGCCCCCCTGCTATTGGCTGAGGAGACAGATAATATAAGCTCACCCTGGATTCTGCTGCATGTTCCTGCTTCTTGTTCGCCCACTGCTTCCTTGCTTCTTCAGTGTTCCCGCAATCCTCTCACATTTTTCCCGCTTTCCCCTGTCTTCCCGACTTCAGTCCACTCCCGCCATGGGCCTAGATCTTCAAGCGCCCGGCCTAGCACCCTCCCCATATCAGGCTCTTCTATTGCGCCCGTCCTTCATTGTTCTTATCTCCTACTCATCGTCTTCTTCATTGGGCACTTGTGCTGTTATCTTGCCGTATTTGTACGAAAGTTATGACGAGGCCGCCCGCTGGTCGATGCGTTCCGCGTCGACCGCCGGCCAATAGCCACGCGGTTCGGGGTAGACAGTGGACTAGGGGAAGAGGTGGATAGACCCATAATACTGTATTGGTCAACTCGTTGGCTGATGACCGCCACGTTTCACGAGAATAGAAGGAGGGTCGAGATGCTTGACTCGACGCCGCACAGCTTATGGTCAAAGTTCGCACCCACTCCTGCCGGATCTGATGCACGAGCTCGGCTTTGCCTTAGGTTAGAGCACTCGCGCTACAGTTAACAAATCCGCGAAGTGTTCCACATTGTTGTCCTTCGCGTTTAGTTTGTTTCCAATAGCGAATAGCTTGTTCCCACCAGCGTCGACGATTTAGGCGTTCGTCCGCCTAACTATATCGACGTTCCGGTGACAGCGATCGTTCACCCTTCAATTGCAGGGGCCGGCAGAGAAGGCTAAGAAATGACTGAAGGTGGTCACACCACAGGGCGCTTGGTTTGCTTTGCCGAGAGTAGTTGTTCAGTTTTCGGCCGTCCCAAGCAGAAACGCTATCGAGATATAGAGATCGTCCAACGAACAGAGCCACTCTGGGCTTTGCACCCTTACTCGCACTATCGAGCATTTTATATGTATGTATATACACTCTTGCCTGAAATGAAAGTGGGAGAGAAGCGGTTAGAGAAGTTGTATTATCATATATAAGCAGTAGACGAAGAATAATGCAGTTCGTACGGGGATGGCCGCGAAATCGGCCCGCGGTAAAGGGTCCACGAGAAGAGCTGGGCATGAGAGAACGTCGGCGAAGAGAGAGCGAGAAGATCTCTCCCTTTCTCTACCAAGAGCGGGCAGCCGGAAACAGTTGCTTTGAGGAGAAGGGGAGCCGAGCCTCTTCTCGTTGGCCATTGGCCTTAAATAGCGGAAGGGAGCAGGCACAGCCTGGCGGAAGGACGGGCGTGGACTCGAAAAACTGGTCGCCGCCACCACGGCGAAAACCGATGAAGAAGAAGAAGCCGAATCGCAATGCAATCAGAATATCAATCGCCCGCGACGCTCCCGCAGGCGGCCGTACGCTGGACAGCAGCGATGATCGGTGGCCAGCCGAAAGCCGTAATGGCTCTGAATCGTTGGCCAAGCCAGTAGGTCATATATAGGCAACGGTCACTAGCCAACGTCAACCGACCGGAGCTCATAGCCACCAGCCCCGTGTAGACCTCTGTTAATGCCAAGGCCAATTCTCAGTTCGGAAGACAGAGTGGCGCGTTGCTACGAACGTACAGCCAGAATCGCCAGAAATTACTGGAGGAGCTGTAACAACAACGGCAACGACAATAGCAACAACAACAACAAACGGTGACGAACTCCAAGGAGACATTTGCGCCCCATATTCACCTGACGCAATTCGTTGGTGGCACTGGGGATTTTGGTCGAGGGGTTGCGCGTTCCTGTTTCGTGGGGGGTCCAGTAACGTCAGGGTTGAGCTAATGCGAAGCAGGGAATCTCAGGGTGGTGAATGAAAAACTTTGCAATGGTCAGCGCGATATTGAGTAGTGGGCTGCGAAAGCGGGTCGCCGTTCCGCATCGCCATTCCTTGTAATGGTGTTCGTATCGTAATTGACCATGTATAAATACTGGTCGGTGGCCGGAACTGTCGGCTGGCGGAAATTGCTCCGGCTTGCAATAAATTAGTAAAGAGTAGGGACGAGAGGAACAATGAGCATGGCATTATGTCGTTTTGCTGTGTTCTCTTCGGCAGCCCTCCAGTGTTCAGCAGTGACTGGGTTCGGGGTGGCACGTCGCTCTGAACGTAGCTAGCCATAGGTCCGCTGATGGTTTGGTCTGAGTTACTCGATCCTTTCATCTGCAAAGGTGTTAACGCGGTGAAGAAATCGGTTTTGGATGAAGCCCATTGTTCTTCCTAATCCATAGGGCAAAAGCCCCAAAAGCAACAGGATGAAACAGTAGCGACACGATGGAGCTATACGGAACAAATATCGTAACAGATGTTTGCGACAATGTATTTCCCTTGATGCTACATACTATGATGGATTCACCATGGTTAGCTGGTTGCCCGGGACGTCCTGGTGAGAATGCTGTGCATACTGATAACGTCTGTTTATCAAGTGAATTTCTCACAAATATCAGCTTCGCACATGTGTCCTTCGTGAAAGCCACTGCTGTCCGAATGACGTCGCCATCCGGAACCTATGGTCCATGATCGTCTGATATGCGATACGATATATATATATATATATATAGCAACGATCTCTCACGAGCTCGGCAGGCAAGCTGCTGTTACCGCGTGTCGGTTGTGGCTAGCCTATCAGTCGGGTGGGAAAGGTCTACATCAAAGTAATTATGATACCAGCTCGGAAAGGTAGTGGCAACCAGGTCGGACAACGCCAGCGCTGTCGATGGCAACGAGCGCCATCGCCCGCTAACCCCTTCCACGATCATGAGCGGTATATCGTTATACATAGTCGGCCGGACACCTTGCCACCTAGCTAGCTCCCTGCTTCCATCTGCTCCAATCTCCACAACGACGCCGCGCCCAATTCCCATCTCGGCTTCCCGGCAGTATTTAGGTAGGTAGATGAACTTTGGCAGTTGCTCCTCGTCGGCTCATTGCGGTCGTTCGTAACGATGGTGGGCTCGCGGTGCAAGCGAGCACCGTAAGGGCGAGCAGCGCGGTTGCTCGCTCTAATGAATTTAGTAGTTATATTCGATATCGGGGGAAGAATGGGGGGGACTGGACCACCCTGAGAGGCCTGGACCAGCCGAGCGGGTTCCATGCGAATAAGGACCATGCAGGCATCGTCCAGGCACCGAGGCTGACAGGGAACTCTGCTTGGGTACGGCCTCCCGATAGTATCATGGCTGGCAGCCCCAGTTCCCGCGTCGTGCCTCTGGCGTTCCGGCTGATCTGCAGATGTTCATTTATTACTTTATCTCTTGCTCTCTCTCTCTCTCTCTCGTTCCTGATTGTGCATGGCGCGCTTCGCGGGCGTGGCCTCACGTCGCGGCTGACAGCGCTACTGATGTTGGTGGCACCGGCAGTGTCCGATATCTTCGCGCGTAAGCCGCGTTGTCGGGAAAGGCCCAACCGAGCGACGGCTCCGAGATCAGCAGCCCACCGAATTTGCCTACCCCAAAATACTCGCACACTGCTTACGCTCCTGGAACGCCACTCGTGGAAGCACACACGACGTGAGCCGGCGGGGGTGGAATCGGGCCGTTGCAAAAGGGCCTTCGCTACCGTATGGAACAATATACGAGAGAGGGCGTCCGCTCGAGCGGCGGGCGTTGCTTGCTGTTTGGTATCGTAACGGGCCGCGTGCACGACTCACGGCGTGACACAGCACATACACAAGATGCGCCTGGCTGGGTCTGTCCGTGTTAGGTTAGTCTCAGGGTGTTTGTGTGTGTGTGTCCAGTGTAGCGGTGGTTGGCTAGCGGAGTGCGATGTTAACGCGAACGAGCGCTTGTATCTGCGAGTGGATCGCCGGCGGGTTCGGCGGCCGTTGCCCGCCGTTAGCAAGCGTAGCCGGGAAGCAGTTGAGGGCGGAGTAGCAGCGGGTCCAAGAGGACGAGGCGGGCGCTCGATGAAGCCCCGGGCGGCTTCCTCCTCTAGGAGCGCTCATAGGCGCTCGTGGCTTCACGGTTCATACATCTTTTTGATGACGACTTGTGACTAAAAGTTTTCACCAGAACAAGATGACGTACGGTTTTGCCCTCTCTATCCAGCGACGAGCGTCAGTCGGTCGCTTTCCGGCGGCGCCCAATGCCCCAGACCCTGCCCCCAACCGCCGTCGCTCTAGCCCAACACGGTGAAGCTACTCCGAAAGCTAACTCCTCGCAAACCAGCAGCAAGCCCTCGTGCGCTCGCTAACTAACCGAGTGCGTCTGTGCGAACCGAAACTAGAGGCGGGGAGAAGGCCTCTAGGCTTGAAAGTGCGCGCGGTTTGAGGCCGGGACGTACTCGGGTGCTCCAGGCCGCCGCGTCTCCCACGGAAGGACAAGCCCGCGCTCGCCCCTTCCCGGTGCTTCTGCTCCGCTGATGCCTTCTCTTCGCCCGCTTGCTCCGTCGACTTTCAGGTTGTGTCGTGGTGTTTTCGTAAAGCGTCGAAGCGCCGCCGCCGCCGCCGAAACTGGAGTGCGGAGTGCAATGTAAGCAAGCGAACGCTCTTTTCCACAGCCTCGGCGATCTCGCTTTCCTTGAGCGTTTGTGCCGTTCGCGGACCCGCAGAGTCAGCCCTAAGAGCACGCTAGAGAGAGAGCGTGAGAGACAGAGATAGACGGAGCCAAACGCGCAACGTGGCCTGCGTATCCTGAAGTCGTGTACTGCCGGGCTGCCGGGGGACGATCCCTTCGTCGTTCGAAGGAGAACAAAGTTACGTAATTTGCGCACCATCGCCGCCAGCACCACCACCACCACAGCAGCCGGCGCCGCCGCCGCCTCGACCGAGTCAATTTAGCGTCTTTTGGTGTCGACGGCGACAACGGTACGACTTTCGCGGATACGCGCCATCATGCATAGACACGCACAAAGTACAGTCTCCTGCTAGGCCACGTTCGTACGGCGAGGCTAGCTAGCGGCGTTGGCATAATGTGACGGCATTCCATGGAGCATCGGGGCCGGGTGCTGCGGTCGCTTGAGGCGCTCCCCAAGGCAGTCTGGAGGGGCCCAGTTATCATAGTGTCGTAGGCAGACACCTACAGAAGAACCGACAGAGAATACGGCGGGTGTGTTCAGGGCGAGCCCGGACTGTTGGCCGGTTTGCTCGCTTGAGACCGGAATCGAAGCTGACGTAAGGTAGCCCCTTGGCTAGCGTCGTAACGACACACGCCCTAACGTTCCCGGTAGTCGGAAGAGACACGTAGGTGCACGGGTTCGAACCCCACCATTGCATATTTGCATTACAGGGGTCTTATGAAGCAATGCCGCGAACAGTTGTACCGTGGACGTTAATTGTTGGCTGAGCCGCCAGCCCTCAAAGTTTACTAGATCGTAGACGAAGTCTGAGAGAGCGCGAAACGTGCTTCATGATCTGAAGCTATTGATCGGGAATGGTCTGTTGACATCAATTTTGTTTTTTTTTTATCTGAAAACTGAAGCAGTGTAAATACTGCAGTTCTATGAAGAAAGCTCAATTTGAATGAATGAGTGAACATGTACACTGGACGCACACGGGGTGTTCGCCTGCACCATCAGTACTATTGAACTTACCAGAAATGAGACTGACTTGAGGTTTACACTGTATTGAGACGCGTACGAACTGAGAGAGGGAACAATGGACAAAGGAGAAATGGAAAAATCGAAGACAGATATCAGGTAAATTAGCCACATTGACTATTTCAATGGCGAGCACGATAGCACATGCGGTATCTATGTGATTACATGCCGGGGGCTCGGGCCTCGAACTCGTCATCCCTGGTCGGCGACCTTGCCGAGGAATCACAGTCAGCGCGTATACGTGGCCAATGCTTGCTAATAAATGATTATTACTGCAAAAACGGTACGTGAATGCCAGCCACATACGACAAATTCGATCTGATTGACACGTCGATAAGCTGCGACGATCGCAGAGCAATATAATGTTTTCAGCAGATTGCCATAAGCGATGAACATTGCTAGGCTTTTCAGTCTAATTTAACACGAATGACCGTACTAAATGACACTCCGTTTGGAGCACGCCACACCCGTAGAGGCTAACATTTCTCCACAAGCAGGACACGTACGCGTCGGGTGAGTACAGCCAGTGGCTGTAGGACCATAAGCTGTAAGATTCAGGTGCCTTTGTGGCAGCTAGCCAAGCGGTACTAAGTTTCCACATCTGGTAAAAACGATGGTTCCCATACCGCGTTGCGTCAATACCGATGCATTTCCGTCTAACCTAACCTAAGCTCTCGCTGCTCTGTTATGTTCCTGTTTATTACAGTCATTAAGCGCACGTTCACGGCAAAAGTCTTCGAGCGGACGGTGATACGAGGCAACACAGGCGTCCTGCGCTGTCACATCAGCGACGTCGACAGGGCCTACATTCAGGTGAAGACGTGGCTTGTCAACTCGTTCAGACTAAACGCCGGTTCGATAGGAGGTAAGATGACGGGACGTACTCACAGACAATAACCCCCCCCCCTGACTGACCCCCCCTCTGATCTGACCAAGGTACGACCACGTTGTCGTTAACTAAGATCTGAACACACGAACACCTCACGCATGCAATAATTTGTTCAACTGTTGTATCGTACTTTACAGTTCATGGAAAGTATAGCGTGTTATCAAACGGGGGTGATCTGCATATCCGGAACGTGGACAACAACGACGCCGCAGCCACGTACGAATGCATGGCTCAACATTCGCTCACGCAAGAAACGGCTGTTAGTATCACGGGAAAGAAGATAACGGTTCGAGGTAAGGGTACCTACAGGCGACTCAACCAGCGTTGCGTCAGCGAATGGACGCTAGTCGGGGTCGGCAGCCCTGTTTCCGTCACGGATTCGATTGGTCCCGCTGTAGAAATGTTACTATCCCCCAAATAAATGATCAGCTAGACCTTCCGTAATGGCGCATCTGTTCTAGTAGGGGCTCAAGCCTGTGGGATGATATAACTATGAGCAGCTTGGCATAGAGAGAGAGAGTTTTTTCTCTTATTTTTTTTGTACCCGTTTTTCCCGAGCGGTTATCGACCTCTTCAGCGGTAGCGATATCTATGCATGAGTTATAGTTGTGTCGCGTATTTATAATACCTACACTCGAGCTGGCCCAGAGACTCGACTACAATAGAAATCCAGCGAAGCGCATAGCGTCAAGCGCCTTAATGTGTTCCCCGCCCTCTGTCTCGCTCTCTCCAATCAACTCTAGCTTCTAGCAGTCCAGCTTGAAGGCACTAGATAGAGACCGGTCTACTGCAGACGCTCACCCCCGAAACTTTTTCACCTCTTCATTAATTTTTCTCTGTCTGCCTGACTTCCCGCCTGTCGCGGTCCGGAGCAGAAGCGGTGCCAAAAGCTCCCCTCATCACGGACTCGCACCGTCACGTTCGGACGAAACGTGGCGCGACGGTGGAGCTGCCCTGCATCGCGCAGGCGATTCCTCCTCCGAGCTATCAATGGTTCCGCCGGCTGAAGAGGCAGAGCGTGCCGGCGTCCGTTGTGCCCACAGGACGAGTGTCGCAGCATGACGGGACCCTGTACATACACCAAGCAAGCACGGACGACGCTGGCACGTACCTGTGTCAGGCGAACAACTCGATGGGCATGGAAACCACTGAGACGGAGCTCATTGTCACGGGTTCGTACCTGAGAGTTCCTGACGAATGCATAGATGAAAGTAGTGTCGAGAGTTGTTGATTGTAGGGGAACCTTTGAAGTACACGTTTTTCTAACGTCGTCAATATATATGTGGCAGCGAGGAAAGGTTGCCTTGGGCTTCCGTCTGCTTCCGAGCTAGCACTCGCCTATATCCACCAAGATATTAGATCGGACGAAGGTGAATGCAAAAATACAGTATATAGAAAAACAAAGGTATTAATAGTATCCACGAGGGACAACGAGATTTTCAACCAACTGCTCGAGATTACAAAGGGTATATACACACACGTTACATCTGGTTCACTTGACGAATTATCTGCCTGCTGTTACCTTCACTGCGCAGACGCGTTGCACGCAGTAATCACGCCCCGTGTGTACCGAGCCGATCTCGGAGGTAGTGTCCTGCTGAACTGTACCGTTCGCGGTACCCCTGTTCATCGCGTCGAGTGGCTACACAACCAACGGCCGGTGCATTCGCAGTACGCCGGCAGCAGTCCGGGACCAGCTACTGGGCTAGGTGCAGGCGTCAGTAGTCTGCACGATCCCAGCGGGGTCTCGTTCACCTACGCCATCTCGAATGCCCGCCAGGAGCACAAAGGCGTCTACCAGTGCTTCGCCTACAACGACGAGGAAAGCACTCAGGCCTCGGCTATTCTCGACATCACAGGTACATTTGCATTGCCGGTATATATATATATATATATATACAATACATACAGTAATTCCTAATTATTGTATGTTTGAATAAAGGGCCAGCCGTTGTATATATATATATATATATAAATATTAACTATTACATTTTCGAGGACACAACGCGTGTCCGGGAAGAAGTCCTTGCTCATACGACATTAGTCGACAATGAAATAAATGCATGCAATATTGCCTATGGGCTAAGCTCGCAAAACATCTAATGAAACATTTTCTGGCGAGCCAATCTTGCCACAGGGACATCGCCAGGACTCGTCCTTTCATAGCTGATTCACATGGGGGCTCGTGCTAATATGAGGTGCTCATATTAACCATTCGTACGTTAATTAGTGCGGGACATTCAAAGTTGGTGTAGCTATGACGCGGACGAGCAAAAGATCATGAATAGATGTGACTCAAAGTGATAGGATAGATTGACTTAGCGGTTGTCAATTACCAATTTCGATTGCAGATGAGCCACCTGTGCTTATCGAGACATTCGAAGAGATCACAACGAGTCCCGGGCCTTCAGTGTCGCTGAAATGCATCGCGTCCGGACGACCCCTTCCACAGGTAAACGTTGCCCTTGAAATCGTCGTATGGCTACACGGTTGAAGGTTGGCTTAGGCGTGACTCCTCCTGCCAACCCATGTATATAACGATAAGTTTGAGTAAATCAAAAGATCTACTCAACTTAGCACGAGGTGTTCCGATCGCACTCATCGTACGTCAAGTTCATCTCGTCTCTTGGCTAGCCACTAACGTCATATCGCCAACCTAAATTCGTTCTCCAATCAGACCTGCAGCGCCACACATCCTGAACCTGTCCTTAAACAGCATTGAAACTGTGTTGCATCCATGTGTTGCATGCTGACGTAACGGTCGGTCCCCGCCGTTTTTTCGAAGAATCCCGCCACAGGTTCCGTCGACCTCCTCCTCTTCCTACCTTGCCTGCCTTATTCTCTCTGGGCAGCCTAGGTCCGTGGCCAGTCTAGCCAGGAGGGCGCTTGAGTTTCCTCGGATGTCGAGGCAGCCCCGGGGAGAAAACGCGGCGCCAGACACGTGCATAACTTAATGACGCCGTCATCGCCGTCGCTGAGTGGGTCTCTTCCCTCTGGGTCCGGCCGACTAGCCGACCAACAGTGGCGGATTCTGCCGATGCAGCGTCCGGCCGTGCTGCACCATCGGCCAGCCTTAAGCTTCTCTTCTTGGCTGGTTTGTTCGGCTTCGAAAGGGCCCTTCCATCTCGTGGCCCCGAGGCATTGACTGATCACACAGTCGCATGCTGCTGCAAATGTCCCCATTTCTGCCGCGGATCTGCTCCTAAGCCGGCCGGTCAGGCAGGGTCACTATGGCTGCGCGTGGCTCCTAAATCTCGCACCAACCAGACAGCCCGTCACGAGACTCTGCTGAGTTCTCCTTCTCTCAGTCGCGCTCGGCTTCTTCAAGGACGACCATCCCGGTCCGCTTTCGGAAAACGAACTCTGCGAGGGCCACTGAGAACGAAATCGAGGCAATGTGCTAAGGTGTGCAGGGTCATACGGCATCTACCATGCAATGGAAAACGTCGCATGTATCCCAGCCATGACCCTCAATCCATTTGTCGTATCTTAACTCCCTTTCGGACGTCCGTCACTTGACACCCGCCATTAAGAAACGCTACGGTCTAGCCTGCCAATCCGCCAGTGCAAATCGCTGGGTAATTGACGCGACGGCTATAGGAAGTGGCCTTCGACCGCACGAGTGTTCTTTCTTCTTCTTCGCTGCCCTTCCCCGAAGTGACCCCATCTCCTGTCCAGGGGCAAGTGGAAGTCCTCAGACAGGGCTTCTTCATGAACCCTAAACATAGGATCTCGAGTCCCGCCGACTTCGCCATTACACTCATTCACTCAGACCTTTCCTGGGCTGCTCTGCCCATCTGTCGCCCCCTCGGATGGACGTCTCCCCGCTTTTCAAGCCTATACTCAAATGTGTCGTCTTTGTTCCCCTACCAGATCGGGTCGTTTAGTTGAAGATCAATTACGAGGCTGGCGAAGTCCGCTCGAGCGAGTAGTATACGATGATCATTTTCTCGTATCGTAGTAGATCGGACGGAGTAGACCAGCTGCATGAATGAGTTAGGTGTTCACCCAGCGAGTTTGGATGATTTTCTTTCGTCGTTTACACATGTGTTGTGAATTTGGATTTTTTTTTAATTAGCAAAAATCGCAAACGTATCTTTACATGGGAAGAAAGACGCCTTTGTCCGCCTTTTGTTTCGAACTTCGTTTCGTATTATGTGGTAACTAACATCGACAGTGGATGCAATTTGCTACGGTGCTTCGAAAAACAAAACGTCCTATAAAGAATTGAGAAAACAGATCACTACCCAGAAGACCAATATTAGTCTGGACTCTGAGCAGCCCGTTATAGTTACGATTTCCAAACGAAAACGAGCACCTGAAGAATAAATTTAACCTGGCCGAATAGCGAAAAGCGGACATCGCCATCATGAACGTCTTAACCGCACATTTCACGTACAGATACCGTGTATTCTATACTCGTTTAGCTCATTTGATGTGCGCCTCAAATGACGATGCCGTTCTACGGCCGCTACCGTTTACAATTGAGCCTCAACACTTGAGTCCTTATATATAATAATTGTTCGATTTTATTCCTCAGGTTACGTGGACCCTAGATGGGGTCGCTGTGCCTGAAGATGCTCGTTACCGGATTGGCGATTACGTCACTCGCGATTCGTACGTGGTTAGTTTCGTGAACATCTCTTCAGTGCGAGCGCAGGACGGTGGAATGTACCAGTGCACAGCCCGAAGTGACGCTGGCGAGGCCGAGCATGGCCAAAGGCTAAACGTGCACGGGCCACCATTCGTCCGCGAGATGAAGAACGCCTCAGTGTTAGCCTCCGAAACGATGACGCTCATCTGTCCGGCCGGAGGCTGGCCCATCGATTCGATCACGTGGGAGAAAGGTGAGTAGAGGGCACCGACGAGGATCCGACAGTTTGATTGATTTGTCTGAACGCCTTCGTGGAAATGGACACCGAATGTGTGTGTGTGTGTTGTACGTGCGCAAGCGTCCATTGTACACTTGACTTCGATGATCGGAACACATTCGCGATTGTCACCGGGGATCCCTGACACTTCAATACGAATTGATTGATTCCAATCAATCTTAGTGAGCTTATATGCGATATACCTTTCGATGTATAGACGGAACTCCTTCGTTCCGCGAACATCAATGTTTTTCTCCATCATCACCCACCATCAGGTGCAGATGCGCCGACGGCAGAAGTAGCAGCCGTTAATCGAAATGTGAGCATCACTATTTGCGGCGCACTTTTCGCGAGGTGCGGCCAACTTGGTCTCATTGCAGCGAGTTATCCGAGTTAGCGAGATATGGTTATCCCGGCTGTTTGCGCGAGAGACGGCGGCCAGCTAATAAAAGAACGAAACAAACAAACAAACGAACTTATTATTTAGTGCACGACGAACGAAGTTGGGCCGCGCGAGGTGGGTGCTAGACAGCGAGAGCATCTCCCACGGGAGACGTGTATTACTAAATGAGACTTCTTGTTCTACAGCCCCGTTGCAGTTGCAAAGCCTCGCCTCGGTATACTTGTTCGCCCAGTTTTCTCCGTCGCAAAGTAGGATGGTATCTTTGCGGCGAATGAGCCAGGGGAACCAAATGGAAGGGGCCACCAGCCGCATCAGCATCACCGCCCGCCACCGCGACCGTCACCATCAAGGCTTTCGAGCATAATCCAGAATCCTCTCTCGACGCTCGCCCTCAACCCTTGTGCCTCGCCCTGCTGCGGCACTCTGCATGCACCAAGCAGAACTCTCGTTTTCAGGGGATTTTTACTTGGAAACATCTTTACACATTTGACTGGTTCTTGGTCGGTCTACGACGCAAATCTCGACCCACCGGGTTACTCAGTTCCCGCAAATTTCGCATGTGCCACGTTATGTATTTATATACGGGCCACAGAGCGGCCTGCATACGTACACATTCGTACATGTCTTCGCCGGCCAGCGGGCCTCTACCAAGCCTTGCCGAAACCATACAAGGGGGAAGCCTTAGCGGCTGGATAGCAGTCCCTCTACGAGGCAGAAGTATCCGGCGCGGTCTTGCAGTCTTTGCCGTGTCCCCGTATCGTCGCCGGTCGTCGCTCCCAGCCTCCCGTGTAGTGCCTC
Organism: Stratiolaelaps scimitus; assembly: GCA_019614645.1. Classification (NCBI taxonomy): domain Eukaryota; kingdom Metazoa; phylum Arthropoda; class Arachnida; order Mesostigmata; family Laelapidae; genus Stratiolaelaps; species Stratiolaelaps scimitus. The sequence continues at coordinate 6,592,053 of JABWDB010000012.1, forward strand.
ATAGACCGCCTGCTAGTCGAACAGGCGAGCGGCTTGTGAAGCCCTCGCAGAGGCCCCCAAGGCAGAGATGGGAACGCGGAGGTACGAGGGCCCACCCGCGCGAACTGCCTACGACCGGGCAGCGAATACGGCTTGGGATATCGTGCGTACGCTCTGGGCCACACAAGCCACGCGTCCGCACAGGCTACCGATACACCGCGTCGAGCGAATGATCGTGGGAATTGCTCCTCGTAGCTCGCTCCCGTGAGCCGGTGTTCTTCTTCAATGGCAAGCCGGCCATGCCGTTCCTTGCAGGGAGCCCGCTCCCACGGGGACGGGATTACACAGGATGCATAGTAATAGTAATAATGCCCCGGCGACATTGTTCGCCAGCATCGCGGCCTGCTGCTGCCGCCGCCGATGCGGTCGCTGCTCCCGAAGAACACCAAGGATTAGTAGCACATGGCGAGACGCACAACGGTGGTGGTGAGCAAGCCGGATACAAGCTCGAGGCTTCGGAAGGCTTCGGCGGGGGAGGATTCCCCAATGCTAATGACAATACGGCGAAGTAAGCGAGTTAGGGTACGGGGGGGCGGGGTGGCAACGGGTCTAGGACTGGTTGCCTCGTAAGCGGGGTGGCGCCAGCGGCGGTTAGCGGCGCTGACGTCCTCGGGGACCACACAAGGGCGCAACATCAACTGCGCTGGGAAGCGAGGAACGTTCCTCATCATCAGGAATCGAGCGGAGCAGCATCGCCGTGTGCGGGTGCCGGTGCGAGCGTCATTGTTTACACTCGGTTGCGAATGCACTGTCGTCACAGTGCAATGCAATAGTGCCGTCGTAATAATGTCTCCTGCAGATTTCCTAGATAAGCGACCAAAGAAGACAAGCGATAGTCACGTTGCTAGATAAGCGCTAGTGGCCAGTAAAAGTATGAGTCAAGTGAGAACTCGATATTCGGGGTCGACATTCGGATCGGCTACAGCACCGCGTGATGTTGTCGCCGAATGGATGTAGTTAAACTAAAGGGAGAATGTTTTTATGTTCGCATTGATGTTCAGATTTTTGAATATGAAATTTTCATTCGTCACATTTTGATATAGCTTATATCATATCGGATGCTTGAGTGGTATAGGCCCAAGTCCATGGCCCAGACGTTGCCTTCAGGGATTGCGTCGTATGCAGGGATTGCGTCATACCCGGATGTCTCTCTCCAATACGTTCCAATTCGATGATAGGAAAGGTACAGCATACTCTTCGAAGTCATGGACTCGTTATACGATTGGTATTCACACATCTGAAATCGAAAGCAATCGCATGGGTTCGTCTCTCCGGCTTCACGTGTCCAGCTCTCCGTGTCAGTGTCCTCAAAATAATATATGGTCATTATTTACTTCAGATGTCTATGTGTTGTTTCCGAGCGTGTCCGAGCGTGTGTATCATAAACAGAGTATAATATATTGCACACATTCGATTCCATTTCCCGGATCAGCCAATACCGGATCGTCGTTACTCAAAGGCGTACCTCGAATCTGTCGTTGAAAACACACTGTTGTGACGCTGCTTTCGGCTGTTGTTGTTGTATCTTTGCCCAACGACGCATTCCACTGCGCATGCAATCACATGCCAATTAGGCGTCTGATCGCTGGCGTGCCGGTGGTGCCTCCACCGTTAAACAACGACTGGCACCCACGCTCGCGCCCGCTCTCCGTCCTCGGAAATAAACAATCACCTTGACTTCGCTTTCCAGCGCCAGCAATGGGCCGCACCGGGACCCGAGGGGTGGTTCCAGATAGAAACGTAGCTGCACTCTAAATCGATGTTTTAGTAGAGCACGTCGAGTATTAAGCCTGACGGCTAGCTAACTGAGTAGCGCAGGGCGGCTGTCTGACGGGGATTCAGGCCTGGCTGCCTATTTGCCAGCCGACGGAATTGACCGTTCCAGCCTTTCGTCCTAACCCTACCTGGCCGCCAATCGCTCGTTGGCTCGCTGGCGAGGCTTCGTTCGTTTCGACAGGCAAGCGAAACGCCCAGATCCTATTAGTTGCAGACGCAAACGTCGAGTGAGTGAAACAAACTCGGCGTACGGCTGCTGCCGAGCGTACAACGTGCAGTGGGCTGTGCATACGATGAGGGCGCGCGTGCCGGGGGGGCTTGGGAGGTTTCCAGGGGCGTTGAGGGCGGGCCGAGGACAAACCAGACAAGTGAAGGCGCTCGTCGTTGCTAACAGGTGCTTACTTCCCTATATCCTATGTCGCGCGGTGTATTCGGTCGTGTCGTTGTATTTCAGAGAACATGCGTCTCCCGTACAACCACCGGCAGAAGGTCTTCACTAATGGGACACTGCTGGTGCATGACGTCGAGCGGGCGACCGACGAGGGCCGGTACACCTGCACAGCGAAGAACTCGCAGGGCCAGTGGCAGGCCAACGGCGTCTTCATTCGGGTCCTGGTCAAGCCCGTGCTGGTGCCATTTAGCTTCCCGTCCAGCCTTCACCAAGGCCAGCGGTTTAACGTGCTCTGCACCGTCTCCAAAGGGGACTCGCCCATCTACATCCGATGGTACAAAGACGAACAGCGGTGAGTATCTGTTTCAGCCCATTGCTGATATACAGGACTAAGTTACAGGACTAACAACAAGATTGTATTGTTGGATAAACACAAGAGTCGTATAGGAATTACTTGGTGTATAGAAGGTTTCCCTCATTGCTAGCTCGAATGAAAATCAATTCTCGCAAAGCAATGATGAGTCATAATAATCGAATATCACACAATGAGTATTACAATGAGCGTAATAGACGCGTCATGAGCGTCATCTGGTGTTAGGTCATTCAAATAAACAATATTGCAGAAAGCCTGCGGTTCTTCGCTCATATGTTTCGTTTTCAATTCTTGATCTACAATATAGGTTGAGTGCAACGGAGGGTGTCTCAATCCTGAACGTCACCGAGTTCTCGTCGACATTGATCTTCAACGAGCTGCAGCCACACCATAAGGGCAACTACACCTGTGAGGCCCGCAACGATGCTGGCGTGGTACGTTTTACCGAGCGGATGGTAATACACGTCCCGCCGAGCTGGCGGGTGGAGCCCCATGACACGCCGGTCGTCAAAGGGACGACAGCCTTTCTAGACTGTCAAGCGGACGGATTTCCGCAACCGAAGATTCGTTGGACAAGGGCACAAGGTACGTTGTATACGCTGTGTTCGTAGTTAAGTTGTTGTATTGGTTTATTGTAGGAACTGCAGTCTTACAAGTTGCCCAAGTTGTCTTATATATGCCACCAGGTGGCGGGAGTCGAACCTGCGGCCTCTAGCTTTTTACGGCCAGAGACGTGGCCGTCCAAGCCATCGCGTCCACCAGTTCGGGGAAGCTAACCGCAATACCATTGTTCATACTCGTGCTTAGTTGCGACGCGTATTGCGCAATTACATATTGTACTGTTCGTTAACCTACAATCGTCGCCAGCGTCTCCGATGCCGGTTTGGAGCACACCTTTGGGAGACTAAGGTCTCCTCATTGCTGTCTCCCTCCTCTTCCTCTCTCTCTCTCTGTTGGTACTGTTTGATACTTAGCATCGTTGTTGCCACACGAACGGCTTTGACGGGGAGAGGTTATGGCTGTCGAGCGATATAAAGGGGATCTGTTCTCTGAGCAGCAGCAGCAGTAGCATGGACTTCGAGTCAACTCGACCTCTACTGATACGTGTCCCAACCAACCCTGTATCCCCTATTCCACACGCACCCATGCTCTCGTGAACCGCGTTGCTCTATCGCGCTTCACGCTCCATTCTCAACTTCGCAGTGGACATTTACCATCGCGCGGCGGCGGGGTTGTCCCGCCGAAGGGGGTGTTGAAAGACATCCGCCCAATGAATGATTCCTATCCCTGAAGCCCGGGAGTCCCACCAGGGTCTTACTCGCAAGCAGGCACCACCCGCACTTGGTCGGTCGGCCTACAGAGGGGGTCGTCGTCGCTCAGAGGCGCGCCTTGTGCCCTGCGCCTTGCGTCTTTTGGGTTCACGGGGTCCCACGCTCGTGGCCGTGCCAGTGGCAGCCTCGCACCGCCAGCTGACTGCTTGGCCGCCTGCTCAGCCTCTCGCCTCATGAGAACTCATCCGGAAGGAGGGCTATTTCCTGTCGCCCCTCCGCGGCGCTGTTCGCAGTGGCGGTGCCTGTCTCCGTCGCTTTGATTCCGAGCACCACCGCTATCATTGCGCCTACCACCACTTGCCTCATATCAGGGCTCACCCCCATCGCCTCCTTCATGTTCTGTTCTGTTGCCGTGGGACAGACATACCGCGTTGAACGTTCGCCCCCGGCTGCCGTTCCCAGCTCCTTCTCTGCTTGTTCTCGCAGGCAGCGAAAGAGCCAACGCTCCGAAAACCCTACGCTCGACGAAAGCCTCTCGTGCCCCTGCAACCGTTGCTCGCTACCCGGCCCGTCGCGTTCAACTCGCATCAGCCAACCGGCTTGTGACAAACCTCATCTCTACATCTTCCGTGATGGGCGCACCGCGAAAGAGTGAAGGGCAGCCCAGCTACCCTTAACCAATGCGGACGCGAGTGCCTTCAGCTCGGTCGTCCCTCGCTAGCAGCGCTCTCACCCTCCACTGAAGTAGCCTGTCTATAATATTTCTACCGCCGTCGCAGTCGGCTACGCCTTGGCGTTCAACCGTTGAATCCCCCGGACCGTCGCTGTTTAGTCGAGCTCGATGGTCGACTTGCTGTTGGTCACTGCTACTCCGCGTTACTAGGCAAACGCGAGGGTCGGAGCGCCACCACGTAGAACTGAGCAGAAATTTGTCATGTCACTGCGGATGGACGGACTGACAGGGTGACATACAGACAAGTGTACAGATAGACAGACCTACGCAACGGCGGGAGGGGGCTGCGGTTTATCCATGGGCACGATGCGACAAGATACGGGCAATCTCTCCACGTACCCGCGTTGACATTCGAAATGACGAAGTGCGTGTGCTTATGACGAGCTGAGGGTGGTGAGGGGCCGTCTGAGGGCGCGGGGAGTGCTCGTTTTTTAATCGTTGATGGCGCTACAGCGAACGCGGAATAAGTCCCAGAGGAGATTGCACTGTATTCGGATTTGGCTTTACCCTGCAATATTTCTACAACTGCCATTTAAGCAAAGTGGAGGCACGGACAGCTGACAATTCGCAGATTCTGATACTATTCTAGGGAAGAGATAGACTCCCAGTAGAGGATGGTGGATTTAGCAGGCAGAGGCGTTTTGTCATCCACGTCAACCCCCCATTGTAGTGGATCGGGGCCCACTTTCATGGAGATCGGAAAGGCTCCGGTGGTGTCCGTGCGTTTGAAGAAAATTTCCTCCTCTCAAAAAAAAGGATTCGGATACGATTCAGCACCACGATATGTCTCTTATTGGACTTCCAGGTCAACGTTGTGTAATTGCATAGTACACGAAGCGTGCATTAAATGCGTTCAAAGTATGATATCAGTCCAACCCAATGGGAGGAGAGGTTAAACAACGTTTTGGGTCTTTCTAAGATAACCTTCCGTGCACTACGCCCTGCCGCTATCTCAACCCGAAGCCACAGAGACAACGGGACCATGTTCATATGCACTGTGCATTGACACTAGAGTTGCACGAGCGCTTCATTTTCGAGCACGCTGCTCGTCTTACAATGAATCATTCACGTTTGGCAGATCGCTTCGGAGGAATGGGCCCCAGTGGGGTCGAGTCACAAAACAGGCACATTGTGATACCCACTGACTTCATCGATATTGTATTATCTGTAGGAGTCGTCTGTGTCACGATTCTTGTGCTTACTCTCGACTTTCGGTGCGAGCTCTTTTCCCGTTGAATGTTCTAATCTTGTCTAAGCGCTATGTTGTTTCAACAAAATTTACTCTCACTCTGCTTGTGAATATTCAACTGTTCCTCCCTTTTCAAATCCTGCAATCGGTTGCTTCAGGAGAGGAATCCATCTGTCTTTAGCTTCAGGCTGTTACGGCGCCACAGTGTTACATCGTGTGTCTCCGTGATGGCGCAGGCAGCAATGTCTCCGTGCCTAGGGTCACGGCTTGAATAATTCGACCAGGCATGCGCGGACTCAAACCCTGAGGCCGCGGGCTTCAGCCAGGTGTGGATATTTTCCCGCGACATTTGTCGCTGTAATGCCATGCGCATGAATGCCAAGAGGTATGTGATTGGATACAGTCGGGAAGCGGGGGCACATCCGCCGGCGCTCAGGTCCATTTTAGTGTTACATGCCGCAGTATATTATTGGGGTCCGTCTAGGTCTTGTGTAACCTGTGTGTCCTATGAGGCGTTACTGCGTGTCCTCTGTCTTCCATATGCCGCTGGCAAATGGCGCTGGCTTGCTGTGACTCGGCTGGCTGTACCGCGCAGGGTGACCACTTATTTCCTTGGCGTGCAACAAGGTTGCTCTATCCCGTTCTGCTCTGCGATGCCCTTCACTGGTTTGGTTGCCTTCAACCTCAGCTGTCGGGCGAAGCTAAGAGCTCTCCAGCCGAGAGACCCGGGGATGGTGAGCAGAAGGCCGACCACGCTTGTCCTACCTCAGGCCAGGCAACCGTAGGGAAAGCGGGGAGCTACAGAGGGGTCTGCAGCTGGGAAGCGCGGCGCCTACGTATCCTTTGCTGCTGTGAGCTCTTCGCTCTGAGCTCGCTACTGGCAAGAAGAGGAAAGGCATCGGCTTGTGTCCCATCGCTCGAACGCCCGCCGTTCGCCGGTAGCCAGCCAGGAGGCTGAAGAGAGCGGGGCCCCAGCCGAGTCCAGCCGCGCGTGAAATAGCGAAATATCTTCATATAAATATCTGCGACGCCAACGACGTTGCCTGCGTCCAACATAAAGAGAACCACCACCGTCTTCGGGGAGTCCCCGCCTTCCCCCCCCCCGAGCTGCCGAAGTTGTTGCTCACAGGGGGCGGCGGCGGCGGCGGCGGCCGCAGAGACGCTGCTTGCGCGGAGCTCTGGCTAGAGCCAGCGTAGAGTCCTTGGACTGACTTTAGCCGAAAGATGTCGAGGGAGACGCTCCGGAATCTCGGAAGAAGTGTGATGAAATCGTCGAAGCTAGGGTTCTACTAATGCGAATGCACCCCAGCTGCCTAGCATCCAACAACGGATACAGCATTATATATACTGAAATTTGTATATTGATATATATATATATATATAAATAATATACTCACAAATGATTCTGATCATCTTTGAAACGACATCTCTCGATTGCCGGCATGAACACTAATAAGTGTTTTAATTTGTGATAAAAACGCGACGTATAAGACAATGCGTAATGTAGTGCACTCTGGATATTATCTGGATATTACTCTGGATATTATGTGTATCCATTGTAAGTGATATGAATCACTACAATTCAAGGAGTACAATCCCCTCAATGGGAACGAAACAAACGAGCGGGCGGGCGGGTGTGTCCGATTGGTTCAGAGTTTGTAAAATAGCTCCACATGAAATCATCACTTCTGCACGAGAGCGCCACGGGAGGCAGACGGAGATTCGGCACAAAGATCTGAAAAATATCGAAGAGTTCCGAGAGTTTGGTAATGCAGTTCGGTTGGATCTTCGGTGTGATATTCTCAGCTCTAAATATCGCTATCACCAGTTAGCGCAATAGTAAAACATAAGAAAGACAATTGGTTCTTGCTGGCTGAGACGATTCGTGCTGAAATGCTTGAAATGCTTCATTTACGAATTATTTTATTTAGTTGTTAATTACTCTTTGATGTTCCAGGAGACGACCCGGCCGGTGACTACAAGGCAATACAGAGCTCGTCGCACTCGCACGTGTACGAGAACGGAACGCTAATCATTCAGGGGGCAAAGTCTAGCGATGCCGGCTCCTATCTTTGTCAGGCAGCTAATGGGATTAGTCCGGTTCTCAGCAAGGTCGTCCGCCTCTCCGTACACAGTACGTAAACCCGTTGACAACAGGCGCTAGTTATCATATAGAGAGTGCCTGGGGATATATAGAGAGATCGGGCTCAAGTCTGGTTTACAGGTGAAGCAGCATATATATATATCTATATATATGGTTATATGTCTCATAGGTATATACTGTGCTAAGTTTATATTTCCTCGTTACTCAAGTGTCAGCTTTGTGGAACTTTGTGAACTTATGAGCTCCACCGGACTACGATAGCACGCTTATGAGGTGGCCTCACACGCCGATTTACACGGAACTCACACTTTCGCGATCGCAGCAACGGACAGCCGTCATGTCTTCGTGTATTCGCTGTTTAGTGTTTTTCGTTTGCCCTTTTCACTGGTGTACCATTCGACCAGGCACCTAGGTGTGCATAACAAGATACCGTGTAAATCAATGATGAAATACATTCTGTTCTAGTACGCCACTATCAGGCCTACGGTATCAACCATTCTCAGCATCAAAACTTGCTTTTCCGCCGTTTGTGAAGGTCGCTGCCTTTATTGCGGGGTCAGAGCGTGCGGGTCAGTATGCAAGCATCTAGTGAGTAGCTAAGCCTTACCACAAGTGGACGCCTGTGACCTGCATATCGATGAGCGCAGTATCTCCTCAGGGTGCGCCATTTCACTACGATCTGGGACTGCATACTATATCCTCGTCTGTACTTTGCCATGAGAACCAATTCCGAATGACTACCTTGTCCCGTCCTCTCGTACGGTCTCGCTACCTTTCGGTATTTCGACGTAGTCCTCACTGAGAACGGTTGCCGCTTACGTCGTGGTTTGAGGACGCCCCTCATAGCAGTTTACCTCTATTCGACAGCTCCGGCCTGGTCGAACTTACTTTTGCCGTATCTATTCCTTATTTCCCTCGTCTGGTGCATCCGGAGAAGTTCTCAGAGGACTTCTCTAGAGCACCGAGCGCTTCTTTTAGCAAGGGCCTTCATACCGCCCGGAATAACTATCCCTGCTAACTCCCAGCCAGACTCCCTGGCGTATTCCACCACCAGCAATGCGAATGAGCCCAGATCAATCCACTACCTGCTCGTGCTGTGTCGATGCCTCTCGTGGACCTATCGCAAAATGAAAATGCACTATTCTTTCCTGTCGCCATGTGTGGATTAGCGAATCACTTTTTTCCCAATTGTGCACGCGCAGGCTTCGGGCAGGGCCGATGTCGTGATTGGACAGTCGGGGGACGTTCCATAGTGGATCTGGAAGAGCCCTTGCGGTAGCGATGAACAACAAAAGGAGCAGACGGCTACTTCACTGTCGCCAAGGCCCCCGGTCCCCACCAGCGCTGTGTACATTTCATCTACGAGTCGCATTGTCATCCTTTTCGCTCAATAGGGTATCTACGTCTCTCTGCATATTCTTCCCGAGTTCCTTGCGAGTCGCTCTGCGCCTGAGCGTTGAAGCTAGCACGGACTTCGTGGCAAATCGGGATGCGGAAAGTGCGGCTGGCTTGCCTTACCGCTCCTGTCTGTGACAATCCCTGCTAGCACAAGTTGTACACAACGGCCGTTCGTTGCCTTTACCTAACGAAACACTCCCGCTGCTTCTGCTGTGGCTACTGCTACTGCAGCCGCCTTCGACGGACGCGTTACGTCTGCCTTCCACAGAACATTGGCTATCATCTGCCTCGTGCCGAGTTCGACGCAAACTCGACCCCAGTCCACAACGCTCGGCACAGCAATCCCCAGCTTGGGTTCGGCTCGTCGGAGTTCCTCCTCGTACGGAGTCATCTTCGTCGGCCGCGTTTGCATCGATCTGCATCTGCAGCTCAGCTGCCGCTGCTTCTGTAGCCGATCAAGGCATCCACCCGTCGCCAGGCCCCCACTCTGCCCGGAGACGAAGAACCAAAGGGAACGAGTAGTAGGCAATCTGCCTGCGTAGCTGCTTGCTAGTGGCAGCCGACTGGCGTCGCCCGTGCGCCCTTATCCGAATTCGAATTGGTCTCAGGGGACTCGTTCGCTGGCTGTGTTGTCGCTCGTCTCTCAGTCAACCGGCCAACGGGAAGGGGCAACGCGTCCTCTTTCCTCCTCAAGCTATGCCGTGTCCTCGACCCTCAATCGAACTACACTCTTGCACAAATACACGCTTTCTGCCTTCTCGTAGGCCTTCCAAACGCTACACGGCTCGACACCGCATCTCGCCTACTGGATAGTAAGCACCCAGGAGGCACTGCGTTGGTTCATCTCTTCTCAAAGCTGAGTAAGATCCGAGACACAGCCGTGAACGAAGAGAACGGTCGAGGCGAGGCAGGAGCCGCAGCTAAAAACTGAGTTCGATAGCGGTCGCCGACGGGTCCCAAAGAAACAATATGTCTAAGCTACCTAATATCCGCTCGGAGCACGAAGCAAGGGCGATAATACCCTCAGCTGAATCCCTCCTGAGTAGTTTCTGGAAATGCTCAAGAGCACGCACAACATTCATTCCTCTGAATGAGACTGCTAGCGACTCCAGTACGCGTCAGTGCTTAGTAACGGTTAGCGGAGGTAATTTAAAAAGCCATTTATCCCGGGCCAGATCAACTGTCGCCACAAGTAAAGTTCCGCTTTGTCACCGAGCTTCTACTATTTCTGTGTGTGGCTATATCGACATCTGGTGACCCCCAGAACGCACTGACAGGCAAGGGAGTACGTCTCGTCTGACCCATCGGCGCTTCCATATATGGCTTTCGTTCTACGAATCTGTAGTGTAAGTAAAGCCAAAGGGTGCCTGTCGACGGTTTGCAGCACGCGATTAACCCCCAAAGATCCGCCTGCAAGCTGTGCTTGACACCGCTCTGGTGAGGGCCGTGAAACGTCCCCTCTTTATCCGTTCGGAGGAGCACTACCCCGCTTGCCCAACTATAGATCCTTCAATTCTTGCCTTTTCTTTGAGGGAAGCTGGGGCTTTTAACGGACTCGACTTTGTGTTTCGGGCTTAGTGCTAATTATAGCTGTTACTGCACAATAGCCTATACATGTGTAACAAATGTGCATAGCATATACATTATGCATATATATATATATATTTATATATATATTTCCGGAGCAAAGGCGCCCAACGGCAGCCTAGTACCGAACGAATAAGTTTCACCATTTTTAGAGGAACTCATACGGGAATGCTAATTGGGGCCTGGCAATTGAGTCATTCAATAGCGGTGTGGTTTTCGAGCATAGAAGGCCTTTAGAAATCTCCTCCACCAGGGTAAAAACAAGCCTAAAATGCTCTTTACGCAATTGTGCGGAATTCTCAGATCAATTCATACGAGACTCATTGCATTTGCATACGGGCTTGTAGGAACGAAACGAACTGTTGGAGGTATTGGGTTGCGTAGCTTTTACGAGAGCTTCTTCGAGACTCGTGGTTGTGTTCGCCTTTGGAAAGTCATCGCAAAAACAGGACGGGAACAGTGGACCCACTCGTTCGCTCCCTGGGATTTGGGAGGAGGGTTGGGGATTCAACGTGAGCGGTTCTCCGAACACGGACCTGGCGCCATGCAGCGCACCGCGGATCCACAGGAATAACCTCTAAACGTCCTTGCTCAGCGTTGCTTGTAGGCCATTGGTTGTGGTCGGTGATTTGCCTAAGTCGAACACTGACGGTGATCTGCTACGCTAAATCTCGATTTCGGCAGACTTCGACTAGAGTGGAAGATGGTAGGACGTCCGGGAAATGTTGTTTAGCGCTTGCTTTGTTTCCAAAGGCGGATTCTTCCCCATCTGAGCTAAGGAGCAAGCAAACGTTTGGGGACATTTACCTTAGGTTCCGCGTACAAAAAACACGCGTGATTTTTTAGAAGAAAACTTGCCTCTTTTTGCAAACATGCAAACCCTCTTCGACATAAGAAGGAAATGAACATCGCATGTAGCGTTGTAACCTGTCCCATTTTCTAGACCGATAGTATCGTACAGAACACGGCGTCGAATGCAGACGTCGAATGAAATTACTGTGTTTGTCGGTGCCTAATATTCATAACCATCACTTCGAGAGCGTCTGGTGAATGATTCCGGTTGAGTCAATCGCCAAACGCGCAGTTCGGGCCCTGACGCAGATTGGCAGCGACTAATAGAGAGCGTCAATGAAACATACAGAGATTACTAATTATTATTAATACTACTGTACAAGCAGTACTAGCAATACAAATACTTGTGATAACTTTTTTTGCCACCGGTGTTAATTTATTATGGCGCCATATGGCCCTGTCCTCTCTCTCTCCCTCACTCCCCTTCTCATTGTGCGTTGTGCGTGTTCACACAGCGTACACGACGCCTCCCATCGGCTCGTATCGGTGTCAACGAATACAAGTGTGCACAGCGAGCGGGAAGGAAACGAAATAATAAAGAGCGAACTGTTGTTGTATAGAAGTAGCTTTAGCGGATGTAGCACGAGCGGATGTACACACAGAGTATATAAACACACGGACACACACACACATAATCGCTTCGGGTATACTATTACCACGGGCAGTCACGAACAACTATTGAGTTCCTTTACCAGACGAACGCCTTGTTCGTCCACATCCGGATGTCTACGATATATGCCTGCCGAATTATTGCCAACTAGTTGCCAACCTGTTCTCATTCGTCTACCTTCTTTTTTCTCCGGTGCTCGCCGTTCCACTGTTCTGTTCATCAACCCCCCGGCTTGGGCTGTTGCTGCCGCCGCCGCCCAACGACCTCTTCCCGCACATTGCGTCACCGTGCCGCGTTCCGACATCGTCGCTGTCCCCTGATTCGCCACGTGGCCGCACTGCGACTACGACGACATCCGACCCTACCCGGGGCGACCCGTCCGTTGTCTCTTTAGCTGCTGCTCATTTCCGGTGGAAGTTCCGCGGGGAGACGGCACAGAAAGGCCAGCCAGTTCGACTAAAGTGCGAGGCGTTCGGCGACGCGCCCCTCGTTGTCACCTGGACAAAGGACAAGCAGCCTTTCGACCCGCGCAACAACCCCAGGTGAGGCTAGTGCGGGGGAGAGTGATGGAGAGAGAGAGATTACGAGGTATAGAACGAGCTGCAAGACAAAGAATGCAAGAGACTCAGCTGGCTGCCCAGCCAGATGAGTCTATGACCTCGTCGCCTTTAGTTGGTGGTCGTATTGTGCCCGAACCAGCGAACGTCATAGGGCGTCGTCGTCGTCGTCAGCCCTCGGGCGGTGACGACCCAATCGTTATTGTTTGTGGCTGCAGCGGAAATGTGGTCGCAACGAAGGGCTGGTAGGAGTTCTAAGTTCAGTTCGTCCATAGAACCCAAGCGAAGAACAGTAGACGTCTTCAGGATAGTGGGGTATCGAGGAATAGAAATTCGCTAATAGACTAGATGTGCTGCTTGCAAACGTATTCCAATGTTACCTAGCACCATGCGATGCAAAATGTGGATGAATCTCCCGTACGCATTCATCGGACGGCTTGACGAAACATTCACCACACAACAAAGACCCTCTGCCAGGGTTCGTATTGGAAAATAACGAGGTCATTTTAACAGGTTAACGCGAGCAGGCTATCTGCTTAATTGCAATTGGGGCAATCGGCAGAGGCCTATTGTTTATTAGATTGTAGAAACTAAAGTGATTTACGTGTACCTATATTTTCTCCTTTCAACTGGTGACGATATTTTCGTAGATGCACTGTGAATGAGACGCACACCGAGCACAGCGTCGTATCCGAGATCGTCATTACGGATACCGATCGACGAGACTCGGCCCTGTTCTCGTGCATCGCCCGAAACGCCTACGGATCTGACGACACGAACATACAGCTTATTCTCCAAGGTGCGTATGTCGTCAGTGACATCAATTTCTTTTTCTGAGTCACTCATTACCGGCACACACGTCGTTGTTCAATTGCCAGCTTATCTCATTGACTGACTCTTCCACGTCAACGGCAGCATGCATTCATATCGGCGTACGTTAGATAGCATTACATCATTGCCGAGGATACAGAGAACAAACACCAGACACCAGCACTGGAATACGGCTTGGATTGAAATTTCCAGAGCGAACGGAGCCAAGGAAAGGTGCCTTTGCAGTCGATTCGCGCACCGTACGACTTGTGCCCGGCATTCTCAGGGCGCCGGGGGTGCAGCTGTGCCGCATAATCATTCGGGGGCGCGACACGCCATATCGGCCACATTTCTAATTCTCAATGTATTCTCAAGATCGGTCTCGTGAATTGGCCCCGACGAGTACGAAATTGTCGACACATTGACTACATCCAAAAAAAACGTCTACCATTACAACGCTGTATTTGCCTACCTCGCAGGACAAGAGGAAACGACCCGCGAAATGTGATATAAATTTGTGATGGAAATAGGAGGAGTCACACCCAGCTGTCAGCGTTTTGATAAATTATCTGTCCGATATTGGGATACTTACTTACTTAAATAGATAAGCATTGCTGTGCAAACGATACCCACGCCCCTTCTGCAGCGTCTCCGTAGATGACATTTACTAGGAAAACGTCCGATCTGTTTTCTAGACAGGAGAGCATGCGTTCGTTTATCCGCCAGCCATCAATGTTCAGTAGCCTTTACCGTTCTACTCTCTTCACCGTTTTTCAGAGCCGCCCGACCCGCCTCAGGATGTCAAGGCACTGGATATCAAGGAACGCAAGATTCGGGTCAGCTGGACCGCGCCGTACAGCGGCAACAGTCCAATCGTGAAGTACATCGTGCAGTATCGCAACCACGAAGGTTAGTTGACGCTTGTCGTTTGTGCACTGCCGGATCGGAGCCCCGCCAGCCGCCTCACTAGCCGAATTTGCACCAAGCGGGATTTTGACCACTCGCGAGATAGGGCCGATGCTCAGTATTCTACAATTCACATGTATATATAGTAACCGTTGGGTGCTACTTGCTAGCGGAATTCGAGTTAAGCGACAGCATCTGCGAACGCACCGAGACTAATTTCGATAACTTTTCATTGTTCTTTCCGTATGTGTGGGTATACGTCTGCCTACGGCGTGCGTCTGACCGTCTGTCTGTGCAGAGAACTGGCACTCCCGTAAAAATAAGAACGTATCCGTGACAGGCTCGGACACTGAGGCCGAGCTGGTGTCGTTGTTGCCTGCCACAATGTACGTCGTTCGTGTCTTAGCCATAAACCAGATTGGCCCGAGTGAACCGGGAAGCGATACCCACATCAAGACCCATAACGAAGGTAAGCACCTCGCACCTACGCTTTAGGTAGGCCCGACGTCAGGCAGGAAGGACTAAGCCAACCTGTTGTATGTTTCGTCTATGTCTCCACCACGGCAACAAGGGGCAACAAGGTCAGGAACAACGATAAAATTGAATAGACAAAATCAGATAGAATCGATTTTACACTCTCTGTGTAAAATCAACGGTGTACAAATGGGCAAACAATTTGTATTTCGCTATTCTGTAATTAGCGCGCAGCGATCGCTCGCTGTGGCAAGCGACAGTGGGCTCATTCAGTGGCTTCTCAAGTAGCTCTATGTTAAGCTCGATTTTCGTCAAACTGCATTTCCAGCTCCGGAGGGGCCTCCGCTCAACGTTCGACTAGAGCCAGTTGGTCCCCACTCAGTTCGAGTTTCCTGGAAGGTAGGTTCATTGGCAGCCCTAAGATGACGACGATCCGACTCTGAAGGAGTGTACTTTACTACCTACTAATTAATGGCCGACGGGACGATCCACGCGACCGAGGTCGTTTAACATAATAACCATCGCAGCGCTTTAGCGTCACTTTGCGAAATATATCGAATGTCCCTTCAGTACAAATAGCACTCGGTTAGAAACCGGTGATTTTACTATATATTGCACCTATGACCTACTATAGAATGGATAAATCATTTAGTTGCTTAACGGCAGACTCCTCCAGAAACCCTCCCGCGATTAACCGGTACAAAGTTTTGATTTTTAGTTTGAGTACTAATCGAATTTAATTTATTAAGATCTTGCCCAACCCAACACGCGAACCCATTCGCTAGCTGTAGACCGCTGTGGATCAGGTTTGATTATCTAAAAACTAATATCTATACATAATACATATAATATCTAACTATGTCGATACTTCCTCGTCAATCTGTCCTCGCTAGCCGCCTCGAAGCGACCTACAGCACGGTGACCTGCGCGGATACTACGTCGGCTTCAAAACGCGAAACTCGTACGAGGAGTTCGCCTACCAGACGGTCGAGTTGAAAGATGACCAAGAGAACGAGTTGAGCCTGAGTGGCCTCGATGACGCTGCTGCTGGTGGTGGTGGTGACGGCGTGGGTGTTTACTTCGTCAACGAACTTCGACGGAACACCGAGTATACGATGGTCGTTCAAGCGTTCAACGACAAGGGCTCAGGGCCCGCCACGCCGGAGATGCACGTTCGCACCCTTGAGCACGGTATGTTTCTTTCGTATAGGAAGCATGTGGCTAATCTGGACGCACGAATTATGCGATGTACTTACAGTATAAGTAGATTTTCCGGGCGGACTCACAGCGAATAGTTTAAGTCCGTCCACGGAACAATTGCTTTAGGAATTGCCTCATGAGACTTGCGGTATACGACGACGCAGGTAGCTGCGGCCGCATAATTGTGATAGGCATTTTGTTTCTTCTAAAAAAGAGAGTATAGTGAAAACATTGCAGTGATTGATTTAGCATGCAATGAAATGTTGTCTTTAATTGGCCATTTCGTTACGGATATGTAACATGTCGTGCTGTCATTAGCACGTAAGGTGGCAGACGACCGGCGTAGCTTCGTCATGCATCGATATATTTTTATCGCCATAATATTTTTTTTCGTCATAGAGTCTCGGACGTTTCAGTTTGGTCTGCGCTTCTCGTTGTAGAGTCTAAGAATAGACCGGGCTTTGGTTTTAGTCGACGGACGCTTTGAGCCGAGCGTTCGGCAAGACACAAAGCTGGCTCTCCCTTCTGTGGAGTGTACGGGGCTGGGAGGGTTATGATATTAGCTGAAAGTAATTCGGTTGTGCTAGATCGTAAGTGGGTTTTCGCTGCCGTTGGACGTTGTTAGAAACCAGCCGACTGAAGGGTTAGCTTCTCTTGCCGGAGAAATTGTTGAGGAGAGACAGAGAGGGGAGAGATTTTGGTTCATTTTGAGCCATCGGGTCTCTGACGAAAGAGTCGATTGAAGCAAAAATATGAACAAGTCCATGCGGCTTCGCGTGTGAACATTTCTACGATCTCCAATGGCGGGCTAGAGAAAGGGGCGCCTCTCGGCACTGTGGATTTATTCGAAAATAATAGATATTTTAGTTTTCTTATAGTAGCACTTGAGGTCCGATTGGGGGCAAGAAGAGCCTTAAGGGCCTTATATTGAAGGAGGGCTCGCCGAGTTTAGGTCGGGAGAGCTATTGTAATTTGAGTTATTGCTTCAGCTAAGCCTGCTGCTCAGATAGAGCGAATGAAGCGCATATGGTGATTCTAAGTATACGATTAGCTGCATTCAAACGATTTCCGTAATTTCAAGGAGCCAGACACCCTCCCAGCTACGCACCGAAAACATTTTTCGCAGCGACTTCCATAGAAATCATCATATATATAATGGCAGCTAGCTGTTCAATCGGCAGCAAATGGTACGATAATGTTCTATCTACGAGTTGTCATTGCAATTGTGACATTTCAGTTGTAGAGAAATGGAGAAGCGACACGATTCATTATACATCCTATATTGGTCTTATTTTGCAGATGTTCCCGAATCGCCGGATTTCACCGTGAAGGCTACAACGAAAGGGAGCCTTACACTATCCTGGCCACCTGTTCCAAGGAGCACTAATATTGGTAAGTGTAGTTGCCGTAATAGCAACTGACGGCTCTTGAACTGACACTGCAGCTTAACGTATCAGCCGATGTTCACAGAGATCCATTGGCCCCCCCCCCAGATGGCCCCTGCACACATTGGAGCAAGGAGGCTAAACACAAGATTCGCCTTTTTTTTCCAGTTTACATCGTCTATTACCGCAAGCAGAAATCAGGCGAGTGGCAGAAGTCGCCTGTACCGAAGAACGCTCTAAGTCACACGATTGGCGGACTCGACTGTGGCCAGAAGTACTTCCTCTATATGAGGGCCGACAACTCGCCAGTTCGAGGCGAACCGAAGAATCTTATTGCGGCGTCAACCAGCGGAGTCGGTACGTTCTCGACGGTAAATCGGCGATATAATGATGTACAAAGTGAATTGAATTGAATCGGGTCAACTCACTATAGCCACGACGAACAGTGAGGTCGTGAACCGTTTAGCGTTTGAGGAGCAACCTGAGAAACGACTACCGGTGGCAAACTATTGGATAGAATTAGTTATGTGTCCTATTCCAAATAATGTTCCCTTAGGAAGTTTAAGATTTCGACTGATTGGCATCAAGTTAGTTGAGACACACGCGTGCAAGAGCTAAAAAATATAGGCAGCATTTCCAGAAGGTGTTAATTTGGAAATTAGCTTCAAAACGAAATTGCTTCATAAACTGGCTGTATGCGTTTTGTTCTTTCTATAAAACATAACTAATTTGAATAGAATATGGATCTATATTGTATTGTATTTAATTATTCTAATTTTGATTAGACATTTTTTGTAGGGCATATATTTACCAATAGAACAACGTACCCTATCGTACGTATTACCAGAGGCATAATTACGCTGGGTGATTTTCCGACTGCAATGATTGTTATCGGATAATTGCGAGTTCAAATTACAAAAATTGACATGAGCGCGTTGTGAGCAGCATCTGTCCGCGGCTAGGTTGAGCACACATTTGCACATATCTGAATGGATGATGAGTCTTTCCTCGGTCAAAGATTAACGCCGACACAAAATAGGCCATCAACCTCGGCCTTATCGCGTAGTCCGCTTATAGACTACGCGATCTCACGGGAGTCATCGGCTACACCCTCGAACTCGACTCCAGCCGTTCAAGAAAGCCAGCTGACATTTGGTAATGGACCAACACGGCGAGTGCGCAAACATGATCAGATCTTCCACATCAACGGGGGTCCGCCGGCGTCGGCTTTTCGGTGTCGATGCCAGGCTGCGACCCACCCAACCCTGGACTTCACACAGCACTAAACGACTGACACGAATAGCACAACAGAGAAAAAAGGCACAAGCACTCGCCTGCTCATCTCTCAGCGGGTCCTTTACCGGGGATGGAGTTGCCGTCTGTGGAGGCCGAAGCCGGATAGAAGCCGAAAGACCAAAGCTGCTGGGAGCCGCCGAGGAATGAACGCAAATGAATTGTCTCTTCCATAAATCTCAATCCAAGTGGTAGCGGTTACGGCAGCTGCGGCGGTCGCGGCGCCCTAAACAGCGCTACTAAGGACAGCCACCGTCAACCAGCAATCTCCGACTGCCAGCGTTGTCCAACCTTCGGAGCTACTTGAGAGGTCTGCAGCTTATTCCTTTGTCTTGCCCATGAAGAGTGGGCGTTACGAAAAGTGCCAACTCTGGCGTGGTACGTAGCGTTGGACAGCAGCAAGATGAGCCCGGGATACATTTCCGTTCGCTCGTACATATACGACTGGCTATTCGCGTGTGTCAGACCCCTATGCTAACTGCGTGGACGACTTCGGAGCTGATTCTAGCACGAGTTGTCTCTCTACTTGCACCTGCCCCGAAGAGAGGATGAGGGGCGTAAGGGACACTTAGGCCATCACGATGTTCCGCGTTCGTTACCTAAAAGAAAGGTTCATTGCTTTCTTGTTGATTGTTCATTGCTTTCTTGGCCTTTCTTGCGAGGCTCACCGATTAGATCTAGTGTGGCAATACTGCTCGCACGTATGTGGTAGAGAGTCGACGTCATTTGCCTTAAAATGACTCCTTTTTCGCAGCGAGCCAAAGGAGCATCACTTTGTTGACATCCTGTGTTTCATCCTTTTGCCAATACTACTCCTACTACTGCTAGAGGTTGCAGCTTGCCTATCCAGCAAGAGCGGGTACGTCCTCAAGAAATGCAGCCTCTTCCAACTTCCGCACTTTCTCATATTCTCTACCCTGCCCTGTGCATCTCACCTCGCGCCTGCTGACTCGCGGATTGTCAGCATGCAGCGAATCCCTGTGTGCAGCGGAATCCTGTAGAACTACCACTCCACACAGCACACAAGTGCCAAGCGACCCGTGAGAAGATACTTGGCAGTGCACGTTTTGCCTGCGGAGAACAAGCAAGAAAGCCAAAGGGAACCGCGATATCGCTGATAAGGCAAAATCTTACTCACCCTTCGACGAGCACTGCTACCCCTATCTGGTGGAAGTGTTCAGCGGTCAGTGCGTGAAAGCCCTGCCTTGCTCCCGTTCGTAGCAGCAGCAAGATGCCGTAGTATAGATCGCTAGACACAGCATCGCTAGACACAGATATTGCGAGTTTGCCCGCTACCCGAGTGAGTTGTCGAACGGCTATACGGCTGCCATGGTTTCCGGCGACCGAACTGTCGCGAGGAGCGATCGCCGATTGAGACGATGACAGTTCGGGAGCTGAGTATCGTATTGTAATATCTACGGCTGACAACAACAAATGCCGCTGCCTTTGCCCTTACCAGAAATATATAGGATAAAATTCAGATTTAATACACCTGATTCATGCCGATGCGTAAACCACGATGTCATTGCACTACAGCACTAGTAGTAGTGCTAACGTTGCTTGCTCTATTTATATATCTATGTTGCTGTCACGTCCATTTCGCCATCTTCTCGTTCCAGCTCCGACAGCACCCGAGAAGCAGCAGTTGCTGGCGGACGGTAATGACACGGCGATCGCGCTAAACCTGGCGAGTTGGCGTGAGGGTGGCTGTACGATCGAGGCATTCCATGTGGCGTACAAGCTGGCTACCAGCCTCGAATGGATCAATGTGCCTAGAGAAGATCTGCCCCCGCTGCCGTTGGCTTTGTCGCCGCTGCAATCCAGCAGCCATTCGGGTGCCTCAGCCACGAAGGCACACTCGGCCAGGAGCAGTGCCACGAGCGTGGTCGTCGGAAACCTCATGCCATCGATGCCCTACCTACTTCTAGTTCGTGCGACGAATAGCGCCGGTACCACGGAAGCGCAGTACGACTTCGTGACGTCACGTCAAGCTAGAGGTACGTATGCGGAACGACGTATTTCGAAGGGGGAGCGAGACTCATTCGATGGTGGACTGCCGGGTGGACAGCAAAATGACACAGAGAGGACGCTGAGCTCTGGGGTCTGTCAGTGGTCGCCCATCGTCGCTCGACTATGGACCCCGCTTTTTACAGTCAGTCATTCACGTGCACATTTTTAAGCGGCAGAGAAAGTTAGACCTCGTCCCACTGTGTAATCTGTGTGTCAGCGGCTATACGCAGCTTAGCGTTATCAAGTTCGAGGAGGCATGTCCCTTGGATGGTCTAGTGGTGAGCGTCTTGAGCGACCGAAGGGACGTGTGTGTTGGGTTCAAATCCTGTCAAATCCTGCCTAGATCCAGCACGCTGTTTAGCTGATCCGTGTAAACGTGTTCTGATTTTAATGGTTGGACCCTGACGATGGTCTTTGTTTCTTTTTCTTGGGTCTCCCCGAAGACAACCCACTCTCCTCAACGGTTGGAGCACGGCGATCGCCATTACTGCAGTTGGAGGTGGTTATTCCAGTGGCAGCCTCCGTTGTCGTCGTCGCCCTTGTTGTAGGCGCCATCTGCTTCGTGATCAAGAACAACCGGGACAATATGCACCCGTACGACGGTATGTAGGCAACACAGTACGATAGTATTAACTCAACAGTATAGTGACGGCATACATACTATAGTGTTGTATTGTAATTGCGAACGCATTGCTTTGATAAGCGGACAATCGAACGAGCTGATTTTGGCGAGTTTCACAATCAGGTCGGTGAACGACTGGTGAGAAGATGATAGGGATCCGATCCAAGCTCCTAGACGGCGATTTAGGACACAATACAATTACAGATCATATATATGACATATTTTCTTCGAGCAAACTTCAAGCTTGTCTGGACATGCCAACTCGGACATTGTTGGTATGTTAAAATGTCGTTAGCAGTTGACAGCTTTGCTGACGCCGATTGCTAACGGCGACAAGCTTGACAGCAGCACCCGCCCGGCTCTGATCATGATCTGTCTACAAGATGTATTCTCTGTTTCCTTCGTTGTAACGCGGCCCCGTCGACAGAGAGTGGTGGTTCAGGGTTTGGCGTGTTGCGTAAGAACCAGACGGCAGTTGGAGGAGTTGGCATAGGCGTTGGCGAGTGCGTTCATCTGGCCGACATGGACGGCTGCAACAAGATGGAGCCTCCTGGCGCTCAGCTGCTCAAGAAGACCAACGAGGGGTACTACGCCACTCCATACGCTACCACCCGACTCTCGGGTCTCAACCTCACCGGAGGCGTTCATAACGCGATGGTGTCACAACATCCCGGCCATCCAGGACATCCCGGTCACACGGTCGGTGTTCAAGTGCAGGCCATGTGCGGCGGCGGCGGCGAGCAGAGGAAATTCTCCGTGCCAATCGGCTCATCGCCGGACTGCTTCAAGCAGGTGAGTCCGCGCATTGGCCAATCCACGCCGAGCTACATACCTAATATTGCACTGTAACTTGCAGTGTGTTGAATTGCTAAGTGTGTGCAGGATGCAGCATGTAAAATGATACACAACCCGCGTCACAGGAATCACCTATAGCGGGGCGTCAGAGGTAAGAGCTTGTAGCCTTCTCACACAATACGATTTCAGTGATGAACGCGCCTTTCACTGTGCTATGGTTTTTCATCCGCAGGGGGTCACCGAGGAAGAGTCGTCGTACGCAACCGTGAAACGCACACCCCGACAGATGCGGCAGTCGTCCGACTTCAACATCTACAACTACCCAGCCGGAACGGCGGGCACCCTAATGCGCAGTCCGGACGAGATGTCCGACCTCGACTCAAGTACGATGGGCCAATGGGAGAGTGGACAGGGGTGCGGTGGAAACAAGAAGTTCCGCGCGATTCAGGGTAAGCGATAAGATGCCAACGACGCAAGCGGACGAGGAAGAATACCAGAGTCCGGCTGCGAGCGCCCCATGTATAGGCGCATACGCATTCAGAAGGCCAGCCTAGCTATTGATGATGGTGACCTTGCTGAAGTCCCATCTAGGGCCAACACGTGTTTCAGTCATTTGTTTCGCTGTCTGCGTAACGGCCGTTGTGGACTGTCGCATTGTCGGCATTCAAGCAACGAAATGGGTGTCGAGGTGAGGGCGGCAACAATTAAAAGAATGGTGATAATCATTTCTCTACAGCGCGGTGGCTTGGGCGGCTGGGTCTCTGGCTGTCAGAGGCCAGAGGGTGCAGGTTCGAGCCCCTCTGTGTGACATATAAGAGGGCTTAAGCGTTGTAAAATTGCAGCTCCTTTGATAAACCAAGATACCTTTACCTTAACACTTTGTCTGTGTTCCTTCGTTTTATCATTTATCGCATCTATTCGTAATTTGCGCTGAATAGCTCGCTCCTGAGAACACTATCTCCTGTCGTGGAGGGATTAACGGGGCGCAACGCGGCAAATAATAACATCCACAAAGTCCATCATTTATTTGTGTACTTCGTTCAACGGGAGTGTTCTATTCAATGGCGGGACAGGGGGTCTCACCACGATAAGGCAACCGATAACAGCACAATGAAAGGATCGAGCTGGCCATTGTACAGCATGGCACATCAGTAACGCATAGATTGCTAATAAGCTATATATATGATTCAGCGTGCCTGGCCAGCTTTAACTGTTGCTGAATTTCGTGTTTCAGGACTCGAGCATGTGGTTAACCACCATGGACATCCATACTAACGGGGCGACAGCGACCGTGCATCAACTCGAATATGAATTTCGTCGCGGCCCGCTGCTTTCAATCAACGGGCATCGATGAATGTCAGTTAGCGCAATGTATAGCAACCAATTGAACAACACACCTTGAGAGTGGGGCCAACCATGCAGCCGATTGTGTGGTGGCTCTCGTGGTGACGGCTCGATCGTTGGTCGGTCGAATTGACAACGAGTAAGCGAGGAGGCTAGCCAGGATCGCGTCACCAGAAGACTAGCTAGATACTAAATACGAGTAAATATAAATACTAATTAATAAACTAACGAAGTTACAAACAAACATCGACACACATCACACAGCTCCAATGGCCAAACGGCGAAAGGGAGGCGGTCAGCCGAGAGATGCGGGCAGCGAGCCAAATGATGACAGTTACTTTCATGATTTCGAAGCCACGATGACCGGTGATAGACTGCAATCGCTCGGGTGTCTCTCGAGAGACAGAGAGAGCAGTTGAATAGTAATTGAAGTATAACGCATTGAATTACTCAAGCTTGTACATAGTCACTGTATACAGACGGGTTGGGGGGGGGGGCAGGGTGGGAGATGGGTTAAGGCGTTGTAACAGTGGACGATTATGATTGTGGCATAAGACAGCGGGAGTCGTTGGGTGAGCGCTGTTTCAGGCTGTACCGTCTGGCAGATGAAGCGAGTGACACTGGCCTTGACGCACTGGGCCCTACGGTCGTAGATAGCAGAATGCCGGAAGGATTTTGGTGAGGGCGCCGATTTGGGCGCCGTCGTCAATACAAAACACGACGAGCTTTAGCGGTATAGCTGGATGGGGCGGTCTGCTGAGTTTTTGCTGTGCTAAACTGCGAGCGATGTCTAATCCTTACGTTTGTACACGACGATGATTGTACCAGATCAGTATTTTGTACGTGAGTCCCGCGCCTAGGTCCCGGTGATTAGCAAAGGCTATTATTAATGCAAAATGGCCATAGTCGGGGGCTATCATTACCTGTCATCCTTTCACCCGGCCACGATTGTTATGAATACGTCGACTCTGTTACAACTGCTGATGTAAATCCTGCGTGAAGCCGGAATCTCGCGTGAAGTATGCTCGTCACCCATTGGAATGGCTGATATCACTCTGCCCAAGTCGCCGAATACGATCGTACGTGCCGTTGTAGCCACAGGTGATTCTGACGCCCGTACGCTGATTAAACTCAGAACTCCGACGACACAGGCCATCTGAAGTTGCAAAGTTAATCAAATAGCTGTTATAATAATTAATAATTACTAGCGCTACAACCGAATGGTTGAGAGACATCGAATTCTAGATTAAAAAAAAACACGAATCTTTCACAATTTTCGAATTGATCGAGGGCCAACGTATTATTTCTCCACCGGGATTTGTCTCACAGATCGACGAGACGAGTGAACGGGTGAACCTTTAATGCAATTTTAAGCACGTGCCGTGTTTGTTCAAGCTGTTTTCTCCCATGCCCAGATTGTCAGCGCTGAACGGAACTAGGTTTACTGCTTAGGAAATCCGATAAAATCAATAATGTGTCATGCATAACACATATATTTGTTTCAACTCACAACTATTCTCGATGACATTTCCCAAATGGGTGCTCCGGGATCCACGCCACTAGAAGAAGAGATAGTTGTGAAGTGACATTGTCTACATCATACTGCATTGAGAATATGTCCCTTTGATTATTCTCCATTAATCGGTCATTTTTTCAACTTCAGCCTCGTTTACAGCGCGCTCGATTGTCCGAGACAATTTCATTCAAAAACGTTCGCCAATTTCCTCAAAATCAACTCAATACCAAGTTGCTATATTTTTACTTCTCGCCGTTATCGACGCTGTCCCTCCATCTACGCTGCACACCTGAGTTGATCGCGTTTCGCCAGCCGAGTTGGCGCTTGCCGAAGTCGATCTACCGAGATCTACTTCCTGGCTCATCCCCGTTCGTTTTTGTTCCATTGCCGCCATTTCGCGCCGTTGCTGTGGCCGAGTCTCAACGCCTACGGAATTGTACCGTGTTGCTGAGCCATGGCCACGCTGATCGCTCAACGATTGCGTTGTTCCATTCGTGCCAATGTTACGTTGCCTAGCAAATGAAGTGATTGCAATAGAAGTGGACGGCGAGAGATCGACCACAACAGGAATACGACCGGCGACGAGGAAGGAACGTATATATATAGATATTTAGAGCGACCCCTGAGCGAGGGAGGGTGATAGGAGGGATCATTTACGAGGCCGAGGAGCGGCACGGGCGAGCTCCCCAATCGAATAATGTAACCGAAACAGCAAACACATATCCGGGCCGGGGAGACGCTGGTGAGGGGGCGCAGATTGAAAACTTCGTCGGTGAAACTGTGGTGCGCCGCCGTCGAAGGACGAACTCATGTGTGGACGAACGTGTGAATGAGCATTATATATATATATATATATATTGCAACCGCAGTCTGATGCAAAAGCAACAGACGACAGCAACAACCAAAACAACCACTAGTAAATCTGTAGTAGGTGCGGCTTGTACTGAGGGGAAAATGAGCGTTGAGCGGGACGAAGAGAGAAAGACAGAGACAGAACAATAATGAAACTGAGTGAGGATACGGTCGTCTGTATGTATAAAAATATAAATATATAGATATATATATATATACGTAGCTAGGTGCAGGGGCAACAATGATGACAACAACAAATGAAATGATGATTACCATTTGTCGAAGAGGAGGGAGAGCATGATGAAATATATAATATATAAATAGTGCCGGGTACCGGGTACGCTAGCGAATCTTAGCACACGTGGAGTACACTGGCGCATTGGTTGCCTCTATGGAGAGACTCCATAGCTCCGGCTCAAGAGCTTCTTCATTCCTGTTTCGATGTGCTCACCACACTAAATACAGAGATGCGAGCTGGCAGTATCGCTCTGCCTGAATTGGAACCGGTGTTCGAACCTGTTTGGTTTGAATACCCATCATTTCGCTGTTCTGTTACTATAGTCTGTCGTGCTAATCTCCATATTTTTCTACGTTTATCATCGGAGTTCTATTGCACTTATCCGGTTGCGGGTTATATAAAAGAAAAAAAATATAAAAGCTTAAAATCTGTTCGGGCATATTGGGCTTGTGGGTAGAATGTGCTCCTTTGAGGTCGCGGGATAATCGCAACGAGGGAAGAGAGTAACTTCAATAGGGGTGACCATTTAGTTGCTGCATTAAGGAGCGATTAACGAAGAGGTTCATTTCAATGGCGAAACGCGATAATTGGCACGGGAGAATGAACTACATAGCTAGGCTATTGCAATGGGGTGATTCACACAAGGTCATCGAGTCATGCGATGAGGGTGAGCGGAATTGCAGGAACCAGTTAATCAAATAGGCTGAGCAGGGGGTAACGGGGTGCCAGCAGTAAAATACGAGATGACGATAGCAATGCAACAAATTAACTAGTATAGCGTAATGGGAGAGCTGAAACGAGATAATTACAATGTGGGCCCTAATGACAACTGCAACGCTAACGCTGTAGGGTGACAGACAACGGGATTATCGAAACCGACCAGGTAACCCGGGACCGGGTCCCAGCTTCGATTGAGAACAGCAGTATCACGCTGGTGAGTTAGGGTCCAGTGCACCTCTATGGTGTGGGGCTATCGAGACAGGAATCGAGGACCACTTGAACATGGATATCCATAGCTGTTACAATGAGGCCAATGTACTCTATACGTGACGAGGATCGTCAGCATACACGACCGAGTTGCGTCTACATGCTAACGCACTTTAGAGTCTATAGAATATACAATAGAAGGTAATTAGCGGCAATTAAGAGGGCGGGGAACCTGAGCGACTGACCGAGTGGCTAGTCGACCAGAGGGAAACTTCAATGCGCGAATAATAACGGGAAGGTGGACGAAAATCCGCGATGAAGGCAAAAATGAGTAAAAGAGATGTGCACTGATGAATATGAGGTAGTATGATGATGATGGTGTAATGTAGCGCTTCACGAAAACCCGCGGCCCTCAGACAGAATGAAGACCGAATTGAAGTCAAGTCTGCCGGTGGTGCCGGTACCTCCAGCTGCGTCGACATTTTTCTTGAGGCCCGACGCTGCTCGAACACTATATTACACAGTATGGACGTCGACGACGGAGAAAGATAATGTCTGTTAAAGGATGTTGATGATATTTTTAATTTAACAAAAATATACATACAGTGTAAATGAGATTTGAATGAGAAAAAGTAAAGGGTCTACTCGGACGAGGTGGCTTCACACGCGCGATATGTGCTATACACAGAGAGAGAGAGAGCGATCGACAGACGCAAGGACAGCCACAGGTGTGCAACAAATGAAATGCCCATGCTCCAATGATAATTATATATACACAGAACAGCTGGACAGCTGCTGCTGCGGCGGCGGCGGTAACGCGCAGCTGCAGTTTCGAGGTGTGCAACTGTGCGTGCAAATAAACACAAATAAATATATATATCCGATCTTATCGTCGCATGTCAGAGCTGAGCGATCGGTGGGGTCGGCGTATCTTGCTACCGGCGACGCACAGACAAAACACATCATCGAGGACAGGTGAAACACCACCCGGGGGGTGGCATACGGCAGCGGGGAAGTGTACGCCGTAGCAAAGCCGAGACACGGAACGGAATCGAGGCACGATCGAAGAACAAAGAGATGGGCGCGCTCAAACGGATACGAAACGTTGAGAATGAATAGGGTATATGTTGACGGTATGCTGAAGTGTGCTGACATGAGGCTAGTTACACGGACGGAACTCAGTGGCATGGGAGCGATGTTCAGAGGCGGGCGGGCGGGGGACAACGGGACGTTAGGGGAAATATTCTATAGGAGGAACATGACCTAGCTGTGTGTATGTGGTTATGTGGAGGGCGGTGGCGGATGAAAAGTGAAAATAATAACAACCACATAAAAATCGTAGGACGAGAAGCCACAGCCGAGAGGCAACGAATGGCTGACGGACCGCGAAGAAGATATGGGAAGACTGTAAGAAACGAGGAAAGAACCACAAATACAAAGAATAAATAAACAACGTTTGTATATTGTTATTCATAAAAAAAAAACTGGGATTTTGTTCTTATTTCTTAGGTACAAGTAGAGCCTAGAAAGGTTAGATGCTTAAGATGTTATAGGTTAAAGGTGAAGGTAAAGCTATATTGATTTATTAAACGAACTGCATAGAATACTTACGTTCTCTTATATGTCATGTAACGGGATTCGAACCTGCGGCCTCTGGCTTTTTACAGCCAGACACTCAGCCTCAAAGGTTAATTAAAGGAATTGCGTGTTGTCGGTTTCGGTTTGTGTAGATTAATAGAAAATTGTTCACACGAGCATGAATGATGATGGAATCGGGTATTATGATACATTCGGCTGACTATGCATTAATAACAAGTATTAATTAAGGTTTCTCCCGCTGTTATTCTCTAGGACGGGATCATTGTAAGGTATACAAGGTTGCCTCGTCATATCAAGACATGCTTGCTCGCTTGAGATGCTCAAGTACTTCTTCATTCGCATCCCGATATGATTCACACCACAGAGGCGGGTGAAACGGGGGCTACCTGGCACTATTCGCCCACTTCTCCCAATGCAATACACCAGCGAGAGGTCCAGAGGCCAACGCTATACAAGCTATTTCAAGATGAATGTTCCTGTATCACTTAAGGGCCCATCCTTAGTCATGCATGCGAATTCAGATTTTATGAGCACATGCTGCTATCATCAATAGGTACCTCATGTATCTGTGATTTGTCGAAGCGTCGAACCGCTTTAATCGTGTAACTGCGATTGCGTCATTAAACCAGACTGGCCAAAAGTCGCCAGTTCCCTTCTTACTTTCAGGTGCCATTTTCGCGGCTCGTGCGAATAAGACCGACACATAGACACCCAATCGAGAAGGAGACCTTTAGCTCTTCAATTCGGCGGAGGGATGAGTATCTACACGTGTGCACCGGCCGCGTCACTTAAACGTCCCACTTTATATAGAAATAGGGAGAGAGAGAGCGGAGAGAGACGTAGTCAGCACACTGTGACTTAGCAGTGAAGGTCGCCGTCAAGCTTGTGCCATGGAGGTCGTCCTGAGTCCATCCAAGAGTCGACAGAACCCGAATCAGCCCGGCAGCCAAAGCGCTGTTAGCGCTTCGGAAGTACTCAATGATCCCGGAAAGGGTCTTTGTCCGGGATCTGTTGGACATTCTATTCAAAGAGGAGTCTGGTGGGCGCAGCAGCAGCGAGAGAGAATCAGCACAGCGAAGTGAACGGGACGAACAACTGAGTACGCGGGCCAAAGCAGGATGGAAGAGGATACATGAACCGGCAGGGCCCCGGACGAGATACGTGGCGCCTGAAGACCTAGGCGGCTGGGGGACCTCGGAACACGAGGGAAGCAACAGAAAGAATCGACATTTGTCGATTCCTTGGCAGAATGGCAGACGAACGGACCAGCCGACGGACGGCCATACCGCTTAATGGTAATGGGAAGAAGACGAGACGATGATTCTCATTGGGGCATTGGCTCCTTTCTGGATTTTCCAAGTCCGCCAAGTCCCGAAAGCGCTACTCGCGCCAGCCCATCAACGTCTACGGAAAAGCGGGCCAACCGCCGCATACGGTCGAGTACAAGGCACAAAGAAATGCCTTCCGAAGAAAGCTGGGACACTCACTAGTATTAAGACGTAATGAAGGAAAGTCATTCCACCCCGTTGAGAGGGTGGACGCCATACGCAAATGTGTGTGTATATATATACACAGACCTACCTATAGAAGGTGGAGCAAAAAACGAGTCAGAAAAGTCCAGCGAGAGACATACGAGTGGGCAGTGGCTGCAACGAGGGCCGCAGAGGGCAGCAGGGAAAAAGTAACAAAAAATACTGGAGAAGAACGGAAAGCAGGAAAGTCCAGTGATTCTCAAGTAGGAAACCTTCGCAGTTGTCGTAGTAGAAAGATATCGAGAGCGTCCTCGGAGCACACACAGCCGTGAAGCACGATAACCACGTTCGCGTCCATGTCCAAACGAGGCGAACCGAGTTCCGCATACATTCCTATGGAGGGCGTCCGGGTCGATTCGGAGCCGACGCAGAAGAAAGAGGAAAGACTCCGTAATAGTGGGATACATTTCCGCAGACTAACACGACGCTGTGGAAGAGCAGTGGAAGATAGATGGAATTAGAGGGGGCAACGAAAGAAGAGTTACGAAAACAACGAGGGTACGGTTGAGGGGGAGTGAAAGTGACAAAAAGTGGAAACTTTGTTCGTCTTGGTGACGGCCCGGCTTCTTCCTTCTAGGATCATGAAAAAAAGCCTTTCTATGTATTGCGCACACGCTAACACACACACACACACGCACAGCCCCATGTGTATGCCGCGATATGGCCACCTGGAACGACGTGGCGTTGGCCGTCAACGATGTTCATGCGTTATGATCTTGGCGAACATTGATACACATGGAGAGAATCGCGTCCGATTCTAGGAAGCGGGTGCCGAGCGAGCAGTTTACAGTCTTTGGACAAACATGTTCTCATCACCTGGCCGAATTCTCTATTGGCAGTATCCACTACGGCAGAGGGCCGCGGAGCCCGTATCGTCTTTTTCGTTAGGAGGCCATATTCCCCCGCGCTCTTACTACTGCCCTTGGGAGCCAGTAACTCCAGTGAGACTTCCCCTGTTCGAGCTAGTCGATGCCAGCTCCCAACG
Source organism: Stratiolaelaps scimitus (assembly GCA_019614645.1). Taxonomy (NCBI): domain Eukaryota; kingdom Metazoa; phylum Arthropoda; class Arachnida; order Mesostigmata; family Laelapidae; genus Stratiolaelaps; species Stratiolaelaps scimitus. The sequence goes on from JABWDB010000012.1 coordinate 6,623,421, forward strand.
TGTCGAACAACGAAGGCTCATGGATGGACACCAAGGAAAACTAGACACACGCGCCTGTTACGGCGAACAAGGAAGCGGCTCTTTCTGACCCTATGAAGGGCTGGCGATGTGCCTCGAGCCCCTGTCGTGGTGGCTGTGGAGGCGTTCCCGAAGAGGTCGTCGTTGTCGACGACCGGGCCACCCTACAGTTCCGTCCGCTGGCCCGCCAGTGAGCCACACTCGTCGTTCAGTGGCGGAACAGGCGAGCTCGAGCTACTGACTCCAAGGGAAAGCCAGAGACAGCGAACCAGAGAGAGAGAGAGAACAAAAGATAGAGGAGGGGGGGGGAATTAATTTCAATTTCAAATCGTAACAATCGCTAAAACAGAGAAGAGAAATAAGGAATGGAAAGTGCTGCTGCCGAAGACGCCGACCTGCCGTGAGTGGCGGCGTTGCACGGCAGTGACACGGCCCGGGGGACAAACGAGGGGCTTTGGGGGCTTTGAGGGGCTCGCTGGTGGTAAGTGATCCGTCTGCCCCTGTCGCCTCTCGGTCCTTTTCCTTCCATGGGTTCGCTTCTGCGGCGGTACGTGTGCAGTGGCCTTGCTCATGTGAAATCGCTTACGGGTTCGTCCAGGTCCGCCTGCAGCAGCCTGCTGCCATTGCCAGTTCTGCTGTACACCGTTCGTTGGACGTTGAAGAGGACGTCGGAACAGACGATGAGGGAAGCGCCGAGGCTGGTTAGAGACCCTGACAGGGCGAACAGGATAGAGGGAATGACAAGTGCAGTTCGGCAGCCAAATTAACTCGATTCTACAGAGTAGCAGAGGGCGGGCAGGCTAGGGGATCCATCCAACCGACCTGGCCTCACCTAGCTCGCTCCCGTCTGGCTTGCCCAGGCCTCGCCGCCAACACAGCGACGGAGCGAACCACCTTCTTGGCCTCATCGTATTATACCATTATACATATGTCCCAGTTCGAGTCGTTTCGTTTTGCCTGTCTGAAATCGAAGCTAACTGCGGAATCGGAATGGACCGGACGAAATCGCACCGCGCGAATGAACCAGTACTACCTATTCGAAAAAAACATTGAATCGTTGTACAGTATAAGGGAAGGTACGGACAAGAGATTCAAGAGAGGAAGGCAATGCGGTGCTAGCTTTGTTTGATGTAGTGGGTCTTGCGTGCACGCTGATTGTCGTTTGTCAATTGTAGAGCACACTGCGGTGCGAGTTAGCAGTATAGCACCGAGGAGAATAGGCACTTCAAACGAATATCTTACCTTTTATAAGATAACGTGAGCCGAGTTTACTGGTGTGCATGTGGAGAAACGGGTGATGTCGGATAGAAGCGCCCGTAACCAGCTAATATCTAGATAGATGGATAGATATTATCTGGTTACGGTTGCGTACCCAATGACACCAACACGCAGGGAAGCTAGTGGTGGCGTTCATCGAGCGGTGCAAGACGAAGCATAATGATTTCACGTAACGTGAGCAAGTCTTCCTGTTTTGGAATTGAACAATTTAAGATGCTTTGAGAGAACAATTTGCCTATGATAAATTGAATGTAATGCGCTACGCATCACAGGCGATCTATAAAGTGTCTCTCACAGCGTAAACTTGAGCACTTCTCTGGCTCGTTCCAACTGAACGCTCTGTCTAAGCGAATTATTAGACTTTAGTGAATGTCGCTTAAATCTAAAGTGCGTCCACCATGCGTTCCATGTTCCGGGACGTTCTCTATATGCGCCGACTACAATTGGCAGCGTTACTATCCTTGACGTGCGCGGTCTCATAGTTTACTTAACATACCGACACTCGGCGTAATTGTTAGCCTCGTCGAGGATAGCAAGCGATTCACCGGGCGATTCGAACAGTCGTCTCGAATGCAACCGTCCAACCTCCAGAGGCTGAGCAGTTAATCCTCTTTCCCGGAGGTGATTGGCAGCCGCACGGAACAGTCCGCTCGGCCCGGTCGGACTACACGACGATGTACCTAATCCGCAGAATCTCGGCGAGCGGGCCCAAATGGTGATTATGTTCTCAGTGAGAATAGATGTTTACAGTATATTCGATCGCAAATATACATTTGAACAGAGAACAAATATGCACGGGCGGCATTGTTTTGCCCTTGGGGGAATAGGAGGATCCAATTTGGGTCGTGTGTTATCGGGATTGTTCTGGGTTAGTCACTAACAACAACAAGAAGGGAAGTGCAAAAGGCCACGTTCATCGACGAAGGCGACAGGGTGGCATTAGCTTGACTTGCTCGCGCCTATCTTCAATAGGCCGAAGGTGTTCTCGATGTGTGAATTTGTGGAAATTTGGATGCGCCCAACTCATTGCAGGTGCATTTAATACAGCAAGTGTTGCTAAACGCTCTAGCAAACGAACAGTGGTTGCCACTTCGTGTAGAAGTGAAATCATATGCATGGTATACTCATGTGACTAATTGCAATGCGATTGTCTAGCCAGCTATAATACCTTGTTCAGCTACAGTGATATCTATAGTATCGCGCATCAGTAGCTACGGCGGCTGTATAGTTCATGTCCACGTATTGAAACGTAGCCATCACGCTGGTACAACGTTTATCTATGGATATTATATATATAAATATTTGTATATATATATATAAATATATATATATATATATATATTCGGTGCGTCGCAACGCAACAATAGACAGGAATCATTCACCGCCTGTAGCTTGCTGCCGCTCTGCGAGCATACATTGCAATGGAGACTTGGAAGATTATGTCAGGTCGGTGGAAAAAGGCTCATCCTTCCCGAATGAACCTGCTTTGTCCTGCCAGGACCAGTTTTCGTGCACAGACTGCGCTAGTAGCGTACGAGCAACGGCGACGCAACCCCAGCAGGCAAAAGAGTCTTGGCGCTGTGTGCAAGAATGGTTGGTGACGCCGCGGCCTCCTACCTAGGTGGCCAGCAAGCGAAGAACGGCGGATCTTCTCGGCTCTTCGCATCTACCGTAATCTAACCCAGAGGAACCGCTCGGGTCCAACCCTGGTGCACTGTCGCCATCGGCAGAGCCGCCGCATCGCAGCGGGCTCTCACTTCTAGGGAACCTCCGGGGATCGATGGGTCATCAGATATTCAACGCGTTCCTGGAAAAAGTCGACGGGTATGTATCGACGAAGCGACCAGCCGTACCGTACCCCTGGTGGCCGTTGGTGGCGCGAAGTCAAGCGCGATATTTAGCGAGCTGCGGTGCGAGCACGCCAGTAACGAACTAAGATATATATAATATGTATGTATAATATGTATATATATATATATATATAGACAGAGAGGGAAAGAGCTCCTCTGTTCATGTCGGGGGGCCTGGCTCACGAGTATCTTGATGATGTGGAATCTCGAACAAGCAGTGTGAAAAATAGCACACACTATAGTAAGCAGAGAAATATCCAGAAGAGGGTTGTAGATTGACTTCAAAGTACATAGGGAATTAATGATGACGTTTCGTTCCATGGAGATAAGAAACTCGGTGATCGCGGCCCGGCGTATCTTATACATATATATCTAGTTGGTTGACAGAATAGCATCAGTATTGCATATTGAATAGTAACGTGGACGCTCAATGCCCTCTGGCGCAGCGGGCGACCATAGGCAAAGATGAATGTAAGAGTTAACAGAACCCAGTTTAACCGACACGAATCCTATACTGAACAGGTCCACACAGATCCTGTGCATATCCGGCGCACCTACGCGTTGTTATCACCTGCTAGCGAAAACAACCAGCGTAGTGTCAGCGTTGTACCAGAATTCTCACTCAACGGAACGGTGAGTGAGCCCTTGCAGAAGTTACGTGTACCCCAGGGGTAGGCCACTGTTCCCATGGGTAGGCCACTGTTACTGCCCAATCCACCTTCGGTAGTCTCGTTGCTTTGTTAGGCATAGCCTGCAACTGTGGACACATACGCGAACTAGCGCACCTCTGCGCGAGTCTGTGTGTGTTCTTCTACCACCGTAGTTGTGGGATTGATGTAAGCGAACGCCGCTTGGATGAAAGCCAGGAACGAGTGCCTCTCACTCGTCAACAGGATGTGCGGCCGAGGGGATAGTTTCTGTCTGTGTGGTCCGTGGTACGCCGTCTACGTCGCCGCTGGGATTGTTAACGTGCGGTGTAACATATTGCGCTGAGCGGGGAGAGGCCGCCTGTTGTCAGAAGCATCAGTTATCCACAGGGCAACGCAGTCTCCGCAGGCGCTCGCGAGCCCGAGAGAGGCTGTTAGCGTTCTGCCGATTTCAAATGAGGCACAACCGTCCGCCCTACCCACTTGTGGACCCTTAAAGCGGGGGGCCACGACATTGTTGCAGGAGAAAGGCGCAATTCAAACCCCCGATCTGGCCAAGTTGTCCTGACTTGTGCCTCTCACTACTGCCCTGATGCCGTTCATCGTCATTGCATCTCGCAGTCACTAGGTCCAGCTTCAATTCCTTGCTCGACCTTGGTAGTTCCCTCTCCAGCCAGAAAAAGCACGGAACGGTTCCCGCAAATAGGTATCCCACAAGGGAATGTATATGTCCACCTGTAGCATTTTGGCCTTTGCAAGACGAACAACGTCCCCAGGCCAGTTCGTTTTGTTCACAAAGCGATGCAACATTCACCGAGTAAACAGAAATTCGCTCCTTCATCGCTTCTTTATTCACATGAACCTTGGGTAGTTTTCGTGCAGTTTATTTTCAGTTTGTTTTTATTCGTATTTAATAAATAGAAATTACATGGTAAGTGTGGCATATTATGAGGCTATCAACTTCACCCTCAATAATGGAAGCGGGATGAAGGTCGTTGTATACTTCACAGCGTTTTGATGTACCGTGCGATAGGTGTCCGACGGTAGCCAGCAACAAACAATCAACGGGACAAGTCGAACGCTGTTGGATTCGAAAGATGCTGCCTTCTTGCCAAGTTTCATGCAATTACTAATTTTTCAATCGCTTACCGGGTGTAGACTACCACGGCCAATTATATACAATGCAGGGACCTGCACGCGCAAACGGATATATGCGAATTAACAGACAAAGTCAGAAAAAAGGAGTACCCTTTCTAATGACTTCCCTAATGGCAGCCACTGAATGAAACATTTACGCATCTATTAACGCAATAGACAGCCACCCTTCGCGCATACAACAGTGCCACGATTCACAGCTCCTGCAGGAGCCTCTCCCAGTTCCGGCAGGATGGAGAAAGGACTCCAGCGGAAGGATCGCGTACGAGCAATTGGCGTTAATCCTTCAACGACATCTCCCTTTCATCCTTATCGCCGCGCAGGTCTACTGACCACTAATCCTCGCTTTGCCACAGCACCGTTGCCTGTGGCGATCGCCTGCCTATGGAATTAGCAGCGTCCCGTTTGTCTCGTTTCCAAACGGTCCCCAATGACCTCGCACTATGGCGACCTCGCTCGATCCTGCCTTCATGCTCCCTGCCGCGATCGCCACTCATGACGAACGCCCTGATGAACGCTGTACAAGCATAACGAAGCACAATCCAACAATAGCCAAGTGCATCTCCACACCAAGCCAGTGTCCCTGTCCTCGAACTTGTTGTACGTTGTCTCTTAGCGCCTGCTTCTATCCGCCGCCGTAGATTTAGCTCAATTACTGGCTAGTTGGCTTAGGGGAGCTACCCGAAGGACGGGCGCAATCGGTTGGAAGCAGGAAACGTACGGAAGGCTAGGGAAAGTGTGCTGTTTGCACATTATTCCTGGGGGGGTGTCTGGGGTTCGGTCGGCAATGCTTACTAGCGTCGCCTCGCGCTGTTAGGCTCTAGGCTCTAGGCTCAGCGGCGACGCTGTTATCCAATGGACGAAGAGAACGATCGAGAGAGACAGAGAGAGAGGAGAAATTCTCGAACTCGAAAGAGGCGAAGTCTGATAGAGATGGGCAAGCCCTCAACCCCGAAGTGAGAGACAAGCAGGCCAACAACGATATACAGGAGTAAGCCAAACTGCTATGTCGCAACCTTGGATGTAGCAACCGCTGGACGCTGGCCTGTAGGACGTTAGTCCGTCCTCTCCTCCAGTTATTAATGGTAGGATGGCTGCTGCGATGCCACCACCACCTCAGCCAGGCTTCTCTCTCTCTTGCGCTCTGCGTGCGTGTACGTATGAATGCGCTGTGAGTGTGTGTGTGTCTGTTATTATTGTAATTAGCGAGGACGATCTGACCAGGCGAGGACGAGTCCTCGTCCCCCCCTCCCGCGATGAGCGGGTGTACAACATTCACGTTGGGCGGGCGGCGGGGTACCGGACGAACCGGGCTGCTTGCTACGAACGCGAGAGGCGTCGAGGACAAATCGACCCTAATGGAAACAGTGTCTGATGGAAGTGTCGTCTAATTTGCCAACATTATCTATCTCTCGCTCTCAAGCCTTCATTCTCTCTCTCTCTCTCTCGGTCGAGGCGAGCTAGGAAGGAACGGCTGGACAGGGGTCGTGGCGAAGCGCAACGACGCGACGCGACAAAGTCGCCCCACGATCACACCGGCCACACCGCCTGGAAGCAGCGGGGAGTCGAGGGAACGTTCCCCACCTATGCGAGAACAGGCAACGACACATCAACCAACTGTGGCCCACAGGCAAGCGTTGTCGTACACGTTCACGCCCACAGTGCACAGACGGCATTGGAAGGTTGCGCGAGCAGGTGCGAACCATGAAGGCGCGGGCAGCGGGGGGGGGGGGGGGGGGGCGTATGGCGGCGCACAAACACAACGCATACGGGCGTGAAGGGCAAGCGGACGCGGACAATGGTCTTGTGGGGGGCTTATAGCGGTGATGGTGTTGCCGGTGACGTTTAACAGCCGTGAGGGAACCGGAGCATGGGAGCACGCGATGACAACGGCGACGATGGACTCCCGTGGAAAGCAGAACGGGATGCAGACCGGACCGGCGGCAGATGCATAGCTCTCCCGTAAGCACAACCAAACAGAAGTGACCCTGGCTGAGACGAGTGTGTTTGTATACGTGATTGAAGATGGCGATACGCCGGTGGCTGACTCGCCGCAAGAGGTGAACCGACCTGGAGGCGAAGCGTTCCTCGTTGTGTATAATAGATCCATCCGCACACACAATGGAAGTTGCTGTATTGAGCATGACTCGGTGTTTGTAACTGCGTTAACGAGCCGTTGACAAACCCTTTTAGTAGGTTGGTCATGAAGGATCAAGGTTCATCCACCTAAGGTTGTGAAGGCAAATCGACTAAGCAAGTGGGCCACCTACAATGCAAAGACCTGGAAATTCCGACTTGAATCAAGCACGTTATAACCATGAATGTCACAAATGTACCTCCTTCTTGCCTAATGAGACCCGTTACATTTTGTTACAAAGTAAAAACGCATCAAGAAATTGTACCTATTAAAACCATTAGCAAGACCGTGAATTAGACTTCTTCCCGATTCATCATAATTGGGATTAGGATCAAATCAGGAAGGCATCGAAGTCCCTTCATAACTATACCTCAAATGTCGTCGGGCTGGCCCTCAGTCTTAAACATGAAACGTCCACTGTGGGGATCGAACCAAATGCATTTAGATGTCTCCTCCTTCGGTTGTGAAATGGAATATCGGCATACAATAATTTGAGTCGCACCCGCTGACCTGGTGGCCGGTTCGCGTGCGCCTTTCAACCGGAGGAGACACGTAGGTACACACACACACACAGACATACAAGTTCGATCCCGCCGTTGCACATTCGCATTGAAGGAGCCTGTCCGGTGGCAGGTATTGAGGCTGGCTCTTGTATGCCGTCAATCTTCTATGGAATCTTCTGGACGAAGCCTGTAGTACTACCAAAAACAGGCGAAGATCCGGGGGTTGGTCAATTTAGATTGATGAGACAGACGGTCAGCTGTTGGTTGAAAAACCTTGTTATATATGCGATGTCGCGTCAACAGGTCGGTATCGTCTGGTCAAATTTTAGCGCCTCGTTATGCGGATGCACAGCAAAACGAATGTTGACACTTAAGCCGCAACAAATATAACTGAATGACGATGTTAGCATGATGCTGATTAAACGACCCTTCGAAACGCGATAACTGCTCTGTTCGATGACGAGTCGACGTTTTGAACACCGAACTGTTGAATAAGATCCGGCAATTTTTAGATAACCAGAAGTAAGTGAACAGGACAACTTCTTGCTTCGGACCACTGCGACGACAACGGCGAATGCCTTTGTCAAAGGCTACATGGACTGTGCGACGGCTACAACCCAATGAGGTGAAGCATGCTGCCCACTTCTGGGCTCAGGAGATGGGTTTCGACATTGGCGTTCGCCAGCTGCAAAGATGGTATTCGATCGACCCCGAAGCATTTCTGGTTGCTGTCGACGAACGAGGCCGAGTCGTTGGCTCGGGAAGCGCGGTCCGGCAGACAGATTCGCTATATTTCGTCGGCACCGTTGGCGTACGAGAAGGTTACCGTGGCAAGGGTATTTGCCGACAGATACTAGAGACGCTTCACAAACGTAACCCAGCCGCCAATTACGGCCTCAGTTCGGTCGCGAATGTTCTGCCTCTGTACCAGAAGCTCGGCTACAAGGTGGTGGCGGATTGCTATGGCTACGCATACCGGGGACGTTTGAACCACCGGCCTACAGAGGCGACCATTTCCGAAGGATTTGCTCCGCCAGTAGGCGACCTAGTCCAAATTACGCCAGCTTGTGCCGGCCATCTCGAGAAGGAGCTGGCCAGCTATGATGAGAAGGTCCGTGGCTTCCGTCGAGACATACGGTCAACATTGCTCGACGATCTAACCGGGCTTGTGCTCGGTGTTCAGCACCATGGGGAAATGATCGGTTTCGGCAAAGTCCAAGAGAACCTCCGCGACCACGGCGCATGGATCGGACCAGTATACGCCGATGACGCGTCGACGGCGAAACGCCTCTTCGACGGACTCTTACAGCGGTTCGAGGCCGAGGGGCGTATATCCGTCTACGCGGTGGTGGCTGACCGTGGCCAGTTCCTGACAGCACCTTACTCGCTCACTTGTGTCGATGCACTTCCGCGATGCTATCTGCGACCAGAGCCTGAGCACCTTCCGCGGATGGAACTCGACAAAGTCTTTGTCTACGACTGTAACGACTTTTGTGTGGTGTGAACGCCCACGCCCCCCCCGCGCTGTGGCGGATTGTCTATCGTTGTTGTATCATAGGTTTCTTCCGATGTTGCTTTAGTTGGGTATAGTAAAAGTGATCGCGAACATAGTCTCACATCATCGTACTTAAGAGGCCGACTAGCCACGTCTTGCTGTCATCAGTTCTTCCGATTTCCTTTGTCGATTTCAGCCCATGCCCATTGAGGATATACTCGTTGATCAACTCGGAATATTATTAAAGCTAAACGCATCTCGACATTGTTTATGCATCATGAGAATAGGAATCACATGAGAACTGATCCAACCACTGATCATCTTGTATTTCAATTTACCCAAAACGCAATTAATAGATTTACATATTTTTTTCTATTGACCATGTGACGGTTCAGAATCACTCGATAAGTTGACAGTGTGCTCATTTGTATCGGATAGTATCGGACCAATGGTTCTAGTTGGGGGTGAACTGAAGGAGAGCTCGCTTGTGACAAGCTGATTCTAGGTCGTTTTCCACATCAGTTAAGTTGGCCAGACTTTAGCTTAGGGTCGAAAGCTGGAACAACGATGATGTGGGTTCCCGACACCTCGGGCTTCTTGGACAGTTGAGTAAGGGATTAAAGTAACACCCAAGCAGCAAAGCCAGACCCTCCCTGAGCTCCCTGTATAAGGTGAACTCAAATGCCGTGGGTTATTTCACCTCAGGTAGAGAACTGTCTCTGGTGGTATGATTGCTGCTATCATCATGGGTGTTCACGGTGACACTAAAATATATATATATATATATATATATATACTACATTTCCTTTCTAGGAAGCAGCTTAAAGGTAGAAGAAAGCGTATACGAAACAGCTCGTTGTATATGACTAGCCTAACACAGCAAGGTTGTAATACTTGCTATCATGGTTCCTGCTCCCGAACGGTTCGCGGGTACAGGCTTTCCATTTTCATAAGAGGAAAAGCTCGGGGAAAAAGAGAGAGAATGACTACTTTAGACATCTTTACTTACTGCTCAGTTCAGCCATGTCATGGACAGAGCTGTTTCCACTCCAAGTGCTCATCTGTTGTAGATCACGTCTGCATGTCCCGTTCGCGCGCTGTCTGCAAATCTGCCACCCTGTATTCGCATATATATATATATATATATGTGTGTGTGTGTGTGTGCAGGTGATCATCAAGCAATCCCTAGCGTCTGGTACGCTCATCTCGCCGTTGCTGCTGTTTTTTTTATGGCTGCTCTGAGTGTCTTGGACCGACCAGTTGTTCTCGACAGAGAGGCTTGAATCGCGACGACGTAACAGCCCCTCTATGCTGTACACTTGTGTGTCTATGGTGTAAACTCGATTGCAATAGTGGAGCGTATGTACATCGCCTTCAGTACACGTGACAATAACGATCTGTTCAGTGTCGTTAAACATTCCCGGTGATTACTCGCTTCGGGAGTCATCGGCGACCGGTGAACTTGCGTTAATTAGACGCAAGCTAGATAACAATATGAGGTGATTGATAATACTACAATGTGTAGTGACATTTCATATAGACATTCTTTATCTACACACTTGAAGTTGGCTAGCAGTAAATATCTGTTTTGGTGATGTTTAAGATCGTACCATGGTCTCCCCGCTGGCTCTTATATACATATAACTATTATAAACAGGTTCGTTTTCGCTGACACAACTTCACAAAGGTGGTAGCACGGAGAGATGGGGTAAACACGCGTCGACAATTTCGTTGTTCGTGACAGGTTTTCGCTCTCGTTGTCACTTCGAGCGAAAACTGCTCCTCGAAGTCGTTCAAGTCCACTTCTTGTTCGAAGTTGTCTCGTAACAACGGGGGTCCCGACTAACTCGCCGGGGACACCGGGGGGCGGGGGGGGGGTTGTCACCACCGCCGACGAGACTAAGTGATTCGAATGCCACGTGACGGATCACGCCAGTCGCAACGAAGGTCGCAGGCCGCACCGGAGAATCCGCCTGGAATCGAATTCAGCCTCAACTGTGGGAGGTGGGAAAAGCCACTTTCGAAGGCCGCTCGCTTGCTCGTGCACATCGGCTTGCGCTTGTTCTCCACTGAGAACCTCTCGCTTCTCAATGCTGAGAGTGACGTACTTCTATGGCGTACATAGCGAATCCAAACAACACAAAACTGACGTGAATTGCCGCCTCCGAATTAGCATAGACGATGACAATGCCTGAACTGATACTCCGCCAGACAGCGTAGTAATTGTCTTCATTAATTCGTTTCGGTCCCGACGGTTCGTATCGTCTCGGTGGAGGTGGTGTCACCAGCGCGTCTTTGGTGCAGCCTATTGTGCTTGTGTTATTAGACACCTGCTGATATTGGCAGGGTACGAAGTTACAGCGAGGTCACCCACCTGATAGTGCTGCCCACAGTGTCATTTAGGAATACTGAAGTGTTTTTTAACAGCGAATGCTTGTCGATTGTTGGTGTTTTGATTGGATGACATCTGATCACAAATATGCTATCTGCGATTTTGTAATTCATATCGCGGGACGCACCCATCGCTCCAGTCTCCAGGCGTACCCAGAAATGTAGATTGTGTTGCCTCTTTGAATATCTATCTATTAAAAATCTTCACATTAACTACGTCTCATTCACTAGAATCGTCTGTAAAAGAGGATAACGTCTCTCCCAATGGATGTAGATAGTTCGAAGACTGAAGTCCTGCTTCTCCTAGAGTTTCGAACGCCATAGGTTTAAATAATATTCTTCCATTAATGTAGCACGTTTTCGCTTCATGGATTGTCCTGCAGCATTAGCTGTATAGCGGTAGTTGTGTACCTGCGCGACTTACATAAAAAAGGTGTTGAAGTACCAGTCACGGTTCATTTCCAAATCAGCATTTTCCCCCTGGGGAAAGGATTCGAAGGCACTCCATCAGGGCATTTGCCATCACAGCCGCAAAGCTAATAGAAGTCGAAGCACAAACGGATTTGTTCGTCACTATATCATCGAGCAATGCCATTGTTACAATGACCCGGTTATCGGTTTATGATTATATATAGATATATATATATATAATAAGAACTCTATGGGGGCTGTGAAAGCTTTGAACACAAAATTTGCTCATATATATATATATATAGCGTAGGGGCATCAGGACAGCCTTTCGAGTTCAACGAGCGTTTGCACAAGAGGCTTCCTCTTGGTGTTGTCTAAAACGAAGGTTTGGAAGAACGAGTGTGTGTGAGAGTGAGAAAGAGAGAGAGAAAGAGAGAGCCCTCGTGAGTGAAATGACCGAACTGAAGGCCTTGCAGGCAGGTTGGCCCCGTTAAGTGATTCGATTGCCGCTTGACGGGTCGCGGAAGTAACTCAACAACGCAACTCAGGGCGGACGGCAGCGCTGCGACCGCAACCAATTGAATCAGAAGTGTAAGAAACAGGAAAAGCTACTTAGGAAAACCGTGCAACGTAGCACGGGGAAAAGTACCCACATCTCTTCCTCGATTGCAGGAAGTGGCCAAGCTTTTTCCGCTGGAACAGCGCGGCACGCCGACAGTGAGCGAAGCTTCGGCGAAGGTCGACGAAGTCGTGCTATGCTATATAAATTGGTACTTGCGCACTTATACAGTGCGATGGAGGCAGCGGGCGGACGTGCTGGTGCACGACGGCTGTGCTTGAATATTTCGTTGCGGATTTCGAAATGTACGCTACACAATCTGATCGCACGCGGTACGCGCTGATCTCGTGGAGTCGACCAGCGAAACGATACTCTACTTGCCTCGTTGATCATTCGCTTTTGTTAGCTGGCTTCAATCCGTCGAGATCGAGGGACCCTATGGGCCCTATCCATGTAAACGGATAAAATCTGCACATGGACGTTTGATGAACTCTACAGTAACTGTTTGGTGCACGTTGTGCGACGAAGGGGAGAATGACCTTACAGCAGCTGCCATAAACGGCACAATAGATTCTGATAGACAGCGTTCAGTCGCTTCCAATTCAACAATCAACCGGCACCGACATCGTGGTTACGAAGGCAGACCGCGCGGGAATCTGTGCATCGTGAGCACTCGCTCCGAGCCTTCTCCGTCCTCCGAACGAACGCTTGAAGACGTTCACAGGGCAGGAGTACGTTCCTGGAGGCACGAACTACCGCAGAACAAGTCCCCTGCGGACAACATGCGTAACACAGCAGCTTAGGGGGTGGCCGTGTGGGGGGGGGGGTGCACGGAGGAGCAAGCCTCACTCAGAAGAGACGACCGCGACGCGAAGAAACCGAACCTTGTCGTCCGCCTGTGACCGAAGCTGGTGCAACCAAATAAGAACAAGCCCCACTCGACGGGCGGTGCAGCCGCCTCTCAGCGTCCGCTAACTAACAGACTCTTGTAACTAACTCCTTGTACGAGAAATCCTGAATGGGAACGACGCCCTAATTACCCCCGTTGGGGCTGTAACAGCGCAGCGTCGAGCAGATAGAAAGAAAGAGAACTACAAAGAAAAGCACAGAGAGAGAGAGAGTGGGAGAGAGATGCCGTGGCGCCGGCAACAACTGCAATAATCACTTAAGCGTGAGACTGCGGTGCGCCTAACAATGAGAGTCATGAGTGCCGGCAAGGGTGAGGCTCATCGGGCAGAGGGCGCGTATGCTCGCAGAGCGACTGACAATTGAAGCGGCTGAAGGACCAATAAAAACTAAGGCTCGGGGGCGAGCACACGTCCTTGCGCCTTTTCAAGCTTGAACTTCGGACGATATCGCACACAAATGATTATGTACACACAGTATGGAGAGTGATAATCACTCGCCTTTGGGAGAACGTTTAAGCGATGAATTAACTGCTAGCAGTTGCAGTTTACTCGGACGAAATCCACGCGTCGCAGTGGGAGTATTAATACATAATATAGCATCTTTCGGAACAAATTGTTAAAGTCCATGTCATTGACATTACTTAACAATAAACAGGCCACGTGGCAAGTGAAAGGTCCTTTTTGTGTAGACGTATATGGTTCTTCAAAAAAATACCTCCTCTATTAGAAGCATATCGACGTCCATAATAATAATAATACTGCAGGGAGGACAGTGCCACGTTGAAACAACGATTTACGGCAACAAGCAGGTAATAACTTTATACTCGCGGAAAGCTAATGTATGAATCTCGTCTTGTGTTAATAATTTGATTCGTACAATACCTCTTGACACAAAAAAATTGTGTGTCAAATTTTTTTATTTGGCCATTCAGTGATGTACATGAATATACCATAGAATGTTGGTTCAACCGTACCGCGCTGATGGACTTTTGAAGGTTATATAGCAGGGGTCGACCCGCAGCGGCTAAATGTGCATGGAGTGATATGGACGCCTATACACATATGTGCAACGGTGGCAATCGAACCCGTGCCCTGCGTGTCCTCCGGTTGCAAGACGCACGCGAATGCACGACCAGGACACCGAGCTCGACCACCGGAAGTCCCCTGTAGCGCAAACACCGTGCGATTATGAAACGCATGCATTTGCCTACCGCAAAATCATATGACGTCTCTCTCTCTCGAAATTAAGTTTTCCACTTGGTACTAATATCATAAAAGCTGCAGTATAAAATAAATCCGTATTGGCTTGGGTGGGCTTAAGCTTCCACACACGAAGGTGTTGATCATATGTTGGAGTTCGTGGTAATAGATCGTACATCTTGAAGAGATCCGCCCCAAAGGGCAAACCTCTTGAAACCAAGTAGACGAGAGGGACACGTTCGTGTTCTACGAGCCTCACACGCGTTGAAGAGATGTGGCTTTGACCCGGTCTAGCGCCTGCATAGATCCTGCGTATCTGCTTTAGACGAGTGTGACCAGCTCACTTGTACTAGATAATCGCTTGAGTACTTCATAATGCTTTACACTTGTGCAAACAGGAAAGAAAGAACGTCTCATTAATTGTTCTTGCTGTGTTTCCGTGAAAGTGTAGTTCTACGCGACATCATCACTTGCAATCCAATCGTCGGATTCTAAACACGACGAGAGCTTCGGCTTCTCTAGTGAAGAACTAATCGCTAGCCACTTAACGTTGTCGGGCGAGAAGAACGGTAGCCGCCCGGTAGTGTCCCAGGTGGCAGGCTCAAATCCTACAGTATTTCTGTGTTCGGACCTGCCGAGTTGATATTTCCGCTGGAGAATTCTTGTAGTAATGCAACCATACGGATGAATACCAAAAAAATATGCGACGAAACATGCTGGGTGTCACCTGGCCACAAACGACAGCAACGCAGGAGTCAGTATTTGAAATGAGGTATGACTTTGTCCTGTCAATGCTGCAATGGATGACGAATTGAACTCACTTATAATGATATACAACCGTGGAAAGTGCACAAATGGAACTAAAAACAAGTGATTATATAGGGTTCATACACTTGTATGATTCTAACGCCCAGACAGAAGCGCGTGCATGTTTGGTCAGACTAAGGTCTACTGGCCCTGAGTTGTCCTTGGCTACTCGAGAAATAGAGTATACTAGTGTGGCCTGACGCTATCGGCGTTACTTGCACTCGCATGCCTGTGCTCTGCTCGGTGGCCACTAAGACCCAGTGGAGACGTGAAAGCCGAACGAAGGATTCTGGGTGGGGGGGAGCCTCAGCAGCGAAGCAGTAAGAGCGTCTTGCTCTTTGGGGGGGGGCGGGATCTCTGGGGTTTGAGTCGAATTTGGGGTTGAGGTTGGGCAGCGCCGTAGGGTGGACTTTGCTCTGCTGCTGTTGGAAGAAGAGGAACGGAGAACGACAGACAAATGAGCATCGTAGCGCTTTCGGTTCTTACTTCTTCCTTGTTGCCTGTGCCTTGTCTCCGGAAGGACTTTGTCAAAAGGACACTGCGGCCGGGCGGCGTCCGAAGGCCCGAGACAGCGGGCGGAGTAAGCTAAGAAGCCTGAGCGACTGAGACAGAGAGCAAAGCCTGACCAAGTGCCTTCGCCCGGAGAGAGGTTTACCCATTCGACAACGGCGAAAATCCGCTGAGCGGAGGTCGGGTCCGAAGCACGGGGGGGGCGGGGGGGGGGGATTGTTGGCGTCTTCCATGCCATAGTTCACAGACAACAGGTGGCTGTACAGGAAAGGCGTGGCCTGAAACGGTGGTGCCGAAAGGCCATTTGAACACGACACAACTGCAGCCACGGCTGGGGCCGGAGTGGGACGCTTTTCAGCTCAACGGAGCACGGTCAGCAACTTCGTCGTCTTTCCCGTTCTCTGTTATTGTTGTTGTCTCAATGCGAGACGGATGAAGATGGCAGTCGGCTGCTGCAGACGCACTCGAGTCACAGCCTGGCCACGATGAGAGCTTGGCTGGCTGACCGATTTGCTTCCGAAAGAGTTAATTTTGAGGTCGGGGCCGAACGTGGGCTGGTTGCGTAACGAGACACTGGCACGTACACACGGTGCTCGAGCAGATTTTCCAACAACAAGCCGTACGCGTATGCTATGTTGTATTTTGATAGTCGAATTCGATTGTCTCGAAAGATCATTATGAAAATAATTAGGATCACTTCAGTTGATATGATGCACGGAACGTTTTCAGCACGTCTCACAAGTTTGTCGCGTTAGAGAAGGTTAATGTCACGTTATTTTGCGTTTCTTGCTGAACACCTCATGTCGTGTCTTCATGAGGTCTTCGAACTATCCAGAGAGGATGACCTTCTGAACACAGTAGTATATATATATATATATGTATATATATATATATATTTATGTAATGTCGCATGCTTGTTCAGCACACCCCTCCGTCGAGTTATTACATCGGCGACGAGGTGATATCATCCAAGTAAACATTCATTCTTTGGTGAACGAGTATATTAGTGTTCCGGGCACCGAGAACTGTAGATGAAGGGTTGCAACAAGCGTTTTTGCTGCATTCGAAGCGCATTTTCCCGCCAGCTATTACCCACAAACTCGATTTGATCATTTTAATAGCTCTCACGGCCCGAACGCTTCGTTCCCATAGTGCATCGCGAACCCTAGCCCCCTCCACCAAACGGACTAAAACGAACTCAGCCAGTCATCGAAGGCGTACACCCACATGCGGCGTGTTCTCGAATGCTGTTCTGGTCTCGCCAGCATGGGGTGGGAGTTCGTTCCGAAGTCCCCCCCGAAGTCGCGCTCCTGTTGGCTGCTAAGGAGCTAATGAAATTCTTTCAGCTTGCCTTTCAACTTATCGTATCAGCCACCGTTGAGACACTCTTCCATAGGGCGTTCAGGGCGTTCTGCTCCTGCGCGAGACCTGTGGCATTTGGCGGACACTGTGATTCGGCCAAGAATTTCAGTGACATCCTGTGGCAAAACTACTGTATCGGGTTTTGTTATTTGAAAACGAAAACAAAAAATCTATATTATCGCTATTTATTTCGCTCTAGACAAGAAAGCTTAAGCGTTGTGAAATTTGCCGCTCCTTTAATATAGCAACAAAGCTTTACCTTTACCTTACCCCGACCAACAAACAACAGGAACAACATTGGGGTACCTACAACGCACGAAGAGTTGCCCCATTTGAGATAAACAGCGGACCACAACGCAATTCGCGAGCGGCCATCCCTCGTCAAAGCACACACAATTGTGTGGCTCAAGTGGAAGCTCGCGCGCGGTAATATGAATTCCGTGTTGTTCAGTTAGTGTCTGGAACATAGTTCTTGTTGTTATTGTTGCAGCTGCTGTTATTGTTGTTGCGATTGTTGCAGCTGTTGTTGTTGTTGCTCTTCTTCCGCTTCTTCTCTGTCGGTCTAATTACTTGACTGGTGTACTCACAATATATAGAGCCGAGTGCGCAAGCGCATATTTTCACTGCTCGTGCCGGCGCGCGCGAACGTCGACTGCTGCTGGAAAGGCCAAGTTAGAGTGAAAGTTGATGATGAAGTCTGGTTAATGAACACGAGATAGAAGACTAATTGTTTTCATGAGCTTTGTGCTTTCCGCACAGCGAGACAGCGACAACATTCGGCTGAGAGATTGACGGCGAATGCCACGATCGAGCACAAACTTGAGCTGGCAGGGGGTAGACGGCGGCACAAGGCCGCTGTTGAAGGGTACACTCGTGACGGGCAGTTGAAATATTGCCTCGGTAATATTTTGCCGAAGCGGTGATGACGAAATGAGAAGAAAAATCCGCTTTCCTATTCAGCGACGGTGTGCGGAAATTTAGCGTGGAATTGTGCTTTAGGGTGTTGTGGCTTGCTCTAGGCTTCCTCGAATAAAGCCACCGTCTCATTCGCGATAATGTCGATGTTGACACGTCGTGTTTCTTGAAGGGCTTTTCCAATGCGTCAGGCAAATGTATAGCAACAAGTGTTGCAGTCGTGAAACATCGTTCAACCTGGACGGCGTGGGACCTAGCGCTGGAGACTTGGCACCCTTGGGTATTCGGTTCGAATGCCGTAAGATACGTTTGACGCAAGTAGCGACGCTTCGGGGGCCAAAAAAAATGGCAGATGTTCATCATGCCAAAGGCAAATGCCCTATCGAGTAATCAGCGAGTTTTCGCACCAGGAAATGGCTCAAGGAAAAATAACGAACTTCTACCTAAACATATGTGTATACCTGTATGTGAGACAATATTTCTGATTTTTATATTTTTATTTACAATATTCATGACTACTGCTAGGATGTACGCTACTGAATTCCTCTGTAGATTTATGCATCCCCATGGCTCTTCTCAACGAAGCGATGTCTGCGTACGGCAGTTTTCCCACTCATAGGACGTATGGCCATAGGAAGCATGACCTTCACACTGGAAGTGCCATATCATCATACAATGTTGCTTCCGCGACTTCCTCTTCGCTGCACAGAGTCGCCCCCGTACAACGGGGATCATCATAGACAGTGACTCGCTTTGTCACATCATCCAATGACTCTATCGCAGATCAGCGAAAATTAAAAAGGGTGCATCTACTGGCTGCCGCTTGATGGTTAAATGTTAGGTAGTTTATAGCTGACAAGCATCGTTGCCAAGGCCACGGTTGACGGCGCATGCAACTGCTGTGGGCCGTATGTCCCTCAGGGCCCCTGTCATCAAAATGTCGCCGGCGGGCATTCAAGAGCTGAAAAAAAAAGCCGAACCACTCTAGCTGTTCATGGCAAAGGCAGACGAATTGCAGGGAAATTTCCACTTTAAATGAGTTAATTAGCCAAGCTGACAGTAGGGAAATTTGTGACGCGACAACACACTCATCTACGGGGTAGGTCATTATATTTGGTGCATTATAATGAACAATTTGCAGATGTGTTATTGAGAGTTAGCTGTAGTTAATCTAATGGGTACACACACACACATATATATATTTATATATATATATAACGCACAGCTTTTGGTTCATTAGCGAAACTGCAGTTTTTCAACAACGCTTAAGTTTTTTGCATGACACCGGAGGTCGAGGGACTCGAAAACAGCGGGGTATATACTATCTAACGACACTGTTTACACCTGATTGATCTGTGCTCCATAAGGACGCCGGCGAGAGTCTCCAACACGAATCAGTACATTTAAATCCGTGCATTTCAAGTCTCTTCGCGTTGCTTTCGTAAACGATTGGTGCCTCTTGAAGCTGTGTGTGTGTATGTGTGTCGGTGTCTTCTGACCGTCGGCGGAACATGAATTCGGGAATGGGTGGCGACAATTTTGTTCATTATTTACGTGAGGAAAACAGCCCGCTGTGCCTCCCTATGTTGGGCCGCCCTGTGGGACGAATACACAAAAATGTATTCAGCACATCTTATTTTAGCTGGGACTAATGATCAGAGGGGATCATGCTCGGTGTCCTGGTGGGGTGTGGGGATGTGTGTTATTATTTTTGTATTAGGAAACATTATTACTATGACTATTGTTATTATTATTATTATCCGTTGACTAATGATTTTAGGATAGCGGACGTCGATAAGCTTATGTAGGTATAACTCAGCGACACGAGGAACGATAACGGCGATACCTAAAATGGATAGTCGTCCTTACCACGTATATGGGATTGACGCGAAAAACTTGTTGGAAAACAATTGGTAGTTAATGAAATCCGCGTTTAAACGCTAGTAGGTTGTCAGTTAACATCTGCTGACAGTTCTCGCCATTTGTTCGAGATGAGGCTTTGCTTTCATTTGCGCCCGTTCAATATGCTGGAAAACTTAATCTACATATGAACCTGAAGGTTTAACACTTGCCTAATTGCTTCACACGCTATGGTCGAATTCGAGGCCAATCGACAAGGGTGTATGGCAGTTCGCTGGCTGACCTTTCGTGGACGTCCTTTACAATTCTTAATACCATACGTCGACGGACTGCGTAAATAATTTCGCACTACGCAACGACTTCTGACAATTTCTCTGGCAATTGCGGCGTGGGTCACATTCTGCTCGATGTAAAGCAGTAATAACTGCTTTCTCTGCATCAGTGAGCCTTTGAGCGTATCCCATGACTACGACACAGCGTGAATTCTCAACACAAACTGGATCAGGTCAGCGAGAATACTCGGGGTGCGTTATTATTTTGAACAGCAGAAAAATGACACATTTCGTTGTAGCAGGCTGCATGCGCCTTCATACGCGCTGTTGTTTGCGGTATGCATGTTATTTGACACGGACATTGATCTGATACAGAATTGATTCCTAAAAGGTATGCTCTTCGTAACAAAAATTGTTGAGATATAGGAGGTACCTTTCGTTTTGTGAACACCACTGTATAAGCACTGCCAAAATAATACCGCAGAGTCAGTCTTATCGTAGTGGACCTGTGATCAAAGTGCACCATGACACTGATCCCGAGTCGGGGTATTATTCTATTTTTAGTGATTTATCTTTGTTGTTTTTTTTTGAGAATACCCCATTGTAATATCTTTCAACATCGCTCTTGTGCACCACCGCGCACCGTGTGCTCGGGTCAAATTGGAAACGAGACTAAATCGATATTGGGAAGGGGTCTCCCTGCCGCCCACAAGGTCTGACTCAGTTAGCACAATGGGCAGTCATTCCTGACGCTGCTCCACCTCAGCCCTGTCTCTCTCTCTCTCTCTCTCTCTCTCTATCTATTTTTCTCTGATTCTCTCTCGACTCTCTCTCGATCTCTGCGAGAAACAGAGAAAGAGGGAGAGAGAGAGAGAGAAGGAACGAGTTGCCTCAGCTGAAAAATTGGCCCTGATCCCCGACGCGCACCAACGACCGGGCTGTAGGTATCGACCGCCCTACGAACGACATATCGACGGACAACGCAAGTCATCTGGGTGGGAATCTACTCATTCGGCAGCCTCCCGTACCGGACACAAATCCCTATGCAAAATAATCAGTGGTCTTATTGTACGAGAGCCACTTCATCGCCTCGGTTGCGAATTCGGCTCTTGTTCAGCGCGCGTTCGCCAAATACCGCGGGAATTGCAAATCAGCAAATGGTCCATGTTGTCGTAAGCGAATGCAGTGAACGCACCACCGTACGCCAATACCGAAATTGACAAGGCCTTCGATCCGAAATCGTAGCTATGCACAGGCCGTACGTACGATATGTGTATCACTTACACTTGGAGTGTTTGAAACGTGAAAAATCTCACAGAGGAACACAAGAACATGAAAGCAGTCCTGAATTGTCGACAGCGAACGAGTTGTTTGTTTGTGCTGCGGGTGAGCGAAATTTTCCCCCTTTCTGGAGGGCTTTGCCCACACGTCATCCAGTGTGTCCATCGAACTGTCTGACCGCGGTAGATGACGGGCCCGGTGGCTTGATGGTGCATTCGTGTGCGCCTTGAAACCGGAGGGGGACACATACGTCTGCGGGTTCGATCTCCGCCGTTGGACGTTTGCGTGTGGGGGGGTGCGTCTTACGAAGCAAGTAGACGGTGAATGTTTAAGGCTGAGAGTCAGCCCAGAGACATTTCAGCATTATCGAGTGCGCATTTCAAAATCCACACGTCTCTTGTCGCTAAACGTCACTAGCTAATGCAAGATTAATCGTCGCCACATTCGTCATCGAGGATACAAGCAATGTCTCAGATCGAGCTTCATTGCACGCCATTTAAGCCTTACGCCTTGGCATATATTCCAGTGGTTTCTACAAAACACGTGACCAACCTACAGCTGGATGTCGCAACTTGCAATGGCCTATGGACAGCCTAAAGCCCAACGGCCTCACGTGTATATGGACCTGTCCATGCATTCGGCGTGTACACGCAACGATGAATGGCGACACGTCGAAACAAGAATCTATTGTGAATGAACGCACCAAAAAAAAGCGCACCAACTCAAACGTCCTACGTCATCCTCTGTCGTTATCTTATGCGAACGCATAGCGTAACGTCACAACGGGCGTTGAGACGCCTGTCCTGGATCTGAATCAGAGATTCGTCCTCTCAGTCTCCGTGGGCTCTTCGAATTGCCGCCCGACCTTCGACGGCGAACAACTCGTACGCGGGTGAGTCCTGGTCAAAACTTCCTAAGCTTCTGATCATGTAGCCGCCGACGGTGTATCCCTCGTCGCTCGCAAATGGCCCGTGAAATTTTTCGAACGATCAGAGGGTGCTTGTCCTCGGACAGTCTCTCCAGTTCTTCCGTATAGCTAGTATATATATATATATATATATATATATATATACGAAGCCTGACAGCATATGTACCCTGATCCTGCCTCGATCAGATCCTGTCGCCTAGCTTTAAAGGCTTCGAGCCGGCTTGGCATGCGTCAAGAAGTGTTGAAATGATGTTTTATTTTGTCTAGCGGACTCGTCATCAAAAACGATCGAACTGAAATTAAACGAGTTGGCCGTAGTTGACCCTGTTGTTGTTTTTGTCTCCCGTCATATTACATGAACAGAAATAATACGCTGGCTAGTCTGTAACATGTTTGATTCTATATAATGTATTGAGTGGTTAATGTATTAATGTTTCAGCAGCAGAGTTTGAATTCGATAAAAACTTTAGATTCAAGATGCTCATCGTAGCGATAAAACGTAATCAAATGCTTGAAGCAGACCCGCCGAGCACATTTGAAATTGTCAACGAACGGAATCAATAGGACTGTAGATATTAATTTCTTTGTAAAGGGTCCACACCTTAACTCATTCGCCATATCGGGGTCAGGTTGAATTTGCACGAGATTCGCGTATAGGCCCACTGCTTATACACGGTAGGATGCAGGCAGGGTCAAGGCCAAGACGGTCGTGGGCCAGGCCAGGTAACGTAGTCTCTAGCGGGATACGTCTCAGATCCCCGAGAACGCGCGAGATGACTAAGCTAACGGTGGCCGGGCATTCTACAATGCCAATAATGGGATTATTCAGGTGTGAGAGTTGCACGGGACCAGCCGCAAGCGCCGATTTGACGCTGGCGACCCCCCAGTCACGGCAGGCGCACTGGAGTCACCCGGATTCCGGAGGAGCCCCATACCACTCAGGAACCACTCAGCACGTTCTCGAAGTCGAACATTTCGACTCGGAAGTCGCACAACATTTCCAGCTTCTCGTTCCACCTGTGTGTTCCACCTTTAGACAAGCGCCCATCGCAGAAGGTAACGGTTCCACCATCCCGCGTCGATCCCCATAGGCAAACACCCCTCCTCGGAGACCTCGGAACGATCGAAGGCCGACCCTGTGTTGAAGTTTGACAGGCCGTCAATACCTGTGACGCAAATCAAGCCGAGGCTAGGTTTCTCTAAACGATTTTACTACAGCGTTGTTCGACTGCCAGCCGCACTGTGTCGCCTTGCC
Source organism: Stratiolaelaps scimitus (assembly GCA_019614645.1). Lineage (NCBI taxonomy): Eukaryota > Metazoa > Arthropoda > Arachnida > Mesostigmata > Laelapidae > Stratiolaelaps > Stratiolaelaps scimitus. Next base: position 6,647,163 of record JABWDB010000012.1, read on the forward strand.
GTGTTTTGTGTCGAACGTGGCACGTAAAGAAGGCAGGCCGGGTAAAGGAGGCCGTTGCGATCCTCCTGCGGCCTCGACTGTGTCTGTGCGAATGACTGTGTGCGCGCGGCGCATTTGAGGGCAGCTGCTAAGTCTGGCAGACAACGCCAAGCATCCAATGGGCCAATGCCAAGAGCGCTCACCAACGAAGAAAGTCATTGGGAAGCCGATCACGTTCGGGCACTTAGCGACAACGCGATGAGGATGGGACCCGACGGCTGGCAACGGTGCCGCATTAGCACGCCAACTCGTGGCCAATTTCCGTTTGGTGCTGGTGGCAGCGGCGGTCGGAGTGGTGGCGGCGGCAGCGCCAGCGGCGAGGGAAACTCTGCCGCAGCGAGAGCTATGAGAGCGCCTGGACCTCGCTCGAATGGTATGGGATAACAGAGAGTTGTGCAAAGGCTTCAAGGATCGATCGGGGGCGTCCGGACCCGGGGATGAGGGGGAGACAGATGGGGTTCAGCTTTTTCCACAAGGGCATTCGATCGCCTTCGAGCATCATCTGCGCAGCTGATGAGCGCCTCCTCCAAGTGGCGTGGCCGTCAGCGCGCTAGTAAGCGATGAAAGCCTGGATAGAATCGAAGTGAGCGCTGCCTTTGCCGGCTGACTTGGCAAATGATGTTTGCTTGCTAGAAGTCCGAACGTTAGCAGGCCCACTACGGACTGACTCGTTAGTTGCGGTGAGTTGGGCCAGCAATTTCTTAACTACGGATAGTACTGCGGCTGTATTCTGTATGTGTATATATTTTTACGTTACATGTCTTCCTCTACGTAAGCTGGACCTGTGGCAGGTAGACAGGTGAACGTCATCGAGGCGAGAGAGAAGGCGGTGACGTTTTAAGGCCACACTGTTGCCTTTGTCATTCAAGCCTGTACGTGTAAATAGGCCGACACATGCGTGTGCCTCAACAGGGAACCATATAAGTATATCTACTTGTTGAAGTGTTATAAATTTTTTTCTGTCTCAGGAAACACGTGGAGGTATGAGATAATCGTCCGTCTGACGGCTCATGTAACCCGTCACGCTGTCGATACGTGAAACGATGCTTCGAGTGGAGAATTAAATTTTTTTACTTGTTTCATACAAGGAGACGAACACATTATTGATCACGACACAGCCACCAAAGTATCAACGCGTATCATTCCAACATGAACAGTCTCCCCGTGTCTCAATGGGCGAATCCCGTTACCAATCGCCGTTTAGTTACTGTCCAATTTGTTCAGGTTCGCTATCGATCTTAACGAGATCAAGCGGATCTATAGACGATATCGATCATCACAACAATAGTTCGAAGAGCCAAACAAGAAACCGCGCGATGATGACTTCTACGCATTTCATGCGTCGTCGCGAGCTGCTGAGTGAAGTGCCTTCCTTTTAGCGTTAGTGTCGCGATTAACCTTGAGCTACGAGAGTTTTAGCTCTGTTGCTAATTAAATAATGGGTTTTCCTCGTCAACTGCTGCTTTATACTACTGTTATGCAATATTTCGCCCGGGGATGCGAGTAAACGCTCACATTTCTGTTGGCAATATCTGAGCTCGAGCCAGGCCCGCCAGCGTGTCTGCCGGCAACATCAGCATTCGCGTCTCACCATGCCGCCTTTCTGACCCGATCACTCCTACGAGCACAGCGTTCCACGTACGTCTAACCTATAACTGTGTAATTTATTCAAACATACAGTAGGGCGGGATTTCTAGGACCTATAACTTAATACACAGGCTCTGATTAGTCGTTGTAGTAGCAGTAGTAGTAGCCATCGTGGCAGTTCGCCCGGCGAACTGGTCGACGAGCTCGACGCCAATAATGTAACAACCAATGGAACCGAATGAGCAGAAGATGACACGGCTCAGTCAACCCCCTCGCTCACTGGCTCGGCTTTGGAGGGTTGCTGTCGCGATCCACTAAGCCAACTCGGTTCGGCGATACTGCTGGTCCTCCTGTAGCCGTTACTGCCCTCGCCTTTTCGAGACTCGGGCCTCGATCCAGCCTAGTGCACCGGAGAGCACATACGAGGGGAGAAAAGCTACCGAACCCGGCGATTTGACGACGCTCGCCCCCGCCCCCGAGCTCAGCGCAGCACCGCCAGCAAGAACACACAGCAGAGATCGAGAAAAACAGCCAAAAAAAAAAAAAAAACAGATAGCTTCTCTCGAGCCTCTCCGCTGCTGTACTATTCCCCTAGCGTTCGGGCCGCTTGCTAAAATTTCTCCTGTTGCCTCTGCCGCTGTGTGACTCCATCGAACTCTGCTCTGTTCGGCCGTGGGCTGCGCCCCCAGTCTCCCGCTAGGCGAGCAGGGTAACGTACCCCGCCGGCCCGGCGGTGGGCGACGACAAGTCATTAATATTTATAGTGCGGAGATCCGAATCCACGCTCGCTGTGCGCTTCGTCTCCGATCAACTCAGGCCGAAAGGGTGCCCCCTGGGTAGCTCAGACCCACACCCCGTCCCTACATAAAGTCTTTATTCGATCTGTTTCGCTTTCCGCGGCTGCTCGAACTCAATTCGGGCCCAATAATTCCCCCAATTCGATGGGCCGCTTCCCCTGATCCACAGCTGCGTTTCATCTCGTCTAGTGTGGTCTCCCGGTGACTCGGCAGACGACTGCCTCCTGGCTGGCTCCGTATCTCTATTTCATCAAGGAGTTTGCAGGATTGCTGCGCGATCTGCCACACTACGATGAGCCTTGCCACTACAGCGAGGTACTGTCAGGCAAGCAACGTATACATATCGGGACCGTGCGGATGGACAACGATGGTATCTGCATCGGCACTGTCTTTTTCTTGAGCACTACTCAGCGAGTTGTCTTGTACAAGCGGTTAGTATCGATCGTGCCTTTGTTGCACTTTGAGAATCGTATTGTTAGTGTTTATCGAGCGGTCGAGATCGGAGATATTAGTTGGCGACAAAGTCAAGTCATCAGTCACATTCAGTTCATCCAGAAGTTTACCTCGGCGTGTCAAACGTCCTGAAGGCGCCATTGAATTGTGTGGAGTAAACAGCGCTGAGGAAAATTATAGTTGCCGGAAGGTCCGGCTGGCTGCTAATCTGCTAATCCAATGACAAAGGAACGCGTGGAGACTGCAATTATAGGGAAATGCTTGTAACTTGCGTTGGCTTCTTACTCGATGAGAAGCTGGGCCATAGACAGTCACGAGTAAAGTACGAGCGTTGATAATCAACGATACCTCGCCCTGACGCATGGTCCGAGAGCATTTTTTCAGGGGCCTGAGGAGTCTCTCTCTCGTCCGCTTCACCTCGGGTCACACAATTCCATCTTCTCGGTCGTCACCAGACCATCAGACTAGGCGGGCAGGGTGGCAAGCAAGCAAGAAAGCCCTCGCAAACCATTACACCTCGAGATCATTTTGACAAATGGTACCGTCTGCTCGAATATATAAGAGCGCAATAGGAAGCGATGGAAATCGAGGTCGGATAACTTCAAACGGAGAGAAAGTTCAAGTTAACGGAGATCGGAAAGGATCGAGTTGTGTGTCGCGCGCCACCTCGTTCAATAATGGTTGAGCTTTGGGCTGCTGACGTGGAACTTACTTGCTTGGTCTCTCGTTGAAATGGGTCATTGACCCATTGGCGTTCAGTGGAGAAAGAAACTTTGAAACTATTCGGAACGGCCTGGCATGGCGAGGATGGCAGCCGCTATGAGGGTTATAGTTAGCCCCCCCCCCCCAGCGAACCCATTCCCGTGTTTAGATCTGGTGGTCCTCATCAGGGGTTACTCCTTGAGGCAAACGGATGAGACTTCATTAATCACGGGAGGGGAAGGCAAGCGTTCAACATATTCGCTCTATACCATTAAGATAAATGTGATCCACAATGTGATTCGTACGATATAGCATGGCAGATTCGAATACACCTTGTGAAGGTTGTTAATAACTTTCCGTCAACTTGCCTTATGTCAGACGAAGCAAATCATGATTGGCTTGGCTCGGCTACAAATTCAAGACGCCAACCGTGAGTTCGAATCGGGATCGTGCTGCAATGTTGAAAATGAAAAGCACAGTTGGCGAACAGTTGGTCCCTAATGGACGTGCGGTTACGAGGCGCAATATGAATAAAGGCGCAAATCCACACAATATACGATAGACAACACCGTGATATATGGTGTGCCCTTCAAAAAGCGGATTCGTAGGCGCGCAAAGCGTACCCAGGCGTACACGGTACAGTGCACTGGGAGTATCTCCCTATGGCGGCTAGCAGCATATACGTTCATCGTGGACACTACTTCCGACGGGGACGTGCCTACGACCGGAACAACCCCATACAATATGCTGTGCCCTTGTTGTAGCAACCCTTTGCCACCCGCCATCAGATAACGATGTCCATCATCTTCTTGTGCACGCTCGAAGAGAGAGATATGTAACTTGTCGACCCTTGCTTGTTCGCCGATCTTGCATGCCTGCCCGCCACCGCGGCCTGCGCTCGCTCGTCTAATAATCGAGAGAGGTCTGCGTGTCTCGACGGATAATCACGCCTCGCTCTGCATGTCGCCCCACAAGCGCTCCCATAGTGTCTGTGTTGTCTATGGGCTCTCGTCTGTCTTGGGCTATCTGCCCTTAAGTAGCTCGTCGTCGCTAGTCATTCCGTGTAGGTACGCTACACCCATATATATATATATATATACATAATGAACAAACCCCCACTCGGTGGCGACCATCGAGCACATATTGGCACACGCCTTACCGCTCCCGGAAGGGAGCCAAGCAGATAAACAGGTCCGCTATCATGATTTGTTCTCTCGCGGCGCTAGGATGACGAATTGTCCTCGTCACTGAGGTAGGAGATGCATCGAAATATTTGTATTGTCCACAAGATTCAGACATTTAGACTATAATCCATGGCGTAGTGGGTAACGCCGGGAACTTGGAACCGTAGGGCCCCAAGTTCGAATCCCACGGGATACATACTGCGGTATCTATTTTGCATATTTGTCGATGAGCGACAGCAACAGGGAGTCCACTATAACGCGGGAATTATTTCAATGGTAAACTCCATTCGCACCCTACAAACAAATAGTGAAGTCGGGAGATTAATAACTGTTTGTAATAGAGTCGAAAATTACCATTCCTTATATTAGCTCACGCGAAGCTTGAATTAAGAGTGACATATTTTTCCAGTCTGTTTGGAGTTAATTATGATTAGAAAGGAATACAGCCAGATTGTAATAGCCGAATATTCAATATTCATAAGATAAGGGGGTCTACCACAGGTTGATCCGCGCCACCGGGGACAAGCGCGCTGGCTCTTTCCTCCTGCAGCGCCTGTCCCTCGCTGTGCAGAGAGGCAATGCCATCGCCTTCCTCGGGACGTTGTCGTCCTCACCCCCCCCCCCACCCCCATAATCCCTAGAAATTCCGACCTATTGTAACGTTTAATATATTATAATAAATATATATAATGGAATTCATAAGATAACCAGTAAAAACAGCGACTCAATAAACCAAAGCAACAAGTAGCAATGTTTCTCTGCGGGACGATGTGCACATCTGGAAACGCCCACTAACCTACAGCTCATTTATATAGAAGAGTCACACATTCGCAGAGGGTGCTCCGAGGGAGTCGTTCTCTAGCTTTCAGCTCGCCCAGTGGTGCCCAACGTTGCCCTCAATCAACTTGGTACGAACGTCCCCCTTGTTTTCGTCTCTCGTCGGCCGAACAGCCGACTTGTAGAAGTTTAGTCGTTCGGTGGCTGTTAGCGCCCGGGGTAGGATTCTCCTAAACTCCACAGAGTTCAGTGTGAGCCAACCACGATCGGATTCAAATTCGTCTTGGGAAGTCTGACCACTGTCTGAAGAGTGCGGGTCCACCGATTCTCTACCAGCTAAGTGTTTCGAAGTCGAACGGAATGACATCAAAGCCTCTTTACGAGGCCGGCGAGTGAACCGGTCCGGTTGGGAGGGGAGCGAAGGTTCCCTTGTTCTCTCGGCGTAGGTAGTTCAACCTGTTCCGCCTCAGCGCGCTCAGCTCGAAGCGATCTTTCAGCGTGGCGCCATCCAACGGGGCTCGCTAAGGCCAGCGTAGATTTTACCTTGATACCGTTGTAGACATACGGCAAGTCGAGCAAACCAACTCTGGGTAACCACGTTCGCCGTACTAAAAGGAATTACCGAAAGACTGAGGAAATCGAGGAAGGACTTCGAGGACTGACCGAGAAATCTCTAGCTTAATCAGCGTGTGGCGTCGTGAGTTGGTGTTGTAGCGAATGGTTCTACGCTTTTCGAAGAACTTTGCAAAACTTCAGGAGGGGGGGGGGTACTAAGTGTAGAACGATGATAGGCTTGTTCCTACATGATTCAAATTCACTGACTCTGACACAATTAGTGTGGAGAATTGTGCTGCTAAATTTTAAGTGGAGGTCATTTGTGCTTATTGTGTGTTGCAAATTGTGTGCTGGTACAGTACCTCGGCTGAACAGCCTTCATCAACTTTTGCAATCAGTGTCGTCTCGCCCATTAGACAAGGTGACAATGGTAAGAAACGTCACGTGACTATAATGGCTACAACAGTTGCCTGTTGATTACAAGAGATAATAGCGCTGCTCCCCTTAAAATGGCATACATCTGAAGCATCTCTTTAAAGACCCTGAAGCTACCTTTCGAATTATCGTTACGAATTACATTACTACCATACAACGTGTGGCCCCAACAGTTAATCTATACATTTCTCCTATCAGAATCCCTCATCCGTCATCGCTGAATCAAGCAGCGTCCGACATGACGTTTGCGCGGGCGCCACTCCAGCATGTCCCGGATCTACGGCCCGGAGGTCAGCATCAGGAGCTGCACCTCCAGGTTCGACGCCACGACGGGTGCAGCAAGCAACGCCAACAGCATCACTGGCCCCGCCGTCCTGGGGCGATAGCCGTACCCGGACAAAGGATGACGACAACGGTAGCACCAATCGCAGGAAGGGCCTGTCCTCGAAAAGACAGAAAATACGCCTAGCCCCCCTCGTCTAACTCCTCAGTTCTCCTCACCGGAATCTAATGAAGTCATCTACCACTTCGTTTCTCATCGCGGCCACCACCGTTTCATTCACTTTGTCCGCAGTGCGTTTGTGAGACACCACACGTGAGTGTGTGTGTGTGTGTACCGGTACATGTTCATCTGCGGTCTCCGTTCCGTTGTTAAACTTCCGGGGGAGCCGGCGGGGGGTAGCGTTTTGTAAATCTCGGACTTCCGTTTGCGGCCGCAGGCCACCCGCGACGCCGGCTTGAACGAACGGGTTTGCTGGACGCCCGCCCCTCACGTTTGCTGGTGGTGATCGCCACTGCCGCCCGGTGTACCGAGGGTGGGCAGAGCTGAAGCTGATAGCGAGCTGAGACAATGAGTTGTACGTTGTTGGAAACGCTGCTGCTAACAGCTAACGTCCGCCGAGGTGTATCGGCCTTCGCAAAGAAGAGCTACGTAGGAAAGCATTTAAAGTCTGTAGAAGGGCAGAGAGGGTTTGAGTGCACGGACGGTTATGGTTTTACTTTCAAGATAGAGCAACAACGGGGGAGGAGGAGAAAAACACAGGTGCAATAGAGGAGAACTCCGTGCGATCACATTTTCGGAGGGGATCTTGACCTCGGGTCGCTTACGCGGAACCGCTCTGGGGCGGGCTCTACTCAAAGATGGATAGAGAAATCTACCGATGGGAAGCAGGTGGCCTGGTGTCGCATTCGTGTGCGCCTTGCAATCGGAGGAGACACGCAGGTATGCACACGGGTTCGATCCTGAGCGTTGCACATTTGCATTTAAGGGGGGTTCGTCTTATGAAGCAATTGCCGAAGCAGTACCGTGGACGTTAAATGGAAACTGTGGGACATATCATATATATATATATATATATATATCGGATCTTTGAGGGCAAAAGTTCAGCTGCTGATAGTCTGGTATTTCCGGTCCGTCGACCAGCGAATCAGTCAAGGTCGGTATGTGGAGCGTTTGGCGGGAAAAGAACGCAAGCATGCAGTTCGTGCCGAAGTCATTTCCAGCTCAGATGCTATATTTGAAAATGCCGTATGGCTCTGTCGATGCTTAGCCGGCAAAGACTGGTAAGGCCATCATCAACCAGATGAAGGCATGCTGCTTTAATTCAACCTAGTATGCTCTTGCTCGTTTGCAAATATAAAACCGTGTTTTTGTTTAATTAGATAATACACAAAACCGTCGAAGCCGCTCGGTTCGCCACACGCGCGCACACAAAATTAAAAACAATGATAACATCTAAAAATGTCCTTCTACTATCCGTATCGTATCTCACTGCTCACGCTCATTACAGACACACAGAAATGCGTGATGGACCACGCAATTGATGGCCCACGCAAGCCAGCTATGACTAACAGCTTGAAAGAGCGAGCAGCTCTGACAAGAAGGTGTTTAAAGTGCTTGGTGTTCGTGGCACCCTGCGTGAGTTACTGGCTGAGATCACAATGAAGCCTCTGATTTCCGGAACGTATTCGCTTCGTAGCTTTTCTCGCCCGCTCAGGCCGCTGGTGCGAACACACTTTTAGCTTGGCTTGCCCATTGCGTTGTTTTTGTCGACGTATCCAGATCGCCAGTAATTGGTTCAGTCGGTGAGAAACAGAGAGATTGGACAATCGGCCTATTCGACAGAAGACGTCCAAGGACACCTGCGCCAACCACTGAGATACATATATATATATATATATATATATATATGTGATATCCGCAAGAATTGGAAGTTTGCTCCGTTGAGCGGTTGGTTTTCAGGACGAGACCGAGGTGGACGAGTATAGAACGTCTGGCTGTGTTTGTGAGAACTTTTCCCTGAATAGGCTATTAATATACAGGGAGTAATGTGGCCATTACGAATGGATACTTTTATCGAGAGAACAGTGTGATAACATGAGATAAAGATATACTTTGAGGATTTGCATTATATGGCCAGCCCAATTGCTATACATATATATATATATATATATATATATATATATATATATATCATTAGAATTATGCTTTCCTCCTTTTCAATTAAGAAACGATATTTATCTTCGCTTGTACTACGCACAGATACGCTTAAGTAACACAATAGAAAGTTTTTGATATATTAGCGGAGCTGCAGTATTTTACAATGCATAGGTTCTCTTACATGTCAACAGGTCGCAGGACTCGAACCTGCGGCCTCCGGCTTTTCTACAGCCATAGACTTAGCCACCGTCCAAGCGACCACGCTGACAGCGAAGTGTCCAATAAAGGGCGTTATTTGCCAGATCAGAGGAAGTTTCAACGTTGCACCTTCAATGGACCCGAAATCGTCGCCCCTGACTCACGTCTCCATCGACACACACGATCCCTGTAAGCAAACTTTCATTGACGGCTTTCAGCTCGCACTTCGCGAGCGCGCCAAAAGCTTGCGACAGTTCAACACAGGTACCTGCTAGACGCTTGCACCTGTTCGTGTTGACATAAGCCCACACAATGCATTGATACGCCGAGCTCTGGCCGGGGGTTGGTTTCGCGCTCGAAAGGAGAGTGAATCGTTTGAATGTTTCCGATGCGGAAAACAAAATTCCCTCCCATGTGTGCTGACTGTGGCGGTGTATGGGCGAGCAATGTCGCGCCGGCCCCGCCCCCGCAACGATTAGCAATCTGAGTTCTTACACTGGTTGACAACGTGTACCGGCAGCGCTTGCGTTCGCTGTCTAGGAGACACGTGACGTCGGGAAATGTCTACAATGCGGATTAATTGCCATTAACTGCTATACAATATTTTGTCTTGTTATCATATTTACGTCGATTGCTAATTACCGTTATTTATCTATATGCGATTATATTATTGTGACTTTTTTTCCAGTTAGCAGACCGCCTCACGTCTGTTCGAAGGGAGACCTGCTGGCATCGGGTTTGTCTGTTGTCAGGTAGCTTAGTAATCGCGCATGAACTGATCGCCTACAGTGGAAGATTTTTGTTCATCACTTGCGGATTCAAACTCTATAGCTGACAATGTAATAACTTTGAAACTAAGCTTCACGGGCGTCACAAATGGCGAAGGTCTAGCGAACGTAGTATTGTACTAAGAAAACCCGGTAAACCGCTGTCTATCCCCCGACGCTCTTATGAGCTACCAAAAATCTTTGCTGTATAAAATAAAAAACAAACTACAGGACGAATAGGTTTAAAGCGATGCTTCAGTGGCCCCTAGTACGCTTCATCTGGCTCAACTAATTCAGTTCATCCGGTAAATTAACCGATAAGAAGATGCCTTTAGATAAATGGCCGCTTTCTACATGGAACACTGGACAGTGGCTAAGTAAAACCCTATGTTTATCAACGTCCGGCAAGGTATCCGGGACGATACTTTATCCAGGAGGCGTTTTGCCTTTACGAGAACTCAAGCGTTGTAGAATCTCCTTTCCACGAATATGTCTTGGCTTGAATTGAGTCCAGGCAAGGACGTCTCGCCTCTCTCAGCAGGACGAAGCACTTTTCCTTGTTTTCTGTCGTCGGGTCTACCGATGCGTATTTTCGGCTTGCCAAATGATCCCAAATATAGCATGTGCCATGCGACGTATGTAGGCGAAAAAAATCTAATTTAGGCTCACATTTCCCATCTACACAAGGGAGCGGATTATGAGTAAACCTTGCTTGTTTTCACCTTTTGAACACCGACGGATGGAACTCCCATTCTCTCTCTCGCTTTCTCTCCTTGCCGTGCACTACTCCTCGAATTTCAGAGTCAGGATCGCCGCGACTTGATTGCAAAACAGAGCTAAGAACTGTGCCATCCGCCCCGAGCGGCCACACACGGAACCAACTGGATCCCCCGGTACCCCTCGGCCCGTAGCGTTTCCCGCTGAAATGAATGATCCTTGCCGTTCTCGTCAAGCATTCGCGCCGCCTTCGGCAAGGTGAGACAGCAGGGGTGAGCAGTACGGCTTCGTGGGTCAGGCGCAAGCCGGGTAGTCCTCGGTTGGGGACGAGGATCAGGATGAGGATGCCAAGCGGAACAGACCCGGAACAAGCAGAGAAATGAGGGAACATCGATGCAGACGAAGCGTGAGTAAAACAAAAATCCTAACAAAGGACGGGAAGCGGGGTCGGATCCCTATCGGGAGGATCTCTCCGCGAAACGAACGAATCCTCACACCGAAAGGCTGGCTCTCCCGATTCGCGTATACGCGAATCGCGCAGGTGGCACCGTACCGCGGCCGAGGGTGGTGCTGACGCTGGTGCTGGTCGAACGTGGCGAGAGACAACGAATGATGAGTGCCAGCCGGGATGAGATCGCGAGCGAGAGAGAGAGAGAGAGAGAATCAACGCAAAGAGGACAAAGCAAAGCCGAAATCAGCCGGCTTGTCGTCGTTGTCGGCCGGGTGGATCAAGATGGGATAACCAACCCCGGTGCAGGACGCAGGAGGACCAGACCTCGACGCTGGCGTTACCTAGGGGACGGAAGGTGTGTGACGGTCATAATCAGCACGACGAACGATAACGTAGGGTGAGAGCAGAAAAGATCAGAGGGAAAGAGAGAGAGGGAAAGAGAAAGAAAAGGATGCGAGGTACAGGGCGATGGGGTTAAAGGGGTGTTTCGGCCGTGCGTGAAATAGGGTGCCAATCTATGCATACACTGCTACGTAAGACACCAGCCGAAGGGAATTCGTCGTCGAGAGAGGCTGTGAGAAGAAAACAAGAGGAAAGCAGAAGATGCACAAAGAAATGTGGTGTAGTTCAGATGAAAGGCAACTTGGTTGGCGCTGACGGCACTGAATGGTCGGATGCTAGAAGGAGAGAAGGAAATCTCCCATGCGGTATCCCCATGACCCGTGAGCAGGAGTCGGCTGATCGTGTTGCTCGATAATAGGCACATTGTATTATACAGTCGTTCGATATCGGTCGTATTGCAGAGATCGCCCAGTTGGCGAGCGTCAATCGGGATTAGATAGCGGGATTGCGAATCCGGCGCGCGTGTTAGTCTTATTAAATAGATGACTTAATATTTGCGGAAGGGCGTCAATAGAAGGGCAGTGATATCAGCCTCGAGAGCGATGTGGCCTCACCACGATCCGATTGTGCAGGAAAGGGTTAACAAAGACAAATTAAGGTAGAATCGAGATCGGTGGAGTTTGTGGTGCATTCGTGTGCGTGCCTTGCAATCGGGGATGCAACAAGTACGTGCACACGCGGGTTCGACACGCAGCGTTGCACATTTGCATTTAAAAAGCGGTCCGTCGTATGGAACAACGCTGGAAGCAATGCCGCGCACGTTCATCTGTGGCAGAAAATCTGCCTGTAAAATATACGTTACTTCTAAGCTATAACATAACATAACATTTGCGGTTTATTTCCGGAACTGCAATTTTACAATGCTTAAATTCTCGATTAAAAAAATAGGGTAAAAGTAAGAGTACTATGGTCAAGTATATAGAGTAAATTCCACCGACAGATGTCGGGGCGGTAACTGGCGGTAACACTCGTCGATTAATTAATTAAGCCACGGTTTGCAGATCTAAATACCATGAGTAATTAAAAAAAAGTACGTGTATACTAATAAAGCTATATTACCCTATTATCTGTCTCTGACGCATCCGTTTATACCTCTCCTATTCATTCGCTGCAATTTCGAATTTTGGAATAACTGTCAGCGAACACCAGTAGCTGTGCTGATGCGCTCGTGCTAATAGTCTGTTAATCAAAACCGACAATTAGCATAAGGAAATTATGATACTAGCCATCAAAATGAATGCCAATTAGTAATATATCACTAATATTTCAATTGCTAAATTAGCGACTAGCTATCTATAGAGCACTGTACGTCAGGATACGTTTGATTCCAGTATCGATGATATTTCATGTTCAGCCTCATCCCGATCCGGCCGGCCGATCCACCAGCTGGGCGTTGACACTGTTTATTGCCTACGGTCTGAATTCGGGCCTTGCAGTCATTCTCGAAGCTAACTCTGCCCTTTTACAACCTGGCCAATAATTGTATCCACCACACCGGATATGTGCGTCCGACGACGTGCACCGCCGAATGTGGTTAGCCTGCCTTGTGTGCGGCCGCGTCAACACCTCGAGCTCCACTGTCTCTCTCGGCCACTCAACCCACTTCATCGTTGTTTAATCTCGCGGGCGTATTAAGCGACACCATAGCCATACAGTCTGTGGCGCTCTGTGGTGGTGGGAGCGGTGCCAGCCACCACAAGCGTGCGTTTATCTCTGCGTGTTGTGTATTTAGTTAGTAGACGTGCGTATGTCGACCGTCTCCACCGACACCGCCTCGGCCCGCCCCGACACTCTGCGGCCGAATGGCTCGTCCCCCTCTGCCAAACACTACGGCTCAGCCCTCACCTATTCCTGTGGGGACACAGCTGACATCCCTGCTCACACCGTGGGCAAATAGTTGCTCAGGTCGGCAAGGGAAACACGACGACGGGGATGAACAACAACAACAACCAGCAAGCTACACGAGCCGCCAGTGAACGCGAGTGCTGCTGGCTAGCTGCTCTGCGGCGCCGAGTAGAACGCACACCTGAGACCTTCCCACGACGGATAGGCGGGAGACGATTTGACCACCACCACGGCGGCGGCGGGCGGTGATCTGCCATAATTTCTATCCCCCCAACGTCTCGGCTGTGGCCCGTGGCGCACGGTGGCCAGCTGCGGGCGAAACATCTGTTTGACATTGCCCCCCCCCATCCACGTCTGTAGTATTCGCCGCTTGACAAGCGAAGCGGAACGGCTGGCGTTGAGCGGTGCGCCGACAGCGGGGGGGGCCTCCAGTTGTACAACTAGTGGGATCTCTAACAAGCCCCCGTCTAACAGCTGATGCTGCGTCGCGTTTGGGGCTGCTCATCTGTACTTGGCCTCTCGCGGACCCCCAAAGACACTCTGCCAACGCTTTGAGGATAGACCGGAGCTGGAGACAGCGGACTCTGGCGCCTTTGCCGTGCCAGAGGTTGCCTGCCCGTGACAACGAGTGTGTGTGAGGTGCGTTTATATATTCCAACGGGTAGCCTTGCTCGGTTGATCGATGGCCGACATATTCGAGGTGAGACAGCCGCAGAGTTCCCGCAGACGCAAGGCAGATATCGGACCGTTCTGTGTGGGCTCAGCAAATGTTGTGCCACGCTCCACCGGGAAGCTACGCACTTTACGAATAAAAGATGATTACCGCGATGCTCCGCGATAAGTATCGGACTTGTTTAGTTTCAAAACTAGCTCACTCCCAAGTCGGCTGCGTGGCACGTGAACGAAAAACGTTGTTTTTGTATGTGTCATCTTTACACGTGCAGTTATGAGACGGGAACGGACGACAAAGCGTACGACAATGCACCTCACGGACAGTGGGTCACCTCCAGAGTACTTCTAGACGAAGTCCTGCATTTCCCCTGTGCAAATAGAGCGACAACTTCCTGACGTGAAACCTCTCACGCGCAATCGTGGCTAGCGCCTTGTAACCGTGTGCAAATGACATCGAGTAAGACATTGTGTGTCCAGATGCACGTCTTGTACAATTGTCTACACTGAATGATCTATCGGCTATGAGTTGTGCTTGAAAGAAAGTTAGATACAGAGGTGGCCGGTTCGCCACTTTGAAGATGCGTACGCGCATCATCTGCAACTTTCGGCTGGAAACTTCGCACGCGGCCATAATAGTTCTTCGATAGTCCAGTTCATACGACAACTACGTTGAAGCATAGCGAAGCTATGCCTTAATCTAAATCGGCCAACCTATTTGTTAGTTATTATTTTTGGTTCAAGATAGCTCGCATGCAGTCCAACGCAGAACAACTATATCAATAAATACATATATATATATTTTATATAACATATGAATATATCATGTTGATGGTAGTAGTTCTGCGAACTTTGGAAAATCACTGACATCAGATAAATGCCTAAGTCCTCAATTCCAGACAATTATGGTTGTGCCCGGCTCCAGGCAATGAAGGTCAGTGTGCTAATAACGAGCCACTGAAAACCTCCGAAATAGCCACCGTACTCGATCATGCTCACCCATTCTCAGCTCCCAGCATTGCTGGATTTCGCTATTTTTTCCATTCGCGACGTCCCGGCCTTTCCGACCTCCTCTGAGCCAACCTTCCTCCTCCTTCAGGATTGGAGACTTTTCATTGTTGGTGTGCGTGTATTGCCACGTTTCCCTCTGGTCTAAGTGACCTGTTGCTTGTCCAGCGGCGTCGGCCTCATTGTCCAGCAGCTCGAACCAATCTCGCAGTCGCTACTGTTCGCGCCATCGTTCGAGTCCAGCGGTCCAACCCAACCCCCCCAATGCCTCGCATGGCTGCCGTGGACTTCGTGGGCCGAGCCTCGTGGGACCCCATTTACCCTCTGGCTATATGAGGAGTCCACGGAGCAATTTACGCTTTCGCAACGGCCGAAGCGGCCATGCGGGTATACGGTATACTGTGTGGGCAGATAGGAGTATGGAGCTGGTCCCGAAGCTGGTCCCGAACGTGGCTCGGCTCCCGCGAGCGATGCCCCTTTGGCCCCGAGCGGTGGCTGGCCAAAGCGGCCGATCGCTGTCGCCTCCTCATTTTGGTTTCTCGCGCGACTCTAACGACCGAACGGTAGCCCTTCGCCGTGGCCGGCGCCTCCTCGCTCGCTGTTCAGCGTCCACCTCCCGAAACGCAGTGAGCGCTTCTCCATTGGACAACATAGGCGCTGGGAAAAAAACGCGACACGGATAGAAGCGCGGTGACGATGGTGGCGTACGTTACCAAGCAATTTTTGCCCGTCACTCACCGGGTGCTCCCGCTGCTGCCGGTGACGTCGCTGGCTCGGAGCGCTAGCTGCACGGGGTCGGCCAAACGGGAGACTGGTCCCCTCGATCCTCTATATTGTGAGGCAGTAAATACGTTTCATCATCGCACTGAGATGCTGGGCCCGCACGCCTAGCCACGATCGTTGCCACTAATTGATAAATGTTCACACATGTACAGGGAGGTGTTTGAGAGCTCGAGGGCACTGACCACCCGAAGGCAAAATGGCAGACAGTGTCACCAGCTCCGCCCGACGCGATCAAACAGCAGCAACAGAGTTGAATGTAATTGGTTGACCGGTAGGTTGTAGCAGGGCCGTTCCCCCGGGATTTTAGCACCTGTTCTAGTATTTTAACGCGATGGACTAACGTTCACGCTGTGTCAACAAGTGCAGAACAATGTTTGCCTATCTCGTTAGACTTCAGCGTGGAAGCAGCAGCAAGCGCATCATTGAGGTTATATCTGTGCGGGATTCGACTTTATATATATATATATATATATATATATATATATACACACATATATAGATATGCACACATTTTATTATATTATAATATAATTAATTATTCGCCATAACTTACAGCGGTTTTTTTGTGGCTGACCAATTTTTGTTACTTGCGAGGCAAGACTATTGCATATAGAGGAGACCTATAGATGACTAGCAGCAATGGACGGTGATCTGCTGGAGTCGGCCGACTGCGTTTTTTATATCATAGCGCACGATGTGTACACAACTGCCCTCAAAACCCCTGGACAACGATGTAAGGAAGACGATCATGTAGAGAGTCTGTAATAATGAATAAGGCAGCGGTGATCTGAGATCGTGGCTCGTACGAGGCCTTTAGAAGCATTTAGCCAGAGCTTAACGTCCCATACGGAAAGCTGGCAAATTTCTCGCATGTTTCCGCATTGGGGCGTGAGGGCGCGGACCATTTCTAATAAAGATTTTCCTGTTTCCGCAAGGGATGCACATGGTGTATCTTCTTGTTAGATCATGTTTAGTTAGTCGAATGGGAACTTCGAAGAGAAATCTCCGGTTGAATAAAAAGCCGATACCCATTCACGCACCTGGAAAGAATCACCTCATAACGCAATGATCATTTGTAGCAACAAAACAGGGAGACAGAGGGCAAGAGAGAGAGAGAGAGAGAGAGAGTGATCATTTTACGTAAAACGTTCACCGTGGCGTTTTTTCGTTCCAGGGAATATACTAATTTCGAGGCGATTGATGCTGAGAGCTTCAATCTTTGGAAAATATAGGGTTGCCATCAACCCTCAATAAGCATTGTTATCAACGTTGAATTGAGCATGAACAAAGACACACACACACATAATACACATAGCCCAAGCCACATGTATCCATTTAGCAAGAGGTTTCAATGTTAGCGACAGAATGGCGGAGCCATTCGTCATTGAAGGTGACCCCATAGCCTCGGCGAGACCGCGAGGTCGTTGTGGATCCTGCATCTGCCTCTTCCTCTCACTTTGTTCTTGCTCAAATCATCATGATGCGAGACTAGCAAAAGGGCTGGATCTCACGCAGACGACCTCACCCGCTCCGCAAACTCTTGATGTTGCCGTCGAGCGGCCATCAGGGATCTGCCGCAGTCTGCGCCAGATATGCCGCCCGAGGGGTTGGCCATCCGCAGACGCAGGCCCACATCGCGGGGTCCAGGACAGTGGAGCGGCGCTGTCCTGGATGCAGCTCCGCATCGCCGTTGTGTCCTGCTAAACAAACCATCTAGCTCCTCAGCAACAATAGGAAATGTTGCCGACTGCCTGGGTGACGTTCGCGCGGGGCGGTGACTTCGTGACTCTGGCCTGGCCGCCAGCGATAACGCGTCCTCTCTCAACAACAGACCGGGAACAAGGCATGGCGCCCCAGCGGGCTAAGTATCCGCCCCCTCCCCGCCAGAAACTCGAACAGAGGGTTTGCGAACAACAGCTGCATTATAATCCTATGGCAAGCGAGTGAGGGTGACATACGCAACGTATCGTGATCCTGCGCATTTGTTTGTGCCGTACAGAACGGCTGTGATGACAATGATGTTGACGTAGAAAATTGGAAGGTCGCGTGTGCACTGTTCATTCAATGATTGATTTGATGGTAATTCGTATCGACGACAATTAGATATGACTGGAGTATGACTTAGCCCGCGTCACAAGTCCTGGTGTAGGGACCCATATCAGCTCGTGGCTATTTTGGTTGCTTTATTGCGGTTGCCTGCTGCGCATATCGCATCATATATAGATGTACCTATGATATATAGATGTCAGATTGGGGATTAAATTAAATCTAGTAAATTTTCCGAGCTGACTCACAGGAACTATTTAACTCAGTGTATGGCACAACTTCTTTAGGCATTGCTTGATAAGATGGACAGCCCCTTTAAATGCAAATGTGCAACGGTGGGGACCGAACCACTGAGGGCTCCTTCACATGTTGCACCCCTCCGACTGCAATGAAATCTGCTTGTGTACAACAGGACGATCATTTGGTTATTCTCTGAGGTGGAGATCTGAACTTCGTCCAATTCTCCAGTAAAGGTAAAGGTTTAATGGTTTATTGAAGTAGTTGGTATTTTACAATGCTTAAGCTCTCTTTTATGTCACAGTATCCTTGACTAAGCCAATTGTACAATTATAGCATCATCAACAACAATCGGCGACAACAGCAGTTTCTCTTGAACTGCTTACCGTCGGGAACAACAAAAAAAAATCTCGAGCCAAATATGCTTCTCTCTCCTCATTTTGGTGGAAATGCCCCCTTGAAGAATCGTCGCGCCGAATCGCGTCGTTCAACTACAATTGCACCTGATTTCCCCGCAGACTTCGTGGATCCGTTCTGACTTTTTGCTAACGCGGTAAACTCCGCTCACAATGACAGAAGCAGCCGAGGCAGCCACGGCAGGGGCACGTGGAATCGAGCAGCACGCAACGTACGGCAGGGGTCCGTATGTCACGACACACTGGCCATAGCCGCCCCTCGTCCTTCTTGCTCCTTGCCATCTCGCACCGAGGGATCTGGGTGCTGTCGTTAAGAAATTGCGGCGGAAGCCGTTCTCGCGTACGGCCTCACGGGAGTCAGTCGAAGCTCGGGAGTGTAGTGACCCTGCCTGTGAAAATTACAGGTTAGTGAACGAATGGTGGCGGAGGCGGCGGCGGCGGCGGTGGTAAGCAGACCACTGAGCGGGCGCGAAACGCTCGCTATCCCCCCCCCCTCTCTCGAGGTGGTGGATGATCCTTGGTGTAGCCAGTTGGGTCTAGGGTCCTCTTCACCGTCGCCAAACGGGTCTGAATCAGACAGGACCAGCAGACGGTCGGCGATCGAGGGACGGAGCACAGACCGGGGAGATCGGGGAGTAGACCACGGCGAGTCGAAGTAGGCAGCGACGGACTCCGAGGGCAAAGCTTCTCAATTGGCCGCTGGACCGCCCAGTAATCTTATGTGCTTCGCTACCGAGCTGAGCTAGCGAGCAACGGCGAACGTAGCTATAACGCGACACCCTTAGAACAAATTGTCGCCTGCCCTATTCGAGTCCAGTGTAAAGGCCATTTTCGCTAAACGTATCATATTTAGACTTTGGACCGTTGCGATTCGCTGCAGCGAACCCTCTCCACTACACGGGAGTCGAATGAACAAACGAGGCCTGTCGTTCTAGGATGTCAGGCAAAGGGGAAGTTGGACTTTCTTGCCAAAGCCAGTCTCATCACTCGATGTACGAGTGCCCCTATCCTGTGCGTATGTGTGCGATCGCCCGTCTGAGGGCATGTCGCAAGCAGAAGTGGGGCCCAATGAGGATCACAGTAGATTACCCCCATACGACGGTGTGACAGGAGTCTCCGCATTAGCTACGGAGAGCTTGTGTCGACTCAGCCACAACAGGGTGGGGTGTCATACGCTGATGGTCGACCAAAAAAGAAGTACAATAGCCTAAGTGGTACGTAGGCACCGCAAATCCGAACTAACACCAGCAGTCCTACTGGTAATGCGTCAACTCCCATCCATTAGGTTCGCGTCAGGGAAGACTGAACCCTTGTCAAAATGACTCAAACCTTTTGAGAAACAACTTCATAATCGAACGCTAGCTATAATCGAAAAAGATGTGATATATTATATATATATATATATATATATATGCACCTTATGCGCGGGTGTCAACTCTGATAATAATAATAATAATTTACACCGAACTATTTAACTATAGTGGTCATATCATTGTATATGTATAATATAATAGCTATAATATATGCAACTCCATCCGACAATAACGTGTGTCATGGAAGATTTCATCGATATTCACAAACAACGCTAAATGCGTTATGGCACATAGATGCGATTCAGGCTGTAAATGAATATATGTTTTGAAACAAAAAAAATCACGACAATCACACTAACGTCGACGTATGGACGCTAACCAGCGGTACGGCTACAAACTTACAAGCTACATGTTGATGCTGGTATACTGCACCTATATTTGTCATGTCCATTTTGCGTACCGTTAATTTCCACCGTTTTGAATCACTTAATACGCCCTCGTCGCCCTCCGCCCTCCGCCCCCAACCTGATCAAATCGGGATCCTGAGTCGAATTTCTAGCTAATAGTTAAAGTTGCCGCCTTTTTATCTGTTCATGCACATTTTTCCTAGCGGGAAAAAAAGCGAAATACGCCCGTTCGAGAAGTCGTCTCCTCTGCCGTTCGGCATGTTGAAATATGATCAATTTAGAGATCGTTCACCGATGCCACTCCCTTGTCCCGACCCCTACTCGGTCAGCGGGATATAGTAATCGGACATGGGTCCGATTTCAGCGGTTTGAAGTGTGTATGTCTATGCTGAACGCAAAGCGTAGCATTGAATTCCACTGGATTGAGAATTGTGACAGGGATGGTACTCGGAACTTACAATCTCATTGTGCTATTTCTCCTAGTGGTCTCCAGTGGCAGACGGTGGCAGATTATTGGGATGTGTCTCTCGATGCGTTGCGCGTTAGCGTTCCTCCGAAACCGATTTCCATAGCTGATCCTCAGCTGTCCTCCTTCTATGGCGGGACCTCAGAGCCGTTCTGTATTATAGCATTGCTTCAAGGGCCTGTCACGATTGGCTATCATGTGGGAGCAGCTGCAGTGTTGTCCTGGAGAAAGGATTTTCATCGACCGTTTCCTATTTTGGCCTTATCCATCCGGTTGGCCATGGTAGACTTAGATGGACTCTCCGCAATAGACCTGTTCGTTGCTACTCGCTAGAGATTAAGAGTTAGCGGGCTAAAAATATATACACATATTGTGGAAATGAGAATTGACATTATTTGGCGAGCTAAACATATGTCGTAATTATTTACAAATTAGGACGAGATGACACCTACATCTGTAATTGCAAAATTCACGCCAACAAGTACATCAATCTTAGATCATTGAACCATCTGGAATTTTGAATATCTACTCTTTTGACCCTTAATAAATTTACCTGATTCACAGGCAACATTTAACGTCCCCGCATTGCTTCATAAGACTCTGTTCACCCTTAAGATGTATATACATCCACGTATATATATATATATATATATATATATATATATACATATATACGGATTACGCTAACTTACATAAAAAGCGTGAAGGTAATAAATACTTAAGATTAATGGATTTTTACAGCAATTTGATTTATCAAAACGGTCCCTCCTAGGATTTTCATTCGCAAAACAGTCCTCGCCCACGCTAAGGGCGACAACAATATAAATCCACAGGTGATTTTCTATTGCTTTCCGCCATCGTACTCCATGATCGCGAGCAAGTTAAATGTCAGGCCCTTGTCAGACCAGGCCGAAACTTTCAACCTGTTACAGCAGCCTAACATGACGTACCGATGCAAAGATGCCTACGTCTGTTTGCTTCCAGTAAATGGTCGCAAGAGCACTTCGCAAAAAAAAGGTAAAACTGCAAATCTATATAGGCTTACGATTCAAGCAAGGGAAAAATTGGACTGCAAATTGGATCTTCGTTCGAAAATGGCATTTGCCCGTAGAGTACGAAGGGAAGTCGTGCCCACTTGCCGTTCTCGTGACTCCCCCTCGATGTTTTGTTCTTTGCGGACCAGCTCTCCATGAAAGGAGTGGCAGTTAGTGGAGATGTGGGACGTCGTTAAGAGGTTTGTTCAGGAAGGTGATGTCGCATGAGCGACAACGACAACAGTCTTACGGTGCCGAAGCCATAGCAAGAGGTTTAAGTTAAAAGTTTCCTTAGGGTGGCTCGACGAAGGCTCGAGGCCCGCTTCGTCGCCGTGAAGTCAAGAATGAAAGAGGATGGCGCACGTTGGTACGCGCCCATGGGCACGCCGAGTAAGTTCCCTGCTCGGATCGCAAGCAGGGCGCAGGGCGGAGCGTGTCACTCGGTGAGCACATCCGAGCCTGTCCGTGTGCTCTGCTGAGCTCGCCGGGGTTGGAGCTTATTTTCGAAATTGCGATATTCGCGAGCCGCACGGTAAGGAGGAGCGTAGGCTCGCCTGGCTGAAGTTACCAACAAGATCGCTGTTCGATCTCGCTGATACCCACCAACGTAAGCAAGCCTGTGTAGTTATATATTAAATAGGGGTAAGATGATTAGATGGGCACCTTCGTCTATGCACTATGTAGACCACTACCATTGCAGGATCCCCTCCACACACACACACATGAGCAATTCCAGTTCTTAGATTAAGCGGGTCTCTGCATGACCTTCTAGTTCTCATAGCCAACTTATTTATTCGCAATGACAGTTACATACGGGTCGGGTTCGCGTTCGCACCAATTTGCTGCTTAATAGTGCACACGAATAGCGAGACAACTTGGAACAAGCCGCAAAATGCAGTTCCTATGCCGTGTGAGTATATACATTGGCAGCGTCCAGGACTATTTTTTCGGTTACCGTATCGATCATTTCTAGAAAATTAGCTGTTGTCGTAGGGTGTCTATTATTATAATTCGAAGGTTAATTTGCAGTTTGGGACACCATCTTCCTTTAACAGCGTTTTTCTTCCAATTTAACCCAGTTTAGACATGACTTGCTAACTAATTGCTTTACATATCGGAAGCAATACGCTAGGAATGTGCATGGTTAACTTCGGACAACAACGCCACCTCAGACCTGGAGGAGATACGCAGCTGCACGGTTCGATCCCCACCGCTGTACACCTGCATTTAAAGGGGTCCGTCTTATAAAGCAATGCCGAAAGCAGTAGCGGTAAACAAAAATGAAAAATTTACTTGCTCTAGATAAAGCCAGCTGTGAGTCCGCGAAACACGAACCGCTCGTATAATGCTACCTCACAAAATATCAAGCACTTCACCCTGTGCAAAATGGCAATTCATCTTTAAATTCGGCTGCTGCTGCTGCTGCTGCTGCCGTTGCGACATCGTCAGCTCTGCGTTTCTGTGTCGTCTCTGTTTTCGATGCATGTTACTATATCTGTCCATATGCCTGCCTCGCAGTGTCCCATTCCGCAGCAAAACTCGCAGCAACTTGCCGCGTTGGAGCTGCTCCAAGTTCAAATTAATTGCCCGGCATGTGCGCGGGACTTCTTGTCGGCACTCGGAAGGCTATTAATTTCATTCTTGCTTCGACACAGCCGTGGACATGATGTACCATGGAGCTTCGTACTTCCTATCACCGTGCCTCTCTCTTCCACTGGGCCGCCACCAGTGGCGGAAGCCGTTTGGGTTTCTGGGCTCCCCGTTAAACTCACTCGTTCATTTATCTATTGAGTCGAATTGCCCCTGCCAAGACCTGCGAGAAAAGCGTAGCACGAAGCTGGAACCGAAGCCGAGGCCCAGAGCCGAGTCTTCGCTGCCGGCAGCTCGAGGAAAAGTAGTGTGTTTCAGGAATCGACTATAGGAGCCAACGAAGACTGCCTCTCTCTCTCTCTCTCTCTCTCTCATTCTACCCTCTCGTCTTAGCGGTCCCGCTAGCAAGCCCCAGCAGGAGGCATACAGTAGGTGCTACCGAGCGGTGGCCCTCTATGTGAGCGCCGAGCGCGTACCCGCAGCAATAGAGCGCAGAACAGAACGCCACCGCTCGTCGAGCGTCATTAAGAGAGTTCGTTTTAGAGTTTAATGGAAGTTGGCGTCTCTGGGGACAAAAGATACCATTCCACCATTTCTACCCATTGCTACCACCGCCCCTCTTCAGCCTGGAAACAGCGTCTAAAGGGCGGGTAAAGAGGATGTGCAGAGATAGCGAACAGCTGTGCACGTAGGGGCAGCAGCGTCAGCAGTAGTGGCGGCATCAGTGGCTAGACCCGTCAGCCCTAGACCGGCGCTAGAAGCCGGTGTCGCCAAGTCCTATAGCTGTCCGATAGTCGTGTAGCACTGCCCGCTCGTTCCCGTCGTTGGGCAGTCCAGTCTTCCGCGAGCAGGCTCGCAGTCTCGATGAAAAGATCCCCCATGCCGTCGCCTTGCGTCCAAGAAGCTGTAGGCAGCCAACGATAGCAAGCAAGGAGCGGCGAGTAGAACCACCAAAGGTTGGTCTTATTGTCTACGACGTAGAGCTGAAATCGACCCGTGGGTTGTCCGAGGCGCCTGCGGGCTCACGGTGCTGCACTCCACCGGTGGCGACAGCGGTGTAGCGAGTGCTAGCGGTGCTCATGGGCTACGCGAGAGGGAGTGGTCTAATCTCGACTAAACATGCTCTTGGAAATCGCCTGCTTCATGATTAACGCTGCGCATTCTCTCAGCGACCATCTCCTTTCTCGGCACACGTTTCACTCGCTCGACCCCTGGTGCCTATCTCATCAGGACTGAGCTGGACCAGCCAGAGATCGGGGGCTCGACGCTTACCGCAAGATAAAGGAGTTGGGGGCGAAGATGGTGCTCTTTGCGTGAGACAGACATTCACAGGCTGCTGAGCTATTTTTTTTTTTTGCTCTTAACACCGCGTTGTCTCTTCAGCTGCTGATACCATTGCTGCCGCCAGCCGTCAACGCCGCGCAACGGGCAAAAACTGGACGTTAGCTCTATGGTAAGTTCAACTACAATGCACGTCGTTGTTTCATATCATATCTGTCGTACGTTAGTGAGATTCGATTGTCTTCGAAGAAGTGGCAGGTTCTTGGAGCTGTTTAGTAAGCGGGAAAGGATATGATTCATAGTTAACTAGTAATTAGCATTGATCTTATCTAACTGATCGAAAAATAATAGAGAACTGATTGTTCTTCATTATTCATCGACTCCTTTCATCAACAATCCTTTTTCAATTGATGCTTTCTCTATCGACCCTTTCACAATCGACTCCTTCCCGATGAATCCTTTCACCATCGACTCCTTCCCGATGAATCTTTTCACCATCGACTCCTTCCCGATTAATCCTTTCCGCATCGACTCCTTTCACCGTCGATACTTTCACCATTGACGCTTTCACAGCCGACTCCTTCCCGATTAATCTTTTCAACATCGACTCCTTCCCGATTAATCCTTTCACCATCGACTCCTTCCCGATTAATCCTTTCACCATCGAGCCTTTCCACATCGACCCCTTTCACCATCTATCATTTCCGTCATCGATCCTTTCACATTTGACTCAAGGGCATCTCACCGTTCAATCAGACTTAAGCATCCCCATTCTCGAGTTCTCCCTTTAACCTCACCTCGATCCGCCCATCACGATGATCAGGACGGGAACGGCATTTCTAGGTTTCTTCGAACGGCCAAACGACGAGACGATGACATTGCGGTAACGACAACCGTTGCTCAATGTCGTACTTGCGTACGTATGTACACTGCTACTTCGCTCGACGAAGCTCGCAGCTCTAGCCGCTATCAAACGATAAAAACGTCATGTCGATGATGGCCTGCGCCCGCTGACTCCTATCGCTGTGCCGCCTTGTCTTCACTGTAGTCATACCGCGAAGTCGTCACCGTCACTGCCTCCATGTCAAATCGTACGTCCCCGTGACGCGGGCCGCAAGGCACTTCCCGACCTTGCTTTGCTCTTTACGCCTTGTATCGCGTGTCGCCTCCGTCATTTCGTCGTCGTCGTCGTTCAGAGTCGCCCTTGCCCCCACGACCCCCCCGAACCCCACTTCTGATCTTCGTTCTCTTCGTTCCGCAGGCGACGGACAGAAAACTTTTGTCTCTTGTGGGCCACGAGCCAAATTGATGCCGGCGCTCTGGGCCTGCGTCACTCCACTGGGCCACCGCTGAAGCTCGCTGCCGGCCGCACTGCTACAGCCGCTACTTGTCTATGGAGTGGCCCCTACAGAGCCCGGCAGACCCCCGCAGACCGCCGTGGCCAGAGGCCCGCTCATAGTGGCGGTTAGGCTACAGCTTAGCTAAGCAGAAAGAGCGAGAGCGTACGTGTGGTTGCCCCTCGTACAGCTTCCCCCTGCCAGTAGTGCTATGGCAGAGTTTGTCTCTCTCAGCCTCTCTCTCTCTCTCTCCGTCTATCTAGTCTCTATGGTGACTGCTACTGGGTCGGCTGCTGCCGTGGCTAATAAAAAATGAAATTTCATCTGGAGAAATTTGACAGCACCAGCGAGAGTTGCGTTCCGCACCCGCTCGACCGGCTTCTCTTTGGCCGTTCCCGGCGGGGGCAGCGGTCGTCGGTTGACATTTTTCGACGAAAACGCTACTAAGACAAGAGACAAAGAGAAAGAGACAGAGAGAGACAGAGAGTATCTAGGAGGGTCGGAGATGGAGGGCTAGCCTTAAAGACGGCGGTGGCGGCCCAGCGAGGGGAACAACTGAAGATGAAAGTGAGCAATGAGATGGCTATAGAACAGCGGCTGCGAGCGGACGACTGGTGGCCGAGTGCCGGCGGAAACCCCAGGCCGAACGACGGGGGTCGATCGGGGGGGGGACGACCGCGCGCGAGACTCTGAGACGAAACGAACGAAGTGGCTGTCGGCCTGTGGCTTGCCAGCCCTTCGCGGCCGTGTCCCACTGTCTCACGGCGTAATGGGAACACACGAATGAGGAGCGGGGTGAGGCCAGCCTCCTTGACTACTAGGCCAGTTCTCTCCTACGTCTCCTTTGTCCTGCTTTGCCGGCATTGTCCTAGCGTGGACCGTGAGGCCGCCAGCAGGCATCAGCAGCAGCAGCAGCAGGGTTATGGCGGCATCATTGTCGTCGTCGTCGTCGTCCGCTCCATTCCTCGTTGTCGTGGCCACGCCAAGACGAATAACTCCCCAGAGGCAAGTGAAGACGCACGATGAGGAGAGGGAAAAAGCCCAGAAAAGAAACGGCAATGCTTCGAGCAAAGCTTCAGAGGAAGGGGAGAGGCTGGGTCGGCGATGGGGCGGGCGGAGAGGGGAGAAAATGTCTAAAGCCCCAATAGATAGTGCATCCCTCAAATTTGATGGGGCATCGAGACGTTGGCCTCGAGTGCGGTGGGACCACAGCGGTGCACACTGCCGCACTCGCCTATACATACACAGACTGTTTGCTATCGACCTATCGTAGGTTAGGTCGGGAGGTTCCAGAGGCAGAGTAGTGGCGGTAACAGCGAGACTCCGAGTGGAGCGAAGCGGCGAATGTATTATAGTTGGAGATTTTATTTGGCCATCGATTGTCTAAGCGGAAGTGGGAGGCTCCTCAATGTATAATAACACCGAGCTGAAAAATACGCACTACAAATGTAAATAAAGGAGCTTACCTATGCCGTATAGCTGTGTGTCGTTAGGAAGAACGAACGCCTTGGTGACGCTCCAATCTCGTAGTGTTGTTCGTAGCAAGAACTGACTGACAAGCTTTTTCAATACGAAGTCCATATTCAATACGAAGTAGCACGAGGGAGAGTCAAGCCTCGTAATAGACATTGTATTTCTGAAGACGCACTTCGTGAGGACACTAGAATATGCCTCATATGCATCGGTACCATTACGAAGAGAAGATTATTCAAGATTGAGATGTAACGTGAAGTGATCGACACGATTTGATTTTCCAACGAGAAGTAAGCCATTCATATTTATTAACGTATTCTTTCTACCTGTGACAAATGCACCCCAGATTATTTCTGGGCTTCTGAGCTAAAAGTATTAGGAATTGTATTATTTCCATTAATCCCGGTCCCGGCACAGTATTAGTGGTTAATTTATGAAAATTTAACCTTCCGTCAACCACCGGTATATTGTCATGCCATTTCGTTCATTGGCGGGTCAAGAGACGATACGTCAGTAGTAAGTGCACGTCTTTAATTCGACTTACGTTTTGTGCGCATTGTCTCACAGTCGTGTTGCCCCAAGGCTTATGGCGAAGCAAGCCATTTCTAAATCGTTTTATTTTAATTTCGCCGCATAGTCTCTGCTCGTTTGAAACGGCTCACATCAGGTCAAGGAAACCGCCATCACGCTCGTCCTCAAGTGTTACCTTCAATGAGTCGTAATCCCTGCTGACCTGCAGCTGCACGATAAGACATCAGAATAAGACGCTGATCCATGCGAACACCCCATTGTCATGCTTGTCCTGCTGAGTCACATTGAGGCATTTTACCGTGGGACAGCGGTCAGCTGCCGGACGTAATCGGTGCACTAAATGACGTTAATCCTTGAAGGGTTTAGTTCGCCTCTCTCGATCTTCCCTCGCGTTCCCTACGGGATCAGCTGAGCATAAGATATAATATATAATATCATACAACTCTGAGATGTTCCGACTTCTGTAAACGTGTTCCTGTTTGTTGACACTGGGCGTTTTGCATGCGTTGTGATTAGTCGTCTTCGAAACTCAGTCTTCTCTCCGTCATGTAAGTCACATAAAGTTCTGCCCGCGCGACCTCGAGTGCAATCAGTACCATGATCGACAGTCGGCCGATAGACGTCTTAGTCCTTGGGGTGCCTTTGGCAGTATCCTGCCCGTTGTTTAGCGGTCGACTCGGAACTTTGCCGCATGACGAGGCTCACGGACGACGGGATCGCGAGTTCCTAGAAAGTCGAGATAGTAATTGCGAAAAGCTGTTTCGTGAGCGGCCATCGCTACTTTTCATCAAATAAGCGTTTTTTTTTATCAGCCAGTAAAGGTAATAAAATGATAGGGAACGCCACGAGAAACGATGTTGCTTCAAGTGGTCGACATTATTATGTTATCGACGCCGTAAGGGCTCCACTCTCCAGACGAAGAGCGTTATCGACAAATTTAGCTAATTGCTTATTTTGCACAATTTAATTATCATGCCCAAATAACGTTGTCCTTTGTGTGGTCTTAAGAGAAGCGCTGTGTTCTCCCGATTTACAATTGTTGCCTGCTACATGCTTGGCAAGCCTTTTCTATTCAGTATTGAGTATGACAGTTTCATATAATGGCATTTCGATAACGATTGACACCCTGAACAAAAATTACGTTCTGTGCATTAAGTCATCACGCCGTTGTATTATGCCATAGCGCAATCTGCTAAAGACTTCCCGCTTAGTCTTATGCTGTCTCTTGCACTTTAATAACTCGTCACTAGCAATAACAAGAAACTCCAATCCATTTAATATTCGTATCGCCCTAAAAATCGCCTCAGCTCGTGTCCAAGCATGAATATGGCTCGCCCCGTGATGTTTTCTCATCGTCGGCGCTTGCCGTCACTGCCACACGACCTGCAATGCCGTCTGGCCTGCCCGGATCTCCTAAAACTCTCATTTATAAAGTATGTGGTTTTTATCTTGTTCGTATTGTTCTCCCCGGCCGCGTCCGCGCTCGTTCGCCGACGAGCGCGAGCTAAGGACCTTAGCCCCAGAGGGCAATTTGTAATGGATATCGTGCGTTGAACGCGCGCACTCTCGCTGTGTTTAATAGTTTCATGTCAGGTGGTCGGTTTCGTCTGGCGGCCGCCGCCATCTGACTCCCAGGGGACTCCTCAGTAGTCTGTTCTGCTCCTCAGTTGTTCAGCGTCGGGGCTATCGTATTATAAATGCCAGCTGGCGGCGTGTCCGAAACACCCCACCTCATATATGGCGCCCCACAAGTTTCACAACCAGCCAGTCAGCTGAGACCTGACGATGCCGCGACGGTAGGCGCTACAAACTGGTGTCCAATACGAGGGCGCGTCGGAGCACGGACATCGTAGCGGGCCGAGGAACAGCTCGTCGGCGCCCAGTGGCGGGACTCGGGAGTCGGACCATTTCGACCATATGTGGAAGCGCGCAATTCAGCTTGGGCATAGACGGGTGACGGATAGAACACTTTGGGAGTAGAGTCTAGTGGGGTGACCTGGTGGTGCATTCGTGAACCGGCCTTGCAACTGGAGGAGATGAGTAGGTGCCCGGGTTCGATCCCCGCCGTTGTACATTTGCATTGATGGGGTCCCTCTTACGAAGCAATGCGCAAAGCAATTCTGTGGTCGTTAAATGTTTAAGGCTGAGGGGTCAGCCTGAAAATATTTTTTAGAGAGTTCTTTGGAAGGCGGAAACGCTTGGTTTATATGTTTGTTTGCTCGTCGGTCGTGTACGTTTATGATGCAAAATGGCAAATACTTCAAACATCTGTGTGTTCGTACAAGATGCACACGTAAAACGTAAGTTTATTAATAACAACAAACAAAAAAGAGCAATGACAACAAATATTTGTTTCTCCGCCTTTTTTTTGGTGATGAATGGTGCAATTCTGAGGAAAACAATCCTATAACCCAAACAAAATACTTCCCTATAAATAGTTCCATGAGACCGCTTGCACCACTGACGCCAGCGGTAGCTGCGACATAGTGAGTGATTATGCGGTTACTTACTACTAATGAACAAATGAACCATAATTGCCTTCAATTGCCTCATCTGCCGCCGGAGCCGCCGCCGCCGCCCTCAGCTCAACTCAGCCTTACCCTTCTCTACTCCACTCAGCAGCGTGGCCACGGGCGCTGACTCCTGCCGCGATGTCGAATCGTCGGTAGCAACAGCAGCGCGGATTACATAGGCGAACAGCGGCTGGACGGACGGGGATGGTGGCCAGCTTTCGGGGTCACTAAGCTCGGCGCTGTGTTGTGCTGGTGGCGAGCCACTTCACCTGTTTTCTTATTGTTTTTTTGCAGCGATAGTATATTAGGGATGGGACCGGAGGGCCTGGCGGGAGACGACGCTTCGTCTATGTGGGTCAGGGGGTTCGGCCACTCATCGTGTGCGTGTGTGCGAGGACCCGCACGTCCGCCCCACTAACTGCGAGTGCCTGTCGGTAAGGACCTGCTGGGGAGTTCGGGTCGAGCGACCACAAAAGCGGCCTCGTGGGTTGAGAGATTCCGCCCAGGTGTACGTGGACGGGTCGGACCCCACCAACAGGAGGTCATACAGTTTAGCTGCACGTCTTTACTTGGCTGCGATGAGCCGCTCTCATTTGTGTGGCAATGGACGTCTTGTCAGACGACGGGCGGCGGCGACGGCGACGGCGGGGTGTATTTCTCGTGTAATCTGAAGGAATTACACCGTTGCGTGCCCTGTTATGCTGCTGCTGCTGCTGCTGGCGCTCGCTGAACTCGACGGCGTTTCGCGGCCTGTGGGTCCGCGACTTTGTTTTGCCTTGTGGCTAGTTTAATCACAAGAGTACAGCAAGGCCCAACTTTAGAAAGCGGTAGAGCCACACGACGTCCATCACCTACGCACGTGTGCGTACTGTACCCCATCGATCGGGGCTATTACCCTTCAGTACGAATTAAGGACTCATTGCGTGGAATAATGATCCATGCTAACTAGCTCGCATCCCATCCACGTTAGAGCTAACCGGGACTCGCAGCTCACCGTGGACTATTGCTCGACACAGGCCCGACTCATGCTGAGTTCACATTCAATTACGCTACCCTCCGAGATTAACCGGTCGCACCATCGTGTCTGTCCACGATAGGGTGGGGCGGCGTGTGTCCCTCAGCAACGACGGCCGTCAGGCAGGCAGGCCACCCAGCGCGTACTCACTCGGCTGAGCTGCAGCCATTGCCGCCACCGCTGCTGGCTGCTACAATTGCTGTTTCTAATTAGTACCTATCCCAGCCCGTCATGTCCCGCTAGTCTCGAGGAGAGTAGCAAAGGGAACTGATGGACGGAGACAGAGCGCGAGCGAACGAGGCGTACCATTTTGCGGCCATTCCCCTGCAGCATCCTCTGGTATAACTGATGAGCCTCGTCAGATAGCAACCCCTGAGCGCGCCAGCGACCACCCGAAGGGCCACCGAGCACCGAACTGTTGTGGGCCGACACAATGACGGCGGGCGGGGGGGGGGTCCTCGGTGGCCCCCGCCAAGGCATGCATTCCCCTCTCTACCTCTGCGAGGGGTGATGATGTCGGCACCAGGTCTCCCGGTTGCATCCCTGCAGATGGGTGAATGAAGGGATGTGAACAGGATAAAGAACCATCCCACCTCGTGCGTACGCAGAATATAGGCTCAGGGCAGGACGAGAATCGTCCGGCGAGCGCGCGACGCACCGCAGACCACTAGTTACCGTTCTCCGACGTGGGCAGCAGTGGACGGGCAGGGGTGATCCGTGCTCGCAGATGGGAGCAGGCTGACTCTGGCGGTGATCCGATCCCTCAGAGAAATGGGGGGGGGGGGGGGCGGGGGGGTTGAAATATTAATTGGTGGTACCACCCGATACGACAGACACGGATCAGATAACAGGCCAGGCAAAAAGCTCTTTCGCTCATAAATAATCTACTCCGTGTGCATAACGAGAAGCAACACTTTCGCGGTGGGGGATCTGCAAGCCAGTGTTTGGTCCGATAACGAATCCTCCTGATCGACTCCGAATTCAATAGGCTGATACCGCGTGCTATTTTGTGGGTGCAAATTTTGTGGCCGATGTGGCAAGCTTGCTTTGTTACGACATCGTAGTCGACTATATCAACACGCACACACACACACACGAACACATATAATGCAATCATTTCGATCGCCTCGGTAGGAACTCGATTGTGACATGTAGCCAACTGGTGTAACAATCGAAGACAGCAAGCAGAGGAAAAACGTCTCCCCGTACGACCACTCCACTATGAAACACATGTCAGCTGGACGGCTAAGTCTCTGGTTGTAGAAAAAACCCGGACGGAGCAGGTTCGAGTCCCCGGACCTGGTGATATATCGAGAACTTAAGCGTTGTAGAGAACTGCAGTTCAATGAATCATCTAAAAGCCTTGCATTGTATTGACTAAAGGGCTGAGTGCGATCAAAGATGTGTGCATTGCATCGCTGAACGGGTTATCCAGCCTCGCAGCCAGCGGTGGATTTCGCCAGAAAAGAGCTCATCACAGGAAAGAGTAGGCGACTTTTCTCATTTACACCGAGCTCGAGAGCACAGCAAATGGCTCAGGTACTCAGGTGCGCTATCGTCAGAGGCTTTGACGGGTTTGCCAATCGCAGTCGTTCAACAATTTTTTTAAATCAATCGAAATTCACTTTGAGTTTTCATTTAATTAATTTAAACATGCATACACATGTGCATGTCGTTGTATTCGTTGACATTCAGATCGTATATATATATATATATATATATATCACAATGGTCTGCGGGAACATCTGTGGTTTGGTGTAGTCCTTACGCAACAAGTGCCTGGCCTGTCCACTCCATTCTAGCCACT
Source organism: Stratiolaelaps scimitus (assembly GCA_019614645.1). Taxonomy (NCBI): domain Eukaryota; kingdom Metazoa; phylum Arthropoda; class Arachnida; order Mesostigmata; family Laelapidae; genus Stratiolaelaps; species Stratiolaelaps scimitus. The sequence continues at coordinate 6,680,438 of JABWDB010000012.1, forward strand.
GTGAGCATCCGCGTGAGAGTGACAACCAACGCCTAGCGTTGCCCGCCGCCGCCGCCGCCGTCGCCGCAATGTGGCAATTTGCCAAGGCCATGCGGCCACTAGACCATGCGCCGCAAGTCGAGGCGGCAGATGCAAAACTGCTGGTACTGTTGAACGCTCAGACGATGGATGCCTCAAGGCTTTGAGTCTCGTCCGGCCGGCATTGCCTTGCTTTCTCCGCGCAGGCTTGCTAAACTCCCACAGTCACTCGAGAGGATTCGCCGAGTGGCCGTCGGCCCGGCAAGAGACTTGATAATTTAGTCGGCGAAAATTGCATAAAAAACGTGTCGCGCCCTTCGGTCAAGGGCCGTCGTCAAGGCTCGGTCTGCTATCACTGCAACCACTAGCACTAGATGGTCTGCAGCGTTCGTCGGCCGGCTGGCTTGACGTCAACGGCATCGTCTCATGCTGTTGGCTACACTACAACCATTCAGATGATTGAAACTACCACCATCGCTGGCAAGATCAGCAATGTTTTTTCCACATCGCGCTCGTTCTTACTGACCTGCCTTCAAATGGCCTACGCGAAGCAGGCTCGAAGTAATACGATGTAGTGCTACCCCATAGCCTCGGAGGAGCTACTGATAAGTGCAGGCCGAAGATGTGGAACGTTGTGATTGTGCAACTATTGCTATGACTGTTCCAACACGTTTACGTGGTGTTCATCGGTTGTCTAATAGCGTCGACAATAGGGGATTTCTAGTCGAAGTAGCGTCCATGAACGAGTGAGGTTGTACACGAGGAGTGACGATGGAGACATTAACAAATAGTAGATGGTGGTCGGTGTATAATATTTACATCATTCTAGGTTGAATTCTCTTGTGACGAATGGACCTTCTTTGTCATAAGAGAATTGGGCCACTACGCTCAAATGTAATTGGCCGGCGGTTAAACCTTTTGACGCCTGCGGTCATTGGGAATGCAATGTCACAAGCAATCGATCCTCTCACCGTCTAAATGTTACCTATAGGCAGCTAATTAGATTCCTCAAAAACATAAGCAACCGAGTTTCTGTGACTCGAAAAACTGCTCTAAGTGCGTCATTCTGGACAATCACAGTTCTGTGAATGATCGCTTAATAGCCACCACCCCTGATTGACGGCGTGTCAAACTAGAAAGAGCGATCACCGGGATTTCCAATTCCTTTTAAATAAAAAAATGTGAATATTGCCGCTTCCAGTAATAAATCGTGTTTACAATAAAAAAATAAATAAAATAAAGTATGCAATCTTGACACTACTTTATCAGCATTATTATGTTTACAAGAAATTAAGCGTTGAAAAAAACTGCAATGTTGTGAATAAACCTAACTGTGTATTAAATTACTCAGCATATTGAGAGACATGTAGAATAGAAACAGAGAACATATTGCCAACGTATATATATATATATATATATATATATATATATAGTATGTTAAACTTCTTATCTGAGATTTACAAGGGAAGTTTTTTGTACAGTACAAATATCCCTTCACCTGCTCTTATAAGACACGTCAAATGAGAACAAATACGATAAAGGTAAAATGTTTTATTGGTTTTAACCAAAAGAAAGTTCCGTTTTTTCAAGCAAACCTACAACCCCCGGCGAGTAGATAGGATTCGACTGAGGTTTTGACTTCCTTATGTTCCGAACGAGTGCCCGACGCACAGGAATCGCACTGTAAACGATTCTCGTCGTCGTAATAAGGTTAAGGTTGGAGGTTTCATCCTTGGTATATTAAAGGAACTGCAGTTCAATCACATCGTTTTTCCGCCACGTTGTGGAACTCGAACTTATTATTTGAGATTTCCAACGAAATCTGTTTGCATGATGCAAATATTCCACGCATGCTTCACTCACTTTTGTATGGCGTATCAAATAAAAACAAAGCCTATGATTTCCTATTCCCCCCAAGAGGACCGAAGCAAACAGCTGTATAATAGTCTGTTGTAGTGCCAAATGCAGAATCAGTCTTGAGTTTCGTGAAAGCGAATACGATTATATAATACACACATGAACATACATGTGTTACGTACGCATTTGCGTGGTCATCAATTTGTCAACGGACACCGTGGTCCTTGCCACGATGTGGTCAATGACCAGTGTGTGCGAGGCGCATATGTTATTGCTGCACAGTCTTGTGATTGGCGACGATACGTTCGTTCGCTGGCTCGCTGGACGGCCAGCCGGTTATACGCGTTCCGTTCTAGCGTTGCGCCGGGCCGTTCTCGAAGCCCCGAGGATCAGGCCGGACTCGAGAGGTCGAAAGCTCTCGACACACCGCCACCCCGAGTCCCCTCCGCGCCCACGCGTTCGGCTGATCGCATTCTCAGAGACCAGTGCAGCATGTAGGAGATCCATTTGCACGGCCCATTGGCGCAAATACGTAAGTCTGCCTGCCTGCTGGCCGTTCCTACCTTGTCCTGGCCGAAGCCAGAAAGGTGCTAGCTACTGTACGCTGACGAGCAGAAGGGCGGTAATGCACATTAACCCCATGCACCTGTGTACAACCTCGCATGCATGCAGGAGAGGTTGTGTGACGTCGAAGCAGCGGAGCGAGCGCGCTTTGCTCGCGCGAGAACCTGGGTCCTGACAGGGTGCAACCAGGACCCACCCGGAGAAGCCATGCTGCGTGAGCAGAGAGGTGCTCACCAGGGAAAAGGACCACTGGCCCTTCACCACCTGCGGAGTGACGCACCGGTTGCATTTGGGTCTGCGGGAGGTTGTTTTATGGGACGCGGATCTAGCCGGTCCGAATAAGTTACTTTAAACGAAGAAGGCAGTGATTGTTTTACGGGTGTCTCGTATGCTGTGGTGACGGTCGACGATACAGAGGGTTTCTCAAGGAATAGAAGCAGAACAGAGAGAGAGAAGAGAGAGGGAAAACTTTCCTCAGCTCTTGGAGTTACGAAGAATCAACGAGAGGCCTTACAATGTACAAACGTTCCTTTATGAAGGAGTATCGAACCCAGCGTTTGACAATCAAATAGCCTTCAGATAGCACAACTTGTAGTGTTTTTGTTGGCAGCCGGTAAATCCCCGTCCGTCTTCCATTAGACACATTTCCGCCCTTATTCGTTTGGCGTCACTGCGAGAAATTTCAGGAAGAGAAATCTACTTCGTCTCGCAGAGGTCACGTCACAACGTACCATCGAATATCTGCTATGCTAAGAAAGTTCGCTTACATGTTTGAAACTGACGTGACTGCGTGTACTATTGTGCACGGTCCTCTTGTGACTAGCACGAGCTACTTCCTCTGCAGAGCAGGGCTAAAGGGAAGTGGGTACTTGTCAAAAAACATTTCTTGAGCGATTCATGTTCTCCGCAATGTTGAATATTTTCGTACAGCCGCGCATCTTTCCATCGACATGACATGACGGTGGCAGTCTTCATAATATCAAAATAGCTCAGCTATCGTTTGTGGACTCAATTTCTTCTCGGCGGTCTGAAGGGCTGTTGCTGCTGCGGAAGCAGCTAGCTGAAATCGTTTGCGGACTTCGTAAAAGCTTTTGACGTAACGCTCGGGTAACAACGTCTCGTCCTCTTACGTGAAGTATGAAATTCTTATCGGCGAGAACACTCAAGGCCGTGCCCGAATCGAATTGCCTAGGCCATCCCGGCCTAGGTTCACCGAAAGCCGTGACATCGAAGGAGCTAAAAGCGACTAAGCCAATTCCATTCTGAGAAGTGTGAGGATCAGGTGGCCAGTTTAGTTGGCCACCGACAACGCGGTGAAGGCCATCCGCGGCTGCAGAATTCGAAGAGGACCTGAAGAGTGATCGGAAATATTTATAAACACGGATACTGTTCAGGAACGAAGCAAGTGGGTGAAAAATCAGGACAATCAAATTTATAGCAAGGTAGACAGAAGCCAGCCGAAAGATGAACTTTTCGCATCGTGAGTGACGAGCGACGTTGTTTACAATAGACGTATCGAATATGCAAAATGTACAGGACAACCTCATATTTTCTAGACCGAAGTACTTAAAATGTACACTTTGCTGAACCCACTAAATCTACTCTGACTAAAAAACATAACAGAACTTCGTATAATACCGTGGACCGGCCACTTGTTTTGATGACAAAGCATTTAATGCTATTCTGTGTTTAAATTCAAAGACTGACTTTAAGGACACCTCGGTACAGAGTGTGGCCGAAGCGATCAGATGCATACATAACTATTATATAGCTAAATTCTAATCACAAGTAGATCGATTATTTTGCACGGGCGTGAACATATAAGAAAGAGCAGAAAAGGTGAAATAGGTCTTGCATCGAGATACCGGCCAAGAAGATATGATGATAGTTCCTTAAACCTCCTGACGGACGCGGCAACTCCCTGAGACACCCAGGGAGAGAGTTCCAAGATGTTGGGGGTCAATAGTCACTGCTTTGACCGATCAACCAGCTATGAAGGTCAGCGTATATCTAACGATCTAAGATGGGCCCAAGCACGCATGTAATGTTAGACTCGAGCAGCACAGCGGGTGGGTTGAGGCAACGCACGAGTTCGAACGCACATTATGAATAGGTATGTACATGTTGGGAGCGTCACGAAGACATCGATGATATGCGAGGGAGGCCAGGAGTAGGAACACATGACACAGCGTTGTTTTGCACATCTTCAAGCCACCGAACTTCTTTAACCAGCCTTCCTCTGTAGCCAGCCTTCCTCGACGATATGACAGGTGGTTCTTCCTTGACCGTCCAACAGCTGGACGTTCTGCGCTTGTTGCTGGTCTAGGGGAAGATCTCAATCCACATACTAGTATACACTGTATCTCGGTGGGAGAAACGAAGTCGTAAGTGTGAAAGCTGTGATGTTGGTCATCAGCGTTGCAATGTCCTAAAACGAGGGACATGTCCTGCGTGTCGTCGTTGTCACCCCGAAACCGAGCTGGAGCATGGCAGAGATACGATCACTGGAGCAGAAATGGAGGCCGACGCTAATGTGAAATAACAGAACGACGAGTGTTGCTGCTGCTACTGCGGCAGAAGGAAAATCTGGAGGCAGGAATCGTGCGGGATGGCTGGTTTCTCGTGCAGAGCGAGACGAGAACAGGGAGCCGAGATGGCGAAGCAAGCCGGCATGGCAAGATCGTAAACGAGATCATCTTCTCATTTAGGTTCTGACAAGCGGCGTTCGTTTCGTTCGCTGTCGTGCCGTCTTGCCGTTGGTCGCCGGCCCGCTGTCGCCTCCTCGAAGGATACGTCCGCTAACGCTCATGCGGGAACGTCGAGGACAGCTAGATAGGAGAACGCTCACTTGGTCGGCATCTACCGCCAGACCGTCTAACACCAGGACGTTGGCTTCTCACTGCAGGAAACGTTGTTCACAAGCACGGTGGCACACTGCTCGCGTGTGTGCCAAATGTAGAAGAACACTGTCAGAGAAACTAAAACGGCAAGAGATCCCGTAGGAACGGTAGGAACAGTGTCAAGCAGCTGATGAACAACGACACTGCAACAATCACAAATTACTTTTGCAGGAATTGATTGCAAGAATACACATTTTTTTTATACTCTCTCTCTCTCGCTCTCTCTGAGGTGTTCTTACTCACACGAATGTACATTCGCATAGAGTGACTAGGATATATCTCGATATATGTACACTAATACACCGAGAACGGCATTGGGCTGTGCCTATCGTCTGTTCGGCGCTTACCGTTGTGCCCTGACGCCTTCTTCCCGCTCCCGATGATAAATCTCCACAACGAAATGCAATACGATCTACGATACTAAATTGGTATTAACGCGAGATACATATATGTGTATATAATGGAATTGGAGCTGACCTTGAACTTAATAGTGGCTAATCCTCGAAGGGGCGATCTAAAAGAGCCGAGAGACGGACAGGCAGACATACACCCAGATAGACAGTGTCTGCTCCAGAGATTTTTTACGGCATCGGCTGGCCGTTGCCGTTGTCGCTCTGCCCGACCCCTCTCTATCTTTGTTCCGCGCTCACATAGACGCAGACGAACTTAGAGAAATTGTTGGCAGCAGCAGCAGCAGCAACAGCCGCCGGGTCTCGGCCGTCCTCGTGCATTGTTGGATTTTGTTGGGCTATGTGCGTATATCCAATTCGGCCGATCTCAACGGCGAACAACGAACGCTCAATCGTTGGCGGGAGATCGAGGAGTCAGGAGCATAGGCGCCAGCGGCCTGCAGGCCTAGCCACTTTACGTATGTATGCCGGCTGGTCGGTTGGCTGGCTGGCTGGCTGGCTGGGGAACGAAGCGACGGTTGTGGCTCAGCGATTTTTCAGCAGCAGGAGAACCGGCCCGCCGTGGACATCCGCTTCGGCTGCCACCGCTACCACCGACACTGGCACCCATTGACCGACAAGTGAATTTGATTGGCATGACACTGTCCCAAAGGGGTCAAGGATGTTGCTGACGAAGCGAGTCCTCCTCGAGTGGAGCGAAGCTCAGGCGCGGCAGCAATGCCGGTCGCAGGGCAGGCAGCGTCGGTGGTGGCGGCGGTGGCGAATAGAAATTCGGCGCGCCGTACGTTCAGCACAGATCAGCAATGTGCAGAGCGTTCTCCTATAAACGGAGCCATTGTCGTTAATAAAAGCCCGGCTGGATGTCGAGGTGATCGGCCAACGTGTCGGGGTCTGTCTCTGTCCGAGGGGTTGGAGGCGTGTGTGTCCGTGTTTGTCCGCGTGTTGTAATCGTCCGAGAAGATAATTGTCGTGATAAATCAGAGATCAAATATGAACGCCAATGAATAAATTGCGCGAACAATGACCGCTCATGGTTACTCGATGATAGCCCCCCTTCCTCCACCAGACCTCTGTGACCATTGATTTTAGTGGAGACTTAAAGTCGCAACATCGATCAGTCATTAAGAAAATGCGCGTTGCCGAGTCGGCAAATATGGTGTAATCAATGTGTTCAATATATAATTATTACGAGAGAGAGAGATTTTAATCCTTCGCGTACGGCCCCCACTTAGCCCCGTCTACGCGCGAACTGTTACGTATTTCGATAAATGTTTAAAATGCTAAATACATTCAACGAAATGATGACTATGTTCGATGAAATGGCAACTATGTTCAGTCTTTGCTATTCTACATTGCTTCAACAAGGCTCGAGTCTCTCGAGTCGGCCGCCCCACCTTGGTGAGAAATCCGGCAAGTCTTGCACAACCTCTAGAAGAAAGACCCCCACCGCAGAGCGAACGACGCAGTCAGCGAACAGGGACGGAGTCGAGAGAGACAGAGAGAGAGAGAGGTAATCGTGGCTCGTAGTGGAGGAACAACGAACACTGGAACAGACTCAAGTGCCTTCAATTCCAGCGCCTTCATTCGTTTTCAAAGAGGATCACAACGTCGCCTGCAGCAGCAGCTCCACGAGCTGGGTTCATGTCGCTGCAGCAGCAAAAACTGCTAGTTCAGATGGACGCCACCCATCGAACTCGACTCTTCGGCGGCTTCCAAATTGTCAACTGTCGAACGCAAACCCAGAAGCGTGCCCAATCACCGAATGTGTATCCCGGAATGATAAAGATTATACGGAATTAGAGTGCACACAGCGTCCGCGTGTGGTATTAGCTTAAGTAGGCCTTCCGTGGCAAGGGACGACTATTTAGCCGGTCTCGCCAGACCACTTGATTCGAATAAATCCAGACCTGCTTCTTCCCGGAAATGTTCGCGACCTTTCCGCTAGGACCTGTGTGGGTGTGTTCATGCAGGGCTCGAACGGAACAAGGTGGCCGCGATTTTTATGGTAGAGTCCCGAGTCGATCGCGCAAGAAGATCAGATCGAAGCTATGCCAAGTTCAGGCTGCTCAGTGGGTATATCCTCATTCATTGTAACGCCGGGATCATCGTGTACAGCGCCACCGTCTACACCAGCGCTGCTGGTACCGAATACACCGGTGTTCGACGTGCGATCGTGTATAGGTTGTTTGTATCATAGATTTTATTTCGGTCTAGTTCTGTATATAAATAATAGTCGCTCGAGCAGTGTTTTGTGTATGTAGGGGGGAGGGGTCAAAGTTCAACTCATCCGTAGCTTTGCTCATATACGGAGCAGAAAATTGACAATGTCAAAATACGAAGCCAGGAGATGTTTACAAGGCATAAATCATCTGTCAGGATCCACCACGAACCTCTATCAGGGCAAGTGCTCAAATGTGCTCAGAATCAACGAGAGCATAATGCGGACACCTTCCGAAGTGAAGGGACGGCTTAAAAACCCGACGCGTGTTGACAAACAAAACATCATTGAGCTGGCGGCTCACTCTCATATCCAAGCGGGCGCAATTCGAATTCACACCAAGGGTGTTAGATCCGTACACACCAGCTGTGTGATGAGAGGGAGGCACGTTGTTCAATGCGAACAAATTGACACGGGCCGAACTCGTTCGTGACACAACGCCACCTTTTTTCTACAATGTAATATAGTACATTGTACGTCAACCAATCGCAATCAATTACATCCACATGCCACCCGCCTGTCCTGTATGCACCTACGGCAATTCTATTCATCGTATTCTATTCGCGGTACTGTTCTTCTCGTTACCTATTCACGCTCATGCCGAATGGGTGTAGCAATCATATAGGGTCGATGTCGCGACGTCATGCTAAAACGACATTGCCGGCCCGAACCTACCCCTGGCCTGACTCAATCATCCCTGCCAATGCTATCAGCACCAGCGCCACCATCTCCATCACATTAACCTGATACTATTCTGTTTTGGCCCGGTAGACTACCGGTCAGCAGCGCCGGCCCAAATGCCGACAGCTGAAGCCTACGATGAGGGGGCGAGATGAAGTCCTCTCTGCCTTTGCCGCCGACGCCGCCGCCGCCGCCGTCAGAAGAAAAAGACGACGACGATGAGGAAGAACAAGTCAGCAGACTGCTACTGCTGTTGCAGCCGGCGAAGTCGCTACTGCTCTGCCTTCCTTGCCGCTGCTGACAAATAAGGTTAGGATGTCTCTTAGCGCGCCAAGGGATCAGGCGAATTGCTGTCTACAAGAAGGAGGGATATTGAGACGATGTCACTCTGGGCGGCACGCAGGCAGCCTAGCTAGATGGGGAGCTTGCATTGAGTTCCTCAGCTCGGCAAAGCCAGTGGCCCCGTTAGCACGGCTGCCCTAGCTCTCTCTGTCTCTCTCTCGCTTTCTCTTTCTTTTTCGGCCAGGCTGCAGGGCATATGACAGCGGGCACGGAGACCTGGTGGGTTAGCAGGTCGGCGGCTACGAGCGGCGGACAGCCTGCAGGAGACCACTAGGCCAAGTAGGCATGGATCCTGCTGGCTAGGAAAGGCCACCGAGACGTATGTCGCCGACGACGGATGCAGCCTTATTAGGCCAAAGCGGGACAGTCAGGAGCATCTAGGAGCAAGGCGAACTGAGGCTGAGCCGAGCAGACAGCGGCTGTCTCCTGGCAGCATCTCTGCGTGTGGCAGCACCCTGTGTGACAGGGCCGTCGTGTGACAGATCCAGGAGCAGCGCAAGGCTCAGCCTTCTGCTCCAACTCGTCCTGGCCCTGCGGCTGCGCTCTCATCCCACAGACGAGCTGAGTCCTTGCCCGGCCGGTTCCGGCAGAAAGCATCCGCCCACGCAACCTCATTAGGGCCCGCTGTGTCGGGTCGACTCTGTTGTACTCGTCTCCCGTGCGTGACTGTGTGTCTGTGAGAGATAGAGAGAGAGAGAGAGAGAGAGAGAGATGGGTTACACGATTGGAGCTAAGAGCAGACGCCGAAGAGGGACGCTCGTCGCAAAGCAATGGCAGCAATAGAGAACGAACGAACAGTCGTTCGTCTGTCTGTCTGTCTGCCACTACGCCCGTCTCCTTTATCTCCCAGATGACCAACCAGCCAATGGTATGCACCACTCTATACCCCATATATATATATATATATATATATATATGTCTATATATATACAGGCAAAAAGAGAATCCCCACCCGACCGCACGACGAGCAATGTCCGCAAGGGGCAGGAATCATCCTGACGGCATCCGATGTACATACCCGATACAGTAAGGCGGGATTTGCCTATTCAAAGATTGGCAGATCGCTAGCTATCTGCCAACGCATTGTAGGCGCATTGTGGCAAGGCAGTGGGACTTGGGGCCACCTCGCTGGCGATCAACTTAAGGGTCTAGATGAACGTAGGTCCGTCTGTCTATTAAAGCTGCCCCCGGCAGGGAAGGACACGTTGAGGCGAAGGCGAATCGCCTTGCGGTTAGTGACGTGGGCCGCGGACCATCGGTTTTGCGGGGCGAGTTTGGTGTAGGTGAACAGGCCTATCAGTAAACAAACAGTGGATGTGTTTAGCTTTTGAACTTTACATGTTTAAGCGCTACAGACATGAGATGAAATTTTCTATTTCGGCATCTGCCCTTTCGATCATTGAAGGGAATTTAATTAGCCGGCTACGAGCAGCTTACCCTCAAGTATTTGTTTTTGCTATTTGGTAATTGTTTGTCCGAACAAGCGAACGATTCACACATATAATAGTTCATAGTATTACGCCGAGGATATGTCGGCGCCATCTTAATATATTCTTCAACCGTGTTATACCTGAAAATACTCCATAGAGAAGAAAGAGCGATGAGAAAGAACGCCAAAGGTTCTCGTCTGACTGCGGGATTCGAACCCAAGCCGCAAGGGTGGCCTGCATACGTGCGGGGTCACCCGCGTGAACACTTCTCAATTAGCTGTCCGCTCCGTTCAGATACTGAGAGAAGCAAATTAGTGCAATCGACGACGACTTTTATGTGTGGACGTTTGGCATCAGCTCATCGGTTTCCAATAGCCCTTCACCTGCATTTGATTTGTATCTGGTTTCTACCGCCACACGTACAGATGAACTGCGAACAGCGTAACAGTCGTAGAGTCGGTCGACAGCTTGAGCAACTCACTCTACATCGACAACAACAACAGTTCGTGTTCTCCTCCAATTCGCCTCCCAAGGTCGAAGAGACAAAGAGCCTCGATGTATACAGCCACAATGTTTTCTCGCCATATCGTCCGTCAGTTGTGGAAATGTGAACGCAGGTCCTCCCATCGTTCGTGTCCGGGAGCTGGTGGCGGCCGGCCGGCCGCTTCGCCGAATCGACATCTCACGCCGGCGTCATACCAGGTCCCGTTGACCTTCGATGGACACAAGCATAGTTGTGACAGGATAGTGGTGAGTCTGGTAATTGAGGGAGCATAAATCCTGCGCCACTGTGGCTGTTCCCTGTGTCGTCGTGTTCGCTGTTCATTGCCCGTTGCAGTTGCTGGTGGTGCGTTATTGCTGTCGCTACGCCTTGTCCTGGTCTACTGGAAGGCGGGGAGCCTCTCCTGGCATTCAGGACATCCCGCGTTGGTCGTGGAAAGCGGACGCGATGTAGGACACGAAGGCCGCGCCGCCGAGCGCCATTTCTGTCCAACATCGCCGTTCCTGTCAACCAAAATAGATGGATTGCCGGAACGCCAGGCGATAGCACACAGCAAGTAGGAGAGAATTGCAGGGGTCTCTGTCGCGAGCCTGGCGTGTCCCCGCTGGCGCCGTCTACGGAGAACAATCCTTGTGGTCTTTCTTTCACAGGAAAACGGGAACCTGTGCACATTCGACATCGAGGAATAGCACGCTGTATCAACAATATTTATATATATATATATATATATAAGAGCGGTTTTTCATAGTATGGTTTCTTGAGAAAGGTCTATTTTTCTAATAGACAGATTATTGTTAGTATTATTAGAACTAGTGGTATGCACAAAGCCACAGCTGTCAAACAATTCACCCATTCAGCGATGGCTAAACCCATCTCCTTACAGCCATGGTCTTCAATTTCCCACCTATGAATATTGCTTCTAACTGAGGTTGCATGGTTTCATGATCCCAGGACAAATCAGCACAAGCATCTTTTGAGCAGGAGGCGGTATTCGAATAACCAAGATGGTGACCTTCAACCATTGAGGTCCTGATTCGTTAGCGAGTTGCACACGCAAGACCTCTTGTCGTTTTGAGCTGTGAACGGATTTCGTACATCCGGCTTTTGGAACGCCTTTATCCACTCTCCCCTGCATAACTAATATTGTAAGTTCAAAACGACACCCTCCCAGTTGTCTTCAGCTGTCGCGGAAGAGGCTCGCTAAACCTATTTTGTACTTGTATTTTTTTAACGAGAACGTTGTCTATAGGAGTCTCGCTATTTTATAATTAATGAGTATCTTGCGCGTTGTCAGATTGCATTCCGTGAATGAACTATGAATTTCATCGATTCGGCGATGGCTTCTCTGGCAGCTGCCACGCGTGAACGACGGTGATTCAGCGAGCACGCACTCACAACCCTCATCAATGCAGATCGAGAGCCGAGAACTAGCTGTTACTTGCCAGACACCGACTCAGCTGGCCACTGGTTAACGAACTCCGTCGCGGAACCTAAGCCGGAAGGGAGAGGTCATGATGCCGGACGACTTCAAGGGTTTACTCTCGTAGTGAGGGCAAACCCTCGCTTGCCGCAGCGGCAACAGCAACTTTCCAAGAGTCAAGTCATTCCCTGGGGGAATTGGGTTCGCGTTTATAGGATGGGCCAAACGGACCCGCAGTCTACGCCATTTTAGCCAGCTCGACTACTGCTACTACTGTAGACGGTCGTTTGGTGACTCTGTCGCGAGCTGATCAGAGACTCGACCCGGCTGTGCGCGTGTGGTTCGATTTATTGTCACCAGGCATTGCCCACTATAGTGGTCTCCATGCGAATCAGCGCTGGTAGGACGAGGCCCTGCTGCACGGCAACGAACAAGGGTGTTTACCGCTGCAGAGGTTCGGGAACAACTGAGTGAATGTGGGAATACGTACGAATACTTAATGTGATAAAGGATCAGCCCCTAACCCGCACCGGGCACCCGCCCGAACTTTCAACTTTACTTCTCAGATATGCTGCGTATGCCTAGTTTCTCGTGATGGCTCCATTTTGCGGAATTATTATTATTACGAAGTCCCCTTGACAAAGGTCACTCGCGAGTCAGAAAGGCTACGGTTTCCCAACACATTGCATCCACCAAGGAGGTATCTTTCCACAGATCCTAAAACGACTCCCCTTCAAAAGACCCTTCCTGCTGGCCAGCGCATCCAGCCGCAAAGCGGATGCCTCCACCACAAACGATGAAACTGCTGCTCAGATTGCCGCTTTTACTCGTTCCCTGATCTTGAAGGCCTCCGCTATCGCCAAAGACATAGTCCACAAACTGTGGGTCTGCTATTTGATGGGCTGGGATATCCGATACGGAGCAACAGTCTGTTTGGTGGCGACCTTGAAGCGCTGGTCCGCAAAACCTTGCCAACCGTTCCAGCCTACACGCATTCATGGGTCTGAAATACTGCACGCTACAGTGGTGGCAAAGGGTGTTCCATAGAGAAACTATTTCGTATACATGGGCCCGTGAGAGTGTGGTCTTGAACACAGCTCGCTTTGTTATGGGCTTTGTTGATTTCTATGACATGTGCCGGTGTATCTCTAATCCACGCCGCCGGGGTGGCGCAGGGATAACGTTCGGAACCTGGAAGCACAGTGTTGCCTGTTAGAGGGCCTACGAATCGATACGGTCTTGTACATGTTGCATATTTATCTATTATAGTTCTCATTATAACGCATCCAATGTACACGAGCGCAGATAACAGCCTCGTCAAGCATCCACTCCATTCAACACCCATAGATAGCGTCGATACACTGTTACTTCCTTTGCTTTCGTTTTTGCTATGGACGATCTCGCAGGGATGGTCACAAACAATGCTCATGGAGTTATGGTGTCGACAGTGTCAAAAGGGCCGTGCAGACCGCGCGGTGGCCCGTCCTGGGACAATCGACCGAGAACAACTCATTGTTGTCATCGCCTACCTGTTTTTAGCTACTTAACGGAGATAGTATCGTCCGTTTTGGCCTGCGGTAGCAAGGTGGTGGGCCGTCGACCTTCCCGAAGTCGCGTTCGGCCCCGAGATCCTCGGCGGCCTCATGGGTCGTGGCTCGCCTGATCGATCGTCCAATCCCGGTCTGACCCGACTTGGCTTTGCCACAAGAGCGGCTGTCCCGCGCTCGTTCCGCCGGAGCACACAGCGAACGAGCGTGCGGCATTTAACACCAATGGCGCTTCAAAGCAAACGCAGGAACAAAGACTGTGAAAGACGCTATGGACGGACCGCCTCTGCGTGGCATGCGCGACGCCTGGAAAGGCTGCCCTTTGCTCCGCCTCGGCCCCCCGTGCTGTTCCAACCTCGAGCACGGCCATTTGCGAAGCCGGCGACAAGATGCAAAATAGCGGGCTTACGTTTGTCTGTGTGCGTCGATGTTGGCGTCCTCTCGTTGGTGGTGGCCGCTTGAACCGCTTTATGGAGCGGCTCTCGACGGCGCTTTTTCGCCACGAGGACAATTCTATGTTGCGCGACATCGTAACGACGACGACAGCAGCAGCAGCGGCGAGAGAAACAACAACAACAACAACAACATATCGCCACACACAAAGCGTTTTCCTGAATCGTTCCAACCACCGCAAAAACCATCTCGTCGCGAACCGCCGGCGATGTCAGACGGGCGTAACCCAAGAACTCCGCGGGACTTAGCAAACTTCGTGGCCTTACTTAGCGGGCCAACAGCAGCGACAGCAGAAAAGGCGAATCCCTTAAAACGCATTTCAATAAAGCACAAAACGAAGAAACGACAGTGGACACGCAAGCCATGCAGAGGAGAAACCTGCCGCACGTGGCGAAGAGGCAAGCGGCGATGACGGCGGCCCCAGCAGCTTTGGCATAATAAACGACATACAGAAGAGGAGCTGTGTTTGTGCGCATCGAGCATTTGCATTTACGTGCAATTGTACATAGGGAGCGTTTCTTCCCCTGGACGAGAATGCGACACAACTCAGTAGCGAGGAAGGGTCAGGCAGTGGGACACGGTAGCACAACAACAGCAGAAGCGGGACGAGTATCGAGTTTAACTAACGTTCCGCAAGGGTCGTGCATTGTGCATTCGCTTTGAAAGTGTCACCGGAATTGCCTCGCCTATCGATGTGACACTCATTTGTCGGTGGAATACGCTGGACAGTATGGCCCAAACGCGCGAACGCGATGTGTTGGTGCGGGTGGATGACATCTGCATGTGAATTTTTCGTCCCCTGGATGGTCTAGTGGTGAGCGTCTCGGACTGCTAGAACGGAGGGACGTGCGTGTTCGGTTCAAATCCTGTCGGACGCGGAGAATCATTGGAGTTCTTTATCATCTTTCTTTATCTGAAGATTCTCGCCAGGTACGAATAAGGAAGAAATAAGCAAAGGTGACCCCGACAGGTACCCATAGTAATCCCTACCTGAGGCCTTGGAATCGGGAGAGGCCCGCAAGTGCACGTGTTAAATCACATTTGCATTTAGCATTTAACGAATACAGGTTGCATGGAATAAGGTTGCACATTAGCAATGCCGAAAGCAGAGTACTCTGGACACTTAAATGTTGAAGGCTGAGCGTCACCGCTGAGAAGCACACGAAGTCGAACGTCGTCGAGCAGTGCTGATGTTGGACAGGCTCTGTCTGCACCGTATTGGCACTGCCTTAGCGAATCCTCTGCGACAGAATACATATAGGATGGCGTTGGCAGGAGTCGCGTCTCGCTGTCTCCAAAAAGAGCGACGCCCGTACGTCAGTCGCCGAGCTCACGGAGTCCCGCCACCAGCGATCCACTGCGATTAGCGGAAAGAACAGGGCCAAGCCAAACCAACCCCTCGATCCTTTGCTGTATCCATTGTTGAAATATCGCGTCCCTTCAGTCCGCTCACAGTCGCCGCAAAGGCCCCCAGCAAAGCAACCAATGGCCAAATCCCCGAACTCTGGGCTCGGCCACGACAAGCAATAATAACAATAATAAAAAAAAAGGCCAAGCTGGAAGGGGGATAGGGAGATAGATAGAGAGAGAAAGCGACAAACAGGCACATTTCGCTGTTTGTTGCTCTTTTGTGGCAGTGATAGGCTGGGCCTTCGACGTGGGGGTGATGGCAGCAGAGATGGTTGAGATACCCCGTCGGTGGCTGCGAGGTCGCCCTGGGCGGCGGCGGACGCTATCCGACTGGCTGCTCGAAAATACCCCTATGCATCAGACGCACAAGTGTCACCAACTCGTAGCGGCGCACACAACAAGCGTGCGCGCCCCGTGCCAGAGTCCCGATGGGGAAACACAACAAGTCTGATTCGGAACACGCAGGTTGATTGCTGCTAACGCAAACTACCGCTGGTATCAGGCGGCTCCACCGCTTGAGGCTGGGACAGACGTGTGTATGACAAAAATATCTGTACTCGATATACAGATTGTGTTTTTTTGTTCGTCGTGTTAATCATGGTAGTACGCTAAATAATTGTAACGATGAAAATGCGAAATACACTATAAGAGAAACTGCGTTTTACCACAGTTGTAATGATATAACACACATTGTCTCCGGTCTTCGATCGCTGTCTACAAGTATCGGCGTTGGTTTCACATAGCATGTCATATCTCCCTGCCTCTGTACCCCTTTTTGACGCCGTGAGCCGTCCGACGGATCGTGCGGCGTGGCAACTCGTCGCCACTGACCGCTGGCGGGGGGTCGATGGGGATATAGAACATACAGCCCTCGGGAGAGAAAAAAATCTCTCTCGGCGCCTAAGTGCACCTTGGCCACCGGACGCGGGCAAGCAGCGAGCGGTTCAGCCAGCGGACGGCAGCACGCTCGAGGAATGCGCAATTGAGCTGAAACTCCATTAGTTTTTCCTCGTGGGCGTACAGCGCTTACATTGGCTTGATTCATCGGTTGGCTTGGCCGTTCATCCCCTTCATTCTCTCGATTGCAAGGAAATCTCTCGACAACAACGCGAAGTCCCTCCCTCGGGCCGCTAGTAACGCAAGGAACTCCAGTGGACGCTGGTCGGGTATCCTCACAGCGCCGATGACTGGTCGACGCTGCTGGGGAATCTCAGGCTCACCCCACCCTATGAAGTCTAGCCATCGCAACCCGAGAACTCCCCGAGGGTTGCTAGCTGGCAAGGCGGGCGGACCGGAAATATCATCTATCTGACCAATACAAGAAAACTCTGGCGAAGCGCGTTGCGCGCACAGCTACGAGTGCTCCCTTGGTTCCTGTAGCCACCCGGATTTGTGTCCGGAACGTAAAGTCAATGGGGATGTATGCCTTTTTCCTGTCATCTCGGCTTGTATGGGTATGAACACATTTTTCTTCAATGTGTCGACAAAGTCCTAACATGAGAACGGAGTTAGCCGGTATAATAGATGTGTAGTCGTTATGTGCTTTGAAACGACAGCAAGCTTGTTGTTGGGAAGCTAGTAGTACAAGGTGCATCGGCAAGCCACCAGCACGAACGAATTGGATGCCCTCCGCATTGGACTCAGAGGAGGTTTTACCTTACCGCGTTTCGCCACGGTCACATGACGGCACACCCACACATTTGTGTAGCGCCATCTTCTCATCGCACTGCTCGCGCTACCCACGCCTCCGCTTTTGTTGCCGCAAGCGCAGGCATTTCCTTGGGTTCATCTATACCTTGCAGACAGAGGGAATTGAGAGGAGCGGTCGGGGGATGCGGATGGGGCGCTCCTTGAGAAAGCTGGCCACAAGTCGCCCCTGGGAATTCGCTATGGCTTCCCTTTCTGCGCACGGTTCATGCCAGTGCCCGGCACTCGTCGGTGTTTCTTGCCAGCTGCCGCAAGCCTGATGGCGAAGTTATCCAAGTAAGTAACTAGCGACAGAGAGACGGAGAGAGAGGGAGAGAGGTAGAGGGGTACGAGACCCTGTTAGCTTGTGGCTGTCTCCGTAAGCATCGTTAAATCGGTCCTCGTCGTTGTCGTCGGAACTTGGGAGCGGAATTTTAAAAGGTATGCGCTTGAACTCCATTTTTAACCGGCTTAACGGGGAAATGCCGGCTCGAGCGAGCGAGCGTCGACGAGCGCTAGCCGCCGGCTTCGAGAGAGCGTCGAGCTGGCGGAGACAGTGCTGCAAGTCTGAGCTCCGACCAAGTTCACTCTCATCTCGGAGCAGAAACGGCGGAGCGGACCACACAAATGGCTGTTTTAAGCAGTCGCAGAGACGCATAAGAACGGGGGGGGGGGCTGGTGGGCGCTGGTGGCCCCTCCTGGCTAACGAGAAAATTCATTTTGTCTTCTTTTCAGTCCCAGCGAAAAGCATTAGCATTATATGTAGTAAGCACTACGCGAACCGAACGCACACAAACATACATACGTGGGGGAGTTTATTACTGAGAAATGTATAATATATCGGCGACATTTAGGTTCTACAAGTGTGGCAACCCGGCAATTGTATTACACAATGACGTTATCAGCACGCGTCCAGAAGGGCACGCATACTGGCCCATCTTGTGCTGACTCTTATACTATTCTTGTTGTTCTCATTGTTCTAGCCACGATCGATATTGTACAATTGTGTCCGCTCGCACAGAGACGAAGAAGAAATCGTAGTAGACGAGAACCAAAACAAAAAAACCAACACCAAAGCTTTCGTCAGAAAAACGGACCGGACTCGAAGGAAACGAACACTTTCTTGCTCGCTCCACTAGTTCGCTATTCATGCGATTTCTGCATCTTGGACTCCGTACAAACACTTGGACTCTGCGAAGCTGTGCCAATGTCGACAAACAACCCCTGTCCAGCGTGCTCGCTGCTGTCACCATCGCAACGGCGGTGCAAGGTGCTACAAATGCGGCACGCTGGCAATACGATAACACAGTGACATTATCACCATAAGACAACTTTCTTGAACAAAGGAAGAAGGGGTCTTCACTTGACCTTTCTTCTGACTTTACTTAGTGCCGACCAAGTCAAGTCTCTTCAAATCGTTATTCACGATGAGAATAATCCCATAGGCAAAATGAGCCATAAGTTTGATACGTATATATGAACACAAAAAAACATCAAAACTGTTATTGTTGATTCCGAGTCTTGCAATAGCTCCTTGAGGTTGTTGACCATTTTCGTCTGACCTTGTCCCTCCGCTCACCGTTCACTATCATTGATAAGGGCTTGCTGGTAGTGAATTAACAATGACCCCCACAGCATAATCCACCTTCTGTGGGTTCCCGGTTTCTCACCGACATGATACTTATTTTTGATCAGCATTATTCACTAACCGCTATAGGCATTATTAGATATCTAAAATTGTTTCTCGATAGTGGTGCCACAATAATTATTCTGGCTGGTCATATCATCAATAATAATTACTAATAATTACTTCTACTATGCGTTCATGGGTGCGTTCATGCACGACGAGAAGGATTTATTTGCAATGTTCGCGGCACATGTACATGGTCAACGCAGACTTTCAGCTACTGTTCACACACAGACACTGTGAAAGAGTTATGATTTATCATAGGCGTGAATCATAAAGCCGAGATCATCAGGCGTGTCACCGAACTCCGGTGTGTTCGGGGTGTATCGAATTTGACCAATACGATAATACAATACAATGCAAAACGTGCCCGTTAATTAACCGAACTGCACTGCGTCTTTACAACGCTTACGTTCTCGACATATATCAGCCAGGTCGCGGGACTCGAATCTGCAATCGTGTGTTAGTCTGTAGGCGATTAATAAGCACGATATGATCCGATATAAATTGCACTCGCCGTTGTAATATACAGCTAACACATGGTGTGACCCAATAAATGGCGCCACCATAAGCGGCATCATGATTCTGAGTTATAATTCAGCGCAAGGAAGAACAACAAAGATACTAGCACATCTTTTATTTACTGTTACACCACTCGTGTTCTAACCAAGATCGATGTCGACCTTCTACAACTGTGTGCGCCCCCGCGCGGCCACCAAGTCGAAAACGAAGTAGACGAGAAGGGAGACAAAGAAAAACCACTGAGAAACCGACACAGACAAACGGGCCGGACCCGAAGACTTCCTTGGGGGGGGGCTCCTCCTCTAGTTCGCTATTCATGCGATTTCCGCATGTTGTACGTCTAAAGTTGCGCCAATTTCGACAAACGACTCTCGTGCAACTCTCGAGCGCCCGCCCGCCCGCCCCCTGCCGTCACCACAGCCATTCTCTAGTTCGTTTGCCCGCTTGTGCGACAGCGGTCCCATGGAGCAGCGTGGGGGCTAGCGGCCAAGCCGACGTCACCATGCTGTGGTACCTTCGTGGTACCGTTGTGGTGCTGGCGGTCGGTGAAGAAGGCCACAAAACGTACGAACCGACAGTGGGACTCGCACGTCGTCGAACGTGCGCTGCGCTCACTGTCGAGACAAGCAGCCACGGGCCGCAGTGGCTTGCGGTCGTTGCCTGCGTTTGCCGCTTCACAGTTTGCTGATTTGCAATTCCGCTGGTGACAATAGCGGCGGCGGCGGCGGCGGCGAAGGCTGAAGCCGGCGGAAGCTGAAGTCGCGTTGAATCGTTCGGCGCCGCCTCGCACCGTGTCCGCATTCGTCGGCTCGAGCCTCGACGAGTGCCAGGCTAGCTAACCGAGCCGTCGAAGGGAGAAACCACTTCGTGTGGCGGCAGTCGAGTAGTCGGCGATGAAAGCTCCCCTTCTCCCCCCGGTCGCTCGCGGAATACGTACGACGGAATATACATATTATACATACATACACACACAAACATACGCATACACACACACATATATATATATATATATATACATAGGCAGACGGATAGGAAGACAGATAGCGGCGAGCAACTGTGCGGTTGGTTCGTTGCAGCTGTGTGCATCGGAGACGGGCCTTCGTTTCTGCACAGATGGAAGCAACCGCGGAGGCAAAGGAACTGTTGCCGTTGTCGGGGTCGCTGTTGTCATTGTCGCTCCGCGCATAGTTGGCAGAGTGAATGCAGCTGCGGGGGGAGCTGCAGCAGTGGCAGTAGCAGCTGCTGCTGTTTCTGGGCGTGAACAGAAGCCACTGAGCAGCCGTGGAGTTGTTGGTTGCTCGTAGAGCTCTAGTAGACACATTCGAATGCTTACGATTCTGTGTGTTCGCACAAGAGAGAGGGAGAGAGAAAACATATATATATATATAAATATATATATATATTGTACATCACGTATTATATACATATATATATATATATATATAGGAGAGAGAGGTGTCAAGGATAGACAACAGTTTAGGTGAGGAGAAGAGAGGCGAGACAACTGTAGCACGATTCTTGCGTATGCACTTGCTTTTCCTGGGGAGATTTATTTCCGGCTGTTGTTTGTAGCTCTCGCTGTTGTCCGAGAAGGTGTCGGGCAAGACAGTGGCGAGTTGGGGGCGGGCGACGTTCGTGGGCGAGGTTCGATGCAGTCCAGCCAACAATAGTCGTTCAGAGACGCTGAATAAACGAGAATAGTGAAGAAATAAGTTTCTTCGCAGTCTCTAGAATCGGAGCGACGATCTGGCAGGTGAGGTTGAACTTAAGATGGCCATCGCGCATTCACAGTGGCGCTACCTACTGTTCAGCGAGATTGTATGATACTGCCTTGTGCCTGCACGTACCACGACGACCATGGGCCATTCTTGTCTGCGGAACAAACGATGACAAGATCAACAGCAAGAAAATGATGGCGCACGTTGGCTCAAAGGGACCTTCTCAATAAGGCGCCAATAATGGATAGCCGGAATTAGCCGCGGTTACCGTGCGACTAATGTCCGAAAACAGCTTCGTTTCTATAGAAATGGTGCATTTAAAAAAACCGCCCTCGTTGCGTTTTCTTTCTTTCTCGAATATAGACACTCATAGGTACATCCATTCACATACGTACAAAACACAGGTCCCGCGGTGGCCATCTCTACTGGGTACGGGGCAGCTTCAAGAAAAAATGATGTCACACAAAGCAAAACCCCGATTATTTCGTTAGCCAGTTTACCTCTGGCTGAAAACACTGAGACCTCCCTGTTACGCCGATCATTCAGGTTTCTTATTGTACACATAGGAGAAATCACAGAGAATAATGGATTTCCCCCTAATGCACAGATATATATCTATATATATATATATATATATATATATATATATATATATATATGGCATCTACACACGTGGTATTTAATACACCCGGCTTGCATTTACACCGAATAGCCTAGAGCTACAAGTCGATTTCCGTCGTGCGAGATCTGTCCCGCCGTCGCGTGCCGCTGAACACCCAGAGGCCCGCTGCCCAACGTTGGCCGGCGGCTGGGGTTTCGGAGGCGCCGCCGTGGACACAGCCTAGCAGAGCGGAACGCGCAGCACGAAACGGTCGCCGATACGGAAATGCTTCGGGATACGAGATGCATATTGTAGTAGTGATTGCTGTTGTTGCTGCTGCTGCTACCGCTGCTCCGTTATTGTCGTCGTAGTTGTTGCTGATGTCCTTGTCGTCGTCGTTCTCGTGGCTAGAGCGACCAGCTGTCTCGTAGCGAAGCCATGATGTCTTTTAGACCTCCGGACACCCCCCCCCGGTTTCTATCTGTGTGATTGCAACGGAAGTCAGCGACGTTCACCGGAAACGTAAAGACAAGAAATGCATTTCCTTTTTCTTCGTCGCCGATCCGGGCTGGGCCCCACATTTCACCGGAGCCATTCCCGGCGCGGGACGATGCCTCCCCACCTCACTGTGCTCGGAGCCGCTGTACGACGGCGGTGGCGGGGCCGACCGCCAAAGTACCAGAGCGAGCAACCGGCTCACCGGCGACGACCAGGCCGCGAGCCGCGGCTGAAGCCCCCGGGGGTGCCTCCCGGTTCGGGGAGCGTGGGGGAGCGGTCCCGAATAGGCACAGGCACACAACGGGCGAGTAAGCGGGCGGGTGAACGGGAACGAGGGAGAAATCAACGAGGAACAAGAAGGGGAAGAGAACACAGTCTGTCAGTCAGATGACGAAGAACGCGAAAGCGATCGCATGAACCGGCAAGCGGAGCAAGCGGACGCGGGCGATGGCGCGAGTGCCGCGACGCCACTCGTCTTGACCAATCGGCAGCGGCGTGAGAGACAGCCGGCGCCAGAGACATGTGGACAGGTGTCGACATCGCCTTGCCGCTAGGAGAGCCAATAGTCGAATGGCATAGATGACTGGGTGGGCGTCTCGTACAGTGGAGAGACATCCGCAAATAGATGGGCGGATTAGCAGATGAATCAAGATGACGTTGCCTTGCCGAAAGCATAACAGGTTGTGCTGCCGGTGTTCTCGTTTGCTATATATATATTATATATATATATATAGATATATATATATATATACAATTACGTGTACTGTGTGCCCTATATGGGTGTGTCGTTGTTTGTACATTGACAAAAAGGCTTGCTAACTTTTGTACGAGAATAACTAGAACTGTGATTTTTAGTGCATGTCATAGATACTCTGTTATTATTATTTACGCATAGCAGCCGGCAGATACCGGGTTGCATGTACCTCTGCGCTTCTACCGAGTGAGTTAAAATCATATATGCCGTAAACGTCCGCAGCAAGTACGCAGGCAAAAAAAAAGTACGCAGGCAGTGCTAAGTAGCATTAGTTTGGGAGCAAATCTATTCGACCCTGCCATTGGGGATGGTCTTTCATCTGTTCTAAGCGATTTTTCTTAGACATTTTCAATGTCTTCGTGACGTGTTGTGGGCGGAATTGCAGAATAGGCCAAGAAAGAGGGAATGGTCTCACCTCTGTTTTGATCAAAGGCCGTGGTAATTGTCGCAAGGCGTCCGCTCGTGGGATGTCCTGAAGTGTGGTCACCTCATCTGTGGTCTCCCACAGTCCAGTCACCGCTCCTAAATCGATTACACCAGCAGTACACGCTTCATCGGGTAAAGAACTCCCTATCTAACATATCCACCAATGTTCGATGCACTCGGGCTTGTTCCTTCGAGATCAACACAAATTTGAACACGAAACGCTAATTTTCAATACTTAATGACGTCCCACGCGCTTCTAGTTTCACGCCTGGGCCACAACCAGCGCCGAGGTGCACGTAATCAAGAGACTCAAGAATTACCAATCAATATACCAAAATATATATAAAACAAAGTGGGATGGTCTTAATCAAACTCGTCCGGGGTTCAAGGTAGACGAGCGGGATCGAGGTTCAATCGACGAAGCATATGTGATTGCAACAGAGGCGAGCGCAATTCAACCAACAACAACAACAACAACAACAACCTACTTTTGTCGCTATTCTACATTTTCTATTCTAACGATTGCTGCTGAATCACTAGACATCGGTATATGCAACCGGCGCGCAGAAGCAGCACAATCATAATGGTGAAATATGAAATATCACATTTCGACGAACGTGCGTATGGAACGCCACTACAATTGTTCTCTGCCTACTCCACCGCAAGTGATACACTTCGATAAAAGCAACGACTTAAAAACGATGGCTTCAAACGATGAGGTATCGTACAAAGGGGACGCCAATCTATGCGAGAGACACCGTGCACGCAACGATGTCAACCCGGGGTTGACATCTCATGGGCGTTGAGGGGAGGAGGTCGCTGCTGAGAGTAACCGTTGGCACTCTGAGTGCCGGGTGGAATTCGATATTTCAAAAGCTCTCCGACTCGACGAATCGAACGATCCCCGGTCGAGATCCGGACACAGATCCGGAGGGCAGAAAGCCATGGATTTTCGAATGGATTGAGAGGCGAACACAAGCGAACCTGTAACTTGAGCTATCACTGACAGGGCAGGCCATGGCGGTCCGAGCGGTTAGCTTAGAATTCCATTAGAATACGTTGACGATTTGGTGATCGCCTACAACGCCAACTATATCAGCAGAGCGGTGCTGAGAAGTCCAGCCTTTGGACAAGAGCCTCAGAGATTGCTTGCGTGGTAGAAAATATACTATTATAGATGTTTGGGATATGTGTGGATGAACTTTGCTCGCCATTGACCTGCTAAGCTGAGGCCACAGAAATAGTCTTTCAGTTTGATTCGCCAATTGATTCAAATGGAGTGAGTTTTGAGTCAGTTTTGTTCCGCCCTCGCGGACGAATTCATCATCAAGAGCTAAAACATCTCAGCGCTAATTGGCGACGCGACGGCCAATTCGTCGGTAACCCTCACACGTT
This sequence comes from Stratiolaelaps scimitus, assembly GCA_019614645.1. NCBI lineage: Eukaryota > Metazoa > Arthropoda > Arachnida > Mesostigmata > Laelapidae > Stratiolaelaps > Stratiolaelaps scimitus. The sequence goes on from JABWDB010000012.1 coordinate 6,705,477, forward strand.
CAATGTACCAACCACACTCCTATCGGTTAACACGCTCACGGAACACCTTACAACGCATCAGCCATCCGACGCAAATAACGTTCAATAAGCGACCGCACATATTGTCGAGTATGGCTCGCGAGCGACATCACTGCCGCGGGCCAAATCCAGACGTCAGCCAGGGTACTCCCAAGCACCACGTACGCGTATGGCGAGTCTAACCAGCAACCAAGGCCGGCAATAGTAGAGGAGGCAACGGAAAATGGTGTTTTCCATTCCGCGTGAAGCAGGGAACGTGCGTGCTCACTTACACAATCGTCCGATACGTGGCGTGAAGTGCTTACAAGCAGGCGACCAGGTCGACCTGTGTATCAGCAGTGCCTCCGCCACCGCCGCCCTGATGCTGCGAGATCTCCAGGGAGCCTCGGGGCCATTTCCAATATATCGGCAAACGAATCGAAGTGTTTTTCACGAGTGACTGTGGATTCTGTTGCCACAGTCCCACACTCCCCGTTTCCGCACCACCACCATACCCATTTGCCGACTCTGTTCGAGTCGATCACAAGCGTTCGACAGTCGCGAGTCTCGGCCTGACCGGAAGTTGTACAAGCCTTGATTTAAGCGCTTGTCTGGTACGTTTTCGATGTTTTTCTGCGGTTTTGACGAGGCCAGGTGGACTTCGTGGCGAAGGCGGCTAACGGTGCGCGAGCGAACTCGCGGATAACGCCAGCTAACGTGAAGCATGCAGCATTTACGCGCTACGTCGACGTCTGGCCTGCAACGCAATACAGATCTCCTTTATTGAAATAAGCGCGGGGGAGGTTGGTTGGGGGGGGGGGTAAACAAGCATGTTGAACTTCTTACATTTTAAACAAGCGCGCTAAGGTGCGCGCCGTGGACGCAGCATTGTTAATATTCTCTCACTGTTAACGACATCGGCTCTGGCAATAACGACATCACGCGGTCTGACAGAGCTAGCAGACTCACTCGAATTACATATTCAACTCTAGGGTGAACAACTTCACGATCTTACTCATCGTCGTTTATGATCCTCCTGTGTCGAGTAGTCAACTTCACACTGGCATAGTCCACCAGAATACTTTAAGAAGTATCGACTGTGGGCCAATTATGTGCGATCAACACTATTATAATTATCGTATGTTGTCGCAACATCATGTAATTATTTTTTTAATAATGCACACCAAAACTGGGCAGGGAAGTCCCCTGTTCATCCTGAATACACCATCGTGCTACGATGACACACTGTACCTCAACGCAAACACGTCGGATATCGTTCCATAGGCTTCTCGGTGTGTCCAAGGCGTGTCTTGACTTCACACGTATTTTCAGTATTTCCGTACGTATATTATCTATTGGCTGTCTCGCCGCCAGTGTATGGACATGATCACATTGGCGGACATCAGATTTCCACTGAATTTTCTGGAAAATCTTTCCCGTTTTTGGGAAAATGACCTATAAATTGCTCGCCTTCTTTCTTCACGAAGGGTGACCACTGCGGAGAATAGTCCTGTACAGCCGTGCATTGTTGTTTCGGCCTTCTGTTCTGTCATCTTCGTGTCTGTCCAGGACATCCAACCATGGGGGAAGGCGCCCCGCACGATTTAAATATGCGTCGTGGCTGCACGAAAATATTGAACACGAAACGGACACGACTGGCCGGCCAGCGTCGCAAGCTCGAACAATGTCGAAATGGCGTGACCTCGACCCATTCGTTGGTAAATATTCGAGCGACACGCACGCAGTGAAGAGGGACGTCTCGTAGGCGAATACGCCTCACGTGTAACTACACCACAGCTCGAGTGGGCTTCGAGTTATCAGAGGGGGGGCAGGGGCAGGAGGGAAACCCCTATTGGTCGATCTCGTCAGCCCGACGTTGTGTTGTCCACCGCCCGCCGAAGGACATTGGACGGACTTCGTTTATGTGGGATTGGAGGAACAAGCAGTACGATTGCGATCGGGTTTAGCCTGAATCCAGCCTGCACGCTACTGGAAACAACAGAACACCCAAGGGCAATACGTACATGTATAGGATGCAGTGAAGTTGTCTATTCGAGGATGTGATCTAAGCAAGCAGGTGCCAAGCGGCGAAACACGAAACCTTTCTCGGGAGAGGTTTTTACAACGTTCCAGACTTATTGTGGTGGCACAGGGTTGTCCCATAAGTTCGCAGCGGGATTTCCACCCAACTTAGCTGAAAATCCGCTACGAACGTATGGGACACTCAGTCAGTCTGCTTCCCCGCGGCTGGTTGGGGATGACCGCGTGAAAGTGGAACGGTGAGTCCCTCTATTAGGATAGTGAACAGCACATACGCTATTTATCATTGTGCCACGTTCAGGCAAGCAACGAACTAGGCAAAACGGAGCAGGCAACGCAGAAACCCAGGCTATAACCGAGGAAAGAGCAAGGCATCCATATATATTCAGGTAACAAAGCACCGGGGCAGAAATCTAACATGATTTTCGTAGATTTTCTATGGACAGTTATCAATTCGCTGCGAGAGCCGCCAGTGCTTTCGTACAACAGCAACGCTCTATTGTTGCTGCCACTTGTGATTCGATCTCGCCGGCGCAGTTGTCTTGACATCATCTGCGTTCCGTGGTTACGCCCGCGTTCGGGAAACCGTCGTTCGACGGCGAGTTGAAGCAGGGCATCCAACTGTTCCCCGACTACCAATCCTGTCCCTAAATGATCCTATAGGCGCCAGCACCGCGTGAGCTGAGCGTCCCGTCCACAAAACGTCCAGTGCACTGAGCCTTATCATGGATTTCCCAGCGCGGGAAATCGTTGCGCGCTATGGAAGTCCGAGAGGTCGTTATACGATACTGTTCACGCTACAAAACGGCGCCGGTGTCGATTTGCCCATAAATACTACGGTAGCCCTACACAACGCACTGTGCAGCTCCTAACCGGCCGCGTTCACTGGCTCGTCCGCTCGTAGTTCCCTCGGTGACCCATCGCCGTTCGTGCTTTATAGACACGAAACGTGGACACGGCTGCTTCATAGCCAATAAAGTAATGACTCTAGAGGCGGCAATAATAGCACCATTTATTGTATGGGCCAAAGCCAAAAGCAGTCAGCTAGGCAAGACCTATGTGGCAGGAAGAATTCTACCTATTTGTCAGCCGTGATGTTTTGAGGCGTTTGTACGTCGAATATATAAGACGCGCTTGTTATTAAATATATAATTCTAATATAATATAATAATAATTATTATTATTATTGTTATTATTATTATTATTATGAGTAATTAATTATCTGTTCTAATAGAATCATGGGTCGCTTTACTCCTGCGCAATGAATACCTCGACTAATCTCGGGAAACGTGCCGGCTGGCTCTAAGGCTATGGTAGACGTTTGCGTATAAGCTCTGATCGCCGCATTTCTTGGTTACGTCAACGTAATGAAATGAATGTACCATTGCCTCCCTTCTTAGTCGAGCGTTGCTTCTCGTTGAACATTTGTAGGGTTGCACCGAGCAAAAGTTCGCAGACAATGACGCACTCCAATATATGGCACAGATACAGATCATTCGCCGAGGCACCGCACGGCACCCTCACGGTATAGCAGCAAGCAGAGATAAGGTCGGATTCGGTCGAGTCGACTTGAGACGCAGTGCCGTCATACTCAGCGAAAAGACGAACGACTCCCAAGGGTAGCGGGCGGGCGGACGGGCGGGCGGGCGGGCTTGCTCGGCCGGCCAAACGGAGGACACAGCGGTGGTGGTGTCAAGCCAGCTCGAAGTGGATGACGAGCATAAAGTCCAAGACATGAAACGGAGATTGCCATTACGCCGTGGCGTGGGTGCAAACTCAATGCAAACGCCTGACGAAGAAGTGAGCGAAAGTCCGAAATCCAGATGAGGCCGGTATCATCGATCCGAGCCATGGCACATTTGGCCCGGTGCACATATGATATAGGCATGCGGCTGCGTTCGACATAGTGCGTCTTTAGTAGGGAACTTTAGGTGTTAACTGATCTCGTGTTGGTGTTAAAGGTGTTGACGCGTATAGTAGTGAGTGCGTTTATGATGTTCATGTGCGGATCAAACCTTTGAAGTGCCTACTGTACAAATGCTATGATGCTCTCCTGCCGTATGGGCGAGGATCGCTGGTTCGATAGCCTTGCTAAGCGTTACATACGTTACATGCGCTGTGATTAAAGAAGGAACTCGTCACGGAGGACGAACGAGGATTTTTGTCAACACGCCATAATAATTTTTATAACATCTTGTCATTATATATATATATATGTAATAACATCACGCTAGCTATATCCGTAGTTACAGTTCTGCTATATATTGATCTGCGATGACTATATCCATAGGCCTATAGAAGTATACTATCATGGTTTATCCATAATATTCCTCTAAGTCAGGTTTACCCACAGTGAAACGATGGCGATGGTAATATCGTTTGAGACATCATCATTTCTCATTTCAGCATCGGTGGCTCGTGGATAACGCCAAGATAGTTGAAAGCCTGTTCACCGTTATGGCTATCTACGTGCTTCAAGGCGAACTCTACGCACATACATTTTGGGTGTGTCAGAGCTCGACTATAATGGTCACGATTCATATCGTCGTGTAGTTTCGTGTGCGCAGTCGAACGGCTTCATGGCTAGATGCCCCAAAACGATCCCGACGTACACAGCGTTGTTTGCTCGCAAAGAAATGACAACCACTATGAAAGATATACGAGGCTGTAAACGAGTACAATGCCACCATAAATTGGGACGACACTCGTGGTTACACAGCGCCAGTTCGCCTTCAGCGAAACGCGAGGATGCTCTCTGCGAGGATCGCGGCGGACTCGAAATTCAAAATCGGTAGACGTTGAGACTCACTTGAAGCGTTCGAGGTCGCTGATTGCTGATCCGGGAAATCTATGCGAAGGGCCGGAGCAACCAAAAACCCGTTTGACTTGTTGAAGTTCCCAATCGTGCCCTGCTAATGAACCAGGCCGAGGCGACGAGAAGCCATTGCCGCTGTGAGTTGGTCACGCCACACTACATCCGTGTTCCGCCTCGAGTCCCACTAAACGATTGCAACACGCGCTACGCGGCGGGAACGATGGAGAATTCAGCGAATTCAAATACTGCAGTGGCTCTTGTATAGCGGCAGAACGCCTCTGTTTGACGTCCAACACCTGGCTGCTAGGCAATACTGTATGGAAGTCGCATATACATCGCTTTCCTCTACCCTTCTAGGGAAATAAATCGAATTTATATTTTTATATATAGCATTTTTGAAAGGCATCAAATAGATAGGTGCTTGAAACTTGTAGATTGCTGGATTGTTATAATATGGATGGTAAAACACGCGTTCGAGTGGCTAGTCGTGCCGTCGTTCGTCGCTCAGTTGCAAACACTTAGCCTGGCAAACTCTGCCGCTGTCTCCCGCCCCACAGCGGTATCTACTACCATCCCCGACTAGTGCATTAAACCTATAAGTATAGCCAAACTGAACGAAAACTAGCTCAACAATAGCACACAGGCAGGCCCACAAAGACAGGGCTATACTCAGCGAGAAGTTCGTTTTCTGGCTACACTGTGTACTCCGGGTAGGGCAAACCGCCGCGATTGATCGCACGATCGCAAGCAGATACCAGCGCTGGGGTCGCCTCTGCAGGCCCTTGCCCCATGCTCCAGAGCCTGTTCTTGCGCGTGGCGTGTCTGATCATACAGGGTTTGTTCCTTCGAGCTCCCAACGACCTCGATCTCTCTCTCTCTCTCTCTCTCGCACGCTCTGTTTCTCGTTTTCGCTATGTGGCCTTTTCAACTACTGAAACAACTGGAGGTGGCAGCTAAACACCGTGCAGTTCACTTTGTGCACGATCGCAGAATCGGATAAGAAGTGGCTAGTGCTCGCTCGCTCGTTCGTGCGCTCGCAGCAGCGCCGTCCTCTAGCCTGTTGCCTACTCTCTGTTCGCCCTGCAATTTCCTAACCCTTCACTGCGTCCCTAGCTAACCTAGGCTAGGCCTGCTTCGAACCGCGGGTGCGGCGGATCGCTCTCTTACCTTGTGCCATTCACCGCGTCATACGTGGTCGACACGGAGTGGCAACGTAGTTGCGGGCTGAGGGACCGAACGGGCCCGGCCCCCAGACGGAGATCCTTGTTACCTCCCAGGATGCTCGCCTTCGCCTGATAAGATCGTGCTGGAGAAGCAGACAACGAGAAACCCTGAGAACCTCTCCATCTGGAGTACGAGCGCTCTCATCCTGTAGCAGCAGCGCTCCCAGGAGCCACGGAGGCGTTCCACGTACGGGGAGGTACGGCGCGCAGGCCTTGTAGCGATCGCTGACAACGAGTGCAGTGGTCTGCGCATCGACGGGAACCCTGATACTCGCTACTGGCAATATGCGTGGCGGTGTTTGCCAACCTCTTGTATAAGGCGTGGGTTATTGAGTGAGGTGGGGTGTGGAGAGAGAAGCCACCACAATTTTGTCACCATCGAGGTACTGCCATGCGTGACGACGCGACGCACTGTTTGTGCGAGAGGCACCTTGCCACACTTCACTATGTCACGCTATAGCCATAGACCGACTTCGAGGCTTCGGTACATAGTCGTTGGCACCACCTGCTGTATGACGAGGGAACAAGCGCCTAAGCGAGCTAGAAGTGCGTACAAGGGTAGGTAGACGAAATTTTGACCGTTACGAAGTTCATCCGGAAAGGTTTCATGCTTTTGAGGATGCTGGATTTCCGGAACGATGTCAAACATAATAGATTAGCCTTGGTGAAGGCAAAACAAACGCTGCAATGACAACCAAATTTGAAAAAAATATACTCAAATGAAATGTGCAGAATTTATCTAGTCTACACATATGGAAGCCCTCTTAGTTGATTTATTTTCCGATGCGCGTGTAATAGAATAATAACAATAATAGTTGTTTGTTGAATAGCGTCACTGTTTACAGCCTAATAGATACATTAACATATACATTAACAGAAGAAGGGTCGCTTCAAGGTCAGGTCGTCCTGTCCACCATGTGTATCATACATGAGGTCGTTTAATGAGAATTTTTTTAAGATTAGGAGAATCACCAATAACCACCAGAGAAAATAGAAGCTGTAGGAGAACCCTACGATCAAAGTAGGTGAGGCGGCGACTGTTCGTATTGTTACGTAGGGGGCTTTAGTGGCCTTCTAGATAGTAGGCGCTGCCGCATGACGACGGCGATCTTAGGGGATCAGTGGACTCCGTGTAGGCGCACGTCTCCGTGAGTAAAGCTATCGCCTCTATTAGCAGTCAATCGATTCGGTCGGCGTTTCCCCCTATGGACCCAAGGCCAAACAGATCCTTTTAATTAGCTAAGCGGTATGCAAATAGATATAAGGGCCAAGCAGCCACTACTGATGGCTACTACAACAATAGCAATGTAAATAGGTGACCGGCCATTCATATTGACTGGGCAGCTTGTATTGCCAACACAAGCTGTTGAAGCCAATATCTAAGCTAGTCAAAGTTGTCATTGCGAATGTAACAGCGTAACAAATCACGGTCAATAGATATATTTCCATAGCTAGCTCTTGCCACACGCAAGTCTATTCAATGTTACTTGAAATTGATCATGTGACCAATCACGCGTTCAGCTCCAACTTCAGGCTCATCCATAAGTTGTTCCTGTGTTTCGAGCAACACTCGTTATCAATGTTCGCGCCTCCACCCGCACGTTTAATACCGATGCGTATTTAATGATTCGATTGTTGTTCCCGTCAGTCAAAAAGCGACTCACGCTTGTCTGACTTGCTTGTCCGTTGGCCTACCCGCCCATCGTTCTAAGCTTGGTCTTGCAATCCCCCGGCCGTTTAACCCGGTCACCATAGCTTGTTGCCCAACGCTGCTTGCCTCGATTCAAGCTGCTATCTCCCAGTGGGTGTTGGCTACACGAAGCTGAACAACACCACATTGGAGGACGCTCCCGGACGCCGAACATACCCGTAGAGTAGTGAGAGCCCATTAAATGGTCATTATTGCCCAGTCCACTTACGTGTTGGTGTGTGAGCATGTCCGCTGTACGCAATTCTGCTCCACGTAGCCCGTTTGAGAGATGGGTTCAGCACCTGCCTGCCCCGATGTATCGCGAGTTTTTGGGACCGATTCTCGTTCCGGACCTCCATCTCCGGCTGTCTGCCGATACACACACACACATATATATATATATATATATATATTCGGCCTGTACGCTATATAGTGTGCAAGTGTGGCGGACGTTCCCTCAGGACGGTTTCCCCGCCCGCCCGACGACGAGGTGCTGGGAGATCCCCGCGGACGGCATTGGTAGTGGTTGGTTGGCCGGTCCGTCGGTCAGTCGGAGTGGAGCGCACGGCCCCGAACCCCGAGTCGAGTGGGGTCTGATGGCGAATCGGGAAGTCTCTGGGAGACGAGGAGAGAAGGATAATTGAGGGAATCGATGCTGGCGGCGCGCCGCCGTCCTGAGCCTCACTAGGCCCTGCCGGACTGGTGTGGCCTCGGTGGCCACTATCACTCCTGCTGCTGCAGCTGCTGCTGCGGCGGCGGCGCCTGCGTCTGCCGGTACCGCTGATGTACTAATAATAAATGCGAGCAATAAAACGCCAGACCAGAAGAAACCCGCTGTGGAACAGGGAGTTAGGGGTATACACCAGAGCACCAGCTGGTGTTCTTGTCGACGACTGACGTGGCAGAGAAGGCGGTGGAGGCGGCGGCGGTGGTGCTGTTTGCGAGATCGAAAATCACACAGAGAAATGGCTAGGAGAATTAGTTGGCAGCGTGAACGAATCCGATATGATGCTACAACCACTGCGCGTGGGGGACGCTGGGGGTCTCTGTGCTAAAACCGCTGTGATCAATGATGGGCATTGTCCTATGCCTTGGAGCTGGCGTTGCTTCGGTGGGATCGGTTTCGTCTGGGTCGCTAAATACGTACGTCAAGTGGAAGCTAACGTTCGCGGCCATGTGGACATTACACATCTATGTGTATTGTACATGTGCCAGGATATTAGTGGCATGGAATCCACGGGTGATCGAAGGGGCATGTCATTTTTCTGCGTAAACGATCATGCAAGGAATTGTGTCTGGAGACTGGTGCACGTACAGCGAAGGAAAAGTCCCTGAGTAGAAAACTCGGAATATTGCAGGGAGTGACATGAAGAGATCGGGCAAATTGTTCTGACATCAGACGTCTCCTTCATAGGTCTTAAGCAGTAAGCAGGTAGATGTCAAGATAGACTCGCGTGGATCTTTCCGACTAACAATAAAACGAACAGATAAATATAGATTCGCGCAATACGTAGCAACGTAATCGCTTACCATTCTGGCGGCGCAGGATTCAAAGGTGCATATTGCCGAAAACGAGAGATTGTTGAAGGCGACAACCGTTCAGAGTTTACAGCCCAGCCTGGATCGTGATCCAAGCCTGAATAGCGAACGTCAACACTCATCGAATATATATATATATATATATATATATATATATGTATATATATACGCAATAGGCGATAGAATATGAGACATCATGCGTGAATGAGATCGTCAAGGGTGCTCTGCCCAAATGCATGGGCGAGATCCAGGGCGGAATACAAATTCGCCCCCCCCGTCCACCCGGGGCCCTAGCCCATTTCGTGTCATCTACCTGCGGAGTGGGTCCCACGTCTCGACGCGTTGCCGGTACGCACCCACGGCTCTCTTCCCGAGTGTCACACCCAGGCTGAGGCACGATCACTCCCGATGAGACGAGCGCGCGCAAAGACGCCAGATGGCTCCGTTGCTCGGTGCAGGCGCGGAGCAGACAGAGAGACGAAGGGTCCCATCAGTGGTTTCCTTTACACCACGTATAGGTATGATAGCAAGAGTGTGTCAGTGGGACGAGACCGCTGGACCGACCCCCACGCTGACAGTTGTTCACGACGCAAATGAGATCCCCGACATTGTCCCGACGTCATTCTATTTGGTAACCGCCGCCAGCATTCGTCTGGCATCGTCCGCGACAATGCCTCGCGCATGCGAGGGGCGTCTGTCTAGCCGGTCCACTTATAGCCGCTTTCGTGGTCTAGAGGTCCGAGCGGGTGGGGCTTCGACGAGTATGGGTCCGAGCGCCAACCCCAGCGAGTCAAGTGGGCTGTACCACCGTGGGGTTATGTGCACGTATGCTTAGAGAGAGAGAGAGAGAGAGAGAGAGAGAGAGAGAGAGAGAGAGAAGGGCAGTAGAGAAAACAAGACCGTCAGACAGATACGGTCTGAGTCTAACCTCTGGAGACAGCACAAAAGCCGACGGGATCTGAAGCGATGTTCGGCGCTGAACGTGTTCGGCAGACGCCGGACGACTGCCTTGATATGATTGCGCGTCGCGACTAAGCGGGGTCCACCACGCACAATATATATATATATACATAGCGCATTTGCATACGCACCATCTCTCGGGCGTAGCCCCAACGGCATGTCGTCTTTAGCTGCCATAGGCTGCAGCAGTTTGGCTGTCCGTCGAAGCTCGATCGTCCTTCTGTTGGTCGACTTATCCACAGGGTGGTCCGCCTTGACTATTTATTCGCGATAGCATTACAGAGACGACAGAGTATGAAGATTGCTATTTGGACAGTGCATGTGTATGTGGGATCTTCAACTTGTCCGATTCATCTAATCACCTGTTTGTTTGCATGAAAGGTGCACACATTCGTCTATTCCATGTGGCTATTGAACACCAAGGATAGGAGTTAATTGCGACATGTTAACTGTCAACTCTTCGAGGTCGTTCACAATAGCGGAAAAAAAATCTGACGATCCTTCCGCCTTACGAAGCAATGCGAAGACAATATCGTGGGCGTTAGAAGTTCGCTAGGAATCAGCCAGAGAACATTTACATTTGGGTGCATAGCGTGTTCGACATGGAGCATGGACGGACGCATATGCATGTTGGTGATAGTCACTGCACTGAATTCTGATCAGGACCAGATAGCCAGATAAGGCCCTTCAGTTTCACGCGTACACGGTGTGTCCTGCCAATCAGGCTCCACTCGGACTCATCCGTGGTTTCAGAGGCATGCCATCCCAATAGCGAACAGGTGAACTGGCGAGCTGCACTGAACACTGATGTCAGTTTTTCTCGTTAACGATCTCTGTCGGTCGGCTGACAGAATCGGCTGAGAATTTCCAGTCACCGCAAGTGGCGTCATTCATTCGAAGCGACTGCACAAGCGCTGTAGATAGTTTATGTCCGATTTTCATATATTTTCATATTTTCATATCGCATGCGTGGTGTCCCTGATGATCAACACGTGTGTACAGGCACACGCCTGAACACAACAGCACAGCAGCGGAACAGACTCAGTCCGGCCTTGTCGCGCCCATCTGTTCCGAGTTGTATAATAACTGACAGAATTCAGAATGAAAAGTCTATCTTAGACACCCTGCTGCAAGCAGGCCAGTCGAGCTTATTAATCCACTCGACCCGTTCAGGACGTATCACATTGAGAGATTGAACATATGCGAAAATGCATCATCAACACGTCGTCAACGTAATCTGATAGAATCAGATTCAATCAATGTATGCACACCCTCTTCCCGATGTTCAATGACAAACGCGCTCAGGCCCTGGCCTTCTCGTTCAGGAGGCCTTCTTCGCGGCTCCAACGCGGCTCGAAACAGGCCCCCGCGACAAACAGGCCAACAACATGTGTTCGCTCCGGCATCAAGGACGACATCAGGAGTGGGGGGGGTGAATTCGATCATATGGAGATGCAGTAAAGGCGTCGGAGTGCTCCGCCGCACCCTCGCCGACCATGTTTGCCTGCCTCTGCCGGTCGCTTGGTGATGCATTATGTATAAAATATTTCAGTCTCCGACAAGATCACTTCGCCGTCCCACTTCGCCTCAGGTTCGCCAGTGGTCTATTGAGGTAAAGTGCGATTCAACAGCTGGAGCCTTAGCGGGGTGGGGGGAACCCGTCATCGCTCATCCGGCTGACAGATTGGCGCGCCTTGGTCTCGCGCCGGCGGCGGCGGCGGCGGCGGCCGCGCAAACGGTAGCGAACGCCGCGAACATCGTCGGTAACAGCGGTGAAGTTGGCCGGCTTCTCCGCAGGCTCAGTAGCGGCACTGGTGACTCGGCAGGCAATATAGAACGGGCTAGCTTGAGTCTTAGCCGATCGAAGTCGCTGTATGAAGCTCAGTGGGGGGGAGGGGTGCCTTTGTTTAACTCTGCATTTTATCGTCTTGACGGGCTGTTCGTAGTGTATCTCACATCCGTGGATTCTGCTGACGATTGATTTTCCACGGTACGTAATATATATATGGTATATATTAAGTTTGGTATCTGACAATATTCTCAAAGTCATGATGATGGTAAGCTCTTATAAATCGAATTAAATATAATCGTCATAATATATATATATATATATATATATATAACAATAGACTGCGAAAAACACCTTCTCAATTCATTTACTGCCGGTAGATTGAATATGTGCCGTTTGTTACTGTAAAGCTACATGAGGCCGCATAGAACCTTGGTGAGGCTAGTTGTTAAGCCAAGATGTTATTATAGATTAGCTGTATGCACGAATTTAATCGAATACCAGCAGCTTGATATATATTTTATTTTCTTGTGTGCGAATTGTTCATACAATTTCCGCTACGTATTAAAGACGTACGCGTATGTGGCATTCTGTAGTGAACGCCTGCCGAAGACTCTGTTCAGCAGACCGAGTCTTAGGTATCGATTATCTTCGCGATATGTGCTGTAGCACTGTGGCTCACCTCCAACAACTCCGAGTTGCCTTTTGAGGCTGGCGCAGTTTTTGGGAATACTCACTTGGGAAGCCTCTAATGTCGACTCATGATACGTGTCCGCCACTTGCGTAATATCTGCACGACAGTCTCAAATCGCTAACTAGAATTGCTCATTAATTGGCACCAATTCACACCTCCTTCATAGCTCCCGTCCGCCTCGCTCTCGGCGCCACCGACCGGCAGTTATAATGTCAAAGGCAAATGTCCTTACGTCACATTCAGGCCTGTCCTATCTTCTGGTCCTGAGCAAAAAAAAACACACACACACATACACAGCTGCGTTAGTCCATGTTCTAATAATAGCAACCATGCTCTAGTATAATACCAGCTGTCAACACCCACTACCAAGTGACGGGGTCCGCCCATGGATTCCATTATGTAGCTTCCCCCAAACCCCGGAGATAACAGATCGCTTTTGCCATCACCCCCAGCATGGATCTAGTCTCTCCCTCTCTCTTCATTTATATATATATGTATATATATTTCTCTCTCACCCGCTCACTGCCTCCTAGAATCCACCCGATAGAGATATTGTGCATACATCGCGATCAACAGGAAGGCACGGCCAATCGACGGGGACAGCGGACAAGGGATAACGCATCAAGACTATTTACTGTGGCGGGGGCGGCGGGGGCGGCGGCGGCATTGCTGGAACCAACGTGGGTGAGGTGGAAAGAGGTGCGGGCAAATCGTAGAACTTTATGATGATCATATGTAGCTGCGTTATAATACCATGCCACCGCTGCCCGCTAACAGCAGCGTAATGGCCGTCCACTAGGTACGCGTATCCGCCAACGGTCTCGTACGCTCGTACAGGGCCAGTTCGGCCATCGTCGCTCCATCCCATCCCGATGTGAAGGAGCAATAGAGAAACATAGCGGAACACGGGCGAGACTCGATACATCCGGTGCGGACGTGGCTGCGCGTCGTCCGTGCCCGACTTATCTCGCGGGTGGCCGAGAACGGCAGCGTCCAACGGACAGCAGGTTTCGCTGTTCGGCTGTTGTCCCACTGTTGCCAGTGGACTGTTCGCGGTTGCGGCTTGCAATGTCGTCACGCGCATGGCTATCCGCCTCGGTTACACCATTGCTTGTGGCGTCTTGCACGGACGGAACAGGCATAATGATTAGAAACGCACACACACGCTGACTTATCTAACTAAGTGAAAATAGCACACTTAGTGACTTGTGGTGAACACTTGGTGGGTTTCTATGGGAGGTCTAGATCGGCAGGTTGCTGCAAGGCTAGTAGCGTACTCCGAATGGCGACCTTAAAATGAAAGGCAGCTTGAGTAACGTGCAAGTAACTGATAACTTTTTGACAGTTGTATGACGGAGATTTTTCGCCCTTTCCCAATAAAGGGCGTCACCTGTCATGCTAATCTACCTTTTTTTTTTATAAGAGATTAAAGGTAAATCCTGCATGTGCACCAGGCCTCACAACGAAGGTATTTGCCTGGTAGTGTCAAACTGTTACTGACTAAACCCAGAACCGATTTTCACGTGGGGCACTGACCGAGACTGTCATGCTAATCTACCTAATATATATATATATATATATAGTATAGTATAGCTTTATATAATGAAATAGTTAGAAAAAATATTCTGCATGTTTAGTAACAGTAATAGTAATACAGCCAAATTCGCAAATTTTACATGTTCGACAACCTCTCTCCGTTTGCCACAAGCATTGTTACGTGTAAATGCACCGAGGCCACCACCACTACAGGTAGGCAAAAGCGGATACTTCGACTCGCACCGTTCAAGTATACGATTCGGAGAAATATTCTCGAAAGAGACAAACCATAGATCTAATATGCATCATATAATTTTTTTGTTTTACTTTATGACGCATTTCACATGGCCCGCACACTCAATATTGCCGTGTGACGGCTTTAATCATAAATAGTAGTCCAATTAGCAGGATGCAGCGACTTGTAACAACGCGTCGCCGTCGCGCTGGACGGTACATGAGGCGCTTCGTATAGCCGAACAGGAAATTCCACTTCGAGCGGCAGTTGGCGTTGTCTCTCCGCGGTATCCTCATAGCGTTGGCGTAGCGCTTGGCTATTACAGCAAACAGTTACGCAACGCTTATAGTCCCCGCCTCCGACTCTCTCATGAATTTGACTTTTACGACGCCATGACACCCGCACGCCCACACACACACACAGTACAGGCTCTCATACTCACTGCATATGCATATCGTATCTGTCATCTCTCTCTCTTCGTTCCTTTTAGTCTGTTCAACAAACCTCGAGTGCACCCCTTGTAGACCAAATATTTTTGCTCGCACAACTAAACACCGCCCGTGGAAGCTCGTTCGGCGAGTACACAACGCTGCGGCGGCGTATAGCTAAATTTTCAATTTTCTCACTATCGCCCACATATCTTAGCCTAGCTAGCGGGCAGAAGAGCTTGGCCGAAGTAGTAGGACGACCCATATAAGTGTCCTCGCCGCGGCAACACTCAAGCGAGCCCTCTCGAATACATTGCCCGTCCTGCTATAGGACCAAGCCTATATAGGGCCATTATATCATCTCGCCACCAGTTGCAACCGCCTCCTGCACCAATGCGGAAGGTTCCTGCTCCGTGGCGCGTTGGCCGAGCGATAAGGGCAGCGGAATATGCCGCATAACGCTGGCAGAGTAGAGGTGGCCATGAAGCGGCGTGACATATAACAGAAGGATCTTTGGTTTTGCTTTCCTTCGCTGGGTGTCTCTACGTTACACAGGGCCCTCTTACTAGCCTTTACTACGGCGCGGAAGAAATACGAAGTGGATCGAGCATACTAGGTTCCGTAGGTCCCGAAGATGGGGACATCGTATCTCGTGGTGTACAATGTGTGGGTATATTGAAATCATGTATCTCACGCGTTCGTCGTATGACAGACAGCAGTGGCAACTCGAAAAGATCCGCTTCATCAGATCTTCTTTGTGTTTTTTTTATAACACGATATGCATTTATTTTCAACTATAATAGCTCTAATTTTATTTTATCATACATATAATAAAATATTTGGTACCTATATATTGCGAATTCAACGGGGCGAACGTAGGGTAAACTGGACAACCTTACGAATACATTGTAAGAGGGGCATAGCATCTGCTTTTGGCTCTAACGTCGAATGGCTTTGGTATGGTACCTTGCCACCGCGCGTTTTTGTGCGGTTATAATTAATTCGCAGTGGTAGATATGTGATAGTTGAGTGGTTAGTCTAGTAATAGGAAATCACACTGTTCGTCACATACACTTATAATATATTATGTTGATGTTAGCTGGAAAAACAGGCCTAAATCGACCATCACACAGCAACTTGTCCAACAGAAATGTGATTAATTTGGGAGTGGTCCGGATGTCCTGTCCGGACAGCTGTGTTGATGGGTCGTCAGAGGCCGATCCGAGTCAGGTCCAGGGGAGCATTCCATTATGCTTTATTGCAGGCCAATTTAATTAATTGGATATCTCGAAAATTTGCCTCCGATTTCATCACCGTGTTTTCGTAAGAAAGACGACTGTAGAATTGGCAAAAGACAACGTGTTTTTGTAGCAGATCCGAAGGTAGTCTACAACTTTATCGCTTGCCCGCCGAATGTTGTATTTTCCTCTGGTTCGTATGAAGAGAAGGCCTCCGAGAACAACACGCCTAGTGGCATGGAGTAGAGTTATGACAATAGCTAGATCAATACAACTCGACTCTTCCTGTTTGGTAGCTTCGAATGCAGTAGCAAATTAGCGAGGAAAGGCATAGCAAAAATGAAGCTGCCTGATTGAGAACACGGACTAATTACGACCCGGCAGCTCCCTGGGGCTTCCTCGGAAAACTGACCATTCACTCGCGTCTCATTGCAGACGATGCACAACCTGCGGCATGTTACCACAGCATTCTTCAAATAATAGCTTTGACCGGCACCTATCGGCATGGATTTCTTGTATTTTATGCTGGGAACGTTTGTCGGGAGATCATGCGCAACCGTAGCGCCTAACAACTAGATCCAAGTTGGATCGTTTCAACGTGTGGTGGCAAGACACGCCTCTATGTATACATGTTACGGGAATAAGCACATGCTGGTTAGAAATATTCCACAGAGTCCATTGCCCTGCCTCGCCTCCCCGTGGACGACGAACTGCCCAGGTTGGATAGGAACCAGCGGAATCATAGCCGCAGCGGGGTCCGGGGGTTTGAGGCACACAAGGGAGTCCCACCTCACCGTGTTTCCTGACCGCTACCACTCGCCGTCGGCCGCTTCTCTGTATTCGACAAGATCTGTTCCTGCATCTGTCCGCCGCTATCCCCGCGATACGCAGCGTGATCTGTGATCGGTTTGGGACTACGCTCAGCAGGCGTAGCGTGTTTGTTGTCTTTGCTTGACCAGCGCGACTACTTGCCTTCGGCGTTCTCGATCCCCGCTGTCGTTGACCGACCACGTCCTGTAGACGGCCCTACGCGGCGGCGGCGCCACCGCTGGCCAAACCTATCGTCTATTGCGTGCTGGTCCGTCCCCAGAGATGCATTCCGAGGCGCAGGCCCAACTCGCACTGGACCTTCTCATGGCGGCCGCAGCCCCGAAGAATAAGGACCACCAAAGGAGTTGCTTGTACATCGTCAACCCTATACAACGCTTCGCGATCGAGAACGGCCGACCCACACACGGCGGTGTCCGCCCGCCCCAGAGGCAATATCGGTTACTACGCGATGCTGCCTGCCACTGGTCCTGCTGCGGGCCGTAGTAGCAAACGAGGCGCAGTACCAGCCGCCGTTGTGGCAGGGACCCCAGCGGCTGTCCGTGAAGGTACAAGTATACCGGGATACCGGGAGGGCGATGTGTCCCGACTAACCCTTAGCACTATTCTCTCAAGACCATTGAATAAGATTAGCTTGTTGTCTCGCGTCCTGTTGTTGCCGTCTACGTGGACGTGTTGGTGTTCGATGTTTGCGCTATCCTTGACGATACACTGTCCCCGTATGGAGTCACTAGACGATTCGCTAATGGAGCAATTGATTACACTGATATCGGATATCAGCGATGAGTACAATGTCACTGGAGGGGAAGACAGCAACAAACTCCGAGAAGCATCACAGTGTCAGCGGGGACCGACAACGGGTGTGGGTGGACGGCCAACTGTAAGATGATTATTATTTTTCTGGTTTAGAATTGAAAAAAAAATGTATATTCGTATGCACGGCTTACGTGATCGTCACAAATTACTATAGACGTTCTCATCTTTGTTACAGATGATTGAGCATCGCGGATCTAACAGGAGCTGTAAAACGTCGACCCTCTCCTGCCGTGCAAGCCCCTCTACTAAAGAGGAGGTATTCGTATTTTGAAGAAGTTGATTAGGTACTTCGGTGGTGTCAAAACTAGAAATTTTTAAATTGCACAGGTTCGAGAAAATTGATAAGCGAAAGTTTTGCTGGCTGCCTATTTTGGTCTGGTTTTCCGGTGACGCCATGAACTAGCAATCGGAAATTTAGCAGTAATGGTAGCTCTTATATACCTGTAACGAATTCAAAAAATAAAATATTATATTCGTTATTTAAAATATTATATAAAATATTTTAAAACACATAATAAATAATATAATTTTTGTGTTAATATTATATAATATAAAATAATATAAACTATTATAATATATATTAAAACACATAATAAATAATAGAATTTCTGTGTACAAAGTCCGGAAAGCGAGAAACTGAAGACGTCTACTAGCTCCAATATGCTACAAGGTGCTGATTGGGGTAGATATGCTATATTTGGAATTAATGGCCTGTCAGAATATAGCACCCTAATTTGGAATTCATTCCTTCTTTTCCCAAACTTGTCGAAGTCTAACTAGAAATTCATCTTGCTCGCTATATATACACATACCTAGGTACATATGGAATTCAGATATACGGACCTGTTTCGAGTGTCATTTGTGACTGAGATCCCGGCTGATCGCCGTACTAAAACTTTCACTCGTAGCGGAGTATACAGCTGATACACGTACTTACACGTATAGGACATAAAGTTCTGAAATCGTCTTCATAAGGCGAACGCTTCGCCGTTCATTAGGTCTCGACCCGTTGATGTTTCGAGAGGAGGTTGTTGAGTTGGGATTTGCAGGTGTGTGCACGAACCTCTCTAACAGGGACGTGTCATACTATATAATATGTCCCCAGCAAGCTACCGAGCCACCAACAGTGGTAATGCCTGTCGTTACGAAAACGTCAAGGAATGCCCATGACGGAAGGACAACGATTAGATTCAATCCAGAGGTACCCCTTTAGTATTAGACTCGGGTCATGAGATCCTCAAGAAAGTTCAAATGTGAAAGGAATTCCTCAGCTAATTCCGAGAGCACATCTCCGATTTTAACGAGAACTACATCCAAAGGGGCCATTCTGCTAAAATACTTTTTTTTTTTACATTAATCGCGTCATTGGAGTGTGCCCAGGAAGGCCTGATTCGATGGCTCGTCGTGTGCGAGACCGAGTGATACGAATATTGAAACATCCTATGCATATATCACCTGATTGTGAATAGGATACATATATTGGGATGTATGTAGCCTGTGGGAGCTTATCTCCTATCATGCCACGAATGCTTAACGTCGACCGAGGTTTCTGTTCCTGTTATCCCGGCTCGTAAAATATAACCCCGGTCGCATATCAGCCATCACCATAAATCGGTTATATAAAAATTGCGCGACGCTACAGCTACAATGGATGCCGGTACAGGGAACCGGCAGCTACTTATTTCATAGTTTCTTGTCCGTCTCCAAAGCTCGTCATAGACAATGCCCTCTCAAACCTCCATAGTAGACGTCGCCGATACGCTGTTTTTCCCTCCGTTTTCCTGCGCTACTTTTCTTCCCGCCATTTTTATCCTAATCGTCACTATTTCTTTTTAACTATTCACCGTGGTTATCTGTTAGCCACGGCGGTTCGACAAAAAGAAACGCCGCAATAGGCGTTTTTGCTCTGAGCGGTGAGGAATAAAGCAGCACAAAGCCCACGGCTGACAAACGCCTCTTAAGATTTGCGCCCGCACCTCGTCGTTTGTTTTTTCTTCAACTGAGACGAAGGCTTGAACGATGCACGCAGCGGAGGCAGGGCAGCGCTTGGCGACCTTCACTCCACGACGGCATGGGTGACCATTAAGGGACGCCTCAAGGACGAGATATTCAAGCACGAACCTTTTGGTCGAAAGAATGCCATGTTCCCTGCGGGTTACTGAGCAGTTGGTCTGCTCCCCCAGCGGCGAAGTGGTCGGGAGGTGTGCGACTTACTTGCGTCTCGTTTTTTTCCATATTTTTTTTGTCCGCTCTAGTCATTCTTGTACGACTTGGTCGTCCTGCGTCTTGTACGACTGTGGTGAAAGGACACGTTTGAGGTCCGGAACGAAGGCAGTCGAGAAAAGTCGTCGTCATACCTTTCGGATGCCCTTCGAAGGACTCCCCTGAGGCGGCGACGGCGGCGGCGGCGTCGTCGGGGGCAGGAACAGCCTTGGCCGCTCTTTTCCTCCGTCGCCTGGCTTACGTCTGCAGAGACGCCGCGGCTGTGGCCGCAGCCATCGCGGGACGACCAAGAAGCTTTCCCCATAAAGCTTGCCCATGCGTTTGCCGGCTCGCCTCGAAGGCCGCCCGCGTCGCTCAGTCCTGCCTGCGTTCACACCTGCAAAAGGGACATACCTCTTGGTCGGCATTGGGTCGGTCGCCAGCGTTTGGAAGCGACAGTGGCGGCGGCGGCGGCGGTGACAGCGGCCACGTTATCGTTACTAGATGCCGCTCTCCCTCACCTCCGTCCATCTCTGTGCGACGCATCGCTGAGTACCAGCACCGTCAGCACCCGCCACAGACACAGCTCAGACCAACCGCTTGCCAAGCCCCTTACCCCGGCTGCACGAGACCAACGCAGGAGCAATCGCATAGATAGAAGCGCATAAGATAGCTGTAGTTGTTGTAACAGCACCAGCCGTAGCGGCTAGCACGGCAAGCAAATGACCTGGCCCGATGCCAGGAAGTGGGTCAGCCAGTGGCGGCCTTCCTGGCAAACCTATCTGAGGTTGCTGCTGTTGTGCTACAACCGCGAACCGCAGGGACATAGGCAGTCACACACCTCTCTGCGCATTCCGCTGACAGTGGATTCCCTCTTTCCGCGAGCGAGCGAATCTCAGATCCAGCCGGCACGCAGACGCCCACCTCCGAGCAATCCCCCTCCGGGAGCTGAATGCCATCACATCTCGATTCTGACGGGCCATAACTGTACGGTCCTTCGTGTTCGTTCGTTGCTGTTGCTGCTGCCACCGCTGCCGGTCACCGGTCGCGTTAGCTCTGCACTATCGCGCTAACACTGCCTGCTATTGTGTTGCTCGAGATGGCCTGCGTCGAGCCTTACTTTGAGGTGGGCCTAGTGCAGAGGCTTATGGCGACCTTGCGTTAGGGACGCACCGCCTATGTGTCCCATCTTCACCGAGCCAAAAGGCCGAAGACGACGAGAACGGCTGAAGAGCAACGCCAGCTATCTTTGTAATCCCGGACTCCAATTTACGTTCTTTCGCGTGTGTGCAAGCCGTAGACGTCCCCTTTGATGGAAATCACTGTGCTCCATTTTTGCCTTTCGGAGCTGACCCTGATCTTTGCCACTTTCGTTATACCTAAGGGAGGAGAGAGAGAGAGCGAGAGAGAGAGAGAGCTCGCGTGCGAAGTCACCTTACTTGGTCTACTTGGTCGCCGGGAGCGGAACTCATAGTGATATGTTGCCAGTTAGTGCCAAATAAAAGTGATATTCAATTAGAACAGACTTTTTGTCACATTCGTATTTCGCAGCCAGTAGACGACACTGCAGCATATGCGTACTATGAGAAGCAACAATATTTACAGTTGAAGGCTGCACCTGCGCGATTGTAAATAGTATCCGAACAGGGTGGCGATACATTGTGCAATAATGTGACCTTCTATAATAATGTGACGCTCCCTTTGCCATTATTATTACAGGAGCATATAAGCTGTCAGAACTGCAATTCCGTGAGTAAATCTCAGCTTTGTATTGTATGATATGGTCAGTGTATCTGTGGCAAGCGGAAATTTCTAGTATAGTCAAGTATAATAGGCCTTGAGGTGAACCTAGCTTGTCCATGTAAGCCCATCAGGGATCTCACTCTATCTGTATAGTAGTTTTTCAGCACTTGTAGTCTGTGGACCGTTCGAATGACCTCAGGGGCGGCTAATTTCTGCTGGCTCATTTGGCTGGTCGCCCAGGTATTTTTAAAGGCATGACACGTCCGCTGCCCGATGCATATTCCGGTCATACCACGAGTGTCTACATTAAATCCGCTTGTTAATGGAAAAAAAAAATTCATAAATCATCAAAGCAGGAGATATCAATTACGAGCCGAACATTGCGATCTGATCCAGTCCGAATGGTCGAGCCGACGAAAATCGAAACCAGCATGCGCGTAATGTACAATTTGTACCGCGTTTTGAATCTGTTTGATTGTCTCCAACTGCTGCTGCAACTCGGTCGCGCCTTGTGTCGTTGAAATTCTCTCTATAAAATAGGTATTTACTACGTAATAATATTTAATAATTTTAATAATATTTACTACGCTTTCACAAGGCTTTCGTCGTGATATAACGGAAGCGCACGTCGAAATCGCGCGGAGAATCCGTGGATCTTGCGGCGAAATGAATTTCACACGAGAACTTGGTTGTGAGTTACATTCGTTTCCCCGTCCCGGAAAAGTGCCCGAGATACCACGTTGTATCACGATGGGAGAAATCGCCACGTGTTTGATGCAAGGCGATGTACTGTAGCGGCATCCGCTTACAGCTACCACAGCGGCGTAGTCAGAGCCTTGGCCCGTCAGCTTGAATCATTCAAGCATCGATGGCCAGGCGAGCGCCAATGAATCAGGACGACAATGTATCGCAGGGCTATAGCCGGACTGCGTAGGGACTTTTGCAATGTTTGTTTTCAGCGAGGCTTTGCCGACTGTTCTCAGGCGCCTGTAAACCTACAGTCATGTAGCCTATCGCACGCCGGTCGCGCTATGGCGATTCCACTGACTCTCAACCTCTCTCCGCACGTTACGGATTCGCATTCAACGTCGGGGAATGGTCTCCCACATAAGTAAAGTCGATCTCGGCCATCCCAAACGATGTGTGCCATCGTTCGAGGCCACCCGACGAAAATCGTGAGCTGAGCCCGACTTGCTTCCAAGTCGAGCAATCGATCCCGCCGGCCTCATTGCCGCGTACACGTTGCTGGCTCTGACGACAAGGCGGCTATGACGACGCCTGCACAAGGAGATCCCGGGCTAATGTGTATCAGCCATAAAAAGGAACAGCGGTCATTCATCACATGCTGGGCGTACGCCGGCATAGGCCAACAACCGATTGACAAGCGTACACTGTCTTCACTGGGATGGTCGATGCACACGCCGTACAGAGTAGAAGAGCCAAGAACAGCTGGGAACGCGCTCGGCCAGCCCCACCCGGCCGCGCACCCTGCCTCTGCAACATTGCACTGTATTGACTCATTCGACGGCGAAGTGAACGGAGTAGGCAGAGGTGACCTTAGGCGCTCGTGCATAGAACAGAAGCCTTCGGCTGTCCCGTACGCGAGCTGGTAGCTGGCTTACACAGCCACTAGGTCGTGGAGTACAAGCCAATGCAAACACAGATACTGATCCAGTGGCGAGGTGCTTGCTCCCGCATGATGTATGTCATGAGGGCAGAAAATCTGATAGATTGAATGAAAATCGATCGCGTATGCAATAATGGCACTAACACAGGTCGCAGCTGAACTGATTACTATGTGCCAATAAAGGGATACGCGTTTCTGCGAATTTGTCGAAAGCCTCTGGAAATCACCAGTAGCTGCTTTGCTCACAATAGGAGGAATGGGGCTAACCCACACAACATCTCCTGTTATCCGATTATGTAGCCTTATGTGCTGCGAATCTTCATTAAGTTTCAGTCGAACTAATTAATAATGATATCTACGTATATTATATGAGTGCCAATAACCCTAACATCTGAGACCATGCCACACATCGTCCGACTACAAGAAAGAAGTCCCAAGGCGATATGACATTGATGTTTCTAGCCAAAATAGTTAACAACTGCTGGGAACTATTGCAAACAGATAGTGTAGCCCCATAGCTTTGACAGTGACATTTCCTCCTAGTCTGCTCTTAGCCGTTGAATAGGCAGTAACCAATATCATACATTGTCATTTCGTCAGTAAGAATGATAATGGCACAACATACCAGACTGTTCCCGCAATCTCTCTAGTGCAATATGTCGACCTCTTATTGAAACAGAGGCATCGCCACAGCAATCGTTAGTCATACCATATTGACCATTAGTCTTTGGAAACGGGTTATATTTGTTGTACAACACTTACAGTCGTTACGGGATACCTGGAAAATAGGCCGCCACGATACATATTGGTTTTTGTGCCGCTGTGCCGCTGAGCTGTATGCCCTGATATATACAGCCGTCAATTCTATATGAGATATATTGCACTCGGCGAAGACCGATCACTGATCCCTGAAAATTCAAGGTGCAAACAACGCACACCCGCCATCACGGCATCGCTCAACGTAGCTCGCTGTTTAGATTGAATTTCCTCATCGTCCATGGCCTACTGTTCGAGTGCAAAGCAGATGCCTCCAACATCTCGCCATTGTGACGATAAGGACCGGGTATTCCGCATCATACCATTGTTTTCTATACACACATATACGCATTATAGACAGCCAAGCTGTATCCACCGGCTACCATTGTCGCTCGTCGGACTCGAGGTGCTTAGCAGAGCTGGCGCAACTCCTCAATCCAACGATCTATCGTCGGCTGTCCCGTTTCAGGACAGCAGCACTAACCAAGCATCGCTTCTGGCTGCTCCGAGCAGCTCTGCGTTCGCATAGGCAACAGCTGGGCAAATCATTTTTTCACATCGTCGCCCTCTTTCCACACACCTGGCGCATGTCCTATGTCCACCATGCTTCGCCTCTACATCAGTGCTAGTGGTGGTCATGGTGGATTGTCACCGTGTCTGCAATTGTCTGTAGGCGCTGGCTGTGCGACACCGGGAGAAAGCCTTTGCAGGCGGCTCTACACCCGTTTAGGTCCAGTGAAGGGCCGGGCAGGAAGAACAGGACAGCGGAGCCCCGCTGTCCGAGAAGAGAGATCTCCCAACCCCTCTGGCGAAAAGTGCTATAGGACAGAGATCGCGCAAAGATGGCCAGTGGATAACCCAGCGCAGGAAGGTGCGCTGTCCGTTTCGGTAGACATGACCGAGGTTGGGCGGAGGGTAAGGGTGTGTATGGGGCTGTTGAGGGTGTGTCCCCGAATCTCGATGGGAACGGATGTGAGTGGAAGTTTAGGGAAGATCTTCTACTCCAATCGACGGAGCAGAGTCAGGTCATTGTTCTTCGTCGTTCAGGTGAGACCATCCACAGGGCGTGCGTTTTGTCGGCAGAAGCACACTCGCGTATGAACAAAGACTTTCGTGCTGATAACGGCACGAATGTAAATAGTCAGACTGCTACTACACAGCTACCCAGACAGCAGTCATAGGCGATCTGAGGCAATATAATAAACCTCTCGATGTCCAGTAAATTTCCTTCTTCGAAATCACAGCGAATTGCCCGCTTCAAGCAGCGATCGTTGTTGGGGAGATTGCTGGAACGAGCGACTATGGTAGATCAAAGGCGGAGTCAAGCTCAATCATAAAAGTAATAATGGGTAGCTTGTACACACTCGAACGCGTTAGCTTTTTATTATTGTTTGTAACGACCATTTAGGATACGGCTTTAAGGGTTTCGATGATTTCCGAGTGGGTCTTACTCATCGAAGAGACAATGTGGTGACAACGGCATATATTGGAAAAATCAGGTAATATATCTATAATATTTCTTTTTTTAATGTCCTCCTCTACAAAAGGCGCTAGTAAATTTTAGATTGGGAAAAGTACCACGGTGGGTTTACGTAGGATTTGATGCACCCATATGATATGAATCACATAGAGGCATGAAATAAATCCAATGCTTGTGCATTGGATGTGTCGCGAGCACATACGCCCGGTACTCATCCCCTCTTTTGACACCTATTGCTATTTTTATTATTATTATTAATATGGACCGAAGTATGTCGGCAAGTTATTTAATAAACAACATATATATTATAATGATTATTTGCGTCGATTCCACGCCTCGAGAACATCGGGGTGTCTACCGCCGATCTGCAAATTGCTCCTGTTGCCCGTGCGTTGTTACGTCTATGACGAATTGGGGGCAGCGGCTACAAAGAAATATGATGCAGATCGAAGATCATTCAGAATGATACCCTTTGGGGTACGCCAGACGGACGTCGCAGTGATTCGATCACCGACGATTTTCGATACTTTTGCGCTTTTTCATATAGATCAATTCTGTATAGTTCCGACAGCCCTCGTAACCTTGAAAATGGCAGATTGAAAAATACCGGCCGAATTCGTTCCTCGGAAGAAAGATGTCCCGCGGGGCTACTGTATTTGCAAAGTCCTCCGTCATTAAAGAGTCTAGCTCTTGGCGGCAGCGCTCTTGGCCACCCTCTTGGCCGCCGCCTACCTCCAATGTGGAGCGCGCTGCCTCGCTCCCATTACCCAGCGAAAAGCTTCGCCAGGAGGAGTGCAATAAAAAATGGATTGTATTGAATAGTATAATGTGGAAAATTAAACATGGAAAGGAAGCAGTGGGCGGACGGATAGTTCCTCTTCTTTTCATCGACTTTCTGTCGTGTATATTTACCATGTCTATACTATTACTATAAGCCACCCCTGCGTCGACGGTGTTGTTTAGAATTTTACTATCTATACTAGTTTACTACTATATATATATATCTTTATTTATACCTTTATAACGAGAACCTAAGCATTCCGAAACTGCAGTTCCGCAAAGAAGCCTCAAGTCGTATCATATCCTTAACTCGGGAGACATTAAAAACGTTCTTACGCAACGTTAAAACCAAGTTGCTGTAACTGTTGTGCGCAAATGTATCTTGTGTAGTACTCGGTATACACGAATTTTTTGAATACACGAGGGAACCGGATACGCGATGCAGTTACACGACAATGTATTAAACATATTTCAAGTGTTATTTTTATGAGAACTTGCGCATTGTGCAGCTGCATCAGTAAATCCAGCGGAATGAATGAGACGATTGAATTATTCTTCCTAATTATGATTAGTTATTATAAGTTATTATTGGCGATATTGGGGCCCACGAGCCACGTTAATTAGGCCTATTTATTCCGTGACTGATTTCCCTGTCAGAAGATGATTATTTTTATTAGAATTCTTACTATTATGATTATTATTATTATTGTGACGATTATCACCATTATTATTTCGATCTGATCACTTCCGTTCCTCAATTACCCGCGATCGATGGCTGCACACTGCATGGGTAAGATCAACGTAATCACCAGGAACGGCACAAAACACAGACGTCGCTCCTCCGTAAAACTCGAGCATCCAATGCTGGTTTCTTGCCGAAGAGCAAGTGGCGCTGGAGGACGCGAAACTGCTGCGAGAGACCTGTCGAGACTTGTTTCGGCTGATGAAGTTGTGCATTATTAATGGTTGGTTATTTTTCCTCGCGAAGGCACAGCCCATCGTCAACGGCACCATTACCAACGACTGGCGTGCTTCTTGCCAACAGGATCGCTTCCTCCACGCTCCGTGGCGCAATATTTTGGAAGAGCACATGCTGCCAAACAGCCGGTAAGTATAAACACACGGTCTCGATCTCTATCTCTCATTTGTCTGTGCGAATCTGTGTATCTGGCTTTCCAGATGATCACTCTGCGGTGTGTCCGTGTATCCACAAGGTATACAGAGCCGAAGACCATCTCGGGTTTGTCGAAGGGTGAACAACTTGCTCCGAGGCGGCGAACAGACGATAGACATATTGTTGCTTAGCCGCGTCTCCCGGACAAGACCTTCGCGAAGTTGATTTCGTGGGAAAAACAGCGATGTCAACGAGATTTGCAGAGCGGCGTTCAGTTACAAGCAAAGTTACAAGCAAAAAAGCGTCATGCCATTGAATTGTATTTCAACCAATTCTTACATCAAATTGGGTAGTTATGGTAGTGAGAAGTCTTAGGCAACTCCTCGATGCTCGGCGGTGCTCTTAACTCGGTGAGAACTATTCGCCCATGTATTTCTTCTATACGGCATCGTTTGCTGGCATTGTGTGTCCCACGGGCCAAAAGCCATAGCTCGAACTCGCAACGTTACCACTCTGAGGAAAACACAAAATTAGTCTCTACCCCATATAGTGACTGTGGCAAACCCTTTGGTCTGCCAATGTTGTCGTGGACGATACCGCCCCATATCGTCATTCGTCTTGTCTGTTCTTTCCGGATCTGTGAGACTTGCGGAACCCCTCTTGCCTATGGGCCGAATCAAATGGATAGCAGACAGTTGACTTGCTTCTCTTCCAACGTTGTGTTCTCTCATGTGGGCCATAGCCAGGTCGTCTCACATTTCATATCCCCGCGCCGCCGCGCCGGCAGAATCTGCTGCATACACCACTCGGTGCACTGTGAGCGCGCGCCAGGAGTTGACTGTAATCTGCATGTCTGCTATATATAATATTTCGCATCGAGCCGGGTGGGAACACACTTCTGCACCGCTGCACTGCTCCTCCGCCGCCGCCGCCGCCGTCGAGTCATGCGACAAGGAAGCGTCAGCAGGTGCCCAGCGAACGTTGAGTATACAGCGTTCACTGGCGCAGGCTGGTAGCAATGCCGAAAGCAGGTGTAATTCTGCTGCTCTGCCGTCTGCAGGTGCAGCAAGGCGGACGGTTGCATGCAACCAAGCAGCGAGCAGATGGAAGGAGAGGCAATGGATGAGCCGTTCTCCGTCTGTCGACTTCCTCCACACCCGCATGAGCACCCATAGACAGCCATTGGCGCAAACGGGGCAAACCCTGACGCTGTACCCCTGTGCCACCGGTAGCGCTCGTGATGCTGGCGTAACCGTGGGCGCTGCGGTGTCAGTTGGGTCCGATATGCTCCACGGCCTCTCAGATGAAGACGAGGCCTGCTGCAGCCTCGAGGAGGCCTGGCAAACAGAGAGACGGGTCGCAGAGGATTTCGCACCCCACTCCCTGAGCCGAGCGTCTCGTCCCCGCGACAGCAGTAGCGGCTCGTGCGACCGACCACAGCGAAACATCGGGGCTGAACTGATCTCGCTGTTTCCACCCTGCCACACGGCATCTAACTGTGGACTGCAGTGTGGGTGTCATGCGCTTGTGGCCTGTAGATGAAGAACCGCCCTGCTAACGGGCTTCATTTTTCGCTCTCTCTGTCTCTCTCTCTCTCTCTCTCTCTGTGTATCTCACACAGACGTCGCCGACGACGCACGTAAGGAAACACTCAGGCTAGGTTGACAGCACCACCAGTAGCTACAATAGCGGGAAGATTGCAGAGCCATCCGACGAAGAAAAGAGCACCCCATCTATACTATTCAGTATACGACTTTGTGAGTGTGTCCGTCTGTTATTTTCTGTGTGTGTGTGTGTGTGTGTATGTGCTTCGGCGAGTTTGCGTGCGGCTTTGCCGTTTCTGCCTCTATGGTGAACGTCTGGCAAGTCATGTTGCTGCTGCTGCGGCTCCGCCTGCCATAGATAGCCGAAAGGATAACGGTACCAACAGTCGAATGAGGACAAGACGAGCTAGAGGTAGTATTAGCAGCAGCGGCAGAGGCAGCAGCACACGTTTGTCATCTTGAGTTGACAAGCGTGAAGGCAAGGAGCCTTCGCCGAGTTCGGCAAGGCTTTCCCGCCTAGTCCCGTGGGGGGACGTTGGCTACGCAGGTATCCCCGCGAGACGACGTTTGCTGGTGCCCACCTTGCAACGAGCGGTGGCTCCTCCCTCGTATCTCGTGCCTCTGGGGTGGTTGCAGCTTCCTTGCCGCCACTTCTGCCAGCTCACTACAGCTCCCCAAGTCAACGCCTGCCTCGCCCCGTTACTGGATACGTTACAAGCGTGTCGGCTGTCGCCTGCTAGCGTTTTGCTAAGCCGCGAGCGCTATTTTATTTTCGTGCTGATGCTGATGCGGCTGGGGCTGGGATTCGCATCGCTCCATCGTTGCACTCTGCTGCTGGCCACCGATGTGAATCGGAAAAGAAGTATGATTGTAGAAGGACAGACGGGTGGTAGCTGGGCATGGAAAAGTTGAGAGAACTGAGTCCTACTGTTGAGGTAACCCAAGAAACGGGTCCCGAACGCCCAACTCTGAATGATTCAGCCTGTGTGGCAACACATTCGATCCTTTGGCTGTGACACCAATGCTTTGGCTTTGGAAATTGTGTTTTCCGTTGGCGCGATGACTCGTGAGACAATGCCTCCTGTATTTAAAAGCTGAGATTGTGTCCAAAAGTAAAGTATTGTGCACTGTAGTAGTGCATTCATTTCAATCAATGCGTATTGCATAGCAACTGAACGGTTGGTCACGATTTAGGCGAAAAATAAAAATGGGAAAATCTACATTTGACATTCATATTTTGCACTTTGCCATTCGTATTTTGCATTTCCTGTGGTATAGAACATGTAGAAAAGATGTCTTACACAGTCCGACTGAATTGTCGTTTGTGAGCGGTTTTTATTTATTAGTAACAATCGATTCGTGTAACACACCTCGCTTCAATGCCACCAAAAAAATAAGCCCACTTTACACCCAGTAAATAACACTAAATACTTGTCATTGATATGTACTTGTTTAGAAAAGCTTCGCGATACCTTGAGAATGTCCCACAAAAGAAGTAGGTTATTGCCAAAGCCGACGAAGCGGCAATGCACGCTACGGAGCTCGTATAATGTAAGCCTTCGTACATATTAAAGGGAAGCACACATCCGGCTTAAATGTATGCAATTGTTGGCTACACGATTCGACTCGATGGCTAGCCCCGACACTCAAGAAGCGATAAAGCGATGATACTGCGCTGATTCACATGCAGTGGTACGTCACCGACTGCCCGCATGGGAGGTTCGTTTTTCATTCACGCCGGGTAATAAGTAAGGGTGTGCCCTTCCTCGTTAATCTGCACTCAACAGATATACATACACACACACACACACACGTTCCTTATGGCCAATATCCCGTCACAACGCAATTGTGAATCCCGTGAATTCCTATCCATGAAAATCGAACAAAGGGTTCGCATCCATCGCAGGAATGCTGCCTCCGAAACCAGCGGACTTAAGTTCAGCCTGTTGGCCCCCGGTTTGTCGGATCTCGTCGTGTGCTTTTTTCTTCTCGTAATTCTAGCTTTTCCTGGACCACTCTCTCAGGGGAACAAGTGCCTTCATCCCGGTATTCTCAGGTGGATATCCTGAGAATATCCCGCAAAGAAGTGAGCATCTATCTTGCCCTAAGGAACCCCTGGCGTCCCCTCCGTGTTCGCTGTCGACCGCTGCAGACCTGCTCGCTTCGGGGGCATGAGCGGGGCTCGCTTTTTCCTCAGTCTTGCTCCTCATTGTCTTCCTTCGCTCGACGAGGTTCGCCATTCGCGCTAGACATCTGCTTGGTCGTTGCCGCTTTCTTGTCAAGGGGGTTCGCCCAGCGATGGGGTTTATTTCACGGCTATTCTGCGTCTACTGCGGTCTACTGATTAGGGAAAGAAAGAGGCAGCGGTTACGGGTGGAGGGGGAGTCTGTTGTACGAGGCTGGGGCCACATATCCCGATCCAAGACGGCACGCGTGTGCTGTATTGGGGGCTATGAAAACTGCCGCGTGAATCGCCAGCCACAGCGGGGTGGGCATCCATTGTGCGGAAACTGCGATGGCCTTATATATACACAGTAAGATTAGATACATGTTGTGGTCTCATGGCATGTATATAGAATAGATAGACATGTGATAGTGATAGTGATATGATAAATGTTGCCAATATATGGCCAGGCAAGCTCGAGTCGTTTCTTCGACTTCGAGAATATTGGATCGAGGTCGGCGATGAGGGATCAGCTGTGACAATCGGCACATTCGCCATTAATGCTCGCGAAGACAGGCGTCACATACAGACAACATCAACAGAGGTTTCACATAAAGTATTTTCTCAGTGAGACTCTGCCATGTGCGCCTGTTTTTACGTGAAGAAATTGCCGATAAGTAGTCATGGCTTATCCGCCTGGATACATATGTTCCAAGTGCTACTAGATGTTATCCATTTAGTAGGATACGTGGAATCAACTTGAGCAGAAGGCCCCGCATTTAGCGGCAACTTGAAATTTCCTGTTAGCGAGGATTCTCTCCATTTGGTTCGACATTGGTTCTGGACGCTTGTGTAATGAAATGCCTTTATAGACTCTTGTAATGCTTTTACTGACCTCTGCGGTTCCCTTGGGGAGCCCCCCCCTGAGGGATGCTTTACTGCACACTTTGTGGCGGTCTGACCTTCAAGTCAGTGGCCCTATGAGCGACGCTGACTAACTTTAGTGATCCATGGATAGTGATCCATGTCTACTCAGTTCAAATATAGATTGTGAAACACGTGCAATCTTATGAGCACGGTATTTTTTTCTGCCTTATCTCTTGTGCTGAAGCGAACCGTACAGTTCTACCGCAATCCTCTCCAGTTAGCGTCGGTAAATGATCTGTGATACATTCGGGCCATGTGTAGTATACGCATCGATTGAACCGTCTCTCTACTCAAGTTATCCCGGTGTCTCTAGCGAGTGACGCTTATGGCTGGACCTGTCTCTGAACATTGGCCTCATTCGTTCTGTCACCAAGAGCCAGTTTCATCTACAGCTGAACAGCTCACCGACGAACATCGTCACAATCAAATCAAGCATATGTTAAGAGTTGACTCTCACTGCTCATTGACCCACCTCAAGTTCACTATCCTTCTCGACAGTACCGTGGCCCCCCAAGCACTCACCAGCATAGCATCCAGGTGATCAATGCAGCGTGCTGTACAGTGCGTGCTTGCACTGTGATGGATCTGCATGTCTTTGTGTATGTCGGCCTATCAAACAGGCTGTAGGTTCCAGAGGAGAATGTCGACAGCCTTTTTTCTTCTACACGATTTGCTTCGCTCTGACCTATGACACCCTGTGATAGTCAACCAGCCACCGCAAACATTCGATAGACCTATGACACCCTGTGATAGATGCAGACGCAGCCACCCCCGAACGGCCTGCTGGCGTTCAGCCCCTTCATGCGACATGACGTTATATGGACCCCGCGAGAGGCAGGCATCACCATAGGTTACGCGTATGTATGAAACAGTGTGGTGGCCGTCCGATCTGCAACCTACCCGGCTGTCATGGTAGTCGCAGATGGTGGCAGCGACAAATACAATATATTGTAAATATCGCGGTATATGACGGTCGGCCGCGGCCCCCACACCGCGTGTGGGTGGGGTCTCCGGGACATCGCGAGGAGCTTCGCCGCCGCCGCCGCCTCAGGCCCCGATCAGACACCAAGGCAGGGCCAGCCGCAGAGGTCTTAGGGCCCGGAGACCGACCTCACGCATCTGCTGCATATCTCTGCCGTCACATGCTATTATATATTGCTGTATTGGGGGAACACCGCGCGATAGCGACGCTCGCGGCAGCCCATAGCTTGCGGTTGTTACCGATGCGGCTGCTGCTGCTGTTGCTGCTGCTGCTGCTGCTGTAACCGTGGTATTCCGCATCGCACTGCACAGCAACGAGTTCTTGCCGCAGATACTCATTCCCTACGAGAGGGGGTGGACAAGGAACGGCCTGCTCCGCGTGATGGAGTTGCCTGGCTCCGCTGGCCGTAGGTCGACAGCAACGGCCAGGCTATTGGCAACGGCCCGCTTCAGCGTTGCCCCCTCTCCCGTCTTCGCAGTCTCCCGTCACGGGCGTCCTGGACCAGGACGGCAGCAGCAGGGGTCATGGCGATAGGCCACAGTGGCGGCTGCTGCTGCTGCTGCGGCGACGACTGCCGCGCAAGCAGTAGTGAACATGCCGCTGGGAACAGGAGAAAGCAAAGGAAATAGGGTGTCTCGAAAGATAGGCAGGCGTCGGCGTTTGCGGGCGCCGAGCCACAGTAGGAGATGGTAGCAGTAGGCGAAGTTGCTCTGGCGGCGCAGTACAGTATTTGCTCTTCGCGTCTCTGTCGGTTGGCCTCGGGAACTGGCGACTCGGCGGGAAACGGAAAGATCTGGATGGTCCCCAGGCTGCTCCGATGACATTGGATTGGGACAGTGAGCCAGGGCTTGTTGGGGTTGGAGCGGAGCGCCGCTCGCAGAGAGAGAACAAGCAACATCCTCTTTTTTTTCCCGTTGCGGCCTCTAGGTCTAGCAGCAGTAGCAGCAGCAGCGGTAGAATCAACCAACGACAGTTGTATCAACCTATCGTCCCCCTCGTTTCTCGACCGACCCAAGAAGACTTCTCGCCGCTCGGTTTCGACCCGCACAGCGAGCCCGAAATGGCAACCCCCACCCTGCAGATGACAACTATGAGGCGATGCGAGGACGGCGTAGAGCTAGCTGACAGCGTGGCGTACATCTGACGACGATCAATATCTAGATAGAAATATGTTAGGGCAGGGCTCTGGGGAACACTTTCTCAGCGACATAGGCTAGGTAGGTTCGCGAGATGCAAGTCTCGTCCAGATGTAGATGATTTTGTGGGCGCGAGCGCGTGCCTGTGTGTGTGCTTGCATGCACGATGCATGTCCGTACGTATCGCGGTGATCTTGAATGTTCGCTTGAACATGAATGACTGTAAGGTTGAACGCGCCGTGGGCGC
Organism: Stratiolaelaps scimitus; assembly: GCA_019614645.1. Lineage (NCBI taxonomy): Eukaryota > Metazoa > Arthropoda > Arachnida > Mesostigmata > Laelapidae > Stratiolaelaps > Stratiolaelaps scimitus. The sequence goes on from JABWDB010000012.1 coordinate 6,740,007, forward strand.
AATCGTTGCATGAGCAAGTGAGGCAGTTGAAGACAACTTAACCAATCGTAGTGCCACTTTGGTTAAGTGCATTAAAATTGATATGGCCCATTGTCGAGCCTGGTGGCGCGATGCATTCGTGTGCGGTTTGCAATCGGAGGAGACAGGCAGGTACACGGGCGCGCCCTCCGTCAGGGCACATCGGTGTTTAATGGGGTCCGTCTTGTGAAGCCTTATGCCGAAAGCAGTATCGTGGACGTTAAATGCTGGCTATGAGTTAGCCCGGAAAATTTACTTTTAGATATGGCACATTGGATAGCAACTGTTGTTGTGCAGAGTTCATGTGCCGATGGAGAGCTCGAGCTGTTGTCATCAAGAATAATAACTACTTCAGTGGAACAGATGCAGAGCTACAAAGTCCGCCTTGGGTTGTCCGTAATCCTTGTAAATGTCGGTACGGACAACCCGGCCAAATAGCCGCCGTTCCAGCAACTCCACGCTATTTACCCCGTCGGACCCGAATCACCATCCACGATTCTATAGGCATCCATTGCGAACCGTGGAGTCACATGTGACCGTCTGCTATTCCGGCTTCGGCTGAAGCAGCTGCCGGCATCCGGTCTAACCACATCCGCGAACATCATCGCCTGCGCTGGCTCCCATCGTATTTTACAGTCCACGCAACTCCTAAAAATGTCCGTCCTCCGAAATCAGCCGACTGACGTCCGTCCTTGCCAATGCCTCAGAAGCAATTCCAGAAAACGAAGGAAAAAGCAGTCCTGGGAGCAGGACCTTCGTTGAAACTCGGAATTCCAGCCAGTCTTAATCATCCCACCTCGTTCCGCGTTCCTGATTCGGTTCAGCGCTGATTCTAATTGGAAGAGAATCATGACCGAAACAGCGAGAGAGAGAGAGAGAGAGGATAGAATGAGAATAGAAGATGTAGGGGAAGACAGAAGCCGAAACTGGCTAACTGGACTGCGCGCAGCCAGTTGTAGGGGGTAGTTGGGGTTGGCCCCCATGGGACTGCTTCGCCGCATGGATCCCACTATGTTCCCGTCGTACCGCGAACCCCGCTGGGGCGACTGCTGCCGCTGCCGCCGCCGCCGACGCCACCACGGCCACCAACTCGCGGTACTTTGGAGGCACACTTCATTTTTTACTCGTCTCATATTCATAAAAATCCACAAGTTTCTTCTCTCGGTTCCCGTCCAGGGCATTTGTCGGGACGTACCGACGGAGCTAGGCACAACCTGAGCCAGCAATCGTTCGCTGCAGGATTTCGGATTGGTCCAGATCTTGGCCCCCGAATGTCTGTGTTCAGTGAGGACAGAACGTAGTCATAGTCATTTCCCCAGCCAGCATCGGCAGCAGAACACAGCCGACCGATCCATAGCCAGACAGTCAGAAGGGCGGAAGCGCTCCCTGGCCGGCCTTCATCCCCATACACAGCCTTGGCTATTGGCGACGAGATGAGGGGAACCGTTAGGAAACCGGTTTTTTGCGCACGGTTCATGTCGGCGGTTTCGCTATGTTCTCAACAGTTCTCTTCGCTTGACTCGATCGGATTGGCCGGGGGTGGCGGGGGTAGGGGGGTGGGGGTGGTGATCCGGAGCTCCTGCCGCTGACGATGAACCTCGGACAAATCTCGGCCCAATTGGCCCAACTGTGCGTCCGTCCGTCCGTCCCCACCGTGGTGTTCCCGTAACCTCGATGCCCGGTGCCACTTGCCCCTGCTCAGGCCTTCCTGAGCGATTATCTCCTGCGTCGTCGTCGTCCGGCTGTCGGCTGAAAACAACATAGAAGATAATCGTGTAAAGCATGCTCGAGCAACCAGAACAACGGAGCTAGGGAGAGAATCGATTGAGAGATGGGAAGCGTCCTTGTGATGCGTCTTTGCAACGATCACATTCGACCGTTTCTCTCAAACACATAAGCACACACACGCACTCTCTCTGTCTTCTCGTTGGTTTCCGGCTGAAACATTGGTTCGGTTGTTGGCAGTATCTCCTCGATGGAGACATATTCAGATACACAAGGTACTCTTCCGGACAATGCCCATATGGCAATCTATGACCCCGAAGTGGTGAGTAAGATGATGATTTTTTTTGTTTGTATGTATTGTACTGTAAGATCGTGGAGGCGGTGGCAATAATTTGAGTGACGCTAGATAGCGGATAATACCGATATAACGGGGTCTTGGGAATAGGATCTCAATGTCGTCACACGTGCACAGAACGACGTTTGGCAATCTTGCTCTGTTCTCATAAGCTGCTCTATTGAAACAAAGAAGAACATCATCCACGAGTTAAAAGACCGATCGTCGGTTACCTGTGCCAGGCTACTATATTAAACGGTCCACAGAAAGTGCCTAATCAAAAACAAAAAGACCGCAGCTTAGCAGGTAAGTTGGGTGCACATCGAGCAAACGGGAAGATTTCAGTAGGTCTACTATTCCCTAAAAATAAATTAATATCCCCTTCCATAGATCTCCGATCTGCCCGCTCCTCGGGGGACATCATCGTCGACGATTGCTGCTCCGTCATAGCTCGCCCCCTCTGTGCCGTACTTGGTTGCCCTCGCGTCGTTTGGCTTGTTTGTTCCTTTCACAACGGCAACAGCACCGAAGATACCTAGAAGACACCGAGCGCCACTATAGCAATGGATGCTGCTGGTCGTGCAGCAAAGGCAACGGCAACTGAGTGCAGAAATGATAAGACGGTCCTCCTTATCGAAAGCCTACGGGATATCCGCCATAAAAAGCTTATGGTCGCTCCATGCTTATGGGTCGTTTGTTGCCCTTTTATAGAGACAGTGGTGGATGGCGTCGCTAGCTAGACAGACGCAGACACACACATACGAGCAACACAGAGCCAAAAGCCAGCAGACCCTTACTATGAGGGCACTCCCCCGCCCCGGCAACCCCGCTGCTGAAGCGACGGAGGTAGCGGCGAGTCTTGCTTTTCGTTCGTTATCACACTTTGCTTCGTCCCTCGGAGTGATCCGATGCTTGATAGTGTGATAGTACTAGCAGCAGCAGTAGTAGTTGAAGAAGTAGTCGTAATGACGCGACGACCACCGAAGCCGCTGCGCTGAGAGGTAGGCAGCCAGGCGCTGATCGGAGACATACCCCGGCATCACACACGTTATAGGCCATGTGCTGTGCAGTGACTAGTGACCGTGATAGGGCTAGAGATCGCTGTAACCTCCTGACCATGTCCTACCGACAGGACGCAACTCGCATACAGCTGTTTGTTTAGGAAGATTATTTCAGCAGGCTGCGGCGGGGACGGCGTCTTAATTCGCTGCAAAAACAATTAACCGCGCAGTTAAATAGTATAGTTTTTAGCAGAGGCGGGCTGGCCTCGGATCCGGGTCGAGTGAGCGCGGTCGTGTGATACCTGTATGTTAGCCCCCCTTTGCACAGTATCGTAGTTCGTAGACTGGGATGCATGCGAAACACGAGTAAAGCTGTGAAAGAAACCGACTCGCTGTGGCGTAATGCCCACTTCTGTGGGCGTCATCAAATGCTTAATGGTTCGTTCAGGCCATTTGATAACTTGGCGAACCTGACAAACATGGCTCACTTAACTTGACAAAGCTGGCTTGACAAACGTATATTTCACTTACGCAGCGGGGGGAGGGGGCGTTGTGTCACGTCACCAGTTGGCTGGCCCCCTAGCTAATTCTGCTAGTGCACCGGATTTGACAGGTTTCTCGAGAAACATCAGAATGGTGTAGTTCAGTTTGGCTCAACTGCTCGACCTCGACGATATTGCGCGTTCATTGGAGAATCGCCCTTTACGGCCGCATCGACATTTAGAACGAACGTCTGCCATAAATGATTTCCACATTATTCGCCTCGTAGTAATGTTGCAATTATCAAGGCTATAGCGAGCCCTGGTCGCGGTCTCTACCGGGACAACCAGCCAATGTCAGAATCGGTGATGTAAGCCATTCCGTAAGTGAGCAAGTCCTTCGGTAGAAAGGTGCCCGCAGAAACAGGAGATATGACCTCTTCAAGGTCGGATATATATCAGATGCCATCTTAAGGCCGGGGGAGGTACGACATTTGGGCTGTCGTACCATAAAGGATACAGCAACGCAGCGATAATGGTCGTAAACGCCTCGAACAAGCGTCTCCGATCTGGCTCCCAGTTGGCTTCACAGCGGGCAGATATCTCGCCGAGACGATGACGATGAGTGCCAGGTTCATGAGCGTATGGAAGTCCCCCTGGGATCCCCTCTCATGATCAACTTTTTGTAAATACATTGATAACCTCTGCTTTTCTGACCTCTAAGTCTACTACGTATACCTGTCGGCGTTCTGTTTCCGGTGGAGTCCACAAATGACTGGCACAGACTACTGGGTAAGCTTTTGTTCGACCTTTGTTATTAGGAAATTACCTAAAATCAGAATGGCAGAATGAAGAACGAAAAACAACGTTACGCTGGTCAGAGAATCGAGAATCTGGATTGAAAATTCGAGATTACGCAAGGATACCAACAGCCGAGTCGCTGTGGCTGGGGTGGTAACGTTAGCTGTAGTTCCGCGGTGGCTTGGACGGCCAAGTCTCCGGCTGTAGAAAGCCGGAGGCCGCAAGTTCGAGTCCCGCGACCTGGTGACATGTAAGAGAACATTGTAACAATTGCAGTTCCTTTAAATAAACCAATAATCCTTTATCCAGGGGCACAGTTTGAATAAATAGAGAACGGTAGTCTCGCGGTCTCAGGGAGGTGTGGGCTTGTTTTGGCCTTCATAAGGAAAAATATCGAGAAACGTTCGATGCGAGCCGTTGAAAGGAAGATGCTAGCCACTAAAGAATAAAAGCCAATATTGGCTCCGGTATGGAGAAAAACGGTTATCGTATTAGACGGCTATCGACCACTAAATATCATCGTTGAAATCGATATATGAATGAAATCCTCCGTAACGGGTATGAATCATTACTGCAGTGTTAAATCTTAGTATGTGTGCTTTTAATTCGCTTAACTATTACTATTTTACGAACGGCTGTACATGTGTTAGTTATACTTACAAAGTTTTACCTAAGCCAAACACAACTCAAACCGTATACACACAGTCTCATAGCCGGAGCTAAGCAGGATTTGTATGAGACACTCGCAAAGGATCCCGCGCAGTAAATTTCAAACTTTATTCTTTGCACAACGACAGCGTCGACCAAGTTTACTCGTTCACCTTGTAACTGTTAGTTCAGCTTCACGTGATCGCGCCGTCTCTCTCTCTCTCTCGCCCCCTGACGAGTCGCTCTTCCATTGGTTGTCACCCATCTTTACGTTAACATTCTCTATACTTATTCCCCACGAGACCTGACCCTCGGCCTCGGAGCTGGGCAAGGAGCCACCAGCCGGCTGTTTTCGCTATCGTTCAGTCATATCAAGAACACACGCACACAGCTCTCAGACGTATCAAGGTGCGTATTATATATATATATATATATATGCTAAAGCCAGCGCGCACAAATTTGTCAGTCAGTGACTGATGATCTCCTGGAGGATGTCGTCGTTGCTAGATGTCGTGATGCACATCCGGCTTCGGGAGGCGGGCAATACCAAGGGCCAGCAGCAGCAGCAGCTATTCACGATGGCGAAGACTTCTTTCTCCTGGCGCCATTTTTTCATCCTGATCTAAAATATTTGATACATAATGCATCACGTCGCCCGGTGGCATCAGCGAAGGCCGCTCGGTGGTAGCACCGGCGGCGCCGGCCCGGTTTTATATACTTAGCAGACACTACACAGCGGCCTTGTTAACCGAGTACCCCACTGGCGTCTCCCACCCACCAGACCCTGACCGCCTGAGCCCGACAAGCCCAGGACAGCCCCACCACCCTTTGTCGTGGCAAGAGCTCTCTCTCTCGCGAGAGAGAGAGAGAGACAGACACCGGAAGGGTATTCTGTCCTGATACATCTAGAGGCAAGGCGTCGCATGACTGAATACGTGGAGTAGGTTTTTAGAGACGGAACGAGACGATGCGAGCAACTCTGTGAGGCGTCGATAGATTGAGGAAAATGTCACGTGTGAAAATGGCTACTAGCGAAGAGTTGAGGCTTCAGTGAAAGCTCTGTAGGACAATACAATAGACACTGTATGGGATTTTCGGGCCGATGACAACGGCGTGTAGGTGATGATGCTCGCAGCTGAATCCATATGACACTGAGTACAGATTCTAGCGAAACTCGCTGGCTGCTCGAACATAGATTATACTTGTGTTTGTGTTGAGATGGGTTGATCGCAAAGGGATAATGTTGGGTGGTTCGATGCTCAGGGCGATTTAGTAGACAGATGACAGTGACACAGTGGCGTTCTGTTGCTTTGCCGTGCGCAGCAGTACGCGGGGGGGTTGAGCCACGTCATCTAATTCGTTTTAATGATTTGGACATATGAAGAATTGTGCCGCAAGCAACTCAAGCGAAGCTATGAATTTCCTCAGCTGCAGGGAAACTCCAGGGTCCGTTTCTTCGGTCCCACTGTCTGTCTGATCAGTAAGCTGGGACGGTGTTATAGTGCCTTCGGCGAGCCGCCGGCATTGTCCCACAAACAGGCAGCCCCGAATATTTGGCTGGACACTTCACAACAAGGGGTAAGGCGTAACAGCATAGCTGTAAGCAAACGACAGGCTAGTTCGTTGTTGCATTGCCCTGTTGGGGTCACGATCTCACGTCCAACTGTTGCTGAGGCTGACCTACCTTGAGGTCCCTCCACCTGCGCCTACTTGAACGATCGTTACCGGGCCAGACGAGGCATCAGTGCTGTGGCGCAAACACCTGCTATTTGCTAGACATATGTAGGCTGTTCGGGTCGAGCGAGAATCATTTTCCACTTGTGTCCAGCTCTGAGCCGACTCTGTTTATCAAGTGGGAGTCGGGGTACTCAATCACGAGCAATGCGGGTCAATCGGCAACATTTCTGTGAGTGCAGATTTCCGGCACATTTAATATTATCTGATGATCGTAAGATCACCTCACAGATCTGGTGAATAAATCTGGCGACTACGGATGCCGATATTATCACCAGCATCTGCGTATCTCCGACACCAGACAACGCTGATCGATACGGGCGATATCACGAGACGTACAAATTCAGATCCCCGCGCGGCAGTGCACTAAATGCGGATCGAGCGGCAACCAAGAAACCTCGAAACTATGAGGCCCGCCATGGCACGGCAATCTTCATTGCTCAGATTTTTAGCCCCTTCATCTGAGCTCCTCTCGTCAAATATTCGCAATTTTCTTTGACATTCATATATTGTTGCAGCAGGAAAAAAAAATATATATATATATACATACATACATACAACAAGGAAACAGCAACCCCCAGGAATAGCAATAGATTCGCTTAAAAGAGGAATCCTTCTTCTACTTTGCCTGGCGAGTCCACACCACATCATTAACAGCACATCCGTGCGGTGTTTCTCTCGGATATCTACGTAGTGAGCCCTCGCCGCCGCGCAGTCGTTCCAGATTTGATGTCTCTTCAAGTGGCGGGCCCATTCGCCCCTCCGCTGAGAGCCGACAACCTGCTCGATCTCGTGGTGCGACTTCGTGCGGCCGAGAAGCGCAGTGGATTCGTCCTGCGGTTCGTCTGGCGAAGTTCCGAGCGTCACGTGGCCCGCTCCTGAGTTTCGCCCCCCCCCCCCCCCCCGGTCGTTCGTGCGCCCATTCGGCCTGTCGTTGTGGCCCTCTGATTTATGAGTCCTGTCAGGACAAAACGATGACACAAGCGTACGTACGGGTACAAGGGGACATACGAACACACACAAAGGCCGCCACATCCACTACAGGTCCTGTCGCCGGATCGCTGCCGCCGACTACTCCCGGCTGTCGCGGCTCCGTGGCTACCATCGACGTCTCCACCGCATTTGCATGGGATCAGCTGGCGCGCCGAGTCGAGTAGTGTGGCTCAAGCGCAGAGGCCTGCGGCCGCGAGCGACTTCACGACAGCGCCGAAGTGCTGGCTGGAAGTCAGCGTGCCCGCCTGCCTGCGGTAACACGTAGAACACCCGGCCGATGCCGGCGCTCTGTAGCAGCAGCAGCATTAGATGTGACATCGAAAATTGCATTTCGTCGCGCGGTGGTTACAATTTGTCGACGGTGCCTAGGATCGAGGGGCGGCCCCGCATCGGTTGAGGGCGTCCGAGGGGGGCTCCATCGCAGGGTAGGGAACTACTGGGGACTAGGTGCGTGAGGTGTTTGCATGGCAACGAGCTCGCACGCGTAGCGTGTCATGTTTGGTGGTGTTTGCCAGGCAAAGCCATGACGGCATTTGCATCTACTCCGTCTCTCGATCCGAAGCGACGGGAGGGAAATGCGCTGGCGGTGGGTGACTGTGGTGAAGTCCTCGATCGGGACAGGGGTTCGAGCGGATGGAAGAATCGCCGGGTTCAGCGGAATCATATTTTGTTTGTCTAAGATGTCAATATTCTCTAGCAAGCACGTGAGCAAGCCGAGTGACGACATACATCAAGTACGCCGGTGGCTTATTTTTATTCGTCCAAGTGTGTTTCACTGGAACGCTTTGTATATATATATATATATATATATTTGTTACTATACATATGTGTAATATTTTGACTGTCCCGGTTGTGTAGGAGACGAGGAGATTGGTTTTTCAATGCGACATCCTGGTCAACGCACCGCCGCCCACTAAACGAATGAGGGAGTGCTATCGTATCCGATGGTGTGTGCGGGCTTAGGCATAACTCGGTTTGAGGCAGAGTATATTCCCGAATAGGTTGAATCATTGGTAGATATCGGCGATAATATGTTCGATATTCGTGTCTATAAGGCAAGATGGGGCTTTTCCATAGGGAAGATGGGAGTTTGTAACGACTGGGAAGAACCCGTACAGTTAAAACGAGCTGTGCGGTACTGTGAACAGCACGTTCATATGTTTGTTATAAACAAGTATCTGAAATCCACTTGACTTCGAGACACGAGACAGCAAGATCCACCCTCTGGGCATCTTTCTTCAGAGCAAGCAGTGTCTCCGCTGAAACGAGCAGAAAATTCAAACATATGGCATAGCTGAAATAATAGAGTTGTTAATGATAGATAATTTAATAACGCGTGCAACGAACATTGCTGGGCCTGACATTGCGTTTTATTTGGTACACAATTAATTTTTCCATCCAACAACTGCAATCGTTTTGCATTTCATTTCAGCTACGTACGCAAAACGCACCCGGGCTCGACTGTTGAACCTAACCTACCCTCAGCCAATTGTCGCCTAACGTGACAACACGATGATGATGTGTAGAAGCGCGGTAAAGGTTGGTAATTCGCTTTTCAAAAGACAATCTCCTGCACTAAGAGTTGAAGAAGAAAAGCACAGGTCTATACCAAGTCGGTAGTAGTGCATTAGCTACTTGTACCACGCCGGCACTCTGGTTCTTACCTAGGATTCGTTTTTACATTTATGTCAAATATATATATATATATATATATATATATATGCTGACTTCAATTTCCATTTGTACGATTTCCTTTCAAGCTCCGTTAGTATCTGGCCGTGGCTCCGCTTTCTTACCCACTTGCAGTGTGCGTCGTATTTACGCAGTTCCTCCTTAAGTAGACTTCGAGGCAGGGTTATTCAACGTGTTTGTGTCAGCGTCGGCTGCGGCCTGAGGGAGACCCGGCTCAAAAGGCGGCCCAGGCATGATTCAATCTATCTCAGTGGGACTTCAAGGCTAGCGTTCCTCACGCCTGCAGCGAACTGGCCGCAGGGGATTTCGAGGATGAGGCAGGTTTGAAGGTGGAAGCAGGAAGGGACGGTCGGACGCTTACTTCGAGGGTAATCGGCTACCTAGCGCAAACGTGTGCGTGTGTGCTTTGCGGAAGCGTTCAGCGGCAGGGCCGCTGCCCGCCGAACGATTGCAAGCTCTGTCGGGACGATTCGAGTGTTTACTAGTTCAGAACAGTTCGAGATTATGTACAATGGAGAGGGGGGGCACTTTCCTTGAAGCTTGCGTTTGTCCTCCCTGGTAATCGAAAATTATCGCCCTGATGGCCTGTGGTAGGCTGTCACATACTGTATGTCACGGATCAACTGTGGAGTCATTCAGTGTCAACTTCAGTGGCAACGAACTGTGCAAGAATGGAGCAAGCACACCACCTTGTTTTATCAATGCCTTTGCCTCAACCGGACAATGTTACAAGGCAATACAACGTGGGTCTGTTAACGGGACAGCTGCCTTTACAAGTTGTTAAAAAGTTATCGCAAAATTACAATTATTAATAAAGAAGTGTCTCAATGTACAAGACGTTTCCAATACCAATGAAGGTCATTATCACAAAGGTCGCGAATCTAGGACGGAACCACGCCATTGTTGCTTTCTATTATAGTAACAAGTGGTTTTGCCCCGATGCGAGGACAATTATTAAATATGCTCACTGTTGAATACTTCTACAATTATTATTATTATCATTATTATTATTATTAATATCATCATTGTCATTCTTGTTATTAGTACTACTATAACATATTTTCTCCGATTTGATTCGCGTTATTTCACTGTGTCACGGTTTCAACTATTCGCCTATTCACAATCTGCTATTCACGAGAACAAGTCGAGGAAATATGTATTTCTCGTCCTCTGGTCTATCCCTGTTATAGGCACAAGCAGCTAACTGGTGAAGCGCTGACTCTCGCCGTGGTCCGTGCTCTTTTCGAAAGGCACGTTCCCCTCAACCACGATGTGATCCTGCGGAAGCAGCAAGGCAGATTCGCGGAGGATTCCCATGATACCTGCTAGGGAGACAACCTGTCGATGTGAACACCATTCTCTTTCTTCTCCTCGTCGTCGCGTTAATCGGTTGCACGAGTGTTCATTTTTTCCCTAGGTCCTGCTCCTCTCGAGGACGAAAAGGACAGGCAGGCAGCTGCCGGCCCATCGGTGGCCCGATGGTCGACAACAATAGGTCCGGGTTGCCGTGAAGTGCAGCAATGAATATTCCAAACCCGCCTGCCTGCTCCGAGCCAAGACCACGACCACGCTCTCGTCTGCCCGGTTTCGCTTCGCCGGCCGTTTTGACAACACGGGCTATTCGCAGCTAAAGCTAAAGGCTTACGGTGGTGGCACTCGTCTCTCAGCCTCGAACTCGGTCTCGCTGGCGACCGCGATCGCCCCTTCGCCGTCGTCTCGTGGCGTCATCTGCTTCGTGGCGGCGGGCGAGGCAGGCTCCAGCCTTCTTCGAATCCTATAGTATATCTCCGTGTGTCCGTCTTCTCGGCGCAAGAGAAGTTTTTCCGCGGGGACGGCCACGCCGCCTGTGTCGATACTCCACCCGTACGACACAGATACATACGCCCTTCAAAGGCTTACAGCAAACGCCACTGGCGCAGTGCAGCTTCGTCTCCCACTCTGCCGGGGGTAGCTGGGGGGCTAGCCGGGAACTAGCGAACGAGGTAGTTGTTGGGGCCGAACGCGCTTAACTACACTAAGCCCCCGCAGGTGTTTTCGCGGAAAGTATCCCTCGCCAGGCAAACTCGTCTCGGGTGAGCTGGTTGTCGTATGTGTACTCAATGAGTATCGTGGGAATGCGGGGCGCAGGGGAAGATCAAACACGGTTCGAGGTTAGGGTGGCGTAAGCGTTTCTCAACTACGCCCCCCTTCCGGTCTTGGGATGCGAATCTGGGCACACTGCGTCGGCCAGCCATCGCGCGATCACTCCTCGAGAAGGAGTAAGTGTAGGCGGAACATTTCTGATGAGTGAAATACGGTAAAGGTTTATTGGTTTATTGAAGGAGCTGCAATTAAGGGTTAAGATAACTTGTGTGCTCGGCGCACAGCATGCACGGTAGGTAAATAAATAAATAGAAAAAAAATATAGGTTATATCCATATATCGTTAGGGATGGGGTAAAAGCCTATTTTTTTTTTGGCGCGTTGCCCAAAGCCAAGTTTCGATTCACCCCTATATATATATATATATATATATATATATATATATATATATATATATATGGTTCATCTGGTCCATCTGTCCTGCCTTAGCTAGGAGCTAATTTGACCACCCAGAAATGTAGTGCTATGTCAACGGACTGTCCAACGGTTGTTCCTCACCGAAACCACCAGTCCACAAATGAATCATTGTTGTAACACTTGATTCTCCCTTCCATGGTGTGCGTAACGGCTCCAGCGTCAAAAATCTCGCTTTCACTGACGTCGGGTGTCTACTACCGACGGTAGGTGGTCGAAACGGCGAAACGCGGTTAGTCATTTCTCTCTCTCTCTCCCTCTCCCGCCTCTTATGAGATCCGTCTCACTATATATTGAACAAGCCGTGGTACTATCGTACCTGCCGCTGTCCTGCCCTGAAGTCTGTACGGGGACGGGGCCTTCTTGGTGCTTATCAGGCTGGTAACATGCGCTCACACAAGCGCTCTATACTACAAGCTAGCGTAGAGCTTTGTCCCCTTGCTCTTTTCTGCTTTGATAAATGTCCCACGATTTTTTGGCGAGCATTCGTAATCCGCTTATTTGCCGCACGAACAATGCATTGCCGTACAACTACGACTACAACAAACTAAATACAAGGAAGAAATCTCTCGACATAATCGGCTTCGCTGGGGCGGTGTTCGAGCCGCCGGTGCAGCGGGGTCCGGGGCTTGTGGGAGAAAGCTCCTGAAGAGGGTCTTTTTTTTCACTTGGTTAAAATAACAGACCATGGCTGCGCACAAAAATTATAGCTCCAAGAGCTCTTCTGCTCTTTGTCGTCAAGATGAGTAAGATATCTATATCTATATATATATATATATATTTATATATATATATATATAGATGAGTAATATATCTATATATATCTATATGTGCGCAGGTGATGTAACATCTCGGCCCGTTGTTCGCATGGACAGGCAACAAAAGGGCGATCTTAGCATAATAGCTTGTGTATGATCAGGGTATCGCTACGGAAACCCTGGCCACCTGAAGGATGCTTCACCATAGATTGCAAAAAAGGAAAATCCTTTGGCACTTTTGGTGAGTGAGCATGTGGTGAGAATCGTCATCGAGAAGGGTATATACTCCTGGTTGGGTTCATTTCTACCTGTGACCTATACACTTTGGAGCGTCGAGACCAAAGGTCTTGTAAATAAACTTCGTTTTTCTTTTCAAAAACTAACTACACGGGAAGGCTGACAAGCGCAAGGGACAGCAATATTCATGCATTCGCTCACGAATCTCGTCGTACTGAGTTCTACCGTTGAGAATCTGCTCTGGCCCCCACCTCAATCTACATCAACGCTCATAGCCACTATATGTATGATAGGGTTGCAACTTTTCCCCTACTTTAGCCAGCGGAAACTTAGCGACAAGGCCACACGACGAAAAAAAAGCGGGCGAGCCTAAGAACTCACAAACGCCTTTGGGCTCTCGCGTTTCAATGGCAAACAAAAGTCCTCGAAGGAGAAGACGAAGACGAGAAAGAAAAAGACGCTCGTACAAGATATACTATACAATAGAACGCGGACGGGAGTTGCATCTGCCGTCTGCCGGCGGTCGAAATCTTCGTCGCTCGAACGCTGCTCCTGCTGCTGCCGCCGCCAGGAACAGCGTTTCGCCCACTCTTCCTGAGGACCACCCCAACAACCGCACTGCCTGTCCCGTATCACCCAAAACCTGCTTTCTACTCGGCGGGGGGGGGGGGGGGGTTCTTGGAACCTCACTTCGACCACTACGAGGAAGCGCCACTCGCACATACCGCAACGCGCGAAAGCCGTCGCCGTCGTCGCCGACTCCGCCTTCATAATACAACGCACGCACTACTCAGACTCATAGTCCTGGCCCTGTGTCAGTCTATTCGTCCTTCGGCTGTTCGGCTGGGAGCTCTTCCGCGCCGAAATGCACCTCGCCCACCCCGATGTCTCCTATACCTCAGCGCGGCATCCCGCCCTGAGCCTCGCAGCCCGCAGCGTTGCCCCTGTCAGACTCGCGCCGTACTCTTGCTCTTCGATCGGTTGGAGGACGACGACGCCGCGCAAGCGCCACTAGCCCCCGTTGCTGATGTGCTTGCCTCTCCAGTTATGGGTACGTCTGGCCGGAACGCTCTGTGCACGAAGTGGATCCGCTGCGAGCGTTCGGGAACGGCGCCGGCGATGGACGCCGAAAGGGTTTTTTAGCCGGAGGCGTTTCACTTTTGCGAAACGGAGCATAAGATCATCCCCGACCAGCCCCGACTACCCCTGACCAACGGCTTTCAGCTGCAGCACAACCAGCGTTATATGAGGATTTACATAGAGCTTGACGGCTGGTGGCGTTCACCGTGTGATATGGACGAATCAAACAGTTGAATAATGACTGGGTTTCTTCGTTCAGGTTGCGGAATGATTGCTGCTGGAGACGATTTCGACACAGGATGCCGATACTTCGCTCTCGCTGGTGAGTCGGGTGTTCCTGTCAATTTTTTTTCAAACACAAATATTAATTCTAGCCAATCGAATTAAGACTGTGGTTGCTCACCGAAAAATTCAAGTGTAGCTTGCCACTCCCGCCTCTCCTGAGCCACCAAACGAACCGCAGCCTGTGTAGCCGTACGTACGACTAGTCGTTTTCCTAGCGCTTTGTAGCGCCATCCTCGATCTGGCCTGTTCCGTATTCGACCTCCTTAATGCCATGTGTGTTATCTTATGATACGTCATACTAAGCCTACTCCTCCTGTCTCGCCGGGCCAGCTAAGGCGCGCCGCCAGGCCAAGGCAAGCCTCGCCACGATAGCACCACTCCGTTTGCACGATAGGGCGCAATCCCGCAGCGGAGCCCGACCTCCCCTATCGTCCTGCTGCTGCCGCTTCAACCTCTACTAGCAAAAGATCCCAACAGATCCCCGCAGTGGCATGGCGAAACGACAGCTTTTGCCGCCGTCGCTTGGGCGCTGCTTCGACTAACACTGCTGAAGAGGGAGGGGCGGCGGCTAGGCCCCAAGTGCACAGAGAGTGCACTTGGGGCCTAGCCGCACCACCCCCCCGAGCCCGCCCAGCGAGCCTCCATAGCGAAAAGAGGAAGGTAGCGCGATGCGCCATTAATATTTATACAGCGAAGATCTTTCTGCTCTTTTCGTTTCGTGCTTCGTGGGGCAAGGAAGGAGGTAGACATCAACAGACGCCGGCAGGCAGACAGAGAGCCAGCCGACCAATCGGCTAGGACATGGCAAAGCCGCTACTCCGAAATGATACGCAGCCGAATCCCGCACATATACAGTTCCATTCGCACGATCCTACTATTTTCGTCTTGGTTTTCCCCTTAGCGTGAGAGGAAAAGGGGGGAGGACTTGGTGGGAAGGAACCAAGTGGCCGGGCAGCCGGCAGGACAGAGAATCGCGCCGGCCTCTTCGTATCGATAGGGGCATGCTGAGGTGCATCCGATAGGAGCCGTCCCGGTTACTACCCTAGCCAGCCGAGCGCTAGACCTCGCTGGGTCGACTCCGGACGAGCGGCTGCACCACCATCGTATTCCCAGTTTCGTCTCTTACCACTAACCATCGCTCTGGGCAGCAGCAGCAGCAGCAGAGCTAACACCACCACTACCTCAGCCATCACCTCGATGCTGCCGCCGTGAGGTACGGCACCGCCGCGCTGTTCAGACAGCATCAGCAGCCGCAACAGCAGCAGTAGCAGCATCCAGCAGTAGCCGAATCAGACCCGCAGGAGCAGGCCCTACAGCGGAATTGTGAACATCGCAGAAGAAAGCGTCCGGCATCCGGCCGTCCCCAGCACTGAACGAATACACGGAGGCAAACGGGACCATCGAAGAGGAGGCGCAGAAAGGGACTAAGCCCCCACCGACTGTTAGCTAGCCGGCTAGCCAGACATCCAGCCCATCCACGAGCGGATGCACGGGGGGTGGTGTTGTGCTGCAATCGTTCGCCCCATTCCATGGGGTCGACATCGCCTTCATCCCCGCCTCGGAGGGCCGTCGCCATCTCTTCTTCTGCTTCATCCTATTTCCGATTTATCCCATTATTACGTTTGCAGCCGGCAGCTGCGAGGGCTAAGCGGAGCGCCGCGAGCTAGCTGCCGGGACAGTGGCACAACGAGTGGCCGCCATATTTTCGTATCCGCCGAACTGCCGATACGCACACGGGCCAAGGAAAGGTAAGGGAGGTATAGCACTGTGGAAATAGATGGCGGCAGCGAGAAGCCGGGGAAGCCGTCGTAAAGCTGACTGGCTAACTGGGTCCACGGGCCTACGAAACAAAACAGAGTAAGAGGAAGCTATTAATATGACGCTGCACAGATTAGTCCATCGTATTTATCTCTTCGCCTTGGGCTTTCTATTGATTTTGAGTGAAGGTGTGTGTGTGTATCCACGAGAATGCCTGTGTCATTTGATTGTTGTAGAATTTGTACTAGAAATATGTAGATTGAGATGCTGAAATGAAGATTCCTAAGAAGTCATAATATTAATAACAAGCGTTGTCTCGCAGAGAGGGAATGCTATGGCCTTCCTCGGGACAATGTCGGCCTCGGCCTCGGCCCCGGTCTCCCACTAATCCCCTTCCCCAAATAATTCCTAATTATTGTATGTTTGAATAAATTATATATAATATATATATATATATATATATATATATATATATATATATATTTATATATATATATATAATAAGCATAATAATCATACAATGATCCCGATTGCTGCTTCTAGGCGGAAAAAATCATTCCCATACTCTTCTAGATAGCATGGAAGCATTCGTTTGACAAACAAGCCTGACTGTCGCTACGTGCATATGTTGTCTTCAATTCAGTTTGTTCTCCGCTTGGATACGCGTATTGAATCTATCTTGGTATGGTAGATAGTGTTACCTTTGTCTGGATTGTGGATAATTGCCAACCACCGATAGGCATCGATGACAAAGGTCGTGTCTGGAAGTTATAGTGAGGTTCGGTATCCATCGCGGAAAGGGGTGTCGAGGATTACCGAGCTATACACAGGTACTCTGTCGAGGCACTGGACATCTACTATGCCTAGTAGGCACTAGAAGGGCATAGCAAGGTAGCATACGACGCCCATCAGGGTGAGCTTCGTGTCATTGCCAAAGGACCAATTTGATTCTCATGCTTGGCACACACACACCCATCTATACACATGTGATAAAATTGTCCCCTTTACCCGAGGAGCTCGTTTGTTGTCGAGAGCACGTGCGGCCGATTCGTCAGCTACGAGCATCATCGCATAAACCTGACGCATCCTAACGCTCGCGATAGTTCAAAATCGAACAAGAGTCATGGTGCATTGATATGGGCGAAGCTCAATTGCATTTGAATATGCACCTCACACAGACAACGACACACTGAGCAAAGCTCAGTCAGGCCCATCTGCACACACCGTCCCACATAAACAAGCGATGATAGGAGCACATGAATTGTTTACGCAGCGGGACCGTGACGCGACGGGAGCTGAATTGTCTTCGCACTGTGGGCGGCGGGGTTGCGCGATACCATTCGGGGATACGAGCCGGGAAACAATAAATACAAGCTTAGGAAGGCAACAGCTGTGACCCTGGAGCGTCGTAGACCAGATAAAGATGGATTTGTTCTCGTCCCCCCGCCACGCGGGCTGCTACTGCCGTAGAAGAGGCAGCATGGAGTGGAGGCGGCGGCGGCGGCAGCGACCTTTATAGATGGTCTGCTATGAATGAAATATGGACGCGCTCAATTATGGAGATGGAGCGCTTCGATACGTGTATACGGAGGGGACGCCGGCGCGTTTGTTATTGCAGATTGATAATCAAGCGGATATGTACTTCGGGGTTGATATTGAGGTGTGATTTGGAGATTTCTCAGATTTCAAATGTTATTGTGCGCCGTTTGTAATATCGTTGTCTGAGTGTAGAGAAACTCTCGTCGGAGACAAGGTGGGTTAATTGTAGGCGTTCCTAGAGAAATCACTGTCATTCGCTGGGATCATAAGAAATCAATATTGACACTAGACTATACCGACTTAGTCTTCGCTCTTGGACTACAGGTGTAGATGTTCTCATGCGAATAGTCGAAATTCTACAGTCATTTAGGTCTAAAAATAAGGCTCCAATTCACGAAGCGAATAAGTCCGTCAAAGGTCTCTAAGAGAATAACTCCAATGAGCTTGTATCGTGGATGTGTGGGCGTTTTTCGCAGCATCCTATCCGACCGCTGTACGCCAGAAGATCAACGCGTTATAGTTGGCCTTACGTACGTAATCGTTACAGGCCGCGTTCGGCGAGTCGTTGAAAGTCTCGTTGATTCACAGTCCCTGCCGCCTCTTGTTCACTTGTCGGCACAAGTAAGGCCAGCGATGAACACCTGCAAACGAACGAGATGCGAGTTAAGCCATAGCGACTTTCACGGCGACATGTGCTCAGGAGGCATTCGTAGATCGCGACCGTCTAAGGCGTCGTCGTCGTCGTCGGCTGTAGGATCTGCAACGCCATTCCGGCGGCTGTTTTCCGTTCCCAACTTCTGCCTAAGGTGGTGCGCGCCCAAGTTCCGCCTCCGCCCGCCAAGGGTCCGCAAAGCTCTATCTCGACTCACAGCAGGAGCGGTAAGCAGGGGCAGCAGTCGACCGGTTACAGTCGTCGACGAAGAGGTGCCCCTCTCACTGTGAGCGGTCTCTTTGTTCTCGGGGCAACGGTGCAGGAAGTATATACCCATATAGGTAAGAACCTTGTGTCGACTCTGCGCAAGGAAAAGCATGAGGTGCTTTTGTTCCGCGGGGAAAGCAGCTTAGCTCTCGTGCGATTCGTCGTCATCCCTGAGTCGAATGGCGGTCGCCACTGAGCTGCGACGGGCGGTTGAAGAAGTTCATAATTGTTGTCTTGTTGAATATAATTGCAGAGTCGTTCGACGATGTCATGTTTGTCGACAATGTCAGAAAATCGATGCCTGCTATGCTGCGGAGCTATGGTGACCGGGTCGTGTGAGCCAAGATGCCTCGGATTTATTCCGATGCCACGCGACTAAAAAAGGGTAAAGTGCTCTGCTTAGCCTTTATATAACAGCGCATATTTATTTATTATTATTCAACTAAGCTCATTCAGCAAAGCTTGTGCTTAGAAGTCGACCTTCATTCGCTAGCAAAGTGTGCACCCATAGACAATATATAGACAGTTGAGTACTTTCCAAAAAACTGACGTTTAATTTCCCCCACGTCTCCTAATACATTAATTAATATCAATACAGTTTACTCTACCATATCTATCCACCTCATATGAATGTATCCTAATCACAATTTTTGACCTAGAGATTGTATCATGTTTATTGATGCGCATGCATTTTTTCATAACGCGCCAAGCGAACCTCAAATGCACTGCTACCGCCAATGTTATTCCCGGTTTGCCATCGGGTTTCGCTTTCCTCCTCGATGTAGGAATACTTTAAACATTGTCTATTATATTCCTCTATTTCCCCTGCTATTGCGAGTGTCCCTCTGCGAGTCGACTTCGCTCATGGTGATGACATTATCATTCACAAATGCCGCCACCCGCCGCTGATGCGGGGGCGCACTTCATTCGAATCGAGTTCCTGTCGCCGTTCTTCCTATGCTGGCCAGGCCGGCAACTGTCGCACGCTTGCTACTTCTGCTTCGAGTGGTCCTCCCGTGCCCCCGGTCCTGTTGCCATCGCATCGAGGTCGCCTATTTTCCCACATGACGCTGATCATGATGATGATGACGACGACGTCGGGTGAGATGAGTGCCGCAGGGAAGTTGTTCCTGAGGTTCATCTCATTTCGCGCGCAATTTGAAAGCCGTTTCCTTCCTATTCGACGACAAAACGAGAGGGCAGACAGAATGGCCTGTGAGTGGTCGTCGTGCCAGGAGGCCTGCCTGTGGCCTATTCACGCCTGCGTTCAGTAGCGAGTTGCTGCTGCGGCTACCGCCGCGTCCCGGTCCTGCCGCCTCTCTATCTCTCCCTCTCTCTCTCTCCTTCTTCTATCCCTTGGTAGCAGCGCGGGCTTCTTCCCGCGCAAAGGAATGAGCCCTCCTGAAGTACCGAAGAAGAGCTCTGCCTCGGGAGTTACCACCCAAGCTGCTTCCTCATGCGCCCCCCCTGCAACCATGAAGCAACCAAGGAGCCGGTCCGCGTCCACCAGCGCTGCCAGCAAGCGCAGTCAAGCGCAAAAGTGGTTTCATATCGACATCGTCGGCCTGCGGGACGAACCCCACTCCGCTTGAGCGGCGACCAATGTGGCCAACGCGCCATCGTCGCCACCGCCACCACTCATTTTGTCACGACAACCAGCGGCGGTGAATCGACTCGCGTCGTACGCGCTGGGAAGGAGCCGTTCCTTTCTTTGGCGGGTCTTCGTCTCCTTCGGTAGTGTTGCCTGGTCGTCTCGAACGTGGGGAGTTTATTGGAGCGCCCCACAACGACGGTCAAATCACCGGCCGGCCGGCGGGCGGGCCGGCACGGGCGAGCATGCGTACGGACATTTCTTTCATGTTGTTACGTATTTTCGTTTTTTTTTGCTACGAAACGCTACTACGCACGCGACCGTACCGGTGGGTAAAGTCGAGCGACCCATCGCTCATCGGCGCTCTCGATTTGTGGCAAAAGAAGCTCTATATTTTTTGGTGAGGGGTAAATAGATGAAGGAGAAAACTGAGCATTTTCTGCTCCCTGTTCCTTCAACGTCGTTGTGGCGTCACCGACGCGATGTCTCGATTGGTCGAGAGACGGTATAACAATGCAACTTATTGGCGTGTGATACATTTAAATGATCACAGGCCTTGCCGATTCGAAATATATATATATATCTATTGCACAAAATGAATCGTGTATGGGATAAACATCAGTAGCAGTCCGATACAGGCAGGAATGGTCGGTAAGTTCACATCAGGGTCCTCGGAAGACTTTTTCGTATAAGGTTATTTTTTTAAGGTTTTTTTTGTCGACAATTTTTTTTTGTCGTTCTTGTGCTTCCGATCGAGGCATACGCTCAACTCAAGATCTACATTCGTTATTCTCATATCAATTGTCACTTTAAAGATGGTCTTTCACCGGCTTCATCTAAGCAACATAACATCATGTGATATCTTACGTATCATGGGCATTTCGTATTAACACCCAAAAACAACTGTGATAGGCGAATGAGGGCGAATACCCAATGCGACAGACACGACCGACAGATGACAGATAACCGCAAGCCAAGATGGAGTTCTGACATCGTCTTATAATCGAATGCCGGCACTCCTATCCACTTGACTCGTATCCAATATCAGCCAGTGGACACTGCCCGTTTCGAGGGTCATATAGACGGCAACACGGGGAGGGCACATTGTTGCTCTCTCGTCTATCCGGTTTGCCTCCATGGAGGTCGGCCATCTATACCGCGCCGTGTACACAACTCCACTACGCTCTCAGCACGCAAGGTCGCTGTCGGAATCTACGAACGATATCCACATAGAACTGGGAAAGCACAAGACGTACACTGTAAGCACAGGGAGCTGTGACCTCGTCATTTGAAGGTCCGGCAAAAAAACGGAGCTGTTAAGATGCAGCCTAGACCGAAGATTTCAAAGATGCTCATCCCCGTTCGACTTCTGGCTACACTTGACGGATAACGACGAGCTCAACACAGAAATCTCTTTCTGTTGTTTCTTTTTGATATTTTTCGTTCATTTATGGCGGCGCACGTCAAAGAATCGGTGGGACGTATGAGCCAGTCATGCTTGTTTATGTCGCCTCTTGCTGTCGAACTCTAGCGAACCTATAGAATCAACTTTAAGGAAACAGAAACGGACTACTTTATGTGCATACTTTATGCTATCTCTGTCGAATCGCTACTTCGCAGAGATAACATTCATTTTAAAGCGGTTGCTCTTTGAGAAGGTGAAGCCATGGACGGGAAAAAATGAAAGCCAACTTCTTGGAAGCGCTGGCCAGCGCGTCCCTCTCCTCTCCAGCTATAAAGTCGTTGTAACGGCGTGTACTTCCTATGAGAAGGGTAAATGGAGTATATTTTTCCCCCGGATAGCCCTAACTCTCAGCTCTGTTTTCTGAAAGAGGTGGCGACCGCGTCAGCGCCACCACGGTCGGCGGTCGTATTTAGAAGAGGCCCTCCCAGGCGCCCCTCGAACTCGCTACGGCCTCTTCTTCTCTTGCTAAACGAAGAAACCTGTGCGTAAAAATGGCACAAAAATGCCTCCCCTCTATGCCAACCTCCGGGCGTTTTTACTCGTGGAGGCCACGTAGCGCGCGAAAACAGACGAACAGAAGAGGCAGGCTAAGGCCTAGCTAGTGAACAGGGTCCTTGGACTTCTTCAGGCCGGTGTCTCCCCCGAAACCCAGCCCTGTACAGTTCGTATTGTGGCGGCCAGGTAGCGGACCAGTTCCTATGGCGGCGAAGCCACTTCACTTGGCCTTTCGACTTGAATACCCTCTTGGCCCAGCGTTTTCTGGGTGTCAAGAGCTGGCGCCCGCTGTAAACGGTGTGCTCAGTTTGGCCTTTACAGATTTTGCCTTTAACTCTCTGTTTTACTGTTCCACGGTCCGAACAGCGACTAGCAGGTACTTGTAACGCACGTGAAATTTACTTCCGTCCTCAATCTACTCGGCGTCACATGAAGTCTTCAGGTCCTACCCAATAGGCCAATTTCAAAGGGTCGGTTCCAAAACCGTTGATTACAGGCAAACCACAATGACGGCCAATACGGAATCGCATTTCTAGTGGTGAATATGGCTTCCTACTGTATGTTTTTTTCGGTGTTCGACCCTGATATTACTTGGCATTGCCTTCAATGGTCAACACATGCCGAATATCTTTCCTGCAAGTGCATGCGTCCCTCCAATGCAGCACCACACACATTTAATTAAGCCATTCTCTTTCCTTTTCAGGATTGCAAGGCGCATACGAATGCACCACCAGGCGACCGGGTTTGACAACAATGTACAATTGCCTATTGCTGTCAGTCAACCCTCCCAGCATCCTTATTCGGTTTCTCGTTAAATACCGCCCTAAAGAGCCGTACTTATTTGAAATAATTTCATATATGTCGCCATGATCAACATATGTGTGCTCACTGGGTAAGATCTGTAGTCGGGATGCCGCACGAAATGGTGGTGGCGGCGGCGGAACTCCTGGCGAACGGAATCCAGGTTGGTGCTTACGCCTCGTTCCTCGTGAACAGCCCCATCGATGCTCAGAGATGATCCGCCTTCCGGTGTCCGCGTCGATACGCGGACGGGATATCGACTGCCCATGCATGTAGGTAGCCAGGCAAGCTGTGAGTCAACCCACGAGCTAACGGACACGAGTTAATATTGTTAACCACCCAGACACCCTTACCAAGCATCTTCCTGTGGACCATCGCGTCCGAGGTTATTGAAACGGAGCACTACGCGCGGAGAGCGTTGATCATTGGCAGAGAAACCATTGCCAAAGCTACCCGTCGTTTGCTGCGTCCCGTGCTGTGTGGCCTGATGACGAAATCGAGTCGAGCTGCTGCTGCTGGTGCTACCGCCGGTACGGCAGCCGCTACCGTTATAGAAAAGCAGATGTTTCCAAGCTCGACAGTTACCGACTACTTATCCGATCCTCTCTTTCAATCTCGTTTAGCCCCTGACGTGCATACAGCAGCCGGAGCCGTTCGTTAAGTAGTGTGTACTGGTTTCTGGTAGGCTGGTGACCGGCGATCTGCGTCCGGATTGTGCTCAGCCGTTTACAGCTCGGCCTTTTGTGCCAGTCGTTGGTACCACCGCCAGCGTCTCTCGCCACAGCGGGTGTACGTGGTGGCCCGGCGGCGACGGCTGGCACGCAACGATACACGTGGGGGACGGACGACCGGGTACACGGCGCTGCATTAGTGACGTCGTGCCTTGCCGCCGGCAGCATCCGAAGGCAGAGCTACAATAGCCGGTGCTCGCTCGCGCGTCGAGCGGCTCGGATTGATGTAGATCAAGATTAATGAAACTCAGAGCAATATACCTAGTGCGGTGGGGGCGACTGTGGGGGAGGAGCGACTGTGGGAGCCGTACGAAGCCATAGCGAACCCGTGGTAGCGGATCCATCCACGGCGTAGACGAGCGCTAGCCGGCAGAAGCAAGCGGGTGCCGGTGAGGAAGGAATCGAGAGCCCCACTCGTGGGCGTGGATAGAGAAGGCCGGGCGTCGGGGGCGTCGCCACGAGAGGCTAACTGTACGTTTCGTCCATCATTGGGTGAGCGAACGCGGAGCACCAAGCGCCTAGCGCGCTCCTATTACGAGCACCAACTGGCTGGCGCCGCCGGGCGCGGACTTCGTTCGAAGAGTTCGTTTGGCGTTTGTCTGCTGTCCGTCGACGTTCATCTAACCACTTCATCTGGTTCATCCGCTTCAGATTCGGGATCAGCCTGTCTTCCTCTCTCTCCGTCTCTCTCTCTCTCCGTGCCTCACTCTGTATCGTTCGATCTCTCGGAGGAACCATCTCGTCTGTAATAGCGGGAGAGAAGGGGTATAGGGGAGAACACAGAGGACCGAGTTGAGATGGGAGGACGGCGGTGGGTGTAGGTGAAGATAGTAAGTTTTCGTGATTATGACGTTGACGATTAGGACGTTGGCGGCGGCGGCGGTCGCCGTCACCACCACGAGGCTGCGCGAAGGTGGTCTGTACGCGCAGTGCTTTGCGTACGGCCAAACCGCCGAGGGCATGCATCAGACGAACCGATTGAGGTCCTCTGTGCCAGGGAAGATCCATGCGGTACCTGCCGGCGGCAGGAGCAGCACCTGTCCAATGAGTCTCTGCGGATCGTGATTGGTAGCCGATGCAGCCAGCGTCGTTCGATCTGGCGCGATCATCTAAATGTACGCTAATCATTAGAAACATGAGGGAGACGGGCCTGAGCGCGCAACGAGCGCAGGCAATGCCGGCCAGATTGGGCAAGATCTTGCACGGCAAGGCGAGTTACAGGGAGGCCAGGCCCGGACAGGCCCACCTCGGCTCGCCTCATCGAGGCTGAAGGACTACGACCTAGACAGGCAAGCGGGGCGGGAGAGGCCCTCGAATATTTAATCGAACCAGATAGATAGAGAGATTACACTGCGACATCATCGGGTTTGTCGGTGAGTGGGCAGAATCCGAGAAACTCAGAGTGAACGGCGTTGTGTCCGTGCCCTGCTGCTGTAATGAAGATGTGGATACGACCTAGTAGTAATGAAAGCTGGCAAAAATAATGAACTGAGTATATATTTTGTGAGACAGAAGAGATGATATCAGTACACTATACTATATGCAATATACGATAAAATTATTCGGTGGGGTCGGCCTAAGATAGAAAATACCATAAATCATATTTAATCTAAGGCTATAATGATTTTAGTTGAAAGTGACATCGAGCTGCGCTTTACTTTTGAGTCGGCAGAGTAACCGCTGAAAAAAACCACACTATACACGCTGGGATAAAAAACTAATGAAGGTGACAATATGAAGGTATTAATGAGTCAGGCATGTATAGTTACCGAAATACGTTTTCAACAATTAATAGCTTGTACGATATGCCCAAGTGGTGTTTATGTTATCTCGTTCTTGTGGAACGCAGTCGTCGTGGAATACCACTGCAGGTATACAGGAAAGATAGTGGTGAAGGTCGACGTCCAGTTGAAATTCTCAGCTGTTCCCCTATCTGAGGGGAACAGCTGAGGGCGAGGCAAACAGGGTAGAGCCAGCAGGAGACTGAAGAGGGGTCAAACGGGACAAGCCGGCTCGAATCGCCTATCTTGTTTGGAACGTCAATTTTCGTAGCTCTGTAGTTGCGATACTAACGACGATGAATCTCGTTGAATCCGAGGGGGCGATCAGTGATAACCGTTAGAAGAATTAATATGTATCATTGTTGCCGATGGACTGTCTTATAGATCATCACGAGAAACGGTGACGACCGTGAATACATGTTGCAGTTCGGCTATTTCACAAGATTTCATCGCGCAATATATAGACAGGGTATGTCACACATTATCTAGATTTTTACCCCTGGCTCCGCGAAGCGTATTGGGTCTAGGACCTTGGGCATGGGTCTCGGGCGGCAGACGTGGCCTTTGAAGGAGCTACTACCCATCAAGTTTCCCCTCAGGACCAATCCAGCCGGCGAAACTGCACTCATATACTGGTGCGCACGAGCTCACGCACAGGCCACAACTCTATAATTACTGCCTTAGACTAGCGAAGCTCATAGACTCGTTACAACTCGCACAAACCCTGCACACCGACGTGAACTCATAGATGTTACGCCTTTATTCATGTTTCGTGTTTGGTTCCTCGAGTTCGTTTGCAGTACGCCACATCAACAGGTGATTGATTGAGACTCCCCGCATGAGCAACGGTGGTCCCTGTTTTAATGGTGGTGGGTTAACACTAATAGTAACAAGAATAATAATAATAATTATCGAAACAATCGAGGATTGACTACCACCCAACGAAGCGATTTAGACGTGGCTAGGTCTCTAACTGTAAAAGGCCAGAGGGCGCGGGTTCAAACCCATCCATGACCGACGCACACACACCCACACACACCTACATCTACTCAGCATAATTGTGGTTATACAAAGTTATGGGACTATCACTCGAAAGCGTTTGTTGTCAGCCCGCGAGTCGCGGATCTTGCCACAACAACAACAACACAAAGGCAAAACGCGCAAAATCTCACCGAGAAAAACAGGTGGTATTAATTAACATTGACGGGCTTCCAACTAACTGCCCATGATACAATGATAGGACAAATATGGACAGAGCGTTCATAGAGCTGCCCGCAACGGTCGCTGTCTTCTTAGCGAGTGGCGTAGATGGGAGCCAGCGGTGGCTCGGCCGTTGACCGCCACCGCCTGGACTCGTCCATCCGTTCGGCCGTTTGTCCCAACCACCGTCTGGGGAGTCGGTGCAGCAAGATCGATTAATTATGTACTCTCCTCCACCCGCTCATAGGATGCTTGAGAGCGCTACAAAGAGCCGCGTATCCGTCCCAGGATTAGGTCCGTCGGCACAATATAAAAAGGTGTCTCGCTTAGCTCTGGCGATGAAGCAAGTTAAGCCGTTCAGCCGCTGTACGCTCTGCGCAGTAAAAGCTACCGTGGACTGTACACCCGGAGCGGTACGGCGGCGCGCTGGGTAATATGTGCCCCAGCGGTGGCAGGGCCATGCTGAAAGTGCAGGGGGGAGTCTTGGAGAGTCGGCGATCACCTATAAAGTAGCGTGATACCCGCAGTCTATTATGCGTCTCTTAATGAATCCGTGAAGACCAGAAGCACCTAGGGCAAGTCACCGCTTCGTTCTTTAGCCGAGATGGTAAGGCTATAACTAAAAGCAAAAAAAAAGGAACGCTCGAATATAACATCCTTAATAGGCCTAAAAACGCCTTGGCGTAGCGACCCGTTCAGTGTTGCCCTGTCCGCGTCCATGCATTGAGGCAAGTTAAAAACGAAATATTACATGCAAGAAAAAAAACTGCGATCGTTAAAGGCTTGCTCGTCTAGCTTGAAAATGTCCGCCAGTGATTGTTCAAGCAATGAGCGTTATTTGAAATGATATAATACAATTTTTATTGTTACATTCTCCATATAACCCAAACAGGGTGACAAGGTGTGGAAGTACCTTCATCACGCGAGCATGTTTCTTTTACGAGATGGTTTATGAATATATTATATAGGAGGGTATATTATTGCAATAATGAGAATTTGTTGATTAAAATTTGAAGGAAGAATTTTTCAAGAAAAATATAAACAAAAGTCAAATAAATTTATTTTATTATTTTTAATATTTAATTTAAGAGGTTTATCGCCGGACTGTTCACAGGACTCGGATCAGGAAGTGGCTTAGAGTTGGGCAAGGCGTAAGTTACGCACAGTGAAGATCATGGAGTTGCCGTTACGAAGGAAAGCTGTTTCAGAACAACTTTCCTCTTTATTCGACACGGAACTAGCGTTTTCAAAATGTTTACGTGCGCCTTCGTTGCGTCATTCTCTTTTTCTCAACGAGCGCAACCCAATGTGCCCCAATGGTGCGTGCGTGAAGCTGGCCGCGATGCCAGATCAGCCTCTGTGTGCTATAGCGCGAACCAACATCGGCGATGTCCGATGAGTAACGTGATCAGGAGCAGCGAGTCAATGCCGGCAGCACTACGTCTCTAGCCCCGCGGCCGCGCGGGTCGAAATAGGCGGCGCCCGCGCAGAGGATCCAGTCGGCTTCGTTTTTCTGCAACTCTACGTTGCAACGTAATGTCTGCTTCGCGCATCGATATACGCCTTCCTCAGGCCCGCAATCATCAACACGGACCACCACAAGCGCATAATCAACAGCGACAATATCATCCTTAGACTTCTTTGATGGCGTATGGGCCTGCGTCTGGTGGGCCTGCTGAAGCCAGACGGCTGACAAGCCTCATATGTAGGGTACTAATGTTCGCAGCTAGCGCCTAGCGGAGTTCTCTGGTCGTAGCTGCTCCTGCTGCAGTCGTATTTACGATCAGCTCGGTTGCATCGGCGGCAGAACCGGGGGCGCGGCAAAAGCAAGCCAGGGCAGAAGCGCACGGGCACCGGCTTCTCCAGTGGTCGTTCAATGAAAGGCTGAGGGGCACCGACTCCGTGTTCAACCACCGCTCGGCCAGCCATCACGGGCGTGTCAAGGGAAGTTAGACACGATCGCTGACGTGGTGCGAATGCGCCACGGAGGGTGCACGTAGTCGCTCCAGACGCTGTTTAAAACAAATAAAATATTTATTAGGTGCAACAGCACGTACAGCAATTACCGGGCCGGGATGCGGCTAGACACCGAGAGCGACCGGCCAATAGAAAGAAGGAGATCGGGCCGACTCCTGCCGCGTCGGGGATTGCCGCCACGCAACCCCTGCGTTGTAATGGGTTGCCTGCACATGGCGGTCGACGCCTCCCAGATCCAACGAAACGAATTTCTCCGTGGTGCGAAAACGCGGCTTGCGACCCACTGCCAAAGCGCAGCACTATACTATATGCTAAGTCTGGCCGGACAGGAATCACTGTCCCGCGAACGATGTCTCGGCAATTCTCGCGGCACGAACGCCGAGCTCAGTCCACCACCGCCATCGTCAGCACCGCTGCCGCCGCCGCCGGATGAACTCAATATGCATCCGACACCACATCAACACTGAGTATTTGCTGTCGCCGCAGACCGAAAAGGACGCCAGCTGGGTCTCCTGTTCAGCTGGATTGCGGTCGCTCGTAAAATGGAGTTTGTGTAAGTTTTGCAATCCATCAGCTCCGCTGTTCGGCGGGTCAGCGAGCACAGCTACGATGGGCAGATCAGTATATTGTGTAAACATTTCCCTAACAACAACACAAGGCATTTATCCGTCAACCATAAATGCAACCGTGTCAACCCCGTTGTCAACCGTGGCAACGGGCAACTGCCCTGCGTGCGATTTCTTCTCGGTCGGCAATCACAGAAATCGTTACAATGCCGACGTACTGAACGTATCAATCGACATAAATATACATGCTCTGCTACAACGTGGGAAGGTCATTCGTCTCTCATAAAATTGGTCATATTCAGGACACTTTCCTTATGATTTCGTAGTTAGCGACACCGCGTTTACATAGTTAAATCATCCTCTCAGCATACATTTAAGCAATACCGATAATGTTAATGATAATAACGAGCTCCGCGTTGGTCACATATGGTGAGCTCTTGTTTTTTTTCTGTAAAAATTGCCTTCTTTGCAACTGCGAAAAATGTTCGCCTTGTGGCAATTATCTCCTTTTCGCGCTAACTCATACGTTTGTGTATAAATCGAGCCTAATATCATAATGCAAATAGAGTGGGCATTAGCCTTTAAAGCTGGTGAAGGCCGAGATCTGAAATGGTTCGTTTTAGTTCAGCGTATGCACGTGGCTTTGATCGCTGTACAAATGGGCACATTTTTTTACCCCTTTTGCGCCAACCTAGAAAATCATGATCTCACTATAACAGTAAGTATTGAGAGTCGAGGTGACAACAAGCGTTGTCGCCATGAGGTCGACACCGCGCTGACGAAGTTGACCACCGACCACCGATCACGGTCGCTGGAGCCGCCAACCTGCTCTTCAGCGGCTTTGTCTCTAGATTTCTCCTCGGCCTCCTCGTGTAGCTGGAATAGCAAAGACTGCGCGAAGGACAAACGCACAGCGTTCCCCATAATGGGAAAAATTCAAGGGCTGAGAGAAGGGTGCACTTCCAAGGCCGCTTACCTCACCATGCTTCGTATCCATCCCCAGTGCCAAGCCCCACGACCCAGTGAACAGGAGACGCACACCATGCAGCGTCCACGACGATGGTTACTGTGTGATGCCACCGTACACACCCCGCTCGCTCTCAATCGTTCGCTCTGTCTCTCTCTCCCCCTCTCTCTCTCTACCTCTCTGGTGGAATAGGTCGTCGTGGTTAACTAGCGCCGCAAGCAGTTACTGGCGAATTTCGAGAGGGCGCACGAGGCGTATTGATCAGGCGCGCTGACAGCCGTCCGATAGTGGACGACGGGTCGGCGAACGCCCTTGTAGCGCGTCGTGCACCAGCGTGAAGGGGTCTCGTTAATGAAATTGGAGATCCAATATTAATTTTCCCTTCCCGACTCGCTCAAACAGCCCAGTCTATCCTAGCCGCACGCTCTGTCAGTGGGTCTCTTCCGAGCGATATTTCACTTCCTATATATGTGATTGTATTCTCTCTACCCTATCATTGTTTTGGTGCAGCGGCGTCGTGCGTCCACGTTTGCTGTGTCGTCTGCCAGTTGGTGGAGTCGCCCTGGAGTCACGCATCCTTCGTATGCTATCGTATCCAGCCGTTGATTTTCTGCCGACCTTGCATAGCCACCTTTGGGGAGCCACCGCTGGACGAGGAGCCGGAGATAATCGTAAGTGATCGTCTTGATTACTCCGGAAGTGGCTGAGGCCAAGCGGTCCACCTTCTGAAGCCATTTCTCTATGCATACTGGTATCTGGAACTCGACGGAATTCATTGGTACGGATTATACTCTAGGACGAATGGACAGGGAATTGAATTCAGGCTGATTCCTGACACCTGCTCATGTATTGGCCCCAAAAAGTAAGAACGACAACGACCTTGCGGACAGCAGCTTCTGTCTCACGAGGTTCAAATCGTGTTTGACACATACCTCTAAGAAATGACGGGTAGATGATAGAGGGTATGCATCTGATGCGAGTGAGTACACTATGTTGATGGATATATCTTAGGATTCGGTCGATAGTGATTGATGTCGAAGTCATAGTGGCATCTCCAAAACAGTTCAAGATCTGTTAACAAATGAGTAGTACCGACGCACTAAGCACTATCGCAGCCGGCTAGATGACAGTTAGGGAGACGCTTCAAGCTGCAAACCCATAACATGGTTAGCAAGGATCATACTATCTTAACTCCAGAGGAAAGGCGAGTTATAAGGTAAGACGAGACGAGAGTCCTCTGTTCGCCCATCCTTCCATGTTTGGTAGTGTTCAATACAGAAATCGGCCAAATGTCTCAATGACCATCTCTCCTTTGTGTTCAACAACAGCCAGTATTGTTGGGGACACAAACCGTCGTTACAACGACATCAGTAACGTTTTCTGTTCAACCAGCTAACTCTTTAGGGGCAGGCCACATCGAGGCAGGGTGGCGGGAATGAGTGTCCCCTGGAGGTGTTCCCTCTCGGCGCCAACTCTTCAACGGGATGTGAGCATCCTCTATCTCTCTCTCTCTCTGGACAATAACCCGACGAACCTCGTCGAGTCGGTCGTTCGCCAACTCTGTGCGCGGTTAGCGCAAAGGGCCAGTGAGATCCACCTGACTCATTGGGTTCGAGACATGAAGGGGTTGTGCCCGAGGCGATTTACACGTTTGTACATTGTCCATTCGTGGGATGTTGTTATCTTTTGAGGATGCAGCGGCGGCGGCGGCGGCAGGTGGATTCCAAGCACCGAGCACCTACTGCTGGTGTGCACCCTGTACCTTGACAGTGGCGCGTCTACGTGTAGAAGTTTTCAGCAGCTCCCGTCAAAGCCAGGTCTGTTTTTGTCGGGGTTTAGCATACTCCCTGACGTCCACAATCCCTCGGTCACGAAAACCTGAAGAGCATCAATTGCCCGGTTTGCTACTGGTGCTGAACGAAGTTGATTTTCCAAGTTCAGGAATACTGTACGGATGTGTATAGCATCTTTATTTTATTCGCATCACGTGCAAGTGCATTTGCGCGTCAAATTATGAGGTCGTGCTGCTAAGTAGGACTAATTTTGGAATATTGGGTTTCTCGAAGAATCATAATGTATATAGACTATACGGGGGAGGGAAACAGTAGGTTTACAGTAAGGAGAGACGCATAATCATAGCTGAGAAACCGTAAGTTTCCAGTTGGACTTTACCTCCTCTTCCGCGTTTCCAGATATTTATATTCGTATCATCGTTTCTACACAATTTACCCGTATACACATTTTAAGTTCGATTACGAAAATAATCAGGTTCACGGGATCATGCCTAACCTCAAGCCTCGTTCATTTTTGCCCGCCGATTTAGTCCGACGGTAGTTAACGGTCACTGTGCGCAAACAAGCGGAAACGATGTGTATTTTGTAGAGCACTACTGGTGAGTCGATTTATTTCTCGCTATAGGATTGCCTAACTGAGCGCAGGTTCGCCCTGTCGTACAGCCGAAGGCCAACGGTCTGCCGCCGCTATAGCGGACACACAAATAAGGAACGAACAGTTAAAATGGCAGATTATGACGCTGACAGTGGTTACGTTGTGGGCACGTTGAGCGCGTACCCCCGCACCCCCGCCACTGGGAAACGGCTGGAATAGGCAGCTTCCCTCGAACGGGTCGAGTCGAATGGCAAACAGGGAGACCGGGACGTCCGGCGGCCTTGAGAACAGAAACGTGACTTTTTTGGAAAATCTACATCTGAGTTTCAGGGGCCGCCGCCTTCGAGGCACAGAGGAATAGGAAGCGCACCCGAACGACCACTGCACCCACCGGTGCCAGGGACGCCGCTGTAACGGCTCGATCGCAAGGGTCTCGACGGGGTCTCATCCGCCACCCGGTGGCGCTCCAATAGGAGAGAACGGAAACTACCTTTGCTCACTGTTCGCAGCGTTGTTCGCTGCGCCCAGTGGCGGCATAGGTCTGTCTGCATATACTCAATTACCAGACGGAGACCCGTTTTTTTTGGCTTCTTTCATTTCGACCAGCAAAAACAGGCCCGATGAACTGCCGAGGTCCCGGTACCTTGTTCCAAGTCCCAGCCCCTCGTCGTCGTTCCAGCGCTTGCACAGCCAGCTGGAAGATTGGCGAAGGACAAGCGGACCAGAGAAGGCCCGCACGGCGGCGGCCGCGGGGTCTCTCTCGGGGAGATCTGGTTCACGCGTTCCGCGCTCCTCAGCCTCGTTCGGCCTTTTGCCATGCTCAAAGGTGCCGCCCTTAGCATCGGGAGCTGTTGTGGTCGGCAGCACTGGGTGCTCGGATGAATGGCCCTCGGTTTGCGTCGGCACTTGCTCATGGCTAAAAACAAGCCTGCCTCTGTTCTTGCGTAGTTATCTAATAGAACGGGGGCCCAGTATAATAGCCAGTGAGACAATGGTTTCGTTCCCGGCGGAAGGAGTGAAAATATTGGCCCGCAGTACGACAGCGGTCTGATGGGCCAGAAACGCAATAACAACCCGGTGCGACCTCCGGAGCTCTGATAGCAGCACATCGATGTTGACTAGTGGGGCATTATGTGATCGTTAAAGGCAAAATGGCGAAATAGAACAGATTTGTTATTCTAATTCGTATTAATATATCTAGATTACCATTGGACACCGCCATAGTACATCAAGGATTGTCTGTACTTGAGAGCGAGTTACTCGTTGACTGATTATCTGTCTCGCGTCTCATGGTCGCCTCTGCCGAACACCCTTTAACGGGGACAAAATTTCGCCGAAAATAAGCCCAACCCCGGCGTCGCCGTGGGAGAGTTCCTTCCCGCAGTCATTAATTTGTTCAGTTGACATCGAAGTGTACACCTAACCCCCCCTATCGTCCTGTGATAAATCGGATCACTAAGATCTTGCGCACAATAGAAACGTTTGCCGTGCACAACTTGCCCGCCCAATCGCCTGCTTGGCCGGGCGGCCGCTTGGGCGCTCGGGCTCCCGACTGTTTTCGGTTTAATGCGAAGGCCACAAACTAATGTCTAGCCACGACCTTCGACGTGAGGAGTTATGAATGTACTCGGCAATTTGTTGTGTTGTGACGGCTGCGGCGGCCCCCGTGTTCTGACTACGGCCGGTCGTTGATGTTAGGTTGGCCAGGATTGCTCACGTGATCGCTATGGGAGACCGTGTAGCAACGACGCGAGCCTGTCGCAACGGGAGGATTTATCTTCCATCCATTCCAAGCGTTCATACTCGACGTATCGATCGTGCAGGAGTTCCTACGTTGGATCGAACGCTGTAGCCACATACGGACAGATCTGGAAAGGCCCCGCGAACATGATTATATATATATATACATATATATAATATATAATTTATTAATTCCTAAATGCCAAGGCAGAAATGAAGGCCAAATGATGTCGCGCACTCCCCCAGACGAAAACAATCGTTTAGGAAACATTTCAAGCATTAAACTATAAATGTGTTGCTGTCTTGCCTGAACAATTATGAATTAATTAGTGTTAATTCTCTGTCAATCTCCATATCTATCTTTCTCTGTCTTCCGCGCGTCTACACGAACAGACACGGTCCTGCATTTCGTCCAACATGGCCAATCGCGCCTTGACCCAATTTCGCTTTCGCATGACCCGTACTATGATATCATATATAGCTGTGCATCTTTGACTTTCTTGACCACTATCCAACTATCTCTCTCTCTCTCTTTCGATTTCTGAGCCTCAGTGTCTGACCCCAGACGAAATCTGGCCACCTGGCGGCCTCCTCTTCCCTCTCGTCTGTATTTAGCGTCGTCCACTCTGCTGGCAGTAATTGTAGCAGGGGGGCCAAACCGAGTCCTTGCTTCCCGATATCTAATTCGTTATGCACGCGATGTATCATATCAGATGACCCTCACGACGATGCTTGGGCTGCAGATCATAACCGCGGACCGGCCAACGTGGCTTTGTTAGCCCGGTCTGAGGTGGGTGCCTCGCATAGGGTCCAGAGTCGGGAAGAAGGCCGAGCGGCGATCGCGCACGAACTGGAGTGTGAGTCTATTTTCAGTTTGCGTTAACCATAATGACGAGCGTTGCTGATCATCATCATGTTGCCGAACGGGCCCCGCTGCGAGAAGTTGGCTACGATACCCGCGGAGACGTTTCTTTGCGACGATCTCCATATACACGGCATAGCTGCTTCGGTTCGGCCTAGCTATAACGCACTCGTGGTTAGAGGCGTTTGGACAAACATGGAGGGGGTGTTTATTTATACCTTGTTTTGTTGCTGAAACTCTATTCCTACATAGTTTGTTCTGTTTAGCGAAACGTTTAGTGAGAAACCTAGACCTTTAGACATGTATTGTAGAAACAGAGCTTCTTATTTATGTTTAATGTAGAAATCTACGATGCTGCAATGATAGCGTGTCGTGCGCCACCTGCAGCAGGCGTTCACGGGGCCGGGCGACCCGTGGGAAGGGAAGAGATCAAGTGAATTTTTGACGTCC
The DNA here is from genome assembly GCA_019614645.1 of Stratiolaelaps scimitus. Lineage (NCBI taxonomy): Eukaryota > Metazoa > Arthropoda > Arachnida > Mesostigmata > Laelapidae > Stratiolaelaps > Stratiolaelaps scimitus. The sequence continues at coordinate 6,775,577 of JABWDB010000012.1, forward strand.
TTTTAAGAAAACGTTTTAACTTTCCGTTCGCTTCTAGCATGGTCCGATTTCGACCAAACTACAATATATACATATATATGAAACTGCAGTTCTGACAATAAACCACTAATGAAATGAATGAAATATATATATATATATATATATATTATGTTATTTTTTATATTTTAGTTTATATCATATCCGTAAAGCTATAACTATAAGCTTTAGTGGTTTACTGAACCTGTATGCGTATTGTTGAGAGTAGTGACAGCCAGATTCAAATCACCCGCCGAAGCAGCGCCACGCTGCGGCAGGACGTCTCTCACACACACACAGCTACCATCAGCGAGACCTATAACGCGATCAGTCTATCTCCCAACCTCGAGTTGTCAGTACCGTAGGCGGAAACACGTATATACATATATACCCCTAGGCGTTGAACCCTCTAGCATATGAGATCTAGCACCACCAACTAATGTCCGGTGCGCGGTCCATTCCACGAGAGGTACTCGAAGCCCCCTCCCACTCTTCCTCGGAGCCGGCCGCGCATTGACTCAATTCTATTATCGTCTAACAATCCAACGCCGTACAGACACGTGTTCCCAATGCCATCGTCCGCTGCGCGGATTCGGTCGGGTTAGCGCCCCTGCCGAGTTTGCTCCTCTCTGCAAACGAACGGCGGAGCAAACGAATGAGTAGAGAACGGGGTGCTGACACGGCCGCAGTTGCATCAGAGTTGCGCTCAGACCGGGAGGGCCGCGCCGACAGCATCAGGAGATGCTGAATAGCATTGGACGCTGGCCGTTCGCGCTGTGCCGAACACATTCCCGTGCACTCGCTGTTGCTGTTGTTGTTGTTGTTGCTGCTGCTGCTGCTGCTACCATCGAGGCCATTGTCGGAATGAACAGTCTGACAGGCGCATGGAACAGGCTGGGCGCACCCCGGCGACGAGACGAGATCATCAAGCCGGCCCCGTCCTATGGGTGAGTGCAACAGGATAACAAGCTAACGTCGACAGCCGCTCTGGGAGAAGAGGAAGAGATTTCCGCTGGTCCGAGTCAAGAGGATCGTAGCAGACCACCGAATGATCTCTGACCGACTGCTGATGTTGCTGCCTCTCGGCCTTAGCGTGAATGGCTCCCCGCCAACCACTTCGACGTGCGCCGGGATCGTTCTTCGCCGCGTCTAGTCCGCGTGTCTCTCGCATTAGCAGCAGGAGCGAACGGATCGTGTAGCACTGAAGCCAAGCTTATTGTGGTTGTGGCTCGAGAGAGGGCAAATAATAGGTTGGCTTAAGTATACCCGGCGTACCCGAATCGGTACAAGCTGGTACTTTATCGTAGGAGGCTGAGTGATGGTGGCAGGACAAACATGAGGTCGATCTCAGGAAAAAATAATGTTTGTGGGATTTTTTTCCAAGCTTCGCATCGTGATGCTTCCAATACTATAGGTGGTATTGGGTATATATAAATATATCTATATATATATATATATATATACTCTTTACGTGGACTTACTAATTTTGGAAACGCACAACAAAACTAAGCCGGCAGCAATCTCGTGCTGAACAACGAACCGCCGAGAAAACCCGAACGAGCACGATACCCTTCAGCTTCTGCTCAGAAACACACACATACACTGATGACCGGGGATCATCCAATTCCTCTGCTTTTTTTACCATCGCTCCAGGCCCCCACTGCCCCACGGTGGCTTCGTCCCTGTGTCTCTTAACCCTACCAGTGGCCTCTTCGTACCACTTGCGTGTACAATCCTTCCAATCAATTTATCAGAACGACGCCGGCCACGGCGTCCACCCTTCGCGCTCAGCCTGGAGCTTTGTAGCGCTGCGAGAATGTCACACGAAAGTAGCTGGGCGTACGACAGGAGCCAATCGAGGGACTGGCTTCCTGCCCTTACGGCGCATGGGGAGACACAACGGTGACACATCTTCGTTGGGTTTTTTTTTCGTTCCCTATTTTCAGGCCCCCCGGGGCACAATCTCGCTTTTGACGCCAGTTCGCCCGCCAGGGGCGAGACATGCCCTCCCCTGAACTTCCCCATCAACCGAGCAGGTTGTTTCTCCGCTGCTCGAGAAAGGAAGAAGCCAAAGTGTCCCTTCAGAGAAAGGTCCGTGACGTCGAGCTTGGCCCTTCCGGCCCTTCTCATCTGCCGGTCGTGGTTTTGACCACTATGGAGATGTGTCCCCGTTTCTGTGGGAATTGTGAAATTGGTTCGCTCTCCGGATCTAGCCAGTCCCATGATGTCGGACTGCGTGTATGTGGCTGTATTTCGCTATATGTATGGAAAGAAATAATAATTCTAGTTTCTCTTGTTATCAATACGAAAGAACTATAACCACCGGTAACCGATAACCCCAGCGTGAGCAACGCCTGAGGCTGACCATGGATGGCCTGACGAATGTGATCGGATAGGATTCCGCACGGTGGCATGACTGAGGCATGAATTTATTCGCCATGTTCCTTCCAAGTGGCCGAAAATTCTGCCGCTGATGACAATGGTCGACTGACCGTTTGCGCTCAGCCACTGAGCGTTCGGTTTACGGAACAAATATGCTGCCCACAAATGGAACGAAAAATGTCTTTGAGCTGGTGCGTAATTAAATAAATCAGATCGACGGCGAGGCTGCCTCAGGTGCTGCTAATCGAATTACGAAATTTAAGGCGCATATTTATTTCTCAGGGTGCAGTTTATTGCACCTCCTTAATATAAACTTTGCTCGGGAAGACCACCATGTGTCATCGCGAAGTAGTTTCCTACGAAACAACTCTAGACCGCTGTTGTTTGAAACGAACTGTTCACATTCAGCGTCGCAAAATTCGCCGTCGAGCGAATATTTGCGGAGGAATCTAGGGAATGCTTCATTATTTTAAAGGGGGACTACTTTCGGGAGAATCTCTCGGCACTTTGCTTGGCCAAATCGATGAATGCCGGTGTGATTACGCCTCCGCGGCCCTCTCATATTTAGGAAACGGTGAGTATATCCGTAATTTCGGCTGAGCTCGCCCTAGCTTGCACACGTGGCTAGATTTGACTAGAGGAGGATAGAGAAACTTTTGTTTGTCATGCCATCGCCCACCGCAGCCAGCAACAATTAATTATAATATGGGTAAGACGTTGCCACAATAAGTCGAGTGAACGCGAAATGATCGAGGTTTTTGTTAGTAGCCTGTCATTATCGTGCATATTTTATGGTATGGCATTCTTAAATGGGATTAGATTAAGAGGCGACCCTTAACATCTGTTTCTGCCTAATTGTGGACCCAATTTGAACAGGGTGTACGATCTGAACTGCTTCATAGAATATGCCTCGGACAACTGGAAATAAGAAACATTGTACAATATGATCAACTAATTTCTTTCAACAGTATGATCAATTTGATCAGTTTTACTTCATTCGACCACCACTAAGCTACCGGGCGACTCGGCGTTCGCGTGAGAACAACGTCAGCACCATAGTTCGTACTGGAACATTCTCTGTTATAGCCTCTCGTTCGAGATGTCGCTCGACGTGCTGATGCCATCTAGAGACGTCAAGCATTGTAAAAAAGCTGCAGTTCCTTTAGTAGATCAATAAGACCTTTCCCTTGCCATATTCTAAGAATGATTCCATGCAAGGCCTCCGTTACGCCGTACGTCGGAAAGAAGCGCCGGGGAATCCCGGATGACCGATATCGAATCAGGGACAATATATTCTCTAACGAGTTGAGGTTACGTGAAATACACGATTGTGAATAGTGTTTACCCTCATAACGATCATGCGGCATCCATTATCAGTTCCTTCTATAATACTAACTAAGGCGCTCATATGTGACACTTGCCGAGGTTAGGCACACTCGACCAGAAGGTAGGTCGTTTGACTTGTGCTAGCTTGCTATCAGCAAATTCTGCCATCTTTTCTGTATGGCTGGACGAAGACCAGGTGCTATTAATTAGTCGTGCTCAAACCGAGTCGACGATGGGGTTCTCTCGGGTTTTTCACTACGGGGCGTAGCACCGCACTGCACTCACGCTTGGCTATCTCTGCCGGTGAAACGCTCGGCGGCCGGGTACCCCCTCCAGAGCTCCTGAGGCGCTGGCCTCCCTTCGACCTTCTGACGCGGTATTAAAGTCGTCGAGTTGCTATTAAAATGCAAATTCACCACCTTGCTCGATACCCGCGTCATGCAGTGTCGCTGCACGTTTGAACGCCACCGTCTCCGCTGCTGCGCTCTCTCTCTCTCTCTACGGCCACGTTTATGACGAAGTCGATGGTTAGCTAGCAAGCAGAGCCCAGCCCCTGGAACTCGAACGATGCTCGAGGTGTTGGACGGTACGGTTTCACTGCTTTTAAACCTCTGACGGTAACATCGGTAACTACTACCGAGCCGGTGATGGCAGCAGTACCCGGTGCCAGGTCTTTCTGTGCGAGGTAGGTGGCAAAAGCGACGCGGCCAGAGAGAGAGACAGAGGGGGAGAGATTGGCGACGTAGAATAAAATCTGTGCTGCATTAAAATTTCAAATCGTCGATATGCGCCCGAGTAACGTTCTATAAACGTTCGCCCCGAATGTGCCTGATATGTTTTTTGTTAATTAAAAAGGAATGCGGCGGGGGCAGAGAGGGACAGTCGAAGGGGCCTTGTATCATGGTCTGCAAATCACAGGAGGTCTCAGGTGTTCGGCATTTTGCTGAACGGAATGCTGAGGGGATTGTTCTAACGAATGGTACTCTAGCCCAAGATCATATGTCGAGCTCAGTTTGTAACTAGTGATGTGGGACATACCTTATTTTGTTCTCGTTGACGAGGATTTTTTCCCACACAGGGAAAGATCCGCACACATTTATGTCGGTGTGATTAGCAAGGGCGGCGAGAAATTCCTGCAGCAATGAGAGATTTTCGTTGGAAGCTTACCAGCAGCAATAATCGCCATATGTCACTAGGTTTACAATCCACGAGTTTCACCAGGTCGTGCGCAATACCCATGGATACCATGAACCGGAAGCGCGTTGGTCAATTTTGTAGGAATAGTTGCGGAAGATGGAACGGCCGGTTAGTGCAGCCAACTCAAAGTCGGTAAATCAACTCGCAACCTGTGTTACACCTAACCCACACTGTGAGAGTTCAAATGTCGTAGGAGTGCTGGTGTTATATTTATAATTTTTGCATATATATATATATATATGCAAAAAATCATTTTATAGTTCATTCTCTCTGTATTTACACGAACAAGGCGGAGTATGATATGAACATCAGAATAGCTATTAGCTGATTTGATCATATGGATGACCATAAAACGAAATTATCGACTATTCAAACAGCGGCACTTTCATTGCATTATCATAGCTATCGGGATATTTGTGGCGTCGCCAATTTCACTGCGTATCGTACTTACATATCATATAATGCAAACACGTATAATTCGATATGAACGCTATATAAACGCTATTACGCCTCATGGGCGTCATGATGCGTCTTCATGTGTTCGCCCTCCTCAACGAGTCCTTTCCGGCTGGCTCGTTCGCCATTTACAGTGACTTTCCGTACGGTGGCAGCCCGCCATTTTCTCTTCTCAGCAGCGACAATAATTATAATAGCAATCGCGTATTTTCTCCGCAAGGAGCCCATATGTGGCCAAGTCATCGTTGTCGTCCTTCTACGCGACTTTCAGCTGATGGCCTGCTTGCGGGACAGCCCTCGGCGAACGGGGACGATACAGTGACGAAGCAGCTTTCGGTCAGTGAGAGGGGCCGTAGCGAGTCGCACGAACTCGATGTCGTCCGCCGCCTCTGAGGTCTCGCGTCCTGCCTGCTGTCCGCGGCGGCGATTATCCAGCTTTCGGCAGCACAGCGCTGTATTGCTTCACGTGATGGCGTACGGGACGTCGTCGGCCGCATGTATTGTCAGCGATTCCTCTGAGTCTGCGGCCTTGTCTCGCAGTTAGCCTCGCTCCTGAGAGGAAAAAGGCCATAGTCGCGCCATTGCGCGCCGTGACGCGCTTCTTCTCCCGAAGCAGAACAAGGACAGGGGGCTCAACGGGTTCACCGCCTCTCTGACGCCACGCTCTTCTCGCTGGCCGGCCATGACCCTTCGGACGACTCGTACCCTCCCAGCTCGGTGACTCTAGTCGCTTCAGTCGTGAAGAGACGGAGCATCACTATTATTTTCTTGATGATGAACGGGGAACAGCCACTGATGTTGCAATCCAAAGTCTATGTATTCGCTGCCACATAATGGGACCATCCTTACATTTCTAAGTTAAGACAGAACAGAAGAGAACAGCGCGGAATGGAACGGTATTATGGATGCGTCGAATGACACTGCTCATTGCTGAATGGAGCATGGGTGAATTTCACAGGGGATTCGTTCGGCCCGAACGAATAGTCCTACAGACGATATCGAGTATACCTTTTTCCATTAAAAGTGTATGTTGCTCGTACAGTACTACAGGCAATCGGGAGCGGTATACGTCCACCATACGAAGCGCGTTGGAAATACAAGTATATAACAAACACTTTTACAAATTGGTTCGAATCCTGAACCATCTTTGTTGGGTTGGCTCTAGCCTTGCAAGTGCGTCCTTGTTATAATCCGGGTGTGACCTCAGTGCTGGTGAAACCAGAAAATGATGATGAATACGTCACTGAGCCGTAGTGAGTGACCAGTGTGGGGTTCACAAACCCACTAAACTCCGGTTCCCCCCTAGCCCGACGACTCGGGAATTGCTCGAAATTACGTCGATAACTACGGGAACCTAATCACAGTTTGAAGATTCCGAAAATAAACTTCGTCACCGTATTCTTCCCCGTACAGATACTATCGTATATGCTAAACAGAACGGAAAAGACAAAGTGTCAGAAACTCACCTCAGGGGCCATCAAGACCTGCGTGAATACTTTGAAGCGCTGGTTTGAATCTGAGGCAAGTTCGTCTGAGTCCTCTGAGAATATACATATATGTTTATATATATATAATATATATATATATATATATATAGACAGACAGATGAAAAGCTGAATATCCTTATGTAGTTAACACACTGTGTGCGCCCACTGCCGAGTGGTAGTAATAGTCTAGGATACATACCGTTAAATGAATATATATATATATACATATATATATAAATAGTCTACTACTCATAAATAATTAGGGCTTGTCTAGTGAAATATATACCTAATAACAACAATATTATTAATAATTTCTACCTATATTCTCAGCACCTTCGAATCATCTGCTGCCACTTCAATGATTGTTAATTATTGGCCCGTTTCCATATCGCGATACGCAGGAAAATAAATGAAAGCAAAAATATCATCATCTGCAACGACTTTAAATTGACGATATGGCGGTTGTGGCTACCGCTGAAGTTCTACGCCGCCGTATTGTCGTACAGCAGGACCAGCTCGAACCTAGCCACCATAGTTCTAAGCTCTTCGGCCGAGTGCGGCCGAGTCATTAGGGCCAGTTTAATGTACAGAGGCGCACATTCGCCGAGTGCGCGAGCTCGTTCTCTGCTGAACGGAGTTCAGGGGGAGGGGGGCTCTTAACAGCCCGGGGGCTCCTTTAGCAACTTTCGACTTTTCGTTCGCCCGTGCCACCGACGTTACCAACGTGACGATGTGCTGGGCCGAGGAGGGTCCTCATGCAGTTGGGACTTCTCGTGGGCGTCATCGTCCTGTACCGAACTGTTGTTCCCACAGACTCCTTAATGAAGGCCGCCTTGTCCGCGGCTCAGTGACGACGTCCGCGTACCGATTAAGCTTCCGGAAAACTGTTCCGCCCCTGGTGCTCGCTGCTTCGCATCGCGCTCGCAGAGGTAAGCGGCGGGGGGCTGGTTGGCGGGAAGTAGTGTTTGAAGGGATATGGCATGGACCAACCACGTTCCACCATAGAGACACTTAAACGGTTAGGGCGCGCTTTAGATCTGCCCAGTTCAGCCCGGGCGCTCACCCCGGGACGTGTTCCCTCGTGATGAAAGTATGACACAGCCAGCGGCGTCCCATATGTACGTACGCCTGCCCAGTTTCACTAAGCGGCGTCAGGACTCATGGAAGGATCTCCACCTTCATCGTGGTTGTATTCTTGCCGTTGTTGATGTTGTTGGGTACCGCAGTATAGCATGACATGGCAAAGATGCGGGGACTGGAGATGAGTGAGCTCTCTCTCTCTCTCTCTGTGTCCTTCCCTCTTTGGCTTTCCGTTGCCTCACGGGACGTCATCGCCGAACAGAGATGGCTCACCCCCTCGTCTCTATACGATGAATAGCATGGTGGTGGGTGGCGATAATGCTCTCTGCGTTGGATGCCTGCAGCATCTGAGTCGACGACAGGACAGCATTGAGGCTGAGCGACGGCGACGACGACCGCGCAGGAGACCATGCGTCCTGCGCCGGGAAGGGAGGATAAGAGAGAAAGAGAGGGAGGTGGTTGGAGCAGCCACAGAAAGGACCCCGAAGCGGGAAGGCAGGAACAGCCGCAGCGTCGATGAAGCGGCGACCTAACAGCGTCGAAGCCAACAGCGGCAACCCGACAGGGGCAACGCGCGCCGGTCGGGGGCCTATGTCGAGCGCGCGTGTCGGGCGGAACTATAAATATTTAAACGAACGCGTGCCGACAGCCAGGCCGGAACGCCTGTGTGTGTGTTGCCGGCTCCGAGGTTGGGTTGGTCGTCGTCACTTGAGAAGCACCCAACGACTCATCAGTCTAGTCCTCATCAAGGTACGAAGAGGATGGCGCTTGCAGAGCTCGGCATAACGCGTGTACGGTGTGGGTCGAACAGCAGAGTTCTGGCAGAGTGCTTACGGCGTTACCTGGCTATCCAGATGTGCGAGCTAGTCACCAACTCAGCGGCATCGCTCCGAGGTTGAGCTTCGCGAGGTGCACGGCTGCGTCCGCCCACTGCGGCTGGGACATTCCGGGAGCGCGCTTGTCAGCCTTTCTTGAGGCTATTCCGATAAAGCTATTCTAGTAGAGGGGGCAAGATGACGGAAAGTCGGGAGCGCCTCATTCATTGATCAAAGGGGTCCAGCTCATGAATGCTCGACTGTACATACGGCACCCGAGACTGACAGACGCCGAAAGGCAGAGCGAGAGACCTTTCGAGAAAAGACGCGGGCTAAACTTAACACAGAGGCAATGCAGCTGGACCGTAGGACCATCGAAATGGATGACGGCAAGAATATACCGTGACATCGTCTCTGATTCCACAGTGTCGAGCGCGTGAAACGATTATAATAATAATTAAAATGTCATACATATCCTGTAAACGAGCGATGTTATATCGCATCGCAGCTTGCAATAGATACAAAGAAGGAACAGCGCCACGCTGATTGCTTCGCAACGCATTGGCCGGAGGACGAAACACCGTATTCGAAATCCCATTCTATGGGCAATCTCCAGGCAAGTTGATGGGCCGCTGAGCACTCAGTTATACGGCCCGACTGTCGACAGCGCAGCATTCGTCGAGTAGCAGAAGATTCGCTAGAGTCGAATTTCAACCGATGCCAACCAATCGGTCACCCGGATACCGCCGCCCTCACAAAACCTCAGTCCCGCACCCTGCAAATGTGTCCTAATTAGCCAAGTCGACCGAGCAGCGCTGTAGATCAAATTTCGCTACAACCACGTCTCCAGTTTCCAACTCGGACCGCTGCTCGAGAAACGAAATGCCCCTTCTTCCAACATGGCTGTGGGAAGAGCTGATCCCTCAAAGGATTTTAATCTGAAGACATCTGCACAGACAGCTTTCGTCCGCAACAAAAAAAATATAAGAACAGTCGGCGCTAGAGCCAAGTTCAGCGCCATTCATACGTTGGCAGTTCTCAAAGGAACAATGACAGATATTTAGCTCGATAACAATAAAACTAAGGATGCGGCCCATACTTGACTCACTATCTAGCGAGTCTCCGATTTTCCTCTCGTAAAGGCTTAGAAGGTAGACCAGATGTTTGTAGTGGAACAATTCAATTTAGGACTCGTAATGCTAACATCGCCATGTCGGATTCACTGAAGGACAGAACGGTGACCTGGTCGGTGACTGGGCGGGTTCATCATAAAGAAATCCCTTAGAACTAACGCGTGTAAAAGCCAGATTGCTCAGCTAATGAGCGACTGCTGAATAGAAGGGATAGAGAAATCTATAATAACGTGAAATACCGTATTTTACGGGAGAACGTATAATCTATAATGTGTAACGTGACGCAGGCGACTCGGGGCATCATCCAGGGCAAAGTCCCCCTCCAAGGTTGCCTTTCGATCGGGGGGGACGGATGCACTCTAGCGAAACCGATGTCATATTCCCGAGTTTGCCAATAAATGTTGTCTATCATACCTATTTACCGTTACCGGTAAGAGAGCCGGTATTTTACTCACCGGCGACGTGATTCACGACAAGTCTAGTAGACACTAACAAGAGCTGAAACTCGCACAAAATCCAACGAACGAACCCAAATTTGCCGAGAGTACAGTGCACTCATCGTATAGCAATGCATTGCCACCTCTCTCTCTCTCTATCTCTCTTTTCTATATCCCCAGGATAAAGATACTATGGACAGCGTAGTCGGGTTTTACGGGCCGAGGCTAGCAAACCAGAAGGCGCGCCGGCGGCGGCGGCTGCAATGAGCGTGTTGCTGTCGTCCACCCTGTTATTAAATAGTAAATCGACGCCCACACAACAAGAGTACACGTCGTTACGGCACACACGAACAGATGCGCCTCACCGATGCCAGGAAGGATTGTTAGCGGCCGCCGGAGGGTGTCCCGGGCTCGCGCCTCCCCGGCGTTGTCTTTCTCGTTGTCTGCCTCGCTGGGCCGCGCGAGAACGCATGAAAGTGAGTGCGCGTCGACGAGGTGGCTATAGTGCTCTAGCTGCTAGTGGGGCCATTCGCTTGTAGCGCCAGCGTGCCCTGCCCTCCCCGCGTCCATTTATAGCTCGGCCAGAGGCAAGAGGAGACCGAAACGAAGTGAAGCGTGCTCGACCCCCGGGCGTCTCGTCGTGGCGGACCTCGCCGCTGACGGCGAGACGGCAGGCCAACCGGGACCAGCTCGTCCTGTTCGACGAACAGGGCCGGTGGCCGCAGTGCTGACCAAGGCGGACGCCGACAACGAAACTGACGCAGCATCGTTTACCCGGCAGCAATGGCCGGGCGGTTGTGGGGTTGTCTGAGGCAGCAGTAGCCGTAACTGCCGCTCGTGGCCATCACAGTGGCCCGCAGAGGCGGCAGCAACGCTAGGAACAGTTCTACGCGTGTAGGCATCAGACCTGAAGCCCATCGTGGGCCGATGTTTCGCGGCAACTCTGTCTGCCTCCCTGCCTACTCCAGCAGCAGCAGCAGCACAACACACAACGTACACTGTCAGTCAGGCCATCCGTCCGGTGTAGCCATGGCCGCTCGGTGGCCAGGCGATTGTATTGTAGCAGAGCCGTCACTACGTCGACAGGAGGCCCAGCGACGTTACCCAGCTCTCATTCGCTCCGTCCGAGTGCTGACGACAACAGGCGAGGTTTATGTAAACGGAGAGTTTACTACATTGCGGGCACCGCCATCCCTGGCAGTGTCCACAGACGCTTTCACCACGACGGACTCTGCCCTGCTGAGGCAGTTGCTCACCGACTACTCTTGCCCAAAGTATCGGCATCCTCCTCTGTGGTGGCTATTTCATTCTATGGCTTGCCAACAGCTACACCGCCATTGCAGTAATAGGTAGCAGCGCCTAGTGCCGCTATTACGTCCACTGCTGCCGTCGTCACTGCAACGAGGAACGCCAACATGACGGCTGCGGCGTCGCTTTACGCCGCTGGGTATGTCTACCACCACCTCTTCGCCGTGTACTGCTCGCTCCCTCTCTTTCTCTCTCTCTCGCTCTATCTTTCTCTCACTTTCTATCTCTCCATTACATGATAGTGACGAGAAGTGGTACTAGTAGTCGAGCAGAGGGGTGGTTTGGTTGACGGTTCCCCCGACCAGTCAAGCTGGCTGGATTGAGGCGAGCGCAGTGGCTTCGAAACGCCGCGGGCCCCTCGGCTGCCGGAGGCGGGGGCGGCGACGGCGACCCAGCCGCGGTAGCTCGTCCCTGACCAACTCGGAGGCTTACTCGTCGTCATCCTCACTGTGACTGAAGTATGCAGGCGACGCAGGACGAGGACCGGGACCCAACCCAGATCTACTCGAAGACCCTCAGGGCTCTCAGCAGCTATCCTGCGGACCATGCTGCTGCTGCTGCTGGTGGTCGGGCTCGTCCAGTGATGCGGCTAATGGAGTCAGGATAACGGGACAGAAGCAAGCGGCAAGTCTGGGGAATGGCTAGCCAAGCAGCTTTCGGACGTAGGTTTCTATATATATATATATATATATATATATATATATATATATATATATATATATATATATATATATATATATATATATATATATATATATATATATATATATATAGATACATGTATATACATGTATTAGTAGTGATAACATCCTACCTGGTGGCGTACGTTACAGCAGGAGGAGTAGAATTTAGGAGCGCGGGCCCAACCGACGGACCCCGACAAACGAACGCGTATCTCAAGGCCAGTAGTTGTCCCCAGGCCAAGCAGAACTCTCTGCCAGCGTAGCTCAGAGAGGATACAGCAGCAGCAGCAGCAGCAGAAGAGGTGGCAGTAAAAGCCGCCAGCGGGTATACGCGAACCTCGGCAACACGGAGGCATAACAGTATAGCAGTATGTGACAGGCTAAATGAATGAGAGACGGAGTGTCAATGTTTGTAGCGCCCGGCCGAAGGGGTCGAGTCCCTCTCAGAAGTGGGAACGAGTGAACAAATCCTTGGTGAAGTAACGCAGATAGCCACAGAGACCACTGTCACCGAGTGGGAAGACAGGGCCGGACAAGGAGACAATAGCTGCTAACAAAGTACAAACAGACAGATTATGTCATTTTGCATTTTCAAATGAACAATACTGTAATTATTATTATTATTATTATTAATCTTATCGTTAATGCAACACCTAACTGAAAGACGGAGCCTTGTCATGAGCCGTCTCATGCAACATCTTTGATAAGCTCTCACACAGCTTATGTGCTATGATAAATCTTAAGATCTCCATTGATTCGTTATGAATATATGTTATTCGATATGAAAAAAAACTGCTTGGTTTATTCACCTAAAAAAATGTTTTCGGGCTGACTCTCAGCCAACATTTAACGCCTACGGAATTGCTTGTAGCATTGCTTCGTAAGACGGACCTCTAAATCCAAATGTGCAACGGTAGGGATCGAACCCGTGCACCTACGTCTCTCCTCCGATTGCGAGACGCACACCGGGCTCGACGGATTTGTTCACCTATCCGAAGCGAACCCTGATTCGACCACAACTTTCAAATGGCCCATTTTTCCTTACGAGAGATATGGCCGAAAAAACGGTATATGGAGCAGCAGCAGCAGCAGAAACAACGGCGCTGTCAGAGCAATGAACGAAAGTCTCGTGGCCAGTAGCGGCGGCCGTTTAGAGTGTACGCAGCGTTAAGACTTTACGTCAACAAGATTGTGGCCGGCCCTGGCCATCAGCGCCACCGCAGCAGCCGGCTGAAGCGGCGGCGGAGGCAGAAACAGTACGACATGCGCGTATGAAATAGCGCCGTCATCATCTTAGGCGGAACGAGTTTGAGTTGCAGCCACCGGAGTTGAGCTGAGAAAAACGAGCATGTTGTCCTAACAGCTCTCCGTGGTCGAAAACCACCGAAGGTGCGTCACGCACACACATCACTGGGCGGCCAACCCACTAGCTCTGTTTGACGAGCAGTCGACGTCCCCCGGGAGTAGGTACGCCTCGTACAACAAGCGACACTGACTTCACCCTTTCCTTAAGCCGAAATCCACACAGCGTATTGGAAATAGGCCATAGTCGACGGCTGCGCGCGCGCGGGCACACGTACGGCCCTGAACGCCGGACAGAAATAGGTCGATCACGCCCAACATGCGTCTTCCCGGTAGGAACCGAAGGGTTGGCTGCCGAACTATATCTTATAGTACTTCAATGGAGGCTTCGGCATCGCGACTGCACAATGCGACTCGGGCACAACTGCTCGTGTGCTACGAACAGTGCTGTCCGTTTGTACGGCGATACGTTCGCGTGGCACTAATCGCAGGCGAACCGCAGGCGAAAATCTTGAATCGCTCAAGCGGAGTCGACGCCCCACCAACATTATGGGCATATTCGAAGAAGGTCTTTTTGATCGAACGTGAAACAACGCCAGCGGTCGCCCGGTTCGGCGACAAGTGCGGTGAGCCCGCTGGCTGTGGGCCGTCCGCGTCGCGGCGTATGAAAACTATCGAACGGTTGAAGAGGTCAAGAATGGTTGCGAGGGCTAGGGGGTTTGTTACGCCCCGGGGGCAAGGCGAAACCAGACGCTGGTACTGCTATTGAAAGCTCGTGGCGACCCAATTACTTGGACTGGACCTTTTTTTTTTATTTCGCGCGATTTCTCTTATTTCCCAGACCCGTTCCACTGACCGACCTCGTGGCGTTCCCTCCAGGGAAACCTTGGTTTGAAGGGGGGGGGGGCAACTAGGTGCGCGATCAATTTATGTGTGCTTCTTGGCAGACGGTAGCGGACATCGTCGCAGTCCCCGTCACGTGCTCTGGCGACGTCCGAGCCAATGGCGAGCTTCACTAGCTATTGTATTATATAGTCGCTAGCGAACTAGTCCCTCCCGGAAGCAAACGCCGACTGGACCGAGCGCTGATGTCAGGGGACAGGTTCATCCCTGGCCTCAGGGCACACTCTCGGTTTTGACACTGTTTTCTTTGTTCGAGGAAGGCAGCCGTCGCAGCAGCAGCCGAAGGAGGAGGAGGACGACCCTCAAAAAGCGAGTAAGTAAGAGGTCGACACGAGCGGTGACGGTGCTCGCTGCATCGAGTTTCTCGTCGGTCCGACCCTCCGTTGGTGTCCGACTTTGAAGTGGATGTCCGGTCGGGATTTGACCGTTGGGGCTTGCCAAAGATGGCAATAATAATTATTACTTGCTGCATTATTGGACAGCTGTTGTCCGTGTGGCCCGCGGCAGCCAGTGCCAGAGCTCGGCCTCGATGTGCCGTGTGTTTGAGTGAGTGTGCCTGCTGGCTTCGTTTCTTGGCTAGATGTTTAATGGAGAGCGACGGAGAGAGACTGGAGCTGTCGCCGACTCCCAATCTATTGGGGAACGAGGTTCGGACTGCGTGATGTCATTAGGGAAGAGAACATAGCAAAATAGAGATCGTCGTAGAAACCGCCGCTAGAATACTCACCGTATCTGTAATGTCAGTGAAGACACAGATAGCAAACGACACATCCTGTGGGCAACTAAGCGAAACGAGGAATTGTTGCGTCCTTCAACCGATACAGCATTGAGAGATTTCTGAAGTATATCCCAACAAATTCAAAGGATAATGCAGTTTGCACGCTCTTCGCATGGTGCATGGATTCTCAACATATTGCCGAAGCATGTTAGAGTTCCAATATAAGGGTTACATGTGCAACGACATGAGATAAAGGCCAAGATTTTCTGGCCAGCGAGAAACGCAGCGTACTTTTGCTACAAACATTCGAGTTCGCACAACAACACCACCACCACCACCAACAACAGCAACAACAACAACGACAACAGCAGCCGCAACAAGAACAGCAATAACGACAATGTGGAAATAGCTACCTCATATAATCGCTTCATGTTGTAGGCGTACTCGATATGAGTCAACAAGCATTGTGTGCGGTGCGTTCTCTGCTGTCGCTTGCTCTTCTAACATCAATTTCGTATCGAGACAACATTCGACCACTCGCTGGAACGAGAGATATATATATATTTCCACTTACACAATAGCCTTAGGCGGAGGGAGCCCAGCAATGACCACGCGACAGGTGGCTGTCCACGGCAGGCGAGATGGATATCACCAATGATTTAGTGACGACGAGGAAAACAGGTTAATGGGTCAAAAACGTCCTCACCCGACGCAAACAAACATCCCTTTCGATTGCCAAATGAAGATGGTCCCCCCTGGTCGAACGAAAGTCGGGCGCCATCGTCGGTTTAGGCGACACCAAACGGCAACCGGTGTCCCGGGTACATCAAACCAGAGATGTAGTCTACACAGCATCCGGTGCATCGGTGAAAAGTGCATTTCGAATTCGGCATGAAAACGGCCATTATATATATCCGAAGAACTATTACTTTCTTGGATTGCTCGAAATAGTTATGCTTATATATCTGCGAATGCAGATCGAGAGTGTGCAACGGTGTATGCTGGCGGCTTGAACGAACGTATCTTGAACATTTTGCTTATGTTTAGTGGACCTTTCGTGATTCAAACGATATTCTGCAGTACTTAAAGCCGTCTATTATCCCTATACAAGCTAATACTGTTTTCGTATACTACGTTATTATTATAGTGTACTTACTCAACCACGACACGTCGTGCAAGTCTTATATGATACATCTGATAATAGCTCGCAACACTATACTGCAGCATCCACTGTCGTTCACAAGCATAGTCACAGGCTCGTTCCCCAATTGAAAGCGTGTACCCGCCCTTGATACACATGCTGTTGCTTCGTGTGACTTGAAAAAGCAATGGAAACGGCTCACGCTCATCCATACCTGATGCATACGCACACATACGAGCTGGCAATATTGTCCCAAGGCAGTACCGAGAGCCTTGCCGTGCAAGGCTACGTGCCTTCTAGCCGACGTGAGGCTCGCTTCATCCGTCTAGCTCCTAGCCATATATACCCCGGGTGCTCCCCACAGGCTGCCATCCCTCGCAAGATGACAAACACGCTTTCCGCACCTCTGGCATCCGCGTTGCGTCTTTATCGGGGATGTGAACTAGAGAGGAAAATCGTGCAGCTCATATCGCCGCTACGATCCCGGCATCCGTTCTTGCTGGTCTAAAGGCGGTATGCCTTTCAGCAGTTGGCGGAGGCGCGAAATTTCGTACAGCAGCTACAGCACCACATACACGAACTTATATATCTCTCTCCTATGATGAAGGAAACCACGTTGAAGGGGTAACATGTTGGGAGTGGCTGGAAGCTGGTGGGGACACAGCCCAGGACAGAGCACGAAGCCATCTGCCGCCTAGTCGAAGACTAACCCAGAGGGTTCAGGCGGCGTTAGACGGTACGCGTTTCTGACGGCTCTCCAGTTCACCTTTGCTCATGAGGCCACGGCTGGCCGAACCACGGACCCCCTCCTCTATCCTGCGTCGAGGTGAACTCTGGAAAGCTCACCCGGTGTCTGATACCTCTCGTCTCACTGCCATCTGCGGACGCTGCAGAGCGTATCAGGGTCTTGGGGATGAGAGCCGACAGAGGCAACGGCACACCATAGAGCTCAACCGCCCTCCTTTCCTATCGTTGGGGGGTGGCCGTGCCTTGGCCCGGCCGGCTCATCCACGGCGTCTCTGCTTCGGTCCTCAGTCTCAGCTTCCGAAGAGCCAAACCTTCGGGCGAGGAAGAGAGGAGGCGGTGAGACCGACCCTGGGACCTTTCGGCCTCGGAGCCGGCCTCCAGCGGGCCTATGTCACCCCATCGCTGCCACCACGCCTACCTCCATCTATGTACATGGGCTCGTTCGTTCCACACCGCGGCAAACCTATTGCCGCGGGAATTTCTGTACGCTGGCAAACTCACACCATCTCTCCTCAGATCTCTTGGCAGGCATGCTCTTTCTGACAGTTTGCTACCGCTTAGGGAATATAGATAGCAGGAGCTACGAGCCGCCCCCAGATGAGCCCTGCGGACTGAGCCCTCATCTCCTTGTACTCAGCGCAGGTGCGTAGCAGGTGTACAGACCGCGTGAGCAGAAGGGGGCGGTCCCGGTTGCGCGGTGCGTTTGCGTTGCCGGCGCGAATAGCGTCTCCCGGCATCGCCCACGACGGCGCCACGCCGAGACAGCGTTGTGATCCATCTTCTCGCGGTGCAGCCGTCTCGATAGGCAAGGAGGGAGGCGGTGCTTTCAAATAGCAAATGGCAACCGGCAACCTGCACGAATCTGTGAACGAACGCCGGGTCGGATACGGAGCGCCAAACGAGTCGCATCGAGTGAAATTGACGAGCGTGTGCCCGGCCATAGGTTATCCATAGTTGAGGCCGCGCAGCAGGCTTCCCAGTGCAGCTTGCCCGGCCGTGTTGGTGCTGGCGGAGCAAGACGTTCCACACGTGTGGCGTCGCTCTGTGAGTGGCATGTCTATGCATTATTGTGTATTTGACAAAAACACATACGCCCAACCTCGTACACGAACGCAAGGCCGGATAGTGGATATTAACGCGGACCACAACGTCGACAGCAACAATGCAAACGAGTTGGCCACTTGGGTCCAAGTAGACTGGAAAATTATCTAACGATGAACACCGGCGACCTTCGTCCGCATTCAATGGGCAATAGTCGGTGTATTTATGCACGAATAATCGTTTTCTGTTTTTCGGCTAATACGATTATTAATCATCCAATTGTCGGGCGTCCCAATGCCAACACTCTTGAGAACCTTATCATTTTTATAAATCACACAAAATCGATTGTGTATAATCTCGCAAACCAGCCCTAAATCGAGACAGATGCCCATAATATACGGACGTTTTTATAGAAAACCAATGATCATGGATGTTTCCCACTGTGACGCTGAAAGGGCTTCTGGTTTTGTAGCTTTAGCTTGTCTCATTGTTGCCGGGGTTCTGCAAAAAGGGCCACCCACATTGTTGATGCCCGCCCGAAATCGTATGACTGACGTCGTCTGCCGTGAAGATTTCTAGCTCCGAGAGCTGGAACGCAACTTTTCGAATCATGAGCAAATGCACGCCTCTCGGCTCATGTAAATATTTGTGTATAGTATAACCTATCTTGGCATTTTATTATTAAATGTCCAGCCCCGCATATATTCTTACCGCGACTTAGTCGTCGGGATGCTCGCCTTTTCAACAGCGTCAGCAAAATGAATATCCTCCTCCTCGCTAGAGCATGTGTGCTTCGTCGTGCGTGTTTAATAAAGTATGGCCATCCACTGCTGGGTCTCCTTCAAGCATATCGGAGCTGGTTGTCATAGCCGTCATAGTTCAGGCTTAATATGAGCAGGATAGCCTTTAAGTCATATATTCAATAGTATATATTCAATTTCGCCCAATTGGAAATTGAGCTGGCTCAGTGAATACTCGCTTAAACTCCCTCTCGTCCTCCTCCTAACTTTCGGTACTAGGCGCATCGCTTTGGGTGTCTATAAATAGAAGATTATTCAGGTTTAATGCCAGTCTGACGTGATCTGTCCAACCTTCAGGTAATTCAGGACCCATTGAGTGGCTCGTGGAGACAGACCCAGAGCGAGAGAGAGAGAGAGAGACCAAAAGTGATCCCTCGGAAACGCTATCGAACATTTGGCATTCAATATGAGGCAGGCTCCTGTTCACGAGGACCGCCGTCATGTGCGACCTCCGCAGAGATAGGCGGATCTCCAGGCCACTGTGCTCGTGGTCGCCTCTAAACGCGATCTGATCGAAGCCGAGCTAGGTCGGACTCGGCGGCCTGCGTGAAGGACAGCGATGATTGGGTTTTAACCCGATAACCTTTGAGGGGTGGACACTTTTCGCGCTGAGCGTTTTACTCGGCTGACAGCACTAGAAGCGTTGGATGCGTCGTGGAGAGTTAATCGCTTGGTTTTCCAATATTTTAATATGTCACAGGAACTGGAACACTACAAACTGACGGAGGATTAAAGTTGTTCTAGGCATTCAACGACTACGACAGATTGGGATTTACCTGCTATATCGCACAATATTGCAATATTAATGATATTCGAAATCACCTTCGTCGGCATATAAAATATCTATACGGCCAAAATGCAAATGATCGTAAAGTCACTAGAGAACTTACACTATTTAGTAGCCCAAATGAAAAACGAAAATTGCCCACAACCAAATACAGAAAAAAGCGTGGTTTTCTCCGAACAATCAACGCATGTGAAAATCACACAAGGCTCCTGATTTTTGTTATGCCTTAATTGTTATTTTGTCACCGCACAGAAACACGAGACACAATATAACAATTATTATATATTTATTTGTATATTAAGCAAATAGCATATGCCTCTGTCTTTTGCTCAACCGACATGCTGTGAGGATACTAAACAAAATCAACATACCGGCAAGTGTTGTTTGAGTCACAGACTGAGGTCGCTAATACTGCTCTGTTCTTGAATAATAATAATAATAACGACAAGACGAAGGTCATAGTATACACTCGTTTCCTTGAACGTCCGCCTTTAATATTCCATCCAGATACACTTCGGAGAGAACTTCTGTTCTGTTCGCGTCGGGCGCAAAGCTAGCACTCGCGTTTGCCACACCGCGCATATATGCTGGCTGGGCAATTTTTATCACTGTATACTGTAACAGGAAACCAGGCTAGACCAAACAGGCAGCCGCCTAGGCCCCAGACGGCAAAGGACACCTTGTCGCTCGTGACACTTCCAACGACTGCTGCAGGGTTTGTGTTCCCCAGGACAGCCATCTTCCCTTCCGACACCCAGGGACCCCGGGGGGGGGAGGGGCTTCCAGCAAAGTCAAGCTAAAAAGAAATGACGCCGGGAAAGTTGGGCTGGAAAACGCACTCAAGACTTCTCTGAATTCCTCGGCCACTGCGGCTGTCACCTCCGTGATCGTCACCCCTCGTTAACGAGCGCGCGCTCCCCTCGTGCCGCTTTCGTGCGTCCGCACGTTCTCTGCACCGACGATGGCGGCGCTCGAAACTACCCCCCGTCGGCCTCGCTATCGCCACAAGTACCGCGCTCGACGACGAGCGGCGCGGTGCCCAACCCCCGAAACGCCTCTCCTGGCCTGGCTTCAGCCTCGGTAACTTCGGCGGTAACCAGCGCTGGACTCGCCCCTGTCTCGCGGCAGAGAACCCCCGGGCCTCCTCTCGGCAAGCGGCCTCCTGCCCGCTCACCTCCAGTTTCGCCTTTCACTTCGCCGGTGGCCGTGCTGCCAGCACGCAACGGCCTTAAGTGGAGTTAAGAAGGAAGCTGGCAACCACGGCGGCAAGAACGCCGCCGTGTCGCAGGATGCCATCGCCGACTTACCATCGTTCAGACCACGACCTGCTCGTGTACTGGCCCAGGCCCGGGCGCACACCCAAAGACATACCGTCCTTCATACGGCCGGCCTTAGTTCGCCCTAGCGGTGCGTGGTGCATTCCAGCGGTGCGTTCACCGAAACGTCGCATGCGGCGCCGCCGCCGCCGGCGGAGATATAGGAATTTCTTCAGCGAAAAGTAATGATGCGCAGGGTTGTTCTGAACAACACCTCTTGCAAGCTAGCATTGCTATACGATAATGATGTAGATCTATGCCTTGCTGTATATCGAGCCGCCTGCGAAACGACGATGAAAATTGAAAGGATACAATAATATACCTAACGCATAGCTATTCTGGTTGATCCTCCGCCTTAAACATTTAATGTCCAAGGAATTGCTTTTTACATTGCTTCGTAGAAAACACTTGACGTGCAGGCCGTGCCCGCTAAGAGTTCCCTGTACATGAGCGAGGCTATTGCCAAGGGAGACCCTCTTGCAAAGCCATAATACGATCATACATTTGACAATAGAACCCGAAAAACTACACGGTCTCGATCGGGCCAGTAGGGCGGGTTATGTTCCGCAAAGGACTTGTGAAGGAAAATCTGCTAGTATTTCCATAGTTCTACACCATAGTTTAAACTGTTCAGACAGAGACGTCGGGCCCGAACCAAGATAACCGCGATGGCACCGTTGGAGATTCTGTACGTACAATAAAAACAAAGTTTCCTAAACTAATATATAATAGTCAATTCTAATCAATGGACATCCTCATGAACAGCGCTATTCCATTAATAGTAAGGAATAGTAACGTATCGCAATCAAACATATGATATGCATTCGTAAAACATTGACTCGACTCATGCGAGAACATATGAGAGCTAGTCTAGTACAAAACAAATTCGAAAACCCGCACGCCCCTTGACTTGTTCTCCCGAGTGCACGAAAATCATGGTAGTTCTGCAAAAATCTAGTTTACTTGATCCTTACTTATCGTCTCGCCATTATTATCTCGAATCAGATCATCTTCTCCGAAGTTGCCGCCGCCGCCACCGCCACCGCATACGAAATCTACGTACGACAAGACTGCCTCTCCAGTCAGCCCTTCATGTCGCCTCAGCCAGGACACACTCATCAAGGCCGATTCTCTTCCTGTATCGCCAGCTTGGTCATGGGCAGCTTCGCCTCTCCAGAGCCGGGAGGTGGCTCTCGGATTCTCTCTCCACACAGAATCAACAGCGGGCTGCGACATTGCACAGCGACAAGGTACGACGCCCACACAACGGTCGGTAGACACCAGCCACCGCTGCCGGCGACCAGAGCAGGCGATCGAGTGTGACGCCGTCAAGAGCGGCCCGAAACGGCGCCGTTGTTGACGTCCCCTCGCGTCGTTCGTGTCCCGCCCCTGCTTACGACCGTGTCAGCCTTGCGTTGGACTTTCCGTGGCAAGCGCCGACGTCGGTCTCCACTTGTAGCGGCCAGACCCCGTTCACTCGTTCGCGAAAAAAGGCAGCTCGCGCGCAGCCCCCCCCACCCCGATTGTTCCTGCCGTCTCCGACGATTCTGCTGCCGCTGGTGTCGCTCGCGTCATTCGCTTGCCGCTTGCGCCTTCTGTCGCCGTCTCGACATCGACGAAGGGGAAGATGTCTCGTCATAAAGGCAGTCAAGGACGGCGCCATGATGACGCGATAAGGGCCAATTACTGGCGGAAGCGACGGAAAGGCCACCCGAAAAGGGACAACATAGGGACCTCCGGAGACGGAGATAGAGGGAAATATATATATTTTTGTTATATAAATATATATATATATATATATATGATAGAGAGAGAGAGAGCGAGAGAGAGGGGGAGTCGGGATGCCTTGTTCTTTCGGTACGCTTAGAGCGAAAGCGTCTCTCTGCTCGAAGCGAAAGATGGGATGGCACTCCGGTTGGCTCAACCTAAGTGAACAACACAGCCGACAGACGCAAGGGCGTTGTCAATGAATCAGCCGTCGCCATACGTTTTCGTTCTTCTGAGGCGATTCGTGTCGACAGGAATTCGCCGCTGAATTGGCGAAGTTTCCTTCGACAACTTTGCGATTATACACAAACGCAAAAATAAACAGTGAGATCGAACACATGACACGGTGCAACACAGCAATGGCATATGTGCAGGGTGAGCCTGGCAGCGTTGACAAATATCGGTACTCAACGGGACGCCTTATACCTCGAAGATGTCTTTGCCTCGCATACTCGCCTAACTGGAGCGTTCGATATAGACGCTGATCAATACGTAGGAATACACTGCACTACTAGCGTAACTCGCAACTCCCGAGCGCAGCAGCTCCGAGATTTGTATGGAGTTACTGTGAGTATACAGGCGTGAAAGAGGTTATTCGTCCGATAGGATTCGCGTGCTCACCACGAAGAGCACAGAACAGCCAAGCGCGGCGCTGTTCTCAAAAGAAGCAACCGATGCAATAGAGGCCGATCGACATCGTGGACTGACTATATCGATTTCGAGCATTTAAACATGAATCTGAGCCGAACGACAGTGAAAGCAGTTACTCCGTATTATTATTGAACGCACATCGCCCATTGTATAACGTAACAAAGAAATTTCAATCCTACTATAGTATATAACATCATACACTCGATTGAGTAAAGTGAGCTGAGCGTATCGGGATGCTGTCCATGTACAGGTGGAATACCGACGAACGAACTAGTACGAACGTCACTTGGGGACAAGATCCTTCAAGCTTGTGGCCACCCTCCATCATGTAACTTGTTTGAGCCCAAACTTGGATCTGAACTCAGAGCGGGAGATCTATGAATCCGAAGGTGGGCCCCCAACTCATGGATTCGTACCTTCCAGCGTGAGGCGGCCACCCCAACAGTCCAGGCCAGTAATTTGGTTAACGTGCGAAGTGAACGAGGACAATCAGGCCTTCAATCGAGACCATCTCCCTTGGCCACGAAACACCAGAAGGACAAAGGCGGGTATCGGAAAAACACGGGACATATAGTGTTTCTACTACTGTACACGTGTGATGCGTGTTTGCCATCCAAGACCAACATGATAAACCTGTTCAAGTGGTGCTTTTGGCTGTTCGGTGCCTCCTCTGGTAGCGTTTGCCTAATCGTGCTGTTCAGTTCACTCGACGTTTTGTGCACGTTTTACTATTTGGCGTTTTCCGCAATTGCCGCTTTCGGCGACGACTTCGCGCAAATCCCTTCAAGTCTCGCCATTGCGTTGGACATTTTCATCCAACTGTACCTGTGCTGGTGGGCCAGGCTGAACTGGCTCTGGATAAACGAACGTATACAATGGAAGGCCCCACGAGATAACGTGTGTTTCCTTGTCTCCGCCTTTCATACGGCCTTCAACATGGCCTCGTTGGAGTTCAGCGTCGCCGACCTGTTCCCATCGGAACTCCGATTTATCCCGTATACGCTTCCGATATACGCTCAGACGTTCGTTGTCCTTCGGAATTTCCTGTGTTTATTCCTGTTAGATAGGGTGATTATCGACACGGCCAGCAGACTCTGCGAAGTCCGACGAGTTTGCCAGCCGTCAAGCGACATGTTTCATAGAAATGTCATCTGCCAATTGGTTGTTGCCACTAGCGAAGACACCGTTGGCTGCATTAAAGCGTACACCTCGGTTCTCGACGACCTCGCTAACCATTTGGCCCATCCACTGGTGACCGTTCACGTGGCGTACTTCGCACTTCTGGTGTTAGCGCTCTCTGCAAAATTCCCTTATATCATGAATTGTATGAAACCAATCTATTTCTACTTCGTCAATTTGGTTATCTGCAATCGTCTCGGCCACTTCTGTGGGCTATTCTACAGCGGCCAACGACTCCAAGACGAGATCTCGGCCCTGAGAAGGGTCCTTCAGAGGAACTTACTCCACAGTGTTGAACTGCTGCCGACGTACAATGAGGCCTCAGTTTTTCTTCGAGCACCGACGCCCGGCCCAGCAGCGTTCGGTGTGCCCTTGTCGTGGGTATCCGGCGCTTGGTATCTGAGCCTCAGCCTATCGTTCGCTATCGCCATGCTGCAGTTTGCTCTGATTCCGTACGAACACGGCTGTACCAAGACCACTCCGGGTTAGCACGAAAATATCAGCAGTTTCTATGCCACTGATAGGGTGGAATCTTCAAGCGATGTCAACATCCCTGTGCGCCGGCGGTGAGAGCAGTGAGCTTCGAACTCATGAATAGACAGATTGATTATTAAAGATACTAATTAAAACCACGGGCAGCTTCGACACGGCACACTTACCCTACAGAAATCGTCGAGTCTCAACAGTAAAAATGATTGATACTAGAAATATGCTATACATTTTGATCTATATCACAGTGTTCGGTAAATTACTACTCTGGCTAGATATCCCGTAGACGACGATCAATTTCGTAAATCGATATTTGTTTTTTTGAGCAAATACGCCACGTAAAAGGTAACGATGCTCAGGTCAATAGCATGACCACTTGCACAATCATAGAGTCGTTCACTATTTTCGACAATTCGTGTTTATCATAGGTTTTCTGCATGTGTAACATGAAAGCATTCAAACATATTTGCATAGTATTAAACATAAAGTATAAGTAGATCTGGCAACCGAATAATCCAGTGCAATTTTTCAGTTTTTTTTTTTGTGTTAACTGAGTCAACAAGGTGAAAAGAAGGCCCCACTGTATAATTGACAAACGACGATCATTTTGTTCGCCGTAATCAACCACGAGCAACGAATCCACAACGAATCGCACCTACGTCGCCAGCAAACAGCTCACCGACTACCAAAGTAGCAAATGACTACGGATGAACGCTGCTGCAGCACCGATGTCCACACTCGATATCGCCTACAGTCTGTCCAAGTGATTTCATTACTCCTACGGCGATCTCGTAGATATGCGAAGACAATAGCATGCTCCGATCTACTCGTTTGATTTCTTAGACACACGCGCACTCTGGCCCATGAACCCAGTTGCATATATATGGACATGCATACCCCGAATAACCGCTACCTCATAGGCACATCCGGCTATCGCAAAGCCACATGCATATATATATATATATATATACACACGCACATAGATGCTTACACGTTTCGGCTTGCGAACGATCTAGCGCATTAGGGTATGAGAGGTTGGTATGGGGTTAGATGGTCCCGACTCCAAGGCCCACGTCGCACCATGCACGTTTCGTCCTTCCGAGCAGCCACACGTGCTCGCCGCCACCGCCGCCGCCGCCGCCGTGGGGGCTCCGCCGCTTCCACCGTCTCGAAAGCAATATCAATGTAATGCAGCTACCGCCACTCAGTCGTTTCTTCGCAAACAACAAACACACTCATAGTAGTCTGAGTGGTGACGGTGGCGACGCCGACAGAGGCAGCGGCGATAGTGACGTCGAACCCCAACCGCATAGCCTCAGCCGCTGTCTCGTCTCGGTGAGGTTTCCCGGATACACGCGCCCCTGGCCGTGGCATGGCGTCAGGCACGTTGGTCAGAATCCTGCTCCGATGGAGGAGTGGGATCCGATTCCCCGCCTGCGAGGAAGGCGAATCTGGGCAAAGGGCCGGACTCGCTCGAGAACGTGTGGCCGCGTCGGATGCGTTGAGCGCGTCGGGGGCGATGTTCGGGTGAATATGCAAATCCCTAACGCCGATAGCGGCGAGACGCGTTCCGGCCACGCGGAGACTGGTTGGGCGAGAACAGTAGCGGAAGGCTTCTGAGGCGTCGGCGTTGGCAGCACCGAACACCGAAGGTATCCGATCAGAAGGCTCCCGCTGCACCGGGAGGACTGACACGGAGCCTCCTCACAGTGCCGTCTCAGCTATCCGTTTCTGCGTTCGTCATCGGGCGCCCGATGTCGCTGTTCCCTTGTTACTTCTGTTGGCTGCTGCCGACTTCTTCGTCTCGAGTGTTTGCTCAACGTCAGGCATCGGCGTCGGTCCAATGTCACTCGAGCTCATGGCCATATACGTGTTAAGGCACAGGCAACCCCCGTTGCCCTCGGTTACGAGTCCCGTCCTGGGGCTCCGGTGAGCTCACCTGCCGCTTTCTCTGCCGGTGGCCAGGGAGAGAGCGCAGCGTTGGAATGCGCGGAACCGCTCCGCTCATAACTGCGGGTGCGCGTCCAGCTAGAACATCGCCGCTGGCCGCTTGCCACTTGAATATTCAACGAAACCTTCGCACGGCTTCACCCCGCGCCACCTCGGCGTGGTCGGGCATCTCGCGAGGTAAGATCGCTAAGAAGTAACATCAGCAAGACGGAGGACCTGCGATAATAACAACAACAACGTCACCATCTACGCAGATGACCCTGGTAGTCTCTGTTTTTCATAGTAAGTTTTCAATTAGCAGCTATGCCATTACTGTACTGTTATATGTGTGACTCATACGAAAAGCGCTATGAAGAATGGCCACGGGGAGACAGTACCTTCTTCATTACCACGTACATCACGGACGTGGAAATCTACAGTCATATCTTACGTCAATTGGGAAAGCCCCTTCAGATGTATGCGACTGTATCCGGGGTTTTGTTAACTATGTCTATCATAGAGAATCGGGAACAGAGGTTGGTGAGGAATAAGCTGGCGAAGGAAACCCTTGCTGAAAAAGACCGATTAGAAAGGGCTAAAGCGGCAAGAATCGCAAGACAAATCGGCGAGCGCGCAACCGATGCTACTTTATGGCCGGTTCCGTTCGAAGTGCGAGGTGCTAGGATTCCGCACGGAACCAAACTCGTCTGGAGAGTTTGCAAATCAGACAGGCGTGGACCGAGGAGGATAACTAACGAATGGACTGTCTCATTAGCTTTGCATGCAAGCCCGGGATTGAAGTAATATAAGTCAGTTCCAAACCCGGGCCAAGTCTCTACAAGGTCCTCCGAGGCCGTTAGTGAGCAGGACGCATGTCAGCCAATGCGCATCTCCCTTCGCTGAACGCTGATCGATAGCCGTAGTTTAGACTGCAACGGCACGATTGGCTTTGGACGATAGACATTTTGGCAAACATCCGCCGTTCTTCTGCACGAAGCAAAGGAACAAGCGATCTACGCTCAAGTGGTCACACACTATGAAAATTCTCAACACTGTTCTGCCCAGCCAGCACTAAGATGACTGTGTAGAGTAGTGGATTACTAGGAGGGATGACTTTGAGTTCTAGCATAATAAATAGCAGGAAAGGCCTCAGAGGACTATGTAGGTCCGGCCGACAGCTTATCACGTCTGGTACGCTATCTGGTACGCTACCCGCGGTCGGGCTTGATTTGCCAGCCTCGCTAGGTTAGGCCGTGAATTGCATTTTTGCGTAGTAACGTGTGTGTGTAGTAGCCTGTACACGGCTTCATACAATCATTATCCTATGAGATAATGCTAATAAGCATTATCTCATATGGATAATGATTAGTTCTACACCGAGATATTTTCTCATATAATGCAAGTTATGGAGTTCTCTCAGGTAACCATCAGATGTTAGATCTGGCAGAATCAATATCCCCGTTCAAGTCCTGGCCCTGTGCGCAATATTATATACAATACATTTCGAGAAGGTTCCGAGTAAGATATTTCCCACATCGGATATGACAACGTATGTCATCATATCCAATGTCAAAAAAAGTGCGTGGTTGCTATTGAAAATGTTCAAAGGTGATAAAAATCATCGTGATCACCAATGAAAGCAACCGCTTCTCTAAACCGAAGCAACATTGCGCGTTCCATTAAGACGTATGCTGCATTGTTTGCCGCGTGTCGCCGCTGGACACATTTTGCGAATTCGTCTCACCTCTACCTATTGAAGGGTCTCATGCTCCTCCTGCTATATTTCCTCTTGTTATGTTGTTTTGTTTTATTTTCCGCCACGTCTTCTTCCCTATCCTGTTTCAGTTACAGCTACTGTACACCGAGCCGACAGGCATCTTCCAATATACTTAAGCGCTATTCACCTGCTTGGAGCCCTTTTAGCCGTCTACATACGCCACATACGATACGCTCACAGCCATCATCTCAATATGAACGTCAGGATCGCGGGTCTATATCACGCACCTACTCTGTTAGTTTCCTCTCTCCGGTTCGTCTTTCGTGTCTACCCGAACGGCTCCCGCCCGTTCGTCCCTATCTACCGGTTCATAAAGGATTATCGACTGACGTGGCGCGCCGTGATAAATGATGATGCGCGTGGCACAGGTGAGCTCCGAGGGGCTTTACAGCTTGTCTCCTCTGGCCGTCGACAGGGACACCGAAACCTTCCATAAACGGCTATAGCAGCAGGCCAAAATGCTGGCAGCCAAGAGCTTGCCGTCGCCGGTGTGTCCTCGCGGCGATATATTTATATCGCCTAGTTCCGACGCTGGTGGGCGATTCGCTCCCGAGACCCATGCGTCGTTCCCATTTTACCGTATCGGGGGACTCCCCCGTCCCATATTTTCTTCATCGCCGTCCTCGTCGAAGGCAGACAGGACATGGGGTCGTTGTAGTTGCTGTAGTATCATAGTATTGAGGAAGAACATCCATTTCTCAAAGAATCCAAAGTCACCGCCCCGAAACTTCACAGTGCAAAGGGGCCAGTCGGTTGGTTAGCGGAGGCGTCGCCGGGGGACAAGTCCGGAGCGGCGTGGCTCGTTATTGCCGTTGATCACTATTCGCCGAGATGTGCGAGACGATAAAGGGAATGAACTGATCTAGCCGGACCGTATAAGATATGTCTAGGTCATGAATAATTGAGTGATTTTTGTCTCTCTATATATATATATATAAGTGGTTGAGCGTCCGATCGTCGACACGAGGAGGCGTTGGCGGCGGCAGCGGCTAGGGGTGGATCTGTGGCAGCAAGGTTATGATGCAATAGCGAAGGTGGAACACGTTTGTTTGGCCTCTGGACAGGAGACCGGTAGACCAATGTAGATTATTTGTGGGTAATTTGATCAATGTGTACTGAGTAGCATACGTTTCGTGTTAAACTAAACTTCAGCTTAGTTTAATTAGTTATTTTACCGGGCAGTGCTAGCGTCAACACATTTGCAATGACCAGGTGCCGCCTTGGTCAGGACGTGGCAGACAACAGTATTATTAACCGTACGTGTAAGGTATCCGCGCGTTCCGATAAATATGCGTGCCGGTCAAACGGAACGATGACGTGGTGTAGCCATCCTAATGAGTCGAGTCCGATCCAATTAGTTATTGGTGTGCTTGCTTATGTTGTATGTGGCATCTGGATGCCTCTTGATTCGACTTAACGTTCAATCATAACTTCGCATGATCATTACAATACGAGTATCATTAACATGACGATATCGTGTACGACTCCACCTGATCCTTCTGATGAGATTAACCTCGAGCAGTATTTGATGAGCGTAAAACAGCGTCCAGCAGGAGTAGAAAGAGGAGCTTCACAAGAGGAACGGAATTATTCACACATACACACGGACACCTGCCTGAGTACAGACCGTCCTTATATCACGAGTCACGAGCCGGGAAGCGAAGAGGGCTCGCGTCGCAAAGGCTGAGGAACAGGTTTTTCGACTGGTCGATCACCGGCGGGGGGGAACCGGGATGGGATTTCGACGGTGGGGAGACCAAAGGACACATATCGTACCGAGATTGCCGAAGGAGTAATAGATTGTTCCACGTTATCTCGAGCCAACAACGCCGGTGGCGGTGGCGGCGGCGGCACCAGTATCAGCAGCCGTACCCATAGCTGGTGCCTGATGACATGTTGTTGTTGTCCGACTGGTAGATTTCACAGAGGATATAGTCTGACGCGTTTCGCACCGTACTTCTCTGTGCTCCGTGGAGGAGAAGCGGTGGATGGAGGCAACGAAATGATTGCTGGGGGGCAAGGCGCTGGTGTGAGCTGCGCTAAATGACGAGAACGAAGTGCGCTTGCTTCCGACATCGGTCTGTCGCTGTTTTCAGCTTCTTATGGTGTTTTTTTTGTGCTGTTCCTCTTGGGCCTGTGAGAAGTTCAGCGCTTGCAATTGTGCTTGAACAGTGGAACATGCTGAACGGCCCACGTAGCACAGAGATCGTATGTCTTCGATTTCGTCCGCGATCACCCCGCTGTTGCTTTGATCGGGCCGATCACTCGGTGTCGGCCGCCCCTCGGCGACGATAAATCCCCCATTGAAATGCCCGACGGATGCTACCTAGATTAGCAGATAGCCAGAGGACGCTAGCGCTGAAGTTCGGCCAGTGGCGCCGTCTGTAGCTCTGTGTGTGTATGTGTGTATATATGTATATATGTGTGGGCGTCTCTAGCCACCGCAGAGCAGTCCAAGCGCCGAGCAAACCGCGGGAGGAAGGGTCTATTAAGGTATAACCATTGCACCGTATCGCATTGTGCTTTTCTTTCACTGCGTCGCGTACGACCGGCGGGACCGAACATCTCGTTTGATCCCTTGCCAAGCAAGCTGAGCTTACTTCGATGCACTGCTGTGCGCTACGAAGCCACTTCAGCGAGTTGTGGTGGAATCCATCCACTTTCACTTTCCGGGCGTTTCGTACCTCATCCACTTCATTCAGTCATGGGGACTGGCTGCTGTCGATCGAAGTCAACGCATCTTCCACCGTTGTCTCATCGCATTCGATCAGACGTTTGCGCCAAGCGACGACACCCGGCAGCCTGATCCGAGGCGCGCGTTTCGCCTCCTCCGCTGGGCTGGTGGCCCATGGAAAAAAGGCCAGCGCGCGCCGGCCCCGTGCTCGATGCTCGTAAACATCAATTTGCGGCAACCCAAACTGAAGGACCGTACCCTGCTGGCTTTCAGCTGACTGCCTCATTTTCCCATGCTGTTTTCCCGCTCGCCGCCTTTCGTTTTGCGTTTGCGGCTGGAGGGTCTCCAGCCTTCTCCCATAAGACATCGCTCCCGCGATTCCTCTTCACTGGAGGTAGTGTTCTCTTTTCGAAGTTGGCCGCTAAGGCCTCGCTCCACAGCGATTTGTATCTCCCAATCAATCTATTTACCTTCTGTCGACGGTCTACTCAGACGGTGAGTGTGTTCGTGTGTGTGTTTGTGTGTGCCGCGGGAGCATAGCGGTGTATCCTGTAGAAGTTGTCGGATTCCCTGAAAGGTCCGTCGTCGTCGAATAGTCGTACGAGGAAGCAGGCAATTTGAAATTCGTTGCGCCAGCGATTGATAGATTGGAACAATGGTACAAGGTTTAACTGCTGGAACAGTTACTGCACAGGGATCGGTCTCCGCTTCGAAAGTAGGCAGTTTATTTATTATTATAGATCCCCTTTGACGATTCGTGTAGTCCTGGTTGGTAGAATGAGAATCGGCTCTCGGCTCTTCCCAGAGATGACTCTGCATCAATATTTCTTAAATGGAGGATTTCCCACGCCGTAAATGCTCTTATGAGCATTGCGCGGTGCGCTCCTGCGTCGAACCCATCATTATGTCATATTGTCTGGAGGTTCCTATATGCCGGCGTTTCTCTTCATATTGAGCTTATGATGAGAAATAATTGAGAACCGTTTGCATTGGGGCAAATGTCATATCTGAAGAACGTAACTCTGGAACAGCTCAAATTAGAGCTCCTAGCTAAGCGATATACCTCTCTTTCGTTAGATGCTGCAAAACGTATATTATGCCGCTATTATCACAGCAACTAAATGACACATGTTTCACAGAACCACTACGAAAGTAAGTTGCTCACTTCCACCGTATTGAGGTGTGCGGCTAGACTAAAACCTGGACCTTCGTTCGCGGCTGGCCTCCTATTTATCCGTATGAAATTACTACGGGAACTGTCGGAGGAAAATCCACATCTCCCTCGAGGTCAAGGCAAGATTTCAGCCTGAGACAGAATCCACTACCGTAAACCTTCATCAAAGATGTGTGCCTAGATGCTGCGGTGTTGCCTCAGCTACCACAGTGGCGGACTAGGACCTAAATATCTATAAGTAGGCCTTTTTTGAGAGCCTTGTTGCGAATATTGTTATACATAATAGTTTCCATTGGCCATTCTCCTGTCCCAGGGCACCTTGCGCATCCGCCGTAGTACAGGGAGAACTCACAATACGGATAGAACATCTGTTAAGCAATCAGGTGAACGGACCACCCTGGACGCCTACCACGGCACGTTCAAGTTTGTGTTCTCATTATGAGAACATGTCCCGCTTATGGAACAGAACACCGCGGTATTCCTATCATTTTCCATTGCCGCTTTTCGCACGAGAGGTGAAAATCAAACGCCTCCCCAAGGTCTTTCGACGCCCGATCAACCTATCGAGTCAGGAACAACTAGAGAATAATGGTTCGACGAATATAGCAGGCCCTCACTTACTATAGTTCGTATATGTCTAAAACGGATGTTTTGAGGCGTCGAAAAGTTTAAGAGCAACAGCTGTCTGCTGGTCGATCTTCCTATTTCTCGCGTTGCGCGCACCCGGTTGTCTGATGCGCGTCTTGGCCCCGTCTCGCCTCGAACGAAGAGCCTGCCTCCCCTCCATCGAGTTCAACGGATCTCGCCAGTGTCTGCAAATAATCGCATTGCCTCGACTTCAACGAACTGCGCCAATGTAAAGAGATACTTGCAGTGTTGCTGAAAGTTAACTTTTGGTTTATCGTAGCGAGGAAGTACACCCGTCTAAACCTTCCCCGAACCTGCGGCCGGCCGACAGCGGCGACTTGCGACTTGTGGCATATCGTGGAGAGATGCCGACGATCGCCACTGGAAATATACGTGGCGCACGGAGGTGTTTAGAAATGAAGTATTTAGATAACCGGAAAACGTGTCGAAAGTTTAGATGGTTAACCTTCATGGGTTATGGCGTACCCGATGTTCACTGGCGTCGCCTGTCTCAGTTCGACCTGTCAGGTGTTATTCATCATATGAGCGTCGAGCGTCTAAACCATTATGGAAATCGCTTCATCTGTTTACTCGCAGTCGTTGGCTTGCAGTAGATAAATCTACAGGCAAAGCATATGCTAGGAGCTTTCGGCCGATAGATCTTCCTTTGTTCTCTTAAACTTGTACACTACGCGTCGGGGTCCACGGACGAGAACAGCGGATCTCGCTGAGTTGGCTTACATTGAGCATGCCGATCAATATAGTGGATGCCCTCCTTTCAACAGCGAACATCGGGTATTGTGCTCACAGCCCTCTCGCTACCACCCTGCGAATAATTTTACTAAGATACGCGAGATTTGTACGATTGTCGCCGACAACGTACAAGACTTGCATCGGCTGGGCCATTCAAGCAGCTGGATTGATTTAATGCTCGATTTTTTTTGCTTGGCGATTGTCACCGGGGCACTTTGCGGATATCTCCTAGCCTGGTCGAGATGCTTCGGCAAGCTCCGAAGTAATTGTCACTGCCAAACGTCGCCCCAGCGGCATCTACTGTCGTTCGAGCCGTCGAAAGAGGTGGGACGAAACACGGAGAATCTCGATGCGAAACCACTTTTGCGGTCGACTGCTTCCCCGAGGCGGTTTGTCAGCCTCCAGAGCCCCTAGCAGAGTCCCGTCAACCTATCGAGAGGGTCTGCACGGGGGGCTGTCGCTGGGAGCAGCGTCGGTGCACCTCCTCCCCCAAGGGTACGAGGTGTGGAGGGGCCGTAAAGGAGCGACACGGGAAAGGAAGGAAACACTTCGATAAGGATGAGGGCGTTGGGGAAATGACATGATTGAGGTATGAAATCGTGTTACATTCAATCGTCTGTGAGTTTGTCTCTTGGCCCGTGGACTTCGCTTTGCTTGGTCTTGGGGAAGCCTCGGGACCCCCACCGAACGGACAGACTGTCATAGATCAAGCGCGAATTCTCTGCTTGGTATTCACTTGAATATGAATTCGTGAAGCACGCTGGCTCCTCGCGTAATTTCTCTTTGGATAGATCCAGAGAATTCAATTAAAGCATTGGGAAATTGAGAGAACAGAAAACGATATTGACGCTCAGAAAAGCGCTTTACGTAGGCAATTCTTGTCCTATAAATTCACGAGTATATATAGGGGTGACAAGTGCAAAGGTTGATAGTTGGTTTTCCCGAAAAGTAGGTTTCCAATAAGGGAGCTTTACGTTGACAGTAGAGACAAAGCAAACACTAGAACCGTTTATCTACTTACCTCGGACCTCGATCCGTGGATCGATTCAACAAAGTCATCTTGTCGCACCTACAATAATCAGCCAAAACTCGACGATAATTAAGTATTACTGTTACTCTCTCCCTCGTATTTAACATTTAATATTACTATTACTAATAATAAATAAATTTTCTGGCTGACCCACAGCCAACATTCAACGTCCACGTTACTGCTATCGACGTTACTGTTACTACTACCAGTGTTACAATTAGTATTTCTACTATCACTATTATTGGCATTCACGCGTTAATTACGAGAAAAAAAGCCGCACTTGCCTTATTCCTTGACTTCGATAGAAACCGCCTCCCCCAATACCATTCAGCGGAGGATCTTGACGGCGATGAACGCCTTCTCATTTTTCCCCTGGCCAACCTCGCCGCAGCACACACACACACACGTTGTTCCTACCCAAACTTCGCGGGTACAATGTCGTACGCCATCCTCGACGAATTCACGCAATGCGCCGTCATCCGCAACCACAAACAAGGCATCAGCAGCATTCACCGGTGCCCACTGCTTCGCAATAATTCGCCTCGTGCACAGTGGACATGTGTGTGAACTACATAAACACACAAAATACAGCTCCATTTGAAATCGTGTGATAAACCCCCCGTGTACTATGTCTCTCCTCCTCGTAATCGTTTGACAAACGGTTTTGGCTCATGAAATATTGAAAAAATCGGATAGCAATGCCGGTACCGAATTACGTGAGGCCACTCGTCACTCTCCCTTCGAGCCTACTTTACGTATGAATGTCGGTTTATTATCACTCCAGTCGCCAAGACCCCGGGCGGCCAAGTAGCCGTGCGATTCTGACTATGTACACGAGGAAGCGGCGCCGGCGGCGGATTCTCACGTAGAGAACGGTTGACGGCCGAACGGCAGACCGACGAGTCGGCTATCGAGGCTGAACTGGCCAAGTTTGTCGTGGCCTTCCCTAGGCTTTTCCGTCAGTAGATATTGTAGTCGTTCCCTCTTTGCTCCAGCCGAGAAGAATAGCACCCGCCAAAGAGGAAGGAATAGCTGCCGGAATAAATTATCGAATATTGACGTGGCTGGAAGCTGGCCGGTCACCGAGGGAGCTGCGGCGCCGGCCACACAGCCGAGCTCGGAACGCCTCATCAAGTGGGGTACATCGTAGGCGTTTGAAGGCAGGCCTCTCTCGTCTTCTCGGCCGAGTGGCCTGGCCCGCGGCCTACAGCGGCCACTGAACATCTGGACTTATCCGTCGAGTATATTGCTAGCCTGACCCATAGGACGAAGGAAGAGTCTCGCCCGCGACCGGCGTAGGGGGGGGGGGGTGCCTCAAGGCGCGCTAAGCAGTCGGCCAGCCATTGGCAGGGAACGTTGAACAGAAGCGCTCAAAGCAATAAAGTGAACTGCTGCTCCCCTCAGGCCCAGGGGTCGATCTCGCTGCGCTGTGTCTCGTCCCTGATGAACGCAGCACGGTGTCTCCGTACGGGTCTCGGCTTACAGACACACACTGCTAGCAATTTCAGTCTAGCCAGCAGCCACAGCTCATATGGCCGAGCGATATAATTCGTATGCGGGCCTTTGCAGTGCACTTCAGTAGTTCACACGGTTACTGCTGTATACATTCGATATTTTTGATGTGTCGGACTCGTCTGTGCCCAATCCGCGGTGGGGATCTTCACGGAATAGCGCAATACGGAGGAAGAAACAGACTGCGTGAACTAACTCCGTAGATAGCTAAGGATTTGGAAACTGCTGCTTATGTATGTTGTTCAAAGGGTCATTCTCTACTTGTAGTAACTGAGGTTCAAACAAGTCTTCCAGTCAAGTCTGCATCGACAAATCAACGCTCTTCGAGTACTCGAGATTGTCCAAGTCGGCATTCGCGCTTTGGTGCGGCGTGAAGTATTCTAGCTCAGAGTTTTACCCTACACTAATGGAGATATTATACATAGAGATCAACATTTTCGAGAAATGCAAATACCACCTGAACCGCCATGGTTTCCATCGGACAGCGAACGACTGTTGTGTTACTAGTTGCGCAATGCGTCGACCCCTGTGCTGGAGTGGAGCGAGAGGATTGCTGCACCTGAGTACCGGCCAGGTGGTTGCCTCAAGGTCCATGGCTGCGCTCGACGCAATCGTGTCCCCTTGTCGAAGACGAACAATGAGAGCTATTATTTATTTCTTTCGCCGGTTCCGTAGCACGAATCCAAGGCATTGCTACAGGTAGCACAGTACAAATGAGCCGGCGTCGAGGAAAGGGATCAAGGCGTCAGATAGGGTGGCGGGGTCGAGGTTTTCTCAGGGCCTCGTATCAGCCCGGGGCTGGAGTGATACGATGGCTGAGATCCCGACGGGATGACAATCCTTGACGATGGCCAGATGGATGAAACAGTCCTTTGTTCGCCGGGGGTTCGATGTGGCGTTGAGGGACGCCCCTGCCCCCGAATCCCCTCCTGCAACATCTCCTCTTCCTCCTGCAGTGCAGCTCTTCAGCAACGGCTCCCGCTATGGCCGATGCCTCATTTCAAATACAGCGTCACACGGCACAATCACAACACGGCTGACAGCTGTCACACCCGCGCACGCAGAGATACATCCATGGTGAATCGGTGAGAGCTGGCCCATCTCCGTCGATGCTGGCCAAAGGAGGGCCCGAACAGAAACAAACCTTGTGGTGGTGGGCGCCGCCTGCATGTTCGGCGCTTTCGTCGACACAGGCGGGGCTCGAGTCCGGCGATCGAGCGAAGAACAGCATTTGGTGTTAAATGTATTCATTACAATCATAATCGTCGCCATGATCATTATTATTATTAGTAGTAGTATTATAGTAGAAATGCCAATGTAAAATGGAAGCGGGCTGGGCAATAATACGTCGCGGATTCTGATATTAATAGTCTCATCCTAATGCTGATGAGCTGAATGATATTAACAGTCTCATCTCAGCGTAATGAATATACTCACCTACGGCACGTTTCGAGTGAAGAAAATTGAAGCTCAGCTTGCAAAAGCCGTGCTGCATGGCATCATTTGGAGCTGAAAGACGCGATCTAGTGAATTCTCCTAGTGCGAGTCTTCTCTAGGTGGCCGATTATTTGCGGCCTCGCCATAAAAGCATGACTCTGTGTATTTTCGTTATTAATTCCTATTGAAACTGTGCTTGATTAGACATGTTTAACCTTAGCTATCCCTTCCCTCGAGTGGTGCTTTTCGTAAGGAACATGATGATGGATTCATATTTTTTTTATTTGCTTATTTCTTTTATGATCGATTCATATTGGACGAGTGTGTTTACTTGTTAATAATATTCAGAAAAAAGTAATACCATGATTGTCACCTGCATACGTAGATGTATAGGAAATAGTGTTAATTCATTCTTACGGGTTGTGTCGCCCAAGTTAAAGGTTCAACTTTTCAGGTCAACACATACGTACTAAGTACCCCGTGACAACCTGAGGAGGATGAATTGTATGAGAATTGCATTTCGCACTCACGCGTCAACCTGTTCGACGCGAACTATATTCGGATCAAGTTCATATAATAGAGTGTTTAATAAGGAACATTGAACGTCGGGAGCATACCTCGTTACTGTGTGAAAACGTCTCGAGTTTATATAATAATAATATATCGTTTGTGTGTAATATTAAATTTTAGTATATTTTTTCATTATATTTTTACTTATATCCCTCTATACATTTGTTCACTGTACGAGGCACTGTCTCGCGTTTGATAAAGGATTCGTTTCTCGTTCGCTTCTTCACAGCCGCTCGCTACTGACTTCGGCACCGTCTCCCCTTCGAAGCTTAGCCTTGCTCTTACCCTGTCCGATCTCTGAGTCCTTCTTCTAGCGTGGCTGTGGTAAGGGTGAGTGAGAGTGCTTCCTTAAGGCCTCCGGCGCCCCGAAATCTCCTGCCAGCCCCGAAACCGCCGTCGACCAAGCAAAGTCACGGTTTCGCTACGGTGAGTCCGGGTCACCTGCGCAGGCTTTCGGCTGAAGCCCTCGCTGGAAACCGAGGCCTCGACCAAAGGTGGCGCTTCGCGTTCACCGCCGTTTGATGACACGATGCACTCGCACGGAACCGACACACTGCCTTGAGCACGGAAGCGGGGGCTCCGTGGGACTCTTGGCGGCTCCGATGCTCGGACAGGCACTCGGCTCCCAACCCGCCGGAGAAACAGCAGCAATGCTTCTCAGACGGAAATCTACGCGTTTCAAGCAATGCACTGTTTGATGCGCCCCCAGCAGTCGTTTCCCCGGCCCACCTCTGGGCGGATCCCACCTTTGGCTTCTGCTTGCCTCTGTTTCGGCCTCGGTGGTGGCTCCTGGCTACAAAGTAAACTCGCGAAGTGGCAGACGATTATTCGAGAGTCTACAAACGCCAACAGAAACCGTCGTCTGATTCGCTGGCCGATTCAGGGGAACTCTACCCGAGAGAGAGAGAGAAAAGCCTTGATAAACAGAATGGCTATCGTAAAGTCAGCTATCTGTGGCTGAAGTAGACGTTTCGAGGTAGAGTACACTTGACAACGCATGCAAATATTTGGCATGATTGTCCAAGGTTTGTGTAAGGCTCTCGAGGAGGCGAGAAGCAACGAAAGCATTGTTGCCGACACTATTATCGGAAAGAAATACGCTAGGCAAGGATAGATGACAATACTGTAAGTACATTAGCAATATCCTGCTGAAATTATGAAGCAGTAATCTGTCGAGGGTGTTATTTTTCATGTGAATCGACAAGAATAGCAAAAAAAGTCAATCAACCAGTCCTCAGAAAACCTCACACAATACGCTCGTCGTATGATCGACAATGGAAAACAATGCTTTTGGAATCATTTTCCGTGCTGCAAAATGCTACTTCAACCAAATTCGCTTACTATTTTTTTCCGTCTAGTTACTACCTTAATGAATGTTTATTTATGACTTCAATTGTAATAACGACCTGATGATTATTTTCTGGCCATTTTCGACATGGGGCCAATGCCATTTTTGCATCAGTCGTCAAATGGCGCATAACGGGCGTTCAACCTTAAGTTGAACAGCTAATTCACGTCACACATAAAGCAAACCGCGACGAGCCTGCCTTCGTTAGCTCTATAGTCTCGTTACATCTCTCTTAGCTGTGTGCCAATCGAGCAGACTTTGTATCAGTCGTTACTGAGTTGTGGCAACTCGCCCGCGCAGTTTGTCTAGTTACTCGAAAAAGTTAGCGCAGTAGACGTCGGATCTTTCTCCCAGCCTATGATCGAAGCAAAGACAGTCGACATTTTGCAGGCTCGTCCCTTCAGGCTTAAGCAGTTGTTCCGACGAGTCTCCTAGCGGCTTCCATTACACTGCCAGTTTCGTATGCAAACTAGCCGCCGAATGATAAACTGGCAGCTTATTAACGGCGGGAGGGGGCGTACGCTGCGCGTGTTCGTTTGGGGGTCCTTCGTTTAGAGTCCTGACGGGTCGTCCTTTTCTGGGCTCGTGCGGGGTTCCGATGTGGACGGGGAGTAACGAACACTCTTGAGTCGCACCATAGTCAGCCGCCACGACCGCCTGAACCGCTGTCTGAAGTGCACTCATCCAAACTCGATGGCAGACGGTGTAGCGTAGCGGTTGTAGCCGCTGCCGCCGCCGCCGTCGTCTTCGTCTGCACTGAAGCCTCGTCGCCGTGATCTTCGTATCTCAGTGGCTCGATGTGCTCAAAGTAAATTCGGTTAAATCTCGACTACTCCTACCGCTAACCTAGTGCACTGAGCCCCCTTTTTTTCCGCCAGCGTAGCCATCCCCACCGGCTTCCCAGTCCCTTCCCCGATGGACTCCCCGATGCGAAGCTACCCGATTCCCTGCTTCGCCGTTGCCCTGGCTATCCCCCGCCCATGGTACTGGCGGTATTCCCCTAGAACGCCGTGGTCTCGCTCCGCCTCACCGCCATCGAGTCGATGGCGGTGAGACACCGATGCGGCGCAGGACAGCGTCAGTGCATACGCGTAGAGGTGAATTAGCGAGGAGAGACTCGACCCCGAGCTTGCACCGGGCGGATGGCTGTTTCAATACGCAGTGATTTGTTCTTGTTAACAGAGACGACGCGCGAGAAGAGGCGGCTCGAGCAAGCGACTCACGGACACGCCTGCGGGGCGAACAGCCACACAGGCACGTGCTGCGCCGACCGGCTCCCTGCGCCAACGAATACACACAGGTTGAAGAGGTTTAAGTGCCACCTCTCGAAATAAATGGTCATAATGGCGTCAGAATGTAGAGGCTTAGAAGAGGGGTGGATTTCGGGCGGAGGTTACGTAAAATGCGTGGGATGACAAAAGGACAGGGACGGGCGTGCGTTGAATTGGTCATCTCTTGCGTGAGCGGGTGTGTATCCCGCTGAGATAGCTCGAGGGATTATAATAATTGGCGAAACAGGATTTTACAGGAGTTGAGCGATGACGAACAGGAGAAGCTCAGGCGTTTCGTAGCGTT
This sequence comes from Stratiolaelaps scimitus, assembly GCA_019614645.1. NCBI lineage: Eukaryota > Metazoa > Arthropoda > Arachnida > Mesostigmata > Laelapidae > Stratiolaelaps > Stratiolaelaps scimitus. Next base: position 6,817,143 of record JABWDB010000012.1, read on the forward strand.
CGTAGGTTTACAGCAGCAATGGCAGAGTACGAAAAGCGAGTTATGATTTGTTGTCAGACCACTTGTCGCTTTCAATTTAATTACTCATGATAGCAGTCTATACGACAGCTCATAAAAAAAAATCAAACATTTCTTTTGTCGGGGATATCAACAATTGTCTCATGCGTGAGTGTTTTTATCGTCCACACGTTCTTGTCCCGCAGATACATGTTCACCCAAACGCAATGTTTCCACATACGCCCACCTGCGTTCAAATTCCATCGAAACAGTATGAAATTCCACCACAAGCACAAGAGCCTGACCCACCGTGGTTGGTGGTCCCCGATGTAAAGGCTTCCCTTCTCTTGTAACCTCGTCACCGCAAGTCAGTGCAGGCCAGTGTAGACAGTGGAGCCCCGAACCCGGGTTTCTCGAAAAAGCAGCACCGTTGTGGACGACGCACTACCTAAACGTCCGGCGTTAGACTCGCTCCCGTTCTTCGCAATGAAGAGACGCCCTTCAAGCGCCTTAACGCCGATGCATCGTTCACGCTCGCGCCCTGGACAACCAACGTTTCGTGGGCCGCGCTGAGACAGCATCGACGATGACGAAAAACGCGAGGCGGGAACGCTCCTTCACGGGGAAGCCTCTTCATGGTGCTGATCGCGGGCGGCAGCCGCCACGGCACGCATCTACTTTGCGTTTCTGACCGTCCGCTTTCCGTGGTTGGCTCTCAGTGAGTCTGCGGCCTCAGCCCTTGCTCGGTATCGCTCGCCTTTCCATGGCTCCTCATGATACGCCTTTCGGTCGACCAAGCTCTTCCCAACAGTGGTTCGCTATCCCCGTCTTTTCTGGGTAACCCACTCTCGGCCGTATGCCTTTTGGCAGCCTTTGGCAGTAGCAGCCGACACTGTCGCCTGTCCCAACCTTTCGTCAGCGCCGCGAGACCATGCAACCAGGGCCGTGCGCATATCTTCCACCAGCTTGGCTTCAGTGCTGCGTCCCCAGCCGGCAGTCGTGCACAGCGACTCGTGGAAGTCGGGTCTGGTGCGCGTGGTGAGGCAAACGTCCCTGCTTCGAAAGCCCAACTTTCGCCCGATCAACGATCGCTTCGGCAACAACCCAGTCCCGCTCCTAATCCTTTACTGGCGTATCGAATTCTACCCCGCCAGCGGCCTGCGTCTGATCTGTTGGAGGGCCCTGGATCGCCGTATCTTGACGACACCGTTTGCACGCCGAGTTCGCCTCTCGGCACGCAAAGGCATATGCATCTTCACTCACTGCTACGCTGAGAGTACTTTTGCTACGACTGCTACTGCTGTTACTCGACTACTGCTCCTAGTACGACCGCTACTAGACGGTATTAACGCGCTTGATCGAGTGGAAGGTCTTTCATTCGCCGTCATTGTTGGACATACGCAGACACGCTCACACATCCACATCCATTCGAACATACTGCGACAGCCAGATCGAGAGGCACAAGCAAGCGTATGCAATACGCCTTTCCGTGCACTAAGATACCGCCTGTCGCTGCTGCCCCTGCCGCCGCTATGTGGCGTTGGCGTAACGTTGCTTTTAAGAGGATAGCGGCTTCGCCGACTTCTGTGGGGCGAGCCCGCCGCATGGTAGAGGTACCCCTTTAGACAATGCCCTTCGCCGTACATGCGGACAGGAATGGGCGCGCACAGATGCGTGTGCATGCCGGTGACTGTATGCGGGGTGTGGTAATCGCGCCACCCGTCAGCGTACCCTCGTTGTTCGTGCAACGACACCGACGTTCGTCGACCGGCAGACGATGCCACCGCTAGGCTGGGCGGTGCAAGGACGCGAGGGACGGTCGCGATAGAGGCCAACCACACGCACACAAACACATTGACACTGTGTGTGGCTTGGAAACAGACAGATTTGACTGATCACCAGTCGTGGCAAACCTATGTATCGATGATCCATGGTGGATATGCCTATTTATGTATGGCGTGTTGCTATGTAGGGTTTGCGATTCCTGCTGATTCGAACTGGCTGTGTTCACATGGAACGGGTAGGTACTGTAACGCGCACCTGTATGATGGATGTCCCAGTATGAGCCATATGGGTTAGGCCACTTCTACAGGCCAATCACCCTCGGGTAGGACTGTGCGCGATTGCGTGTTTTGCTGACTAATATTCCCTCGATAGTCTCGATTAGCTGACAATAACTCATGTTTTTATCTGCTGCAGTAAAAGACGACAAACCTGTACCTCCTTTGCTCTGGTGGATAGCGAGAAGTCATGAGGCAAATGGAGTGATGAAGTCACATACGCAAAATTGGGAACTTCAACGAAAACAACGAGAATTGTCAATTAGAAAGCTGCTTGCTGACAACGCTTGTTTGTATGGCACATGACATGATGTTATCTATCAAATCATTCTTGATATTAGCCCCATAACCATCGTCCTCATCAACGATTCAGCTCTGTGTCAGAATCGTTGAACTCCCGTGGGATTATTCCCCTTAGTCTCTACAACGTTCCGAGCAGAGAGTGTTCGGGTCCTGCGCTTGTTCGTATAATCTTTGAGTCGTTATCCCTTATTTTTCCCCTGGAACTGCAAGTACTGATCCCCGATTCTCTCATACAATGAGGCCTTTCCAAAACCTTCCCCGAGCCATCTTTTCCTCCACCTGAACCACCATCGTCCAGGTAATTCCCCCGGCATTCGGGTCCTGTATTGAGGAGTGATCTTGGTGAATGCGAACGACCGGGTCAGTTCGTAGAACAGACGGATGGATAACGAGATGTCGTCGGCCCCTCGTCACAGGTGTATGATCGTCAGAGTCAGGGTAGTGGGAAAAGTCGTCACATATAAGGTGGATGAGACTCTAGTGTCATAGTTCCCCGTCGCCTCAGCACTGTTCGCCTGCCAAGCACACGCCATCATAGACATCTTGCCTGGTGCGTCGAACGCTTCTTTCGCTTATTCTGAGTCCCTTTGTTCGACGGAGCTGGTCCATTTGAATCTCGAGACTCAGTCGGCACACGTTAGTTTGAATGGGTGTTGGTGTGATGGGGCTGGCTTCGCAGCTCTCACTATCCCACGTTCTTGACTTCTAAGGGGTGTTTACCTCCTTTTTGCTCGCCGTCATCGACGCGCTCAGACGACGATCGAGGCAGAGGTGGGGGCGGCGCACGGAGCTGGCCTTGTCAAAATTCATGGCCAATGGAATGTCACCGGTCGGCGTCCTGCCTGCACGAGTTCATTGGTCTCACTAGACGATCTGAACGCGACTGCACCCACTTCTATCGTTATTTCTCGCCTTTCTGTAAAAGGGAGCTAAGGAGAAGCTCACTGGTCCGGAGTCTCGGAGTCCAAGAGTCCGTGGCGACTTTACTCAACCTCAAGCGCCCTAAACGCACGCGTACCGAGCCGCACCTCGTTTTTCGCTCGCTGGCCGTATCTCGTCTCGATGTTCACAGGGCAGGCAGCTGTTTTCATCAAAGAAAGCAGACGGAAAAGCCAGCAGTAACGGCTCAGGTCGGCACGCAGATAGACAAGGATCGTCATATAGGGGTCAGGCGGTTAAGGAGTGCGGGAGCGACGGCTCAAGGGGGAAGAATCGTACTCGAAAGTTTCTGATGACAGGCGAGCGAACGAGGCCTTGCTTTCGCTTGCCTAGAGGGCTTGGACTTCGTTCGAGAGAACAGGAGACACCCACAATCATTTTGTGGATTTCCTCGGCGGGAGGGGCATAGGATAGAGGGAACAGGAGGCGTAAGGAGGCAAACGACACAACGGACTTGAACGAGGAGAGTGAGGACGGGCCTGGGTCAGGCTCGCGTTGACTTGAGGCATTTCCCGGTAGTGCAGGGGGCATTTTGCTATCATCTGTTTCCGTCATCTGTTTCCTAAGTCAAAAGACGAAAAAAAAAACGAAGTCGAAGACGACAGCCGGCTTCGTTCACCTTGTTCGTGTGTTTCGATAAGGGCGCACGTCATTTAGAAGGACCCCTTCCCCGCCCAGCCACTCCCCGCATGGCTAAAGGAGCACGAGAGATGGTGGAGGTCGATCTCGATCGTTCATTGCGTGTGTTGTCTCTGTATCTGTCTACGCACCGACTGTCCGCCCTCTATCCGATTCGACTGCGAATAAATCCTCCTTTCCAATGTCATCGTTTTTTCTCTCTTCTGGCAAACGACAAGGTCCTTCGACGACGAGCTGAGCCTGGACCGATCGCTAACCTACCCTATCCGATCGCTCGGGTGCAGCGCAGCGATCGCTGCGCTTGCCACCCCGATAAAGGACAACCCATGGAGTGCTGGACGAATGTCGTTTGCTATTTTCGGTTACCGACGCCCCCGCCCTTCACGCTCAGCCGCTGGTGCTGCTGCTGCTGCTCACGAGCGATCCTTTCCGCTTTCTAACATCGGTCCTGTTCAACACGAGCTATTCTCGACTTGGCGGATCTTTTCGGGATTTTTACGGGTGGAATGACGGCGTCACCCGCTTAGAGACACCATCGACACTGATGGCAGAACCCTGGTGATTTCCGCGCCGGCTTCGATTCTTGCTATCGCTCTCTTAAGGCGACGAGACGATGCAATCTCTCTCTCTCTGGCTCTCGCCTCTCGTCTCGTGCCAATTCGCCATAACCTCATTTCTCGAGTCGTGCTGACACTGTATGGCTCAAAGGTCCAACAGCGAATAGCAAAACGAAGCACCACCATTTACGGGAGATCTGTATCCTCGAAGGCAAGGTCGGTCCTCGTGTACGTGAGTATCGTGTTATGATGACACACGTCTGACGGCTTCGTTACATCGAAAAATTCGAAGCAATGGAGTCGATGTCCACGTTTACAGTTTGACTTGAAATCCAGCTGGCTGACTGACATCTTGTACGTACCTGTAGTCTGAATAAAATGTGGGACCTGCTTCTGTCCAATGTCAACTTTGCTCTAAGTCGAGTGATTAATCCGGAGACGAACCGTCGTCAATCGGCTGGCTACACCAATTCGTTGCATGGTTATCCCAATTCTAAAGGAGCTTTCGTTGATGTCTAGGGGCACTGGCCATCCAGTCTGGGCGTGTCCGTCAAATGTTTCATAGTAACTAAAACGACACGAAGAACGTAGCCACGATACGATATCATGCTTGCTTAGTGACGGCGGTTGTCATTGCTCATTTGCCGCTTACTCAACTCTTTTTTAACGATGACAATCATACCCGTCTTTCCTATGTCGTAGCCGATCCAAAAGAAAGGTTTATCCTGATAGACCATTTCTCGTATTCAAGCCGCGATGTATTCTATGCTTATTGGGACATATGTTCACTGCTATAATGAAAAAAAAACCCTATGGGACGTACACATACGCATAAAACAGCTCGATGAAGAAAATCGCTTCGAGTTGGTGTCTTTACTAGTATAACAAGTACGCTGGGCATTACTAGTTAGCGCTAGTTGCGCCCGAAGGCTTTTTGTGACCATTGGGATAACCGATAATCTTCACTACAAGATATTATCAGTGCGTCAGCGTTATTCCGAAAGGAAAGTCGAGAGGGAACAACACTCGTGTTCAAGGCTTGAAAACGTGCCAATAGGGTCACGTCGTCCTCCAGTGTCTGCAAGCTCGGATCAATAGCCTCCGGCAAGCGGGGACGCCCAAGGGAGTTCTATTCTTGGAAGAGTTCGGTTTTTTTCTCGCTGCTTCAGTTGTGGAACCTTTTCTCCGGATACCGAAGCTGGCTGAAGTATCTCCATGTATAGTTATGTTGGGTCCGACAAGTTCTTTAATACAACACTATCCTTCTATTGGAGGTTAGGCTGTGACGTGTATATTGGGAATTAGAACTTACTGTGAATTTCTCTTAAACTTACGTAGAACTCCTTCGGGATGAGGCGAATGCATTTTCATGTGAAGCCGTATTCACGCGGATACACTCATACACACTCATAATATATCACTACTAAATATTTCAGCATTTTCCAATTACACACGCAAATGTGTATTGTAAAGGCGTATTCGTTATATGTAATTTAACACAAGGACAACTTCGACATCAAACGGATTACTAATGATTTTGCCGCATATATGTAGCCTTCATCCAGATCCATCGCGATCTCTAACCGGTAGATATAGTATGTCCAAGTTGCATGCTCAAGGAGTCGGGGGCCTTGAATCGATAAAGGCTCGTAAAGTCATCAGCGACTCTCCGTGGTCTTGCTTTATGACGACACCGTGCGCTGAAGTTGCGAGAAAAATAATTATCTCCTCCTTCACCCGCGGACTGACCCCCCAACTCTGGGTAAAGGGAATGAGATCAGCGGGGAATAAACTAAGTGACCCCAGTCATAGTGCAGCTATTTTCGCAACAACCTCGTAGTCCAAGGGCACGTCGAGTTTTCGACTCTGCGGCAAAACGTCTGACAAATTGCCAACAATGAGCTGCTTTGCGTACATGGCTTGGCCAACACCCTATACCAGTGTGGGCTTTATTGCGATTTACAGAGGGAGAAATGATATATGTATGCAAACGGTTATAACTATGATATACCGATGGGACTGGCGGGTTAGATATTGATGTAAGTCATCCCTATTTACAGATAAGACGCACAAAAAAGGCTATGACAGCTCATTCAATCAATTATAACGGTATTGGGTTTGACCGGATGTCGAAGTTCCTATTATTATCTAAGAAATACTATACTACAAGACGTCGCAGAGATCGATCCACCACGTATTAAAATAGTGCCGATTCATGCTGGCCAGCGTCGCTCGTAGGGGTATAACACTATGCAAATCTCGTTAGTCTTACATAGCAGATACATTCGAACTACTTATTGCACCTCCAAGGTGACATATATAATAGTCTAAGAGTCCAGGATAAACATGAAGTCCAAGAAGACTTCATTAATAGCTATTCGGGTACATTTCGCCTAATTGTATCGGGTATACACACCTTACCTGTACATTCGATAGATCCGTATCAGGATGTATTTCTTTCCCTTACGTTCCGGGTGCCCACCGCCCTCACCAGGCCACCGAGAATAACGCGTCGTTACAGCATGGACCCGACAGGCGCATCGAAGTTCGTTATAGTATTGGTGAGGTGCCAATGTTCCTCTATTTGATCACGGTGCGAGGTGACAAAAACAGCAAGGCCAGGCTTAAAAAGCTATCGAAGTGTGACGCCTCTTATAGCTTTTGCGTTCTCCGCCTCTTCGTCATCGTAATCTGAACTAGCAGGCAGCTTTGGCTCCTGTCGGTCTCCTGGTCTGACGCTCCGTCCGGCAGCAGCTCTGAAAGGGAGAGCGCGACGCACGTTACTGTCCCATAAGGTGACACTTTGCATTCAGTCGATGTCAGTCAGGCTGGCAACCGCGCAAGCTGGTCGGTGAGGGAGGGGGGGGGGGGCTGCCGTGAGGGTCATCTTACGCAGCCGGCCCGTTGAGGCTCAAGGGACCATGTGTAAGAAGACAATGGAACTGATTTTCCTAAGTTGGAAAAAAAGGGAGACCAGGAAATGGGCACATTGTTATGCTGTCCACGGCGGCCACTGCCAGCTAGCCAGCCAACTGCTGAAGGATCTTATTGGTTGGTGGTCTGAAGCTTCATGCCTCCACAAACCTCCACAGCTCTTCCGAGCGGTTGAACGGCTCACGAAATGTCTTAGCGCCACACAAATGCTGATGGTCATGTTGATACTGAATTGAATCATGCAACTCGAACAGCAAATACTTTACTACTGTGAAAGCTTGGACAGGATTTGGAGACTTAAATTTGGGGGACTTCGCCTTATTCCGGTGGAGTTGCTCAGCGGTGAGAGAGGATCTAGCTTTGGTGACACGCTCTTCAAGGTGTGAATTTTAAGGTCCTATTGGAAAGTGTATGTTTGTACAAGTCGGAATACTGGTCCTACAAGACCCACTCGCTCGATGAGGGAGGCTTTTGTTATGGGTCAGATACATTCTACTTTGCTAGTTACCGTGATGAATATTCTTTCGACGATCCGTCACGGTTGTCTTAAAACGTAACCACCGTGAAGCGTTTAATCGCCAACAGCGACTTTTCCACTTAACACGAGTGTGTAAGCGGTACATTGGCCCTTAGAGAGGCCGTAACACTCAAGCCTCGTATTTCTAAAGCATCAGCATTTTTGGGGCAAAGCTTAAACAGTCGCTGCCTAAATAGCTAACATCAACAAACAAACGAGTGTCATTACCTTGTGATATTCTTGGCAAAAAGAATTCGTGTTGCCTTATGATACGGTTATCCCGCAACACAAAACGGTATGACTAATATTATATTGTGCAGATCTTTGTTGTCAGGCAATTCATTTGTGCAAGGCGCTGCTCGGCGTTCCTTAATTCATAATTTGAGCACAATGAGGATTTTTCATGCCTTCCTATTTTTGAAATATTTTAGACGCCGTTGTGTCTGCTGACTATTTATTCATATGGCAGTAACTTATGCACTATATGCTATAGTTGCAGAAATATCTTTATCTCTGCGAGCCCTTCAAAGTGTCCACGTTTTTGATAGTGAACCAATACTCAGTGAATTTTCAACGGAGCTGGAGGTTTTCGAGAGAGTAGAAACCCACAAAGTATGATAGCAGTAGTAGGCGGGCCGGTTTTGTAATTTAGTTTTTCAGTGCATTACAAACATCTGAATACTACATCATTGCCTAATTGATCACATATGTAAAATCGCTGATAAAATATGGATCCATTGTAGCCCCTGTCAGCTTGTGTCTGATTTCGGAAGTTTTCAATTCCGTCTGATAAAACTCCGCGCACCAACTGTAGCTAACAAAATAGGCCAGATGGCTGAAGGGATGCTCTCCATAGCAACTTTTTCCTACTCCGCATGCACCGTATCTTCGAGTCACATCACTATTACTGGACACCGCCTTAGGTACACGGATCCTCGCATATAACATGGAACGCGCCAACAGAATAAAACCTCTCTCTGGCCGCTAGCCAGAGGACTGAGTCATTGTGGGCAAGTTGACGCGATACTCCGGGAATAGGTACGGGCCTATGGCGACGCAAGCGCCCACGAAAATGTATCGATAGATTTCCGGCTCCACCTCGCTCCACCGACTCCAGGTATAGAAAGTGAGAGGAATCTTAAGTGGAGGGGGGAAGCTAGCGCGCCTGCCTTACGAACTGGCCTCTGGAAAGAATTGAAGTAGATGTAGTAAGATGGAGAACGATAGCAGTCGCGGCGGCGGCGGCTGCTACTACTGCTGGTCAGGATCAAGAGCAAGACAGCTGCTGACGATCGTGTCGGGGAGAGAGTCATCCTCTTTGCTCCGCCGTTGCTGCCTTCAACGAAGGAATGCGTCGCCCCCTCGGGCCGCCGAGGTCGATGTGGCGCAGCGCCTTCCGCAGAATGGGCTCGGCCGCCGCTGACTGTCGAACGGTGTCCGGTGGCCGGGCAACGAGATTCCATTGCATCTGCGTTTCCTCCCATGGCCACGGCCGGCCTCCGGCCCTCTGTCTGTTCGCTTTTCCAGCGAACAGCACCAGTAACGGTGGAGTAGGCCCGGCTCGAGGGGACGCCCTAGCCCCCAAGCGCCAAGAGCGCTCTCCGTACGTCCGTACGTGGTGCTCGGCTTCGTCGACCTTCCTCCGGAAGCGCAGAGCTCCGTGGGGCGAAGGCCGGCTGGCCTGCCGGCCGGCCGGCCGGCCCCCACCTCCTCCTGCGGAACTCCGGGCCAGGCCAAGCGACGCGCGAGCCCGCCATAGGCGTCTACGGCCCGATCGCATGGGGATCCATCCGCGCAAACGAAAAGCAAGCAGGAGAAAAGTGAGAGTGAAATGGCCATGAAGGAGAAAGTGCAGGAAGAACGAATTGACAATGAAAGCAGCGACGCCAAGGCACAGACCGACTACCAGCGGGCGAGAGAAATCCAAGCCAAAATGATCAACTGACGAAGAAGAAGCAGAATAAAGGAAGAAGAAGTTCAAGATGGAACCCAAAACGCAAGAAGGAAAAAAGCCAACATCCACCAGCCAACAGCGATTGAGGGCCAAGCAGCAGCCGATTCAGAGATTCGGCGCTTGCCTCCGAACCGTCGCGGCGACGGGCTCGCGCCGCGGTCCATAGAAACGTCCAGCCTCTCCGGAGTACGGCGCTCTCTGGAATTTTATCAATTTCAGGACAATCCACCCGCTCCCGTTGATGCTTCGGCCATCGGCGCCATCCTGGAACAGTCTGTTGGTTCGTTCTCACACATTCTACTATTTTTGATGTAAATTTGCTGAATTAGCATTTAATCGAATTCTTGTGGAAGTCATCAAATGCTGTCGACAGGAGACATGCGAACGCGGGCGGCAGAAAAAAAACGTCGGTGCGTTGGGTTCGGCTCGATGGGTGGACGAGAAGTGGATATGACTAAGGATGTATACACACACACACACACAATGGCGAGGCTGACAAAATAAGCCGAAAACCATGTCAATCAGTCGGTCCGTTAGGTATCACGTGTTGGCTTGGTGGCGCTGTCAATTGAGACGATTGTATGCCGTTATTTTTGGCAACTGGCGTAGGGTTTTTTGTTTTATCGTACACGTGATACTGATCGAAGTTTAACAACAGCCCGGCAAGGTATAAAAAAAATAGGACACAGTATAATCGGAGGCAGTATATATAGGAGATCGCGAAATCGCGCACGGGGTGGCGGAGCGTCGAGTCCGGTGGGTGGCCTGGCGGTGCATTTGTGTGCGACTTCGTGTAATCGGAGGGGAGATTCGTAGCTTCACTGGTTCGATCCACGCGACCGGTCCACATTTGTCTTTGAAGAGGTCCCTCTTATGAAAGCAATTGTACCGTGGGCTGAGTTAAACATATTGAAGGCTGTGAGTCAGCCCGAAAAATTGACTACTTCAATTGGTGATGTGTTTTATCGTTTTTGGGGTACCCAAGTCGAATTCGCAGCTGATTGTGACCGCCTCGATTTACTGAGGAATCACAATCCATAAGAGGAGACGGATCGAGATGTCCTTTACAAAGCACAGCAGCAGTTTTTTTTGTCCCGCAGTGTTGTCTATTTGCTGGGTATTTTGTTGCTTCAGATACTGGATAACTGTACGGCTTCCTGCTATGGACAACAGCTAACTGGGTTCATTCTGACAAAGAGAAATCCCACCCAGCAATAGATTGCACATGCGTGTTACGTATTCGACGTGAGCGTCGAGCCACAGCGAAGTCTACCTGTACGAATCGCAGTATAAGGGCCAGCGTCATAAGTTCAACGATCAGGCAACTTGCAAATCCCGTTAGAATACTAGACACATGTAGCATTCGCGTCGAGTAATGTACCTGGTAGTATATTTCACAATCAAGCTTGCGCCTGCAGTTGAAATTCGCTCCAGCTCGGCGTATAAGCAAATCAGTAGATATGTTCTACGCCCGTCGGTATCCGGTGCCCGTTGACAGTTCTAAAATACTGTTGCCGTACAAATAATAATTCAACCCTAACAAAGAGCCCCTT